>FR997794.1:25542649-26895160 GCA_905475355.2 Clostera curtula | reverse complement strand
TGGTTTCACAATAAATAATTTATTGAAAAACTCGACTGAAAAAAATTGTTCATTTTATTTGGAAAATAATTTGGGGCCAGGGGGCTTCCACTCCTTTGTTGCCCCGAGGCCTCTGGACCCCTAAATCCGGCCCTGCGTCTAACATTGAAAGTGTTCAACAAAATTATGCTCACGGTCATTTTCAGAAGTCGGAGTACGGAGTAGCACAGTTCAGGGCGAAAACAGGCCCGCCAGTCTTCGTCGAAGGGTGTGGACCTTCCAAAAGACGAGATTTAATTACCAGAAAACAGTAATATGAACTTCGAGACCGTAAGCAACGTCTTACTCTGCTTGATGTTGGTAGGGTGTGTCTGTCTACCATTTGCGTCTAATATCCGACCTTCTCCATGCTTCGGAGGACACGTAAAGCCTCGATCCCCGCTCGGTCTACCATATACGAGGGGAGTTCAATGTATTCTCGGTATCGGGGTCATTAAATTTAATTATCTCATTAGTTTAAGACACTCATTGAGGGTACCGGGTACGCTTTTTTTACAATAAAATCATTTTTTCTGACACTATTTTTAATTCAAATTTATTAAAAAAAAAATATATTTTTTAGTTGTTTTTTTTATAAAAGTGAATTTTTTTAGTTTTTTTAAACTATTATTTTTTTTTATTTTTTTTGTGATTATTTTAGCGATTATCTTTTATCTTTCGCACAGTCGGTAACTTATCTGAGAAATAGGTGATCGGCGCGCCTGGTAGACTCCTTTATTGGTCTTGACGCAGACACTCCGGGTCTCAGGAAAACAAAAATCGCTGATCCTGATTATTATTATCCTAGTAAGGATAACGGGTCGTGTTTAAAATATTGAATTGTCATCGGTCCTTAATAAGTATGCCAAATTTCAAGTTAATCCGACGTTTTTAACTGGGTCAAAATCATGTTCAAATATTCCGTTACATACATATATACATACATACAAGCGAAGCTAATAAAAGCGTATTTTATAGGAACATCCCCACTGAAGAAGTTCAAAGTCAGCCCATCCGCCGGAAAGCTCATGGCCACAGTGTTTTGGGAGGTTTTGGGATTCCAATTGAATCTTATTATTTGCGTTACACAAAAAAGGTAAGAGTATTACTGGCGCGACTTACGCTAACACCCTGCGCAATTTGAAAAAATACGGGGAAACTTGACCGCAGGTTTATTGCTTACCGCAGGGAGAAAGGGTTTCCGATTGGTGGGAAAAGAATTTCGAATTTAAGATATGCCGATGACACTGTGCTCCTCGCTACCTCTTTGGAAGACATGAGAGAACTGTTTCGTAGACTCGAGTTCGAAAGTAACGAAATGGGCCTCACAATAAACAAGAGCAAGACCAAGATTATGGTGGTTGATCGCGCCGGTCACTTAAATAATCCGACATTCATCATACCAGGCGTTGACACTGTCGAGCATTATATCTATCTGGGCGCTCAAGTGAACAGAGATGGAAGTTGTGTTCCCGAGATAAAGAGACGTATCGGCATGACCAAGGATGCAATGACTCGTTTGAACAATATATGGAAGAAGAGGGGAATATCCATGAATACTAAGATCCGGCTGGTACGAGCTCTGGTATTCCCTATTTTTCTATATGGAGTTGAAACGTGGACGATACGAGCTCGAGAGAGGCAAAGAATCGATGCTTTGGAGATGTGGTGCTGGAGACGCATGATGAGGATACCCTGGACCGCAAAACGCACCAATGGATCGATACTCTGTGAACTAAAAATCAAAAACCGCCTGTCTACAGTATGCCATCAACGAATTCTATCGTATTTCGGTCACATAGTGCGAAGAGGAGACGAAAGTCTGGAAAAGCTGATCGTAATCGGGAACACTGAAGGCAAACGAGCTCGAGGTCGATCCCCTACAAGATGGACCGATCAAATAAAAGACACGCACTCCTCCAAGCTTTGTTGTATTGCTAGGGAAGCCATGGACAGGACTCGATGGAGGCACATCATCTGGTCCAAATGTAACGCATCCACTGATGACCACGATCCTCAGTCATGAGGGACTGACTAGAGAGAGAGAGAGAGAGTATTGCTTATGCAGGAAAACGCGCCTGTTTACAAGGCGCGCATTGCCAATGCTGCTGTGCGGGATTGCGGATTTGAAGAAATCAATCATCCGCCCTACAGCCCGGACCTAGCCCCTAGTGATTACTTTCTGTTCCCAGATCTCAAAAAAGAACTTCGAGGCAAGCATTTTTTCGAAGATGAAGAGTTAAAGGCAGCAATTAACGATCATTTTTCAGACCAGGAAGAAAAATATTTGTAGGAGGGAATTGAAAAGTTATTTTCCAGGACAAACAAGTGTGTTCAGATCCTAGGGGGCTACATTGAAAAATAAATTTTATTCAGATTTTTCTGCTTATTCTTTCATGCCTATACCGAGAATACATTGAACGCCCCTCGTATGACACTCGTTACACGTATTCAGTAGCGTCAAAACTGACGGCTGATCAAACCATAATTACCGGTATAATACCGCTAGGTGGACGCGGAGGGCGCCTGACAATTGCCATCCTGAGCTAGATTAAACCGGTGTCGACACCAAGGAAATCAACTCGGCCTTTCAACATTTAAAACACTGAATATTTATTTCTATCGGGTCACAGTATGTCACGTCTATAGTATCTATACGCACCGATAATTGGTTTATTTAATGAATGAGCTCTGCAGACATGAGCACTCTTCTGCGGGCTAGGAAGGTGAGGTTAGTTAAATGGCTGGTATTACTGTCGATAATATGGAGTTGCCCACAATGCTGTTTTGCAGGCTTTAGAAGTCAAGTGCCACATGTGGCATCCTTAGGTGCTCCTTTACTGTTTCGCTCTCTAGCTGTCACATAAACCTAAACTTATCGTTTTACATACATACATATAATCATGCCTCTTTCCCGTAGGGGTAGGCAGAGACCACTTCCTTTCACTTACTACGATCCTTACATACTTGTTCCGCTTTGTCCACTTTCATTATTCCCTTCATACATGCTCTTCGGTTTAGGGTAGGTACTCTTGACCTGGCCTTTTTTCAAGATGTCCCTGATTTTGTCTTGAAACGTCCGCCTAGTCTACCCCTTCCAAGTTCCAACACTTTCATTCATTTTGATACGAGTATAAACTCAACCGAAATGCCAACCTCAATAAAATTTAAGAAGAGAATAGGCATGATAGGCTACGGAAGATTGTGTTGTTATCACTGTATCCGAGATATCGGAGCTTTCTTAGAGCAGACCAGAATCTGGTCCAATCGATACTTACATTATAAATCAACAGACATGAAATTTAAAAATTCAACGAAAGAAACATCACAACCATTCACGGAATTGGAGTTGGTTACATATTCACCGAAAAATCTGCGAAAAAATTTGACTGATCGCCAAGAGAAACTTCACGGCAAAGAAATAAGTATTTTAGTAGAAGAAAAACTTTACCAAGAAGTTTAGAAGGATCTATGGCAAACTTATTTTGTAATATTCAACAATATACCATTAATAACAATTGTCTAAAAAATAACACTGTATATTTATTGCGTGTGTGTAATACTTATTAGTATTGCCATTTCATCTTTAAACATAGCTTTTAAGGCCGATTGCCTGCCAACCCGTCTAGCCAGCGTGGGACAGTAAGCGCCTGTACGCACTAGCGGTTGAACCGCGGCCTGCCGCTTTTCTTATTTTATATGCAAACGCTTATGACTGTACACAATTTTGTGGCGGTTTAGTAGGCCGCGCGGCTAGCCGCCTGGGCGGCCAGACGCTAGTGCGTACAGATGTTAAGCTAATAACCGTAGCTCCATGGATATTAGGCGCGCGAGTTCATGTCCATCGGGGCCTAAATAAGTTATTACTTATCACATTTATTTTATATCATAATTTGCAAAATTACCCTAAATTACAATAAACCAAATTAACAGCTGTTGACTAAATCGGTAGTTATTATCGACATTACCATAACTAATTAGGTAAAAGCATTACAGCATTCCTCAGGATGGACATGAACTCGCGCGCCTATATTAGTTGGAGGAGGCCCGACTAAGCAAAGTCAAGAAATAAGGCTTAATTGTATCTCCATTATATCAGCGTGTCGTGGTTGTAAGATTTTTCATATACCTAATGATCAAATCCGATCGGCCTATGTATTTATAACTTATATACTTAGGTCGAATGTACTGAAATTATTATAGGTTGTATAACTGCGTAGATAAAATTGCCTTCTGACATCCCAGAGCCATTTCAATAAAAAATATACACCGAATGTTCAACACACAAATGTAACGATCACGATTTCTTGCAGACAAGTGAGTATTTTGCAATAAAACGCAGTTTTTACAATTTTTATTGCTCATGGAACTGCCCAGTGCGCAATGACCGACATTACGATACCGCACGTAGTTTTGATTGATCTGATTAAGCAACATTATTCAAGGTCGGCGGCGCGAGATGGGTGGCCGTGTGACACGGCTCTATATAAATCATCGATAAATCAATGGATGCCCAATCAGTAGCCAGCGGTGGCGCAGCATCTTGTATCAATTGTTTCTTCTCCTGCGGCTCTTTTTTCAATGTTAGTTATCCTTTAGCCAGCTCTCGCTAAAACGACAACCTCAGGATGAAATTGGGTGCCTTACTCCTCATTATTGAGACAATGCATGACATGCATGACAGAATAGGAATCCTCATGATAGGTAGTCTGCACTGCATTACAATAGAAGGCTGTCGTATCCACGTCGGTGTTGTTGCAGAAAAAATGTGCGATATCATACGATAAGGTAAAAAAGGACTCACGTTATAAATTTGTGACAAAAATAATACAAGTTTTCACAGTGGCTCAAGCAGTTTCCCAAAATTGTTATAACTATTTCTCTTGCTATGAGGACAGATTGGAATTTTTTGTTGTGATTCAGAACTTAAGAAACATTTATTCCTATAATATACCTCAAATGGAAAATTAATATTTAACCTGTAACAAACACATGCTACATACTTTACACAATTTACCCGAAAAATCTGAACTAATTGCATCAAGAAATATCGCCTAAAATGCGATAATTACGAAAAAGGCCTACACCGCGATAGCGAAATTTCAAGAGCAATTCGCAAAACCTCTCATTTCAACCCTTCAATTAATAACTGTTGCGAAAATTTTAAGTAGCCGTTGTCCTTTTGCCATGGTCACCTTGTACTCTGTGCCAAAACTCATCAAAATCGGTTGAGCACTTTCAACAGGATTGGATGCCAGAGTAATATTTTACAGAAACGAACCTTTTTATTTTACTTGCCAACGTCCCGTCGATCTTTATGTATTGATAATCGCATCACAATAGGTCGTACGGTTTAGACATGAAAAGGTAGACAGGTCGAACTACCTAATTTTACATGTAATATTAGTTTCGATGAGGAATTGACCGCTTTCACCATTTGAATATAAAATTGGCACGAACGTTGTACCAAATGTCGCGACCCATTAGATAAACAATGATTGACCTGAGTAGGTCACCAACGACCGCCGGTTCCTGCCGAGCATGTTTATAAACAGCGTAACGGTCTTTTGACGTACTTGGACTAACAGTCTGGTAGTCTGTATTTTTAATAATAATATAAACTTAAAGACATCTGAAATTCTGTAAGGTTACCGAAAGAAGCAGTTCTGTGCGTAAATTATTTTTCTCTGGTAAGAGGGAGTAACGTCACAGGTTACGTTTTGGTGATGCAACTTTGAATGACGGTTTTACGCCTGTAATGAGCCGACTAGCTGTCCTGAATATTATGCCACAGGCTCTCTGTGTTCCACTTTGTTTCTTGGGGCTTCTGTGCTTGTTCCTCTAGTTTAGCACTTTCGTCACAAGGTGACCATAAATTGATACGAAATTATTTGCTACTAAATTATGCACACTGTATTTACATCAGTAGTAATATCGTATTTGTGTACGTAGGTACCATATTATGGCGGAACATGCACGAAAAGGTGATTGTTTGTTTGCTTGAATGCGACAATCGCGGAACTCGTCATCTCATTTGATCAACTACCCTATGCAGACTCCCATACATTAGGTCGCTATAGTAAAATGTATTTCATGGGGGGTTTTCCATAATCGCCACGCTTAGCAGGCGGGTTTGCGATCGCAGTACTTATCTGATGGCCGATGCTTGACAAAACGTCGCTGCTGTCCAACGTCTGTTGTCCCTTCGTCGCCTTCTACGACACCCAAGGGAAGATATGGGGTGGTAGTATTCTTACTCCGCTTCTTTAATATACGATCGGTGTAGATAATATTAGTTTCGGTATTGAAAGGTACGCGGGCGTAGCAATACTTTGAAAGCGGCCCGAGACGGCGGTGCCCCGACGCGACGGGTTGCGACTATCGGGGGGCATCAAGGGTATTTGGGACGCTCTCAGTCAATGCGCCTGTGTCGGCGGTATGTCCCCCAACCCACAACCGGCCTCTAAGACTTGGGTAGAAGGTGGGCATACCGTCACGCGAACTGCGTGTAACGTAACGACTACCAAAGAGTGCAAAACGGCTTCACGTGCCCTCGGAGCACGGAGGAGACAAGATATTAGAAGTATGTACTATCGCTAATTAATATATGCATTTACGTATGTAATTTGGTGTGCAGGCACTTTTTATTCAACAAATACATAAACAATGAAATAAACGAGTTGAACACGCGAACCGCGTAATAATTTTAAAATGGCAGGTAGGGTTGTCGAAAGCACAAATCAAATTATTGTTTGATAATTTCGGATATTGACATTAAATTCTGAGGAAACTATTATACTTGCATTCGAAAGTAACTCTCTCTGTTACTCTGTCACGCCTAAACCACTCAACCGATTCTTATTAGCTTCGATACCTTTTTTTGTACCTGTAGGGTGGCGCTCAACCCTAACCACCTGAAGGCAAGCGGATCCTATCGCCTATGGACATGCAGCCCTGGAGACGTCACTCACGCACGGTGACACGTTCTTATACTTGGATGGGCCCTTCCCCAGGCCAGCAAGTGGCGGAAGGTGAAAATCGAGATGGGTACGGATTCTAAACGTACGCTGACTAAATCTAGTACTGAATGAACATGGAATCAGAATCTGAACAATAAGATTTGTTGTAAAACAATGAAACAGTGCTCGGATAGGGCCCCGCATTCATTCAAAATCGGTCTTAAAATTTCTTTCACATTCAGCTGAATTGGAAAACTACTTCTCCCCGCTTTTTATACACTTATGTATACGCTTTGTATATTAATTATGCATACATATGGATAATTAATATACAAACTTAAGTGGCAGTGGGCAGGGCACATAGCTCGCAGGACCGACGTCCGATGGGGCAGAAAAGTCCTCGAGTGGCGACCGCGTTCCGGAAGGCGCAGTGCTGGTAGGCCTCCCACACGGTGGACCGACGACCTGGTTAAGATCGCCGGAAAGCAGTGGATGCGGGCGGCCCAGGACCGGCCTTTGTGGAAATCCTTGGGGGAGGCCTATGTCCAGCAGTGGACGTCTTTTGGCTGAAATGATGATGATGATGATGATGACATATGGATAAGCCAACCCTACCATCCCACCCAAGGCTAGTGAGCCTGCGACTCGCCAAGGCTGGCGTATTCTCACGTTGAGTGCACCACCAACTAAACGTCTTGGATAATAGCCGCGTAGCTCAAAAATGTCACCTTCAAGGGCAAACCTGATCTAAAAAAGTTACAATAGCTGCTAGAACATTTTCCATGAGCATTTTTAACTATTGTAAAATAAAGCAATATTCTTCAGTACCCGTTGTGTAGGTTTAAAGGTCCACTGCCTATTTTGTTTCCTGAAAATGTGACCGTTGTGTTGCAAAACAATTAGGTACATTTATACATATATTGAGTTTAATATATAAAGGTGGGTACTGACCAACGTTAAGAGGTGTAATGTAAAGTGTTACACAGCGAGCATTCGTACAGTCAGTACGTCGTGTTACGGGGATACCAGCGACCAACGACTGCACGAATGTTCGCTGCGTAACACGTTACATTACGCTCCGTAACCCAGCTTTACCCTTCATTCATATCACGAGACAGTGTTGAATTTCACTGACCTATGCTAATATTGCAACTAAGTATTAGGCCGACTAGGCTAACTTGAAAACACAAATAGGTATACTTACTTAAATATTTTAAATAAAAGATTTATTAAAAAAAGCTTGCTTTGTATAGGTCTTATTTTCTAATACCTAAGTACTGACTCAGGACTAAGTACTGAAGCCCGATTCATCAGTACCTACTTAGGTCAATAATTGTAGGCTGAATAGTAGTAGTAGTAAAGAAAGAAAGAAAATAATTTTAATGTAGCTCACAACTGACAGGAAGTGGACTCAAACTTCTATTATTCTTGTAGTAGTAATAAGTACTTGACAATCTAGATCAAAATCAATCGTTTCAAATGAAATCAATCATCATAATCACATTTAAAAAAAGGATACACATTTAAAGGCTTTACGTCGATACAAATCAATTACAGATATGTACAGTATTTCCATAGCCCAAAAAACGTAATGTTGCCTAGGTTTCAGCGGCAATCCACCGAAGAAGCTAGACTGAAATAAGAAGCTCACATCTCCGTCTTCACCAAATCCACAAGGCCCAAGACGGGATATTGCGCAGACAACGCTATGTTGTATCGCACCAAGAAGGGTGGAGTTCACCAGTCTTTTCCAAGCCAGCGGCAAACTTATACATACCTAAAGAAATGTATTTAAGTTGCCCGCGCGGCAAATGGCGTCCGTACGGATGTTGCGTGTTGGGTTTAAGGTTCGAGCACATTATGCCGGGCCGCAGCGTGTCGGGGCGGGCCGCAGCGCAGCGCAAAATGCGTACCTAGCACATTAGTGACGGGCCGGGTCGCAGTGCATTGACGGATTTTGAGTACCTCATTCATTTTTCTGAACATCGTAACTTGTTATGAGTTTACAATAACAGGTGGGTTCATCACAGGAACACGGAAATACCAAAATATGCACACCAATCCGCTTGCTGTTATAGCACACTTTGACGGGGCGGGGCGGGACGGGCCGCATAGCACGGACGCAAATCCGCGTCGCAATAATGCGAGCCGCTGCGGCTCGACACAGTGTGCGATAGTTCTTACAAATTGTATTGAAGCGATTTGAACGGATTTTGGCGCTGCGCTCCGACACGCTGCGGCCCGGCATAATGTGCTCGAACCTTTAGTGGGCAAAACCCAAACTCAGTCCCGCCGCGCCGGCCGGGCAGCGTATATAGCAAAGCTCATTCAATACGGCCCCTCCGCCTGAGACGAACTAAAGCAGCATTTCCAAGCTCTCAACGAAAAACACGCGTAAATGCTGCTCCAATACGTGCCAGAGGGTGACGTACTGGTTTCTAAGTCACCTGGCCAGCTCTTAATATGTAGCGTTCGCCCACGTAACCGAAAAATTATTATAATTTAAAGAAGGCACATTTTCTTGGAGATCAGTTAATTTGAAAGGCACCGTGCAGCAAAAGCTAGTCAAATCCTTGTAGGACTGGCAGGATTGAAATTTTAACCTGTTTGTCCTAGTTAGGTTTATGTGGTGACCGATATAGGATACACACCAACCCAATCCAATCCTGAAGGTGTCGCAAGACGTGACTAAAGAAGTAGAAGACAGACAACCTAGCCACCTGGCCAGCTCTGTATAGGAAATTGAAGGAGGCCGAAATCAACAGGTATTTTTATTCGCACCTGGACCACCTCAAAATCCGTCAGTGGCAGCAGCCTGCGGTTACTGAGCATTACGAAACATTACTTTTAAAAAATCCGCTTTCTACAGTTCATTGTACTGGACTACAAGAAAACATAGCACAAAAATAGATTACCTACCTCGTTGATGTTTTGATGGTAAAGATATTGCGCCTGCAATTTTCACTAAAATAAAGTACATACTTATATTATTCTAACACACTATTAAGCCCATAAATAACCTACTCCGGTGTCGGCCTCTTATTACGGGGTTGTTAGCCTACTGTGGCACTTTGGCCTGACGGGATGCCACAGGATTTCGTTACACGGTTTCCATCTCTTGCGCCTAGGCTTTCGGCCATGTCTTTTCTCTTAGTCGGCCCTGAGGATGGAAAGGGGTGGTGACACTATGTATTCTAATACAAGTTACGTATCGACGTAACCATCAAAAAGGGGTTTCTAAAAGGTGATTGGCGCTTGATTAGTAGGGACTAATATATTGTGATCTTCATTACGGCTTTAATTCGTTACTAGCTGCACCCCGCGGTTTCACCCGCGCTTACTTGACATTTGTCGTTATATTTTGGATAATTCACACAATATCTTTATAAATTATAGCCTATATGTTATTCTGATGTGTAAGCTATATTATTGTAAAGTTTCATCGAAACCCGTTCAGTAGTTTTTGCGTGGAAGAGTAACAAACATCCATCCATACTTACAAACTTTCGCATTTATAATATCAGTAGGAAGTAGGATAAGAGCCCAAACTTTCTAGAATAAGACCTGGTTAATCTCGTCAACCGTTCTCCAAATGTGTGGATTTGCAACCTACAAGATTAGGTGAGTCATATGAACAAATATGTATTATTTACATACATACAAGTGAATCGCAGGGCAGCCAATCGTAGCTGGGTCTGGTAGTAGCGTCAATGACAGGTAAATATGAAACACCACGTGACCTTTTTAGTAAAACATCTTGGTAAAATGTAAATGTGGAAACAATGTCTAATCAGTGATTAAAAATTATCAGCGATTGATCAGTGTTTCATCTGTAATTTTTCATAGGTCAACGGTCAGCTCAAAGTTTTTGTGGTAGCAATTTGTCAATAGTACGGTACTAGAAAATGGCAGCAAAAACAATAAAACCATGATTAAACCACATTGAAAGTTCAACGGTTTCAAACCTTGCACAAAGGTTGCCCAAGAAGAGATTTGTTGGGCATGTCCTAACTTACCTTATCCGAGGTAAACAAGGTATTATGTACGTAATTTGGTGAATAAAACATAGCATTTTTCCCAGTCTAAACTGCGGACCAGTAAGTAAGCCACGCGGCGACCGGTAGAAACTAATATCGACAAATTCAACAATCAATCTAAACATAAACCCTGCGGGCTGATCCAAATGCTAGAAATTTGAATAAACTCCTGAGAAGTGAGAGAGCTTTCAAATAGTCATTCTTTTTATAGAATTACATATCCGCCATTGGTAAAAAATACCAAGTGTGAACCTAAATAAATTTACCTGCCTTAAATTTATCAATAAATAATTTTGCTGCATTGAAATTACATTTGGCTAAATAACAGTATTTACACGAACTGATTGCCGTCGTCCGCGAGTCCGCGACCCATTTAGTTGGTTCACCGGTAATTATATGGTTAGACCAGCTGTTAGTTTTGATGCTACTGACTAAGTGTAACGACTGCCATAGATGGCAGAACAGCAGCCGGGACTGGCGGCTTTACGTGCCCCCGAAGCACGGAGGAAGTGAGATATTACACAAACACAATGGACAGGATGGCAGATGGACACTCAACTAAAATCCCCTGTTCTCTAGATTGCTGATGGAAATACATAAACATATTTCCAGTTTAATAAATGCGGACTTTTGGATATTCGTTACTCGACGTAACGTCAGAGACTGAGAATGTGACAAGTTTGGAATAGCACACAATAGTTATTTGTGCAACAAGAGAGCAAAGTCGTTTTTTGCTGCGAGTGCTAATTTTCTTCAATCATTCAATCATAGAATCCTGAGCAAGCGAAGGATTCTATGATTGAATCACGAGCGTAGCGAGTGATTCTAATGCTATGGGATTCAGCACGATTAGGCACGAGATGCAAAAAACATTGCTCTCGTGTAACACACATAAGTTTTCACTTCAGCAGCGACAAAACTTTCGGAGAAAATATAATTACGTAAAATTTTTGAAACTATAATTAAATATTTATAGGTTAAATATCAGTTTTATGTGCAGTAAATAATTATTTTCGTTTATATACAGCAACAAGTTAAAAATTCAATAAATTACATACCTAGTTATCTTTTTTGCTAAATTTCTTTAGTTATTACGAAATTCCGAACGCGTTCTTCTTTGAGGTCGAATTCAATATCGGAACTTCGAAAGGACTGGTCTTTGTCTCTCTCTCTCTCTTTTTAATGATGGGAAACAGATAGAGTGTGAATGTTTAGAATTGTATGTCTATGACAAGACCCACTATGATGTTCGCGGTTTTCTGAAAGAAATAATAATCAAAAAGTTACTTTGTCTCACTCAGTGAACAAAATCGCGTTGCTCACTGTTTTAGGCAGCAAAACCTACATGTTTAAGCTACTGAAGTGAAAATAGGCTTAATCCCATGATTATCACGGCCAAACATTTTCCAGGCCTATACAACTTTACGTATTAAATATTGAATTGAATGCACTTTCGTAGCCAGAGTATTTTATCGCAAAAAAAGATCGGACGCATGCGACTATCTTCATAAACCAACTAAAACAAACTTAAAACAAGTTTGAATACTATTTGTTTTGCATCTCTGTATAAAATTTAAGCTGTAGTACGTGGAGTTAGAGACTAAAATCGCGAAAGGTAATCTTTGGCAGTAATGGACGGATAACGACATTCCTTCATAAACCGAGGACAGCCGACAGCGCCGCTAACTTCAGTCTGTTATAATCCGTCGTAAAAGTCGGTTGCGTTACTTTTTCCTGGGTTAAAATTGTGAAATATTGAATTCTTGTCACAAGAAATGTCTTTATCCAAATTAAATGAAGTGAGTGATACTACTAGAGAACTTTTTGTGTAAGCTTATACGACACAGACCGATTTCGCCCATTGTTTCATCTACACGTAAAAACCGTTACCATATACAATGATTTGGTAGTCACAATGGAAGACGTGTATACAATTAAAGTTAAAACAAAACCTGATACGAGGAATTTGTACCCATCAGAAAGGCGATATTCTGCATCTACGGTGTCCGGCCTGGCATGGGTGCATATCGCCTTGGCAGCTACTTGTTTATTGTTAGCGTGCTTGGCATTAGTCAATCCGGATACTACGAATGAATCTGTTCAAAGTCAAAATGTAAGTTTAACGGACAATACCGGTAATGGAACGATTTCATTACAAAATAAAAACAACGCATCTAATTACCTACCACATATTGCTAATTTCACTTTAGAAGATTCAAAATTTGATAATAATCAAAATGATACCGTATCTCAGGTGAACGGTACGAAATTAAAAGAGCACGAATGGAATTACATTCTGGTGCTCGCACCTGGGTTGATAACAGTATTTGGATTGGCAGCTGGAATAGCGTGCATATTTGCCTCGGTTAAGTGGTACGTAGACCATAACATTACATGGTTATTTGTAATGTCATGTCTGTCTACCATAGTTTCTTTAGCAGCCTTTATAATGGTAACCACTTGGTTTGCAACGACCACTGGTGGGGATATAAGCGAGTTTTATAAGGAACAAATACCATTCAAGGACTATTTCGTCGTCAAACAAACAGATATAATTGTAAAAAATGAATCACACATGATTATAGCGCTAAACAAGCCGCCTGAGAAGGAAGAAACGCAAAATCTATTCACCAAACGTGTTTTGTCTATTAATATTCTTATCGCAGCATTTCTGGAACTACTGTGGTCGATATTGAGTGTCAAAATATCTTACAAAGGCATGAGAAACAATTATAAGGAGAATGAAGAGAGACGCGGTAATTGTATTTCTGTCGTTACCAAAATCAAGGGCAACGATACTAGAAAACTACCAAGGAACGGCAAAATACCGCATAAGCCTGACTTGATTGAGCACTATCCGAGTAAAAAAATTAAAAGGATCTTTTTGGCGCAATCCGACAACGGTTTCTATTTAAAGAATCAGCAGAACAAGAACAAGCAGAACACTGAGACGAGCTCGGAGTTCTACAAAGAGAGGATGATGAACTTTTTGAACAGGTGCGCCTCCTTGGAAGGCCTATCGAATTCTGAAATGAGAACTCCGAGCGTCCAATCGGAGGCTGTGTTGAACAATTTGAACCCTATCCCCGAAGCGACGAGTGTCGATATTAATTTGGAAGAAACCAACAACGAATCGAACAAGGAAAGAATGACGCCGGTTAGTTGGGGTGACACCCCCGATCATACGATCTACAATCAGAACACTTTGAACTTGGAGAAAATATTCAATTTCAAACAAAACAACACCTTGAAAAGCGACAGTGCTGCTCACAGTGAATAGGTATTTGTGCGTGAAGTTGTTCGAGACATTTGAGTAGTGGAAAGTGTCTGGATGTTTGGACAAAACACTGCGATATCCAGCACGCACGCCTATGTAACAAAACGAACTCAGTGATACTCAGCTCAGTTTTACGTAAGATTTATATTGTTCATTGTGCAGCGATTAATTACATTAATATGGTACTTAGACGCTCTTCAGTCCGCAGAAATTACTGATTGTGTAACATCATAATAAGAATAAATTGTATTTTAGAAAACAGCATTGTTGCAAGAGTTGAATTCGAAAATACCCTTGCGGCAATCTGACGCAAATGAAATTTCACTAACAAAATGAATAAATTTAGCTACACACATTATTTGCTGCTTTAATGTTGGCATCTCAGATGGCTTCGTACGCGGCATTTGTGTGCGCTATCCGTATTTGCAATTACACTACAAAAAGCCATGTGAAGTGCCAGCTATACACGTTTACAACCTGGCAGCTTTGCGAAGGATCTTGTGTTGCCGATGCGAGTGATACAATGAATAATAGGTTGCAGCCTGTCGGACAGTGCGCAACGCAATCGATCTACAAGTTGGATGGATGTCCAGCATTTGTAATGTCGAGAGAGCACATAAAGCGGCTGCCATTCTACCATTATGGCAGTCTATATAATTAGTCAGTAACTAGATAACTAGAGATTATTCAACTTAACTTTATGAAAGATTCAAAAGTGGAACGAAAACTTACATCATTATAAAGTTTTTGTTTTCTAGTTTTTACCTACCTATTTCGTTGTAGCTTGATTAAACACCTTCGGGATAGAACGAACGAATTCATTTAAACTTAGAGTCGATTGCCTGTTGGTCTAGGGGTTAGAGGTGCGGCCTTTGGATCAACGGGTCCCGGGGTCGGACAAGTGTCATTAGCCGTGCACGGCTCGCGCGGCAGCCTCGCGAGCCAATGCCTCAGTCGGTGTAGACGTGGCTCGGTGTTGCTCGGCAACGTGCGCCACAACAACCCCGAGCCACCCGTACTCTGTTGGTGTGGACACGGGTTTTGTCTAAACCAGAGGCACTTGCACGGGTTCTGGGTGTCATTTGTGCTCGCAATAAATGTTTGTAAGCTGCCTCCAAGACACCGGTTATATAAAGACCAGGGGATCGTTAAAAAAAAGAAAATATTTGAGGCAATTAAATCAATTTTGTTTGACGTTTAGTTGATTATAGGTACTGCAAACTCTCGTACTATGTTAAAAAATTGCCTGACATTACTTACAAGAATTTGTTAATTCAGTCCGTGTGTTACCACACGCACACCACACGTTAATCATTAAAGCTGTTTTAGTTTACATAAAAATCGGACTCTGAGACTCTCACGGACTCATACCTTTTTCCATGTGCCTTAAGTTAGGTTAAAGATTCGACTTTGGTCACCAATGCACATTATATCATCGGAGTCGATTTCCTTACA
The DNA here is from genome assembly GCA_905475355.2 of Clostera curtula. Lineage (NCBI taxonomy): Eukaryota > Metazoa > Arthropoda > Insecta > Lepidoptera > Notodontidae > Clostera > Clostera curtula. The sequence goes on along the minus strand of FR997794.1, from coordinate 26,879,414 downwards.
CCAATTACATAATGTATTAGAATCATTATACACTAGTGTAGATGTTGATGTAACAATGTCAATGTTGTTCCCCTGACATTAAAGTCAAGGCGAGGCACTTCGTTTTTAACTCATTACGGAATGATCGTAATCATTTATTTAAAGCGTCGACGTAATATATTAATAAGAATACAATTAAATATACCTTCATATATGTATACCTTTGTGACTTGCTGCGGTTGATCTATGCAAGATATGAGTGCTAGGGAGGATTTGGTTTGTCCTCGTACCTATACGATATAAAGACAGATACAAAGTATGGTCATGTGAAGACGGCATCCATTGTCACCCAGCAAAGGTACCTGTCTATTTCTTTAAACTTTCCAAGCTACCGTCCCATTATGTTGTTATCACTACTTTGTGAAGCTCCTTTCATCTTTCACAGCTGTTTCCGAGATTTAACTTGTTTAAACATACATTTATTTTGTTGATGTTGCTACTTGACCTGTCGAATATTGCTGTCGTCACTCATAAGGGCCTCCGCGCATTATGCGGCCAGGCCGCGCGGCCAAGTCGCTGCGGCCAACTAATTCTTCTACGATGTATATAGCTGCGCGCATTACGCGGCCAGGCCGCGCGGCCAAGTTTTTGTCGCGCGGCCAACGAAAAACATCGCGTCACATACGCGGCCCAATGGGCCGCGACCAATCCGCGCATTACTGCGTGGCCACAGCCAACAGCGGTGCGAATTGCGGAGCGTCTTGCGGCGCGGCAAGCGGTGAGCGGCGAAAGCAAATGGTAAACAAATGGTAGCTGTGGCATACTTCATAGATTGTCATCTATGAAGTATGCCACAGCTACCGGCGACGCGATCGGTGGCGCGTCTTGCGGAGCGGCGCGGTGTACGCGGCCACGACGAGATGCGCGATGTGCGAGTGAAACAAATGTACTAGCCAATATCGAGGTGGCCACAGCTCAGAGCGTTGCGCGCGGCGGCTTCGGTGGACGTATTGAGGCATCGCGCGACCGACACAAATTATTTTGTTTTTATCGCGCGTTGAGCTAATTAATAATGGATATGGAATATTTCTTTAGTGAAATACTAGTACTAGACCAGCAATATGGATGTCAAAATCCACATCATAATTAAAAACATGTTGTAAAAAAAATATGGGACGAAATAAAACAACAATTTCCTGGTGGTACCTAGTTAACTTTGTACTATGTGACCGAGTATATAATCAAAAGTATTTATGCTTGCACGCGTATCATAAAAAAAAATATTGGGCTAGATCTTAAACTCATAATAAATTCTCTCCTTTTCTGGTTCACTGGGTGCGCTCCTTTTTTGACTGAATGATATCTTCAGCTAAGAACGCACTTGTTTCGAGGCAATATCGTGCCACTTTTGATATTTTAATAGTTTAGCCGTTCTCTAAATACGTGCCTGGCGACGCCACCGCGGTCGCAACTAGTCTAGCTGTGGCGTACCACCGCAAATCGCGCCGCCCGCCGCGCCGCTCAACGCACCGCCTGTAGCTGTGGCCAGGCCCTTATGCGGCCTGGTCGCGCGACTGGCAGCACGGCGTGGCCGCCTAAATGCGCGGGGGCCCTAAAGGTCTCAAGGAGCCGATACAGATTTGATCAAATCAATACTTTTAAACGATGTTTGAGCCCTATTGTTACTCTAGAACTGATAACGAAGTTTTATGTGTTACTCTACAATGCAATATTTACAACCATGTTTTATAAGTATCATGATCTGCAAGTGCCTGCTCTTCCATTCATTCCGTCATAAGCAGCTAACATGATTTGATTTGTTGGAATTGCGTTAAAATTGAGTCATTACCATCTATTTGCACCAGGAACATTTAAAGTCGGTGGGTGACAGCTAGCTAGGGATATAAATTAGTGAGATTAAATTAATTCTGTTACTATGTAATTGAATGTACCTACCTATAGAAAATAAGAATTATTTATATTTTCTTTACCACCTATTCTTCTCCACAATTTGCTTAAATATGTTGGATATTTGTGAACTAACTGTTTTAAGATTTTGACTATGAAAATAGCGTCGAGGGCCAAATGTAAAGTCTCAAGTCGCGTTCGCATGTACTAATATATATATATATTATTGTGTAAAATAAACTTTGATACTCAAACATTTGAATAAACGTAAAAGACTTTTTTTTATCTCCCAATCAGAATACCATGAATTCAGTCCATATATTATAACCCACTACCGAGTCGTATCTCCTCCGAATTCATGGAGGAAATTATACCAGACTGTGCCACCCTGGTAGAACAGGTTAGGACAGACAGCCTTTCTATAAATTTTTCCTTCTTTTGTGGTTAGTTGGCCTGCCATTTGCAATCGATTAGTCGCCTCTTGGAGACGGATTGGTGACATTGAATTTTATATCCGTCACCACATGAGCAACAATATGATCATGAAATATCATTATGTTCAATATCAGCGACAAAGGCCAGTGAGATAACTTGGTCATATTGGGATAAAATTCATATCAAACAATTATATTGACATGAATTGTAATACTTATTTACGTCTCAATTTTATCCCAAGGGGTTCACATGCGTTGAGAAATGAGAAAACCAAGTTAGCGACAATACACAGCCCAATAAAATTATAAAAAATTAAACTAGAATCTTTAGGTAACAAATTTTATTTAAAAAATACTTAATAGTATACTTACTTCATCATAATTGCAATTTGTTTCTGTAAAAACTCCCAAAGGTATTAAAAATATGATTCTATTCTTAATACTACATCTTATGCACTTACTATAAGATACTCTAGGAACCTACATCATTTCTTCGAACAGGGAGTGGCACCCGTGCCTGATGGTAAACATCATGGTTAACCCCTATACTATTATTACAACACAATTGAAGCTTCCAGAGATCATAGATTAGGAATTGTAATCCAAGATGATACAGGGAAATTTCTATTATCTGTCTGTAGGTTTTGCTCACTGAGTGAGACAATAGTTATTTGTGCAACAAGAGAGCAATGTCGCATTTTGCTGCGAGTGCTGATATTGAATCCCGAGCAAGCGAAGGAATCAATGATTGAATCACGAGCGTAGCGAGTGATTCTAAAGTTCATTCCTGAGTGCTGCGAGGGATTCAAAGGCACAAGATGCAAAAAACTTTGCTCTCGTGTAACACGCATAACTTTTCACTTCAGCAGCGAGAACACTATAGGAGATGAAATATATTACGTAACATTTTTGAAACTAGAATTAAATATTTATAAGTAGGTTAAACATCAGTTTTTTAAGCAGTAAATACTTATTTTCGTTTAAATACAACAAAAAGTAAAAAATTCAATAAATTACATATAAAGACATAATTATCATTTTTGTTAAATTACTTTAGTTGATTTGAAATTCCGAACGTTTTTGTCTTTGAGGTCGAATTCAAAATCGGAGCTGTTGGTGCTGGGGCTTTGTCTCTCTCTTTTCTATTGGCGGTCAAGAGATGGAGTGTCAATGTTTCGAATTATAATTAAAAAGTTACTTTGTCTCACTCAGTGAGCAAAAACGCATTTTGCTTACTGTTTTCAGTGAGCAAAACCTAAAGTCAGAATTTTAATTCGATTCCAGATTTGACATTAGCTACTGTCATTTTGTGAAATAATGATGCCACATATAATAGTGTAGTGATGAACACAAAAATCGATAAACAATCAGTGTCACACTTATTGATCGAAATGATATAATAACATGGCGCCAGCGTTACTTGCGATCTATATGTCAGTTTCGACGAGAAGGGAGACATACTCGTATATATTATCAAGATGAAACTTGGGTTAACGTAGGTAAGGCTAACATTTATACACAAAATGAATTTATATACATTTTACATTAAATTTAATAGTAATAGTAAAAAAAAACTTGGGTGGACAAGAAAGTCACATCATCTCGACAAGCGTTTTTGGAGGGACTGACCACTGGATTAAAAAATCCATCCGGAAAAGGCAAACGTCTCATAATTAGCCATATAGGTAGTGAAGGTTTCCTAGAAGAGGGGCTCATGATTTTTGTAGCAAAGAAAAATTGTGAAGATTACCATGAGATGAATGCAGCTTGTTTTGAGGAGTGGTTCGCTGGAGTCTTACAAAAATTAAGACCAAACTCAATTGTGGTGATGGATAATGCACCTTACCTTACCACTCCCGAAAATTGGAAACGGCACCAAAAATGAGCTGGAAAAAAGCTGCCATTCAAGATTGGCTTTTAAATAAAAATATTAAATACGAACCAGATATGGTTAAAGCTACGCTTTTAGAACTGATTCCACATAACGAGTCTTTTAAGAAGTACGCTGTAGACGAAATGGCAGCACAACATGGGCTCACGGTTTTAAGACTGCCCCCTTACCATTGCAAGCTAAACCCTATCGAATTAATATGGGCGCAGGTAAAGGGGCATGTAGCTCAAAATAATAAAACCTTCAAATTGACAGACGTGAGAAATTTATTTCAGGAAGGCATTAAAAAAATGACGGCTACCGAATGGTCTAAATGCGTATCCCATGATGTCAAAGAAGAGGAAAAAATGAGTAGGCTAGATATGTTAATTGACAATATCACAGACACGTTTATAATAAATGTTACAGAAAGTGACAGCGATAGCGATGACGGCGACAATTTATAAAATAAATTATTACCATAATACATCTATCTGTTTTATTTGCCATGTTCCTTCATGATCACATTTTTTTATTTATTACACACACAATTATAAAAGAAAAGTCTCAAATCGTTAATTAATCGTCAAAACTAAATTATCGGTTCAGAAATATTTAATTTCCTGATAAACTTAGTTTACGAGAGTAAAATTATAAACGAGAAGAATCGATCCGGAAATATTCCATTTCCATATCGAATAATTTCGCAACGTCACTATTTAGTACTTGTCATAACGTTGCAACACTGAAATTGTAAAATCTGGAATCGAATTAAAATTCCGAGTATACATGCTTGAGCTACTGAAGTGAAAATAACTATTGTTAGTTTCGTAAGAACTCGAGAACGGCTAGACCGATTTTGGTTATGAAATAAAAATTGAAAGGAAAATACAAGGCGATGTTTAAGGTGGAAGCTCCAGGGTAGCCCGCGAAATTCAAATTTTCTTACGTTTTTTGCAATTTGCAGGGCAGTGCTAGGTTGTATGTTGATTAAAATGTTATTCGCGGCTGTAAGACGTATGTAGTTATAGAATTAGAAATTGCAACGAAAGTAGTGAAAATAACGATTATATTTTCTTAGAGAAACAATCTATTCGTATCTATGAAACAGGATTAAACAAGAAGGAATTTATCTCGCGATTAATTGCAATGAAATATTAAAGCCGAGACAATGCGACGTTGTCATTTTTCACGTAGAGGTGTTTTACATGCTACTTTGCCGTTGATGCTTTGATACGTCATCACTCGTATCTTAGAGATAATGGATAATACAAGAACAGGCAGCATACAATACATAAAGCAGTAGATAGAAGTAACTATTTCGAAAAGATTGTAGTAAATCTAACATTTTTTAAATTCTACATTATCGTTAAATATTAACTTACTCTACATTAGGGGCTATCCATTAATTACGTGAGGTTCCAAAGGGGGATTTTCGTCAAACGCGTGAATTCTAAACCGAAAAGCGGCGTGTAGTGTATGGGACCTTTGAGTGTAAAGATTCTTCGTAGGTATTAAAAAATACACGTGATTTTTAAGGCTTAGTCTTAAACCTCACCACGTGTCACCAAGGGGGAGGGAGGGGTTAAAAATGATAAAAAACATCACGTGATTAATGGACCGCCCCTTAGTTTAGGCACCAACCATTAAATAACATATTTCGATTGACCATTTTCTTAACATGTTACTTCAAGAGACGAGGCTGTAACATCTTAAATTAAAGTAAAACTTAAATTGGCATTATTTTTACAAATCAGGATAAACAATAGAAACTTTAGCACTTTAGTGACTTTATACTTAACTTTATTGTACTCGTGTAACTGTTCACGCATGTCCATTATCCACTTGTAAACATTTATGTCCATAATTTAGACTTGAAATTTACAAACATAACTCATTGTTACCACTATAATAAATAATCGCACGACCAATAAGGTGCTACCTTTCGAGCGCATATCGAATTATTTGAGAGGCATTATGTACTCGGCCTTTGGTGTTCAATTCAATTGCATTCCTTTTATTTGACGCCTGAATATCTTCTAAGACCGACCAAACCGGGCCACTTCACGTTGGTCCAATAGATTTGTTCAAAACTGTAAAATTCGAGATAAGTATTGAAAGTGAATACCTAATATTGTAACTAGTATGCTACAAGATACAATACCTACCTTCTATAGGATCAACATCACAATTAATTCTTAATGTCCTAGTGGAGTCATTATTATTAACTTAAGCAACACTTTAGTCGGAAAACAGGGAACCTAACCGTGTTCAGAGCAGGTACGCGAAAATGCACTTCCAAAATAGGGGTACAAGGTCCTAGCTTGGCGACACCGCGTTGAAATTGGTAGAGACTTATAATACTCGTATATATAATACTATAATATACAGTAATCATGACTTTCTACAGTGGGACATGACAGGTGGGATGGATGGGTTCGGCCCGGCGGTGGGCCTACGTTAGAGGCTCATCTGTGAAGTACGGGTGCTTGAGGCAGTCGAGAGCTGTGAGGCGTTTCGTTGGGTCGAACACGAGCATACCCTGCAAACAAACCCAAAAATATCACACTCAGGTCTTCTCAGTTGGTGGTAGTTTAAAAAGAAACAAAATGGCACCCTAGTCGCGAAGGAAGATATTTTATCGGATAGGATGAAATAAGAGTGCACAACCATACATCGCCCATAGAATCACAGGTAATAATGTAGTTACATAAAATCGGCATAGTAAAGAAAAATAGTAAATAAGCAAACCACAATTAGACATCTCAATTAAACTTTATCATCTGTCATGTATACACAGTTTATGGTGTGGTGGCTTTGGTCCATGGAACTTAAACTCCATCACCTCTTCCGTCACACCCTGTAGCCACTGATGAAAAATGTTGTTACCTTAATGAGATCCAAAGCCTGTGGCTGTATTCTGGGTAGGATCTGGCCGAGGTCTAAGGGCTTGTACTCCGGGAAATTGTCCAGGACTATTGAGATGTTGTCTGGCCATTCCGCCCGGGGTGGTCTACCAAGCAGTCTGTCATGAAGAAATTTATGGAACTCTTAGTTTTCTTGTTACATATGGGAAATTGCTTTTAGGTTGAGATATCTCAAGCCTAGTCTAGTCAGATGTAAGGACTACAACAACTACAAAATAACAGATACTATAATCAAATGGACGGCTATGGGCTGAGATGAAGGCAAAGGCAAGTGGACAATTTGAGACGTCAGTGCCGATAATTGTATTGGCTCCTGTTTAAGAAGAGTACCTAAATATGCAGTGCAGCTGGTCCGAATCCGAGGAGCCCGGCAGGAGCGGCTTCCTCGTGTGAAGCTGTGCCAGTACGCAGCCTGCAGACCAAACGTCCACAGCTGTGTTGTAAGACACGCCAAGTAAAACTTCTGGTGGTCGGTACCACAGTGTCACCACCTGTCAAAGGTAACCGTCTTCATATCATCTTCAACACTGATACGAGTTGCGCCATTGGGGAGCACAACCAGCCGAGGACCCCGTTGGTTGTAAGTAGGGGCGCTAAAAAGATGATCTCGACCGGACGATCCTGCCGTCATCAGTCTTCAGGCTGACGAGCGGGCTTGGCTGAATAGACAGATCCCTAGCGAAAACTTTGGAGCCCATGTTGCGTTCAATAGCCTCTTCAACACGATTCGTGTCGAAGTGGCGTATATCACGCTTCAGGAACTTTGAGATCTGTCTATTGAGCCTCCGATACTTCGTCCCATCATCTGAAGACTGCAGGACCATTATCCGTCGTTCATCCATGAGATTTAGGGTGAAGTTACCCTAAATCTATGAATGAAGAGAGAATGGTGGGGCTGCCGGGGACTGGGGGTCGGTTTTTTTTATAGCGTCCATCAGCTGGAAGGGTTTAAAGTTACCGATCGCAGTATCGGGTGGTCGATGTTCAACAGAGCGTCGCTGCTGCTCGACGTCTGTTGTCCCTTAGTCGCCTTTCACGGCACCCACAGGAGGGTATGGGGAGGTAGTGTTCTTACTCCGCTACTACACAGAACTCGCCTTCTACGACACACACGGGAATGGGGCCATGTAGTCAACTGAATATCAGTGTGACAATGTCAGGCTTATTAAGGATAAGGTAAACAGTATTGCATGAAGAGGCCCTAAAACTACATTTTGTTCGTACCACACTGGTGAGCTTCATTTCTGTGTCGTATGTCTTGGCAAGTCCGAAGTCAGCAAGCTTGACGCGGCCGGCTGATGTCACTAAGAGGTTCTGCGGCTTGAGGTCGCGGTGTACGATGCGGTGGGAATGGAGGAAGTCGATGCCCAGCAAGATGTCGAAGGACATGCTCTGGAATACAATGTACATTTTTGGTATATGTACATTTGCTACTTTGAGAAAAAGCGGTTTCATAAAAATTATTTAAATTGTAAAAGAAATTGATTATTTTCCAACCCATCAGGTCTTACCAACATAACTCCATTCTACATAACCTTCACTTACATAATGGTACAGTGAAAAAGCATCTCACATTCTAAAATATAAAAAGAACTTTTTCCTTGGTACATAGTAGACCAATACAAAATGCACTGCAAAATTTATTTAATAGGTTTGACCTGACATACCCTGATTCTGTTTTCGGAGAGTGGTCCTGGTGAGCGCTGCAAGAAAGACTCCAAGTCCTGTTCAACATGTTCAAACACCAAGAACAACACCAGTTGCTGGTCTCGTTCCAGTGATTGACCCCCATGGCATACATCCAGGAGCCTAGAAACAAATTGTTTCATAGAACATGATGTTACAGCTGTTACTATAGAGTAAAATATTAGGCAATCAAGTTGTGCTTATAGCAGATTATTTGTGGAAAGGTAATGGCTGACTTGAAGCATAGAATAAGAGAATAAACTCTATACAAATATTTGAATTCTGGTTTGAACCATCTGAGACACCTGTGTAACCTGATTTGCGTAACCACTGGTATTTACATGGCTTGATTGCAATCTGAGTCTCCATCTAGTGTGACAACTAGTCATTATTTGGTTAGGCCAAATGACCATTTTCCTGCTACTGCACACTTTAAAAGCCATCAAAGCACTAAAACCAAGAACTAACATAATATGAAATCATTTCACATGGTAATATAATACCAGTGGCTTATCTGGTATTATGTACTAGGTCTCTGTGTGGTGTCAGATTTAGAAGACATATTGTTACTCCCTATTCTTTTCTGAAGGTATCGTAAGAGTGACCAAAAGAAAATGACCAGGTCAAAAACCTAGGTGCAAGAGAAGGAAAACTTAAAATGAATCCCATCTGGCCTGAGTGCCACAGTTGGCTATTTATGCCCTCTATTAGTAGTAAACATTATGGAAAGCTGTATGTGGACTTGCTTTCTCATATTGATATGGCAAGTTATAACATTAATACCTGACTATATTAGGATGGCGATAAGCTTCAAGCTGCCTTAACAGTGCTATTTCCCGCAGCGTGGACAGTGGGATACCATCTTCTGTTAGAGCAACTTTGACTTTCTTCATGGCAACTATCTGGCCCCCATTGTGCAGATCTCTTGCTTTATAAACTGTACCATATGCTCCTGAAAAAGTAAATCAAACATGTTGTCGTGAACAAACAAACATTTTAGTTTCATTAAACAGTAAGTGCAAAGTAGAATATTGTACAAAATCAAATATCATCAATCACAATCATCCTTATTTAAAATAAAATAATATACTTTAGTTTCTCTAGAGACTAAAGTATTTAATACACTTGTCCAGAAAAAATATTATGAAAAAATATTATGCATACACATAAGCTATGATGTTTGGCTTGTTCTAAAGCTGAAGTACCAACTATGCTTGATGTTTTGTAGCAAATGATAATCTTTATCAAATTAAAACGACTTAAAAGACTTGTAATAAAATTATAAACAAATAAATAATAATATGCATACGCCTACCGGCACATGTAGGAGGAAGGTTATTTTTTTGAAAATATTTGCAAATACCTGTTCCAATGACGTTGAGCTCTTCATATTTCTTCGCATTTTGAAACAGTGCGCTAACATCGTTGATGGAGGCTACGGGTGGAGATGTATGAGAAGTACTGGCCTCGGCCATCTCACAAAACTCCAGCGAGACTAGACTAAAGGTACTTAGTAATAGTGATTTATTAAACGAGAAACAATACACAATATTATTCTACAAAACCGTATGTATAAAACCTTCCAAAGCAGCTAAATTCGAAAGAAAATAAGTAAAAGGGGAGTTTAGGAAAGAATGTCAATGAACTACAGTCAACAACTTAACAAGTAACAAACAACCACCTGCTGCATAACGCGCAAAAATCTAAGGGGATCTCCAAGCTGAACAATATTAATCGTTCATATATTTGCCTAGTTTTGGTTGGTTTATACAAACCACAGACTAAAAAAGGGAAGTTTGTTTTGTAACTTTTATTATTTTTTGATAACTATTCACAACAAAAAATACATACAGCTATGTATTATAAATTAAATACTATTTTAATAACAATTTTGTGATTGACGGCTGATAGTTATTATACAACGGATGTCGATTTTTAAGTTGGGTGCTAATATTGAGAGAAATTGATAAGTACCTATCATTAAAACAAAAACGAATTTTTTTTAAAAGGGGGATCCTCTGATGAGGATTTCCTCACCTTCGATTTTTCTTTGAGTATATTCCATTGTTCATCAATTTACTTACCACCAAACGCGTTCCTTTTCTCTTTTTTTGTGTATGTTTGGAAGCATTCTTACTACTGAACCAACCTTTATTCGTAAAATGTGCGGTAGTGAGCCAGGCACATTCAATGAGTCTTTTTACACAGTTATTAGATTTGAATTAATAAAAGAAATTCGTGTTAGTTACACTAATTATAACTGAAGAACGGCTGAACAGATTTGGCTGATTTGGTGGTAAGTATATTGATGAACAATGGAATATACTCAAAGGAAAATTCGAAGCTGAGGAAATTCTCATCAGCCGATCACGCTGATCCCAACCTTTATACCGTTTTAGTTTTAATGATTTCCGCTCCGTCTTGCCTTCGCCATGGCCATTAATAAATCACAGGGCCATTCCTGGAAAGTTTGTGGTCTGAATCTAGAAAATCCATGCTTGCTTGCAATTATATGTGGCATCTTCACGGATCGGAAGACCATCAGCGGTATTTGTTCATGCGCCTGATTATAGAAACGAAAAATTTCGTCTCTCACAAGGTCCTTCACTGAAGAGTGCAACCCATGCAAAAAAGTATATGGCCAATAAAGAATTATTAAAATAGTTGATTATTTGACATTTTTTATTTCTATTTATTATCATGATAAAAAATTGAACTTAATAAAATCTGCTCATTCATTGACTTTAAGTCGGAACAAAGTTCGCCGGGTCAGCTAGTGTATGATAAAACATTCAGGGTCGGTTCACATCTGACGGAAAATGCGTCGCGTATTATGGGTCGCGTAACGCCAAAACAGACAAATGTATGTTATAACATTCAACCTTTCACACATAACCGATGATGCGTTAGTGCGTCGTGTCTAACGCATCATCGGTTAGGTGTGAAAGTCGTGTGTTTTCATGAATGCCTTGTTGCCGGCTTTAGTATTATTGTTATCTACCTTCCTTCTTTTTAACTTTGTTATTGTATTGCATACCCTCATAAAAATGATATCCGACTAAAACAGTTGTGATGAGGGCTTGGTGGTGAATTCCGGTGTACGGAAAAACCAAACTAAGTTATATTGTAAGGCTCCCGTGTATTAATAAATAAATAAATAAAAAATAAAAAATGGAGACCATCGGCGCTATTCAGTACTCGGGCTGAATAGGGTGAAATGTGCTACCGAAGCTTCCCATGGGGTTCCTCGCCAGGCCCCTAAAGAAAGAAATGCTACTGGCGCACACAGATCAAACACCGACAAACTTTCCATCAGGCGTGAGCATCGAATTGGAACCTGGAATGTCCGTGGACTGCTACATCCAGGAAAACTTACAATTGTGGAGAAAGAAGTTGAGGATCACCACATCTCATTTCTGGCCATAAGCGAGACACTTAAGCGTGGTCATGGTCACTTCACTACAGCCACTGGAGGCTTTGCTGTCGCAGCCCGAGAAGTATAGAGTACTTCTCGGGCTGCGACAGCAAAGCAAAGTTATGGCAAGTTATGGCGGCGTGGGCATACTAATACCAGCTCATTTAAACAGGTTTTTCCTTGGCTACAACCCAGTGTCAGAAAGAGTCATTGCGATCAGAATCAACGCCAAACCCAACATACTCAACATCTTACAAATATATGCTCCAACCATGGACGTATAAAAAAAGTCGGACAGAGTCTCGCTAACTAAAAACTGTGACATCATAGTCGGCCAGATCAGCTATATGTACAGGCCAGCACGCACACTTTCACACATTAGTCGGCCATTACGCGCGTGAACATCGATGCTTAAAGACGCAATATGCGGCGAAAAAATAAAATCTATAAATCATGTCTTGCGTGGTAAAATGGTGTAAAAACCGTAGTGACTGAAAGAAAAACAATCCAGGAATCACGTTTCATACGTAAATGAATAATTCAATCACTTATTTCCAGATTATATACATTAAAATCAATTTGTATTTGCTAGAACAAAACAATTAATTTTAAGTTCAGTGTTGCCAATATTCACGTGTGCAAATTAACCGAAATGTGGGCTATTTTTCGTTTATTATAAAAATCAATATATTATTAGGTATGGTTAATTATTTAATAGTTACTACTGGGTATTTTATTTTATATTCCTTTTGCTAGATTTTCTAAGGAAAATTAAGTATGGAGAATGATTTAATTAAAATTACTTAGTAGAAATTGTAATGGTGAAAACGATTGGATTCCAAACAAATACAGTGTCATTCGCAGTATACATTTTGATGCGGATGACTTATAAACAACTAAAGGAGGACTCCGGCGTGTTGTTACTTATGCAGTACCATAAAAGGTAAATTAGCAATCTACCAAGACATGGATAATACAAAAAAAATGAAACTATGCCGCTTATTTTTTCAAAATTTAAATGTACATTGTAGCTATTGTGTCGGTATATAATAATAATAAATATCCTTGGACATTTCACACAACGCCATCTCATCCCAAGCTAAGCAACTTAATGCTTGTTTTATGGTAACGAGATGGATGATAAACTACTTAAATACATTTTTTTTGTAAGAACATACATATTATAGATAGAAAAACACCCAGACCTGGGACAAATACTTGTAGGTCGTACAAATATTTCTTCCGTGCGGGGATCGAACCCGCGACATGCTGCGCACCAGTCGATCGCTCAACCACTGCGCCAACCGTGTCGTCGAATTGTAAAAATATTCATACATTATTTTAATCCCCAGTGCTTTATTTTGTTTTAATATTTGTTTGAGTCAAGACACGTGGCAGATGAATAAACTGTTACTGTACCATTTAATACCAGTGCTTCTCAAGAGGTGCGCAATAAATTATAATTATAGTTAGGCAACATAAATATATTATCACATAAAAATTTTTGGTAATGAAAGCATTTCTTTTAATTTAGAATCGTTTTCAACACATCTCGAAATTAAAGAAAATTTCAAAAACCTCTCAAAGTAAAAGACATTATTATAAAAAAAAATACTCAGCATTTAGGATGTTAAAGTTAAACATAACAATTTCGAACAATTTTTTTTTATATTTTAACCATGTTTTTATTGCAAAATTTTGTGTATCTTGGCAACCCCAAAATTAACTCACACATACAGAGCTGCCGCCATTTTGGCGTCTCACTTTTGTCTTAGCCAGAGTTCCGTCCGCCTTTTTTTATACGTCCATGGCTCCAACGGAAAGGGCCCAAGCCGAGGACATTGACGGTTTCTACGAGACACTTGAGTCTACATTAAACAAACTACCAAAACGAGAAACCACTATACTATTGGGAGATTGGAACGCCAAAGTTGGAAGCACGGCCAATGATGACCATATCTGGAAAATCGTCGGAAATTGTGGATTGGCAGTAAGGAATGATCGTGGTCAAAAATTTATTGAATTCTGCATTGACAAGCATCTCTGCATTACAAACACTTGTTTCCAGCACCATCCCCGAAGGTTATACACGTGGACCTCCCCGGGCGCTCTATATAGGAACTAAATTGACTATATTCTATTAGATGCTCGGTGAAAATCATCCTTAAGGAACGTAAAAACTTATCCAGGCGCTGAATGTGGATCAGATCACTGTCTACTTGTGGCAAGACTTGCTATTCGACTAAAAGCTCCTCGAAAAACTACTAGAGCCAAAATTAACAACCAATATCCTGACGAAATAAGTTATCTTCACGACACCCTAGAGGAAAATATTAAGATGGCTCACCAAACCAATACAGACGCAGATTCATGTTGGGAGCATCTTAAATGCCAAATATCAAACAAAATCATCAGTCAAACAAAAATCGTCAGAGCTTAAAAGGAAAATGTGGCGCTCTAGCGAATAAGGAAGGCTGCGTCATATCACCCATCCTCTTTAACATCTACGGAGAATACATAATGAGGCGCACACTTGAAGACTGGAAAGGGGACGTTACCATTGGCGGAACTAGGATCACAAATCTACGATACGCCGTGATCTACGATACGATTGAGATGATACCACCTTGTTCGCCAGAAACGAAGCCGAAATGACTCTCCTCCTGGAGAGGATGGAGCATATTAATAGCGAGCTGGGTCTTAGGGTGAACAGGTCCAAGACGAAGTTAATGGTAGTTGATCGAGGCGGAGCACTTAATGGATGTAGGGATTGTAGGAGTGAGGAGATGTGGTGTGAAAGCTGTGTATGACGACTGATAGGTGTGTGTGGAGACTACCACCTACTGTGGAACTGGGGCCGTAAGATGATAATGGTGTTTATAAATATTACGATTTATAAGAGTTTTGTGATGAAACCTACGTAAATAAAGTTCCTTTTGAGTTTGAGTTTGAATCTTTCTGGCGCACTGAATTTGGAAGTAGTGGACAACTTTGTCTACTTGGGCTCCACAATCACCAACAACGGATCTTGTGAACCAGACATACGGAGACGCATTGGCAAGGCAAAGAACGCAATGTCCCAACTCCATCGCATCTGGGCCGACAGAAATATATCACAGAGGACCAAAATACGACTAGTATCCACCCTGGTCTTCTAAATTTTCCTGTATGGCTCAGAAACATGGACGATGAGGAAAGTCGACAGAACACGTTTAAATGCTTTCGAGATGTGGTGCTGGAGAAAAATGCTTAGAATTCATTGGACAGAACATCGGACCAATGAATATATACACATACAAATAAAGAATCCTCCCCGGTTTTTTGACGCTACTTATAAGTCTATCTTGACTGGACTATTTATGTTCATAATTGGTTAACGCTAATGATCATGAGTCAGAATTTCACACTATGCTTACGTGGCTTCCAATTATTCTACGACGGAATCCTTGCAACGTTTCACTGTTAAACAGTATTCTATTTCACCCCATTGTCCCGAATTATTTCCTTGAAACTTAATTCTGCATTATAAAAATATGCCTTCCGGTGACCGGTTAAAGTTAATAGACACCGGGACAACTCTTACCCAACAAATCTACTATTCTACAACATTTTCTGTCTATAATGCTTCACACCTGTAAAACAATTATTGGTCCGAAACGTGATTACAAAAACAAGACTCCTTCTATAGGGCTCGTCCGGGATTTGAACCCGGGACCTCTCGCACCCGAAGCGAGAATCATACCCCTAGACCAACGAGCCGTGGTACACCATTGTGAAATTTATTATTATTAGGTAATAACAACCCCATAATGGGACGAAACTTTGTACTAATATTTTAAATCACAAGAAGGTCAACGGATTATTAAAGCCCCTATCCTTTCGTAATAAGGAAGCTAACAGCAAGTTACAGATTTTTTTATAAGATTGACTGCTTCAACTAAGGGCAACAGATCTCCTGAAGGTTAAGTAATCTCAGTTATTAGATAATTTTATTAAAATGATTCTAGCACCCAAACAAGATGATTGAACACCTCAAGGCGTTTAGAAAGTTGACGCGCGAAAGGTGAAAAAATACCGCTACACGATTCTTCGTATAGTTGCCTCTTTCTGGTCAATCCAATATGTATCTTCTGTCTTAGTCACACACATGAATCGAAGTAAATTTGGAGTTGAGCCCGTCAGTTGACTTCGGATACAACTGCGCGCGCATGTTTGAATGAAGAAAGGCTGCTTCTTCCGCAACAATATAATTTAATAAAGTGACTTTTTATTTCAAAACTTCTTAGTACTGTATAAATTGAAACAAATTGATTTCCAAAAATATTATTTATTATTATATTCCATATTACGAGTAATGTGACAACGGAAATGCGTGTGTTAGCGTGAGACGAAATGTGAAAGTTGCTGTAAGAAGTAACGTGTAAGAAAACATTGGATGTTTTAATTATTAATCTACTTATTTCTACAGCTGATCAGCTATCTCTTATTCGGTAAGTGCATAGTTTATTAATTATATTGTAGCTATGTTGTGATACATTTATTATTTTGGACTTTTATGAATGCTTGCGAAAGTAGCTACTAGCGTGGTCGAGTTTTACATTGGCTATGCCAATCTTGATCAAATTCGAAGCAAAGAAACCCTTTTCTTAAAATATGGCTGACAGAAATATATAATTTATTATAGTTTAACATTCTCAGAATAACAAATTATGTAGGTTCTATTATGAAAGTATATTTAGAGGAGGAGGATTAAGAGAGTGGAGTAGAGGCAGAAACTTGCTTCGAAATCTTTTTTTTTTTTTCAAAAAATGTCTTTCAGTTGATCTAGGGTAGTTTGAAGTACGCTCATTCCATAGCCTACTTTCATTTACGCGTTTTACTTATTTTGTATTCGATACCTTTTTACATTCACTGGTGGCAAACGCGAACGGCTGTGTTAAAATTCAACAATAAGTTAGATAACTGCTAATACACTAAAACTAGTTTATAAGTTTAAGAACTGCGAACGCGAACTTTCTAACTATAAACATTGCCGAGATATCTTTATGTCACCCAGTTTATAGGCATATCCTGTTCTCTCTGAAAGCCTGGTACTTTAATATTAGTAGTAAAAAAAATGAAAGTACGTAATAGAATAATGAAGATATGCACTTGATGTTTGAATAAGTTATGAAAGT
Source organism: Clostera curtula (assembly GCA_905475355.2). NCBI lineage: Eukaryota > Metazoa > Arthropoda > Insecta > Lepidoptera > Notodontidae > Clostera > Clostera curtula. The sequence goes on along the minus strand of FR997794.1, from coordinate 26,862,018 downwards.
CATAGATGAGCCCTCATTGATAGTTTTCCGAACATGCTCTCACATTTTTTTTTTCATATTTTTATTTCCAATATAGTCATTTTACAAAAGTTATTACATTGTTTCTAGTCGGATCTTCTCTCTAGAACAGTAGTCTGTCTATAGAACAGCGACTACGTACTTAACAATGTTTTGTCTGTAATGGGCCTTTATTGCAAGTCTGTGTAGTGACGGATTTAGAATAGGTACATAGTGTCACCACCCCATTCTATCCTGAGGGTGTCGTAAGAGCCGACAAAAGAAAATGAGAAGGCTTATAACCTAGCCGTAAGAGAAGGAAAAGCTTGAAACGAAACCCTGTGCCAGCCCGTCTGGCCAGCGTGGCACAGTAGGCTATTTTCTTGCCCTCTGATGGGAGGAGGCCGGAATCAGAAGTGGCTCATTTATGGGCTGAGTAGTAGCCGTGTCTTGATAGAGGAGATGGTAGCGGATTGGGCGGAATGCAGTTAAGCAAAGTCCAGCTCAACTGGTGGATGGATGCCTTCCTTCGTGCTTGGGAGGGTCTGCAAAGCGTGAGTCACGGCTGTCATTCTACTAATTTATGGCGGTCCCCTTCTTCCCTTTGTCTTTGTCATGGTTTCGATGATTTGTTCGACAACAAACTTGTGAAGTACATGTGGATGGTAATTTAGAACAATAATATTGAATAGCCTTGTTAGTCTAGGCCCTGGAGATTAGGGGTTCCACTGTCTTTGTTTAAGCTAGAGACATGTAGCGACCACATGCTACATACTTTACACAGTTTACCCGAAAAATCTGAACTAATTGCATCAAGAAATATCGCCTACAAATGCGAGAATTACCAAAAAGTCCTACACCGCGATAGCGAAATTTCAAGAGCAATTCGCAAGGTTAAGAATTCCCCGACTACAATTATCAAGGGGGTTAGGCGCAGCGACCCCTAGCCAGACATCACACCTCGTCTGGCTGGATGATCATCCCTTTGCGCCTAAAGACACTCTACATCTGAGAATAATTATGATCGTATCGTGCATCCCGATACGACGGTATGCAGAGTTCGTGCATTAAATAATGTTCGAAAAGAGTCCCCACGATGCAAGTTACACAGCAGTTTATGAACATGTTGTTAAAGAACTGAACCATCAAGTGAGTGAAGTGAAAACTGGCACATGTTCTACACAAACTATGCAAATTGATCCGTCTTTGAGGGCAGTGGGCACAAAATGTTAAACGTGCTGTTGTAAGAGTGTGGATAAACCGTTCTCGCATCCTTCTCAATCACTCGTACAAAAACCCAAGGCATTCCGTTTACGGTCGAATTCTTGTTATAGATTGCACATAACTGTGGCTTCACGCTGTTGGTGCTATGTGGGTGAGCAGAACATGCATAATGCATCGATAACTGACGTGCCGGAATCTGTTCATGGTTCGCCAAAATATATTCAAACTCAAACTGAAATCATTTATTTCAATTTAACCTATATATAGGTGTTTTTGAAACGTCAAAAGCAAAGTTGAGAAGCTAGTTGCTTGTCCCAAAAAGTAGATCCTATGTAGACAACAGGCAAGAAACTCCATGGACACTCTTTTTATCATATTTTCTGTTACAAACATCTGATTGGGTTACATTGATTTCGTGTTTAGTTATAGTAAGGGAAGATGTGAGGACAATGTAACATATTTACAACAGAAATGTCCAGGCTTCGTTCGTATAGAACCGATTATCTGTTGCCATTTCCGATGACCTAATCGCCACCAAACTTGTTTGAAAATGCGCATATGATTTTTTGTCATTTGGAACTCTTATAAGAAAAACGCATCTAAAATCAGCGATATTGAGCTATTGCTTTTGCCATAATCTGATGCAGGGAACTGGATTGGTATTTCTACATAACTTTTTCAAAGTACAACGTTAATTGAAATTAAACACTTTTCAACGGATTTATCGCGTGTATATTACATTATTTAATTCCCGACGAATTTATTTCCCGTCGAATGATTTGCAGCAGTCGTGGTCGCGGCAGACTAGTTGACAGTTGTCTTCAAAAGTACAAACAGTTAAAATCTACCGCCTATAATTTTGTTTTATTGATAACGTTCCCTGTGCACGCAGAAATCGCTCACGGTGTCCAGAGGTCTTGCAGATGAGTGTTTTGCCTGAGATTTGATCAATTTAATGACTGGATCCCAAGCAGGTGGTACTTGCCAACCATTCTCTCTATTGTAATTAGGATGATTTTTAATCTCAAGAGCCTCACGGATCGTTCTTGGTATGTTTTGAAAGGTTCTTGAAAGGATTTGAGGTCTATCAAAGTGAATGTAGTGGTTGGTCTTGTTGAATGTGTGCTCACAAACTGCAAACTTGGTAGAGCGTCTGTTTTTCATGTCAGTCATCATTGAGTGAGTCATTTGGAGCAAGATGCATCGAATAACGTAAGTCTACCACGCGTGTTGGTCTACGTGCTGACCGTATTTCGCCCGTCCGGCGTTAGCGTGGAATGCACGTCGTCCCTGTTCACTAACTGGGCGACGGCCGAGGGCCGAAGGCACAGTGACCCACTGTAGGGAACTGGTTCCGACCGCGGCCCAGGCGTTGATTTAAGGGTCTAGAGATTGCGGTTTGGACCCTTGGCATTGCACTTACCTGTGAAACTGAGATGGCATTTCGCTTTCAAACGCCTTTTCGATTAGGAACTAAAAGCACTCAGTTGATTTATGTCCATACTGCTTATCACGAGGCTCCTTTCACGTGGATATCGAAAGTCTCATAGTTATAACTGTTATAACTAATTATAACTTATCCAAAATATCTCAGAACAAAAGTAGTCAAAAACTAAATGCTGTAATCGTTATCTTATCTTATGTTATCGTTATTACATCACAATGATTGACCAGTACAAGTAACATCCTCCTTGACCGTGCTGGGGGATGTTACTTCCACCTTGCCGTCGTGACCCCCTCACTTGACTGCCATTAGGGTCCGTTGGAGCCATACCTGCTTAGGGACACCCATACCGGCCACAGTGGGCACATGGTATGCACACTTGTGGCTCTATGGGATTGGGGAAGGTAGGATGAGGCCACCCCAAGATCACGGATCGTGTTCCCATTGGGCAGTGAAACCAGTGGTTAGGGCAGTTGTAAGGATTTATTTACAACGTAAAAAATCTTATTTTGTGGTTCAAACAAGGTCGGTTAGTGTTTTTTTGTGACAGACACCAATTTTAGATACATAAAATTGTTCCATTATTTTTAACAAAAATAATTCATCTACACAAGTTGCACGTGCCGAAAGGAAACGAACAGAATTGAAAGTAGTGCCATGGGCATTATTAGGTAATTCCAGAACTTTTTTCTATTGGCCATCTCTCCCATACAGCCATCTCCCCCAGAATTACCTTAGTTAAATTACGTGTCACGTTGTTGTCCGGAAATAACTCCAAAACTACGCCACCGATTTTAATCAAATTTGTACACCGTGTGCAGTTTAACCCAACTTGAAAGATAGGATAGCGTAAATTTTAATTTATTAATATTAATTTATTGCAAATTATTAGACAGTCGTATTCTTAATGTTAGCTCCAACACTGGCGATAGGTATCTGTTGACAGGATTGTAAATATTGGAGTATTCAATAGATGGCGCTTTGTTAAAAGTAAAAAAAGGTTTATTATAGTTACAGATATTTTTTTATTTCTTGTTGATCAGTGACATCATAAGAAAATAATCTTTGAAAAGATAGCGAATTACGCTTGGCAAACTTTGTACGGAAATTCGGTGGCTAATGTATGATAGAATATTGCTTAGGTGGCCAGGGCCACTGGAGTCATTGTCGGAAACTCCATTTGCATAACCATTCTGTTCGTTTATCGTTAACCCGCATACGTCGGGCGCATTGATGGTTTAAAAGTGAAAACGATGATTGATGTATGCAATGTTTCAAACATCGTATAATTTCCAAGAAATACACCAGTAAACTTGGGCACCAAATTTTCTGGCCAGCGTGGTAACAGCCATTAATTTCAGATTTGCATTGTGAGGCAGGATCATTGAGCCTTTGCCCAACTTGTCTTTGTATCATCAGACAGCGAGGAAAGCTTTTGAACGAAATATTTCATAGTATAACAAGGAAATAAGAAGGAATTTAAGTAGTCGCTGGTTATACAGGCATTTCATCTACCTACACCAAAACTTCCTTTTTCTTTTGCTAATTTCCCATCATGAGGCACTAGACTATCTATGGGCGGGAACTGTGGCTAGAATTACGCCAGTGATGATTGAGCAGGCCATCCGCTATGAGTCACGATGTCAGATCCTGGTCTCGCAAGCGCAACTCGGTTGTGCAACCCGCGGGGTGTGTCACATCGTCGCCGCTGACGGCGTCTTACACAACGCGGAAAGACCTGATGCGTGATCTCTGTTGGTCTTTTTCGACGTTGCGAAACACATGACCAAGGTGTCTTGCTCAATTTGGAACAGTCATTAATCCTGAGTATTCCTGCCATCGGGGCCCAATAGTGGATGTGCGTATCTATGAGGAATAAAATTTATAATTTAAAATTGTATACCGAACAATAGATCTTCTTGTAGACAGAAGTGCTTGTAGCTGCAGTCACTAAGTAAGCTTACTGGACTAGAGGACGTAGTGATATTCCTCCTGCAGGGTGACCAAGAATTCTGTTATATGACTTGTCGTGTTTGAATTACTTGATCATGGTGTTGGATCTTTGGTCGTGATATCTCATTAAAGCGAAATTTTAGGCTTAGGCGTAATTTGATAGGAACTCATTGGTTTACTCTGTTTCTTCCCTATAAGCATTTGGGAAATCTTAATAGGTACATAGTCCGATAGATTTGCTACATCTTAAACAATTGGAGATGAACAAAAATTACGACAGTCCTTGCCTTTTCGCATATCCCAATCTGACTACAACCTGTCTTCATCTAGTCTAAGACTTCAGGTCTGCTAAGTCTCCATTGATTGAAGACGAAGTACAATGTTTAGTGTTTCCTTGCCTCATTCGCTACAATGCACTGCCAGGCTAAGAAAACTATTCTATTGACTAATTAAATAATCCGTCAGCTGTTTCCACACACCAGCCGCGTATCCGTGTAGCTAACGGTGCCTGCGCAGGTGGAGACGCGCGACCTACATAGTTTACCGTAGCTTCATTCAAACGTGTCTATCTGTGCGTTGAAGGGCGTAGGAATGCGGTTAATTATCATCATCAGCCCGTACCTACACGGGCTGATGATGACCTGCGCAAAGTCCCGCAACCTAATCCTAGAACTGAACGTGACGCATATGAACTGCTTTGACGAGAAATATAAGGCGCAATACATTTTATGATAAGCTGGCCAATTTAAACTACCCCACCACCACCTTTTAGCACTAAACGTTAATTTCGGTTGTTTGCAAGAAATCGTCTAGTGCGATTTAAGACAGCCTATTGTACATTTCTTTTTCATTTTGTTTTCTGTGATGCCATGTTCATATCATCATAATAGACATCATATTATTAGACTTACATGTCATATAAAACAGAATTTATATTATACAATGCCTTCGAAGTTCAAACTTCGTCTCCGCGTCGTCAACTTTACCATCAATAGAAGCTCTTGATTTGTTAGTTTCCTTTTATAAAACAGCATCGGCGCATAAATATCATTACATAATTAGTAGGTACCTATGCGTGTAGAGGAAGTGGAGTGGTAGCTCTCCGCATAGACGGATATCCATCGGGCCCAAAAGCATACTCACCGCCGCTCATGTACCTAAACGCCAGAGCCAGGGCCTGGTCAAAGACCTCTCATCTATCTGACTTTAAACCCTCGTTCAACAGTTTCTAAATTTTATATTTACTAGATCAACCGGTTTTTCTTCCAGACATGAAGTATCCACCATGCATGTACTCGTAGGTACCGGGGTATATGGCTGGAGTGCAAAAGTGTCTATTGATTGAGTTGCGTGCAATGCTCACCATGGAGAAATGCTAGTTAGTAAGAATCTGTTTTAATTTACCCTGTTTAACTGACCCGGCGAACTTTGTTCCGCGGTATTGACAATAAATGAGAAGATTTGGGATTTTATTAATTTAAATTTTTATATAATAAAAATAAATAAAAATAATCAGGTATTTTAATGATTCTTTAATGGCCATGTATCTTGGTGCATGCGTTGCACTCTTCATTGAATTACCTTTTTTGAGACGTCATTTTTCGTTATAATTATAATCATTCAAATGAACTAATACCTCATGTCTCTCGATCCGTGAACATATTGTCACATACAGTTTACCATCGCAAAAGCATGGATTTTCTAGATTCAGACCACAAACTTTCCAGGATTGGTCCTGTGATTCATTAATGTTCATGGCGAATACAAGAGAGATCGGAAATCATTAAAACTAAAACGGTTTATGGGTTGGGATCAGCGGGATCCTCGGATGAGAATTTCCTCATCTTTGATTTTATTTTTAGTATATTCTATTGTTCATCAATCTACTTACCACCAAACCCAACTTTACTTCCTTTTCGCAATTTTTTGTGGTTTTGGTGTATGTTTGGAAGCATACTTACTACTGAACCAACCTATAGTCGTAAAATGTGTGAAAGTCTTTTTTTTTACAGTCTATGCAGTTTATGCATTTCTGGTATCCTTTGTCCCTTTCCTGGTCCTAAGCTACCTCCCAACCAATTTTCAGCCAAATCGGTTCAGCCGTTTTTGAGTTATCAATAGTATAACTAACACGACTTTCTTATATTTATATTATATATATATATATATATATATATATATATATATAACTAGCGACCCGCCCCGGCTTCGCACGGGTGCAATGATGAACTTCTTCATTTATCAGTTTTTCTCTACAATCACTCTATCTATTAAAAAAAACCGCTTCAAAGTCCATTGCGTAGTTCTAAAGATTTAAGCATACATAGGGACGGACAGGCGACAGCGACTTTATTTTATAGTATGTAGTGATAGTGATATAAATATATATATAGATATAATAGATAAGATACGCAAAATTGTACTTAATAGTATAGATGTTTAGGAAGAACTTTGTTTACCCTCTGTAGGTTCGGGATTCCACCAATGACATGGAGGGCATCAGTTGACTGCCCTCTCCGGCCCGACGGGGTAGCACACAATGCCATCCGATTTGTTGGAATCTTAACTGCTCTCATCCAGAAACCTGTATTTAGAAATAGCTAAAACAGCCACGCCCGCTTCCATAAATTCTTCGAAGTTTTCACTTAAAGCCGATAAAACACCGTTCGGCGTCAACGAACTCACTCGTTTACGTCGATCGATCGCAAAATATAGTTTTACAACGATTATAACTGTCCACATAATGCTATAGTCACGAAGTGAATGAGCAATACACCTACAATGTCCATTCTCACCTGCCTAAGCGCTTTTTGATTGATAACGATCACTGTTTATTACAATGTGCTCTAAGTAGATACCAGACTCTATAGGTAGCTACAGGAGCTCCGATCTTTATACTCACCCAATGACATACGCACAGGCCCCCATGAGGGCTGTCCGTGTGCACTTTTGTTCTGTGACTCAACCGTGGGATGTTCATGTATAATCTGAAATTGTATGATAATTGCTAATATGTAGGTGGTACGTAGGTACTTAGGACTGTTTTGTGCGTACATATCGACAAAATATTTCTTCCTAGACTTCTTCATTTTCTTCTTTCTCGCCTTTTGCCAATTTATATATATTGCGAAAATCGGAGGCGATACCCAAATATATGACGTGGTCCTGTTCTAAGCAGTCAGTCAGGCACCATGTTCGCCATGTTCCAAATAAAGCAGCGTTATGTATTCACTATTCGCCACAGTGCGCGTCCCACTTTTGTATGTACGCATAATTAGGTAACAGGCTATTGTTTTATAACTGTTGGTGACATTTATACGCTTTGCAAATTGTTTATAAGTAGCCTATTGACATTTTTTGCACGGTCGTTGATTGTGATGGATATTTTTACACTCGGACTAAGGTGCAACCTGATTTCGTAATACGGCTTATTTGAAAAGATTCACAGCGACACTGTCGCCTAGGTACAAACACTTGGTACAGTCCTCGCCAAACTTTATGGCTGCTCTGAATGTAGCCGTCGTCGGTGCGAACTTGCGCATCGTAGTTTTCATAACCAATACGAACGTAGCACACTCACACCAAAGCACGGAAGGCGGAAGGTGACGGCGAGTGCGGGCGTGCCGCTGTTACCGTTGATTTTGTGTTCTGCGCAGCGTAATGCGGCTACATTCAGAGCGACCATAAAGTTTGGCGAGGACTGTGCATATTGTCTATAAATAACATACATTTTCATTGTTACAGGTACCTATATAACACCAAATGTAATCCAACAAATAATTGGAGCTGATCACTGGAAAGTGGGAAGAGGAGCAAAGGAAATATTGTCCATAAAATGTGAAGTTCACAAATGGGCGGCAGTGTAGTTTAGTGTGATAACAAAATGGCCGCCGACACAAAATGGCGTGCGAGGTTGTTTTGCAGCTGTTTGCTGCTCGCTTTTGTGCAAATTGTGCAGTGTAAGTACATAACCCACTGTGTTTAGAAATTGTACAGATGCAAATATTGCGATTCAATTAGCGCTGAACTCTATAACACTCACAAATTAAACGAGATGTAGGTAGTAAATACAATGTTCACGTCTTTCTAAACCAGGGTGGTGTTGTAACAGCACCATCTCAGAGTTCGCACTGCTGTCATCTCCAAACTAATCTCTTAATTAATATATGGCTAATTCTACCAATAATCACACCAACAGCTTAGATATGAATAAAACGAAAGTTTCGCCATCTTGTTACGCTTAGTGAAAGTAAATAAATTTCAAATTCTTAGTGCTGCTCGTGTGTTCGCCGTGATTCATGAACCAACGGAGTAACTCCTCAGTGATATAACTTACCGACCGAATAACAAGTAGATTAATAAGAAGGTAGGTAAGCAAAATCGATTTTGAGAAAACCTATCGTCTACGAGTAGTAGGAATACATTCATAAAAGTTTTATTTTATCGCCTGCTCGACTAAGTTATCTGACAATTCTAGAAAACATATTATGTAACCATTAATTGGTTTTCTATCCACAAATTTTTACCATATTAGAAAATGATTGGATAAAAAACCATTTCGTCATATCCATTTTTAAATTCTTACGCGAGTAAATTTGGTAGGTTAGAATCGAAATCTATTTAAAGTCTGAATTATGACAAAATTGAAGATACTACACTCGTCTTCACCCCTGAACTAAGTATAACCTGTATCACAGGGGAACTTGGCACACTCATATTTCACGACTACAAATGACGTCCAAGCCCAGAGCAAGTCTACACAAAGATACGTGCCTGGGATCGAACCGCGGGCTTAGACCACCACCAAATCAGAAGGCAGACCTTTTTTAACTCACTTTAGGAAACCCATCTTGGTTTCCTAAAGTGAGTTAAAAAAAGCCGCGGGCAGAAGCTAGCATGGCGGCAATTGAATAGTTTCTATCACGTTATCTATCTAAATGAAGAAATAAAAAGTCTCAATTCAAAAAATTTATATATTTGACAAAACAAGGTAACTTACATTTCAATATATCAAGAGCGTGATTGTCAAAATGGCCTAAGCGCAGCTTTATAACTACTTTGGTTCTCAGCCTTGTTTTTTTTTTTTTTTTTTTTCCCTGGGTAAAATCCTTTATCGACTTCCTCGCTGGCCACGGGGATGGCCAGCGAGGGGAGTGTCTCCCCCATAATGGGGGCCTACCCACTAAACCTCCCCGGGGTGCTCCAACTCGCGCCCTGTTGCGGCATTGTGGGATCTGATGCAGAACCACGCCGCCGCAGACGAGGCTCTAATTCTAGTAATCTATTCTAGTAATCTATTCTAATAGAGTTTGACAATGACGTCGAAGATTAACTAAGTAATGTGAAATAATAAGTAATTCGAAAATATTATGTAGATATAGTCGTCTCAGTTTTACCCGTAAACTTTGTGCCAGTCTTATTAAAAATAGTCAAAATTTTTTTTGTCTACGGCTTCAAACAAACGTCCTGTTCCTTGAAGACTCACTTAAATGATTTGGGACTCGGTACAACGTCCATCATCAAGATACTCGAATCTCAAGGTTGAGGGGCAAATTACCCGTAGACCTTGAGATTGGTCGAATCGGAAGCCATTAGGACCGATCCACATGCAACCAAAATGATGTAAACGCCAAGACTAAGCAGCCTCACTTCGACTTTGATATCTTCATAACATACATATATATATAAATTACGTGTCACGTTGTTTGTCCGCGATGGACTTTGAAAGATAGGATTAAATCTAAATTCAATGCCTCGTTGGTTTAGTTGTCAGATGTGCCGCCTTTGGAGAAAAAGAAGAGAAAATAGAATTTATATTCGCGATTTAATTAAGTGCAAATTATTTGACTAATACATATCTGTTAGCTCCTAACGATTCTAAGAGATGGCGCTATGTTAAAAATTAAATTCATGTTAAATGTAATAATAGCAAAAAACTTAGCCACAGCAACGCGTGGACCAGCCCACGCGTTGCTGTGGCTAAGTTTTTTCTAGTAACTACCTACATATTTAAAATATTTCTAATAATTACGTAAAAATTATTTAACCCGCGTGGCAGGTAAAGATACCTAAGAAAAACCAACAGAAATAAAGAAAAGAAGGATATTAATGTGACGAAAAGCGTGAAGGCCTTTTACTAATAAATCCAAGGAAATATGTACACTTCTGGACACATCTATTGGCCCACCTTAGAGTTTAGGTTTCGATGGCCCCTACCGAAATATGATTGCTAGATTGAACAAAAACTATTGATGCAGTTTTAAACCTGATAAATTTTACCATATTTTTCGATCGTATTGTTTTAAATTTGAATTCAGAATACCATACGACATGGAGCTACGCCTAACAAGTCGGATATGCGCCTTGTTAAAGGCAATTGATTTTTGAATAAAATACATTTTTTATCAAATAAAGGTTTAATTTAATAACGCGTGTTGCCTCCATGGGCATCTACCACAGCTCTCATACGATCAGGCATAGAGTTTATCAACCGCTCTATGAAATTTTGAGGGATCATCTCCCATTCCTCTTCTATGGCAGTTTTCAACTCCTGCATCGTCTGGGCAACTGGCTGACGAGCCCTAACACGTCTTTTTAGCTCGTCCCACATGTGCTCAATGGGGTTCATGTCTGGGCTTCTGGCTGGCCAGTCCATAACTGTGATGTTCACATCCCGAAGATATTCCCTGACGATGCCGGCCGCATGGGCATTTATCATGCATAAAAAGGAAATTTGGGCCCGCATAGTCCGCGTATGGTATCACGTGAGGTTCTAAGCACTCACGAATGTACCTTTCAGCATTTAATGTTAGCAGCCGTGGTCCTGTAACAACCTCAAGTTGAGTTTTGCCGCTCGCGGATATACCGCCCCAGACAGTCCATGAGCCACCGACATAAGCAACCCTCTCTTCAAAGCAGCATTGTGCGAAACGCTCTCCCTTACGTCGGTAGACCTTCTTCCTTCCATCATTGCCATGTAACACAATTTTAGACTCATCAGAAAAGAGTACACGGCTCCAATCTTGCTGTGTCCAATTTAAATGACTGCGTGCGAAATGAAGGCGCGCTGTTCGGTGGGCTCGCGTTAGTTTGGGCCCATTAGCTGGCTTGTGTGGTACCATATCGCGTTCTGTTAACCTTCTCCGAACAGTTCGAGCGCTCACAGATACTCCGTGGAAGTCGCGAAGTTGGTTTTGTATCTCAATGGAGGTAAGGTGACGATTTCTCAAGCTGGTCGTCACGATGAATCGATCCTGCCTTTCAGTTGTGACCCGAGATCGTGGCCTTCCTTGGCGAAGAACAAAGCCGCCAGTCTCTAGGTACCTCCGATAAACATTTCGGACCGCAGATCGACTTAAATTAAGTTGAGCACTCACGTTTCTTTGGCTGTGTCCGGCCTGAATAAGTGCCACAGCTTGGGCAGCGACTTCAGGTGAAGTATCTATAGATTATTGATAGAACCTCACCTTAATGTTAAGATTAAGTAATGTTTGTTGCAAAACCAAAGATATCAATCACTTTTTCAAGAATTAAATCCAAGTAAACCAATAAAACCAAGTTTTCTTAGTATTCGATTGTTTGATATCAACAAACAGGCTCCAAATTGTCTTTTGTTTCTTTAAATTCTGTGTTCGAAATTCAAAAAAAGACTATTGAATGAAATTGTGAATGTGCCAGGTTCAATACTGCATAAAAACTTTTTGGTCGACCTAATATACAATTTTAGCTAGGACCAAACGAAACTGAAAATACAAGGTGGGCCAATAGATGTGTCCAGAAGTGTATATTGAAAGATTTTTACAATGCATACAATCAACGGTGGACCGGTGACCTGGCTAAGGTCGCCGGAAAACGATGCGGGTAGCCCAGGACCGGCCTTTGTCGATCCTTGGGGGAGGCGTCCAGTAATGGACGTCTTTTGGCTGAAATGATGATGATGATACAATCAAAACTCAAGACAAGGAAATCTTGACACAAATCTTGGTCAGCCTTTTTTACCAGCGTAATACAGTAGACTAAATAACCACCACGTAATTAGAGGAAGGACCCAGCAGTGGGTGTTTTGTGGGCTGATATGATGGTAATTGTTTGTGATTATTTTCCTAGTAGCTATACTGTTCTTGCTTTTGCCTAATAGTAAGTCTATCTACTTAGGTCCATAGGTGTATTAAAACATACTTACCACCAGTCCTAACGTTTCACGGGATACCAAATTACTAAGGTTTCACTGAGCAACCAAAAAAGGGGTGACTACGCACGCACTGTTTGTAACCCTTTGTTCCTTTGTGTCCTTTATATAATAACTATCTTTGTGTAATAAAAGCACGTTGCACTCGTTATAACTAAAATCCAAGATATTCCATTCTACGTATGTTTATAAAGCCTAGTGGCGGGCAGGAACTCGAGTCGAACGACGCAAAAACATAGAAAAGAATTCCTATACTAACCGGTTTGCACGTTGCGTGTCACCACTCCATTCCATCCCGAGAGTGTCGTTAGAGCTGACAAAAGAAATAGGCCGAAAACCTAGCGGAAGAGAAGAGAACATTTGAAACGAAGCCCTGCGCCACCGGTCTGACCAGCATAGAGCAGGAGGCTGATTACCCTAAAGTAAGGGATTCTCCGCAGTGGGTCGTGTCATGGGCTGAGTAATAGTAGTAAACCCGTTTGGCTAATCTTCCGCCATGTCCATTTGGAGAAGGTCCGGCTCTATGGGTGGTTTAGTAGTCTCGATATGTTGTTCGGCGATTTTTGCAAATAAGACCCACCTACTTGGTTTAACGGTAGTACATTGTGTCACAGAATGCTAAGACCTATAGTGATAAATATTGAACACGCGTTGTCAAAAAGTAGTTTGCACCGTTAGACTACTCGATTGCCAATGTCCTGCCTTTACTTTGTCAATCCTGACGAGTACAACGCGTCGTTGTTGTCATCCTCAGCAAGATTGATTGTATTGTAATGCTATTACTATCAAGAAATCTGTCATTTCTCATTTCACTTAGTGATGACGTTTGTACGGGGTGTTGATATAACATGAGACCGTTAGTTGTTGTTGCAGAACAGGATTGTAACTCTTGAAGATAGGCAAGAAGTTAAGTATCGTATCAAGTTTTCCTTCTCATAAGGCTAGGTTATCGGCCTTGTCATTTCCTTTTCTTACTACCCCCCTACCTACTACCTCAGGATGGAATGGAGTGGTGACACTATACATATATTCTAAACATGGTGACCATTAGGAAAATAAAAAACGGTTAGGTCTAAATTCTTAACTAGACCTTGTATTGGAATGATATGGCAAGTGATTAGTATTCGATTAATACGAAACCCTACCTAGCATGGTGATAACTAGAATACCGCAGCTGATAATGGCTAAGCGAACTTATTAACTGAAATAGTAACATGGTAGTAATGCGTGTTTGTCCATAGCGAGCGGTGTCATGTGTAGGTACCGTACGCATCGTTAGACACGCTACAGTAACTTTCTTGATGTGCTCCAGCACACGTGTGGCATCTCCACATCTTAGACTTCTTTCGAATATGCTCATTATGGTGAAGTATGATTGTTGACGTGAAAACAAGTCAAGAGGCAGGCCTAATCTACCATTCTATTAAGCTTATCACGAAAGAACATGCTGACAAAGGCCCAGAAGACTGGTATAGAATAGCCGTAAGATCTGACGCAAGAGCTAGCTAGAGTTAGCCGGTCTTAAGTCGGATAATTACTTCATATAGACTCAAGGGTCCCCCAAGGGTATACTAAAAATAAGGATTCTTTATAGCAAACCTAGTTATTTCATTTTACCCTTGCTAGTATTTTCGTATTTTACAGTATAAAAAGCCAAATCACACTGGAACTCGTTGCCCCGCAGTTCCTTTTGAGTGAAAGTCGACAGTACACCCGAAGACGGACGCCATTGTTCTCCATAGCAGTGTTATGTCATCGCCAGCAAGTCAATGACTTGAGTGCTTTCAAATCCTGGGTTTAGTTATTTCATGTAAAAAAAATTTACTCATTTACATTATGAGATCGCGGAATGTCAGATAAACACAACAAATTCAGGCAGACTTTTTTAACTGGCTCCATAGTACAGTGGATCACCACATAACATTAAAGACTGATTCACAAGAGAATCCGTTTGTGAATCTGATAGGATTAAAATTCATGATACATTTTGCAGAATATTTAATCAGATAAATATATCTTTTTTTCAGGTTACGAAGAAACATTTACGATATCCCAATTATCACCAAAATCGGTTCTAAGTGAACAGTCACTAGAAGATGCCGTTCTGGAAACAAGCCAAACAGAAAATATAGCATTTAGAATAGAACCTAGTGTCACATACGATGATAATCTAGACCCAAGGCCAGAAAACATCTTTAGTAATTCAGAAACCGAGGATCACGTAATTATAGCTCGATCTGCTGATCCTTTAGTTAGAGAATCGAGATCAATAAATATTGACGAACATCCAACTGCAAATAATGAAATTGATAATCATATTGAGCTTCACAATAAAAGAAAATATTACGAAATCCATCCAACAAAAACCATAGATTACCTACACAGTAGTGATGATGAGGTCATACTATCTTCTGAGGGTTTCGGAGATAGGCTGGATTTCAGGTTTCCGGGGGAAGGGAAGCGGGTTCCAAAAGCGCGCGCACTGGCGCCGATGGGACCCAGGATACGGCCTACTGCAGTGCAGCCGATTTTTGCGACCGCTACCCCTAGGGAGGATGGCAGACAGAATAAGGACATTCAAAATATTATTACGGGTATTGTAAAACTATTAAATGGAAACGTTAACGTCCAAGCTAACTCTCAACTTCTTAATGGAAGACCTGGACGACCTATGGCATCTAGAATAAACAATAGGGGTCCACCGAGAATCTCCGATGTTCCACCATTGCCCGAATTCGATGGTCCATTAACACCACCACCTGCTCATTTCCACCCAACGAAGACGCCTCCCCCGTATCCATTCGATAGACCACCACACGTGCCAGTTAATTTACCAGAACAAATAGTTCCGCCATTGAGCCCACGTCCAGGGTTTCACAGGCCAATGCCGCCATGGCAGAGACCTAGACCTCGCCCACCCAATAGACGTCCAAATCCAGGATTGCCTATGTATAAACCTACACATCTGCCAATACCAGAAATGCCCGAGTTCCCAGAAGAACCGTCCCGACCGGAAGAAGTAATTATTAATGAAAACGAAACCACGCATTCCGAAAATACCATACACCACGAGGAGACTGGCATGCCTGTAACTGTAGAAATGTATACTCCCGAACAAGAACGAGAAGATGAGAAGCTGGAAACCACCTCAGCTGCAGAGACCACATCTACTTCAACAACGACTTCGACATCTACAACCACAACTACTACAACAACTACTACTACTACCACTACTACAGAGCCAACGACTACTTCTACTGAAAAGACAACTACCACAACGGAAAAGCCAACAACTACTGAAAAACCAACAACCACTGAAACGCCAACCACGACTGAAAAGGTTACCACAACGACTGAGAAAAAAGTAGAAAAGCCTAAATTAGAGAAGAAAAAAGAGACACTAGTGTTTACCGAAAAGGATAGAATTAAATATAAGATCGATGAGAAACCCGTCAATAAGACCGTAAAGAATGAAGCAATTGAGCAAGTCATTGAATCGTCAATACCTGAAATTAAACCATCAAGTGTGTCATCTATTGATATTCCCACTCCCACTGAAGGCCTTTCCGTTCACGCAATGTCTGCCAGTGAATCTTCGTCTACTAACGTTATTGAGACTTCTTCTATAAACTCTCAACCCTTGGAAAGTAAGTATGAATCAAAACATTTCGTCTTTCGCATATGTAACACCTAATCTAAATTAAAGACACAGAATTTAAATTAATAGAGAAATGGTAAAATTTCCACTAATGTGAATTGGAATAACTTTCTATTATAATCTTAAGAAGCACATTAAAGTTATATTATTTTTAGCGTCTCAAGGTATCCCCTACCAACCCTATCGTCCAAGGCCAGGCATCGTTTTGGATGACACGGACTTTAAGCCGCATGGTACCCGCTTTCGACCGGACGCTTCTGTGATCACTGCTACAGAAACTAGACACCCCGGTGGGTATGGGGAAATATTTGATGTTACCCTAACAGCTATTCAAGGGCTCGGCGGCGAGAAAGGAGCGTCGGGTAAGTGTAATTAACAGAATAGGCTTGGCCTCCGGCTCATACGATTTTTCTATGATTTTGACACATTATTGTATTTTACTACCTTTTACAGTACATATTGAAAACGTCAACCTACAAAATCACCAACAAGATGACATTATTGTTTCTCCCTCTGGCGAAGAAGGATTTGTTTCAATAGATGGGAAGAGAACCTACCTCAATCTCTTCGACGACCCCACTTCTAGTGCCGCTAGCATAATGCCTACGCAAACGCAGCACTTGCCTCAGTCTGGTGCGTCCGGTATATTTTAGTTCGAGTGTTGCAAACTAATGCAACGGGACATGTGCAATATTTTTAAAAGTTCTGTACTTTATAGTACCACCGGTGCCGGCGCCGCCACTGGCTCCTACACTGGGCACAGGAGTGGCTATACCAGCAGATGATATTCCTCAGCAACCAGTCAGAAGACCTGCCCAAAATCCTCATCCTCATTTGCATAGGCCTCCTCAAGGGTACAGGAAACCCCAACCCACCGTCAGGTAAATAATTAAGTTTTGACTTTAATATAATTTTATCATCATATTATAAATCAATTTGAGAAATGACGTTTAATAACATTTTATTACAGGATCGACACCTGCATTGTTGGTGACGATTCCACTTGTGACCAAGCGCAGAATGAAAAGTGTAGAACTGAAGCTGGTGAGTTAAGGAAATGTGAAAGTACATAGTTTTGCATGGCCCTCTTTTATATTACTGATTTATACCAACCAGGGATCGGTTGGTTAATTGATGTATTATTTTTATATTATTCAGGAATTTCAAGTTGTCAATGCAGACCAGGATATGCTCGGCGTATCCACCGTGATCCGTGTCGAAGGGTTGTTGCGATGCTTCTCAACCTCAGGGTCGATAGGCTGTATGATAGGAATTTGTCGTGGGATGTGAAACTAGCCGATAAGGATTCGGAGCTTTACCAACAATTGAGTTACGAGGCTATTAGAGCTGTAAGTATGAACTGTACTGTGTAAGTATATCCATTGGATTAATGTTTTGAATGTTGTAATCTGAAATTGTTTTAATTTCCGAAGATTGACTCCGCATTCTCCATGACTCCTTTCTCGGATGACTTCGTGAGTGGCTCCGTTAACTCCGTAGGCAAGGCTGAGCAGGACGGGCATGGAGTTTACGTGAATTACACCATCTTGGTAAGATCGATTCCTAGGGCTACGTATGAACTTTATTGTACCTCTTAGAAGTCAAATATTTTAAAATAACGACAATGATACATTTATCAGACCATCTGAAATCATATTTTGTAAGTGATATTTATGAGCATTTCGTTAATCCAACAACGTTCCTCTAAACTTGAGATTGACACAAATAATCCCTTAGCGAAAAGAAGTAATTACAGAAAAAGAGAACCAAATATAGAAACACAGTGCTAAAAACACTTCTTATATTCCAGATACAAGAAACAGCGGACACTTTACGATCCCAAATCGCCACCGATATACAGAAGCATCTGCTTGGTGTGATCCGACGACGCGCCAACAACGTGGGCGTGTCTGCTCTTTGGGTGGACACGCCTGCTGGCAGCGTGCTACCCTTACACGGTGAGTTCCTCAGTTTTATTTCACCACAATGCCGCCTGGGCCACCGACGAAAGCCTCACCGACTGAGGGTGTCCCAGTTGCCAGGGACGCCCTCTGATTTTCAATGCCCGTGTAGTGCCTGTGGACACAATCTATAATTAAACAAGTATTCATCATCATCATCTTTTCACGCCAAAAGACGCCCACTACTGGACATAGGCCTCTCCCAAGGATTTCCACAGAGTATTACTCAATGGACATATGTTAGGTCTAGTCTATCTATACTAATATTATAAAGAGGAAAGGTTAGTATGTAAGTACTAGACCGATTTTAAAAATTCTTTCACCATTTGAATTCTACATTATCACTGATTAATATAGGCTATTTTAGTTGCATGAAAAAATAAGGAGCCCTACCAAAACTTGTCCACCCGTGTGAAGCCGGGAAGGGCCGCTAGTGATTTATAATCATCTTCAAATTTAGGAAGGTGCTCCTCTAAACTTTACATTGCAACATTGCTGTGCGAACATTGAAATAATTATCATCCCTACTTCTTACCAAAAGCGAATAAGTGATTTATTTTGCTTTGCAGCCGTGATATTTTTTGTTATACGTATTAAAATTGGAGTTGCACTATTGCTTTTTGTATGCGATTGCGAATTGGGTGAGTACTTCAAGTACTAGAAATAATAATTTCTGCTCATGCGATTTTCGTTAAATGTTACTTTTTGTAGATATTTGTAGGGGCATGTGTACATTAATTTAGTTTAAGTAACGTACGAGTATAAGTGGGTTTAAGTGTATGGTAATAATTAGTTAATACATTAATTCGATATTGTTGTCTACATTTGAATATTTACGGAAATAATATAAACAACGTGGCGCTAGACTTTGGAAATCAACCACATTGTACCAAATGATTGGCAATGGAAAATCAAATGTGTCTCAAATAATCCTTGATATGATGATGCCTAGCTTTGAATGTTGAAGGTGTCGAATAATGAGCCTCTGAAAACCTGGATTTACTTATACTTTGTCCCATTCGGTGTCGAGACCCTTGGTCCGTGGGGTCCTAGCGCTTAAGCCTTTTTAAGGAAATAGCAAAAAGCTTAGTCGACATCACAGGATACCGAAGAGCTGGTAGCTACCTCGGACAAAGAATCAGTCTAGCGATTCAAAGGGGGAACGCTGCCAGTATCTTCGGAACCTTGCCTAAAGGGACTCCTTTAAATAATATATTTTAGTATTTAAGTTTTAGGTTAATTGGTATTTTTAGTCTTGTTTTATTACTTAATTTAGTGTTTATGTAAGTACATATTACTTATGTTAGTGTTTATGGAATTATATTAAAATAATATATTTTTTCTGTTGATTTACTTATATATGACATGACCAGTAGCATTGCATATACTTGTTCCTCCAAGCCCGTCGGGGACTTTTACTGTGAGGTCGAGGGTTTTAGAAAACTCGGCAGGTTATTTTGTACATGATCCACTGCTCAATCGGCGCTTCTGCAATCTATTAGAAGAAAATTGTTACTGTTGATACGGCGTTTCATATCCTTCATGTTTCCTTGCTTTACAGACGTGGACGAGTGTGCGTCGTCAGATCTGAACGACTGTCACCAGTTAGCAAGCTGCACTAACACTTGGGGCGGCTTTAGGTAAGAACCGAAACATTTGGACAATATCCGCATTGCTATTTCCTGGTTCATTTGCGAAGTGTATGGTGATGTTAAAGAAGGTTGGCCAGAGTTCGTCCGTGTAAAGGCAAGAAGAAGGATGAGAGGTTATGGACTTCCGACTACCTGGAAGGACATTGCCCTAAGGCCTCCGGGAGCCATTGAATACGGTCTGCATTGTGGCTCCATGTTGAGCAGTAGCTGACAGATAGATCCCTATGGTTGAAGGCCAGTGTGGTGTTAAGAAGTCTTGTTTCGTTTGTCAGCGATATAAGTCTTAATCTTTGTCATTTACGAAGGGTTCTGTATTGCAGGTGTGCTTGTCCAGACACGACGCTGGACGCGGGCTCTTCTCCGGCCAAGGCTGGCAGGGAATGTCGCGCGTGCGCCGCGTCCCACTGTAACGACCGTGGCGTATGCAAGTACAGTAACAGCCAGCCGTACTGCAGGTTAGCAACTGTTTACTACACATATTAAATGGAACTAGTGGTCACCCAGTGGTCGAAAGTCGACTATAATTAAGTTACACACAGACTTTTACAAAGGAGTATAAGTATAATACATATGCGTGTGTGTTTGTGTGCCAAATACATGTAGTGTGTGTAATGGTTATTTTGTTGACTTAATGTATTTTATTGCATCATTAAAATACTGGATTATGTACTCCTTCTGTATATAAATTATAAATGTTGTGCCTTTCATACTCCTCCGTCCGCGAAATTTTTGTCAAATTATTAATTTATGTAGAGATTACAAATTATACTTATCATACATCAAAAGACGACCAGTGCTGGGCATAGGCCTCCCCCAAGGATTTCCACAAAGGCCGGTCCTGGGCCGCCCGCATCCATCGTTTTGCATCAACTTGATGTAGTTTTGGACTAACTTAGGCTGTGTTGTCCAATATGGTCCTCAATCGAGAAAACGAAAGAAGATCTTCCGCCTACTAGGTTACCTTCAGTTTAATTTCTCGAGCCTATGTCGTTCTCCAAGGTTCTGTGTACTCTAGATTGTGTGATAATAAGTAGACTAGCGACCCGCCCCGGCTCCGCACGGGTGCAATGATGAGCCTCTAAATTTATCACTGTTTCCATATAACCTTCCCCTTGAATCACTCTATCTATTAAAAGAAACAGCTTCAAAATCTGTTGCGTAGTTTTAAAGATTTAAGCATACTTAAGGACGGACAGACGACAGCGACTTTGTTTTATAATAGGTAGTGATGCCTTTCTCCTGATTTGCGAACTTGGTCTCAGAACTTGTAAATTATGAATGCAAGCTGCCTCCCGATCTACCCTTTGTTTAACAGTGATTTTGGGTTGTTGCAGCTGTTCATCGGGGTACTACGGGTCGACCTGCGAGGTTGACGGCGAGGTGGTGGGCGTGGCCGTAGGCGCATCTCTGGCCGCGGCGCTGGTGATCGCACTCACTTTGGCCGCGCTCTTGTCTTGGAGGTTAGTGCAATGGCTTCAGTTTGTATTTAGCAGTCTTTGAAAAAGTGTTCATCAATTTACAGCGTGGACTTGCACCTCTCTTAGTGAACATAGAGTCCAACAGTTGAAATGGTATTTGACGGATGCGTCGCTGACGCCGGGAGGTGCCAGTGAGCAATGCAATGCCCTCCAATAGTCTTACTTACGTGGGGAATCCGACGGGCTCTGACAGTCGAATACGTTTACGCGAGCCAATGTTAAAAGTCGTGTTTTTAGTAAGAGAAGATGGGCACTTGGACAGAATTACTTTCATAGTTACAGTCCTCGCCAATCTTTATGGCCGCTCTGAATGTAGCCGTGGGTACGAACTTGGGCATCGTACATTTCATAACCAATACGAACGTAGCTCACTCACACTAACACGCGGGTGCCGGTGGAAGATGTGCCAAAATCAAAACTCATTTAATCAAGTTGGCTCATTAGAGCACTTTTGACAAGTCAATCAATAAAATAAAATTTAAAATTTACCCGTTAAAATTAATTATTTACCATTTGCCACCTGTTCGAAATGCAGCTCTACAGATAAGAACCGGCAAGAAACTCTGTAGTTAGCCCTGCCTCCAACCCCCGCCCGCGTACATCCCGCTGAAGCCTTATTTTGTGTTGTGCGCAGCGTAATGAGGCTACATTCAGAGCGGCCATAAATATTGGCGAGAACTGTACTTCTGTATTGTTACCTATTTGTTTACTTAATTTTCTTATCATAAAACCTATCGAAAGGAGCAATTCTGTGTATAAATTAAATGTCAATTTTGAAGTACAACGAACGCTGTGTTTATCCAAATACATACGATAGACCTGTTACCCCAATGTGTGTTCCACAATGACTCTTTGAGTTGATGTGTTCATTTCTTTATTACTAACTAGTGGCCCGCCCCGGCTTCGCCCGTGCAAAGCGGGGGTAGGTTATACATATAAACCTTCCCCTTGAATCACTCTATCTATTAAAAAAAACCGCTTCAAAATCCGTTGCGTAGTTTTAAAGATTTATGCATACATAGGGACGGACAGAAGAATGCGACTTTGTTTTATACTATGTAGTGATGATAATTTCGTCAGCAGACCAAATTGTAAAAAAAGAGTTGCCTATTTGTTGCTCGAAATTGTTCACACTGCATCGATCCTCTCGTTATGTCAATAGGGTTTTTTATACACGCTGCATACACAAATACGTGACATAGCATACAGAAATGTACTAAATGAAAGGGAACCAAACATGTTCGTTTTCAAAATTAACGTCAAAGCTTGTGTACAGTCGTAAGTGGTCCCGCGAGCAGAAGGCAGCTGGAATGGGCTCGCCCATCTTCAACTACATGGCCGCTAACACCATCAAGACTCCGCCAGTGGGCCAGCCGCCCTACCAGGTAACTAATTCCACCGTAGCTTTTCCAGCTCATCACCAGTTTACCTTACTAACTCTGGTAGTAACTTACACTTACATTTTGCGATTGCTGTTGATCCTTTAAAGTCCCCGACGGCCGGGTATCAATGAGGATCACCGACGTAAAAAAGAAAAGGTTTTTGTATCATGTTTTCGGCCTTGTTATTTTCTTTTGTCGGCATATCAAACCCCAGGGTTAGACAAAAGAAAATAACACCTGTTTATCTGTGTTGTGCACCAGTGTTGCATAATCTGGATACCAGCACGGAGCGATGGCCGTCTGCCCTCAGTCACAGATCTTGGAGGATCGCCCTCCGAATACTGAATCAGTAATAGTGTTGCATTTTGATAATTTCAGGTGTCAATAGAAGAAAGGATGCGTTGGGCACAAATCGCTGAAGCCATGGCCCAAGCCAGCCACTACGCGGTGAGTGGACCCCGCTTTCGGGGAATACAAATGCAGCGGCACCAGCCTGGAATGTAGATGGCTATCCATTTAGTATTCCGTGATTTGGGAACAGCCTTTATATAACTTTAGTAGCGACCCGTCAGAATATGATACGCCGTGCCCTCTGTTATCTCTGTGGAATGGCATTCCGAACCTGTGGTAAATGATTAATTACTTTAATATTGCTTTTTCAATTTTTCTCATACAGCCTTTGAATACTTGAAAGCATTTGAAAGCAAGAATTTAGTCGAATAAAAAACATTTTGATTTTGATCCGATTCCTAACAAGAATTTACCACAGTGGACTGTACAGAGGGCAAAACGCGCATTCCTATCGTCGCTGTGGCGTTTGTTGTTAATAGTTGATTAGAATCGCTTGGATAGAGAACGCAGCTATAGAATTATGAGTCATTAAGAGTCAAGCAAGCTACTAATATATTACGCACCTAACATATTTTGCTATCGAAAAGAACATTACCAAGACTACTTCTATCATGTCATCGGTACTCTGGCGGAGCCTATATTTTTTATTGAATTTATAACGAAATAGTGCAATTAAAAACTCTAAATGTTTTAAAAAAAGGACATTCAAATAGTCAAATCAGTCATTTGGTCTTTACCACCGGTTCCGAATGCAACTGCACCGAGAAGAGCCGACAAGAAACTCCAGGCCATAGACGGAACAGTGCAACAATGCAACAATGCAACATTGTCATTTTTGTTAGGTTTCATTCATTAGTTCAGTCTATCTATGCGTTATAGTTAATCCGCTTTTATCCCTGTTTACTGACAACATTACTGACAACATTACTGACAACATTACTGATTTGAAGGTAATCTAGGCGCAACATCGGAATAGGCCATTTTTATTAAAACGTTTCGAAAAGTGATCGAACGGTATTTTCGAGGACCAAGAAATTTGCTATATCAGGTATACAGGGTTGATACGACATAGGGGCATTTTTTTAACTGCCTATACTAGGTATCATTTCCAGGCTCTGTACCAAAAATGTATTAAATTGGAGAAATAGTTTAGCCGCAAATGATTTTTTTTAATTTTTGCCTCATTTGAGCATGATGTATCTTTCCTAACAGATGTTTATGCCTAATGCATCGTTTATTAACCTTAGGGGCTGTCCATTAATCACGTGATGTTTTTTTAACATTTTTTAACCCCTCCCTCCCCCTTGGTGATACCTGGTGAGGTTTAAGACTACCCCTCCACCTCCCATGAAAAATCACGTGTATTTTTTTTGTACTGTTTCGAATTCATACTAGTCACATATAGTATACGTAGTGTAATTTAATGCCCCTCTGTCATATCAACTCTGTACATAATTTAACAATGAACCCTACTTTTTCAAAATAATGGTTTTCTTTTCCTGGTTAGATATAACGATTTTGTGAAATCAAATGATACTGTTTCAATAACGCATATTTGTATAACTCTGTGTAAAGCCCGTGTGACGCCAGCGAAATTACTCGCAACAGCAAGTAGAGACTACACCAAACAACTTGAGTTAAAAGTTCCTCAGTAGGGATTTGAGACACGAAAACCGACCACCTGGTCTAGCCTACATGAGCCCAGTCAAGGTGGTTGTCAAGTAATTTTGCAGTCATTATCATTAATATCTTATCGATAAATATGCAATAATAATTGAAAGGTGCATTAATCGTGTCTGTAGCAACCGGATGCGCCGCAGACGATGGCCACGAGACCGTCCTCTGCTATGTTCGGGGGATACCCGACGCTGCCGCCCGTGCCGATGCCAAGGTAAATATGCGTCTAGAATATTCCCCGAACCTTCCTGGCCGGGCATTGAGGCTATTTGGAAGATTTCACCGTGTTGTTTCTGATATCAGGATGGGAATGCACGGCGGCCATCACAACGGCACCTTGAACACGGTGGCGTCCAGGGCGAACACTGCGGCCTCTCATCACAACCTGTACGGTAAGCGTCGCCCATCGCCCACGCTTATGCATGGTGTAACAAAAACTTTATTTGAAATTTGCCACTTTGGCTGCCTTGTTGGCTGGCTCTAGGGTCGCTTTTGGATTAACGGGACCACGGTTCGATTTCGGGGTCGGGCAAGTGTCTTTGTCTACGCCAGAGGCAATAGCTCAGTCTGGGGTCATTTGTGTTCGTGAATTTCATGTTTGTAAACTGTCCTCGCGTTATAGGTTTTGACAGATGCAGGGGTTTCGATGTGTGTTTCCATAGTGATATACTGATCTAAAATAAAACTATATTTAATGTTTGTTTTTTTTACGAACTATCATTATTTGAGAAATAAACACAGAGAATCCAAGAAACATCGTTAACTTGATAGATCGCTTTTTTAATTAGACCGGACTTAACGTAACTTTTAAATTTCTCGAACGACCAATCCAAAACAGTTTCTGGCAATTTGTTGAACACGTGAATTCCGCGACCAACAAAAGAAGAAAATTGTCGTAAATTGCCTGCTCCATCCAGGGTCTAACCTGGCATTGCTTTCCATCGCGAAAGCCAATGGTTAAAGGAATTCAAGTAACTGATAAAAAGTAGCAGTAAACTCATGTTGATATTCTGTTTCTGCTCAGCGTACACCAATCACATGGCTACCGAGTCTACGAGCTCAGAGGCGTCGAGCCACGTTCAGGAGCGAGCAGACCTGCTGATGCCGAGACCTAAGTCTAGGGCCAGGAGTATGCATGTGAGTACCGCTTCGCTGCTGTGGCCACGGATTTCCTAACCCATAGAATTCTAAATCTGTCTCCCCACCGGCTACTAAAAAGAGTAACCAAATTGCCTTTTTTTAAATAAATTTCATGTTCGTTGCAGAACCAAACGGGCATCTACTACGACGTAGATTACGAAAATGCTCCAGAAGCCATTTACGGCACCAAAGGCATTCCGCTTTCTACCTACACAGTGAGCAGAGGGCCACCCTTCTACCGGTCCTAGTACGAGTACACGTGAGCGTCGTGGGCCGCCCGTCTAATCAAAAAGGAATAATTGCACTGTGGCCCCTTGCGGGCACTTTAACGACCATCTCTTTGGAATGGAACGTCTTTTACATCAATTGTAAACAAATATTGTGAAATAATCTAATTATTTCACGATGTAACGAAAAATGTAATATATCATTTCTGGCGAAACAAAAAGTTGCCGGGAAACAAGAATTAAAGAGCTTATAGAAGTAAACCAACAAAAAGACAACAACAGGTGATTAGTTATCGAGATGTGTTTGGTTATATAATTTTTTCG
The DNA here is from genome assembly GCA_905475355.2 of Clostera curtula. Lineage (NCBI taxonomy): Eukaryota > Metazoa > Arthropoda > Insecta > Lepidoptera > Notodontidae > Clostera > Clostera curtula. Next base: position 26,835,362 of record FR997794.1, on the reverse strand, counting down.
GACAACGCAAGTTAGTTCTTTTAGTACTTTAAAACGTGAGACTTTTTATACTGATGTGAAGAATTCAATAATATAGCCCATTTCAATGGGTTCTTGGCGAATGTAACAATTAGTACGATCGATATAAACATATACAAATGAAATACATAATTGTCAATCTTGATCAGTTCTACGCCTCTCTTGCGATGTGTAATAGGTATATTTGCTACATTCTGTTCGAGTCGAGCCCATATCACTACATGCTTATAAAATAGTATAGATATAGAAATTACTTGGTATAATGTCCACACGACCTTTGCGGACATTTGAGTTGCCTGTTTCTACTAACCTATAAGTCAGGAAGACTATCGTTTTATAGGGAATTGTATAAAATTTGGTTGAGTTAATAAGACTGCTTTCAACGAAATATTTCGATTGTGAGTACTTTGTCGTGTTTTGGTCTCAAAACGGAGTGCAAGTATCTTGATGTTGTTTGTTTTAGATAATGTAATTATTTGGATCATTTGACCATTGGCAAATTGTGAACCTACTCGCTTACACGTGTACTTCAAAGGTTTAAAAAATATATAAACCCGGCAATAATTTTGAAGTATTTTGTCAAAGTCTTTTTGAGTTGTATATTTTGTATGTACTAAGTAAAATGAGGGTTAAACAGTTAAATGTGTATGTATACCCTCGACGCTTATCGATTTGGTTTATTTAAAAGGAACTATTTTAAGACTTTATTACGTGTATTGCTTAAATTGTATACATAAAAAAGTACCTATTTAAATTGCATTAGCTTTTACTATGGATTAAGCTTTTTTTAGGCCATCGATACTCCTAGAAGTATAATGAAAGTGATGAACTAAATATGTGTATTTATTTTTCTAGCATGCACTTCAAATTATCAACGAATATTATAGTCTTTTTCTAAATTTGCTGCAAGAATGTGAATATAGCAACGTATATAAGGATAGCATTAATAGTATAACTATAATTAGCTTTAAGAAAAAGCGTAGTCAATATTATGTTATCATTAAACTGCATTTAAGAAAATAAGCTTAAAGTGTTGGGGATTGGATCTTTTAGATGTTTTTATATGTGTACATTATTATGAATAGGTTTGTGGCAGTATCGAATCGATTTATTTGTACCTTTAACATTCGAAATCCGATTGGTAATAACAGTATATTATAATAAAAGATAGACAAACTGTATCTGTGTCCTTCTTTCTGTATCTGTCCTTGTCCTAAGTGTGCAGTTTGAGGTAGGTAACTCCATTGACGTCATCTTTTCAGAGCGTACAATCCCACTGCCGCGCCTCCTCCAATTACAAGGAGGGAGCTTATCTTAGGTACTCGGGGGTGAAAGCCCGTGGCCCTGGTTCGGGCAGTTGAGGATTAATAGGAAGGCGCTTATTGTACTTTCCGCCGGACTCCCACATAACCAAGCTACGAGTAGCAACGGCGGCCGAAAATCTATGAGAATATTCAGACGGGAAACAAAATGTTTCGTCTTTTCCTTGTCTTACGGATAGGTTTTATGTCTTATAATTTCCTTTGGTCAGCCCTTACGACACTCTCACAATGTAATAGGTGGTGACAGTTTCGTGGGATAACTAAAAAAGAACAGGTTACATACAGTTTTTCACGTGACATATTTGGCCGATATTAAATATTTGGTCAGCAAACAGCTAGCATTAACCCGGTAAACCTGCGACGGTTGTGTCTTGCTCATATGGCGGAAGTTTAATGTTTTTTCCTCGTTCTCCGGATTTTTTTCACCAAGAACACAGCTTTCTCCTTTAAGAACAGTTTATATCGGTGCCCTCTCCGAGCCTGACTTTAGATTTATACAAGAATGTTGTTACACAAATGGACGTTTCCTTATTTAGTATGGGGTAGTACATATTAAAAAAACGTATTTAGAAAATAAATACATATGTTTTATTCTTCCGAAATGTCTACACTAAAAATGCCAGCTTAGTGAAATCAAAATGAAATATTATAGCAATTCTGATTAGACACAAGGCTTAAAAATAAACTTGACATCTTAATAAGCAAATAGACGAAATTACTAAAAACCCTTTTGTCGGTACGTACATGCCACGTTTATTGCAAAGACATCCTCGTTTGTAAAGTATGTCTCAAAACGTTCACAAACGGGATATGTTCGTTGTCTTGCTAATATTACAATAATCTAATAAAATTTATACTTATCTACTACTGAGCAAACTGAGCATAATAGGTACGTACTGTTGTAAACTAGTTTCATGTCATTGTTTGGTTAGAACCTAATAGGAATAGCAATATACGGGGCAAAATGTCGCACCTTTACGTAGTCCCTTGTTCAATAGTGACTCATATTGCAACAGCATTATCTTAACTGCATTACACTTATCAACAAATGCCCTAGGAGCTCATTTCATTTCTTACACAGTAGTCTACATATTCTAGAAATTGTTGTTAAGATAGCAGTTGTTCAGTACATTATAGTTGAAACGGTATCCGGACTCTTCTATCTCATCAGTGACCAGATTGTCTGAGTGGAAGTACACGTAGAGCGGTCCCGGTGGAGTCACTGTAAAGCAGATGGTAATGTTAGTTTCTTGCCTACGATAACTGCCACAAGGTTAACAGATGGAAATGTATAATCCTGTTTGAACAACCCTATGGACACGGATATTCCTTTTCCAATTTAACTTACATCGTTTCAGAGAGGAACTAGTATCATTATAAAATGAGCTCATTCAATAACAAGCCTATACTTACTGGCAATGATTTGATCTGATAGGCTGGTACCACAATACTTGGTACCCCGGACTCCTTCAGAGGTCTGCGACTCGGGGACGTGGAAGTAGTCCTCCGATTGTGGCACCCCCTGTGTCACAGGGTTAACTTGGCAGTCAGTATCTACGTTGAGATTCTCTTCTAAGCCTCTGGAGGCAATATTGAAGCTTGCGGACGTTAACCTGAGGAGAAAACCAATGTTTAATGTTGCGTTTGGTAGAGTTCTATTCGAAGAGCTTATTATCCTCCAGAGAACATAGTTTTATATTAAGAGTAAAATTTTCAAGCGTTTCCAGGAGCGCTGCTTGCCTGCGCCTGTTATCATAATATTTTGTTGTAGTTTTCTAAATTTAACTGTTGTATGTTTTTTCGCTATTAAATTTAAATGTGTTTTAAACTGCTACTTTAGAGAAATATGACTAGAACTTAAAATATAAACTCACTTAATGCCACAGACGTCTGAAGTTCTCTTGAAACAAGTAGCGTAAGCCATATTGCCGATGTAGGGGCCGCTGCCGCGGTTGTAGTTAAAAGACTCGAAGGCTCCGGAGCGGTCAGGGTAGTATTGGAGGCAGCCAGGAGGAGCTAAGATTGAAAAAATGGTGTTAGGTACTTACCTAGGAACATATTATGAACCAGAAGAACAAGAAGGATTCATTCTTTAAAGTGGTGACCAATATTTGCCTTTGGTAATAAGAAAATAAGAAGAATATAACTAATATTAAATGCGTTTAAGTTTTGTGAAGGTAAAGATAAAAAACATGCTTGTTGACACTTCACAAAAGGAGTCTTATAACTTTATCTTACCGACGAAGTATTCATCTCTGTCTGCGGAGGAGGAAAGCGGGGTTGACGGTAGTGAAGATGTGATAGCTTCCAAGATACCGTCACGGTACTTTCTGTGGGACGAAAATAGTCTTTGCATAACCATAAACATAAAAATTCTCAAACTCAAAAGGAACTTTATTTACGTAGGGTTATAAACGTCATTTATAAATACCATTATGATCTTACGGCCCCTGTCCTACACTAGGTGGTAGTCTCCACACACACCTATCATCTCCCTTGATCGCTCACAACTCCTGCGTCCACTCACATTCATGCTGATATAACCAAGGGCGTCGCCAGGGGGGGGCAGGGAGGGGCAGCTGCCCCCCCCTAGAGATTCTAAATAAGTTGCCAAATATAATGCAACCAAATTCCTAAGTCTGAGTTTATTTGCTTAAAGTTCAAGCCTTGAACAATCATTCCCGTACGTCGAAACTCGAATGAATTCACCAATTCCACTCCTAATATTCCGTACGCTCAACTACGCTCTGCTCTACTCTATCGTTGAAGCGGGAGAGGGGGAGTGGGGAAGCAACATGTAACCGCGCGGCGCTCGCGCCCCCTGCACAGCCGCCTTTGTTTTAGCGTCTGTCTGTCATTTATTCGTATATCGTACATATTTACCTACAATTCATCCCTACTTTTCTCAATCATAGAGAATGAGAAAAGTATGAATTGTAGTAGGTAAAGTCAACTTGCCCCCCCCCCTGCACCATCGGCTGGCGACGCCCTTGGATATAACTAAATGATCATTTTTCAACGGCGTGCTTGGCGCCGCGGGAAAGACTCGTTCGGTTAGGTATACTGAAAACCTAAGTCCCACTGAGATTTTGCCCCATTAACTTACCCCAAGGTATTGAAACACTCCAGCTGAGTGACCTTGATCTTCCACGTGGCCTGAGGCAAATTGGGCTGAGTGTTGCGGTCAGCAATCTTGAAGTTGATTCGGATTGAACGGCTGTTGGTCGACGCGTTCACACGAACGTACACTGAAATGAGAAGATCCGTGACATTTTGGAAAAAGAACTGCTTGTTCATTTGAGATGTAATTAGATAGTATTAATTTAGATAGATTAAGCCGATAAAAGGAACTGTAGACAAGAAACCATCAACCATCTAGAAAATTAGAATAATTGCTTGAAGTCCACAATAGGCTGCATTTCGGTCATTAAATTGGAGGAAGCTCCATTCAGCATTGAGGCATTTACGGTAGAGATAGTTTACATACAATTATGTTTTAGAACTAGGTACATCATAAAGTATCCCCATGACTCACAGTGTTGTCCATTGTTGTCACCACAAAGAGCCGGCAAGAAGTCGGAGTTGGCCTGCAAGTTGGTTACTTGGAAAATGTCATTGCGGCAAGTGTAGCCGGGTCGCTGCGTCACATTCTCCACCGGCTCCACCTGTAACCAATTGATACAATTTTGACTGTGTTGGATGTTTACCAACATTAATGTACGACTCAAGCTCTACGGTGAGTATTTTCTTTGGTTTGATTACAATAAGGTTAAGTATATAATATTTGTTTAAGTCCCGAATAGCAACGCACAAATCTAGTATATTCGCAGATGCAATGAAAAAGTTGTAGCTTTAAATATGCATAGTTATGTTATGAGGTAATAGCGTAATATTTGTTAATCACAGACAAGAGGAATAAAGAATCTCACTTAATCAAAACGTGGTCTCCTAATTCGCTTTTGCATATATCATTGATACACAAGATGCTTAGCTTCGCTGCTGCACACATAGGTACTTTTAGGTTCTTCTCCTTTTAAGTATCTCAACTTACCGTGGTTGGTGGGGCAAGGTTGAAAGTTTCGAAGTCGATTCTCATCTGGCACACGTTATTATTGTTGATCTCGACGTTGTAGGAACACTCCAGACCGGATGACTCCTTACTTAGAGGAGGGTTGATGAATACTGCCACCTTTGTGTTTGTTCGGACGTCGCAGGCATTTACTGGGAACAAGGATAAATTTAAGTTCCTATGTAACTATTAAGGATAAAACAAAGTGTGCAAGAAGCGCCTATCAGTAAGGAATTGTTTGGAATTTGATGCAAAGATTAGCCGAAAAAGATTCAGTTTCCAATTTTTCAAGACGGAAATACTGAGCACAGTATTCGTACCGTTATCTGGAAGTTGAGAGAGGTAACTTACGGGAGCAGCAAGTGGCAAAGACTCCACAGAACCCGATGGCCTTGCCCCCCTGGGTGTTGCACTGGCTCCTGGATAGACAGACGCCGCCTGTAGACCTGTCGGTGCCGAGGCACTGCTCTCCATTGCCCACCGTGAAGATACTGGGTGGTGACTGCCGGGGTGCTTTATAAAAAACGTTCAAAACCCAATTAATAATCTTTTTATGACTTGTTTTCTTCCGTTCAATTAAGTTAGATACTCACTTCTTAACATCGAGGCGGTACTGTATTGCACCGTGACGAACAGTACAAATAATCTACACAGGTTATGAATTGCCATCTTCGACCTGTGGAATAAGGAAACATATTAAAAAGAAACTATTTATGACTTGAAAACAGAGGAAATTAATTATGTGTTCTTCAAAATCGAGTTATTATATCAAATATGATGATGATGCCAGCTGGTGTACACACACATACCGGGCGGGCCCATGAGGGAGAGTTCACAGGAACAGGCATACGGGTTTGTGGTCCGTTTTGGCTCCCCAGGAGCCACTCCTCTGTCCTTAGACAGATGGGTGCCTTAAATTGCCGCGACACATGCCGATGGATCGGATCCCCCACCTAACGTCAGCTGATGGCAGTATGTTCCCCCAATGAGGAGTGAAAGTCGCGTACCAGGCGAGGAACGCCGTTGGATTTAGAGGGCAGGATTCGGCCTGCTAACTTTCATCGCTCCGACCCCTGGACGCCCACACATCCTGGCCAGCCCCGACAGAGTGTCCAGCCGGATTTCCAACGATAAAAACTACCAGCCCCCAGATTAGATGGGTCCTGACGGTTGACAAATCAAAACAACAAATTCGAAACTCTCAAATGCTTTACAATTTTCAGAGGAAATACTTATTCCTTTGGAATAGTGTTCCTAGCTGTGTCATTATTTAAAAAAAACATTAAATCTCGTAGACCAGTTACTGGACTTCGCGTAGATAGAAACCGGTATATTAATCAAATTAATTAATTGGCAGCTTAACAGTAAAAGATAAGCTTACCTGATCAGTCGGACTAACGGTTCACATCAATATTATGGAGCTGCGCTCATTACAGGAACAGTAAAGTTAATGACTTTAATCAAAGATCACCGTTAATTGAAACCAGTTAGGGCCCGTGTGGCCGGGGGGCCACTTTCATGCGTACTGGTACGCTTTGGTATTACTGGTGTTAGTAAATACGAGTTTACTCGTAATAACTAACACCAATCTTGGTTTACATTGAGCCAAATTGAACAAAACTATGGTCACTTTAAATTCGGAGGCACTTAAAAACTCATTCTATTATCTAGATAGACATACAAATAAAAAAAACTAGTTTGGAATACATCTGACCTCAATAGAAAGAAAATTGGATAGACGTGAACCCTAGCTAGTTACGGCCTACAATGATAGTGAAATCCCCATAAACAAATCATTACCACAAGACAATGATTTGTGTATTTGCCACAGAAAAAGACCAATGTACCAAAGAAAAAAATATGCAAAGTGCTTGGAAGTAGTTTGCTAAGTTTAGACTATCATAAATCCCAGGCTTGCATTGGCTAAGGAATGTACCTACTTAATGAATATAAAGTTGTGTGTTCCTATTTCCCTGCGTCATTTGAAAATACGTCAGCCCAGTAGTAGACTATTATGGGTCGAGAAATAACGTAATTGTTCAGTGTATTGTACTACAGTAAGCGCGGCGAACAAATTGCCCAAACGGTTGCACTGGTTCACGTTTTCTAATTCTGATATCGCGCCCAACCCGCACTCAGTGTAAGCGCAGCGCTTTGCCTAATTACAGGACAATTATACAGCAACTCGTATTTCATAAGAGAGTATTTAGGTTGGAACTGGCCAGGACGTGTGCGAAGGGCAGCTTCTATGGACCAGAGCCCTTTGTCGGATTGTCAAAGAGCACTACTAAAACGGTGCTATAGGAGTATTTCCTAAAGATATAAGGAATGCGTCCCTCAAAGTAGTTTTTAGACTCGATGGCATTCATAGCAAACTCTGCGACGACCAACGACAGCAGGTAATTAAACTGATATGTGCCTTCTCTGGTCACAATGGCACGAGGGAACATCTACACAGGAAGGGCCTCTCAAACAAAAACACGTGTGGAGCATGTGGAGAGCAGGGTGAGAGCATGGAACACTTACTATGTGCATACAATGCATTAGCGGGAATGCGAATGAGGAATTTGGGTACGCAATATCCAGGAACAGACGAGTAGTCTCCTACGGTTCCAATCCATCGTAAAACTCATTCAGAGTGTTCTTGGTGATGAGAAACATTGAGTAGGAAATCAAAAACAAAATGTTTTTTATTCGAATAAATTCTTGCGAATGCTAAATCAAAATTTAAAAAAACATATAAAAATAATTTATCATTTAGTTTTTACCACCGGTTCGGTATGCCATTCCATAGAGAAGAGCCAGCAAGAAACTCCATGGTTGCTCTTTTTAATAAAAGGGTTACAATTATACTTGTTTGTAGAAGTCTGACAGATTAGTGAAAGCAATAACACGCATAAACATGTAGCATATTATAAAAATAGAAATTAGGAGAGCTTTAAGGCTGGGGAATCACGAAAGATCCCACAGGATCGAAGTGTAGGTATTTGGGACTAATTGAACCAAACCCCTCGTTAAGATACGATATATTATGTTGGATAATATGTGTCCTGATTAATCTAAATTAGCATTGAATCAGCCCTTCTCCCAAATAACCTTACTGTTATGAAAACCGATAGTTCTTCTACATCAAGATCAAGACGTAATAACCGCCGACAACTTAAATGGATTTACGGTTGTACATATAGTTGACTGTAAACTCATGTTACTAAAAAGAAACTAAAATGTTTTTAAAGTAATTAGTAGGAGTCGCTTCCTATTCGATTTGTACTTTTGTTGAAATCTACCAAGACTAGCTAGCAAGACAAGCTTAGGTGAAAGATACTAGTTCAAACAACAAAACCGGTCAACACAAGTTGAACGAACTATTATTTAGATATTGGAGGCGTGTTTAACGTTTTAAGGGTCTTTCGCAACACGGGATGTATGTAACGGTACATTCGACATAAGAATCTTGAATCGAATTAAAATTACTAGAGCTGTTTTTTAATGGAATTTTAAATTGAAGTTGTATTGATAAACCTCCCAGAGACCTTCTCAATCTAAATCTAGACAATTCAAACATAAATATAATAAACTTCCAATTTCACAAAGGCGAATCAATGAGATTTCCTAGGCTTTTCAAATTCTGGTGAGACTAAAATTGAGGAATTGCTGGAAAAGATTAACTCTAAAATATATTTCAGTTAAAGTGAATAATTAATACAGATCTGTAAACATCTGTAATATTTTGTCACTACTTATTAAAAGTTCCGGAACAAGAGAATTGGAAAGATATTTTTTTATTGTAAATAAAACGGCCATATATTAAAATAAATTAAACTTTAACGGATATAGTTATCGAATGTATTGACTGCTGCAAAGCATTCGAAACGACGGTACCTACGTAAATAATTGATACACGCGATAAATCCATGAAAAGGTGTTTATAACATTTACCGATTTTGGGAACTTTATTTATCCTGTTATCTAGATAGTGCTCGGAATAGTTTAGAAAATAAGTGACTATGACTGCATATTATTATCATCTCACCTCGATTCTGGCCTGAAACCTATAAAGCTGATTGCAGTGCTAGCATACTTCTGTTGTTTGCGCCGTCATTCATTTGAGTTTATTTGAGTAACGGTAGACTCCAGACAGTGTGTACTTAGTTTTATCTAGGTTTTACTGTCTGTGGTCACAAGCACATGCCATTCCGGGACTGTCATAAGAGGATAATATGGACTACACAATCAGAAAACTCGATTAGCCACCCTAGCATGGTAGGAGTGATTTCTGACCATCAAATTTGGACGAGTCATTTATGAGTTAAGTGGAGAATTGTTTCGGGGTAGTTTAGCGAAGAAAGACAGTGATGTACTAGGCCTATTTCAAGAACAATAGCATAAGGAAGACGGAAACCTCAAACAAACTGTTATATCCTGGCCTATAGTTTTTTAGGGACTGACATGGGACTAAAAAGGGAGATTAACAACTGCTTAGAAGCACAACCGGACTTTTCATCGAGGATGTTTTTGTGATTTTGCGAGAAACATCATTGGCCGGTGATTGCGAATTATATATAATGTAGGCCAGAATGTGTCTTTGTTATAAGGTATCTATATATTTAAGTACAGTACATAATTAGCGTGTTTAGATCCGAGGCATTGCGATTTTAATCTAATGTTATAATTACAGTTTTAGCTACCTCTATGTGGAGTTTTAGTGTTAACAATATGTGCAATTATTGTTTTTTGATAAAACTCTCGTTGTTGTAGGATGGCAACAACGAAAATGTAAACCGACTTCAAAGACAATAAAAAGCCAATCTAAGTTGGCACCGACTCAAATGGTTGTTATTTTTGTTTATCGTCAAAATATAGGTACTTAGTATATTTTTTAATTTTTGAGCATTTTTGTGTTTCATCGAAAAATGCCCACGTTGTATTATGTATTTTGGAATAAAATCTAAGGTTTTATTCTGAAGGTAAGAAATCAAAAAATAAATTCAAGATTTTTTTTCTGTTTGTTTATAAACAGACAGAGGTTTGATTTATAGAGACAAAAAATCATACAGATGAATTGATAACCTCGTAATTTTTGAAGTCGCGTACAATAAACATTACCTATTTGTTATCTTACTTTGGCAATGCAAGTTTAAAAAATAACAAAGCTTTCTTAAATTAAAGCCTAATTATACTAATTTGCATATATTTCTAATATATTTGGTTATTTACAAAGTTGAATATAGGCTAAAATGATGATGTATTATGAACACAAAACATAAATCAATACCTTCAACTAAGTTCAAATATAATTACAAATTATATACGTACGTGTGCGCGTACCGGCGTCTTCGGCTGCAATCCCTTAATTATGTAAGTCACACGTTTATATAGGGAGGGCCTGCCATTGACCGCGAGCGAGGCAGCATTGCAACACGTCCAAGCAGGCACACCAACAGCTAAGCGATACTCTTGCTATATTCCACCTGCTGGTGTAGAGGCGGCGGAGACCAGCGTAGCCTAGCTGACAGTGTGGGACCTGACCAGATCTTTTGTAATATCTGACCTCCCCCGTTTTTCAAATGTTACGTGCAGCCATGTGTTGCCGGCGCCGTCTGCCATTCTACCATCTATGGCACATAAACAGAGTTATTAGCGTGAAAACTGACAGCTGGTCTAACCTTAAAATCGCTCCGTGTATATGTAGCATTTAGCACAAACAGTGCTCCGTTAATTGCTCTATTACTTCCAAAGGAGATGTCGATGTTTGCGGTAGGATTATATAAATTCGACGAGCTCAATTAGAATTTTTTTGTCTAGGTACAATTGTCGCACATGGCAATTACTAAATGCCCATAAACGCCATTTATTAGATCAGGAGAGTCTAATATGTATCGGATAAACTTGCGTCAAAGATTTACATCCGCAGTATTGCGTCTTACCAAAAGTGCCAGTAAATGAAATATATTACAACGGTCGTAATACAGCATCTTAGGGCCGTAATATTTATCATTATGGAATAGTGTATGGATTTCTGCTTATTTTTTGTTCTTTATTAACAACTAGTGGCCCGCCCCGGCTTCGCCCGTGCAAAGCGGGGGTGGGTTATACATATAAACCTTCCCATTGAATCACTCTATCTATTAAAAAAAACCGCTTCAAAATCCGTTGCGTAGTTTTAAAGATTTATGCATACATAGGGACGGACAGAAGAATGCGACTTTGTTTTATACTATGTAGTGATAAGTTAATTCCAAATAGGACTGGCGTATTCACGGGCGCTGCAAACAGGAGCAAAGTAAAGTATTTTGATTGTCTTCTCACGAAGAAACGGTTTGCAGACACGAATATTAAACCTGAGTGGATTATATTTTAAACCAGCTGAGCTTAAATTGACATAATATAGCCAATATTATGTAAATTTTAACAATGTTATTTTCGCTTTTATTTAAAATACAACTATTTTCCTTACAAAACCAATTTCTGTTATGTTGACGACACCAACAGTTTTTACGGGAACATATTTTTTTTAACTATTAATCCTCCTTGGACTTGTACAAGTATTTCAAATCTAACGGCTCTCCTCTAAGTACATGGAGGGAAATTAGCCTACTACGCTGGTTGGTACTTAAACACACACACACACACACACATTTGGATTTATTTTAAATAGACACCGTAAAGTATCAGAATTTCGGCCTTTTTATGGTATATTCTTATAACGTGTTGCTGACTTTACGGCAAAGCGATAATATTTATTTTAGTGGACGCGATGTCTTAAAATATTTTCCCAAATACCATTGAACGAACTTCAAGAAGCATGTATTTTAGCTGTTCTGATTCTTCTCTAGATATACCAGCCACTAGTATTATTCTATAAACATTTAAGGCGATTTATTTATCTTTATTGGCTCATATCATAGACGAGTACCTATTAGTATTATTAGTAGAGTTCTTTTAATCGTCATAATAAAGATGATCTTTTAACCGATTTAATAACGAGGGATCGGACTCGGTTCTAGAAAATATTGCAATAAGAAATAAAGAAAATTTTATTGACATTGTTATTTTTAAACTTGGATAAAATTGGATTTTTAGAGAGGCTTTCTGAACAAAGTCCATCTGCGTAACAAGGTAAACGAAACATGCATTTATTTACAGTAGATAAATAGATAAAATGTAGTAATAGTAGAATAAATGGCACTGGAGAGCAATCAATACTTAAACACAATATTAATGTTACTGCTCTACCTGCGTAAAAGTATACTTTAAACTCGTCGTTACTAAATACCATAGGCACAATAGTTCTATGGTAGAAAATACCCGCAGCTTAAGGACAATTTGAAGCGGAGGCATACCAATTACCAAAGCATCTTCCCACAAAGAAAGTTTATCAGCTTAACTATCTGCCGATTATGATTTATTATACCATTTTTTTGTTTGTCACGAACACCGAATTAATGGCTGTTGGCTGAGCGCGTTTTTTTATTTGACAACAAACATAGGCAGAGGTCAAAGCTCCCCGAGATAATATTTGCCAAGTACTTTATTTCCATAATATTTTAATGTAAAACCAATTTCTTATAGGATAATTTTAATTATGGTAATGTGTAGATAGTTAGTTACTAATTATAATTTACTTATGTCTATGTATGGGGTCTATCAGCATTGCTCTCCAATTCATTAAAAAAATTAATTTAATTATATTAAGATATCACGTGTATTTAATTTGTCCTCAAAGGCGTCATTTCTGTACCGAAAGCTTCTTTGTAGGTACTACAAATTACACGTGATTTTTGATGGGGGGTAGTGTTAAAACTCACCACGTATCACCAAGGGGGAGGGAGGGGTAAAAATGTTAAAAAAACATCACGTGATTAATGGAAAGCCCCTAAGGTAGTAAAGTGAGGAGCTACAGCACTAGGATGGCAGCACTGGCAGCAGAAAAGAAGAAACTGCAGATGAAAAAACACTTTCGCCATAAATTTGGGAGTAGCTTTACACCAAACATACCTAAAGTACCTAATGGATAGAATGTAAGTATTGATGCTACACGAGGTGGCCGATTTAGATTACACAACGTCACAAAGTCATTCCTTTCGGAGGGCATCGTTAGAGGAGACTAAAAGGACGCAAGAAGCAGACAACATAACCCCGAGAGAAGGAGACCTTGATGCAAACCCTGTGCCAAAACTTTGTCTTCGTAAACTTAGCTGAGACGATGAAGTTAGAACAAAGACAGCAAGAACTTAACCTAACCACGTGATAGATATTTATAGACATTCCCTAAGAGGGTAAACGACCAGAAAACACATTCCCGTCATCTCATGTATATGAACATCGGAAACTTTCGCGTCACGTGGAAAGCAGCGTGTGGCAGCACGCCACAATAAAAGCACACGATTTTCGACTTTATAACTATTATTATTAAGGGGAAAATCTCTATAAAAATGGTGGCGTTTTACATTTACATCGAATGCGCCTAAGTTGGAACTTTATTTTGGTTAATTGCGTCGAAAGTTCTTTGACGTACAACTTACCAATTCACAAGTTATTGAAAATAAACCATGGAGAATTTTCGAGACGGTTGTACGTGTTGCGTAACACAATCGGGAAGTCTTGGGAACCACTGCTCGTAAGAAAACATTTTGAAAATCACTCTGTAGGTTCATTAGATATCCATAACGATGTGTATTTATTAAATGTGGATATGAATTTATTATGCAAGATAGTGAAGTTGAAATGATTAATTAAGTTGATTGGATTAATTGATTAATTTTACCACCGATATGTTAGCCAGCCAGTATTTATAGTTAATATTTATTAGGAAGTTTGTTAAAGGCAGCCGCATGTATAAATAATTTCAATAAGGCAGATCGTCAAGTCTTTAACGAATTTACAAACAAGTTTAAAATTAAATAAAATTGAAAGAAAAAAACAAAATTGAGGCTGATATGCAAATATACTAAACTTTGTAGTAAATCTATACCCGATATTTTTGATAGTTTGATATATAGTTACCAATGTGGGGGCTGCTCCGAGGGTGAAAAAATTTACAATTTGGGGGAAAAAAATAATTCTTGTGGATAGATTTGTGTAGTTAGTTTCAATTGGGTCCCTACAAATTGGCATGGATCGCAGTCACTGGTGTCGTGGCTGGCTGGGTGGCTCAGGTAGATATCCGGATCTTAAGCTGATAATATTGTCATTATTGTCCTCCGTTGATGTTCGACTCAATGGTGGTAAAATATCATAAATAATGTATTCGTGTGATTTTTGAGCTTAATGATAGGTGTTTGCACATCTTTTGAAGTTGTCAAAATAATCTACCACTGTGTACACGATCAAATTTATTAGGATTGTACTTGAATGTCTTTTTATCCCATTATTGACTTTACTTATACTTAACAATGAATTACAATGATACTAACATATTCGAACTCTCAAAAGACATTACACGAGTTTACTAAAATAATGAAAGATTTGGTTTTTCATTTGGCTGGTTGACATGGTACGGGAAAGCACAACCTTGAACTTACCAAGAACGATGCCTTTCGAATGGATCTTATAGTAGGTATATTAAAAAATCAAGCATACGCATACGCTGCCTTTTTGTGCTTTCACAGAGCTGCGAAAGACCTCGTCATTAGATGTCGCGCTATCCAAACACTTAGACTAAGCAAACCACTCCAACCAACACTGCGGGAGCAACGCACTGTGTCCACATGACCGGTACCATCGACAACACAAATCTCAACAAAAGCACCACTTTGATGTACGATTTGAATACAGCTTTGAGACTCCACAAACTGTAACATTTGATATTAGACATACTGATGCAACACCCGAATTCATCAGCAATGATCGGATTGGGCGGGAGCCATCGCGGCAGCACTGCTCTTGCACGGGCGCCACACGCACTATCCCATTCACCATCTTCCTTTCTAATAAGCTTATCTCCATCTTAGTATATTTTTATTCACTGACAAGTCTAATTGAATATTTTGGAACAACCGTTACTGTATGTGTTTGCCTATCAAGTTGTCCTTTGACAAATGGCTCCCGAGGTTTCTTCCCTTTAATCCGGTCAGAGCCGTTTTAAAACGCAGTTAGATTTAAAGCACGCAAATTGCTTGAATTTCCTAGACCATTAATGCAACCCCACTAGTTTTATCTCCGAACCATGTAATACAAAGTTTATAGAAGGTAAGTCTGATAGGGGTCCCATATTCCGCCTGGACACTCGGGTATCACATCCCTTTCAGCTATCATTATCAAATCATTCTGCACAGACTATTTGTCCACGACTGTACATAAAGACGGATATAACAGTGAATTATAGAAATAGAAAATTTAAGTGCCTCAAGTTGCATTTAAAGTGTTAATTTGTAATATTTTAGTGTTTATTAGTAAGTACTCAACATACTTTTTATTGAGTAACATAAGCATTGACAGTATTGTTTTAGCTCAGGTTTGCCACAGACAAACTACATTATTATCGCATCTTTCGATGTAGCCTACACAACCGCGTATGTCAAAGTGTAGCTTGTGTGGGGCGTCTTGGTGGATGGTGGGAGTCAGTGAGAATAGTTAAACCTTAAGTGGTCATGTTTCTACACTCGAAGATGAACAAATAGGTATACATTCGATATAGCGCACACGACCGGATCGGATTGTGATACATACATACACATTATATATAAGATGTATTAATCTGTAAAAGTGACCTCTATAATTTACTAGCCTCGCTTTCTGTACAGTTAGGAAAGCTAACTGGTTTATATGATTTACACTTTGGTTCAGAATCAGAAGCATGTTTAACATATTTGGTTCATGCGTGAGATTAGAGATGGCGTTGTTCTCAGTGTTATAATGTAGTGAACATTGACGACAAAGTTCAGTCCTTGAAATTAATTTGTATGGGTGACCCTTTTAAATGGTCCCATAAATATTAAATTTATTTGTAATATTAATTAATTGAGTCGCACATGACATATTTAGAACATATTTAGCTACACAAATGATAATGGAAAATTTAGCTGAAAGAAAAGCTTCATTTTTCATCGTATTCCACCTCAAATTATTGGTTTGGCTTAGATGCCTAATTTCGCCCAGGAACGATAAGTAGATACGGTAGGTATTTGTAAAAATAGAAAAGGTGGAGTTACAATTTTCGTCAAGCTGAAGACAGGGCCATAAAGCGCTCTTCAGGGCAGGCATACATCCTCTCCAGCACCGGGCAAGGGCGCGGCAAGTGGGACTCAGGGCCTTAGTGATGTGAGGGAGGTCCTCATCTATATCTAGCAGTCTCTTGGTCCGGCTAATCTCTGGAACGGCTGACGGGAGTTTCACTGTTAAGTAGCTGATGATATAAGGAGTAACTTAGGCGAATTTTTTTAGACAATCTTCGGCCCGCGGCGTCGCCCACGGTATGACAATAAGTAAGCGCGGGTGAAACTGCGGGGCGCAGCTAGTACCAATTAAACATACCCCCAAGAATCATTCCTTGCCTACTTCCCTGAGGGTCCTGTAGCTCCAATGGGTCAGAAGCTCCTTTTGGAACATCCTTCTCTGTTTCTCCGTCATACCTGTTTCACACGGCATGGCACTATTTGCTTCGTGGTGTCTTCTGCTACGGGTGTCAGATGTGTCTTAATGCCCCACCTGGAGGTCTCTGTCAAGGAGGTAGCCTGTCGATGGGTACAAGTCGCCGTCGTCCCGTCACGCCTGTCGGGGTGGGTTGCTGTCGTTGATGCGCTCCGGAGCCCATTCTCTAACCCTTTCACTCTGATGGCCATGATAACCTATTAAACTAAAGTGGCCTGATTATGATGATGAAAATATAAAAACCATGTGGTGACAGATTCAGAACAAATAAATACCTCCGAATGGAGCAGTGAGCTAATCTCCACAATCTGCATCAAACTGAATAAGTGCCACCTCAGTCAGTACTATGATAATTGTCTCGTCACCAGCATTTCAGCCCTTAAAGACCCACTGCTGTGTTGGGCCATGCCCAATTGTCCCGCGAGAACTTAGAACTTACTGCGTGACGAATTGTTTAGTTTAGTCGGAAAGGAGGTGAATCTAAATCCGTGACAGGACTGTGGTGGTAAAGAATACTAATTATTTGCTTGATTGACTAACCGAAACTGGGCTTACACCTGACATTTGAAAAAATATTAGGTACTGAGATAAACTTCAGAGGAGAATGTTATTCGTATAATCCCAAGTTCGCAAATAAAATGTTGGTGCGAGAATTCCACATATTACCTTTCTTGAACTCCAAGACGAGTAGGTACTCCTCTCTAGCTCCAATAATAGGCCTGTATAGTTTGAGTAGGCCCCGGCCGGGCACCACGATCTGTGGATTTCTATTGTACAGTTGTGAATGGAAGAGCGCGCTTTCAGATTGTTTGTGGACTCAGTAATACACGGATCATGAGTTGATATTACTGAACATGCAGTAGGCATACTAGTGAATCGGGTCATCCACTCATCAACCGATTTCACTTTATTCCACCAGATAGACCAAACGTAATTGGTTTTATCCCATAAAAGTTCCACTGCGAAGAGTTGGGCTTCGTATAACAGTTTAGCACATATTTCGTATCAAGTAATTTTTCAGTTGCACTAAATATTCTGCCGTAACGTCTCTTTTAGTTATTATCGTTTCTTTCTTCCCACGACGAAATGGGATGGTGGCTCCATGTATTCATAATCCGCCACCACACGCGCAACATATCGCTTACAATACTTGTATCAACACTTAAAAAGATAAATAAATTAACATGTAATAGAGGATTCTTTAAAATTTGTTTGTACTATAAATGTCAAAATTGTATTTTAAACCTATCTTTGTATCGCTAAATTGTAACTATTTATGTAAAGTATAATCGTTATTGGGACTAATTAAAATGTTCACAATAAGGGATACTAGATTGCATACACATTATTTAGTTTCCGAAAAAGGAAACCCCAAGATTATATACTAATATCCCGAAGTTACACTTGCGCTGTAACACAAAGTCTCGTACAAATCCAGACTTATTGCGAACTGCCTAGCAAGTGGTGAGTTCATGAGAGTGAGCTCGCGGCACATTATAGAGCTGATATTACCCGCCGTCTACTATTTAATTCGATATTACTCCGCTCTTTGACGTCTGATTCTTTTATCGATATTGTATTTTTATAGTGAGCCAGTGCCACTAGATGTAATCACATTTACTTCAGAAAAGTGCATTCAATAAAAGGCTCTCCAACGCCCATTTCGTTTTCTAGACTGAAAATAGTGAATATCGCTATGACAATAACTAGTTCTGAATAATATGTTTAAGCCAATAAACCATCGCGCAATCACGGGCTTAAATAGGCAAAGGGCAATCGTACATTTGTGAAATGTTTGAGTGCGTACACCATTAACTAAATTAAATAAATTGGGAAGTAACTATTTTATTTATATTTATATTGTAATAGTTTATATTAATACTTTGTGCACCTCATGATTTACTTAAAAAGGTAATATGTACTGTAACGAAGTTATGAATTGTAAAAAACTCTAATAAAAATGAAAAGTATTACAAAAATCGAGTTCTTTTCAAAAATTAGATTTCAAATAGACAAAACAACTTAGACATCGACAATACTTATATGATACAACTGAATGTTATGAAAAATTGGGTTCGTTACGCAATTAGTATCTCGGAAACCAATGGACCGCCTTTAGAATTTTTTTGAATTCATCCCTTATATTAACCCTATTTAAAATATATTGAAACTGCTAGAGAAGTTAGAACTTTAAACGCAACCGAAAAAATCCAAGTCAAATTAATAAGAGTGCCGCTCTATAAATGTCCACGGTGGTAATAAGTTAGGATTAAAATATGCATTTCTAGATATTACGTTTCTTTTGAACTCTAGTCCTTATTTGAAAGCACAGTGCTTACAGACTGACTAGATCTCAAATGTACCAGCTGATCAAACATAGGGGCTAAGTCCGAATTCAAAATCATATTCGAAAACTATTTTGCTCTTGCCAAAAATCAGATGAGTAAATATCTAATACTATACAGTATAAAGGGGGGGGGGGGGGGGGGGCAAAAAAGTCCTCGAGTGGCGACCGCGTTCCGGAAGGCGCAGTGCTGGTAGGCCTCCCACACGGTGGACCGACGACCTGGTTAAGGTCGCCGGAAAGCAGTGGATGCAGGCGGCCCAGGACCGGCCTTTGTGGAGATCCTTGGGGGAGGCCTATGTCCAGCAGTGGACGTCTTTTGGCTGAAAATGATGATGATGATACAGTATATGTATTTGTACTCACATAAACACTAACTTAAGTAATAAAACAAGACTAAAAATACCAATTAACCTAAAACTTAAATACTAAAATTATTATTTAAAGGAGTCCCTTTAGACAAGTTTCCGAAGATACTGGCAGCGTTCCCCCTTTGAATCGCTAGACTGATTCTTTGTCCGAGGTAGCTACCAGCTCTTCGGTCTCCTGTGATGTCGACTAACCTTTTTGCTATTTCCTTAAAAAGGCTTATAGCGCTAGGACCCCACGGACTAAGAGTATATTATACAGTATATTAGATTGTAGAAGATGTTTTAGGTACCTATTTCAGGTACGTTTTGAACTCTATTACTTAAAATATAAAAATGAGGTATACAATCACGGTATGGAGGTTTGCTTGATTTGTTAAAATTTGTCATTACACAAGATAAAGTTAAAAAATGCCATAAAATTATTGTGGCGTAATTTAATTCCTGGCCCCGTACTACGGATTTCCGGCCGGATCTTCTTCGTCATGGTAGATACTAAATGACTAATCTCTTTATTCGAAACCTCTTTTATGATCTTACTTAATAATTATCATTTTTTATTTTTAACCGGCTCCAAAAACTACAAGGCTGTCAATTCGGTTTTATATTTCTTTATGTATAACTCTGTCATTAGTTTTCTTCATTTTCGCCAATATCAATGGCTCCAGATTGGTCCTACACTATTTTTACCGAATTCGGTTCAGTAGTTAGGCAGTATATTAAGTGATCAACACGCACCGAAATAACGCATCCCAACCAAATAATGATCATCATGAGCATCAACAGCTTCTGACCAGATCTTTACACAAACGCTAAGGTGATGTACTAATTAATAATCCACTACATTTGATCAGTGTCACTCAAATGTTATCAGGAATCGAACCTGCACACATTGGGTAGGTACCTACACAGCGTAGAACGCCGTACGTGACCACGCATCGACGCGTGACTAACCAGCCGCAAGCTCACAGGTGATGGTAAAAAGTCCCATTTTTACTGCTCATGCTGCTTGCGCCGGGGAATAGTTAAGGAAGAGCTTTTGTTTGAGCTCAAGGCGCAGAGCAGATTGCTGCCGCTTATGATTACATAGTTTTAGGAGCTGCCGGCTTGACTGTTTGTCAGTTTGTGGCAACCGACATTGGTATCTCTTTGCCGATCGATATTATTTAGATATGTTCCAAAATTATTAGTTACCTCTTTTATAGTGGGTCAAAGGTATCTTGGAGACGTGCAATTTTATATGTCTAAAATCCCTCATATTCACGAAATATAGAAGCAAATACGATACAAAGCCGCTGAGGGATTAACATTCGCAACACGAACATAAAGGACAGAGAAACCTGTCATAGCTCATGAATTAGCACGGGGACGCCTATATCAAATTATACAATGTTCTGCTGGAGTTTGACAACCATGTACCTATGATAGGATTTGCGGGAAGTCTTTAACCTAGTACTTCTTTGGCAGCTATGTCTCTACAGGTGCATGGATCTAACTACCTTTAGACATAAAAAAGTTTTTCCGGTTCTGGGTGTTTTCTATCTATAATAAGTATGTATTTACAAAAAAGAAAAAGGTATAATAAGTAGTATATCATCCATCTCGTTACCATAACACAAGCATTAAGTTGCTTAACTTGGGACGAGATGGCGTTGTGTGAAATGTCCAAGGATATTTATTTATTTATGTATTTATATTTTAAAAGAATGAAATAAAATTAAAACTATATCTATGTTCCTTAAGGAAAAATAAACAACTCCAGGTTCATAAAACAAATTACCCCCAACTATGCTGACCCGCACTCAGACGCTAGAGATGAATGTAAAAAAAACACGTGTTAGATAAATTAAGACAGCCCGTTTGGTGACGAATTTAGAATACACAGGTCCATAGTGAGGGTGTCGTTAGAACCGACTAAAGGAAATGACAAGGCCGAAAACCTAGCCGCACGAGAAGGAAACTTGAAACGAAACCCTGTGGTGGGAGGTGGCCCGGTTCAGCAGTGGGTCATTTATGTGGTGAGTATAGCTAAATAAAGTAGGTACTGATGCCCGATTAATCGTTTCGCACCTGGGCTACTCTGTACCTGGGCGTCGGAGCCAGCTCGCGGGAACTGCTGGGTCAGCGAGCCAACATGACACCGGCCTAATTTTATGTCTAATTAATAGCCTAAATAAATATAGAAGCAAAAAGTTTGACAAAGTTTTCCCATCTTGGTTGTGTCGTCATTTCAGACGGTGAGTTTTTCTAGTGTTTGTTACATTGGATTGAATGGGATTTGTAGGTGTTAACATGTATGATAAAAGTTATTTCAATCTTATTACATAATCATTTATTTGCCGGAATATCACATTGAAAGTAACTTAATGGTTCCGAACCGCAAGAACATTTTATATCGCAATTACACTATAATATGAGCAAACACGTCGCTCAATGCTTACTTATCTGACTTGTACACGAGTGCAAATCCCGTATTACGTGTTAATTTATAAATCGGATTACCGCATTTTGCTTGAAATTTCAAACCTCTGGCGGGGTGAAGTTAGGTAACTGAGGGCCAAATTTACTGTCTAGTTACCTTAATTATGCAGACGGACGGGGCGTTTGGCCTACTCTGCGTCGGTTTGCCGCCTAACGCTTAGAATAACTCTATTGTACTGCATTATCCGTAACTAATCATGTTATAGGGTAATTTTAGCTGCCCTTTACGCATTACATTTAATATTTATATTATGAATTAATATACATACTATATGTTTTTCACAATACCATAAAGTGTAACCGCTATCCGTTGATTAGTTAATGTAGATTGTTAACAATCGTTCGCGCCACCCGGCCGGCTCAGGTGTCCCTTAATACCGTTTGAGTGACTCGTCCTTTCCAGTAAACGCCGTTCTTACATTATTTTATACATATTTATACTTTGTTACACAATCATTATAAGGTAGCACCCACCCGCACTCCATTAAGGGGAAATTCAAAGCTACTTCCCGTTGGCAGTTGTGTAGTATAGATGTCTTTGTAGTTTTCTTTCGGTTTCAAATAAACAACCTGATGCTTGGTTAACTGCTAAGTACTCGTAGCAAAGAGATTGTCAAGCGTGCGATTTGTTATTAATTTTGCCAATTTCTCCCTAATCATTTCAGGGTAGAAAAGCAATTTCAACACAGAACTGCTTTTGATTAGCTCTGAGCCCGCACATCGGAAGATCATCATTTACTACTACTTAGCATAATGACCCATTGCTGCCATCACAGGTATTTGACTACTATGCCATGCTGGCCAGACTGGTTGGCAACGGGTTTCGTTTCAAGTTTTCTTTCTCTTACGGCTAGGTTTTGTGCCATTTCCTTTTGTCGGCTCATACGACACCCTTAGGATGGAATGGGCTGGTACACACGCACAAGGAGAACATCATAATCATCGCGGCCCAATATGCTGTTGGTGAACCACGTTGGCACCACACGAAAATCACTTGTACATTGAGAACACGCATTAATAGTTATTTATGTTATATGTTCTGTGTGGTAGCGGAGTAAGAATACTACCACCCCATATCTTCCCGTGGGTGTCGTAGAAGGCGACTAAGGGACAACAGACGTTGGGCAGCAGCGACGCTCTGTTCAAAACACACCATCCATCACTGCGATCGCCAACCCGCCTGCCAAGCGTGGCGATTATGGCAAACCCCCCCCCATAAATGAATGGATACAAACAGGAAAACGGCCCCCAGTCCCCGGCAGCCCCACTATTCCTTCGGCCACGGTAGCAGCCAAGGTAACGGTGGGGCAGGGGGTGCGAACAATCTCCGGCAGAGATCCGGCTACCACAAAAAACGACGGCTGCACCTGGCAACATATAACACACGGACAATGCGGACTGACGAGAAGATCGTAGAACTCGAGGAAGAGTTGAGCAAGTTGCGATGGGATATAGTGGGGTTGTCTGAAGTCCGAAGAGAGGGAGAGGACACGATAACCCTCAAATCCGGCAACTTGCTCTACTTCCGGGAGGGCGACCAACAGTCCCAAGGTGGTGTTGGGTTTATCGTCCACAAGTCCCTTGTGAACAACTCCAACAACAACTGTAAAATCGAGAGTGTGTCGACCAGGGTGGCGTACCTTATACTCAGAATAACCAAGCGTTATTCGCTGAAGGTCATACAGGTATACGCACCGACCTCGGCACACCCCGACGAAGCGGTGGAGACAATGTATGAGGACATTTCCTCGGCCATACATGGCTCTAGAACGCACTACACCGTTGTCATGGGGGATGTTAACGCGAAACTGGGCAAGCGGAGCGGAGATGAGCTGCAAGTGGGGCAATTTGGGTTTGGACACCGGAACCAACGGGGCCAGACTTTGGCTGGTTTTCTGGAGAAGGAGGGACTCTATATGATGAATTCCTTTTACAAAAAACCAGAACAGAGGAAATGGACCTGGTTGAGTCCGGATGGCACCACAAAAAACGAGATAGACTTCATCATGTCGACGGAAAAGCACATATTCAATGATGTCTCCGTGATCAATATGGTCAAAACCGGAAGCGATCACCGCTTTGTACGAGGCACATTGAATATCGACGTTAAGCTTGAAAGGTCGCGCCTGGTGAGGTCTACGCTGCGTCCCGTGCCAGTTCAAATTCAAAACCCGGAGAGCTTTCAGCTCGAACTGCAAAACCGCTTTATAAGCCTAGGCGTTGACGTGGACGATTATAATGACGGGTTCGTGGAGACTGTCCGCAAAGTTGGGTCGAAGTTCTGTGAGACCCAACGCCTGAAAACGGCCAAAAAGCTCTCGGACCTCACCCTAAATCTCATGGACGAGCGACGGAAAATGGTTCTGCAGTCTACAGATGATGCGACGCAGCTTCGGATGCTCAATAGACAGATATCAAAGTCCCTGAAGCGTGATATACGCCGATTCAACACGAATCGTGTTGAAGAGGCTATTGAACGTAACAGGGGCTCCAAGGTTTTTGCCAGGGATCTGTCTATTGGGCAAAGCCAGCTCGTCAGGCTGAAGACTGATGACGGCAGGATCGTCACGTCGAAGTCCGAGATTTTGGGTGAGGTCGAGAGTTTCTATGGACAACTGTACAAGTCTACACAGGAACCCGTCATAAATCTAGCAGACGACCCACGAGCTAGATTAACCCGGCACTACACAGAAGACCTCCCGGACGTCAGCCTGTGTGAGATCGGGATGGCTCTCGAGCAACTTAAAAACAACAAGGCGGCGGGTGATGACGGAATTACCGCAGAACTTCTGAAGGCGGGTGGAGAACCGATCCTTAGGGCCCTTCAGAAGTTATTCAATTCCGTCATACTCGAAGGACGAACGCCAAAGGCATGGAACAGAAGTGTGGTGGTGCTGTTCTTCAAGAAGGGAGATAACACCTTATTGAAGAACTACAGACCCATCTCACTTCTGAGCCATGTCTACAAGTTGTTCTCGAGGGTCATCACGAATCGACTCGCGTGCAGGCTTGACGATTCCCAGCCTCCCGAACAAGCCGGTTTCCGAAAAGGCTTCAGTACCGTAGACCATATTTTAACGCTACGGCAGGTTATACAGAAGACCGAGGAGTATAACCTGCCACTTTGTCTGGCGTTCGTGGACTACGAGAAAGCCTTCGATTCGATCGAGACGTGGGCAGTATTGCAGGCTCTCCAGAGGTGCCAAGTCGACTATCGGTACATCGAAGTGTTGAAGTGCTTGTATGAAAACGCCACCATGTCAGTCCGACTCCAGGACCAGACCTCGAAACCGATCCAGTTGCAGCGAGGTGTTAGACAGGGAGACGTTATCTCTCCGAAACTGTTCTCCGCTGCACTGGAAGATGTTTTCAAGGTTCTGGACTGGAAAGGGCTGGGCATTAACGTGAACGGCGAGTACATCACTCACCTTCGATTCGCTGACGACATAGTCGTAATGGCTGAGACCATGGAGGGCCTCACTACGATGCTCGATGGCCTCTGTGGAGCCTCCGAACGAGTCGGCCTTAAGATGAACATGGAGAAGACGAAGATCATGTCTAATATCCATGTTCAAGCCACTCCTGTTAACATCGGAGGTTCTACCCTCGAAGTTGTTGACCATTACATTTACCTGGGACACACTGTCCAGTTAGGTAAGTCCAACTTCGAGAAAGAGGTCAATCGTCGGATCCAACTCGGCTGGGCAGCGTTCGGGAAGCTGCGAAAGATCTTCTCGTCCACAATACCGCAGTGTCTGAAGACAAAAGTCTTCAACCAATGTGTGTTGCCAGTGATGACATATGGAACAGAGACGTGGTCGCTCACTATGGGCTCCATCAGAAGGCTCAAAGTCACCCAAAGGGCAATGGAGAGGGCTATGCTCGGAGTTTCCCTGCGAGATCGAATCAGAAATGAGGAGATACGCAGGAAAACCAGGGTCACCGACATAGCCCACCGGATTGCCAAACTTAAGTGGCAGTGGGCAGGGCACATAGCTCGCAGGACCGACGCCCGATGGGGCAGAAAAGTCCTCGAGTGGCGACCGCGTTCCGGAAGGCGCAGTGCTGGTAGGCCTCCCACACGGTGGACCGACGACCTGGTTAAGATCGCCGGAAAGCAGTGAATGCGGGCGGCCCAGGACCGGCCTTTGTGGAAATCCTTGGGGGAGGCCTATGTCCAGCAGTGGACGTCCTTTGGCTGAAATGATGATGATGATTAATAGTTATTAAGAATAAAATAGTGGTTGATAGCTCGGACACAGCGGATCGTGTACTAGCAACTCGTTTAAGGAGTACTGATAGTGCGTTTACGAGTATTGGTGGCAAACCACGCCAGGGGCTGCAGTGGCGAACAGATAATTTCAGCGTTAATCGCAGTAAATCAATTAAATTCATCATCGGGTTGCTTTCAGCCGAGCAATGTATTGATAATAATGGCACACCTGTTTCCATCTCTTGTGACAATTCGTGGAAATACGAAACATTTTGACGTTTTATAGTGCCAATAAGGTAAAAATACAATTAATTAATATAAGTCGAATCGAAATTTAAGATAGTTAGTTAAAAAAATGAGTACAGAGTAGAAACTTTGTAGTACAATAGTAAATGTATTCGGAAATTAATTATTTTAAAGACTTTAATATTATTACTAGTACTATACAGCCCATAGATGACGCACTCCTGTGTCCGGCCTCCTCCAATTACATGGAGGGTAATAAGCTTAGCGTGCCACGCCAGCCAGACGGGTTGGCACAGAGTTTTCCTTCTCTTGCGGCCAGGTTTTCGGCTTTGTCGGTTCTTACGTCACCCTCAGGATGAATCCGTCGCGACACGGACAATAATATTACACAATGCTGTCATGTACCACGATGTTTGTGCTCAGAATGTGAGAGCATCAGATCAGACAACTCGAATCACCAATAGGTTATTAAAATTTTGCGAATTTTCGTGATTGATGTATAGGGATATATTATAGATTATGTCGAAACTGACTGCAGCATGTACAAAAAGAGTAGAATAAATAAGTAATGGTTTGAAAGGTTTGCTACCGGAAAATATACAAATACGCAAACTTTCGGCATTCATTCTGTATTAGCGGGTAGTCATGGGGAACGGCACTACCGATTATCGATAAAAAATAAAATCTAAAATCCATTGGGCATAGCATATCGATAAAGTCTTGTTAATTTAATAAATGGTTGAACTCTTCCTAGATGGGTACCACCTTCAATGATATTTTTTTGTGCATTTTTTCCTCTCGTTTTTTCATATCAGCACCTTTCCACAGGATATCGCACAACTTGGCCAGATGCATAGTTCTGTAGCGACCAGTATGCCACTTACTTTATACTATTTACGCCTACAAATCGAGAATTACCAAAAAGCCCTATACCGCGAAAGCAAAGTTTACATAGCAATTCGCACGGTTAAGAAATTCCCGACTGCTCTTATCAGGCGCCGCGGCCCACATCGCCTGGCTGGATGCTAATATTACTTTTGACCAAAATGTTGTTCTCAAAACACAGAATTTTAAACATAATTTTAATGATGTCTTAGAGTTTCGCGATCTTTTTCCACACATAACGATGTATCTGCAGGTAATTGGTGTCGATCTAAATATAAGAACATCACTAAATACATATTTCGACCTCTCGACGGCAGAGGCTCGTTGGCGAAATATGCTTTTCACTATTTAAAATGTATAAAAAGTGCATAATTCTTTTTCATATTTTTCACCTCGCCTCGTCTGCTCAAACACTACTCTCCAATGTAGGATATGAAAAAAAAAACGAGTTTCAATGCAGCCAGGTTCTCCAGAGCAAATTCGAAAAGGTGTGCATCTAGTACCTGTGCATTTAATTCCCTACTGAAGCGAAATAGCTACAGCTGAACTCGTTCAAACGAATCTAGTGTTACCTACTGATTTTCACGTGTAATTGAATTTATTGTCACCCTCGAATCCTTTATTAAAACGGCCATCACAAACAGTGGGTTTAACGGATATTTATTGGGACCTAGTATATTTACTATGTACGATAAAATATGGCTCAAGTCTAGGCTTCAAGTTGTAAAGTTTGCTTGTTCATTTTGTGAAATATTTAAAAGCTTACTTCATGTTTGTACACTGCGTGGATTATTCTAGGCGCTTTTGTCTATCACATTAGCGTCATACAAAAAAAATTACTCTAAATCAAAATAAAAAAAAAGAATAATTTATCATTTAGTTTTTACCACCGGGTCGGAATACCATTCCACAGAGAAGAGCCGGCAAGAAACTCCATGGTTGCTATTTTAAATTAGAAAATAAAAATTTGTGAAATTACCCAAATTACATGGTGCGTGCTGAAACTGCACTCACATACTGTTTACAAAACTTCACTAATAAAAAGGCTGAAAGATCAGAGCTAGACCATAACACAGCCGACGTTACTCCCATGCGTCACTATCTGATAGATAGTCATTAACTTTATAATACGCTTTTTTAATTAGACCGGACTTCACGTAACTTTTAAATTTCTCGAACGACCAATCCAAAACAGTTTCCGGTAATTTGTTGAACAGAACAAAAGAACCATGTGCTTTTTGTAGCCGGAGGAATGGTGTAACTAGCTTACGCCTATTTCTGGTCTGGATACGGGAGGACTAGGCGTCACATTTTTTTTTAAACTATTATAATTTTGTCTAACAAAAATTAGATTAGAAACAATGTACTGTACTCTTTAAAGCGTTCTCTCAGCGATTCTCTAGGTCCTAAATTATAAATTGAACGTAGCGCGCGCTTCTGTAAAATAAATATGTTTTGTATATCGGCAGCATTACCCCAGGCCCCAGAGTAAGATCCCATACGACATAACGCTATGGAAGTAACCAAAGTAAACTAGTCTTGCCGTATCTTCGTCACAGAGTCTCCTAACCTGTCTAACAGCATAGGCGGCTGAACTGAATCGATCTTTTTACGGCTCATGTACCGTATTTCCGTTAATATTATTTTGATGGTGGAAGTCATATTTTTTTAACATAGCCTTTGTTTAGTTTACCAGTTTTAATGCTATTAACTAATTTGTTAGTTATAGTTAGTGACATATTTCGGTAACATAGCTTTGCTCTGTGTTACAGAATGGGTTTCATGGGCTCAAAGGGGCGATCATCCTGCTGAACTGTTATGCCTGGGGTCTCGTCAAATGCGAATTGTACGTATGTTTAATTGAATACATTCGCATTCTGGCGATTCCATGCTATATTTTTGATGATGATATTTTTCGTTTCATCGTTTCGTTTTTATTGAAGAGGCAACTTTGCTTGCCGCCAGTGGTTCCCTGGCTTCTATGGTCGCCTCTAACGACACAGTATGTCTAATGCCATATGGCAACGGTCGATAAGGGTTCAACATTGGAGCAATCTAAAATCACTTTTAATGCACTTTGATTTTTAAACATCATTGCACAATATGAGTCAAAGTGTGTGAGTCTCGCTAGCGATTTGAATAAAATGTGTGTACATAAGAACAGTGTGCGCGCATATTTACTGAAACAGATTACCGAAATTTTGATTTTGCTACTCATTTTAATGATAACATCAAAAAGTTACTACAATTGTCACCGTATCCACATGTTGTATGCATTAGTACAATATGAGACAAGTTTAAAATGAAACTACAAAGAGTTTCTAAATTGTTTAGTAGCAATCAAAACCAGGGCGATAATTAAATTTTTATTGACTATACATTTTATTATTTCTAAAATACGTTTATTATAAGTAATCCTATTGAACATCAAACAAGGAATGCTTGCTTGGCAAGCATTCCTTGTTTGAAGATTATACCTCATATGAATTGAAGGGTTTCTTAATTTGTCCAATAAAATTTACGTTATATAAGGTACGGTCAACAAAATAAGGTTCTTACAATAATAAGTAATAGGTACTTGTCGCTATCCAGAGGAAGATGTTTACGTAAGGTATGCAGGTATACTACACCTTGGTGCCTCTTGCAGTCAGACAAAAATTTGGTTTTTGTAAGGCAAAAATGGTGTGTCTGAAATACATTGAATTCTAATCAATATGAGAGTCATAACTATGTGAAATCTCATAGAACTCCAGCTAGGGGTGGCGCCGGCTCGTTTTTCTTGGTTGTCAACAATAGACCGGTTTGAACGGATGCCGCTAATTGGTACAGCCCTAGGCGATTCCAAGTCGACGGATGTTAAATTTTTCTGAAAAGAAATGGCGTGGAGTCGCGAATTTTTAATGATTGGACTTTTAAGTTCGGACAAGATGTCAGACTTTTTAGTTGAATGGAGTTCGTGTGCTGGAATATTTTCCATTAACAATACCTAATATCTTCAATTTGGTTCACCTTCGTTCATTAATCATACCATTTTATGTGAAAACAGGAGCGATGCTAATATAATGCACCTATTTAACTAACATAAATTACCACGACTCAGCCCGTACACTGCCCTTACAAGTCGTGGACTGCCTTCTCCAGTTACATGGAGGGTAATTGCAATTGCCCTACTGTGCCACGCGGGCCAGGCGGGTTGGCACAGTTCAAGTTCAGTATCAGATTTCCTTGCGGGTAGGTTTGTGGCCTTGTCATTTCATTCTGTCGGCTCTAACGACACTCTCATGGTGAAACGGGGTGGTGACACTATGTATCCTAAACCCGTCACCATACGAAACATAATGTTTCCCAAACTTAAAAAAATCAAAAGCACAAAGAAACCGTTAAAATCTACCACCTATAATTTTGTTTTATTGATAACGTTCCCCGTGCGCGCAGAAATCACTCATGGTGTCTAGAGGTCTTATAGATGGGTGTTGTGCTTGAGATTTGATCAATTTATTGACTGGATCCCAAGCAGGTGGTACTGGCTAACCATCTTCTCTATTGAAATTTGGATGTTATAATCGCAATAGCCTCGCGGATCGTTCTTGGAATGTAATGATTTTCTTTGGCAAGGATTTGAAGTCTATCAAAATGAATGTAGTGGTCGGCCTTGTTGAATGTGGACTCACAAACTGCAGACTTGGTCGTGAGTCTGTTCTTCATGTCAGCTATATGTTCTTTTATGCGGATACCGACACTTCTCTTCGTTTGCCCGATG
This sequence comes from Clostera curtula, assembly GCA_905475355.2. Taxonomy (NCBI): domain Eukaryota; kingdom Metazoa; phylum Arthropoda; class Insecta; order Lepidoptera; family Notodontidae; genus Clostera; species Clostera curtula. The sequence goes on along the minus strand of FR997794.1, from coordinate 26,804,064 downwards.
TATGATAATAATCCACACTCACAGTCAATGTCTTGTAAGGGGATGTTGGACTTCAATGGTTTAAGACCAGTTGGTTGATCTTCCTGTGTGGCTTGAAGTAAGTTTTTAATGAGAATATTGCCAACTTTGTCAGTGATACCCATAATGTATGGTAAGATAGCAGGTAGTCGCTCAACTGTAGGTGTTTTGGCATCTGTGGAGTTTGGGACTGTTGCTCCGCAGGACAGATTTGTCACGTAGAAGCTCCTCCTCCCGATGGTTGCTATCACAGCTGCCACGTGCTCTTTGTAACAAAGATTTGCTGCAAAGCATTCGAAACGTCGAGAATTAAATAATGTTTATATACACGCGATAAATCCATTAAAAAGTGTTTAATTTTAATGTATAATCATCGCGAAAACCTTAGTAATCATTAAAACCATTTATTTTAATAACAGGTATCAAATAAAAATAAATCTCCGACAAATTGGAGTTAGCACAAAATGTTTGTATTTTAATGATAATAAAATAATTTTTATTATCATCATAATTATTAGGTTTGACGCTTGCTTGGAGTCGGAGAAAGGTGATCTTTCTACCTTCGTCTTTGTTTCTCGTCCTATTCTCGTCACAGTTAATACAATCAGGAGAGACTGGTGCCAACCCTGATGACTCAGTGAAAGGAAGGCAGGTGATGAGACTTGGGTGTCGTCTTTGTTATTCTCATCAGGACTCTTACTCCAACATGGTTTTCTATAAATATTATAAATATGTTTTCTTACTTAAGTAAGCAACTATTTGTTTGTTGAGTAGATGATTAGCACATAATGTAGTGTGTTTCGGTATTTAGGCCTACTTTTGCATTTTATTTACGAGCCCTTGCTTCGATTCCTTACTCGGACAAGTGGCAAGTGTTTGTATATACCAGAGATACTTGCTCAGGATCTGGGCATCTTTTCTTGCTCTGAGTCTGAGTGTCATTTGTGTTCGTGAATTACACGTCTGTAGACTGCCCCCGCGGTACAGGTAATACTAGGACAGGAGATTAGTTACAAAAAAAACTTCTTAGAGACAAGTATTTGCCTCGTTGGTCCAGGGGTAGGATGTCCCGGGATCGATTCCGGGGTCGGGCAAGTGTCTTTGTCTAAACCAGAGGCACTTGCTCTGAATCTGGGTGTCTTTTTTGTTCGTAAATTACGTGATTGTAAACTGCCCCAGCGATACAGGTTATAAATAGTGCATGGGGTCCGTTATACTAAATAAAACATAAATCATTCAACACACAACCAATCTTATTCATAATTTTCTCTGGTTTATAAGTTTAAGAGAATTTGGATTTGTTACCAGCACCTACCATCATACCTATGTCATTTCGATAATCACCTTTTAAAAAGTCTTTTAAGCATCAACTGATACGATTATTTGTTGTACTATGTACACGCTACGCCGCTCAGCTATATATTTTATAATAATTCGAACTGCAAAAGACAGCTTCAAGGAATATTTTGCTGCTCCACCTCTCTTCTTGTTCCGTCAAAGTTCAGTAAAGTGTGTTCCCCGTATTCGAAAAAATCATAAATACAGACTGTAGTTAAGTTTTATAATTCTCCAAAAATTTGGTTGGATGTAATTACTAATGATATAAAGAAAGTGAGAGTTTTCTCACGACTACCAATCCAAACATATAAATATTTCTGCATTAACAAACCAAGTATAATCTTTTTACTCAGGTTGGCTAATCTGAACCCTTTTGACACGTCACTACCGGTTCGGAAGGCTGCTCCACAGAGAAGAGCCGGCAAGAAACAAGTACTGACAAAACAGATTTATGAGAGCAAGCAATAGTTAAATAGGGCCAATATATCAACAGTATTTAGAACTGCATTTCTGAGCCGCCCTAGACCGGCACCTGTTCACAAGCATGACGTATGTAACAGCCATCGCCGTTCTCAGCCATATTGCAGGGAAAAGGTAGGTGTTATTAACAATATAATACCATCAGACTACTCTCAAGGAGTGGGGCAGTAATGGTAAATGTCAAGAAATCGGCCAGAGAGGAAGGTTGCGTGCGTTTCAAACCTGAGTTTACTGCTCAGGTTTGAAACGCACGTTGCAAAGCTATTGAAAGGAGCTTTTAAATCTATAACGAATGATGAAGTGTGGTATTTTGTGATGGTAATCAATTTTTTGTTTGTCCGGCGGTTGACCTCTATCTCACCTGATGGTAAGTGTCGATGAGGCCGACGTTGTAACCCGGTGGGACAGTAAGAGCCTATTCACTCCAGACTTGAAGGCATCCAAGTCATATTTCCTTGGAAATACAGACGTAGGAAGCGAATTCCACTCATTAGCGGTCCGCATCAAGAAAGAGGAAGCGAAACGCTTAGTGCAAATTAGTGTTGCCCAAATTCAGTCTTGGTCTTGCAGTCTTGGTCTTGTTCTTGCGTTTTTGCAAGACCAAGACCAAGAACAAGACCGCGTATTTTTAGCAAGACCAAGACCAAGACTGACCGTGCAAGACTTGAGTAAGAACAAGACATAGCCTGCAAGACTCTTGGGTCTTGCAGCTAGGACTTAGCGCTATTTCACTGAGTAGTTAGGTGTAACAGTTCGGTGTATAGGTAGGTACGCTTAGGAATTCTATGAGACGCAAAAAACTGTATCAAAGAATATGAAAAACTGGACCTATGCGCATTACGACTAATACCATAAACATAGCGAATAAAAAAATATCTATTAAAATCAAACTGAGTGCATGCATAGTTATGTTTTAACCATCGGCACTTTGATAATGCGGCATCAAAGGTTTTGTACTTACTTCTCAAAGAAATTTGCCGCTTTTCGGAAGTACATGGTTATGATACACGCGCCGGCGGCTTCTTTTGAAATCTAAAACAATCGTTGCCGCCACGCCAAATCATAACATTTGACACTATTTGATTGCCGCCATAGGGCGTAGGTATACTCATGCAAAATAATTTCCTAGTAGAGTACCTACAGGTGTTCCAAAGAATAAATAAGTTTCAGAGTGCTTAGAATGAAAATGAATACATTATACTGATCACGCAAGTAGTATTATGATTAGGATAAAATGGTAAGGATAGGTAGTAGATGTCATATTAATTCATTCTAGTAAGTATATATTATAATATTGATTACATAAATGGAATGAAATGAAAAGAAATTTAACTGATTTAATTCTGATTTAATGTTTATTATTATTATATTATTAATTAGAAATTGAGATATGTAACAATAACGTTACACTTTAATAAATAGTAATAGACTAATAGGTAATTGCAAGACTTGCAAGACTCTTGCTGCAAGACCAAGACTGGGAGCGCAAGACCAAGACCAAGACCAAGACCAGGTGTATTGGCGCAAGACCAAGACCAAGACTGGCTAAGTCTCGTCTTGTTCTTGCATTTGGGCAACACTAGTGCAAATATGTGGAATTTTAACCGCATATGGATGATGTCGCTCCCCACGCCTGGATGTCCGATGATGGAAAGGGGATGGTGGAATTAATTCGTGCAATTCCTGCGCACACTCACCGAAATGTATCCTATAAAACACGCAGAGGCAAGCAATTCGTCGTCGGTGCTCGAGGCTCTGCAATTTTGCCCGTACCAACCGCGTATCACCAATGAGCTTGTAGGTTAATGCTCACGATAAGATGATGGGAATAAATATCTGCATGATGGCAGTCAGTGTTGTTGTGGAAAGATTAGTATCAAGTTTGCCATTGTCCCTGTATCCATGTGGTGACCGATTTATAATACATACATAGTGGCACCACTCCAATACATCCAGAGGGTACCGGAGCGTCTGCGTCTGGCCAGCGAGGCAAAGTAAGCTAATTGCCGTCCATGTAATTAGAGGAGGCCGATTCAGTAGCAGCTGGATGCGTCAAGCTGAGGACAGGGCGCTATGACGCTCTTTAGGGGATGTCCAGCAGTGGACCAACGTTTTTTTTTTTATGAGCAAGCGGGTCACCTGATGGTAAGTGACCACCGCCGCCCATGGACACCCACAACACCAGAGGGGTTGCAAGTGCGTTGCCGGCCCTTAAGAAAGGAATAGGCTCGTTTCTTGAAGGTTGCCATGTCGTACCGGTTCGGGAATACCTCCGCTGGTAATTGATTCCACACAGAGGTTGTACGCGGTAAAAAGTTTCTTGAAAAACGCACGGTGGTGGACACCCATTCGTCCAGATGAAATTGATGGTATTTCTGGCGGGTGGATCTGTGGCGGAAAGAAGCGGAAGGGACAAGATCGAACAATTCCTCAGAACACTCCCCGTGATAAATGCGATAGAAAATACATAGAGACGCCACGTCTCGTCGCAGGGCTAGAGTATCAAGCCGATGATGATGATGATGACTCAACAGTGAGCCATCTATTGGCTGAGTAGTATTTTTCATCGTTGACTGTATTTCCTATAAATCTAGTTCGTTTTGGTGTATAATACGACACTCTCAGAATATAATGAGTTGGTATTATTCTTAATTCGTCATCATAACGCCTTAGATCCCATATCAGCCCCTGAAACTCTCGCTGGTAAATCAGGCCTTCAAATATAAAGAGTCCCCCGCTGGCCAGACGGATTTTGGCAGAGGGTTAGGACTCGTTTTCTTACGGCTATAGTTGTTGTTGTTGTGTGGGGTGTCCTATATACGTAATCGAGCGACGACGTTGGCTAAGACTTGAACTTTACTGGCTGATGTTGTCCCATGTCCCAGGTCCCTGATGTCGTCCATAGTCCACGCCCTCGGTGGGCTTGGTCCGATGCCTAATGCCAGCTATGTGTTATTTTTCAGCTACATACTAGTCGGATTAACACACAGTCGTGTGTCTGTCTGTGGCATCATATTTATTAAGTCAGAAATCTGTCTTAATCTAGAGTATTCCGATTCCCATCTACGTATTATCAAAATGCGCCAGGTAATGGCTATGAGATAATAAGTAATTATTATCTCATAGCTAGTGAATACCTACTACTGTGCCAATAAAGGATAAGTTAGGTTAGTCCATTGTCGGAGTAGTCTACATGAGGACCGAACCACGTCACCCTGGTTTGGACAGTCGGGGATCGCCGCTGGTTATTCCGCTTCCCGGAGTCCTATATAATCCGGCTCCCCCCCACGACCGATAAATATATCGTCGTTTCAGCCCATGAATGACCCACTACTGATTCGGTCCTCCTCCAAATTCATGAAGGGAAATTAGCCTACTGTGCCAAGCTGGCAAGACGGGTTGGCACAGGGTTTGTATATTATTCATTATATAATCTTTCGAAATTGCCGGAGATACTTTTATAGGGATCTCTCCATCACTCTGTTTTGCTGTTAGGTCATGTATCAGTTAAGCTCGCTCTCGTACATTTCATTACCAATGCATATTTCTGAGTAGGCTTACTGTTTGTGTAGAGGAAAGTCACCAAATATGGAATGCCATTTTGTTTCAGGCATAAAAAAAAACTTCACAGAAATTAGAACAGTTTAATGTAATTACTAATCAGTCATACATTTAAAAGTAGTAATTGACAGCCTTTAATAAAATATATTAGTTATTAAATTAAAATTTAACACAAAAACCAAAATAACAAATGAGTAACCAAATATGGAATAAGTACCCAAATATGGAATATAAGCATAAATCGTTATATCAATAACAAAAATAGACTTAAATATCTATGAGATCGATTAAATGAAAATGACTTATTGTGCTAAATAAAAGAAGTTACTTAATTCACTCGCAAGAGTCACAGATCCAAGTATCAAACTCTGGACTAGCATAATCATAATGTGCCCAGAGGCCACACAATAAGCATATAATCCAGCTACCTATTATATAGCTGCTGCCATTTTTTCTTCATCCCAAACAAACATAATGTATATTTTTTTAAAGAAATAGTAGCAAGTACCTAACATGTTCCATAATTAGACACCGACGACTGACCATATTTGGATTTTTATAGGTTAGGAGTTTTACTAGTTTTTTTTTTTTTATTTTTTTATTTATTTATTCGTAGCAAATACATAGATTGGTTACATTGAGTGGAATAGCGCAACTTAAACTCATTCGAGCTTTTCTGTGCGCTAGTATCGTCGTTTAAAACTAGATCTTCTCACAAAGTAATCACGCAATAGTTTTCTTACAATATGAAGGTACTTAAAAACTAAACAGAATTACAAAATATTATATTAATGGTGGGTAGTATATTCGATAAAAGTCTTGCGAATTTGTGTGTAATAAAAAGAATACAGGTTGCTCCCAAATGTGGACATCTTTTGCATGTTATGCTGATTAATTATGAAGTACGATTTTTTTGTAAATAATATTTCTTTAAAGTATTTTTAATTTATTTTTATTTATTTATTTATTTATTTATAATTACGTAACTAACACCTTAACAGCTATAACGCCAATGCGATGTTACTACTACAGTACAAATAATTGAAACACTACTAAATTAAAAAAAAAAAAAACACACTTAAAAATACATTTTAAATACCTAAAATTAAACCACTTAAGTACAATTAAAAATAAACTAATCATCCCAGTCTTTCAATACACTGCAGTGCTACTCCTGTGAACTTTATCAGGCTACAGTGAAATATATCAACCTCCTCTGAAATAATATTTAGTAGTCTTATGGCACGTGACAAGGGGGCAAACTTGTTAAGGTTGGTCCTAGAGTATGGCTCCAGTAGCGTGGGCGTGGGGCGACGCGCGCCTCCGCAACCGGGCGGCGCGCGCACCCCCAGCTCCGCTAACAGATGCGGGTGGTGTAGCCAGCCGCGCAGCACACGAAACATGTAGCTACACAGAGCGACGTCTCTGCGCACTGCCAGCCTACTGTACCCTACCATCCCTAATACGAAAAGACTCGGGTACATGAGCGGGAAGAAGGGATAGACGCCGTACTGTTTAAAAAACAAAAAACGAGTGAATTTGTTTTGGATTCTTTCCACCATGACACTGTATTTAGCCTCATGGGGGTTCCAAACCATCGCACTCGTTTCCAGATGACTCCGTACCAGCGCATTGTACATGATTCGAACCACTGCCGTATTATGAAAGTCGTTGCACTGTCTGAGTATAAATCCAAGATTTCGGAAGGACTTGTTGCATATGTCTATAATGTGCTCCCGGAACATTAATTCTGGGACCATCCCCACCCCCAGGTCCCGCACATGCGTGACTCGCGACATGACTGCGGCTTCCATCTCATACTGATGCAGCAGTGGTTCCCGCGCGCGAGTGTAGCTCATTATACTGCATTTAGAAACATTAAAACCTAACTTATTATCTAAACTCCATTGCACTACCCTATCAATATCCTGTTGAAGCCTCTCACAGTCCGAAGTATCTGCCACCGATAGGAACAACTTGAGGTCATCCGCGAATAGCAAACACTTCGCTTCCTTCACAACTTCAGGAAGATCATTCACCATCAGAATGAAGCCTAATGGACCGATATTGCTACCCTGACTCACGCCCGAGAACGTGAAATAAGGCCTGGAGACGTATCCCCCGTATTCAACGTACTGCTGGCGATTGCCAAGGTAGTTCGCGAAGAATTGCAGAAGGTGCGGTGTGAAACCAAATGCCGCAAACTTAGCCAACAGCACGTCGTTGTCGACGGTGTCGAACGCCTTCCGAAAGTCGAAGTACGCAGTGTCCACCTGCCCCCCAGCGTCAACAGCCGGCGCCAGGTATGTCACGAAAGACAGCAAGTTACTTCCCGTACCTCGACCAGTCCGGAAACCGTGTTGAGCGTCGTTCAGGCGAGAAGTTACTTGATCTAAAATACATTTGTGCAACGCCGACTCAAACACCTTAGCAAAAGCCGACAGCACTGCTACCGGTCGGTAGCCACTAACATCAGTTCCCGACCCTCCCTTCGGGACTGGTATCACTCTGGTGATCTTCCATTGGTTCGGATATAGACCTACCTTTAAAAATAAATTTAAAATGTGCAGTAATGGCTTTTCAAACACCGCGCTACAGTCTTTAACGATATAAGGTGGTATCCCGTCTGGTCCCGCCGAATACTTTGGCTTGAGGCGGCGGAGCGAGGCGCGAAGCTCGCGCAGCTTGAGCTGGCCAACGTGCACGCGCGCCGCACCCGCGCTCGCGCCCGCCGCGCGCTCCGCCTCCGTGGTGTCCAGCGCCGGGCGCACCTCGTTATACACCGAATGAAAGTATGAAGCCAAACATTCCGCACACTCTTCGTCACTCAACTCCTTTCCATCTTTCGTGACTCGAGTTTTGTTGCGTCTAGCACGCTTGCTTCTAACAAAATTCCAAAAAGATTTAGGATCGTTTTTAATATTTGCCTGTAGCCTACGCTGGTAATTCTCATAAGTTGACTTTAATTTATATTTAACTTGGGTTCGATAGTAAGAAAAGCATTCATAGTCGTTAATGGAACCAGTTATCTTAAATAATTTATGATACCTCCACTTTGTTTTGATATCGCGTATCAAATCAGAAGTGTACCAGGTTGGATACATATATTTGCATTTGTTCCCACTTTTTTTTTTCGTAGGTGTACATTCCCTAATTACTTCATTAACTACGTTATAAAAAAACGTCAATGCCTTGTCAGGGTCCAAAATCTCATACAATGCCTCCCAATCTATTGATAGTAAAATACGATATAGTCTAGAAAAGTCACATTTGGTAAAATTCCATTCCGGTGCGCTATAGAGGGATTCTTTCTCGCAAACCGAATTCGGTTTGGTTTCCGCCAATGGGTCATTGAAATGCCCTCCTAACTTCGCTGCTGCTATCAGCGGAGGATGCTGAACGTCAATATCCACCAACGGTTCATCCGACAGTTGTACCTCCACCTCACTCGCCAAAAACGTAGTCAATATTAAGTCCAAAGTACGATTATTTATATTACAAACATTGTTTACCTTTTAGGGGCGCGATTGCGCCCACTTAGTTTTGAATGAAACTCAAGGTTTGTAGCCAAATGAACATGTAATATGTTTGGTACATCAATAACGATGGCTACACAACCAATACTACTAGAAATAACACACAAAAATACAATTCCAATTCGTGCGTTTTTGAATTGTTTTTGTTAGAGCAAAACATAGACAAAGTTACAAGAGAGTCATAGACAATAATGTAAGGGACGTATACATCATCCTGCAAACGTAAATAGTAGCAACCACAGACAATATATGGTACGCCACACCACCCCCCCACGAAGAAACAAAAGGTAGGTAATGAAGGAAAAACTAATATAAACTTACAAATCTAGGATGTCTCTATTCATGTAACGGAACGCACCTCGATGTTGACGTTTGACAGTGATGTTGGCGTTTGACAGTGACGTTGACAAGAAGTGACAGTTGACGTCTGTGTCAAAGTGTCAAACTTCCCGCGCCGGACTCGTAGTACCTTCTTAAATCCGCACGTGAAAAAATGGCGCTGCAATCGCTCAAACACTGGTGATTTTCTTTCTAGTTTTTAAGCGCTAATTTGAGCTTAAACGCCCAAATTTCGTATCACTTAACGCGCAAAACTCACTACAAGACACTATCACTTAGGAATTCACTTATATTGCGCAGAAAACTGCTGCTGTAGACAAAACCTTCGTAGATGGTCGCCGGCGGCGTTCGTTGGCACGTAGGTCTCGTTGGCACTGAATTAGGCGTGCAGATGACGAGAGCTCGCTGCGCTGCCAGGAACTGGGTTCTGCTTTGCTATAACGAGCGTCCTTGCCGATATTCTTCACACGTCGGGGTCACCAATTTAGGGGCGCGATTGCGCCCACTTAGTTTTGAATGAAACTCAAGGTTTGTAGCCAAATGAACATGTAATATGTTTGGTACATCAATAACGATGGCTACACAACCAATACTACTAGAAATAACACACAAAAATACAATTCCAATTCGTGCGTTTTTGAATTGTTTTTGTTAGAGCAAAACATAGACAAAGTTACAAGAGAGTCATAGACAATAATGTAAGGGACGTATACATCATCCTGCAAACGTAAATAGTAGCAACCACAGACAATATATGGTACGCCACAACCTGATGAAATCCACAGAAAGCGTTTACATATTCCAAGTAACTATGCACTTCCACTGCTGCAGATGGTATATTAAAATCACCCAACACTAATACATTCTCATAATTAACACATATAGTTTCAAAAATATTAAACAATCGCATGTATTCATTACTGTCACATTTCGGTGGAATATAAACTACACAACATAAAAACAAACAATTATTACTCAGGTGCACGGTAGCGCATACAATTTCAAATAAGGCTGAGTCCACATTAGCGATTGGAACGCGCTTTAAATCAAAACGCGGTGATGTTGCTAAAAACACTCCTCCTTGTTTGCGCCCATCTGCTCGATCACACCGTACTATTTTATAATCCGGTGGAATAAGTTCGCCATCATGAATTGAATCATTAAGGCCCGACTCTGTGATGGCAAAAAGGTCGTAAGAGGATGCTAATAGATTTGTAAAGAAAGTCTTAGTTTTTGTTCGCAAACCTCGAACGTTCTGGTAATACACTCGAATACATTTATTCCTGGCTTTGGTTGCCTTGTGTTGATTTACGGGAGTTCCGAAACCACACCCATTGGTTGAATTGGGCGTTAAGTGGCCAGCTATCAACATTATTCACCTTTTCAAAAAGTGATTCTGGGACTCCAATCATAAATGAAGCATAGTCCCTTTTGCTTTTCGGGATTATTTTCTGGACTTTAATATCGTCAGTACCACATATTCCTGCCACGTGTTCGCATATCGCCTTCTCAGTTGTATCTGGATGTAGTGACCATACATGTAAAAACCTCTTGCTCTGAACGGCTCGAATTGCAGCAATTTGTGCATTTCCTCCCTTTTTTATGGCATTATCAACAACTTTCTTCGCCTTGTTTTTGTTATTGACTACTTTCCATTCTTCAGATGAGAGGTCTTTCTCCAAAGCAATGTCAGGAGTTTCCACCAAACACTCGCTGTTTTTCTGTGGTATGGACGCAGCCTTATTCTTAGCTCGCTCAGTCGCACGGCGCGCACGTTCCGTCTCCTTTCTTTGCGGTTCTTTGGCATCAGTCGCGACACTTGTCTCGCTCACCCGTTGCGTAGTTGGTGTGACGCTAAGTTTATCCATCTCACTCTTCGATGTATTTGTAGACATTAAAACTTCAAGCTTTTCAATTTTGGTGGATAAAGTTGCGATTACCCTCGACTGTTCGGCAATAATGTCGAAATATTTTGTTATCTTCTGCTGTTGATCATCTATTTTCTGGTTTTGCGACTCAATCACAGCTGTTTGAGTCGTGATTTGTACCGTCAACGCTGCCACTTTCTTTAATAAATCGTTGAAAGCCGTTTCCACGTTAAACTTGGACATTTTTACCGGTGAACGGAATAAAAAAACACGGACTAAATTTAAACGGGCCAAATTTGGTGAATTAGGCTTAATGTTTGTTTGTGTAATTTTGTCTTTTAATGAAGTTGGTAATTGATCTCTTCTAAATATTTTAATAACAGACGATCACAAAATGTTGAAATAAACATAATATCGTTAAACTAAATAGTATAACAGTTACGTATACCCTATTCAAGATAACGTGATCGATTTGGCAGATGTAAATTTTTCTGATCGACAAAAAGGTATGAGTCCGAACTAAGTCGCGGTAATCGGGACCAGAAGTGCCGAGGTAGCACTTCTGCGTGCAGCGTACTTCGGAATCTTACCTTTACTTTGCAATGGCGAATAGTGGTGGGAAACAGATAATAACTAGTAGTCCAAAAAATAACGGTTTAAAATACTTGTAACTGTGACGAGATGGTATGGGTGTATTATGTGTGAAATTCTTTATCACTTTTTCTTAACTTTTTAAGACAATATTCGAATATAAAACATTTTCGTTTTGAAATAAAATTCGTTGGCTTTAGCGCATTGAAATTTAACACTTTTACAACTATTATTTTCTTTTATGTTTACTTTCATGGTCTGAACCACCTATTTAAATTTGACGGAAGGTCAAAAAATAACCCTGTAATATTAAATAGGAACTTATTATGAACTAGCGCCCTCCCCGGCCTCGCACGGGTGCAATGATGAACCTCTAAATTTATCTGTATTTCTCTACAATATTATGGATGAATTATACATAAAAACCTTCCTCTTGAATCACTCTATCTATTGAAAAAAACTGCTTCAAAATCCGTTGCGTAGTTTTAAAGATTTAAGCATACATAGGGACGGTCAGACGACAGCGACTTTGTTTTATAATATGTAGTGATGATGATATTGACCCACCATCGCTTATCTACCCAATGTTTTATACGTCTAGTGCAATAAAGAATTTCACACATAATACACCCACGCCAACTTGTCACTGTTACAAGTATTTCAAAACGGTTTTTTTTGGACTACTAGATATTTTTTGTCCCATCACTAGCCGACCTGTCAAATCGATCACGCAATCTTGTATGGGGTATAATAACTGATAATACTCATAAAATACTTACCTTTAAAAGTTTCTGCTAGACAACAAAACAAAACACGCCTGCCACACTTGTATCGTTCGCGCAACGGACACGATATGGTGAGAGTATTGTAGTAATTAGACCCAATGCAGAAAGTGATCGTGTATTGTGTTTCATACTTATATTCTTAGAGAAATCAAGGAATTCCATATTATGATACTATTCCATATTTGGTGGCTTTCCTCTATAATAAAGAACAAAGGAGTAGCGGGTGGGTATTGAAATTGTCTTACTTGGGAAGGACCTACGCTACGAGTTTTGGTTTGGCTGTGATACGTTCATGCGCGTGTTTGCTTATTATTAGGAGGGCCGTTAAATTATTAATTTAAGATTTTTAGTTTATTTCGCTCTCTATCGTGGTGGTCGGCCGCTTGTGTCCCTTTCGCTTTACCCTGAGGTTGGAGTGAGTTGGTGGCAAGCCTCCACATAGAAAACCCCAAAGCACGGTATTGTTCAGACCGCATAATTATATGCCTAAGGCATAAGGTGCTAAGTACATCAGGTATGAAACAAGTTTTAATAAACTAACCTACTTCGTCAGAGTTCAGTATTATTTTAACATCTTTAATTGACAAAAACATAGTCATTGATAAATTTATATCGAGGTCGAGCACCTTTAGATCCCGCACTACGATATTTCCAATTATGTTCTGTGGCAAGATGTCGGTAATTACTTTCGTTTACGTGTACAGGTACACGTACATCTTTTAATTAAAAAGAGATTAACGGTTTATATGACCGTCATATTGAATTTTAACCACCAAGTAACATATTCCGTTTACGAATCAGGAGAGTAGTAGGTAATTTGTAGGACCCTTCTAAGTCCTGAGGATTTGTCGTTAGTTCGTTTCACATTTTGTCTCTCCTGCCATGAATTACCCCATTCTGTGACAGGTCTCCCCCTTCTAATGGAGAGTTTCAGCTTCATTGTCTGCTTTAATTATTATATTTAACTCGGAATAGAGATATTATAGCATCATCAAGGAATCATTAGGTAGTTTTCTACTGCGTCCATGTCTCTTACCATCAGATACATTTTCTGCTTCGATCAAGAATACCGCCTCTTCGCATAGGTGTTTCTCGCACACATTTAATGACATGTTGGCTGTGATTGGATTAGATGATGGGCTATGATAACATGGTGCTCTTATTTCTCAGGTCGGATATCTAATATCCCCGATCAAATGTAAATATCTACATAAAACCTTTGTATTGAAATAATGTGCAAACCTTATTGGTCACGGTTTGTTGCAAGCGTCGTTACTACGGTAACCATGGATTCATTGGGCCTGCCCCCTCTGGTAGGTTGTGAAGGCAAGTATCACGTTTCGGACCAGTTTGATTGGACGACAACGCGTATTGTTGCAGTGTCACTATAGCAACGTTTTCATGGATTGTCAGTATACATATAATAGGTTACTTTAATTGGTGGAAATGCCGAGAGGATTTGATTGGCTGTTATCCTGTTAGGTACGGACAAGCCACGCCTTATTGATTTCACTGGAAATATATATTTTTATTGGTATCAAGGTATGAGTAAAAATTGATGTTGTGCTCCATTTAGTAGTTTTATTAAAATATGAAACTTTGGCGAGCTTGTAATGAGATTTATAGGCCCAAGAGAGTGTTTATTCAATTGGGTCAAAGAGTACAGCTCTTTTACATAATATCATACAGTTCTAATACCATTTAATGGAATAAAGGTAAAATGGTCTAAGAAGTAAAATGTTTAAGATAAAAGAAGTAAAATGTTAAATTTGTCTAAGAAGTAAAACGAATTGGAGAATTTGATCCAAAGGCGGCGCGTGCTAACGCTAGGCCATTTGGTCTGACGCCTAGTCAGGCGTCTGATACTATCAATAGTCGCAGCGAAAATCTTCTCATTTGTTTTAAGAATTTCTGGACTGACTAATTGTTAACGCTAACGGATATATAGGTACTTAGCTTAGGGGTAGAAATCGCATAAACAAGGGTGTGTGGTAAGGACTTAATCTTTACTGACAGTTCCAAGACATCTAAATATCAATTGAATGAGACGAGAAATTCTTATCATTTGACACCAACAACTTTAATTAATGACGACACGACGAGCAACTTGCGATGTCTGGCACAACATTCTTTGTCGATGGCGATGGGATACCAATCATGTTCATTGCCTTCCCTATTCAATGATGGATAAATGAAAAAACATTTGGGTAAATTTTAAATTTATTTATTCCCCAATATACATTCATAGAAATTATGACAGTTCCGACAGTAATCTCTATAATAGTCCCCAGGTGAGCGAGCAGGCCTTGTTCTTGAACCGGTCCTTTACTTGTGGCGGTCACTACCTTTGTAGAACATTTTATAACAGTGCAACATGCCCTTATCAGATCTCCGTCCAGTAGTATCAGCACACGGGGCAAAGAGTGACAAGGGCACGAGACGTTATTTTAACCGTCTAAAATGTTCATCTTCTTCACTGGTATCTGCTTCTTCTTACTATGTTGTTTTAAAATTATCTTACTGTGATAATATTAAGTTAATAATAAAGTTATTTTTTATCCTGGATATAAAAATATTGAATGTATTTATTTATATTTTCATAAATATAACAGGAGATACAAATGCTATTCCATTTTGTAAACAATGTTTTAATTATGTTACAATACATATCTCATCGTTATTATCTAGCTTCTGCGCGTGGCTATGCCTCAGTTGGTTTCAGAACTCATCTACCCCATTTACTGACATTTATGATTAATGTGCTGCTCCCATGTGAAGTACCTAGCATGATAATATAGAGCCTATAGCCTTCCTCAATAAACAGGCGGTCCAATGCACACTACCATTTCAGATCCCATCAGGAGTTCCTTGTAGTCATCGTATTTATATAACTTATCATATAATCAAGCAGTTGAGAGTATGTTATGCTCGCTTAAAAGTCATGCTGGTGGTGTCGTGTGTGTCGGGTCCTTCGGTTCCCTAAAATATGGTTGAGCTGGGGGATGGCTGGCACATGCGTCATGCTAGTGATCGGGTGCCGCCAGTTGGGGCTGGTCATCCCTTAACTGCTATGATATACCTACATAGCTTTATATTGATCTCCTGGACACTTCTGTTGTGCAATATGTTACATTGTCCTCACATCTTAGCTTACTATAAATAAACACGAAATCAATGTAACCCAATCAGATGCTTGTAACAGAAAATATGATAAAAAGAGTGTCCATGGAGTTTCTTGCCTGTTCTTCTCCATAGGATCTACTTTTTGGAACATGCAACTAGATTCCTAACTTCACTTTTGACTTTTCAAAAACACCAGTAAATAGGTTCAATTGAAATAAATGATTTGAGTTTGAGTTTGGATTAACACGATCAAACAAACAAACAGTCTCCTTATATACAAATACAAATTTTAAATAAAATCTCACAATATTTCGTATCACCCAGTTCATGATCTTCAACTTTTCTCTTCCCAAGTCGACAGTGTAAAGCGCGTGCCCTTATCAGTTCTCCGTCCAGTAGTGAAACACACAGGGCAGGAAAAATGATAAGGACACGAAACATTACAGAAATCTTGAAGTTCTTAAAACCTGCAATGAAGCACATAAAAGTGATTAGATGCCGCCATCTGTTGGCTAGTAGCAATTATTAATAAGCTTTTTTACAAGTGCCCGATAGATGGCGTGTGCAATGGTTCCGATCGGAGTAGATTTTCAAATGATGTTTTTTATAAACACCGATTAGTAATTAATATAGTGACAAACCTAATGATTACTTCTATTAATCTATCAATATCTATATACATGTAAATATTATCTACTTATTGCGTATACTACTACTCAGCCCATCGATGACCCACTGCTGAGTCCGACCTCCTCCAGTTACAGGGAGGGTAATTAGCCTTCAGTGCCAGGTTGGCTAGACCCGTCTTATCGTCCCGGCAAATGGTTTCGTATCAAGTTTTCCTTATCTTGCGGCCTTGTCATTTCCTTTTGTCGGCTTTAGCGATTGACACCCTCAGGATGAAATGGGGTGGTGACACTGTGTATTCTAAATCCGTCACCACATGGATAATAATTGCGATTGTGACGCAAATAACCTAAAAACAGGAACAATTTGATTGTTGAGTAACAATATTAGTTTTTTTAAACCAGAACCAAAAGACCTGTGTGATAATGTTTCTGTTTGGCCACTAACTCGATTCTTTCATATCAAAATCTAGAGAATTCAGCATAAAAACTGAGGATGTTTACCCGAAGTGTGACCACTATGTTTTGTGATTAAAAGTTGGATTAGAAATTACTTTACATATAACTGCACCATCGTATAGATCAGAGAGACTCTACGCTCTCAACTCGGATGATTATAGGGAGTACCCTTTATGTTACTTGGCCTTACTTTATACTCATTTTTTATATCAGATGTGTGTAACGAACTGATTAAGATTAACCCAAGTCACACTTTATGAAACTAACTAACTGCCTAAGGGCCCCCCTTGGGCAGTATCGGCAGTATATTCATCATTTTGTGACGTGGAAGGAAGACCACGTAAATCCATCGGTCGCCCGGTTGCCTTTCTACCATCTACGGGCTGCTGATAGTTGTCGTTGGTAGCGTAAAAACGGATAGTTCTCGATTGACAGTCACTCCTTGCGAGGTTAGATTGGTCCCGACCCCAGTCGATTAAGGAGATGGGCGGGGAAGACCATGGAGGATGCGTAAACTTCATGTAAATGTTTGATAGGCGTTTTTTACAGAGCCAGATTGTGTTATCCAAAGTTCTGGGGTACCTAGAACAATAGAAAAAAACGATTAAATGTTTGGCAAAAACTGAAAAACAACATGACAAAATGGCATCGCCTGCGACCTCAGACCATTGTACGAAGAAAATGATCTTTTAATTAAATTTGTCAAATAAAGCTGGTTTTTTTTTGGTATTGTTTAGGACCTCTTCGGTATTTTAATGTGAGCCATTAAAGGAGCTATTGTGACGGCATTGTGAAGATTTTTCAGGGGAACATGAAAGAAATTGGTGTAATTAGCTTATGCAATTTATAATAAGGTCGTGTATATACAAAAAGCTTTTACCTACTCGTATTTTAAGTTTTTTGGGCGAATGTATTGAAAAGTATCCCTAAATTTCTAATATCAGGCATGTTGTGAAAGAAAGAAAGAAAGAAAGAAAATTCATTTATTGACCCTAATAAAACGTAATTTAACAGGAAAATATAAATACAAAATGAGAATTAGCGTCAAAGGGTCACCAGCTCAGCATTATGTTAGGTACCTGCACAAGTACAAATACCTAACGCTGATTTTCAGCTGTGACCCACGAGTGCCATACGCTCCAAACTGACAAATTTTGTAAACAATAAATACACACGCACACACACACAATACAGATGGAATATCAGAATATTTACCAAATAAATAAAATTCAAATATACCTGTTAAAAATACCATCTTTATAATTATTATATTTGATTCATAAAACGAAAGTATGTTTTGCCTACTTTCCAGTCCTACAATTACAATATATAATTGCAGTAAGATTGATATTTAAATATACATAACATTGATTTCCATTAATAAAAAAAAAAAAAATATAATAAAAATATAATTAGTATTAATTAATATATATAATTTTCCATATAATTCTCCATTTATGTAATTTTTTTTTTTTTTTTTTTTTCTTTTTTCAAAATGTACAATAATGTCATTTAATTAAATATGAAGAGAATAGAAATAAAATTATTATAATTCTGAAAATTAAAACATTCAAATAATTAATTTATCAATTAAAGGGTGCTGCTTAGACATTTAGATGGCCGAAATGGTAGCTTGAATGCTCTCATATTCCTTTTGATGCTTCAATAAAAATTCCTTTAGTTTTACCTTGAAGGTTGCGCGACTTGTACATATTTTTATTGGGGGAGGAATATTATTCCAACATTTGGTAGCCGCGTACCGAAAACTGCCTCTAAATGCCACCGATCTGTGTCGTGGGATGGAAAGCGGCTCCGAGCATTGTCTTCCCTCTCGATGTTTATGCCTGCTTGTCCACACTAGCTTGCTATATAGATAGTGCGGTGTTTTAGTTTTAATAACACCGAAGAGCAGGCTTGCTAGGTGGAGTTTGCGCCTGGCATTCATTTTTAAGATGTTGTGCTTATTAAAAACAGGCGTGATATGGCTTCTGAAGGGAACATCAAAACAAAAATGTACACAGGCGTTTTGGAGTCTTTGTACCATTCTATTAGTTTTAGATAAGATACGTAGTCCATAAACCGTATCAGCATAATTTAATTTAGACATAACCAGAGACTCGACTAACAGAGTTCTCATTTCTTCGCTTAGATAAGGCCGAGCTTTGTATAGTATTTTTAATCTATAAAAACCGTTTCGTATTGCTTCAGTTGCATGTTTATGAAAACGAAGATCCGCATCCATGATGAGGCCTAGATTACGTGCCTCATATACCCGTTCTATAGGTTCTCCCATAACCATGATGCAATTTGCGCTAAGTGGAATCTTGTTTAACATGGTTTTGGTACCAAATAGTACATATTTTGTCTTTTTAGGATTTAGAGACAGCGTGTTAGTTGTTGACCACTGTACTATGTGCTCAAGGTCCGCATTCAGTTCTTTTATGGCCTGTTCATAGTGCTCTGGCTTAAAAGATATATATATTTGGGTATCATCAGCATAAATATGATACTGACATTTTTTGATAATATTGGTAATGTCTGCGCAATACAAGATAAATAGTATAGGCCCAAGAATTGAGCCCTGTGGCACTCCCCTGGTTACTAAGCGACAACCAGAAGTAACTGTTGAGCCGTCTGCCCGGCATGTCTCTACAAATTGCATACGATTGTTAAGGTAGCTCTTAAACCAATTAATCGTGGCTACGTCGAACCCATAAAACGACATTTTAGATAAAAGTAGCGGAATGTTAATGCAATCGAATGCGCGAGAAAAATCAAGCAAGACGAGAAGTGTGCACATTCCATTATCCTGAGCTGACAAAATGTTGTCTGTCACGTCTAATAAAGCTGTAGCAGTGCTGCGTGATTTTCTAAACCCAGACTGTACGTCAGGCAGAATATTACTCGTTTCCAAAAACTGAACCAACTGTGCACAAACTACTTTCTCTAAGACTTTGTGCAGTGAGTGTGTTAATATAGTTAAATGCAGTCACTTAGAAACGATGACCTGACATTGTAGTTTATTGCAATTGTTAGAATATTGAACTAAAACACATTTGCCACCTTTGGTGGCCACTCAGGTGGCATAACGTTGTCTTTAATTTACTACGATTCCCATTTACTTTACTACGATAGCATCAGAACGGCAATTAATGTCAATTTTGCAGTATACACAACGCAGTTTATTATTTAATTTGCAAACAATTGTAGCTCTCATGCCGATAGCTACAGGTCGGCAAGCAAGATTTTAGAATTGAATCCCAAACAATAAACAGCCAATAGGAACAAATGATCAACTGTTTTTTTATTCAAGTTCCATAATAAGCGAATACGCGCATGGCCCCTGTGCGCAGCAGTGGACCGGGGTGTCCAATCGCACGGAACGTGAAAAATCTGCTGCCGAACATACTCCACTGATTTTATTCTTACAAATCGTCTGACGTCAGTGTTCACGACATTTTGTCCAAATGATTTTCCATTCTAGGTTACGGAGATAATGTTTTGCCTAATATCTTGATCCTAAAAACATCGAAGATATATGTATATTATAAACGCTTTCTATTGAAAATAGATTAAAATTTAGAATGCTTTTATTGTCATAAATTAATCCAAAGCAGATGTATGTTGCTGATCTTAGTTTTTCATTCGTAAATGTTGTGTTGGTTCTTGGCTTCTGCAAGCTTCTGGCCAGACGTTCAGGGTTCAGGGTTACATTTCAACTTCTTCCCTGCTAGCCATATTTTGCTGTTATTCCACTTTCAGATTTATCTAAAAGTGTAGATGGCGCAATATTGTTTGATCCTTCACCGCACGACTGACGCGCCTCCCTCGAAGTTGGCTTCGTATTTGCCATAGGATAATTAGAAAAAATGGTTAAAATTGCGTTAACTATTTAACCCCGAGGTTCAAAACGCCGCGAGCGAAACTTGGCAAGTGTCTCCAATGACCCCCGCTAGATTTACGAGCTCTGCCCGCCGACCACTTAAATTGAGCGTTAATCCCGACGGGGCCCAATCGACCGAATCGAAAATAACTTGTACCAAGGTTTCTGACGGCGTTCTCAAATTGATTTTTTCCGAAGGGATGTTGGTTGCGGGAATATTAAAAAGTATTGATTATTTACTTCTTACGCAGGATCGCCGCTTAAGGTACTACATTTTCGACCACCATTATTTTAGCCACCCTCATACCTATTTAGTATTACGTCAAACCACTTACATTAAAGTGGTTTGATACGCACGAAAAATTTATTAGCTGTATTAATCAGCTAGTCTGATTTTATTTTAGCGTTAGTTCGACAGTTAGTTCCATGAAGTATTCAGTTAATATAAATGTAACATATAAGTAGACAGAAATTAAAAATTGATTTAAGACATCGCCGCGCTCCCCAATAACGCCTCTAACGACCCGCCCTGGGGTCATTCGGGGTTATTAATGACCCCTTATGACTTTTCTGTCACTGTTAACTACTTAATGTTATTAATTGACGTAATAATTTTGCAGTACAATGTTTTCCTAAAAAGCATAGAGTAATATCTTATACAAGATTGCAAATGTTCTAAGGAACCAAGAAATTATTTGGGTTGTGTAATCATTTTGTAACACCCCAATATTCCATGTCCACGGCATTTCAATTATCTTTAGTGTTTGTTGTCTGTCACCATTAATTTGCAATACATAACTACAGCAATTTTGAAGTGTGACTGATGGCGCAGGGGCGGAGGTCCAGAATTCAATTTCTGCCTAAACACTGACAAGGGTACGTCTTTCGAATTTTAGTTAATGACTTTCCACGCAGAATTTAGAGCGGCAAAAGCAAAACGATTTTTAGCATTATACTCTTTTATTCAACTAAAAGTGTTCTATTTCATTTTCTAAGTCAGCCTTGCTGTTTGCATTTGGACCAAAGCATTATTGCTTAGTTTCTGTGACTGTTGTTTTTTTATAATATCAGACGTCACGATTGGTTGCAAAATTAATGACCTGAAAAATGGAAGCCAGACATCTTTTAAATTGGTAACATGGGTTAAGTTATTTCACACCGAATTTTCGTTAAGTGCGCGGTCGTAAACCTAATGTTACATTTTAAAGTAGTTGTAAACTTAATATTACTTCTTACGTAGTTATTTTCTGAGCACCTAGTTTCAACAATATTATAGTATGTGCTACATGTATAATGTTAGAAATTATAGCTCAAACGAAAAGAGATGAAACGGGGCTTAGTTATGTGGCCTTAATTAAATAAATTGTGCATAAGATAAACGAAGCCATGAACCGATCCAGAAAGTAATTGCTCAGGAAAAATCTGTTATGAACACGGTTTAGAACATAATTGGGAAGCCCAGAAACCAAATTCTGAGCGTCTGATGAGTACTTCAATCCACAGTATTTATGTATCGAATCAGTGTCCTTAAACTAATGAAGGTACTCTTTGTATCTCAAACCATCGCCACATTCATAACTTTTATTTAGATAATGCTATTTTTACATTAGCTAGTTAGATGATGAACCAATTTTTTATTTGAGATTCGCGCTCGAAGCGCTTACTTCAAATGTGGAGGGTAATTATTACTATTTGTGTTCGTGAATGTCATGTTTGTAAACTGCCCCTGCAATACAGGTTCTAACTAGTGCATGTGCTTTGTATAAAAGTAACCATGTCTACTGATATGAGTAGCAGGGCAATTTAGTTCTACCTAGTCTCGTGACAAAAATATCTAACAGATTTACACAAAAATATCTTACAGTATATCTTACTACACAATGTATCACGACGAGCTTGCGCTATAGCCACTGACGATAGAAACTTAAAATCAGAACTAAATCTAAATACATGCTTAATCACTTTATTGGCTGTCATTAACGCGTAGGCGAGTACAGCCCGCACGCAATAAACAAACACGTCTGGACCAGCTAACCCTAACTGCTGAAGGCAGACTGGATTGATGCGCATACTACAGACCGCCTTTGTGATAGCGACAGGCACCACATTATGGACTCTAACACCGGTACTTAGCGTATAAAATGGCAATACCCAGTGCCACAATGGAATGCAATATTTGAATACGCCTGCTGTATCTATAGAACTGCTAATTCAATTGTTATGGGGTTTGCTGTTTTGTGGAGATTGCTCTGTACATGGAGGGTCATATTTCGACAAGTACTATTCGTACCTATCTATACTCAGACCTTGACGGATTATCCTGAAAACCGAGATCACAAAAGTAAACCTACGCAGGGTGCATCGAAGTTAGAATATAGAGATAATCAGAAGAAGCACTTCTATGTTTTAAATCATCTTAAAGCCTAAGGGAATGTCAACGATTTTTTAAACAGACTTATCAACATGCGTTCCTGTGTAAATCAACCAATTAACTGTCGTTCGTTCATATTATCCTACAAGCTTAGTATGTAGTATCGTAATCTTTCTTGACTTCTCCGTGCTTATTTATGGAGTTATGACATTTTGTACATAACGCCTGTATCAATAGTACTATCGATTCTTTCGTTATGGCTACAGGATTGTGTAGCGCGTGTAGCTCAAAACGTGTTAATATTGATTCGGAGAGGTTTTTTTTTTAGTATTTCCTACAGAAAATACAACATACGTGCAAATAATTCAATATATAATTCTTATGCTTTTCATAATATAGGAAATGACATAATTGGCATCAATAAAACAATGATGTTAATAAAACTAATTGGTACATTAATGAAATAAAATTGTAAAATCAATTGTAATTAACCACTATATCAGTACATGACAAATGGCCTTAGGCTCGTGTAATTACAATACTATGGAAATGTCATAAATTGTACCATGGTAAATAAATTGATAAGCGACGATGTCATAAAATCGTCAAATGGTCGTTACCAACATTAACGTATATTATTTACGTCCATTAATGCGTTTTAGATGAACATATCAATGTACTTCAGTTCGTAAATTTGGTTTGGGTACCATTAAAATTGATGTTGTTGGTGTTTCCATATTAAAATTTAGGGTACGCAAGCTTATTTTTAATTTATAATGATCCACAGCAGTTAGTCCTATAATCTGAAAGCCAATACAACCCGTTATACAAGTAATCCAGAAAAGCTACAAACTCTAAAAAATTATTGCGCGGAATATATAAATAAAAGTGCCGGAAAAATATTACCCAACATTGTCCATGCTTCATTAAAGAGAAACAAAAGCAGTTACTGTGTTGCTGAATATTTTAGAAGTCATTCCGGCACTCGGAGTTAGCAATTTGATGATATATCTCGCTCTGGGAGCGTGTTATGATGCGTTAGGTCCTTATAAAGTATGCATAGGCTTGTATTGACGTCTTGTCGATTGTATGTAGCGCTATCTGTTGGTGAGTGGATGAAACTCTGACTTTGAAATGATAACAATGCGTTACTTTAATAGTAGGTAAAATAATCGCCGTATGATAGAGTTTTATCATAAAACAATTTAGTTTCACTGTTGCACGCGGGATGGACATACTTAATCTCATTACTAAAGTGCATGTACATCTGTGGAAGCTACGAATGAAAAGAAGTAAAACGCATTTCGGGTGCGCTAAATGAGAATTCTCATCGCTGAAATCAATGATGAAAGTATGTAGACTACCATTGGCGATTGTGAAAAGAAAATGAAGGTACGATATTTTCAGAATGTTGCGAGCGATTTTTTAAACAAAGGCGTTCACTCGGCTCTGTTCCATTTTTCGGGATCCGTGCTTGAGGTTGAGTGCACGGACGTAGAAAAAGTTAAACGATCAGTTTGATGAACGAGACGAGGAGTACTGACCCACTCAGTGACATACGCCCATACCTCGACTATCTACATTCTCAGGGCGTATAAAGCCAAAGCATCAAACCTTGCCGATGTAGTAGGAACACTACTTTGTACATGATGTGCGAGTACCGTTTCGACGCTAATTTCCTGCATGGAAATTTGGCCCCGTGTGAAGTGACAGAACACTCTGGTTAGCGCTTTGTCGCCTCTCTGCCGTCTAGCTCTATGCATATTACACAGCATGTATGCACGTATTGATTTTCCTAGGACGGCCTTTATGAGCGAATATTCTGTATATATTAAACGGCTTCCTCTAAATTAAACGGCAGGCGAGACTTTACTGATTTTTAAGTGATGTATCTTTGTTATCTATAGTATTGCCTGGTTCAATTTAAAATGTTGTTGGTTCTTTTTATAACGTTTTATTGTTTAATATAAAATGTTCTGTCAACAAATTAAAGCTTGTACCTACTTGTAGCTAGAACCTTTTGCCTCAAATACTTTACCGTCATGTATAGCATTTATCGATAACTATTACAGGTAGACGTGTCAATTAGTTTCAAATTACTGATCGTCCAGGCTTTGTGATTTAACCGCTGAACATTGAATTTGGTTCAATTTTAGATCGTTAGTGACGTTAATTTACAAAGCCAAATGCGTTTAGGTCCTTGTCACGTTTGTACTGGATTGACGAGGGCTCTGTAAATCCACACCAAAAATGAGGGAAACCCTCTCAAGATCAAATTATGACGTATGAAAGTATTTCTCTGCATTATGTTTTACAAAGCCATTGTAAAGTTGGGTTCGGTATGAAAGCGCGTGTGCGAATAATAAGAAGTAATTACGCACAGTTGGTACGAATTAAACCCACATACTCTTTGTGACTTTCATGGCACAGATCCTTATTAACGCTAGCGTAGGATATTTTTTTTTTGTTAATAATTATAGCAAGGCGTCGAAGTTAAGGATTGTTTCCACCAATCAGCTCATATCGCATCGGATCGGAAAGGATACGGATGAATGCGGTGGGAGCCGATAGCGTCTGCCAGGAAGTCCAGGCATACAATCGGTTTAATTCACGACATGCGTTAACGAAAAAATCTGGTTCAACCATTTTCAAACACCAGAACACGATTTTTCTGATTTTTGAAAATGGTTGTTGCTGTGTTTGTGCTGATATTATGTTTTATATAGTGTATTTCCTTTTTATTTCCTGGTTTTGCAGCTTCATTATGGCTCCTCTGCGCCTTAGGCAGTTTATCTTCACGTTCCATCTATACGTGCTGCTATATAATTGTCAGACGGAAGGCTTCGAGAGCCGACATGCTCTCTATTGGCATACTCCGCCAGGAAATTGGCCTGAAGATATTGCACATCCGCAGTCTGTGGAGTCACCTCATTTCCTATACTTTATTCAATTTCAGGCCCCGCTAGCTGTAGCATTTTCCACGTAACTTATGCAAGTGTACATGGTCAACCTTTATCCTTACAAAACAATTTGGCGGTGGCGTGTAATCCCTATGTAATCGCCGGCCCCGTAATCGGGGCGAGCAGGTGCCAGCCCTTTGTTGGTGATAAAGGGCACGCACTAATTACAGAGACGCACCTACAGCCCTTCAGAGTTCGCGGCGGCAAAGATAAACATTATCATTGATACAGTCGAACACCTTACCGCTGTGGTATCTATATGTTACACACTTTCTGGAATTCTATTCTATAAATGTTGTTCAAGGACATTAGTGTAGGTACTGATTTGATTTTGGAAAGCAAGTCAAATAATTATTATTTCAGATTTGCCAAGACTCGTCACCCAGTTAATATTAGATATTAGTGTTGAGACAGAGTGTATTCCGAATTATAACCACTGATTAAAAGATAATTTTATTTTTGTGTCAAGTAAGAAGTAACCACAATAACTTCGTATATATCACGATGGCCATCTGCAATTAACGAAACGCGAACCCAATTACCCCCGCAAACAAAACGTCAAATGTCATGGAGGCGGAACTTAGGACCAGACAAAATTAGCACAAGTTTTCAAACTTCCCAATTATACGTGTAAATGTCCGCAAAGGCCGCGCAAAGCGAATCTAAGCGAAGGTATACTGTATTAAATTTGAAATGTATTTACATAGGACGGGCCGAGACTCGTGATTACGAGGGACAAGCAAACAGACTGCGGTTACAGTGGTCAGGTGAGGCAGGAGCCGACGCCGACGCGACGACGGGGCGGTGCAAACAATAAAAACTTGACACTGCCAGCCCTGGAGCGGATCATGACGGATCTCGAAGGATTCTCGGTGAGACGGCTCAATCCGATCAATTGGTTAATGCGGTTTTATTAAAAGCGGTTTAGCCAGTAACAGGTTGCGGAATACAGCGTTGCCAACAAAATTCTGCGATACCAATAGCTGTGTGGATAAGAACATGTCTGATGAATGGCGGACGCACGTGTGTTATCTGATAGAATGGGGTGAGGTTAACGCATGACATGAATGCGTCGCAATTTTGACTAATAAATAGTGATTACGGGCTGTGTGTGTTATGGCGATGATTGTTAGTATGCAAAACTGCGAATAAGCTCTCTGATACAATTAACGTCCACATGTAATCTGTTTTATTTCCATAACAAATTGCAACAATAAACTAACAATTTCCGAACTGAAATCAGGAAATGATCAAACCGCAGTATACTACACTGTATAGCATTTTACGCTGGATTTCCAGCGGGAGACGCCCTGTTATGGAAACTGGAATCTAGGAATAACTAAGCGGTTAATAATGTATTATCGAAAAGCTTGATGATTGCCCAGTTAGGTTTTGTGCTTCACTTTAGTGTACTGGGATAGTTGACAGGATTTTTGAGTTCAGAATCATACTATCAAAAGATATCCACTGCTGGACATGGGAAAATGTGTCCCAGTAATGGTCAACAACTTCATAAGGAGTGTCTCGAACATGGGTATTGGACATGATCACTTCTCCATGTTCATCTTAATTATTTTAGTCGTAGATTTAGAAGTATTCAGTTCTGTAGCGACCGCATGCTACATACTTTACACAGTTTACCCGAAAAATCTGAACTGATTGCATCTAGACATATCGCCTACAAATGCGATACTTACGAAAAAGTCCTACACCGCGATAGCGAAATCGCAATCAAGAGCAATTCGCAAGGTTAAGATATCCCCGACTACATTTAGCGGGGGATAGGCGCTGCGGCCCCTAGCCAGACATAACACCTCATCTGGCTGGATGATCATCCCTTTGCGCCTAAAGTTCCAATGAACTTCTACGTGGGAGGCAAGCTGCTTAAAAATGAAAGGATAGTATTTCAAGGCTTACTTTAGTTCCCAATTACAACTATGAGTTTAAGTGAAAATACTTTAAATAAAAACCTTCTCAAGTTGTTGAAGAACATATTAATTAGAATATAATTATTTTAATAATAATTTCAGTATTTAATTAAGTAAGTATGCGAGAATGTTTATTGGAATCACATTCTGTTAAATTTGTTTCAGACGTTTTTACATGGCGTTGTTTATATCTATCTTTCGGAACATAGAGTAAAATGGAAATGAAATGTACAAGGTAGACTGCCGATTGCTCCACGGAAGCCTCAGGTCGAGCCATGCCCCACATCCATTTCGCCCATTCAGACACGCGCCCTCGGGGTTGAAATATTACAAATCGTCTCAATAGGGGTGGTTCACCCGTATTTTAAAGGATTTGGGGTGAGTTTGATGGCATTAGTGACATTAATCTCTCTGAGTCATACTCATAGGGGCAGATGGGTCAGTGGGCTATTGTTTTTAATCGATTCAGCGGTCAGATAACCTTGAATAGTTTCGTTTCTGCACTATACTACATTGGAATATTCGCTACACTGCTACTAAAAGTCTTTCGGCAGTACATTTTGAACTACTTCAGATTCTTAACAATTCTCTACTTGCCTATTCGTTAAGAGGCGAAACTAATTTAAAATATACGCAACGCGAAAGTGCCATTTCGTTAGTAAAATTTTGAAGCACTTACTAAATCACGAATAAAGTTGCACGAGAAGCAATTAACAAAATGTATGTGATCGTGAAATAAAATTTTGTAAAATGTACCTCATTGCTTTCTCTTCAATTACCACTACTCGACGCTAGATGGCGTAAGCACCACATCAAGTTTACTAATTTCCCATCAGATTTCGCAGCGTACTGGAAATCTTTAATTAATTCATTACGCCACGTCTAGCCTCGAGGGGCGGGCAGAGATGATGTTCGGTGAATAATGTATAGGCGTTTGCGTTTTTAATGGCATTCGTTACGGGGTGCGCTGTTTTTGGCACAGGCTTAGGCTCAGTTTGTAACGGTGATGATGGGAATTATTTATATGTAGATAACATTTTCATAATCCTGACCGCAAAAAGGGTTATAGGAAACTTTTAAAATATACCAATCTACGTGGCGATCTGCTTTTTAATAAACAACGTGTTTACGAAAATTGTAAAGTGAGACCGCTGACAACTATAAATCCAAGTTTTTAAGCTAATACACTGCTGTGTCTTCCAATTCAGTAGAGAGCAATTGGCCATCTATACCCTGGTTCGTGGGGTACACACATATAGTGTCACCAACACATACCATCCTGAGTGCGGAGGTGACGTGGAACAGTAGGTTAATTTCCCTTCAAAAATTTGGAGGAGGCCCGTCTCACTCCACTAGTACTTTTGGGCTGATACGACGAACTGGCTGGCAGGTATTATAAGGTTGCCTGGCGAGCTTTTATTTATTGCCTAAGTAGCTTCTTTAATAATCTTTAATATTCCCACCTTGTCACCACAAGACGTGAAATTTCGAAAAAACAAAATGTAAGCAGCTCATTTTAGAAAACGATAAAAAGGATAATGACCTAACTAACAATTAATAGTGGCACTCATTATCAGCATCGATGAGCTCCATGCATCCAGATGTTAATATGCAACAAGCAGTAATAACTATAGTATACCCCTAAAAAGGAAAAACAATATGCACATCATTCGGGATAGTGGCTAAATAATTCTCCGCCACGGGAAGATAAGCCTCATTGTACCTTGTATTGTACCTAGTTTCAATTACATGTAAAATTATTAACATAGCAATGTATCTCACGGCGGTATTAGCGTTAGTAGGCAATATCTTCCGGATAAGTTAAGCGCGTTCGTACTATGCACCTAGTGAATGGAGATTAAATAAAGTGCGCTTTGATGCACTACCGAACCAAATCAATGAATACTTTGTACGTAATTCAAAGGAGTTTTTAAATAACATGAAAGATGGATTTATATGGCTACATTCTAATTTTTTCATGGAAAGAAGATTATTAAATCCTACCCTTGCCTTTTACTCGTAAAAGGACGGTACAATAAAGAGAATAAAACTATGCCGGCCTGGATTAGAAGCATCTGCGGAATATTAGTGATAGAATAAAAATCTAAATACGAATACTATAGTTCACCTATAAGGTAATCTGTCATTACAGATTAGTGAATGTTTCCTCCACGAAATTTTAGCCGGAGGCAGCTCTCGCTCCCACATTACATTAGCAACATTCCATAAAACTGTACCGAATCGTAAGAACTCATCAATATCTAGAGTAAAACCTATTATTAGTACTAATTAAGTGTCGAGCTTTACGCAATAATCAAATCAAGTCAATATCCTGTGCAATAGGGGCCCTATCAGGCTCCAGGTTTACCCTCTAATGGGCACAAACATCAAATACCTATCCACCCCTATACGGGGCTGGGGGGACAATTGAACAGAGAGCTAGAGGTCTAATGGAATGGCCAATTAGTGCTTACCTATCACGGCTTAAGGCACTTTAACATATATTTTGAGTTGGTTAGGAGAGGCCGCGGACACTAAACTTGCATCGTAAAGAAGATTTTTTTTTTATAAAGCTTTTCAGTGGTTGGTTTATTGATATTGACATCAGTACTTAACAGTGGTTGGATACAGGTGACGCTTACTACGTTTGGAACAATTTTCGGAAAAGCCATTCGTCCAATGTCAAGACGAGATAATGGACAGGACAACACTCACAAGTTCGATCAGCGTAAGGTTGAGTAGTCGACAAACAAGGGTAATTTGTTATACACTTACAACAGTTTATATTTTTCAAAATTATACTATACAAATTATTCCACAAAATGTCACGTACACATTAAAAAAAAGGAAGGATCGTCTATTCCAGTGCTTTTAGTTCTCAGTACACTAACACAAAAACATTAGCAATAGCCATCGGGAAACGTCTATTTTGTCAGCCGATAAACGCCAGTTTCGTCACCGCTCAACCCCCGATGGGTTATAGAGTATTAATATATTTGTAGCCTAGCCTGATGCGCGTATTATTCACGGTTTTCATCACTGCATAGGTACGTGCGACCCCTTTGTTACTTGCACTGGCAACGTAATTGATGAATCACGGCTGGAAGTCATGTTACACTTTAGGTATTTGTTGAACTACGAAATTGGTACAACATTTTAAACCAGACTTTACATAGACGTCTCGTAATACGTAATAGACGTTATGTCTGATTTTTGAAAAGTCGTAGATCAATCTAATAGGGTTTTGGTTAATCCAGTAAAAGCGTTTTATCAAATCATGTGCGTCTTGCACACGCGGCACCACATTGTTTATGATTTAGAAAAAATATTATAATAGTCGTTATATTATTTGTCAGTTATTGCTTTCCTAATTTAAAAGTAAATAATCGCAAGTATCTGCCACTTGACTAATAATACGAAGAAAGTCGAGAATACAGAAATTAGGTAGACAAGATTGTGTCAAACTTCTTTTTTGAAGGCCACTTAAAGAAACATATAAATTCTTTGGACAGAAAAATCAAATTTAAATCGTCCTTCTTAATGGATTGTGATTGGTTTTTGTACGGCGTAGCTTCGACAGGCACTTGCAGAATGATTGACTAGATTCACGAGGTGAAACAATAATAGGGTCCATTGCCATTTAAAGACTTAGTGTACTTATTTTGACAATCATTTACAGAGATATAAAGAGTTTTTGACATATCGACGTAGTGTTTAGAAGGGCTATAAACAATTTATTAGTATTATTAGTATTAAAGATTATGACTCGGGTCTAAATCGTTTCGGAATTTATCGGAAACCCATGCACACGCATGTACGCTAAGTAACAACATCATCACGACGACGTCTCCGCTCTGTAGCCTACTCTACAGACCAGGGCTTATGATCTATACGATCCTGAATACTTAGAGAGAGAGCTTGCATTTATCAAAAGGTGCGTGTTTTCGGTACGTCTCACGTAACGAAAACACGATATCTTTGAATTTAATTGTAGGAATAGGGTTCAGCGTCCTAAGGTATGCAGAGCAATCTCTGAAAAAATATATACCATCAAGTCTGTTTACATTTCCCAAGCAGTTGCGTCTAGTCACCTACGTACGCCTCTTTCAAAGTTGACTGAAGCTGTGGCAGTTCCTATATCGGACAAACTAGGCGAACTGTCGCGGAGAGAATTGAGGAGCATATTGCGGCTGTCAAGAACCGACACGTCAATAAGTCGGCCATCAGCGCATCTACTGTAGTCGGGACCAAACCAATAGATTGAGCTACATAAGCCAACTATGTGTAGACTTCATTAGAGTAGTGTGTCGTAGTACCAACATTAATTAAAAATTGTGACAATCAAGCGAGGGTAGGCATGGAGACCCGAACTTCACGAAGACGACGCTGAGCTGCATCCACTAGTCCATTTGGTACCAAGCCTGCAATCTACACTGAAACGTCAGGCAAATAAAGTAAATCATTAAAATATGTAGTTACGCGATTTAGATCTGTCTCATAATCATATAAAATAGTTATCAAGAGTCTCTATAAAGATTTGAATACATATCCAAATAGCTTTTTGGATTGAGAAGTTTCGATTTAAACACCTGATTGACCCTTTCTGTGTATACTAGTTTAATCTCCTAATCCGTCTCATGTTTAGACATTTGTATCCACTAGAGTTAACGAAGGCCATTTTAGCCTTATGAGTACCTCAAACGAAGATACATCCCTTGCACAGTTATAGATTTTTGGCAAAGGGAAGCTAGATTATTATACAAGAAAATTCACAGTTCTAGTGAATTTGCTATCGATCAATTCGCAGCAGCATATACTAGTAGTTTACCAACCGTTAGGTTTAAATAGAGATTGAACATGGATAGGTCAAAAGCGGGTAGTCGTGGAGAAATTAAACAGAAAGTTCGCAATTGCAGATAGTAACAGGCTTTGATGATGATGAAAATGAGGAAGTAGGGCCAGGGATCACATTGAGTTCGCGTTTGCAATGGTGGTTCAATTCGAAATCACGATATAAGCATGGACCTTAATAAATGAAGCTGCAGTAAAATACATTTGATAAGGTGTCATGGTTAAAGATATCGGTGGCTTTATAAGATTTTAGTGGAAAAGGAAGAGTCAATATCAGGATCAGTGTTCCAAAGCACAAACTCTTTCACTTGGAAAGGGATTACCAGATCGAGAATATTAAACAACTTTAGTAATTGGCTAGCTGCTACTGATGTGTTTATAGCCAAGGGTTTTAATAACGCCCAGAACAAAACCTCACTAGCAGCCAAACCTCGTCAAGATTTAAATTATGTTAAGTCTTTGTAACGACTGATCCTCAGTGGCTACGTTAGTATCATCATCCCTCATAGTCAAACCCTTGCTATAGGATTGGCAGTATTCCCACATGTGAGTTCACTTGTTAAGTTAACGGCAAGGGCTTAGATGGTCAAGATGGCGATTACGTCATGAAATAAAAGTAAATAATACTGAATGTCACGACCACATTCAACCCTGCGGGCGTCGGAAAAACGCGACTAAGGGAAATCTCTTGCGGCTATGTTACCAAGGCTGATAACATAGCCGCAAGAGAAGGAAATCTTGAAACAAAACCCTGTGCCAACCCGTTTGGCTAGCGCGGCATAGTAGGCTAATTTCCCTCCATGTATTTGGAGGAGGCCCGAGTCAGTAGTGCGTCTTTAATGGGCTGCGATGGTGGTGGTGTTATGAACATTCTTAAGTGTCTTAACATAATCAATGCAAAATGAGTATTATACCCATCTTTAACACTAGGTACATAGGATATTATGAATACAACACCGCGAAACGACCGTATCGACGCAGCTAATATTCAATCTGCTTCAAACACGATGGCTTAGAAAACAATAAGCGTAATATTTAATGCCGTTATTGGACTAGGAGTATTTGTATTTGGTTCGAAACGACTCGATGACTGTGT
The DNA here is from genome assembly GCA_905475355.2 of Clostera curtula. Classification (NCBI taxonomy): domain Eukaryota; kingdom Metazoa; phylum Arthropoda; class Insecta; order Lepidoptera; family Notodontidae; genus Clostera; species Clostera curtula. Next base: position 26,770,251 of record FR997794.1, on the reverse strand, counting down.
AATATAATTATATTACATCGTTTCCAATTAATGACCCATAACATTGAGTCTTAGTCAAAAAAATTCGAAAGTACCTACTAACTATAAATTCTCCATTACTATTTGCTATGCGTCCCGAATTACGAGTCCTTTTGACTATAGAATGTTGGGGCCTAAGATTAAGACGTAACGCACGTGTTCAGAAGGCGAAAAGAAAAAATCCGTTCTTTTTACAAACAAAGTTCTATTTCTGGATCACGAACGGTTCTAAAAGGCAGATGTATTGCATGGGTTTGGTAGACTTGTTAGGTACAAAGAACAGAAAACTAACATGTTATATCCACGTAGTACGGGAATCGCTATGATTTGTTTGATTTTATCAATCAATGCATTGATACATTTAAGATTTTTCATTTATTAAGTACTTTTTTATTTAAAAAGTTAGTCATGCATAGCTAACGAACTATGTAACCCCAAGCCCACCTGTATATATAACATTTAAAATCCCCCCTTGTAAAATAACTTTATTAGCACTGGAACTATTATAAGAAATTAAAAAAAAACAATTAAGGAATGCAGTATTTTACTAAATAAAACAAATTAATCAGAAGCTTACGGAAGCATAGACCAAAACCACGACAATAGACATTCTTTAAAAACATCCCTTCCAATTTGAATTTCGAAAACGGCCTGTTCCATTTTTGAAATTAGAGTTTTTAATTAAAAGGGTCGCGTTCTCACGATATGATCGCGCTTTGTAGTCGTTTCGCGGGCTTTTATTTACTTTTTCTGTCTCTCTCTTTTTTGAAGCAAAGGTGAGGACCCTGTAATTATGCAAAATTTTAAGACTGGTTAAAAAGGTTGCTATTTAGACAAATAAGTGAGTAGTTTTTCATGTTTTGAAATGGGTTTATTTTGGAGGCGTGAGAGTGATGGATTTGGCAGTGACTAATATGGGCAGTTTGTTAGATTTTATAATGTTCCGAAGATTTTTCTCTGAACCTTTAGCCATTAAAAAAGCTGAAGTCAGAAGAAGAAAAAAGTAGGGTAAATATTTCAATTATTTACCCTACTTTTGTACTAATTTTGTGTTTCACAAAGATTCGGGTGGTTTTTTTGTTAGTATTTATCGTATTAATCTTATATGGGTTATTTTCTGTCCATTTTGATCACATACTGTCTACGTATACCATAGTTTAAAGTAAACAATGATTTATGGTGGTAGTTAAAACATTTTGCAAGATTTTACTTGAGTATTAGAAATACCAAGTTGCCTGATTTTCGATTTGTTTAAAGTGTCTCTAGAGGGTCGACTAACTGTTCAATTACATTATATTTTTTTCTGATATTTGTGCATATGCGCACTTAATTTACACTTTACACATAGGTAGGCGCGTTAAACACTTGTTTGGGATTTCAAGATTGTCACCTCTGATTGATTTCAAGATTTAACGTTGCTGATTTTTTATATTGACTATCCATTGTGAGGGCCGTCGTGGTGTTCCAGTTTCCGGATTTTCAGCGTCAAGTTAGTATTAGACTTTAGTGCATGTTCGAAATTCAATTTATGAGGGTTTTAAATACTAGAGACTGAGACATCGGCGGACGTCCGCAGAGTTCAATTTGCGGGCGGATGCAACCAATCGGGCTCGTTCCCGCCGCGTGTGACGCATGCGTAGTACACATTTTATTTGACATCTAAATGATAAAAAGTCACTGAACCGAATGTCAATTTCAATTTATGAACTGATTTCTCACGAGCACATTAGAGCCACATTTCTCAAACATTACTTTCACAATTATGTACCTATATGTAATATATTTCACTAAATCTTTCATTTATATTCTTTATTGGTTGTGTTTGATACTGTCAGGTTCGAACAACTTTATTAATTCAAAAAATACAAAGTTCCCCGAGTCCTGTAATATAAGTCATCTTCCTATTTTAAAAGTTTAGTTTTTCATTACGTAGGATTTATAAAGTGTACTATTCTTTGGAGTTAACAAAAAGTCGTTACACTCCTTGTCCCAATATGCCTGTAGGCGGATGTCGAAATTTACAATTTAAACCACGTGATTTCGTCACTGATAAATCAAAACTTTGTTAGTTTGTATAGAGCGCATTCATGAATGTGGCCATTGATTTGTTAATCAGTATCTCAGTCTCTATTCATACTACACACGCATGAATATGTTGAGCTAATCTTAGGGCTCATTCTTCTAATTACCAACGTACTTATTATGATTGGGCGTACAGCAGTACATGCACTTCATCCACTCCGGACTGCAATGCAAGACTACATACTCCCACATTTTCCCTTTCATTGCTAGATTTACGCCATGGGCTACAAAATTGAGGACCTAAAAAGATCTTTGGGTGTCGTAAATAGCGCGAGTTTGCTCTCACAAATCTGTCATAACTCAGTCTTGGCGATCTAAAAAGCAACTACAGAGTTTCTTGCTCGCCCTTCTCTTTAGAGCTGCAATCCGAACGGGTGGTAAATGGTAGCCCTACATGTTATGGTTTAATGTTAAAGTAGTTCTTTTATGACTTTGTCACAAGAGTGCAATGAGCCAACTTGGCTATATGAATTTTTATTTTGTAAGTTAAACCGCTGTTCCACGAAAACGCTACCTGGACTCTGTTGAATCTGAGGAGAATAAAATAATAATAATATCCAGTAATTTCCTATTCGAAACGGAAAGATCAGAGATATACGACAATATGCGTTGCGCTGTACAAAGGATGAAACGACCCTAAGCGAAAATGTTAGAAATCACAAAGCGATTGTGATGTAAATTGAGCACCGACAACTTTGAAAATGCAACATGTCACAGGCAATGTTTATCTGCTAGGATAAAGGTCGACAGTGGCCTGCTACAGTTTTAAATAACACATAGGAATCTCGTTCGGGACAACAGCACTGTGGGTTTTTAATTTCAGTCACATCACTTTAAGTTTGGTTACTATTCGCTTCTGTTTCTTATTAATTACCTGTAGTAGACTGCTAGATTAGGTAAATGCAATATTGTATAATAATGTTTTAATACCATATTATATTTAGGAAATATATACAATATTATATAGAGATAATAATATGGATTTCAACCCGCCAAAAACCAGCAAGTTTCATATTTATCTATGACTGCCATAGTAGAGTGAATTTCACCACAGGTAAAACAAATATCTGTGAACAACGATCCCTTTACATGCCTTTTTGAAAATACTTACGAAATATGTTGTTTACAGAAAAACTAGGTTTATCAACCAAATTATGCAGTTTTCAATAAAACATGAGTATGTTCGTGCGTAAGAATAACAATCATGAGCTGACAGTACCCTAATAAAAATACAATTTTATTTGAACTTCATCGTCACTATTGAATCTTCGTCACCTTCGTGCACGTAAGATTTTATTGAAAAGTGTATAATTTTTTTTAAAATAACTTGATTTTCTGTGAAGCAAATATTTTGTAATAGTTTTCAAGAATTGATCATAAGTGGCGCTGTTTGATTTAATTAATGAACAACAAACACCAAGATGGCGGCGGTGTGGCCAATTTAAATAATACGAGTGTTTATCGCGGTGAGCCAGGGTCAGCCCTTCCTATCGTTTATCGGTCGCACTTCCCGTTACAATATTTGATATTATTGATTTTTTTGTACCCAAGTGGTACCGGCCATTCCATTAAGAATTTTTTAAGTCTATAAATTCACATTTATTTAGATCGATGTAAGAGAACAAATCTAAGTACATCATTTGATAAACTTTTGGACTGATTAATATTTCATTTTGGAAGCCGTAGTTGCTAGTTGCCGTGTATCAAACGAAGATAATTCTTTTAATTAGCTCACCTGAAAACAAATTAGTTAGGTGTTGAGTGTTTCAAATATTACTCCGAAGTGGTATTGTCTATAGGACACTAATTTAGATTGCACGGTGAATATATCAAAAGAGGGAACAGAACAATTTAGGAACAAATTTCGGATACCTACATTTTTATTGCACAGGAAGCAACGTTGGATATGTGAACTAATTGCAATCCGTTGCTCCACCGAGGCGTAGTTGGTTAATTTTTGGAGGACTCAGGAGTCAGGAATGTTATGTGCTAATAAGTCAGTCGTATTACTACGTGTACACTTAAAACCTAAAACGAAATATACAAAATGTGTATACACTATTCACGATCACGAAAGCATAGAGTTTTCGACTTGAAATTATGTAATACTAATGACAGAGGTTTCAAATAGAACATAGCTCTACACTGCCCAGACCGACTGGCTTATCGCAAGAAAAATCCACCATTTTCTGAATTTCGTGTCGATACCAGCATCAAGATACGAAGTAGGTACATTGGCAAAGGACAGATAAATTGAACGTTTCATAAAATGTAACGGACTAACAGTATCCACTATACTTTTCTTATCGTTTCATTCGATTTGTGGATTTCATTTAACCTGTCAGTAAGGGACCCACATCGTCATATTTGAAATTGGAAATATATTTTTAGAATAAAAATGGCAAAGAATCTGAGGTTTTGGGGAATATTAGGTCAATTGTAATTAGTTTTATCATATCATATCATACTTTGTTTAGGAAGCCGAAATACCTTCTATGTAAGACGATATTCCCGCTATTTCTGAATTTTATAACGCAGGAAATACCTCTTTGACCCGACAGAGCAACGATCCCGGAATACGGTAAAAGCATCCTGTAAAAAAGTGAAACGCAACAAACAATACAGCCAATGGCGATCTAAACCCGCCGAAACGGCGTTCCATTTCCAAATTATTTCAAATATGGCCGCTCGGTAACGAGGCGAATGGGCAAACAACAATTGACCCCAATTCTCAGGCTAATGGCGCCCTGAACGCTCGGGGACTCTGTCCTGTCGCATGACATTGATATTTGGCGACGTTTTTGGAATACGACGGACTACGAAGGGGTTTAGTTTGGATATTTTTGACGGGCACGTCGTCACCATTGATTGATATATGGAGGCTCAGGTCTAGTCGATTCTCACGTTCAAAATGAGGCAAGAACATCTCGTTTTAGATTGCTGAGGACGTTAACACAGCATAATGTCAAAATATAATATATGATATCTTGCACAATATAATCATTAGATGTGTCTAATGATTACATGTCTTGCATTTGTAACACAGTGCATAGTTTATATTGGCTTATTATGGATAACTCGACAGAGAAATTACCGTGCCGTGCCGTGATAGTTTTATTTGGATATTTTATATTATTTTTATTGATAACTTGAAATCGTATTATTTATATAATTGGACAAAGAAACAGAAAGCAATCAGTTAAATAGCAACATATTAATATAGATGTTTAGGTTAGATTATATTCCAAAAGACATTGACACATCATTATAAAACATTAGAAGGTAGGTATAGTTAATGTTACCCAGCTAAAAGTTTTGCTTTAGGATGTTGCGAATTATAGTTCTAAATGCGGTACCTAAGACTAGGTTTGAATTTGTCTAAATCCGCGATAATCTTGGACATCTCGTTATACTTAAGACACATTCTTGTAAGAAGATTGTAATAAGAAGTGTTGTTAACATAAGTTCGGAAGGAAAAATTACGACTTTTCCTTCGAGAATACTTAGTAGGAGGAGTCAATAGAATTTTAACAATTTAAGGGTCAGGTGCGTGACTATTTACTTTTACCAGTCAACAATTCATGTAAAGCGTCGTTGTAATAGCTAAAAAAAAATTAACAGAGAAGACCACTTAACATTAACTCTTCGATACCTTCTACCAAAAGTGACCTGCTTTTCATTTTAGAGTTTTACAATTACAATTAGCAATTCATCCCGAGACAACTTTCTAGACTTTTAATTACCTATCATTTAAAGATGCGAATGTCGTGAAATGGAATCGGCCATTGACAGATGTTAAAATTCGGCGTACCCTTTGCAAATTCCGTTACAACAATTGTTCAAAGCTAACAATAAGTCTCCTCACTATTGTTGGTCGCGATTGTAGTGCATGCAGCTGATGCCTTTGAAAAGAGAACAAACGTTATCGAATAAAAATAACGCGGCCCATTCATATCGAGTTACTGTCGAAGTCGACGTGTTTGTGAATAGTGTTTTGTGAGACATTTTTTCCTTTTTTATTTTGTACTTTATATTGAGATTTATTTTATTGTGATGATTACTCAGATAAAACCTTAACAAATAATGAAAGATTAATTAGTTTCCTGTCTACATTTTAAGTGTAACTAAAGCATAGAAGTACATCAAAACAGTAAATATCTAAATAATAATAGCTCCGAAATGTAAGCAATAAGGTAAACCTAAATATGTAATACTAAAGAGTAAATACGTACTACTTGCTAGAGAGAAAATTCTCAGAAGTCGAGTTGGCAAAATTCTTCAGTCATAACTGTTTGGCAAAATATCACATTTCAACACAGGACTAAGCATTCATTGACTTCGTGGGTGTCGGCGTGGACTATTTAGCCGATTTGAATTTCGGCACTTACACATTATTGTGTCACACAGTTAGTAAGTTTTATAAAATCCTTTTATTTTTCAGAGTTACCTTCCTTGCTACGTCAAGACATGTGACGTTGAAATTATTGTCCACAAATCGTTTTTTTTTGTATTAAATTTTGCGATAATGTCTATATATTATGTATAGGTTAAGGTGAACTATGTATTAGTTAATGTTTAGTTATACCGTCAGTTGGTATGATAGGTAACAAAACTCGTACCAATTTTGAGATTACGTCACAAAGGTATACAGCCCTTTGTAACGAGACCCCGATAGCAAAGACGTAAACCACAAAGGCCTGGTCCACCGAATCTTGAAGTGCCACTTGTCCGAGTGAAAGACGAAGCAACGAAGAATGAGGTTTTTAAGAACACAAGTACGATGAATTAGTAATTATGGGATAAAATAATCCTTATTTGGTTAGGTTTTTTTCATTAGGAAGATGGAAACATGTAAGGATAAAGTTAAATAAAACAAAATAATCAAATAACGCTCTATAGGAAAATTGTATATCGATAATATAGACACTTTTACAGATACATCGTCCCACCAATTCATACTTGAGATCGCCTAGTTTTTCAAGATTAGATTAGCGTGTAGCTGCCAAGAGGATTTCCATTATTAATCGTATTGTTCAGTAATATTCCAGAAGACATTGCCGAAAAACGTTAAGTTTACTTAGGCTATGTTCCCATTAAGACGTTTTAACATTTGCGCTGTCTAGTTAATTATTTATTCGAGTATACCCCTAGCCCAAAACCGCGTTTCAAAGCAAACCAATAAAACTGCTTTTAAGGACAATACAAGTTTAAAAACAGACCCCGTGACTGTCTGCGAAGATGTGGTCAGCTAATGCACAGTGCTCCGCTATTTCGTTATTTTAGGTATTTAGTAAATGTTTTTGGCCAGTTTCAGGTACCAAATCGGTTTTTCTGACCGGAAAGTCGTCAGATATACACATTACCGAAGTACAAATATTTACAATTTGGCTTGCATATATTGTACCTCATTACTATGCCGAACAGAAATGTTAAGTACCAATCATGAAGCCATCTAATTGGAAATGAAAGCCAGCATCATCACCATCGCACCCCAAAAAATACTCACTGTTAAGCCTTCTTTTATTCAGAGAAAATATAGCACCCTGCACCGTGCTACCAGGCGTGGGTTTAAATTGTTTTGTGTAATATGATTGTCTTGTGGCCAGATTTTAAGCCTGTAGGAAGTTGGTTGGTAAGTCTCTATAAATGGACAAAGCGTGCATTATTATTTTCTAGTGGTATCTCTTCCTCACAGCATTGATCAAACGGTAGTACAATCAACAATGATCATATTAGACAGTGTCCGATCACTATCCGGCCCATGATATCGGCGCCTTATCTGTGGGCGAAGGCCACCACTTATCAGTCACTCACAATTTACATTGCGTAATCGTGGCATATTAGTACTTATTTGGTTGTCTAATGTATCTGTTACAGTCGGAGTCTCACACATAACTGGGATAGATGGTGTATGACTGTAGATCGCGACAAAAACTAGTGTTGAGTAGGGCTTACAAGGTGTAGTACATTAGTTCTGTACCTGACAAAATAATGTACTTATTAACTTTAACATGTAGGTACCACTTCAAGTCATGTTGTTTCTTTACTCTCTACATTAACTCCAGGGTGTGATACAACAAAATATGCCTTTTTGTGCGGCTTCAACATAGATAAGGAAATGAATATGGATATGGTCCTGGAGTCACATAAAGTAATAAACTTGGCTTGTTATTAACTGTAATTAAAATGTACTTAGTAGTTTCAAATCGCCTTCGTACCGATCTTTTACTGACTCGGTACATAAAAACCTTACTCTGACAAAGCCATTTTCCACGTATCTTGTGCAACAATACCAAATACTGATTTTAATTGCGGCTCGCTTGATTTTGTTGAAAGGAGATGTTACTTTTAGTGCACGCTTATGCCCAAATGCGATTATTACAAGACTTTAAAAATCTAAACTGTTCGGGTGACTTTAATTGCTTTTAGTTACAATTAATGTATGCATAAAGGAGCCTATGGAAATAATTTGCATGTCCATTAAATTGAGATTGGAAATATGACTGAGAAGCGTGGATCAGAAAACACAAACTTGTTAATCTCTCTACTTGCTCACTTCACACGATGTGATTGCGAGCCTGTCAATAAGTTCGTAAACGGCTGTAGTATATAGAAAGGTCGCGATTAGTTGTAGAAACGTTTCAGTGATGCCATTAGTTTAAAAAGCACTAGCCAAAGTTTCTTTAGGAAAACAATGTAAACGATTATTTATCAAAATAAACAATAATATTTTTAGGTTACTCGGATCCTGTGCCGAGGTAAATGCGTTTGTATTAATAACTGGTTACCAAAACTATCAAAATCGACCAGGCATGGACAGTCAATTTGGACTCTATTGAATTAGCGCCCTGTTTGTTTCGTCCCGAAGATAGATCGCCAAAGCTCTAGTAATACACAAAAACATGGCGATATAGCATGGCGTCATCTCTCTAGCTATAAGCTCACAAGGCAAACACAGAACTTATAAAACATTAATTGAAGTCACAGCTGCGAGATTACGTCACGCCCGCCATCTTGAATTGTATTTGACATAAATATTGAAGGATTAAATTCGGGAGCATTGTCGATATAAATTTTTATGGGCTAAGCTACATCGCGAGTAAACAGTTCTCGATTAACGTTGAATTGTTTAACGGATGAATTAGAAATGAGACTTACTGTTCACAAATATGGAACTACAAATATGGAACACAAATAGTACTTATTATGATGTAAAATCTGTTCCAAGGCTAATTTGTAATTGGCCTATAGATAAATGTCATACTCGTATCTTATCCAGGAGAAATTATGCAAAAAAAAACATTTTTATAATGTTGCTTGTCTCTTAAAGCTACGTTATCAGCCTTGTATCTTTTTAGTAAGTGGTGACACAATGTATTCTAAGTCGGTCACCACACAGAATTCCCCTCCGTAAAAATTACGCGGGAGACGTCGCCCGTAGCTAGTGAACTCAATATCTTTTTATATATAAAAATGAATTGCTGTTCGTTAGTCTCGCTAAAACTCGAGAACGGCTGAACCGATTTGACTTATTTTGGTCTTGAAATATTCGTGGAATTCCAGGGAAGGTTTAAAAGAAAATGAGAATATTTGTTTTTAATACGAATTATTTTTTTACAGTTAAGGTTTGCACATCTTTTAATATAGTTTTGGAATTATTATTCAGTTTCTTTATTTATTGATTCTGAGGCGGTACGATGTTTGCCGTGTCAGCTACTTAAATATATTTTTGGTATCAGAACATTGATTCAGAAGAAAAAAGAGCCAACGTAGCCAGTTGATATTGGCGAAATAAAAGAAAAAAAGATGAAATATGTTAGAATATTATGTAATCGCAATTTCTCTCTGTAAGTTCGTAGTAAAATATAGTAAATTGAAATAACGTTAGTTATTGCGAAGTAAGCTTTCATCATCTGGTTTGAAATATGGCGGTCAAGTTGGCTTAAACTCTCTGTATAGGAAGGTTGCGATATTTCCGTAGCAACTAGGTATGCTGTGGGTTATCTGCATTGTCACCACCCTCTTGTAAGAAAAGAGAGGACTTCCTGACGAACCTCACGTAGGTGTTAAGCTACGTGTTAAGCTCTCCTGAGGTGTTAGTTCCTGAGTTATCAGGAACTAACACCTCAGGAGAGCTTGACCAGACCTTTTTCCCTTCGTGGCTGGCAGTGAGATGGAGATAATCTAGGCACAGAAAATGAGAGCTGGATTTCATTTTAAATGTAAGTACATTAGTAATAGTAGTATCTAGTCTCTTGAATCTATACCAACATTCATTAAAATTTTATTCGTTTTGATGTAAAAACGTAGTAGGTACACATAGAATTACGTTGGCTTTTTTATCATCAATTCGACTGAAAAAAAGTAATTTAGGCAAGAGAAAGCCGCCGTCAGCCTGCAGTCATAAATCGTGGTCATAAAGACAGATCTTTAAATAGAACAGGAGTATAAAATACGTAAGCCTAAACTTAGTCTCGAACTATCTGGACCGTCAAATATCAATTATCACGAAGTACTGAGTGGTTCTCCACATACAATAAATCCTTGATTCTGTAAACCAACAGTGGATCCACTGTTTTGAGTTATGATAGCAGAACTAATGGGGATATTGGTCAATAATCTGACTTAACATAAAGCAGTAAGGTCCCAGGTAGCTTGTGTGTGACAAATATGATAAGAGCTGTCGTAATAATTTACTGCCAGAAACACATATATAGAATACTAGCTGACCCGGCGAACTTTGTTTCGCCTTAAAGGCAATAAATGAGCAGATATTTTAACTTCAATTTTTTATCAGTATAAATATAAATAAAACATCTATGATTTTAATTATACTTTATTGGCCATCTATTTTAGTAACTGCACTTTTCAGTGAATCACCTTGTGACAGACGACATTTTTCGGTTTATTATCAGGCGCATGAACAAATAACGAAGACCCGGAACATGCCACATATAATTGATCTTGGGAAATACATGAATTTTCTAGATTTAGGCCACAAACTTTCCAGGATTGGCCCTGTGATTTATTAATGGTCACGGCGAATGCACGACGGATCGGAAATCATTAAAACTAAAACGGTATATCAGTTGATATCGTCGGGATCCTCGGATGAGAATTTCCTCACCTTCCAACTTTACTTTGAGTATATTCCATTGTTCATCAATTCACTTACCACCAAACGCGTTCCGTTGCACAGGTTTGGTGGTTTTGGTTTATATATTTTTCTCTTTTTTTACACAGTCATTATATTTGAATTAATGCAGTGTACCAATGATTTCATTCTGAATTATGTTAGTTACTTTATGTCATCTACATATTTATTCTTAGCCGCCAAAACAGCTCGCTTAGTCAACCATTCATTATTTTTGTGTTTGTGAGTTCGTCCTTCGATGAACAGAAATTCTGAGAAAATAAAATCAATCCATATATTCCGATGATTTGAGCGCTTATTTCGGCGGCAGCAGTCGATCTTGGAATTAGAGGCAGTGTTTGGCAGAAATAGCCAGACAGTAAAATCATTGCGCCTCCAAAAAATCTCGAGTCCTTGCGTAGGTGTTCGGTCGGATCGGATAAGTGCTTCCAATGCACGTGTATACGCTATTGTACATTCATCCCAGATGCTCTTGTGATTGAGAAGCACGGATTCAAGCCATACTAATGCGGTGATCTTCACGTGCATTATTTAGTTCTTCTTCATTGTTCGGCACAATAAGCTAATATTTACTCGAAAGAAATACATCAACCGGTCAACTTCAAAATTTCTAATTGTCAAATTTGTCAAACTATAGACAACTTAGCGTTTAGCTGTCGGTGAAGTTTTGTTATTCCAGCAGTTGCATTTTGATAAACTATGTTTTATATCACGGAACGGGATTACACACATTTACACTTTCACGTTTATAATATTAAGTATGATTTTGTGAATTGTCCAACATCTATATATTTAAAAGAAAGTCGGACATAGGATACCTAAGATTTTTATCCCGTTCCCGTAGAATGTGATATAATACCTACGTGGTATAACAAAGCGCAACTGACAGCGAAACTTTATGTTGTCTATATTTAAATATGGCTGAAAATTTGACAATTAGAAATTAAAATTTAACTTAATATCGCTATAAATTTACACACAATATCTTTATAAATTGTAGCCTATGTGTTATTCTGATGTATAAGCTATATTATTATAAAGTTTCATTAAAATCCATTCAGTCGTTTTTACGTGAAAGAGTAACAAACATCCATCCATCCATCCATCCATCTATCCATCCATCCATACATACTTACAAACTTTCACGTTTATAATATTAGTAGGATTGACGTCGGATCGCATAAAAGCTATAGAAGATATACGATATTTTAAGTATCAAAACATACTCGTCTCCCCTAATACGCAATTATCGATCCTAGTTCCATTTACATATGGTACAATTTACAAGCAACAGCGAGGTCTATGACGTGTATGCGTATACAGAGCCTAACAAAAACCCTTTATCAATTTACAGATGCTGTGTGCAAACATCCAGAAAAAACTAAGCAACTTTTGTCTTGAAATTCTTGTCACAAATTGGCAACGAAAGTGTTATAATTCGATATTATTAATCAAACAGAGAACCTAAGAAACATTATGGAACTCCGATAACTAAGCTTGTCGGATAATAATAACCAACTAGCTATCTATCCAACCAACTAGTTAACTATGGATTTCACTGGAACTTCCTTATTGTAACCTGGGGCAGAACACTAATAAAAACATTTTTGCCTATCGAGAGTAGGTATTGGTCGAATACTGATTCGAATACTCCTTCGCAATCAGTCCGTGTACTAATATAACAATTGGTTCAATGGTTGTCGAATCCATAATTCACATGGTACCAATAATAATATATTATATGAATATTTATTCTCTCTGAACTCAAAACATTGTTAGAAGTGGGCATTATTATAAACCTTGGCATTGTATTTTTCAACCGTCTGTACAAGTCCCTAATACTGCTATTGCATGTGGTTTCATATACTGTGTTGGAATGTAAAAAAATATTAATGTTTTAGAACAAAAGTCGATAACTTGTACCACAATCAGGTGTGGTTATTTAAAAAGCTATCAAAAAGCACTTAATGGCGATTGCGAGGACTATATTAAATTTTGTAATAATACCTAATACCGAGAGTGATTTTGCAAAAAACCTCGATAGGCCGATAGGATAGTCAGTTATACAGATACTGACTAAGTATAGAGTAGTTATATAAGTATAGAGTATTCTGTACTAATAATTAACACTTAACCCTTTGGACGCAGTCGGTGTGCGTAATAGTTATATTAAGGGGCGACGAGACTACAATTTGTCTAGCTTGTGCGAATTTAATTAATAGAAAACAATAGCTTTTATCATTACACGTCACCTATAAATACTAACTGTTGCATATTTTTAATATAGGTATTAATAGAAACAATGGCTAAAGGAAATTGAATAAAACCTTTGCGTCTACATTGCAAAAGTACACAAAACTTAAATCTAAATATAACCTGGACACAACTAAAGACACGCTGTAATCATTGTCAAATTGCTGAGCAGACTATCCTCAACTGTAGCTAAATCTCGATTCATCTGACTAACTTGACGCTGACACCAATCTTATTCGTCGGGGGAAAAAATAATCTGGCTTCTTGATTGACAAAAGAAAGCAATGATAGACTCTCGTGTGCTACATTTTCGATCATCCAAAGAGTATTTGTATTTCCAGTCACAGAGCTACAATAAACTACTACTACTATTCAGTCAGCCCATAATGACCCACTGCTGAGTCGGGCCTCCTCCAATTACAAGGTAATACTGTTAAAACATATTATGATACAAGCGTTAAACGTGAGTAGCTTCGCTAAGGCACCGACGCGTCTCGTCACTTCACAGAATAGCACAACTCAAGCCGGATCTCCTAATGAAAAGCAAGGCCCAGTCGAGTCGAGTGTAGCCAAACTTTACGGGGTTAGTAGGAATATCCTGCTATTATTGTTATTCTGAACGTAACCGATCAACAAAAAATTGTAAATAGTGATATCGCGTTAACTAAGGTTTTCGCGAATCATCATAATTGCAGTCAAAAGACGTCCACAGCTGGACTTAGGCCTGCCCTAAGGATTTCCACCTGGGCCGGTCAGGCCGGTCCTGAGCCGCCCGCGTCCATCGCTTCCGATGACCTTAACCAGGTTGTCAATTGAACCTGTGGAATGCCTACCAGCACTGCGGTTTTCGGAATTAAACATTTCAGTTAAAAATTAAGTGACATTTATTTGCAACAAAGGAACAAACCAAATAAATGTACAGACAAAGACGAGGGATTGCTAGTCCTCAATATTTTCATTTAATGTAAGTCAGGGGTGTTATTATTTCAGTTATTTTGCTTATTGTACGTATCGGCCTATTTAAAAATAATATCTTGATTAACGTAGTCCTTATGTACTCCGGTGCCACTGCAGCTCCCAGAGCTATATGTTTGCCACATGTAAACCAAATCCATCGAGTCGTGAATAACGTCCTTCCTTTTAAAATATTGATTAAATTACAAATAGAAGCAGCCACAAAAATTATCCAAAATGTATTGGTCGCTATTGTCCATTGCAAAGCATAGCCACACCAACCAAAAATGGTACAAAAACAGACTCCTGCGCATCTGGCGCGCACGTGGTCTCACAATAGTGAGGGCTATGGGAACGTCGCTCAATGGGGCATTAATTGGTGGCCATGGGTTTAGCGGGCCACGCGGTGGGGTGAGCAACCCGGAACATTGGCTTGCCGGCACAGTGTCTTTTCCTTATTATTAATACAACCACGTTTACAGAGTGCGATAGCTTCTAACAGTCTAACAGTCCATACGTCCCGGACCCCAACCAAATTCGACAATATAACTTATTAATGTGAGAGTGACAGTTCAGGACGATCTTTACAGAATCATTAGGCATAAACTTTTGAATCTAGTAGATTAATGCTAGGAAATGCTTCGTGTCGGATTGGCACTTCAATCACTACTTAGTATAAAACAAAGTCGCTGTCGTCTGTCCGTCCCTATGTATGCTTAAATCTTTAAAACTACGCAACGGTTTTTGAAGCGGTTTTTTTAATAGATAGAGTGATTGAAGAGGAAGGTTTGTATGTATATTACATGCATAATATTGTAGAGAAACACGGAAAAATTTTGATGTTATCATTGCACCCGTGCGAAGCCCGGGGCGGGTCGCTAGTAGAAGATAAAGTTAAGGCCCGGAGCTTTATTAAGTTCCCAAAATCGTTAAAATCGATAAATAATTGAACGCTGAGCGGTGATTTTGACTCTATTGAATTAGCAAAATTGGGGTCCAGAGCAATTAATTTAACGAGGAAGCATTTAAAAATCTGACGAGCGAATATACCTACTTTCTGATAGGATAGAAAAATAATCGTCAGATGGTTGAACAGATTATCAAATTGCTAAGAACATTCTTGCTAAGATTTTTGTCGCTAAGACCGTTTGAACAAAAAAACTAAATGCACACAAACCCACACCCGGCTCGGCCTCATCCCCCTTATCCCAATCTACATACGTAATTATAATTTTACAAACAGAACAGTACAGTAAGAAGAAGAAGAAAACATTTTTATCCCTTAATTTTTAAATGCTGTTAGGTTATAAGTAAGTTTTACATCCTACTATCAAGTTAGTCGAATCATTAGTACGCGCGAGCGAAGCCGCGGACGGCGGCTATTTAACCAATAAAGTCAAAGGGGAGCTCTGCAAGCAATTAGCCATCGTGTAAACTAGTTAAAAGTTCACAGAGTGGTGGGAAAATATGCCCTTAGGTCATAGACAGGTCGTGAAACTTGTAGTGCAACTTTTAACTTAGTTGAAAGGGCTAACATGAACATAATTAACCGGCCAAAGCAAGTTAAGCACTAAAAGCTTTCTGAAGAATTCAAATAACTGATGACAAAAATTTTTTATTTTGTGTTCAAGGTTTGGCAAGTTCGTTGTGAGTATAAAGGAAATTAAGGTCGAAATCGGGAATTGAGATCCAATAACGACTTTGCTTGTCACAATGGAAAGATGTGAACTTGAGATCGATTTAGATTATTATTATGAAAGAAACGTTGACAGATAAAATAGTACTGTTATTTAGTAAGATCAATACTACAAGGTTTAAAAGATTTAAAAGAGAGATTTAAAATCAGTTCATATTACCGAACATACATTAAAAGTTCCTAAATATTATTTTTACAACAGAATACTGAAGTCTATTCGACATTTGGACACGGTTGTCATTTATGGTTATTGCATCTAAGAGCTTCTTGAGTAAATTGGCTATTTGATAATAAATCAAAATTGGAATTTTGTAGTTCCACAGAATAATATGTTTAAACTGTATTTTTATAATATGAGCACAATTAAGTAATATTTGTTGCACACTTTGGTCCTTTGTGGGATTAGGTTCTTAAAAGAGTGTAAGAATCAGATCCTGAATAACGCACCTTTGAGCAGAAAGTGTGACATCTGACTGCTTCATCCCCTTACGCCGGCGCCGACTTAACAAGCTACTTTTTAATTTCATTATCTCCCCCACGTCCAAATAGTTGAGAGTTTAATTCTCAAAGCTGGCACGTAGAGTATGCGTTCACGGCCGAAGGTGTACAGCTGCGTTTGGGGTGGCCGACATGTAACTATGTGGCCAGTTATATTCAGTATACATCATTACAATGAAGAATGCGCAGCTTACCTTTCAGTATATTCATATGAGAATAAAATCTTCTTTATGTAATCTAATTGGACCCTTACGCTATTTCCGGCAACAATAGATTCTATTCTTCCTCACATATCAGTAAATTGTGCTAACAACATTATTCTACGCA
The DNA here is from genome assembly GCA_905475355.2 of Clostera curtula. Classification (NCBI taxonomy): domain Eukaryota; kingdom Metazoa; phylum Arthropoda; class Insecta; order Lepidoptera; family Notodontidae; genus Clostera; species Clostera curtula. The sequence goes on along the minus strand of FR997794.1, from coordinate 26,753,269 downwards.
ATACACGCGCATTTCTACAAATAAATTTCGACAACGATATATCATTTTAGGCCTAGAAATTGTTTGTTAAATATTGTGTATCACACCAATTAATCTGTAGCTTAGAGCTTGACGTGTAACGATAAATTGACAGGCAGACTGGAAGTAAGATAACTCTGATCAACTGCAGAACAATTTAAAACATAGAACGTTTCAATATATGAAATTGAAACGTCAATACCACAGCGAACTAGGTTGATTTAGCATCAATTCTAGAGCAATTTCTATTAATAAATTCAGCATTGGCTTTAAACATTGTAAGTAATAACTTCAGGAACAGAACCCATTTCCTTAATGAGATCACGCAGAAGTCCTTGTCTGAACAGGCCTATCTATCGATCCAAAAGAACTATCTGGTGGTAATGACGAGCTTGGAAACAATATCGTGTGACAGATGTAAAAGAGCCGGCTCGGAGGCGCCATTCTAGGAAGCGAGCTCTCGTGTGTTGTTAGGACCACATAATACAAGATAGGATACCGAATCGGGATGACACTACTTCTCTCGGCGTGGGCGATGCTTACATTGGAAAAAGGCGAAATAGTAGGTACAATTAGGCATACGTATAAATTACTTTGCGAAACAGAATCTCACGAACGAACCGGCGAATTCAAGTTGATGGAGGAATATGCGAGTCACGTGGTTTGGTATTCGATTAAATATCAAGATTCGATTTTTTTCTATTAGTCGTCACTTAATGGAATAGTTCGGTTGCGCTATGTTTTTAAATCCGTCATGTACATAGATTATTTTACTTTCATACACGTAATCCAACGTAGCTATAATTAATAACGCAACACTAACAAATTCGCCTCCATCGATAATGCTACAATACAAAAAACCAATGTACCCATTTTTTCCTCTTTCATACAAAATTTCTAACGATGTACTGGATAAACTATGTAGTTGAATCATCCTAAACATATCTACTAATATTAAAAAATGGGACTATTTCATTTAATTTGCTTAGGTAGATACATTTAAAGCATAAAGCTAATCTTTCTTAAAAAAAAGTGCTGTATGTTATTAATCAAACGCTTCTGACCCGTCATCTAGATACAATTTAGTGTTGTCACCTGGTGAGCATTTGTCTGAGTATCTTAATAATATTTAAATTGATCATGCAAAAAATCCTCAAAGGCTTCTGCATTACGCTTTTAAATGTTTAAAGTAAAATGTTCGCTCCACGCCGTGAACACACGATTCCAAACACATTAATTAACACCATGCATACGGCTATCATTGCTGATTAGATATAAAAGCACGTGACGCCAGGAATGTGCTCAATTACTTTAAATTTACCAGCAATCATAGTATTGGTTGTAATAAACAAACAACTCGCGCTTCGTTTATTATCTCAGAGAGATAAAGAACAGTAGTTTAACTGGTCTCTCCGTCGCTATCTCCATGCGGATCTCCCATGAACAATAAGAAACCAGCTTCATTATTTATTACTTCAGTATCGTGAAAACAGATGGTTGTGACAAGTTTAAATTTACACACAAGATTTGTACATATAATGTCTGTAACGAATTGGATCAAAAAGTACTGAACCGATGAACCAACCTTATAAAATTCTTTCACCACCTGAATGCCACATTATCACTGATTAATATAAGTTATGTTAATTGAAAGAAAAAAAATGCCCACCCGTGCGAAGCCGGGCCGGGCCGCTAGTCAAATAAAAACCTTTTATTTATTCCATTCAAATGTATGTATAACGTCCTCAACGAATGGGTGTTCTGATGTTTCTCTGCGCTGACATGTCTGGTCCTACATATAGTGGCATAACACACATAAAGAGGCGTGGAGGCTGAATAATTGTAATTACAGCACATCAGATTGGCAACAAACGTTGGACCAATGATTGAACAAATGTTTGTCACAGTGTATTTGGGAGATTAACCCATAATGTTAATTTTTTGTCGATATAGTGTAGTGTATATTTAAATTAGATAATAGATGGGCGTAAGTATTTCGTAGTCACACTGTAGTCTTTGACCCTAACTGATAACCAATGGCATCGGCCGTTAGCCTGGAGAGGTCAAGATAGTGTTGGGCGATAAATGCGGAAGACTGATACCACTCCGATAATTATAATTCCTACTTTAGGAACATTATTTTATAAATAGCATAATTGTTTGTCAGAGCATTGCAAAAGAATACGTACCTAAAATGTACTATTTGGAACCTGAAAATTCAAATAATGGTAATAATAATTATGTCGCTGTGTAGTTAAAAATTCAATAAAATGTCAGTAGCAAATCATAAAGTAAAATAATTAAATAACATTCGCTTTCGTGGCATTAGGGTAAAGCCAAACATCTGTAGGTGGGTATGCTAACATCTCACATATCGTATTGGCGCGTTGTGTCATAGTAGGTCATATTAATTAGTATTTGTAATGCATTTAATCATTCATTAGTAATTAATCCATGGCCAGCCCACATTAACAAAAATCACTTCGTATAACCTCGCGAGCCCCTTGCCGACAAAAATCAAGGTAAAACACGTAAAACAAAATAGGTAAACTATTTTTAAAGCTCAACTCACCGTTTTTCCTTCTATTATTACAGCACGCACCCGACTATAAACACATAAGAAATGAAATAAATAAAAACAAAAAACTACCGCCATCTTGCCGATAGGTCGTCCAAAACGCGCCAAAATGAATCACGCACGCAAAATTGTCTCTGGCGTTCTGAATTTTAAATTGTTTGACATTTTTATATGTGTTTGCAGTGTGCGACACGCGTCCGTCTGTGATGAAAAGCGAATTCGCACTGAAACGTTATTTGAATGGAGTACTGAATGACTATCAGAAATAGTCGAAGGGAGGACTAGTGCAATATGTAAAGCAAGCGCTAGAAGCGCTTTGGCAACGGTACTAATGAAATTGTCTCAGTCTACGTACGTACAGAAATTTTGAATAAATTTCCATTTGCGGCGCGCAACTGTTTTGTACGTATCTGATTTGTTAGGCCGCGGAAGCACGAATTCAATGGTGAAATGCAAAGCCAGTTTATTGGATGCACCAACAAATGCAAATTGGTAGAATAACTGGTTTGTGTGCACTTAATTTGTGACGTTGACTGGTAAATGACATTCATTCGAAACATTATTGTAACGACATCCATGTACTATGAAATTTATGTTTTTTATTTTTGGGAACTTTGTGCACTTGAATGAACCTTATTAGGTTAAGTAAAAATTCCACCTGAATTAAAATTGAGAGCAACGCACATCTTGAGTAAATTGACTCATTACCAAAATATTATTATGAAGTGATTTTTAAGCTTTAAATCAATTAAGTCATCATGACAAAACAATCATAGATGTTTGAAAAATAAAGCGCTTGTTCTGCTGCGTAGGCATCGATAATAGCTTGTAAAATGTGTTCACAAGAGTACGACCAATCCTGACGGGCTATTCAATTCTAAAAGGGCGTATACCGACAATGCTTCATGCAAATGTCAAGATTTGTTTTGGAGAAAATAATTGTTCTAAATCTAAATAAAAATTTATGTTCAAACTTTCTTTGAATCGTTATTTTTTAGGGTATTTTTCTTTTAAACTTATACTGTACTTACTTAACGTTAGGTACTCGTAGGAATTATAGCATGTCATTTACCAAACCGAAAAAAAGCAGTATGATTTTAATATCGTTGTTATAAAAAATACAAAAACAAATAGCCAACAAGAAAAGCAAAGTGATGTACCAGCATAAAATATCTTTATTTTAGGCTGAATAAATTTTTATTGAAGAATATTTTATTAACTTTATAAAGTACAAACCTTATAAGCAACAAACTAAATAAAATAGTGATATTTAAATTAGAATACATTTTGCCAGTAAATTAGCAATTTGTAAGAAACATACAATTAGTTTGAGCATCGCTATCGCATGGATGTAAAATATACCACTTGAATAAAAATTGATAAGATCCAACACAATTTCTTTAAATTCAACCACTAACACGACCCTAAAAGCGAACTAGTCAACGAAAATCCCTGCATCATTACTTACTACAGACGATGATTACGTGCACTTTGTCAACTGTTATAATATTATGATGGACACTGATATAGCATCCGGCCGGGCCAGACGTTCCTTAACTTGCGAATCAATTGCGTTGTGTACTAAACGCCTCACTAACATTTTTTATTAATACGCCATGGAGCGTTCGGTACACACCATCATGGCGTAATCTAGTCATCCGTCGTACTATATAGGCTTGGGTTCCAACAAAAGTTAATCAGTCGGCGAGGGAACTTTGAATTGCAACAAGACGGTTCTAATATATTATCACATACCCATGTTAAATTATTAGAATACTAGCGACCCGCCCCGGCTTCGCACGGGTGCAATGATGAACCTCTAAATGTATCAGTGTTTATCTAAAATATTATGCATGTATTATACATATAAACCTTCCTCTTGAATCACTCTATCTATTAAAAAAACGCACACAAACGACTGCGAATTTGTTTTATAATATGTAGTGATAATACACATAACTTTTATCGGAATACGTGTTTAAACCATGGAAATTAAGCTAAAATATTTCGAGGCCCTAAAATGCTTACGGCCCACAATGGCCGCGGCGGCGGCAGCGTGACATTAGAAACTTTTTTTTATTAAAAAAATTCGCTTTGGAAAAGGGAAAGTCTCTGAATATTTTCTGGTAACATCAAAACATGGCAGTTGTAGCGACAAAAACATATTTTTCGCGTCTTGTTAACATTTTTGTTTTAGAAGTGTTCCGGAGAAAATATTCCGTGCTCGCTTTTATAGTGGATTTTTCGAATTCACGAAATTTTGTTACTTATCGTAACGGGTCGTGCGTTTACGAATAAAAAGGAAATATATCCTATTTGATTACTTGTGCTTAATAGGCCTATTAGGCTTATGATTAACGAAACCCTTCGAACATTTGGAATATCTTCTTAAGATATTAGTAGTAGTTGGCCAGTTTGGCCACTACCTACAATATAGTATAGTTTTTATTTGGAATTATTGAAATAAACTCACTAATTGTACCTAGCAATAGAAAAGTCGCAAATACACAGCGCGTCCAACTGATTCGATCTTGTGTGACTGGCAAGAGGCGATTACGTATACTTAAAGGATCTACCAGGCAGAAAAAAATAACACAGGTAATCAAAATTAGGATTCTATGGTCCTTTAGCCGTATGTACCACATATAATTGAAAGAATCCGTACTAAACATTTTGTCAAGTTGATACAGACACAATTCCGTAAAAAGCCTTGGCGCCATTTTGTGACAACTTCATTGCGCTGAAACCGCAACAAAAAAATCCTGCGACGAAGTTAACTCTTCTACAAAGTTTCAACACAGGAAGACACTTAAATGGTTTAGGGACGCAAAAAAAGTATTTAGGTACTACACACGGGCATTTATTTATGTCTTTGGATAGAGAAAATAAGCGTGAATAAACTTTAACTCTCTTATTTAATAAATGTTACATAGAGAAAGATTATCTTCACACCGAGTATTAAACTGATATGTACTAACAAATTTTGATTCACTATTAATTAGCACATATTAAAGCAAATTCGACTCTACTCTCGACGTATCAGTTAGACTGGGGTGTCATTCGGGTATAGCCGTATTTGTAGTTTAGTAATTTTTTTTAACATTTCGTTTTTAAAAGCGAGGTGTTGGTTTTGGTATACAATATTTTAGTCTATTATGAGGTTGAGAACCAGCTAGAGTATGGTCATTGATAATATATCAACGCTTGTAGTTTCAAAGCAATTTTGTAATTTGAAAAACTTCTCTGAAACTGAACTTGACGTTATTTGTGTTAGCAGACGGAGTGAGAGCAACGTGAAACAACATTTCATGTTTACAATATCAAGAAAAGGTCGTACGTTTTTTGATATTCCATTTCGGAGCTCTTATCCTAGCAAATAAAATATTTCTAAATACTACTACGACTATTTATATAATTCGATATTTAGCCCAACTGTCACTGGACTAAATATTTTTTTTGGCGCGGGTAAAATATGATTAATTTAATATACTTAGGTCATAGAGAATCCATTGCCGTGGATATCCAACATGACATGCAATTTAGGAAAGACTGTCCTTCGTTTGATAAGCTCCATAAATTATGCAGGGGCATTATGCATACTGCCGGTCCTGTCAGGCCAGCGTGGATCTGGAGGCAAATATTGTCCTATATAAAGGAGGCTTGACTAACAGTGGGTCAATTATGCGCGAGAAGAGAAAAGAAGTGAGCCAGACGGGTAATCACAGTTTCATATCAAGTTTTTCTTGTACTGTAGGTACCCGGATTGTCAACATAATTCCTTAAGCGCCTTATACCACGTCGTTTTATTTCGTCTTGTTCATAGAACGAGATGGATTGGGTAGGTTACACTATTTATTCTAAATTTGGCCGAACTAATTCTATTATCTACAAATATCTTTGATTAAGATAAATCTGAGAGATTGATGAGAGACTGATGATTTATTAAAGTGAACCCTCGGCCCAGGAGGTTGTAATAGTTTAATGGGCAGTCGCGAACTTCAGCGGCAGGTTGAGGCTAAGTATTCTCCCCAATCCAGAGAATAGGTCAGAATGGTACCAGAGCCAACGAAATTATGAAAAAGACTAGTGAAGCTGAACATTTAAGTTATCGTAGCGGCAGAATTTTCAGAGTTGAGTAATGCAAATACGATGTTGGCGGGAAAAGCTCGCCGTAATTATACTCTTGGGCGTCGCTGCTGCTTAGGTAGTGGGCACACGGCACACGGCACGCGGGAGTGAGAGCGGGTATTGTGCTCAGTGTACTACAGTCTACAGTGTACCGTGTGACTGTAGTACACTGATTGGCGTTTCTTTATGGCGTGCTCTAGCCCTGTTTGTTCACGTGTATAATCAGTTTTGGCACCTACTTTAACTGTTCAATTATTACTTGAACAATAGAATCACCATTCTAATGTTCAATTTGTTTATTTTATTTCTATAAAGGTGGACCGCTCTATATATCTCCAAATTGAATTAAATTATGTAATATTACAGGCAGATGGAAATCGCTCCGTAAATACTGGTACTTGGCCAAATCAGGTTAGACTAGTGCCGACCCACGGTGGAGGAAGAAGAATATTTTATCAGCATCACCGAGATTATTTAAAATGGTATATCTATGAAACCGTCAAACCGCACAGGCCTTATTTAGCTAATTGAACGAACCGGCAAAGAATGTAAAACCTAACAAAACTTTCGGTTTCTATACAAATCGAATGTGCAATATTAATGTTTGATCCTGTTGCGTGCTAAACCGCTGCCAGCCCCGCCGCGGCTTGTCCGCTAAGCCCCCTACCCGGCCCACATCTAGCACGATGGGTATGATCTTTTAACGCGGCGCATTGTCTCGCTGCGAATGTGTTCCAAGCCGTTCTAATAAAGCTTAATGTGTGCCTTGTGACGTCATGCGCGCTAAATCCAAACACTTTATTTTTTTACAAGAGCTATCTAGATTTTTGAGGGAAGTAATACTTACTAGTGAGATTTTATTGAAATTAACAACTTATTGTTTAGAAAGCATTTGGTTTAAGTAAATTGGCTAATTAGCAACCATCTAAGGACGAGAATTTATGGGATGAGTAGTAGTAGTATGACTTTTCGTTAATTATCGTTAAACGGCTGACATTATCAAATTAGTAAAAAATAAACGTTTCCTTCACTCTGTACAAAATAGCGTATCAACATAATTTTCCTGTAAAACAGCAAGCAAGATGGTGGGGGTTCTTTAATAAACATCTTTTTATAACAAAGATTAGCTCGATAAGACTCGCTTTGGCGATTTTCGACCTCTTAAATATTGCGTAATGAAATTCTCTCGCACACAATTTTTACCTGTAGTAACCCCAAATACGCTACGGGCATCGGTGGCGTCAGGTGATTTTCACGTAATTCTTTGGTTCTATAAAGGGATAGTCCATTTGAATATTGGATTGTAGTCTTTGGTGTATGGAACATGTATATTGGACTCGTTGATAGATAAAAAACGCTAGAAAGACGATTAATATGTTTTATAACGAAAGACCAAAAAAGAGATGGACTTATAAGAAATGGGCGTCAATAGATATGACGAGAGATAGTATGGACGATATGTATGGACGGGTAATGCACATAATTAAAAACTTATCGGGACTTATCGCGCACAGAATGAATACCTGTTTTTACTATACCTGTTAATACGCAGAGGACACAGGAGCAAGTTTGACGTCGAGAGGCAGCCGGCTTTCATGCCCTACGTTAAAGGGGTAACAGATAAGGTGGGGACTGTGTTGAAGGAGTATTCCATCAAAACGGTGTATACCCCCTTATCCAAGTTAACCAGGCATGTGAGGACACCGAAGGATGTCATTCCGTTCCAGACTCCCGGTGTGTACAAGGTGGATTGCAGCTGCGGTAGTTCCTACATCGGTCAAACGAAACGTACCATTGCGGAAAGGATCAAAGAACACATCGCAGCTGTCAAAAATCACCAGGTCCAGAAGTCTGCTATTGCTGAGCATTTGCTTGAGGCGGGTTCTGATCACTGGATCGAGCTCCACGATCCGAAAGTCCTCTCCACTGAACGGCATTACTATGCGAGAACGGTTCGTGAAGCGGTTGAAATCAAAAAAAAACACCGTAATTTTAACCGAGAAGATGGTTTCAAGTTGGCGGCATCGTGGAACCCCGTTATAAGCAAATGTTTAGTTCGCGGTGTAGGTACTAAGTGTTCAACCGATACAGTCAGTGTTGTGTGTCGTAGTGACAACCCTACGTGTGTGCAAAACCAAGTGAGGGTAGGAGACCAAAGTACCCTCACTTCCCACCGAAAAAACTTGCGGTCTGCAGTCAGCTCGCGACCACGGCCATTGTAACATGGTCGAAACGTCGAGCAAAAACAGGTATTCATTCTGTGCGCGATAAGTCCCGATAAGTTTTTAATTATGTGTACAAATCGCGAAAGTTTAAAAATAACAAAGGGTAATGCACAGCCCAGTTAACGGGAAGAGCTAAGGATGATGTAGATTCATTCCAAGAAACAGTTCCTAAGGTTTTAGAAAGAAAAGAAAGAAAGAATTACAGGACAGGAAATAACAAATTAAAATTATAAAAATAACAATTTAAAAGCTCCTGTAATTGGGCCTAGGCTTAGCATTTTGCTGGCCAGCTACCACCAGCGCTGTTCTTCCGTTTTAGAGCCTATGTATAATGTTTGCATTTGTGTGGACCTTTGTTGAATTCTTTGATACCAAGTGAAAGTTTACGGCTGATCTATCCGAGTGGTGACGGATTTAGAATACATAGTGTCACCACCCCATTTCAACCTGCGGGTGTCATAAAGGGCGACTAATTAAATTGTGCTCTAGTTACCGGCGCGTGATGCTACTAAACGGTTTCAACAGAAGACCAGCGTTGGCTGTCTGGCTAACATTTTGGTGAGTTGGGACCGATTTGTGACATCTACATATACACGTTCCTTTTGTCTATACTGTGTGTTATGGGTGTATTTATCACAAATAAATACTTTTTCTATTCTATTTTATTCCTTGCAATGCTGGCTGTCGGTTCCTGACCATATTTTGGACCCCTTATTATAACATCAAGCTCCCTGTCCAGACAATGTTTACTTATGGCATAATATATGGTACGCCCTACAGTAAAGACCGAATATTAAAAATCCAATTTGAGCAATTTCTGTAAAGCTTCGATATCTCCCGTACCCACAATAGGCGAAGATTCTATACGTGCCTTGAAACAACGCCCATAAACTTAATGGGACAGCGTTGTACCTTCATTCCCATAGTAATAATTAGCTGAGTATGTGTGCCCACAAAATTTTATGCCTCTGCAGGTATGTTTGAAGATGAAAATTAGCTCGGTGCGTTTAAGGAGATCAATAAAGTTTTAGCAAATGGCTCTTGCTGTTTCGGCCAGCCCCACTCGCAATCTTCGTGTTAATATCGATCATCCAATTGAGATCGCAAAGTTTGCCCCTCGTTGATTTAAGACGGTGTACATTCCGTCAGGCTGGAAAGTTTGAGCTACTTTGAGAAGCTTGATGCTGCGAGCAAACTCCACTGCATTTTATTAATATCGAACCAATATACGGGGTGTTTCAAAACCCTCTAGTAACAACGAAAAGATCGGTAAGACTACTGATACAGATGATGCATTCAACATTTCAGGGAAAGCTGTGGCAGTTACTCTGGAAATTTTGGGTCGAAAGTGTCTTAACTTGAGAAATACGCACTGACAATCCGAGAATACGGTTAACAAAGCTTGTAAAATAATAATAACAACAGCTATTGATTAGCTTTCACTGGAACTCATAAATGTCAGGTTCATTAGAACGTCGGTATCTCACACGGACTACAAGATAAAAATATACTGATCCCGATTACTTCAATGTCCTCACTTCTGATGGCTATAGGGCTTTTCTTACAACCTGTATATTATGAACATACTTAAATATTAATTCTAAACGGGAAGATCTTTACCGCAACTACACGGCAAGCTTTAGTATGCCAATGATTTATTCTCTTATGTACATTATGTATCTGTTGAGGATCATATACGAAATCTGGTCAAGATATTTCTGGGTAGACTTTACTACTACTCAGTCCATAGGTAACCCACTGTTGAGTCGGGCCTCCTCCAGTTACATAGAGGGTAATTAGCTACTGGGCCACGATGGCCAGACGGGTTGGCACAGGGTTTGGTGTCAAGTTCTCCTGCTCTTGCAGATAGATTGTCGGCCTTTCCCTATGTTGGCTCGTACGACACCCATAGGGTGGAGCGGGGTGGCGGCACTAAGTATTCTAAATCCGTCAACGCCCTGACTAGAAGATCCTTAAGAGCTAATCAGTAGGCGGGCTTAGGGAACAAAGCACACTTTAAATACTAATACATACTAGTTTTCATTATTTTCTCTTTAAATGCCTTCCCCATTTACCTTTGGCCGTACTGAAATCGGTTAACACACACAATCACCGGACATAGGCCGTCATGAAACCCCTTTATTTATATTATAAATATAAACGTGTGTTTTCTGGGTACGGAAACGAAACGATAACGTGACGACACCATACAGGGGGCCGGTGTTGACCGGATGACGTCGCCGGGACAATGTTGCCCCGAATTGCTGCGCTTTAATGCCGCACTGGTGTAATGTTGCCCGTTTTTTTATTGTGCTATGACATCTCCACCATAAGAAATATTCTTTACTGTTGTGCTCTGTTTCTTTCTAATTGTAGGAAATGCGAATGCAATTTGTTTTCTATTGAATCTGGGCCAAAATCACACTATCCATGCACCCTAGAAATCGACGATTAGCTGGGCCACTATACTGGTTTTAGTTGTGGCTATTGAATTACCAGTAGGTACCCCAAGTACTCATTTCCCTTGGTCCAAAGTCCAAACATAATGTCATATGGATTATATATGGATTATATATGGGTGTAGGTATAAAGATTGTAAAAGGCCATTTAAGTAGTTTGCGAAACTCGTTTTCGTCCTGTCCCATCTATTGGAGGTGTATTGATCCACGGGCAGGCGAGCCAACATCCAGCACATATCCTGTTCCAAATTGGAATTTCACCTGTTTGTTTGGTCTGAAAAGCGAGACAGGGATGTGCTAATCGGGATATGTGCTAATGGAAAGGTGATTTTCTGGCGCGTCAGTTGGTTATCTATACGAAACATAGGAAACTACAGCTTCAGGATATTGTCAGTAGACGAATTTCAAATATGTACATGTAGTATGTTTTATTTTAATAATCCATTTTAATCTGAGTCTGTCGAACGAGAAAGCAAACGAGTTATATAGACAAAAACCTAACCTGAAGGAAGGAAATCTTCGTAAATTGTGGCATTGTCAGAATTGCCTCAGAGTGCAACCGTAGGCAAATTCTTTGTGGAACCAACATTTGGCCATTTATTGGCTGAGATAGTAACTTTCTATTTAATCCATAAATCAAAAGCTTCCGTTAAGAACTCCCTATAAACCAGGAGCTTAGTAAAGACTGTGGCTAAGATATATAAATCTTATTGTACATGTATTGTTCCTTGCCTCAGGTAAAGCTAAACGTCTATGCAAGATGAAATGAAAACACGAGGTACTTAAAAGATAACAAACTAAATTAACAATTAGAAGCTGGGGTCCAACCAGCAGCAGGAGGAGCTGAAGTCTTGGTAAGAAGATGCAAATATCTTAAAAAAAGCCTTGTATTTCTTCTTTATGTCGAATACATGTGGACTCTAGTGTTTTAGTGAATGCAATTTAATCGAAAGATATTTATGTGGTGCCATCTGTTACTATATTTTGAACTATCCTATGTTGAAGAAACCTTTGTGATATTTTTAGATAAACAGCAAAGAGGTTGACATAACGATTATCTAATCTATCTGTCACAACAATCAAACCGCGTATTACGAAAAATAACAGATTGCGATTCAAATAAATAATTGGCGTATAACAACTGGGACCACCAAACCGCTGACGCAATTGGAAAGAGAAACTCTTTCTTTTCTTAAATTTCATGACGTGGCTCAACAAACGGCATGTAATTACAGCGAAAAACATTTTCACAAAGGCTTCTTCCGGTGGGCAAAACCGGACATAAAAAATGCACGAACTCACCAACGTGGATGATCCGGGCGTGTGGTCACCGCCTGTAAACAGAAAGGGGCACGTGAGATCGCAGGCAGGGTATTGTGTGCGGTCACCATGCTTTCAGCGGCTTAGAAGACTATGTTTTAGTTTTTCGTAGCGGACTAATATTTGAAAGTAATCAGGTATTTGAATACTATTCGACGTGGTGTGGTCTGTTAAAATATCATTTTTGTATTGTCTATTAAATATTTTGTTACACTCAGTTTAATGTAGACTATATAAATGATTAGTAGTAATACCCGGCCTAGTGGTTAGATGTGCCGCCTTTGGATCAACGGGTCCCGGGTTCGATTCCCGGGTCGGGCAAGTGTCTTTGTCTAAACCAGAGGCACTGGCTCGGAGTCTGGGTGTCATTTCTATCTATAATATGTATGTATTTACAAAAAAAAAAAAGATGTATATAAGTAGTTTATCATCCATCTCGTTACCATAATACAAGCATTAAGTTGCTTAGCTTGGGACGAGATGGCGTTGTGTGAAATGTCCAAGGATATTTATATATCATAATATTACTAATTCCTAGTATGTTTAAGAAAACACGCATAAACGTTTCGCTTAGTATATTACAAAGGCGATGTACCCAATTACGCAAAAAAATGATACATCGTTTTGGGGTACATTAATGTGGATTACCTTATAGAGAATTCATTTCGTTTCCACAAAATTTCTTCAAACCGCGAGTTTGTATGTAACCCAAAAATCCGTGTACACAAACAAACATCGCTTATATTTGTCTACCTCGCACGTATTTAAATTTCTAACCCTATATACAATTTAATCCCCTTCATTTCGCATACCTCAGCGGTATCAACATTGCTTATGTTTACATTAAACCTTTAAAGACTGTCCCGACCCCGCAATAAAAACACATGGACATACCATAAAACTGGTTGCGGTCGGACAAATCCGCTAATAACCGCTCGAAATTGGCTCCAGTTCTAGAGGTGGGATGAATAGTATTTAGGGGAGAGCGATTGACTATTTTTTTTACAATTATCCAAGGTTTTTGTTTCACTGTTATTTTAAACTGAGTTGATTTGTTTTTATTCGACTACGGAAGTTTTTTGTTGCCTAGGCGCATCTTACTAGATACTAAATTTATATTAGTTATTGTCACATTTATTAATTCACATTCATTTATCATTTTAACAAAAAAGACTGAACTAAAAAAACTGATCAGTCTCGAAGGTAGAAGTTACAAATTATCACATTTTTGTTTTGTTTCAGTAATAAGATTTTTAGTTTTGGAGTTAGATTTACAAAATAATTTCAGTTGTTCCGTATTAAAAAAATACACAGGGATTTTGAACCTAAGACATCATCCTAAACACGAACTATAGATAAAAAAAACATGATGCAAAAATGAAACATTTTGTTATATTCTACTCCACGAGTCACAACCGCAGGCAAATCGGCATATCAATATAAATAATTTATAGCTATTTGGTTCACAAACAGAAACCAGTTAGTGCGTCTCTATTTGCGGTTGGCCAGATCCACTAATAACCGCTGGGACCCAGCCCCAACCGCCCCTTACTGGTCTCAATAGCACTTTGATGTTGTGGAATTCCTGTTAATTTTCAATTTTGCGACTGTAAGCACTCGCCCGATGAAGATGGCAATTGTGCTTGAGATTTGCCGTCAGTGAAGTTTTTACTAATTAGTAAATATGAAATAGATTGGATTCTCTCACATTTCATAAATAATGTTTAAAAGACATTGTACATCAACTATGTGTGGTTATTTTCTACCCTAATCTAAAGGACTCAGTGTATTGATTCAAGTTCAAAGATTACGGTAACCTGGAAAGTTTTAATTAAAATGACACATTGACTACCTCGATTGCTCACCGAAACTAAACATCAAAAAGTATCGTTTGGCCTGTTTATGAACCGGTAGACAGTTTTGACAAAAACTGTTTGAAACTATGTATAACTCAAAACAAGCAAGCAATCATAACAGCTAAATAAAATCTTATTAAAAATGAATAAGTTCTGGACTCCAATTTTAAAGCACCAAAGGTTTGCGCGCCAGCCCTACTCAAATCGGTTCCGCCCGCCCAGCGAAGCGATAACCGAATGGAATTATATTTTTTTTCTATAACCAGGGTATTTGTACAAAATTTCCTGTCACCAATTAAAGTTGGCGAACTTTAATTAATAACTGAACATTTCCAACGGGTCTCATATTTTTTCAGGCAACGCGAACTCCGCCATTCTAATTTGTAGGTTCCTATTACTTTATAGTTAGTTTGTCGATTTTGGAATCGGGTTTCTCAAAGTTTTGAACAGGCAGGTCCGGCTAACGATCTCGTTAAATGTCACGAAGTGTTCTTTTAAAGTACATCCTGTAGATTTTTATTAACAATCTATGTAATAGCACCTGTACCTATTAATATTATATATTAAATACATTTGCGTAAATTGAGTTTACTAATAATTTGGCGTTTCTCACACGGTAAAGTAAGCCTCTATGTCGACATATATATTTGGTGAGTTATTTTCAAATTCTAATCCGTGATCACTGAGTTGTTAATAAAAATGTAACGGTGAACGCGAGTTTGGCTTATCCAATTCGATATCATTCTGTATTGTTGCATTCGCTTGAGCTTAGATAGAATTCGCTCGAGCATAATCTCATAATTCACTGAATGTGTTTTCCTACTTGGCAATTGATAGCACTTTATACGGATTATACGATTTACCAGTAACTTGGCTAGGAAGACTAGGGCGGCTAAATTAAACAAAGACTTTTTATCTCTAACTAACATTAAAAACGACATCATTATATTTTAGGATTATTGAAAAGTATAATTAATTTAACTACAATATTCCTTTGTTTATGATAACCAGATTATACTCTGCCGTAGAACATAATTATCTTAATAAAGAATAACTTCAAGATCTTCTGCTAAAGAATACGATATGTGTATCCAAAAGTTCTCTACAAATCACTACAACAGATAAAAAGTGGTTAATTAATATTAATATTCTATCTGTAGCAATTGATTCTGTATTAAATATTGTGCTATACTCAGTGTATCGTTTACCATCTGTTTGTTCATTTTCATATTAAAATTAACATTACACTAACGTATTCACAAATATAAAAGGCGTTTGGAATTATCCGAAATGTATGTTCGGTCGTGCAAAACTTATTAAATTTCGATTGTCATTTCATCGCGGGCACAGTCACGGCAAAATTATCCTTCATGCAAAATTGAAAATGGATTCCTTTAAATAGTAGGTAAATTCAATTTTAATTTTGAACAGTAAATATTCTGTGCCTCCTGATAATGTCACATCGATGTTACAATGACAAAGCTTTAGTCACTTGGATGGGTTAATTGAAAAAGACTCTATATTAGGTATTCAGTCTCTTGGCTCTGAGACATTTGATACTTCGCTCTTTATCTTTTGCATTAGATAGTTCTACGCCTAGTTGATAGATATCCACATCTTATTGATGAGGTCGTAGCCAAGCCGAGGACCGTGTGGAACGCATTCGATCTGGAAACGCCTTGCGCTGCTGGATATTGGTGTCCATCATTTTTAATATTCATAGCCATTTTACCATGCATTTCAGTCGCTGCACGTA
Organism: Clostera curtula; assembly: GCA_905475355.2. Lineage (NCBI taxonomy): Eukaryota > Metazoa > Arthropoda > Insecta > Lepidoptera > Notodontidae > Clostera > Clostera curtula. Next base: position 26,736,929 of record FR997794.1, on the reverse strand, counting down.
GTCAGCAGTGTGAAAACTTAGAAAACCAGATAGGCTAACCTTGGTATATTTCAAAAGGCAAAGCAGCAGATCTCTGTACAACCCTCAATTGGTCGCATCGCAATGCACGAGCACTGGCCTGATTCTGATAAATGAATCAAATAATTAAATCCATGCAGACTGGCACACGCTAGATAACGACGTTAGTTGCCGTCAAGTGTCAGATTTCTCACCGAAAATCTGAAACGAGTGTCAAATCCAAAGCCGCGTGGATAATCTACCGTGACGGTTCCAATGAATGCGCATTTTTACATAAAGATTTTATTATATTTCGAACGTCATATCCAGTGAAATTCTCACATTTTGAAACTGTTAATAATTTGCGTTCCTCACTTTAGTGATACTGAATTTAGTCATGTGTAAACATCAAAACATGCGTGCGTGGTCGCTTACTCAACTATGTAGTATTAACAATGAAAATCCAATGTCACTGCAAATTGAGCCAAAAATAACTTTTTTCATTGATCACAACTTCATTACAGTACCCTGTAAAAAAATTCAAGTCGAGAGGACAAGTAAACAGATCAATAACTTAATTAATTTTAAACCATTTCCACCTCTGTACATCCTGCGAAACGCTTTTTAGTATCGTAAATTAAATGTAAACACAGAAGCCAACCGCAGGAGGTAGATACAGAAGTCAGCCCAACAATAGAACATCGAGAATTATACGAAACTTTAATCAACTGTTGCCGAGACTTACCAAACTTGGCCGTCTAAAACGTATAGACGCTATAGTTAAAGATAAGACCAACTCCAAACTCTACAGGGATCAAAACCCCAAACGATTTGCAACGTGTACCGCCAAACAGCACCGCAGTTTTTATTTAAATGGTCATCTAAATTCCTTTGTTTTTTAAGACATCACTTAATTTTATTTGCTGTGTACATCACGTTATGTATATGCAAAAAGAATCTATATCACTATCACTACATATAAAACAAAGTCGCTGTCGTCTGTCCGCCCCTATGTATGCTTAAATCTTTAAAACTACGCAACGGATTTTGAAGTGTTTTTTTAATAGATATAGTGATTTAAGATGAAGGTTTATATGTATAATACATGCATAATAATTGTAGAGAAACATTGATAAATTAGATGTACATCATTACACCCGTGCGAAGCCGGTGCGGGTCGCTAGTATAATTATTAAATAATAAATACCGAAACATTAACAATTTGGTTAAGAAACAATCCGATGGTGCAGGAATCTCTAAAGATGTCCCGAGTATTGACGTGACATAATTTAAGTGATTTCTAGCTAGCGGAGCATCGGGGAGTGAAACCCGAGTCCCTGTGGTTCGGCAGTTTTAGTGGGTAGGTTGGGGGCTAAGTCCCATCTTTCCGGACCCCGGAGTCCTACATACCCCGCTTGCCCCTGGCGGCCGCCTATCATGAGTTAACGTCGTACACAGTCAGTACCTTGCTGAGGCATAAGTATTAGCGTCGCCTTACGCCACTTGCACATGGCATTTTATCATATCTAGCACAGTTCTGACTGTGGTTACAACCTTTCTTGACTTCTTGGTTATGTATTGTTGCCAGTGAAGCATTGCGATTCATGTTTTAAATTAAAGCGGACCTAAGATTCAGATGACTTGAAACAAAAATGACAAAGTTTTCGGAATGTTTGTTTATTTGTTTGGTCAGAAGTTTGTCCGAATGTCTAATTAAAGTCTAAGTTTTTTAGTTCTGGATGTGAACTGAAAATGTATCTTTATTTAAAGGCGAAGTAGTCAAAGAAACGGTAAAAGTATTATGTATTAATTTATTTCAAAACATTTTAAATAAAATATAATTAATAAATCTAAACTATATATAACGGTAAAATATTTAAGGTGAAAATAGTAAAATGTTGAACTATTCTATATATCAACGTAGGAAAACGTATTTGCTGTAAGCCTCAAAAATTCGAAAATTCGTTTTTACATCATTTTGATCAGAAAAAAAATCTTCGTCGATTGATCAGACCCTCATAATTTTAACGACGAAAAAAAATCGCTGTAAGTTTTTTGAAAATTATTGGTGTGGTCTTGGCTGCAAGTCTATCAAAAACCAGTATATTTGATGCATTTGTTGCTTACGCCATTCTTGAAACAGATACTTACGCCATTTTGGCAGGATGAGTTTTTTGTAATACCGACACTTACACGTTTTAATGACGTCGTAAATAATAAGATAAATGCTTCACTGTGGCTCACATCTAGTTAGTTTTACGTTAAAAAATATGTATGCCATTTAAAAGTTCTAAACATAATAGAAATGTTTTGTTGCCATAGAAAATTCTTGATGGTTACAGCGTTTTATACATTCGTAAAAAAAACTTGTTTGCTGTAAGCCACAAAAACACTGGTATTAATTGACTCAGAAGGATATCTCTATACGTAACATGTAAAACAAGAAAAACTAAAAATACGTTTTTAAAATCATGTTCCTACGATGGATAGTATTTGAGAAATGATTTTTTTTCTAATTTTAGAAATGTTTTTTGGCTCTGCTGAACATTTCGTGTTTTGAGGCTTACAGCAAATACGTTTTCCTACGTCGATATATTGCCATACCCACCTATAAGGTAAACTTCGGTACATTGTCAAGAAGAAATGCAACTGTTTTAATTGGACATCACTTCTCGGGTAAAGTTTGACTTGCCATGATGTAGATTTTGGTGCAGGTCGAACTTAAGCTATTATAATATTTTGGCAAAGTTCTGTCGAGCGCGGGCACGGTAACTATGCGATCAAATAGTTGAGCGCAAATTTGTGAGCTGCGCCATCTATTGGCGGGTAGCGCGAATAGCTAGAGAGCAATTTCTGTTGATTTATTGAATGGGAAAAATGTTACCGTCGCATTCCTGGGCTGCATATTTCGGCGTCTGAAGTGCACTATTGTATTCTGCGGCTTCGCTTAGTTAAGCAATTTTTGCACTGAACAACTCGACCGGCTCTCGAGTTATTGTAGTTATTTGTGCAACAAGAGAGCAAAGTCGTTTTTTGCTGCGAGTGCTGATATTGAATCCCGAGTAAGCGAAGGAATCAATGATTGAATCACGAGCGTAGCGAGTGGTTCTAAAGTTGATTCCTGAGTACTGCGAGGGATTCAAAGGCACGAGATGCGAAAAATTTTGCTCTCGTGTAACACACATAACTTTTCACTTCAGCAGCGAGAACACTATAGGAAATTAAATATATAATTATCATTATTGCTAAATTTCTTTAGTTAGTACGAAATTCCGAACGTGTTTGTCTTTGAGATCGAATTAAAAACCGGAGTAACCCCATAGCGAACCCCTTTCATCCAATCGAACTGTTAAAAGTACGTCTAGTTTGTATTTAATCAAATATAGTTCCCATAATATTGCTCTATCAATTTAATATTTATAATCTGTACTTTAATGCTTTGTATTGTTTTCTATAGCGCTACCTGCTAACATTTAACTTCATAACTCTAACGCAACTTATAACCAATTAATTTAACTTTCATAATCACACGAAATTTCTAACACAACACACTTGTCATTGGCAAAATCATCGGTATAACGATGGAAGCCAAAACCTAAATGAAGAAGAAGAAGAAAAATCGGAGCTGTTGGTACTGGCCACTTGGTCTTTGTCTCTCTCTCTTTTCTATTGGCGGGAAAGAGATAGTGTCAATGTTTCGAATTAGAATTAAAAAGTTACTTTGTCTCACTCAGTGGGCAAAATCGCATTTTGTCCACTGTTTTCAGTGAGCAAAACCTACATGTTTGAGCTACTGAAGTGAAAATTAGTTTTCTTATACTTATTACTATCTGAAATTTGTTGTTTTGATTCTACAAAAGTAATAATACTTAAATACCTCGATTATTTGTTGTATGAACATTATTTACTTATTTACTACTACACGCCAACACAAAACCAAGTATCAGCTAGGTACCGAGCCGGGGACCTTTTGCCTAAAATACTCCACTCCGAACCTTTTTATGACATTTAAATGTCAACGTTTCAACTATACCTCGTAACGGGTTTGTCGCCATTTGGAAAATGCCACAATAACCTTATGGTTATGACGGTAGTTTCCATGTGTTACACCTGGGGATACTTTTACCTCAGTTCAGTTTTACATCAATGCCAGATATATAATTATATGATTATTATAGTTGGTTAGTTACCTGACCACGAGTATGATTGCCATATAGTAGATATAGAATGGCAGCCAGGACCCAGTACGATGGACACCCATCCCACATCCAGCGGGCAGACGTTGCTTAATTTTGAGATCGATTGCGCCACGCACTGCCCGCTACGCTACACCACGAAAACAACCGATAAAACTCAAATAAGCGAAGGAAAGAAGTTTTACACAAATTTTATGAATGTTTTGCTTTAACCGATATGGTACTGTTCTCTTTCTCCAAAGCTCCAGCAATCAAAGCTGATCTTGGCTCGGCGTTTACACATACAATATATGTCGGCAAGCCTTACAACATTACGTAATACCTCAATGTAAAACAAAATGTGTTTGCAGACAAGTGTGCCGTGATACTCCACAAATTGATGTCGCACTACATACGACCAAATCTAATCTCAAATTCCCAGACACTTGGGCTTCGAAACCGCTGCTTACTTATGGCTCATACAGATTTTAGACTAGATAGCTAGATTCATGCTAAGATTCATTTCTAAACGAGTCTCTAGTTTATCTACGAAATACCTGCTGTTACATTTTTTTTTCTTTAATCAAATGTTATCAGATCCAACGCGGTGCAGTACTTACCTCTACCTTTGTGCTCATAGTATTCTGTATTCGTGACTGCAAAGCTGTTTACAAGGACAGGCGGTCGGCTTGTTCAAGAACGTTAAAACTCGTCAATCAATTTCAATAACAAAGCTTCTGTACATTTAGCAGATATTTTTCTATTTGACAAAGAATGATTGCAGACCGCCAACTGTGTCTATAGTGGATTTGTTTGAGCACCGCAGTTCGCTTGATCCGTTTACAAACAAAATCAGTCCAACAATGAAGTGAAATTTGCCCTTGGCAATATGTTGCGTACACGGTGGAAAGGTATGTTTTCTATTTTGAGGGTAATTTCTGCTGTGTGTAAATGTGGAATGTTATATTTTTGTGTGTCTGTACTGTGGGCGTTTACATGCCAGTGTTTCGTTTCTTTTTTTTGTATTACCTTGACCACTCTCACTCGTCACACACATCTTATTAAGCTATCGAGTAATAAGTCGGGTAACATCTGGCATTTTCAGTGCTTGGCAATTATTAGTAACGTGTTTAGACTAGTCTGCCATAAAACCCACTGTCTATTGATTCACATTTTGGCTTTTACGCGAATTATTTCGTACCTGAACTATTAAAAGAAAAGTGCCACTGGGTAATGAACGGGTGACAATGGATCGAGGGCTTGGACTCACTAATGATAACTTTCAGCGAGTGAAGGTGATCTTGCCGAAATGCTCCCTCTTATTACGTGTTACGGTTACAAACACTCACAATTTCTAAGAGACGTGAAATTACATGAATGAACATATAATTTGTGAATAAAAAGAGGAATTTGACGGCATTATGTCGACTTATAAGGGTGAAAGCATTATGTTTTTCAAATACATTACAGATTCTTGGAAACATGGAATAGAATGTACTTAACAAAAGGCTTTCCTTTCTATAAATAAGAAATAATTTCAAATTTTTGCGTCCGCTTATAAGGCAACAAGCAGTCAAAAAATACATTCCATGAGGAAAGTATTTAATGTAATTGTGGTTTTATAATAATTTTAATATATATTATAATAATTAGATTATACAAAAATAAAACTAATATGGCCCTTTTTATATGCATGCATATATTATTATGTATTTAGTGCATCGACAAAATGTTCTAGATTGATCAGTTCCTAAGTCAACGTTCGATCTAACGTGTTGATTCAGTCTTTTGGAACAGCATCTCTATACATATGTTTTGTTAAAATAAATCTATAAACCTGCCTTAACTTATATGTGGTTCACATGTCCATGAACACAAGATGTTAGTTATTAAGGATAACTACGAGGTTGTCATCTCTGCTACATCATGTCATCTACGCTAGTGCTTGCTGTTATTTTGCTTTTACTGAATATTCTGCACGTAGCAAGCACCTTCAATAAATAAGATCATATCGTATAGTATTTAATAAATGCTCATACGCAATTAAGTCCAACAGGGTACAGCGTACCTATATCACTTAATTGCTCGCTTGCGGGCGTGCCAATATCCAATTTAATTACCACCAAGTGACTCGTTTAGGATCTAAATATGCATTTTTGATATAATCCTGGCCACTAGAATAATAAGTCTTTGCTACTTGTATGAATAGAACAGAGACGTGGTCGCTCACCATGGGCTCCATCAGAAGGCTCAAAGTCACCCAAAGGGCAATGGACAGGGCTATGCTCGGAAATTCCCTGCGAGATCGCATCAGAAATGAGGAGATACGCATGCAAACCAGGGTCACCAACATAGCCCACAGGATTGCCAAACTTAAGTGTCAGTGGGCAGGGCACATAGCGCTCAGGACCGACACCCGTTGGGGCCGAAAAGTCCTCGAGTGGCGATCGCGTTCCGGAAAGCGCAGTGCTGGTAGCCCCACACGGTGGACCGACGACCGGGTTAAGGTCGCCGGAAAACCATGGATCTGGGCGGCCCACCAGCCTTTGTGGAAATCCTTGGGGGAGGCCTATGTTCAGCAGTGGAGGTCTCACGGCTGAAATGATGATGACTTGTATGAATAACGAATAAAAGTTTTATATTTTATACTGGTCTCAATTTAAATCAGCAAAACTACAAAATAACAAAAAAAATCTCGTAAGACATCCCAACGTGCAAATTGCGTCTCCCGAAAGGGGACCTTCCCTTTTATTGCCCTCTACCCCCCCCCCCCTCTAAGGTAAATGAAAAGCATAATCGATAGCAGATATAGACCTATTCTTAAGCAGCGTTTTGTTAAAAATAATATTTATAAAATCGTCATTGTCGCAGGGGCTGTTATTAAGAATGCTATATTTTTTAATCTTTTGTTGGAATTGTGATTGATAGCGTTTAGTTGATGTGTATTTAATGAGGTCTGAGGACTTGGTGAGGATGTGACAAATTAGAAAAAAAAGTTGCAACTGTAGAATATTTGTATCAATCTACGCACAATTTAAGATTCATTTGGAATTTACGTTGCCTTAAAACCTCGACCATATCTGCCCACTCTATTTAAAAGTTTGTTTTTCCAGTAAGTGAATGTGTGATGATCCATGTGATGGTGGATTTAGAATATATAATGTCACCACCTCTTTCCATACTGAGGGTTTCGTAACAACTGACTAAAGGAAATTACATGGCCGAAAACCTAGCCGCAAGAGAATGACAACTCGGTCTTTTAAAGGCTGACAATAATATAAGAATATTCTTTCAATTTATTCTTCATAAGAAATGCAGTTCTTCTTAAACCATATATTACCTATTAATCGCCTTCTACCATGTATTAATACATATGTATATCTTTTAAAATTGGCCCTGTCCAACGATTGTATAAAAGCAAACATAACAGTTATGCTTACTTACAATTAAAATGTTCCCTTTCCGAATCTCAAAGGAGCATCTCAAAGGGATCCCTTTGATTTTATAGAGTACAGAAATGTATATTTACAACCCGTTGGCTCCGTGGTACTTGGCATGCACGGTGCCGTTTGTAATACCGAGACGGGAGGTACTGCAAGTCGATGCAAGAGTTGTTGGTTCAGTATTAGGTTAGTTTATTTCGTTGTTTACCATTACAGGATTTAAATAAAGGAAATTTTTAGACTGCTATTCAGAAGTACATTAGTCGGGTGTCTAAAAAAGCAAAACATGATTCCTACCGAGAATGGATGATTTGGCACAATAATAGTTAGTTAAACTGGATGAAAACAGATGTTGCAAAAGAATGTTGAAAAGGTTAATTAAAAATAATTACATTATTTTGTGTTAAGTAGTAACACAAAATAATGTAATTATTTATAATAAAGGTAATTAGTTCTTTCTTTTCACGGCAAAGCACACTTCTGACCGTTGAATTAAGGGTTCTTTCAAGTGCCTATAATTTCACTTTGTTTGCAGCATTCACGAGAGCGGTCGAAGATAATGGATTAGTGACACTGGGTTCCCAATCCATCACCGCTCAAAGGATATTCTCCATTTAAATGTAAAAAATCTTATTAAAATATAAACGTATATTAATAATATGTAAACAAAATCTCTAACAAAAAAGTGTAACTAAAAAAGTCGCGAAAATTTATATAAATGGGAGTATAGCTTTACTATACTATTTTGCGTATGATGTAGCTTCACTATGCGTTCTTCGGAGACGTACGTCTGTTATAAAATTAGGAATATTATAAACCTACCTATATCCATTATAATTTTAGCCCCTGAGTCCTCCGGGCCTCTTCCAAACCCAGCCAACTGTGATAGGCTGGCCAGGCGAGTAGGCAAAGTGTGTATATAATATAAAGTGTTCATTCTGTTGGGACTGGGTTATCGGTGGTTACGTGCAAATTCCTTTAGTCGCCTGTCGAAACCTTTGGATGAAATGGGTTGGTGACAATGTGTATCTAAAAGCCGACACCTATAACAATTATAATGCCTACACACAATGTGTAATACTAGATGTTATATTACAGCGTAGCGAATGAAAACAACTTTTGTCTGCAGTGAGCACGTGTTTCGTGCGTAAGTTTGTAAACGTCTTACACGAAAAGTTAACTAAAAAATTTTACAAGTTTTTCATAATTCATGGTGACAGGTCTGATTCAAAATTGTATGCATTCGGCTCGATATTACTGTATTCAGTATTGCCGTTTAATAAAGAAATAATAAAAATTAAAAGTATTATCAATCCACAAGGATAAATCATTTCATTAATACGCAGCAAATGTTTACTGTTTACTTTGATCGCAAAATAATATTCGATTAAGTTCAGGTATGCTTCATCGGAGCAGGTAATCCACATGATATTATGGTAAAATAAACAATTTTATCCATAACAAGCTCTTTGAAATACATTTAAGGTACGCGCAGTATTTCGTATTAATATTTTTGTCAACAAATTAATCATGATTATACTCAGCCCCTCTCGAAAAGAGTACACACATATACATAAATATAATTAATATGTGTGTGTATAGAAATGTGCATAACGTATGAAGGGGAACTACTTGTAGTGATGGGCAACCAATGTCATCATTGAGGATAATTATATCGATAAAAAAATTACACAGGGTATACTGACTTTTTAATAACCAAAATGTTCTAAAGAAAGTTTCTTCAATGGCGAGGTATGTTAGGTGTGTATATTATATATAATAATATATGATTAAAGTTAACTGTTATTTCAATGCTTAAAAAGTAAAAAAAAATAGATTAAATTTATTGATTACGCTTAGGTTACAATGGGTTCGATGCCTCCCGGTACCAAATTTTAAATCATGTTTCATAAAATATCAAAGTAATCAATTACCGAAATGCGTCATAATTGTCAAATCCCAATTGTCAGCCATCTTAATTGAACTCAAGCTGCAGCTTTAAAACGTAATCGAATCAACAGCACCCCTTTTCATAAAATGTCGGTTAACACTTTGTGTAAAAGGCACAAGGACTGAAATTTATTGAATGTGAAGATAATAATTGTATTAAGTTTGGATATTTTATGGGTGCTTCCGGAAAACGGTATCTACGTATTAAATGAATACGAACATCGTTGTAAACAAGTTTGACTCCTAATGATTCTATGAAAGCTGATCTCTGTAATCGAGCATAACTTTCTTGTTGTTCACATTACATTATTTTTTACTTAGCGAGGTATTCGTGCGTAACAACGGCTGTGAGGAAAATACCGATGACTAGCATTTTTTATACAGATACCGTAATAGTTTTAAGAAAATTACACATAGTATCGATGTTTTAAATCAAAACAAGCAAGCATTAAAACAGTGTCAGACGTAACTATTAGTCTGGTTGAATTCATATATGATCAAATTAACAGTATTATTCTTCTATCAGATTATCAATGCATATCTTCTTTTGAGACTACGTTACTGGACCGTGGATTCATCCAGAACCAGTTTTTCAAATTATCCCGCCAAAGATGCGTTTATGGCCAGATGGTCATTGAACTGGTACTTTTCCTGTAGGATAATTGTTGGACGTGAAATTTGTGTCCCGTATTTTCAAACTCTTTTTATAACTTTGTAATAAAGCCATCCTAAATTCAATTAAAATAGTAATTAATCAGTTTAACCAAATGTCTTTATAGCACATGATCTCAGTATCATTAATAAAAGAAATGACGTATACGACGCACGTCTTCAAACAAATTTTATTCCATCAGTCAACGGCCATAATTAGGTTTTGCGGACAGACTTACCTACTCCATGTTTAACTAATAAGTAAATTACCTCGAAGGAAAGTCCATCATCTTGTGTAATAACTTGAAAATTGTGGTTAGTTTGGTCGCGTGCCTAAATTTTGGGCAAAATTAATAGTTAGTAGCCCTTAATTGCATACGAGGCGCTTGGTCGTAGCAGAACTATATTGTGGCCGAATTTGAAATTTAGAATAGAGAACGGTTAAAAATAAAATGTACACAAAATTAATAGATTTCGAAGGTGAAAAGAACGTGACAAGATATTTTTATCTAGGGTTCTTTTAAATATTTCGACATGCATATTTTTGTGCTGATCATTTGAGTCACTTAAAGTCTTAGTCGTCTCTCTATTTTTATACGACGTTAGTTGTATGCACTCCATAGGATTGTAGGTACTCCAAGTTAAGGGAGGAGATAAGGTCAATCACGATTGGTGTAACGCATTCGAAACATCGGGAAATAAATAAGGTAATATTTTATAACCACGATAAATCATTAACAACTTATTAATATGATTATGTCATTAGCTTTTATATAGTTTCCAGGAGGTTTCATTATAGAATTGGCGCTGGTAGTTTTTCTAAATCAAAACAATATTATCGATACTCTTCACACCCCTAGTGGTGCACAGACGTCCCTATCGATCCAGCTTCCGTTTGCGAAAGCTGCTATCGGCCGGTGACCCCATGACACCCTTATTGTAAGGTTGACGGCAGATGGACTGGTAAAGGTCTAAGGATTAGCAGTAGTCTTTTTTCCATATGTGAAATCAGCGATTTCAAGACTGTCTGATTGGTAACTGTCAAACGTATGGCGGGATCTTTCAATATTAGATCGGTAGTAATGTGAAGATTTTTTTACCCTGGACTAAGAAGAGGGCCCGTGTGGCATATTAAGAATACCCCGTATGATATAATGCCACCACCCCATTCCATCCTGAGGGTGTCGTAAGAGCCGATTAAAGGAAAGGCCAGGCAGCAAATCTAGCGGCAAAATAAGGAAAACTTGTGTGGCTCGGGAGGTTGATTTTCCTCCTGCAATTAGAGGAGGCCCGACTCAGCAGTGGGTCTTCTATGGGCTCAAATGTTGATGATGATAATGAAAAGTTTGACGTGTCTGAGGTTTGAAATTCATTAGGGATTTTTCGGGGTGTTTTATCTCATACATCTGCTGAGTCGGATCTCTTATGTCTACATGGAGGGTAATTAGCCTACTGTGCCACCCTTGCCAGACGGGTTGGCACAGGGTTTAGTATCAAGTTCCTTCTCTTGCGGCTAGGTTTTCGGCCTTTTAATTTCCTTCTGTCGACTCTTACGACACCCTTAGGATGAAATGGGGTGGTGACAGAATGTATTCTAAATCCATCATCATACGGTGAGTCAGACGAGTGTTTTATCTACATACGTATATTTGTATAAAATCTACTAAGGCATTTGAAGTTGAAGTTTATATTGTCTCTTCTAGCCTAGTCTAAAGCGGTGAGGGTGGGTTATTTCTCAATGTTTGTTCATTGAAATAATTAGGCTATACGGTGGAGGGAGAAATGGTGGTAAACAGTGTATATATATATTATGTTATGGCCCTTAATGGACGCTTAATGGAAAGCTCCCTGTCCACGTAACATAGTTCATTTAACGGAGGCTTCTATCGGCTGCATGGCTATTATATGTAGCACGCGGCTGTACGCGGTGAAACAACGTGTGCATAATTTAATCAAGTGCCGTCGATGTAAAATAACCGCTGTTTAGTCTGGCCTGCACCATGGAAAAGCTACGCTGTAATAGCTTAATTTCTAGTTTTTCTTCGATTGCAGACAGAGTTCTAAGTGGTATCTGTAAACGCGTTAAAAATTTAAGACTGAACTAAAAAATACGTGTAAAAAAAAATGAAATTATGGTATCCATCATCTGTCGCCACACGGGTCAGCTTGCTGTAATAACCTATCGTTCGATTGTTTATTACACTTTTGGATTTAAGGAAAAGCTTAAAGATATCCCACAGACCTGGATTATTATTTCAAATTTGAACCTTATTCGAAATGTGCGAAGTTAAATTTTTACATTTGCCTCCTTCTTGTTGTGTGAAAGATCCTGTAGGATTATTTTAAATTCTTTTATGGTTACAAAATAGTCCAAATCTAGATTATTTAACATTTTTGAAGTGATTTTTGTTACACAACCAGCGTTATTATTTATAAGATTAAAACACCGTTTATTTAACCAGTAAACCGTTAAGGTGTTAAAGGGCAGTTCATATAATCGAACATCAAAAACGGACCACACTACAATTTCAATATAAACCAATCTCAGTGAGTGAATTTTCATAAATATTACATGAAGCGACCTTATCGGCGGCCATTTTCATATAGAACGCTTATTTTTTTGCCCTTATTGATTTTCTTCGCCGAAAATCGGTTTTGTATAGTGTCGGCTCAGATTAGAGTGCATCCGAGATTTTACCTGAAAGTGGCGATAGTTTCATGAGAAATTTGAACATGATGGGTAGTCACCTAAATATTTTTTATGGAAAATTATTGCTAGCTTTCATTGTCACATCATACTTTATATGATGTGAAAATGAAATGGCTCTTAATCTGCTTCTTTTTTAATCCTAATATATTTCCCCTTCCACTTTGACTACAGTGTGTACCAATGTTCCTATATTTTTAATACATCGATATTTGATTCATCATCATCATGATCATCATTTCAGCCAAAAGACGACATAGAAGATTTCCACGAAAGCCGGTCCTGAGCCCACAGTCCACTTTGATTGACGACTTTTGTCTTCAAACACTGCGGTTTTCTGGACGAAAAGATCTCTCGCAGCTTCCCGAACGCTGCCCAGCCGTGTTGGATTAAAGAACAGTTTTGATTAAAGAACATTAATTTGTTATTAGTATTAGTAGAGTATTAGGACTAAATATCTCAATTTAGAGTTTCCTTTGATAAAAGTAGAATAAACGGCTACTATATCCACTACAGAGTATAACTGAACTTAGGGTCCACCCCTAAAAGCTAAATAATTTACATTGCATTTAATTATTCATTTAGGGTTTGCAACATTTATTGGTCTCATTCTAAGTCAGTCTAAATGAGTTGCTTTATTTTATTATAAGAGATAGAAGTTATATGTTCTACTGATTATCAAAAAGCTACTTGTTAAAAAACAACTAGCGATGTATTTACCGCTGAACTTTTATTACCAAATAGTTAATTGTAGTGCCTTCATAGTAACAGGAATAAATATAAGAAACCTTAAAAACCCTCACTGAAATGTTTCTCTGGTTGCTATAAGTTCTCGATGATTACGGATTTCGGATTCATTTCACACAGAAAAGCTCGCCATTAGGCATAGGCCAAGTAGCTCAGAAACTCATCGGTGTTCCTGACATTTTATTAATTTTAAACGTCATACTATGTTAATTAAGTCTCCGGCATAAATATCGGACAAAGTTGAGAAAGCGGACATCGCAAGTAACTCGGTAAAGTTACTATTTCTTAGATGAAACCATGAAGTACTTTTCCCTTTAGAATGTCCAATAGATTAATGTTTTATCTATTTTCAATAGAGACTGACAAACTTTCTGAAACTTCATAGAGCGAAAGATGTTTAATATGAAATAAATTTTCCTAACGGTCTTGACTTGTATGTTGTAGTACTTAAGTATAAAAGTTCCGGGCAAAACCTCAAAGAATATATCTTAAACTATACTCTTCTCTCTCTGTAGCTCTATTCCAATCATTACTTGGGTTTACTTGTTGACGTTATTTACAACCGTTTGTATTTCGTACTCTGAAAATACACAGCTTAAATTCAACGTAAAAATTTTAATAAAACATTTCATATTATGGGAGTTTCATCCAAATTTTCACATTTTTATTCTTATGAACATATTAATATTGCCGATCTACATCTTTATAACCACCTCTTATTTTACATAGTTCCAAAATACCGAATATGTGTAGATTGAAGTAGGCTTCTAATGAATATATAATAAAATTATAAATGGAATAGATGTAGTAAACTGTTTTCAATAGGTACATTTATATTGGTACAATAATACTCGTCCGTACAGCTGTACAAAACATAATATCTTGGCGTATTTTTAAAAACAAGACCCTTGTTACATTGAAAATTAATATATTTGTCAGTAGCAGTCTTATCTATCGGCAAAATACCTACAATCAGATCGAATAAATGTCCAAACGTAAAGAAAAACGTAACAAGAACAGTATAAAAAATGTTTACATATTTTTTTGTCAACACGATTTTATTTGCCAGTCCGCTGTGGAAATTTATTAGTATTTACTTGTGCTAAATATCTGTTAACATTTATTAAGCTTGTTTGCCATCAGCCGAGTTTCTTTATAAATTGAAATTTGGGCTGACATCTTATTTTAGATTTGATTACTGTTTAAACTGACACTCTTTGTAAAAATCAAGTAAATATTTTACTACCAATAAAATCTCTTTGAATTATTTAAAAAGCCTGAGGTGCTTACCCGTCTGTCCATGTTGGAACAGAGCGCTAATCTGATCAAAACGCTTTAGTCAGACTATGGATCAATCATACTTTTTTTTCTGAGCATTCATAACCGCTATTTCTGTTTCAGCTGGATTACATCCAAAATCAGGCGTGTAACTTCCCAATAGTGGTTCAAATTCCACAACATCTCCACATCTTCGAAACACCAATATTTCTCCACCCTACAAATTCCCTAACGCAATTCATGTTTCTGAATGAAATATATCCTATTCATATAAATATCCCTATTACGAAAACCTTGTTAAGCACATCCCCAATTGTCTTATTTGTACACTTGACCCAGTTAACTGTTCCATTCATAAATGATTTAATTGACTTAGTTGGGAATAAAAGCTGTTCGTGGAAATTTATAAGAAGTACGGCTTCTTCTTAGAATAAAGAATGTTTGAATTCTTTTTGTTTTTGCAAGTATTTCTTGTTCATATTTTGCAAATTTATCGAAAACTAATAGGGCTGTTTAAATAAGAAATTTTTAGATGTGTGTTTTTACTCGAGCGACGCCAGATTGGCTGAACCCATGTGGATGAAATTTGGCACAAACATGGCCCGGAATGTCACAGAAGACCGTATATTTTGTACGGTCTCCACTGTTTGTGACGTCAGATATATCCGCCTCTTCTTGGTAAAGCGGCCTTTCTAACCGTTGATAAATCGTAAAAATATATTAAATTAAAAACAGCTCATATGAGTCTTTGAAAAAATATTCTCTTACTCTACTTTCATTAAAAGAAGAAGAGCTGTCGACTTACGAGTAATGCCATTGGCAACAAGCAGAGCTTAAATATATGACAGTAACAATTGACACTAAATTATTCTGAAGAGAGCTAATAGAAACATTTTGCTTTTAATGTTCAGCAGTTGGTCCACACTGTTTTGGAAGCTTGCTCTCACAAAATCTAATCATCACAAGGATACGGCGCGTATTGTAAGATGCTTCTTCACTCTGGATCCCTGCCGAGCGATGGTTGGAGGCGAGTGACGCTTTTTCTATCAATTACATTATACTATTTATTAATACCGATATAATTTTCGTGAGTTTTCAAAAATTCTAGCTATGCAATATCCTATTAAATAAAAAAAACATTTTTTTACTCGAAAGCAATTGCCAAGTTTCCAGATTGTATCACCATTGATTTCTGTATTTCGATAAAATAGTGACATCGTTACATGTAACTTTACACCCGTTGTAATACTTGAGGCACAGCTATAACCGGGGAGTGTTATTATTATTGCAATAACCAATTACCCTGACAGCCGCTGTCAAGTCCGATGCCAAGAAAAGTCAGACCTACGCAACGTGACTGCAGTATTACAAATTTTATGGGTAAAACATAATTTAGTTTCCTAATGTTTCAAACCTTTTATGGACTTGCCTCCAATTTGGAGTTTAGTGAAATTCAATTAACAAAAGATGATATCAATTGGTTAAGCCGTTGTTGAATTCTAATAGATGTATCTATTTCTATATCGATTTAGTGTTCAAATTTATGACCAAATAATCGAAGAGAGAGCACCGAGAAAAGTATTGAAATGCTATCTTGCTGCCTATTATTAAAAAAATCTTAGAAATCAACCGAAGAACTTCAAAATGATTTACTAATCTTGAACATTTTCAATATTTTATAGGTATTCTGATAATCAGGGTGAAGACAGCTGATATATTATGATACCAAACTACTGGAAATCGATGCACCCGTTATTGAGTAATAGTAATCCGACTTCCGTTTATGTATGTAATGCTTGTGTATAGGTTTAATATACATACATCTATATGAGGCTGCATTTTAAATTTGAAAATCATCTGATTGGATTTGTGAAAACCATATTGCGCCCAGGGCCTTGCCATGCTCCCAGATTAATTTACTAAAAACCTACTTTAAGATCAAAAAGATAAAAGATTTTCTTTTGGGTATTTACTGTTTACTATCATTTGTAGTTTACGTACAGTTTAATAGGTTACTTCATTGATCAAATATCGCTTTTTAAAGGTTATCCAAAATACCAACACTTTATATTTGAATATTGTTTTTATATATTCGTTATTTTTTTCTCTATAAATCGATTTCCAATCGGTACTGGGTCATTATTCAGTTGGAAAGGTTCTTCGCGGACCTCGCAAGTAGTTGTTAATTATTAGAGTAGTTTCATTACTAATTCTCTTACATTTAATTTTACACTGGAGGTCTTAATGTTATTTTATCGCGAAAAGCTAATTGTTAATCAAAGGCGACATTATTTTCGCGAAGTTCTAAATCTGAATAGAACTTCCTAGTAAATTTATAATTAACGTGAATTTACCTAAATGGGCTAGTGTAAGTTTACTTCTGACTTCAGACGTGGTTGTATGTTCTTCGAGCATTATTAATATTTTTAATTATTAATAGTTGTTCCGTTGTAGGTTTAATATTTTAGTATGTAACGTAAGTTAGGTTAACTTATTTTATAATGCTTTTAAAGGACATAAAATATAAATCACGTACTTATTTGCTCGTCGTATAAATTGAGGTACCCAGTGATTAGTGCATTTTTTAGACCGAAAGATATTTGGAATCGTAGAACCAGAACCTTAAGTTCTGAAATGCATTCACTTCCCGCGATGAGACCGCATTGTAACACTCGGGTTACTACCAGGCTTATGAACGTTCAAGTTTCGGACCTCCGATGCTCGGGAATAAATTATCTACGAAGTAGATATTAATTTAAGAAAATCTTCCGAAAACGATCAATACAAATTTAGACAACCAGACAACTGTTCCGTACTAATATGCGGTTAACGATGATATCGTGAAAAATACCTGCTGACTTACCTTTAAGGCTAGATAAGTAAAAAAAGTTGAGCGCGTGACAGTATACCAATATAAAAGGAGTCTCGACAAAACACTTTCAAATAACGAATCACACAATTACGAAAGAACATTTCGCATAGCGTCACATAAAATATGCCGACAATCCCCCAATATTGATTTTGTAACCGAAATGTAAATGTACAAAGTCATTATGATTTGGCGCGGAAACTTTTTACCAAATGCACATTGGTATTTCTTTAACCACCGATCCGCGCAAAAATCTAACCGAGATTTCATATTAATATTCCCAATCCTTTACTTAGCCACGAAGGTAGTAAGTCAAGAAATAGCTGAAATGATATTAACTCTAAGCGCGGACACATAAAGTCGGTTTTTGAACGCATAACGCGGTCATGTACGGTCTATTTTTACACTCTTACCGTCTGCACCAAATCAATAATGACTGCCTATATATATTTTTATCCAAAATAAATAATACATTTATTGCAGATACGCAAAGCCAAATTCGCGAAATCGTCCTGTTTAATTAAATCGCTTACCTTTGACGACGAACCGCATGGCACCGTCCACAGGAAAATAAATAAAAAACAAAATATAAAATAAAATAAAGTTTAATGGAGAAAAAAAAGGAACATAAAATATGGAGCAGGAAATGTACGAAATAAGAAATTAAATGTATCGATATATCGAGAACATAAAAACAGAGAAAGTACGAGTGTGCGGCTGCTACCGACCGCACTGGCTCTCTGAAGAAAATTCTCAGAGGGAACGCTTATATACTCGTGGGATGGCGATGTGGAGGGATGAGACGGCGGCCATTTTGTTCAGTTGCCATGGCAACAAGGAGATGGCCTATTACGGGAGGGTGGCGGAGATTAGTTGTACCGACAGCAAATGAAGTCCGTGAGATAAAATATTGTTAATCTTTTTTGATAATAAATTAATTAACCTTGAGCCATTTGATTTAATTAGAGCCTAACTTTTGGGTATTTTTTCATTTCTTTATACAGTTGGTTAGTTGATTAGAGATGCAGTGTTTAGGAAATGACTTCATAAATTTTACTAAATTAGGTCAGGAAACCTACATTAATGTGTGCCAGGGATAATCTCAGAAAACGTATTTTTCTTTTACCGTGGGAATTTTATAAATACCCATTTTATTAGGAATATTATACTCGTATATTATCCAGAGTTCACCTAAATAGCAAAAATTTGCGTCAATCATTACTCGCGTAAATATAACGAATGTAATTTTTCCCACTGGTCAAACTTAATTAAGTATATTTTTTGAGGTAAAGTTCAACATCAACATCTTTGCAAAAAGTATATATTACGAAAAAAAACTTGTATATTGCATCGAGCCACCTCAATACCTACCCGAAACTGAATAAAATTCCACTGTTTAGTTGAGCAGCTCCAATCACATGGAATGATAATAGCCTAGTTTAATATACCTTATTACACACCAAATACTGTCTATGAGCTATGTTGTATTTAATCAGCAACACTTGCTGTCTAAACGCCTAAACTTTCGCACTCTTTGCTGTCATTTTATTACAATGTCTGGAGGGGACTTTTCAGAAGCTTACTCAATTGACTTTAAAATTATGTTTAAAATAAATTGATGTTCTCTTTTTGGATACAATACATGTCATCAACGTTGTATTTAGGTCACGATTGACACTTACAAATTGTCAACATATCATTGATAACATTTATATGCTGCAACATTCGACCGTAGACTACCAGACCGGAAAGCGACCACTGCTAATAAGAACTGGCATGAAACGCAGAGGGCTTGCCTTTTATCTTTGTCGGATGCATAAGATTTAGTATTGTTTGTGACTGAATAAATTAGTGAAGACTATCTCATCATTATCATGTCTTTACACTCACCTTATCCATACAAAACCCTCGAAATATTAGTGTTCCACTTCACCAAATAGGCTTCTGCTTATTTTAACGAAGGCTCTTCCAGCAGAATCGTCTGAGGAAATCATTATGAAGTTGTAGCGTAAAGATGAGAGGTATGTATACGTGTAACCTTTTAAATGGTTACACGAATACACATACATGCTTTAACGCTTAATAAACTATAGATTAGGTAAGAGAGATTATATGTGACGACGTCGGGGTACATATTTCGCTTGCCCACTGTACTTGCAGCGTCCGTTTCAACCCTCTGCTCCGCGCACACACCCAAGAAAATGCACACTACTCTACCATCTACTGCATAAATAAAGCACACATTTACATTTTCTGAGTTTTCCAGCTACGGACACAGATGACTCTGTCTCCAATATTATTTACGGGACCTCCGACACAGTGTTCGCCTATGTCTATAAAATAAGAGCCTTCATTGTCCCATACTGAGTGTTGTATCGACGAATTTCGTGGTACCTGTCGTTTTAAACAGGTACAAGTAATGTTTTTGCTATGTTGCTCTTGTTAATATTATTTCTGTTAGAGCAATTATAATCTGCTAAACATATGGGCAATAACATTTTTCAATTACTTTAGTAACTATATTTATGGAGGAATATAATTAAATGTACCAAACATTTTATTTCGGAATAGGCGCAGGAAAACGATATACCCGTTTTAGTCGACCCACTACTTACTTTAATATTTTAGTGATGTTATGTCCTTGATGCTCTCTGCTAATGGAAATTGGACCTTATTGCATTGACTTCAAGTTTCTATTTGAAACATGAAGGCAAATTTTTGTAACATTGTAACTTTCTGTTTGGGTTGAATATTTTATAGCTGTATAATATGCCTACTGCCTAATAGATGGCAGCACTCACAAGCTTTATGAAAATATTTTTGTAAATTAAAAATGCAATTAATGCAATAAAGTATTTAGATAGTCGCTACTCGTTTAAAAATTCAAGTTTAAATAGTTTTTGCTACTAGTCAACAGATGTCGCCAGTAGCAAAAATATTTTCGAAAACAATATGAAGACTGATAGCACTTTTAAAATATTATACTGTAGCTATCTGCTTCGAAGTATAAATATAATACATTAATATTAAGAGAGAGTTTTTGCAAAGTGAACTTTGTAAAAAATGAGGTGTAATAAAACTCATCATGGGAATAGTTGTAAAGTTTGGTAACTGCTCTCCGAGGCACTTCCAAACACATACTCGAAACTCGCGCGTATTGCTGTCTGCGAACGCAATGTTTCAGCATTCCACCATGCAGGTGGTTTATTAAAAAACTTTGATATGGCATGCTATTAAGAACACTAGGGTTCAAAGAGTATGGTGCCACGAGAAATCTCTAGTTTATTTCCCCAAAGTCAAAATATGATTATGAGTGTTAAACTTGAATTATGAGATTTCGATATGGCCATAAAATTAGAAATGACATACTTACTTAAAACGCAAAAGCCGATCCGGAGGCGCCTGTATCCCAGTTCACAACATGGGTGTTCTACCAGCACTGCGCATTTTGTAAATTACTACTAATCAGCCCATAAATGTCCCCCCACTGTTGAGTCGGGACTCCTCCGGTTACATGAAGGGTAATTAGCCTACCGTACCATACTGGCCAGACGGGTTGGCACAGGGTTTCAAGTTTTCCTCCCCTCACTAAGTTCTCCACCTTCACATTTCCTTTGGTCGCCTTTAAGTCGAAACCCTCAGGAAGGCCTGGGGTGGTGACACTATGTATTCTAAATTCGTCACCACACAATGTTAACTAATAATACCAAATAATCCCTTCGTTCGGTCGTAAGCGGTCCACAACTGAATGCAGACTCCACCAAGTCGAAACGCGCGGTGGTCCAGTCATTATGGGAGGTTTACTTCGGAAAATCGACATACGCAGTATATTACCACGTAAAAACTTCCTTAAAATGGATAGTCGCAAGTTCTTACATTCTTGCAAGTATTTCGCGTTCTATGGGTTTTACGCTATATTGTATTCTAAATCCACCACAGCACGGATAAAAATAACTGTTAATCGATATTACGCACAGACATTTCTTTGGCATTTATTTGCAGATATTTGAAAATAGAAAGAAACAATAAGAAAACCTTGAGAGTCGAAGTGTTTCTCAAGCTTGGCCCCACGAAAATGCGCAATCCCTTCCTACGGGTGTACGGGTGCTGCCTGTTTAATTAGCCTTTGAGCAAATATGCCTCTGCAATCATATTATGCTCAAAAAGTTACTGGATGACTATTTACACATTATTCGCATCGGCCTCAATGGTTTGCGTGTTGAACCATTCTTATTCCAAATAGTAAATAATCATCATCATCATCATCATTTCAGCCAAAATACGGCCACTGCTGGACATAGGCCTCCCCCAAAGATTTCCACAAAGGCCGGTCCTGGGCCGCCCGCATCCATCGTTTTCCGGCGACCTTAATCAGGTCATCGGTCCACCGTGTGGGAGGCCTACCAGCACTGCGCTATAAATAATAAATTGTCACAACCTATGATAAATGAGTTTCCATCCTGTGGGTGTCGTAGCCGCAAGATGTGAAGAAGGTACTTGATAGAAAACTTGGTGCCGTGACTTGCAAGCGTGGAGCAGTAGGCTAAATACCCTCCATTTAATTGGAGGAGGCCCCACTCGACAGTGGGTCATCTTAGCCTGAGTAGTAGTAGTTAGTATGATTGTGCAAAATAAGTGCTACAACATTGATACATGCCGACCTCGTTTTGATATACACTATAGATGAAAAGTATGCTAAGCTGCAACCATGCTTCGTTAATTATTCAAAGTGCGATTTTAATTTGGAAACAAATGCGATAGTGTCTGCCTCAGTTCATATTCATCCGGAGCGAATGATTTTTCCAACGAGCGTTGTTTTTCCACAACATTGTTGCCGACTATACCGGGGCGCATGCATTTCAGTTATTGTTTTGTGTCTAACTGTACCTCGGACTCTGTTAATGAACATTTTTAAACATTCCACGCCGTATAGGCTCAGGCGATTATGGATAAACATATTTATGTTACTAATTGTGAAGAGGTTGCATTCCTTTAAACATACTCTATATATTGTTGCTAGGCAACCTCGTTATTCTCAGACTTTGGTTTTTAATATTACAAACTAGCTTTTGCGCGCGGCTTCGCCCGCGTGGGCTTCGAACCCGTGCATATTTTTTATGAACATAAAATCGGTTATTGTGATTAAACTATGATAGTTAGCTATGTGCTCTCGCGGACTTTTTTGTAGATATTTATAAGACCTACAAACCCGTAGCACATCATTTTGTTCTATTGTCAATAGTTTTTGCAGCGCACGCATAAATAGGTTTTCGATTTTACACCTTGGTTTACAAAATCGCAATTTTCATACGGATCCCTAATTCTATTGAAAATAAAATATAGCCTATAACCTTCGTCGATAAATGGACTATCTAACACTGAAAGATTTTTTGAAATCGGACCAGTAGTTCCTGAGATTAGCGCGTTCAAACAAACAAACAAACAAACACACAAACAAACAAACTCTGCAGCTTTATATATTAGTATAGATATAGATTACTTACATCTTGTATTTACATAAATACATTAAGCGCACATACAGGCTATTGTTGCCATTTCTTCTACTGAATAAATTATAGCAGCTAGTGAATTTCGTTGATAAATCGCCTTTGAAAAAAGATTTAGTTGAATTGAAAAAGACTAGACTCTACTAAATTTAGTCAAGTTGGCACACAACCCATGATATGAATACCACAAGCGTACTAACCATATTATATTGATATACTTTTTCATGCAAGAAAGTGTTGAACATGGTCATTTTAACGATAAACATGCTTCCTTCGGAAATGCAGGCTGACATGTTCACAAAACCTTTGTTTGGTTCGAAGCTGAACCAGTTAAGTTCTATGATTGGACTTAAGAATTTATGTCCATAAATTATTCTTTAACTACCGAGGATGTGAAGAGGTTGCATTCCTTTAAACACACTCTATATATTGTTGCTAGACAACTTCGTTATTCTCAGACTTTGGTTTTTACTATTACAAATTTCTTGCATCTTTTATTTCCATAAATACATTAAATAAAACTATTTCCACTGCGCACATACGCTTCTTAATTATTTAATACTAATACTTATACATTATTTCTACCTAACCTTGAAAATGTCGTAAGAAAACCAAAATAAAACCCCAAACGAGTTTAGAAACCTGCTCGCACATTTTTTGTGACTTAGTTTCTCCTGTCTTTTATAAACAACTTCTCTCCATTATCAGATGAATTCCCCTGCTTTTAATTTTGTTATTGTTACTTATGTAATTAATTTCGAAAACTAATATGCTCTTGGTGTGAATTTTAGTTCAATATATTTCAAATTCATGACCAAGTTTGGCCAGCGGTTGTACTCAGTAATGAAGAGCTCGCGCCATTTGTCTGCGCGGGATCCGCGAGAGTTTAGCTAAATTACTTGAAAATATTCTCATTACTTCGTTGTTGGCTCAACTTGCAGGCTTTTTTATTTCACAGTTCAAAGATTGCATTATCTTCACTCCGTTACGGGAGAATGTTGCGATTTTTACTAGATGTACATTCCCTAAAGAATTTTTATACACAAGTATCACGCAATAAAAATATCATTTCATTAATTATCATGGACCATTCTCGATTAAACTATAACTTTAATGATTAAACTGTTTTGTTTTGACACCCAACTTCTTCTTCTTTTGATTTACTGGCTTGTTGCGTCTTTTGACACGATTCCGCCAAGAACGTAATAAAACCCAACTTATTAGACTGAAATGAAAATAACCCAACTTATTAGATTGAAATGTCAGTCTGTTAAAATAGGTTAAGATTTTTTTTTTGGTCCAGGCCAAAATTGGCATTTAGATTTTTTAAATAGAATTCATAGAAGTAATGGGAGCTGGTCAATAAGTAAATACTAAACAAATGATTAAGAAAACAATAAAGTGGTTAGTAGTGTCCAATATAGAATACATAATGTCACCAACCCACACCATCCTGGGGGAGTCGGAAGGGGCGCTTAAAGGAACGTAACAGTTCGAGAACGTAGCTGCATGAGGACAAAACCTATGCTGCGCCAACCCATCTAGCTAGCGTGACACAGGGGATATTTTATTTATCACCCTAAAAGTGATCTGGCTCCACAGAAATGTTGGGGTCCACAACCAAGCCATATTTTGCCGTGTTGAAACGACTTCGTCATGTTTTACAGAGCCAAAGAGCCTCATAGCTGGTCAATAAATATCGGAAGATGTCCGTGAACGTATATTTTTAGATTCCCCGCACGGTGGATTTTACGACCAACTGGCATCAAAAGGTGGTGACTGACTTGTACAAAAAGAGTGATATAGTTATTAGCTCTTATCTCAGTTGCCAGCTAAAGACTCGCTGAGTCTCTCTGTCTTATACAATCATTCCTCGGACCCCGGTGTGAATTGCTCGGACCCCGGTTTCTTCCACGGATTTTAGAATTTGCTTTTACCAATATATCTGTTGATACATTTTTATACTGGCAATTTTATAAGCCACTGCTTAGTTTCCTCCGGCTATTCTATGTAGAGTTGCAGCTGGGCACTACCATTTACCTAAATATAAATGCATGTTCTTCGCTATGATTCCAATGTGCGCTTTCATGTATTGTTTTCCTGTAAGAGATTACATTTTAGTCATAATTGTTGTTATTGTATATGTTTCTATACTGTTTTTCCTAGCCTCCCGAGCAATCCGGATTCCGAAAAGGCTTCAGTACCGTAGACAACAATTTAACGCTACGGCAGGTTATACAGACCGAGGAGTATAACCTGCCCCTTTGTCTAGCGTTTGTGGACTACGAGAAAGCCTTCGATTCGATCGAGACGTGGGCAGTATTGCAGGCTCTCCAGAGGTGCCAAGTCGACTAGCGGTACATCGAAGTGTTGAAGTGCTTGTATGAAAACGCCATTATGTCAGTCCGACTCCAAGACCAGACCTCGAAACCGATCCAGTTGCAGCGAGGTGTTAGACAGGGAGACGTTATCTCTCCGAAACTGTTCTCCGCTGCACTGGAAGCTGTTGGAATGGAAAGGGCTGGGCATTAACGTAAACGGTGAGTACATCACTCACCTTCGATTTGCTGATGACATAGTCGTAATGGCTGAGACCATGTAGGGTCTCATTACGATGTTCGATGGCCTCTGTCGAGCATCTGAACGAGAAGGCATTAAGCTGAACATGGAGAAGACAAAGATCATGGCCAATGCCCATGTTCAAGCCACTCCTATTGACAATGGAAGTTCTGTCCTCGAAGTTGTTGACCATTATAATGACCTGGGACACATTGTCCAGCCATCGTCGCCGGAAAGCGATGCGGGCGGCTCTGGACTGGCCTTCGTGGAAATTCTTGGCTATCCCTACAGCAGTGGACGTCTTTTGGCTGGCTGAAATGACGATGATGATGATGATATTGTCTTTGTGACAGAAATGTGCAAATGTGTAAAGAGGTCTATCTATTATTAGACATCATTATTGTTTACCTAATTTGATGTTTCAAAAAGAAAGAATCTTCTTGTTTTCGCTAATTCTGTATCTTTGCCTCTTGTCTGTGATGAATTTTCATTTTGAAACATGTCAATAATGTCTTAGCCAGTTATCAAAATCGTCATGATCTTTTGTAAATACTATTGGATATAACAGAGAAGACCGATGCAGTTACTTACAAATAATGTGTAAATGTTTAGATATATTAACATGGAAGGCCTTAACATTTCTCATTGGACTGTTTTGCGGAGTTGTATCGTTCATATTCGGGCCGGCGAACACGTTTGCATCATTTATAGGTACTAAACTATTAGGAAACTATAAACGTTAGATTGGAATATTTCTAAATCTTATTTTACTTATTCTCTCCAGCTTCTCAACCCGTAGCTCTTTACTGAATCAAACCACTCCAGGTTTGTAAATAAGTTTTCCTTCCATTACGGCAAATTTATCTGTTCATCTGGTTTTTAGTCCCTGTACGATACCCTAAAGGTAGAATGGATTTGCTACATTATGTACACTACAAAAACTGTCATTTTCAGGTCCTAAAAATCTAATTTGGATCCTGCAAAATGAACTTCACTACGGCATATTTCTCTGCAGCTTCATGTTCCTGATGTGGATGATGTGTCTATCAAGCGTCATGCTGATGGTCGCTTCTTGCAACAAGATGCGATATCGTCTCATTGACTTCTACGTCTACATAACCGTCATGAACATGATCTGCTCCTTCGTATTGTGTGTCTGGTATTTGGTATACTGCACTCTCTTTGATACGCAGTGTTTTGACCATGCAAAGGATCGGACGACAGAAGACGTGGGTGCCGTCATTGGCCTACTATTATGCGATGTGTTATACACCATCTTGTTACTTATATTTATATTTGTAGCTTTGAATTACAAGCATATACTAAGGTATATTTTGGTCTGATTTTGTTAAAATTTGCTAATTGATGACTTAATGTTAAGTGTTTTAGTACTGCAAGGTTGCTGAAAGATAAAAAGATTAGAGAAAGTATTCGTGGCTGGTCCGTAAAATAAGAAATTATTTAAAAAAAACAATTCTAGTACATTTATGAACTGTATCGAGTAATATTTTCTACGTGTATAAAAAAATACCTGTGCTATCCTTTGACAAGAGATCAATACGAATTGCCCAAAATATAAAATTTGATAGATATTCATCTTACCGTATAATTGAGCTGTCGTTTTCAGTCGCAAATGCGAACTTGTTGGCTGCATTCCAACATTGTTGTCGCTACAAAAGTAATAACTAATCGACAATATTTCCTATGGCCTTTTCGAGCGTTTGCTATAATATAATCTAGTTTTACAGATGGAACAAACAGTGAGGCATATCCTATATGGTATACAAACCTGTTCCATCTTTAGGCCACCGAAATAACTAGCTAAGCTGAAAATAGGCGCAAGACAAGGAACATTTGCAACACCATTCCAACATGGGCTGACAGGATGGGATAGTGTTCCATATCCAGGATGCAAGGAACTGGTGACACTTGGTATTCTGAATCCATTCATGTGTGGAATAAATAATCGGCAGTGCACACTCTCAGGGTACAATAAATTTATGTTGTGATAAATAAAATCCTGAGTCAAATAAATATATGAAAATTGTGGGGTGAACATTGTGAATGGAAAAAATAGCACAATCTTCTATTGCTTTCAGGTTATACATAGATTTAGCATCATATTTATTCTTCTTCTCAGAGCATATAAGACCCACTGCAAAGTCAAACCTTCTCCAATTAAAATGTTTTATTAATTACAAATTATCATCTTTCGACAGGCAAATACCGTCCGTGATTAGAGTTGACTAACTGCCTTTTAAGTGCTACACGAGACAAAGTTGCTTAATAAACTTTGTTTTTGATTTTTCAAAAATACAAAACATTCGGAGATTTTTGTACCTACAGCTTTTGGAACACTGAGCTAAACTTGGAGCTCCATAAATAAGTTTATTGCGACTGTGACCCGTTGGAGCTGGCACGGGTCAACATGGCACGGCCTTATGTGCACAGCGCTCCTATTGAGTTCCTGTGTGTACCTTCACGGATTCGTGAGCCGAAGGTGTGAAATGAACTGTTAGTCACAGCTCGTGTCTATTTCAAACAAATGTGTTTAAGCATAGTCCGCGTGGTGATGGATTTAGAATACACAGGGTCAACACTCCATTCCACACTGAGGGTGTCGTATGAGGCCACAAAAGGAAATGAAAAGGGCAATAACCTAGTCGTACAGGAGAGAAAACTTGAACCATGTGAAGGTACATGGTTGATCAGTTTTGTTATCTAAGAATACTATGCTACAAACAGACTTACTAGTCAAACTTATAACACCCATCTTTTTGGCGGGGTCCACATAATAATTGGTGCCATGGAAACTAGGCCATGTTTCATCAACCTAGTTATACAGGCAATGGGCGCGTGCCCTTTAACATTTGTATAAAAATATCTCGTATCAGAAGGTACACTGGCTGCTCTAGCAACTACAATAGGCATACTGTGTAAATACTGTTGTCAAGTTACCCGACGCTGTACAAAAGCGGGTTATGTTATCACAGACAAAGCCGTTCCGGGCCACAATAGAGAGGTGGAAATTGAATTTTCAATGTTTATACTTCAAGTTGCTGTCGTGTAAACTTTGAACTTCAGACGATTTCGGAGTTGGGTGTTTGTGTTTATATCGTTAGCCATACAGTTCTTGCATAATAAAAAAATATTAGGACCATGATTTAATATTGGTGACAGTAGAGCTAGTAGTCTCTAATAATAGCCTTTTAGGCTAGCTCATTTTAATCAAGGTCCAAATGTAAGTTTTTATACATGCACTAGCTTTTGTGCGCGGCTTCGCCCGCGTGGGCTTCGAACCCGTGCATATTTTTTATGAAACTAAAATCGGTTATTGTGACTAAACTATGATAGTTAGATATGTGCTTTCGGGTTTGTAGATCTTTATAAGACCTACAAACCCGTAGTACATCATTTTGTTCTATTGTCAATAGTTTTTGCAGCGCACGCATAAATAGGTTTTCGATTTTACACCTTGGTTTACAAAATCGCAATTTTCATACGGATCCCTAATTCTTTTGAAAATGAAATATAGCCTATAACCTTTCTCGATAAATGGACTATCTAACACTGAAAGATTTTTTGAAATCGGACCAGTAGTTGTCGAGATTAGCGCGTTCAAACAAACAAACAAACAAACAAACAAACAAACACACAAACAAACAAACTCTGCAGCTTTATATCCTACTAATATTATAAACGTGAAAGTTTGTAAGTATGTATGGATGGATGGATAGATGGATGGATGGATGGATGGATGTTTGTTACTCTTTCACGTAAAAACGACTGAATGGATTTTAATGAAACTTTATAATAATATAGCTTATACATCAGAATAACACATAGGCTACAATTTATAAAGATATTGTGTGTAAATTTATAGCGATATTAAGTTAAATTTTAATTTCTAATTGTCAAATTTTCAGCCATATTTAAATATAGACAACATAAAGTTTCGCTGTCAGTTGCGCTTTGTTATACCACGTAGGTATTATATCACATTCTACGGGAACGGGATAAAAATCTTAGGTATCCTATGTCCGACTTTCTTTTAAATATATAGATGTTGGACAATTCACAAAATCATACTTAATATTATAAACGTGAAAGTGTAAATGTGTGTAATCCCGTTCCGTGATATAAAACATAGTTTATCAAAATGCAACTGCTGGAATAACAAAACTTCACCGACAGCTAAACGCTAAGTTGTCTATAGTTTGACAAATTTGACAATTAGAAATTTTGAAGTTGACCGGTTGATGTATTTCTTTCGAGTAAATATTAGCTTATTGTGCCGAACAATGAAGAAGAACTAAATAATGCACGTGAAGATCACCGCATTAGTATGGCTTGAATCCGTGCTTCTCAATCACAAGAGCATCTGGGATGAATGTACAATAGCGTATACACGTGCATTGGAAGCACTTATCCGATCCGACCGAACACCTACGCAAGGACTCGAGATTTTTTGGAGGCGCAATGATTTTACTGTCTGGCTATTTCTGCCAAACACTGCCTCTAATTCCAAGATCGACTGCTGCCGCCGAAATAAGCGCTCAAATCATCGGAATATATGGATTGATTTTATTTTCTCAGAATTTCTGTTCATCGAAGGACGAACTCACAAACACAAAAATAATGAATGGTTGACTAAGCGAGCTGTTTTGGCGGCTAAGAATAAATATGTAGATGACATAAAGTAACTAACATAATTCAGAATGAAATCATTGGTACACTGCATTAATTCAAATATAATGACTGTGTAAAAAAAGAGAAAAATATATAAACCAAAACCACCAAACCTGTGCAACGGAACGCGTTTGGTGGTAAGTGAATTGATGAACAATGGAATATACTCAAAGTAAAGTTGGAAGGTGAGGAAATTCTCATCCGAGGATCCCGACGATATCAACTGATATACCGTTTTAGTTTTAATGATTTCCGATCCGTCGTGCATTCGCCGTGACCATTAATAAATCACAGGGCCAATCCTGGAAAGTTTGTGGCCTAAATCTAGAAAATTCATGTATTTCCCAAGATCAATTATATGTGGCATGTTCCGGGTCTTCGTTATTTGTTCATGCGCCTGATAATAAACCGAAAAATGTCGTCTGTCACAAGGTGATTCACTGAAAAGTGCAGTTACTAAAATAGATGGCCAATAAAGTATAATTAAAATCATAGATGTTTTATTTATATTTATACTGATAAAAAATTGAAGTTAAAA
Source organism: Clostera curtula (assembly GCA_905475355.2). Lineage (NCBI taxonomy): Eukaryota > Metazoa > Arthropoda > Insecta > Lepidoptera > Notodontidae > Clostera > Clostera curtula. The sequence goes on along the minus strand of FR997794.1, from coordinate 26,705,819 downwards.
TATCTGCTCATTTATTGCCTTTAAGGCGAAACAAAGTTCGCCGGGTCAGCTAGTATTAGTATAGAGTATAGATTTTATAGTCATACCCGGCATTGACAGCTATAATAGATAGCTTGTGTCGACAGTAATAAGAGGGCCATAGGTTGCGGTCCCCAATGGAAGGAAATGGTTCATGACCTTGGGAAGTTTCCTCGTAGAGTCTTTTGGGATATTTTAAGTAGCTGAACTATATTACGATGTTTCTGTGGAGATCAAAAATCAACAAGTCCCTAGTTTATCCAGACGGAGCAACAAGTAAAATTGAATATAGTTTAAAACAATAATGAAGAAAGTAATAGTTTGACAGGCAGACACCGTTCGTGATTTCATTAAACTATGAGTTAACTGGCTTTTAGTGCTGCGCTAGTCAAAATTAACTAACTTTGTTCACGACTTAGTATTATATACCTACCCGCCTTACCGGTTTAGAGAAATTTCAACAACAATTTATTGTAAGGAAAATACATTGCAATTGATTAGTAATGAAATTAGCTACACCCTTTTTTTAACGATGACTTCGGAGCACATCCAGCCCCAGAACAAGTAAAAATTCCAGACAGCCTTAATTCAAAGGAAGGACTGCCAACACGGCGGTGGCGTAGAATTTAGTACTCAATATTTTTTCTCAAATACCTTACTTATCCAAAAACATTTCATATTTCTGTATCTTGGGGCAAGGAACCAGAAATTAAATACCTAGGCGTGGTAAAGGTTGACATGAGAGCCAATCGTTCTATAGATAACGATGCAGAATAGCAGACTGTGGTAAGTCAATGGCAGAATAATATAGACTGCTGTAAAGCGGGATACATTCGTTTCTAAATAAGTCATAGCAAGTAAAGTTAACGTTAACGTAGAAACTACCCTAGAACAGACACTTAACCATAACACGGATTGCCGCGCCCAAGTTTGTGCTTTCGCAAATTCCCGACCACTTGGCGACGCCATTTTGTTGCATGGCTACTACGTTGTTTCGTATTAATTAACCTTACTCATAAAATGGAACTGCGAGACTGATTTGATTACTAAACGTTATGATATTTTCAGAATAAATTGCGTGTTACTTGGATGGTAATTAGCCTAAATTACTATTATCCTTGGACATTTCACACAACGCCATCTCGTCCCAAGCTAAGCAACTTAATGCTTGGTTATGGTAACGAGATGGATGATAAACTACTTATATACATTTTTTTTTTGTAAATACATACATATTATAGATAGAAATGACACCCAGACTCCGAGCCAGTGCCTCTGGGTTAGACAAAGACACTCACCCGACCCCGGAATCGAACCCGGGACCCGTTGATCCAGAGGCGGCACATCTAACCACTACACCAACGAGACAGTCAAATTATAAAGCACAGTAGGCTAGATACCCTGCATATAGTGGGAGGAGGCCCGACTCAATTATGGGTCATGTATGGGTTGAGCAGTAGTACTAGTAATTAGCCTACTGTGCTATGCTGGCCAGACAGGCCAACCTGTCCAGGGTTTTGTATCACGGTTTCCTACTCTTGCGGCTAGGCCATCGGCCTTGTTACTTCGATTGTCAGCTCTTACGAAACCCTCAGAATGCAATGGGGTAGTTGCGTATATCACATTATTGTACCCATTACGAATTGTTAATTATTATTCTGAAAATGGCCTAAAATCGCAAGTCATTATGACAGCGACATCTATTGTTAAAGAAGGTAATTTAATCTTTTGGTCGAGTCGTGGCAATTTAAATTGTTTTAGGTTAGTTTGACGCTTGTAAATATGAAATTGAGAAACCGAGATCTGAGTTAGCGAGGACGGGCGGCCAGCATCTAGTGCGCACTTAAATTAACTTCTTCTACAGAAACCATATTATATTAATAAAATGTATAAATTTTCAATCGAGTACTGTGTGAGTTTGTAAAGTAGCGCCGCGCCACACGCTTCATTTGACGTGCGTCGTACATATCGGAACACCGTTTCCTGCCCATCTCGCTTTGTTTCAGCCCTCTCAATGCTTCAGGACATGTTCCAACACGTACCCTGGTTTGTTTAGGATGCGTTGTGGCAACGGAGAAAGGAGCTATTATGAACAAAATATATGTTTTGCACCTTTGATTTTATCGCGGGAGTGGCTTTTCAGTGACGTACTATTGTTAATATGATACAATGACGTCATTTTGTGTGAACACGACAATGCGCGTTACCTTCCTCGTAAAAGGGAACAATTAATATGAAACTTACTTATTAATCAATATGTTAGCAAACGAAAAAGCTTAAACCAAATCAAGTCGATTAAAATAAAATTGACCTCGACACCCACAAAATACATATGCACTCAGAATACTCATCCCGAGCGTATCAAAAACAAAATAGTCCAACATCGGACATGTAATCAATTTCCTTTGCAACTTGCGGCCGGCGACACGTCCGTTCACAACAAAAGTCTGCGTTAGAGTGCCTATCAGTTCGAAATTCAAATTTAACGGTTGACCGGAAATGTGGTGTCGGACGTTTCCTGCTCAGAAATTCCGGTCGATGCGTTCATTTTAGAACGTCGCGCCGGGTTGCAGTAATGGAATTCTATTAGCTACATTAAGTAGGAGTTTGATTGTCTTGGCAAATACTACTAGTTTTTCGCCTAAGGTAGCTTCAGCTTGGAAATGTTTAATATGTTATAACGTACTTGTCTACAATATTATTTATGGAATTTATCAATTTTACTACATTGAAATATTTTGTACTTAAATAAGCTTATGGACTATGTGTATTTGAACGCCGAAATAAGTTTTTTATTTACCATCGGGTCGAAAGGCTTAGAAGAATGTAGATACTACTTCTCGAACCTAAAATCGCTTGCTACGCACACAATAGTGCATGAGTAATGAATCAAATACAGTACTCCGACCGCTCCATAAAAATTTTCTAAATAATTAAGAACATTATACCAAGAACAACGGGCATTTAATATTTCTCTTAAACTTTATTAAAACCAGCAAACAAAGTCCGTATATTTACGTTAAACTCAAATTATTTTTTCTTCTTTAGTGTTAAGTGAAAACAAATAAAAATTAATAATCTAGTTGCAAATAAGACCATTAAATATGCCGTTGGGCTCAAATAATTGAAATTTTATACAGATCCCTGTAGAACGCCGGGTGTGCATTTGAAAGGTTAACGTGGATAAGTCAAGTTAAGTCTTGTAGTTCCAAGCCTTACTTTTAAAATCATATTACAACTGTTTAGTAGTTTAGTTTGTAATTTTTTTCCGAATTTCATTTTTTTTTTTCATTTCAACTCCAGTACTTACACGGAGCGATTGCCGCCTGTCCTGCGCGCCAAGAGGTAACAGGTTACACCAGCTGTCAGTGTTTCAAGCAGATACAACGTAGAAATACACAGAAGTTTACCTCGGCCATTTTTTGCGTGTGGTACGTTCACACCCTCGGTCATGTAGGTCTCGCGTACCATCATCTAGTTACTTTTGCTTTTCTTATAAGTTATTAGTATAAATTAATACTGATGAACATGTATCGTTGCCAGTCATACCCATACTGTGAAGTTACTGACTGTGACTACATATAACAACTAACTAATATTAAAATACATTATTATAAAAATAATCTGGAGCTGTGTACATTTAAACAATAGACACGGATATTATAATACCAGACTGAGTTATCCGTGTCTATTGATCTTTTGGAACATAACGTTACCAAAATTATGTCTGATTGAAGCCTAATGATTCAGGTTAAAGTTGCAGGCCAACTTTTGATATGCGAAATATCAACACTTAGCCAGGTTGATTTCAACTTCAACTTCCACTGAATATATACAACAACGGAGAGAAACCAGATGACAATGAACGAGTATTAAGGGTATAAGAATGACCATAAAAGTATGTCTTTTTAGATACAATAATCATCTGTCTGTCTTAGATCTAAAATAATATCCTGTTAAATTTTCATCGCGACTTAAACACCCAAACTTTCTCATACATCACTCCAGCTAGAAGGTCCGCACTATTCTTTCCCGGCAGAATTCGAGCCCTCGCGTCTCGCGCCGCCGTAGCTTATTCAAATGACGCAACACGCTTACCCCTGACAAACAGACAAACAAATGCGTACATTTTTCTTATTAGTAAACTTGTTGCTTGTTTTGAACACGCTTGGCTTAGCGTACGTATTTCGTCGATAATCAAGAAAACTTCTTGTAATAATATTACTTCGTTATCTATCATACAAAGTCACACGAATTCTTCCATTCGGAGAGCTAGTGCCTCTTTGTGTCTGAGGGTGCAGAGCGAGGAATGGAGCTGGATAAGCAGCAACATAAAGATGCTACGACTCAGGTCCATTATAGGCCGATAAAATATTTACCACAATACCGCAGTACCGCACTCCACAATACCGCAGTGTCTGAAGACAAAAGTCTTCAACCAATGTGTGTTGCCAGTGATGACACATGGAACAGAGACGTGGTCGCTCACTATGGGCTCCATCAGAAGGCTCAAAGTCACCCAAAGGGCAATGGAGAGGGCTATGCTCGGAGTTTCCCTGCGAGATCGAATCAGAAATGAGGAGATACGCAGGAAAAACCAGGGTCACCGACATAGCCCACCGGATTCTCAAACTTAAGTGGCAGTGGGCAGGGCACATAGCTCGCAGGACCGACGCCCGATGGGGCAGAAAAGTCCTAGAGTGGCGACCGCGTTCCGGAAGGCGCAGTGCTGGTAGGCCTCCCACACGGTGGACCGACGACCTGGTTAAGGTCGCCGGAAAGCAGTGGATGCGGGCGGCCCAGGACCGGCCTTTGTGGAGATCCTTGGGGGAGGCCTATGTCCAGCAGTGGACGTCTTTTGGCTGAAATGATGATAATGATGATGATGATGACAATATTTACATTAGTGCGGTTCACTTTTTCTTAAAAAAATTATCTACTACTACTACTCGGCCCATAGCTGACCCACTGCGGGGTCGGGCCTCCAATTACATGGAGGGTAATTAGCCTACTGTGCCACGCTCACCAGACGGGTTGGCCCAGGGTTCTGTATCAAATTTTCCTTCTCTTGTGGCTAGGTTTTCGGTCTTGTCATTTTCTATTGTCGACTCATAGGACACCCTCAGGTGGTAATGGGGTGGTATTCTAAATCCATCATCACACGGAGAGATGAATGATTTATCAGAATTTTATTGTACACTATGAGCTATACTAATAACACACATTTGAAATTCTATGTACAAAGGCGAGCTTAACTCTTTGATGAGTTTTCTGACAGCAAAACTATTTGACAGCGAGGATAATAGAGTGCACAGACATGACAGACGAGCGAAATCATCATAATGCGTCCAAATGTGAAACATTACGGGTAACCGATCCGGTCAATTAGGTAGGTAAGCTATTAATTGAAGAAACTTGTCACCTTCATTTAACGATTTTTTGCGAAATTGTCTGAATAATATTGATCCAATGACAGGATAGTGGTATTTGGAGATTATCATCTATTGTATTAAAGTGCAACTTGAAACCTAATGGTGCTTTCGTCCCCCAAATTCTTTACGAAAGTGTTTGTTCAACATTTCTGTAACGGTAAGGTACTTTATAAACTTATTGTTTGATACGTCGGGAAATCGGTCACAAAATATGTTGTTCAGAAATTTGGTACGTGGTTCTATACGTGTGTCCAGTTCACAGTATAGGTAGTCATGCCCTTGCTTGCCACGCTGGCAAGGCGGGTTGGCACAGGGTTTGTATCAAGTTTTCCTTCTCTTGATCTGTCTTATTGCGAACTATTCCTTGTTTATTCTTATGTTGGTATATGAGATACACATTACAGAATCAACTCACAGCGCGTGCCCTTTCAAAAGCAGACTGCGTTCGTTATTTAAGTTCCACAGCGGCATTTAAAAATAATAAAATCATAAAAACCGTAGTAAACTAGAGTAAAACGAGTTGTTAGCATACAAATGACTGAAACTATTAAGTCCTTAGTGAAACTGACTTTTAAATAGATTTGCGTCGCGTGCAATGCTGGATTGAAATTGCTCCGCTTCGAGAAATGTAATGGAATTAATGACTAAGGGTTCAAAAATCATGGTTTGATAAAATACGATAAAAAAGCAACTAAAGTCGGCCCTATCGAACTTGGTATATTCGGTAATGGACTAGTAAAGGGTCGGGTAAAGGCAAGGCTTTGTGTAAGATAAACAAATTCATTCTAGCTCTAAATGTTGTGTAGCTTTTTTAATAGTTATTTGTGCAACAAGAGAGCAAAGTCGTTTTTTGCTGCGAGTGCTGATATTGAATCCCGAGTAAGCGAAGGAATCAGTGATTGAATCACGAGCGTAGCGAGTGATTCTAAAGTTGATTCCTGAGTGCTGCGAGGGATTCGAAGGCACGAGATGCGAAAAATGTTGCTCTCGTGTAACACACATAACTTTTCACTTCAGCAGCGAGAACACTATAGGAAATTAAATATATTACGTAACATTTTTGAAACTATAATTAAATATTTTCAAGTTAAATGATGATACTTTTGGTAATCATGCTAGGAATAAAATAATTATTGACAGAAAAATATACATTTACTCTTCTGCATATTTACAGGGATAATGCCATAAAAAAACAAAAGAACATCACTGCATTTAAATAAATAAAAAATGTATGTGGCCAGTGCCACGCGCTACGTAGTTTGAGGTTGCAAGCCGGAACATGCTCCCCGCCTTGGAGGAATCTTCTTCCAACGTCCTCATTAATTTTTCGGTAACGGGCAAATCTTGGAAAACGCTCGACGTATTGTCCCGTCTGGAGTCTTGATGTCGGCGACTCTTGACAACCCGTCCTTGCCCGGAAAGACTGCTATGATGCGTCCAAGCTTCCACTTCAATGGGGGTAGGTTATCATCCTTAATAAGTACAAGAGCATCTTGTTCCAAATCTCTATTGGGTTTTTGCCATTTGGTCCTAACTTGGAGCTCGGCTACGTACTCACGTGACCATCGAGCCCAAAAATGTTGGCGTATTTGCTCCACTCTTTGGTAACGAGCCAGCCTCGACATTGGAATGGTAGCCACATCCTCTTCCACAGGCGACGTCAGTGGTCTTCCAATTAAAAAATGTCCCGGACTTAATGGAAGGAAATCTTGTGGATCCGAAGACATTGGTGACAGTGGCCGAGAGTTCAGTATCGCCTCAATTTGCGTCAATAGAGTACAGAACTCCTCCGATGTTAAGTGTGCGTTGCCTAATACCCGTCGCAAATGATGTTTGCAACTTTTTACGCCGGCCTCCCACAAACCTCCAAAATGACTTGCATAAGGTGGACTAAACCTAAAAGTGATACCCTGTGAAACTGCGTACTCTTTTATATCATCTGAACATTTTGAAAAGAATTGCTGAAATTCATTTTTCAGACCGACAAAATTTTTCCCATTATCTGAAAATATTTCGGCTGGTTTCCCTCGGCGTGAAATAAAGCGTTTTAGTGCAAGTAAATAGGCCTTTGATGAGAGATCGCTGACGAGCTCTAAGTGAACCGCACGTGTGGCAAAACATACAAAAAGGCAAATATAGGATTTAACAGTTCTCGATCCCCTACCAGGACGGTTTAATGTCAAAATTGGGCCAGCGAAGTCAACTCCGCAGTACATAAATGGAAATCCTGGCTCTAATCTCTGCTCGGGTAAATTTCCCATAATTGGTGATAACGTTTTACCACGCATGCGTGAGCAAACAACACAAGAATGGCAAGTTTTTCTTGCCATATTTCTTCCACCAATAGGCCACCAAAACTCTTTTATGGAATACAACAATAGTTGCGGAGCAGCGTGCATTAATTGACTATGCATTGACCTAAATAGTAATATTGTAAAATGGTGTTTACTTGATAACAAAATAGGGTGTTTCTTTTCAAAACTAAACGCTGACGAGTATTCTATACGACCACCGACTCTTATCAATCCAGTGCTATCAAAAAATAAATTTAGTTTTAATAAATGCGCCTCTTTCACTTGAATACCACCACTTTGATTCTGAAAAGACTCATATAGTTCAGGAAAAGCCTCGCATTGCGATAATCTTGCCAAAACTAAAAGCGCTTCATTCAATTCTTGGACAGTTAACACGCCGCTTCGCTTATTATTACTATTCCGTACATTAAATATAAAACGAGATAAATATGCCATAGCCCGATTCATACGATTAAATTGAGAAAAATTACTAAATGGAAAACTTAAACTCGTATGGCTGTTTCGCGTACTGAAATTATATCTGCTATTTGACTTTAATTCTGGCAAAACCGTAGGTAGCTCTGGTTTGGTAAACGAACAGTCAAAGTCTACACTCTTTAAAAATTGTGGGCCATTCCACCATAACATAGACTTAGCTAGCGTATCTAAATGACAACCGCGAGACACTAAGTCAGCTGGATTGTCTTTACCACTAACATGGCACCATTCATTACCTTCAGTTAGTTGTGTAATTTCCGACACGCGACTCTGGACATACAATTTAAGTTGCGATGCAGGCATATGCAGCCATCCTAGCACAACAGTAGAGTCGGTCCAAAACACCACTTTGTCGAATTTAACGTTTAGTGCTTTAATTATTTTCATATAGAGTCTAGCACCTAACAATGCCCCATTCAATTCCAACCTAGGTATTGTCATTATGGGTTTGATACTAGCTACTTTTCCTTTAGCGCAGAGTAAATTAACTGTAATGTTAAACGTTGTATCAATAGTACGTACAAATGCGCATGCTCCGAATGCAGCAGATGATGCATCAGTAAAAATGTGTAACTCTGTATTCAATATGTCCCCGGAACCGCTAAAAACGTGGCGAGGTACTCGTATACTATTAATAATCTCTAAATTGCTAAGAAAGCGCCGCCACGGCCTAGAAACGTTTTCCGGCGTAGCTTCATCCCAACCAAGTTTTAATACCCAACACTTTTGCATTAATATTTTTGCGATTGTAATTACAGGACATAATAAGCCTAACGGATCGTACACCTGTGAAGCGCTAGACAGAATAATGCGTTTAGTAGTAGGTGTCAGTTCATGTACTAGCTGCGTGTGGAAGTACAACTCATCTTGTTTAGGATACCAACCTAATCCTAGTGTTTTACTATGACCGTTATCACCTAACGTTAGATCTAGTGATGTCGCCCATTCATTTGTCTTTGAATCGGTATCAAAGTTAAATATCCATTTTCTAAGATGAAAACGCGCCGACTCTAAAATTTTCGATACACCTTCACATAAAGATAACAATTGTTCTTTTGACGGAGCCGAACATGACAAATCATCGACATAAAATTGGTTGGCAATAACTCTCGCGACATCGCTATCGGAACACTCGTGTGCTAATTGCTTAAGACAGCGGCAACTAAGGAATGGCGATGATGAAACTCCATATGTTACCGTATTCAATCTGTACACTCCTAGCGGATCAGACGACCGTTCGCGCCATAGAATTAGTTGTAAATCTCGTTGCGACTCGTCAATTAAAACTTGCCTATAAAACTTCTCAATATCAGCACATGCGACGTACTTGTATTCCCTAAATCGCAACAAAATTGATAACAAATCGCCTTGCAATGGGGCTCCTACCATTTGTATGTCATTCAATGAGACCCCACTACTAGTAGGGGCACTTGCGTCGAATACCACACGAAGTTTCGTAGTGACAGCGTGTTCTCTAAAGACACCGTGATGAGGCAAAAAATAGTGAGGGGTGCCATACGAAAATACACGGCTCATGTGTCCTAAGGCAACATACTCGTTAATAAATTCCGTATAGAGTTTTTTAAAATTTGGACTGCGATCCAATCGTTTTTCTAAAGAATAAAACCTTCGTTCCGCTTGCGCGTATGAATCGCCCAACATACCCGGAGACTGTTTGAGAGGCATGCTAACACAGAATCGACCATCTGCTTCTCTCTTAGTGTTATCAATGAAATGATTTTCACATAGGCCTTCTTCATCTACACGTGCATAATTGCATTGAAGATGACCAGGCAGTTCTTCGATCTCCCAGAACTTTCTCAACTGTTCATCGATAGATTGCATTGTAAGTGCTTGTGCACTATAGCAAGACTTTTTTGTTGGCACCGTTTTCGAATCAGGAATCGAACCTGAAACGATCCACCCTAACGTGGTTCTTTGAAGATAAAGCCCACTATCCAGCCGCATCCTACCTTCCCTTAGTAAGCACCAAAATAAATCTGCGCCTATCAATATATCGATTGATTGGGGTTCATAAAAAGTAGGATCGGCTAAATTAATATTTCCGGGAATATAAACTTTCCTCGAAATCGGTACAGCCGGAATTAGTGAACTTATAACTGGCAACACTATAGAGCGTACATGTGATGAGAAGTCTCCAGTTAAAGACCTGATTTCGAGTTCACAGCTTTGCGTGCACTGTGTAACTGTATTACTTATACCTTTGATTTCTTGAATGGACTGTATTAATTGCAAATTCAACTTATTACATAGCTCTTGTGTCACAATAGTTATCTCGCTACCACTGTCTAATAATGCGCGTGCCTTATGTAATTTGCCCGATTTATCAGGTACATAGACTATTGCGGTTGACAAAATAACAGATTGCAATGTCGGCTGCGTGTATTGCCGATTATTATTTAAATCAGGTCTTTAACTGGCAACACTATAGAGCGTACATGTGATGAGAAGTCTCCAGTTAAAGACCTGATTTCGAGTTCACAGCTTTGCGTGCACTGTGTAACTGTATTACTTATACCTTTGATTTCTTGAATGGACTGTATTAATTGCAAATTCAACTTATTACATAGCTCTTGTGTCACAATAGTTATCTCGCTACCACTGTCTAATAATGCGCGTGCCTTATGTAATTTGCCCGATTTATCAGGTACATAGACTATTGCGGTTGACAAAATAACAGATTGCAATGTCGGCTGCGTGTATTGCCGATTATTATTTATTTTGTTCACATGAACAGAATAATTATGTGTAGAATTGTTAGTAGATGGTCCTGCAGTACCCCCTGTCAATTCCTCGTTCAGTGAATGACGGGTGACTTTGCGCGTGTCGGAGATACTGTGGTCTACATTACAAATGAGAGAATTATGTTTCCTCTCACATTTTCTACAAGGGCCATACCTACATTGCTCGGGCGAATGTCCTGAACGAAAGCAATTCTCACATAGTTGTTTTTCCTCTACGAACGTTCTTCTATCTCGTAAATTTAAATCGAGAAACTTTTGACACGAATATAAAGGATGTGTACCGTTACACAAAAAACATAGCCATTTTCGTTTTTGACCTGTTTTCGACTTATGCACTAGATGAGAATTCCTTTCCGGCTTTTCAGTAACAACATTGCAAAAAACCTGAGAGCAAGATGACCGTTTAGTCTGCCTATTATTATCATTGTGTGACCCGCTTAATGTGTCTATCATGTCTGCCTTATTTCTTAAAAAATCTAGTAAGTTATCGACTTTAAATATAGGTTTTGAAGAATCGTCAGCTTTTAAACATACATTTTTATACTGCTCCCACTCTCGCTCCGTATTTTGGTCGAGTCTAGAGACAATCATAAAAACGATTAACGTATCCCAATGTTCTGTGGGCTCGCCAAGCACTTTAAGCGCGCGGAGGTTTTTTAAAGTCGTATCTATTAATTTTCGCAACTGAGCGGACGATTCTTTAGAAACCATGGGCAAGTTGAATAGTGCTTTTACATGGTTGTGTATTAATAACTTACTATTATCATAGCGGTTTAATAGAAGTTCCCATGCCACTATGTAATTATCAGAGGAGAACTCTACGGACTCTATCACTAAAAGCGCATCTTTTTTTAACGAGGACTTAAGATAGTGAAATTTTTGGATATTAGATATATTTTTTGCATTATGTACAAGAGAGATATAGGTGTCACGATACTGTAACCAATTTTCGATGGACCCGTCGTATTCTGGTAGGGAAATAGTAGGGAGTTTCACGGAACCCAAGGAATTCCCTTCAGAACACGTTTGAAAAGTTGACGTAGTCCCGATATCGTCGTCACATAGACATTGTGCCTTAGACAGAATCGCGTAATATTCCGTCTCAAAATGGTCTCTCGCCTCTATCTGCTTATCTATATCCTCATCAGCAATCACCTCATCAATGCCTGTCTGCACCTCATTGAATTCGGAGAACAAATTATTTATTCCGCGAATTCTTAGCTTTATTTCTGCCCGTTGCTCTACAGTTAAAAGATTCCCCTCTAACGATAGTACATATTTTTTAAAAGAAGTTAATCGACCCTTTATGAAACCCCTTTTTCTTACTAAATCCTTTAAATTTTCCCTTGTGCAAGTCATTTTAGCGTTGTGGGAGTACTCACGGTTTTCCGTCTCTTGATTTCGTTCGCGATGCTCCGCGTCGTAGAGACGTGTAGTAAGCAAGCACACCACACAGAAGGCAGTTCGGCACTAAAAGACACAAATAGGGTTAATACAATATTTATTTCAGCTTGGAGATGGCCTGGCTCGTCTCACCAATTAGCTTGCGATGCCTTATTGAGCTCCGACGACGATCGTGCGCGATTGACCTTTACCATCCATTATCCGTAGGTCGCTGGTTTTCATATGAATATCCGGTTACTGAAGACCACACATGATGATACTTTTGGTAATCATGCTAGGAATAAAATAATTATTGACAGAAAAATATACATTTACTCTTCTGCATATTTACAGGGATAATGCCATAAAAAAACAAAAGAACATCACTGCATTTAAATAAATAAAAAATGTATGTGGCCAGTGCCACGCGCTACGTAGTTTGAGGTTGCAAGCCGGAACATTAAATATCAGTTTTTTAAGCAGTAAATACTTATTTTCGTTTAAATACATCAATAAGTTAAAAATTCAATAAATTACAATAAAAAATATAATTATCATTTTGCTAAATTTCTTTAGTTAGTACGAAATTCCGAACGTGTTTGTCTTTGAGGTCGAATTAAAAATCGGAGTAACCCCATAACGAACTCCTTTCATCCAATCGAACTGTTAAAAGTACGTCTAGTTTGTATTTAATCAAATATAGTTCCCATAATATTGCTCTATCAATTTAATATTTATAATCTGTACTTTAATGCTTTGTATTGTTTTCTATAGCGCTACCTGCTAACATTTAACTTCATAACTCTAACGCAACTTATAACCAATTAATTTAACTTTCATAATCACACGAAATTTCTAACACAACACACTTGTCATTGCCAAAATCATCGGTATAACGATGGAAGCCAAAACCTAAATGAAGAAGAAGAAGAAGAAAAACCGGAGCTGTTGGTGCTGGCCGCTGGGACTTTGTCTCTCTCTCTCTTTTCTATTGGCGGGAAAGAGATAGAGTGTGAATGTTTCGAATTAGAATTAAAAAGTTACTTTGTCTCACTCAGTGAGCAAAATCGCAGTTTGCTCACTGTTTTCAGTGAGCAAAACCTACATGTTTGAGCTACTGAAGTGAAAATTACATTTTCATCCCCCCATCTCGGAAAGAGTATTTTTGCTCTTCGATTTCTGAGTGCAAAAGCCGTTTTTATTCGCTAGAGAATAATGTATTTTTGCTCTTCGATATCTGAGTGCAAAAGCCGTTTTTATTCACTAGAGAATAAAGTAAAGATTATTCTGTAATACTTACCTGTCATAATGTAGTAATTAATACCTAAACTGAAATAAAAGTGTACCTATCTTGTGATTGTAAACGTTTTTTTTTGCATTTAGTCATTTCCTCGCTGAGGTGGAATGAAAAGTTACGTGTTGCACTCGAGTGCAAAGATTTTTCACCTCGTGCTCTTTTGATTCCCTCGCTAAATTTTAGAATCCTTCGCTTGCTCGGTCATCAAAATTGAACACGCGGTTAAAAAGCAACTTTGCACTCTTGTATAACAAATAACTATTTACATTAACTTATATTAATTTAACGTTTAACATAGCGCCATCTATTGAATACTAACTCAATCCAGTCAACACATATCGCCATGTGTTAGAATCGTTTGAAGCTAACATATAATGGTGACTGACAAATACTAGACTAATAATTTGCATTACAATAATAGTGTGACTTTAAATTGAGATTTAAGCTCTATCTTTCAAAGTGGATCAAACTGCACGCGGTGTGCAAATGTCATTAGAATCGGTTGAATAGTTTAGGAGTCCATCGCGAACGAACAACGTGATGCGTAATTTATATATACATACTAGCTGACCTTCGTACCGCCTCAGAAAGGAAAGGAAAAGAGAAGAAAGGGGCGAGAGAGTAATCTTTAAAAAAAGTTATAAACATAAGCGTACTATCAGGTTGTTTCCTCATTATCCATTAAATAGCGACATCAGACACATGAAAGTAATTTTGACTCTGCTCAGCTCTAATAACCACACACACGATACACGAGTGCATTAACGCGTATAGAATAATGCTTACAATATGTCATTACTTCTCATAGAATGTTTGAGTATGGTTCATGCTTATACGTGTAATGGCTGCCATTAACCAGTCCAACTTGTTTGTGCCACCTTAATTGTAACCTTTTGTATTTAAAAAAGCAACCACGGTGTTTCTTACGTGCTCTTCTCCGTGGCGTGGCATTTCGGATCGCTGGTAAAGACTAATTTTCATAAGCTCACTGGAATACTATACATGTTGATTTTTCTTTCTTCTTCTCGTGACTTTTGGTTTTCATTCGACTTCAAAAAGAGGTTGTCTAATATTTTTTTGATAATAAATGATTAAAGTTATTAATAAAGATTGGTTTCAAACTTTGTCCAAAATTTATCGAAATTGTTTATAAATAATATAAACTCTAAATATTTGAACAATACATGTAAGATGGCAAGAATTGTATTCTGTCGACGATAGTGTAGTTAGAGTCCATTACTAAGTTTAAGTTTACTAATATGTTATACCAATAAATAAAAAATCCGTGATAGTCCGTGTCGTGACGGATTGAGAATACATAGTGTCACCCTTCCAGTCCATGCTGAGGGTGTCTGAGCCGACAAAAAGAATAATAAGGCCGATTACCTAGCCACAAGAGAAGGAAAACTAGCCACTGAGACAACCCGTCTGGCGAGCGTAGTACCTACGGTAGAATTTTCCTCCATTTTGGAGGAGGCCCAAATGATGATGAATGATTAATGTATAATTTCGCCAATAAGTTTGAATTTACGAGTTGTTCGGGTAATGCATGTCGGCCATTTGAGATGAATTTTGTTGATGGATGACACAAAAGTGACTTAACCTGGCATTTTCTTCCTATGTAAAGTTCACGTGGACGCCTGGTCGCCCTAACGAAGTCAGTCCAACGACATTGACCCTCATCAACTATTTATAGTGATGTACCGATCGTCCACCCTATTCGATTGTGACATCCACCAAAGCTGGATCGATTTTATTGAACGATAAACAGTGGGGACCGGGTAAGTGTGACTAATTGGTGGGACAAAGGTGTGGACATGTCTTTTTTGCTCGAGGTTAGGTAACGGAGACATAAAAATATTTCAACAAAACAGTCAACCTGCTTTGTGCAAGTTTTTAATTTTAATGGCATGTTGCTAATAGTTATAATTAAGCGTCTTGGACTATGAGACCAAATCATGAATAAGTTTGTCCTTATGTTTTATGGTGATGAACTTGCAAACATGCCCGATTTCTTCAACAAGGATTTATTAATTAACTTTATTTGTACAGTAACAACTAGCGTACAGTTTTTCAACTTAAACAAGTTACAAAAGAAACAAAACGGAACATGGGCCGCCGTAACTTGATTTTTTTTTAATTTTAATTTATTTCTTTGCATTCTGTGTACATGACACCCGTGCAGGTTTAAACGCTTGTGAAAAATATATCAGTACGCAGTTATTCTGCTTGCTCGTCAAGTACAGACATCACCAAAGTGAAGAATGACATTCCGGTTCTAATGAACTGAAAAAGACATATCAATGTATTAGACGTAATCTGAAGTCTATTATCTAATTACCTTCCATTAATGTATTGGGCTGAAATTCTATCATCTAAGGCAGTTCTAACTCGTAACCAGTAGCTAATAGCTGGATTAAACAAAGGTATGGGCTATCCCGCAGGATGAGAGGAGAGCAGACAGTAATAATAGTAGTTACCCCAATCCATGTCTTTTCCGTGTCCGTGTGTTGACGCATATAGAATACATAGTGTCATCATCTCATTTCATCCTGACGGCGCCGTAAGAGTCGACAAAAAGAAATGACAAGGCTAAAGACATAGCTGCTAGAAAAGGAAACTTGTACCAAAGCCTGTGCCAACCCGTCTGACGCGTCTGGCTAATTAGCCTCCGACTCCGCAGTAGGTCATATATGGGCTGAACGGTATATCTGTGTTAACGTCATTTTTACTTTTGATACACCTGGTGACATGAGAATAACAACCCTGGTATTACTTAGGTCTATAGGTACCTGCATAAGTCTATAGTCTATCAGACAGGTCTTATGCCTGATCGACATTAGTGGTTTTAGACACACACAGATACAGCAACAACTCCCTTTGGTGTGTGCATTCCGTGTGGTGATGGATTTAGAATACATAGTGTAACCAACCATATCATCCTGGGTGTCGTAAAGCTGACTAAAGGAAATGACAAGGCTGAAAACCTAGCCGCAAGAGAAGGAAACCTTGAAACGGAACCCCGTGCCAACCCTTCTGGCCAGTGGCGCATAGTGGGCTAATTACCATCCCTGTGATGGAAGGATGCCGTAGCAGTAGTGTGTTTTAAACCAGCTATCTAATCAATCTACTAATTTTACATTGAAATTAAACGCTCTTTTACCGGATTTATTTACATTGTGTACTTCCCGATTCGGAATGCTTTGCAGCAATCATGGTGATGGGAGAGGCTAGCGACAGTAATCTTCAAAGTACAAAGCAACAGGTAAATGTACCGCATATAATTTTGTTTTATTGATAACTTGATAACTCGTTGACTTCGCTACAAATTGTACTTTGGATTGTACATGCAGCTACTGCCTATTAAACAACTAGATTTTCTTATTTTGTTAAACCAAAAAGAAAAATTGACTTTTGTCATTCAATGGATCAAACAGAATCAACGTGCTATAAACTGTCGACGTTGTTAGTTTTCTACTAACTAACATCTCCAAGTACCGCGTTCTTTTAAAATGGTTGCCCATTAGACAGCGGAGAGAAATGCGTGCTCTCACAATGTTGTTCTCCTTACTTTTCTCATCTCATCCCCCATCTTATTTATCTTCGCATTTTGACTATATAATATCCTCTAACCATGCTAAATATATCCGTGTTTCAAATAATCGTCTCCTTTAAGGCCCCTCACACCGATCCGACTTCATTCACTCAACTTTCTTTGTTCAATCTGTTCTTCTGTGACTGCTCTCCCCCTTGAAATCAGAATGGCCAACTCTCTGCATTATTTTAAGGTTGCGTTGCGAATAAACTGTCTGAACAAATTTTTTGATTCTTCTCAAAACGAATTTTAATAATATAATGTATTTATGTAGTATAATTATGTATTATTTTATATATTATTATCATTTTTATTTTATTTTGTATGTATTATTCTTCACCGTATAATAAAATAAAATAAAAAATAAAAATAAAAATAAAAATAAAAAAGCCTTTTATTTCACACCTTTGCAATATGTATAACAGTTAATAGTAGATAATAATTATTTTTCCAAATTCATGCAATAGTAAAATTTAATAATGGTATAGGTATGTAATTGTTTTCATTGATCATCTTTCATTTTTTTATCATTGAGCTCTAGGTAATATACATTTCGTAATTTTAATTGGGGAAGCTATATAAATAATAGGTATACAAAATTCAATTTATCTTGAATTAGGAATCTAAGATTTAAAATATAACATTATTTTAGATTTGATTGATTAAATATTCAGTATTTGAAAATAATTAATTAGTGTTATTTAATTTAATATTTGACTATATTTAAAAACTAAAATCACTTGATAAAGTAAGAATACGATTTATAGAATAAACAATTTAAATATTTTCTAAGCGTGAACCCCTCTCAATTGAGGGTAAAGGCCTCCTCCAGAGATGCCCAGTGGTCTCTATCCGCAGCTTTTGCCATCCATCTTTTTCCAGCAGTTCGTGTAATGTCATCTTCCCATCTAGTTCTAGGTCTACCTCTCTTCCTTTTTCCTGAGGGTCCTTGCCAGGACGTTACCCGACTTGTCCACCTGTCGTCGCTCATTCTCCCCACGTGTCCCGCCCATCGCCATTTTAATCTCTTAGCGTAACTTAGAGCGTCTATTACTCCTGTTACTTCTCTTATCTTGGAGTGGCGTATTTTATGTATTTTTCTGATTTTCATCATGCTTCTCTCCATACTCCTCTGGCAAGTAGTTATTTTGTTTTTGGCTCGTCGTGTGAAATTCCAAGTTTGGCTGGCGTACGTGAGTGATGGTAAGAGACAGCTGTTCATAACCTTTCTTTTTATTTTTACAGGCATATGGCCTTTGAAAATTTCCTTAAGGCTCCAAAACTTCTTCCATGTCCCTTTTATCCTCCTATCGATTTCCTTTTCGTTGTGTTGTTTATCGAAAGAGATTTGTTTGCCCAGATATATATAAGAATCGACATATTCTAAGGGTACATTATCTATATGTAGTTGGTTTTTTGATGCATTTGTCATTAATTTAGTTTTTTCAAAATTGATCTCCAAGCCTACCTGTTTACTTTCTTTTTTGAGAGTGCATATCATATGTTGTAGGTCGGTACTGTTCTCAGAAAACAAGACTAGGTCGTCAGCGAATCTCAGGTGGCTAAGCCGCCGACCTTCAATATTTAAACCGACTGTGCTCCAACCTATTTTTTTTATTATAGACTCCAGCACTGCTATAAATATTCTAGGAGATAAGGGGTCTCCTTGCCTTACCCCTCTCTTTATTGGAAAGGCAGGTCCGGCTGTCTCTAACTTCACTCTACTTGTGTTGTTGTCGTAGAGGTATTTCAGCACTTTGATGTATTTGGACTCTACATTTTGCGACTTCAGTGTTTCCCATATAGATGAATGAAGTATTGTATCAAAAGCCTTTTGGTAATCAATAAGCGCTATATAGAGTGGTTTTTGATGTTCTTGATATTTCTCGATGAGTATCTCGATTGTGTGGATATGATCTACCGTTGAGTAGCCTCTTCTGAACCCTGCTTGTTCGATTGGTTGGAATGTATCTAGTGTGGGACTTATTCTTTTTTCTATTATCGATGCGAACAATTTGTACAGCGTAGGCAGAAGGCTGATGGGTCGGTAGTTGCTTACATCGTTAGGGTCTCCTTTTTTATAAAGTAATATAATATTTGACTCTGACCATTCTTTTGGTGTTTTAGAGGTATCTAAAATTTTGTTAAAGAGTATTGTTAAGGGTGTCGAGAGAGCTGTACAAGCAATTTTTAATGCTTCGTTCGTTATCCCATCAGGTCCCGGGCTTTTGTCTGGTTTGAGCCGTTTTATTTCCTTAATGATTTCAGATTCCTGTATTGGGTGTATCTCTGAGACGCTTTGCGTTTCCTCTGGTAGGCAATGGCGGGTTTCCTGCTGTTTTGGTGCGTCGTACAAGGTTTTATAGAACGAAGTGGCTATTTGGAGTATGTCTTTCCGGTTGTGAGATACTCTGTCCGATACGCGGAGGCCTTCAATCCAAGTTTTATGTAATCTTAGTTCGTTGTTCGCTCTCTTTAAGCTGCCGGACGTATTTAGATGTTTTTCTATAGTATGCCGTCGATGTTCCTGGTAATCTTGTCGCAAGTATTTACTTATAAGTTTGTACAGAGCGCTTAATTCGTTCTTCATTGCTCTCGATTTTGGCTTTGTTCTTTGTAAGTCTTTTCTTCGGTCTATTAGTCTCTTAGTGCGATCAGATATAACGTTGTTTATTTTTGCTGCTTGTTTGTTAGTGATTGAAGCTATGTTTAAGCTATTTTTGATAGCCGTGGTTAACTTGTTGTAATATTCTTGGACTGTATCTTCTTCATATCGCTGGCTAAGCACTTCTTGGTGGTAAAGCAATTTTTCTATATATGTTGAGATTTCTTCGTCTGTTTTCAGTGTGTTATTGGGGTAATTTGAATAGGTGGCTCTACATTTTTTAAATGTTTTAAGACAAAAAGTCGCCCTTACGCACCTATGGTCTGTCGGGAACTGTATGTTTAGTACTTGTACATTCTGTATGTTTTTGTGCAGGTTTGAGAGAATATAATCAATTTCATTTTTAGTGTTACCACCTGGGGATGTCCATGTCCATCTTTGTTTGCTTTTCTTTTTGAAGAATGTGTTCATAATAGAGAGATTGTTCTCATAAGCAAACTGTAGTAGTCTTTCTCCTCTTTTGTTTCGTTCCCCATACCCAAACTTGTTTGTTATTGGATATTCCTTCTGTTCTATTTGGCCTAATTTGGCATTAAAGTCGCCCATGACCACTACATTTACTTCGGCTAATTTCAGAGCTTTGTCGACAGTCTCGTAGAAAGCCTCGATTTCTTCGTCGTGGGCCGCATCGGTTGGTGCATATACTTGTATAATGCTTAATTTGAATTTATTTATATTTAGTTTCAAAAGCGCCACTCGTTCTGATAACCCAACAAAGCTTTCAATGTAATTTTTGAGGTGTTTCTTTACCAGGAATCCCACTCCGTAGAGTCCCGGTGTTTCTCCTATGTAATAGAATATTATATCCTGGTATTCTTGTATTGTATTTCCAAGTCTTCTTATTTCTGACAAACCGATTATGTCGAACTTTACATTTTTCAGTGCTTCTTGTAGCTCCAACAGGCGTGTATGAGTCGATAGAGTTCTTACATTGTATGTAGCTATATAATATAAGGTAGGGTCTTTAAAATCCTTTGTTGAAGATGGAGAGTTATTTACCTCTGGAGGGTGGTGGTCTGATTCTCCCGCGGTGACCAGCCGTTTTGGGAGATTTGGGTTGAGAGAGGGGTTCGCTGGTTGCTAGAGTGTTGTTTGGCTTGAGTTTTGTGTTGCATTTTGTGGAGAATGAGATCCGTGGTATGTAAGCGTTGGTTTCTTTATGAGATAGTTATTCATACTGCTAATTTTTTTTATTTTTGCGCATTGTTTATTATTTCCATTCTTGCTAAAGCTTGAAGTGTCTTGTGGGGATTCTGATAGATTTCTTTTCTTGTTGTCTTTCTTCTCCTGCCCTTGCCCTTTTGGGGTGACTGGTTCGTTCTTCACCGTATAAATTTAGTATATTTTGACTGTTTGTGTATGTATTTTTAGTCTTAGTTAGTTCACTACACTGAATTCTTATTATTTTAGTGCATCTAGCCCAAGTCATTATCTGCTCCACCCTATGGTTGACTGTTAAAGAATGCCTCTAGGCATTAAGTCCGCCAATGTATTTTGCACGTGAAGTATTAAAATGGTTAGATGTGCCGCCTTTGGATCAACGGGTCCCGGGTTCGATTCCGGGGTCGGGCAAGTGTCTTTGTCTAAAGCAGAGGCACTGGCTCGGAGTCTGGGTGTCATTTCTATCTATAATATGTATTTAGAAAAAAAAGTGTATATAAGTAGTTTATCATCCATCTCGTTACCATAACACAAGCATTAAGTTGCTTAACTTGGGACGAGATGGCGTTGTGTGAAATGTCCAAGGATATTTATTTATTTATTTAAATAAATTGTGTCATTACAGTATCTAAACTATCAGATTTGAATAATCAACTAAATAACATTGGTTACTACTACTACTCCGTCCACAAATGACCAACTGCTGAATCGATCACAGGGAGGATAATTAGCCTACTGTGGCACGCTGGCCAGACGCTGGTGGGTTGGCAGTGTTGGCACAGGTTTCGTATCAAGTTTCCCTTCTCTTGCGGCTAGTTTCTCAGCCTTGTAATTTCCTTTTGTCGGCTCTTACGACACCCTCCGGATAGAACGAAACATTGTTTAGTGAATTGTAAAAGAAATTCGGCTTGTGCTTTGTACGTTAATGACACCACTTCTACGACGATTACAAGACGAGACATTTTTGAATTTAGCAGATTACAAATTGGTGACAGTCTCGCAATTGCATCGCATCAATTCAAATTAGCTTAGGGAATTGCGACGTAAAAAGATCATGTGTGTAGTGTTGCAATAGTGGCTAGTTACCACATCATTAAGGTTATAAAAATATGATAGCCCTGCGAGCTTTACCGATAGCAGAGCATCGTAAGAGCTCCCAAAACCAATAGACGGCAGAACACTTTGATGAAATCTTGGTTACTGGTTGTTTTAAATCAGCTCGATATCTCAAAGGATAAATTCTTTCCTGGCTGGCTGTAAAAGGACTTACAGCCTGGATGTAAGATTCATAAAGTTGGGTCTGATGGTGGTATCGATTTTTGGTTAAGGAGGCTATGGCCAATCGAGCGTAGAGAGCACGCCCACCCACAGATAAAAGGGAACTGCGAAAGTCTTGCTCGGAGTTGGTATCGTCCTCCTGATGCTGATATATTATTAAGAACTATTTCGCACATGTTTACCGTGATTTTCGGAATCTGGTGAAAGTTGCTAAAATCACATATTGATTTGAGGTAAATATAAAGTAATATTTTTTTACGTTATTCATGTTTTCATGTGGTGATTTAGAATACATATTTCACCACCCCATTACATCCCGGAGCAGTGGTAAGACCCGACCAAAGAAAATGATAAGGCCGAAATCCTAGCCGCAAGAGAAGGAAAACTTGATACGAAACCCTATGATATGCCTGACTTCTGACCAGCGTACACAGTAGGCAATTAACTGGAAACAGCCCGACTCAGAAGGTATTCATGTTTGGTCAGAGTAGTAGTAATAATAGTAGTATAAAGTAACGGATAGTCCTTATATCTCCGGTGTATTCCTCGCTAACAAACGTAGAATCACACCAACAATGGGAAAATTTTAAGGTTTCTGGAGCCTCAGCAAAATCTTACCAATTATTTTACCAGTTTATATGCCAATATATTATTGTTATCATCTTAATTTCAATGTGTATATTATATTTACGGGTACACCTACTTGAAGACAGATGGGCGTAAGTCCAACTGATATAATTCCAATATACCTTTTATCTTAAAAACTAAATTGTAAGTCGTGTCAGAAGCTTGCCCCATACAACTTTACCTATACTGGTCTAGTTCCAATGGATTTTAGCTGGGTATGTACAATTTATTATTATATCATTATATTACACCTCATCCCATCCTTAATAACGCAATTTTTTTGCGAGAGCTCCTAAACCACCTCATACAACTTATGAGCTAATATTCTGCGTCAAACATTCAGCTTACCTAAGTTATGACGATGATGGTCCTCCAAATGAATAGACTAGAACTTTTGGAATTCAGGAAAGATTATACTGAAAATGCAGGAAGCTAATGGTTCAAAGTACCGCCTTCGCTCTTTTCCTGGATCGCTGTCCCCACACTCCACGCCCACCCGTTCGGCCCGCCCACTGGTGGGCGTGTTGTTACATGGAACAGATAACATAACATACTCCACCACATAGTCTACCTTTGTCCGTAAACTGCACAGTTTTCAAAACTTTCCCGGGCTCCATATCGCGCGCCTGGGATGAGTTTTTAAAAACATTGATCAACAGGTTCTTTTTGCTATCCACCAGATTTTAATTATGTCTGCATTCGAGTTGAGCTAAAGGCAAAATAGACGATTCAGATCCGTATAGCCGGCCTGAGTTACCATATTCAGCTTTCATGGTATCATTCAACCCATCTGACCCGAGTGGCGTAGTATTCAATCTTACCCTCTATACCTGTGGAGGAGGCCTCAAGACGCAGAGTCGAGTAAGGGCCGAGATGCAGAAGTAGAGTCCTAAACTTTTGTTGTGAAATAATTGACCTTACCGTCAGTTATGTTTTACAGGTACAATATTAGAAATTCCTGTATTGCACAACTCTTTTTTACTGTGAATAAGACTTGAAGAGACATTCACCATCAACAGCAACATGCTATTTGTATGCTTGTGTGAGTTTCAAGGCCTGTGTTTGTAACCTGTACTTTGATTGCAAGTTTTATTAAAAACATATTTGCTTCCTATAACTTAAACTGTGCCGAAATCGGCGTCGAAATTTTCCTGAAAAGGGTCACACAGCAATTCCTACAATTATTAATATATTATTTATTCTTAATCCTAGTTGCGGTTTGTCATATTCACCGATGACGAAGTCGCAGTTGATAAGCATTAATGCATAATATTTATATAGCAAATGGCCATGCCTCCTAAACAAGAGGCACTCTGAAGTGTTGACATGCATAATGATGTCTTAGGTTTTCATAACCGTAAAGAGATCATTTCCTGTAATCTTTACACATTGCAGGAAATGATCTCTTTGCGGTTATGCTCGTTTTATTTAATTCACAGCGTTTCAGACATTTTGCAGTGTCCGTGGTCGCGGGACGACTGAAACGTTGGGAATAAAATAAAATAAAACGATCATAACCGTAAAGAGATCATTTCCTGCAATGTTGACATGCAGATTTACTTATCTATGGTTAGCCCTAATAACTATGGAGTCACTTTACCTACCTTATATATATGTATATATTATTATTTAGATAAATTATTTATTATCCTTCTGAATTACCAAGCAACAGAGAAAAAATGCTGTGCATTGATATTATTCCTGAAAAAAGAGTACTGTAGTTTATTCATAACTAGTGGCCCGCCCCGGCTTCGCCCGTGCAAAGCGGGGGTAGGTTATACATATAAACCTTCCCCTTGAATCACTCTATCTATTAAAAAAAACCGCTTCAAAATCCTTTGCGTAGTTTTAAAGATTTATGCATACATAGGGACGGACAGAAGAATGCGACTTTGTTTTATACTATGTAGTGATATGTAGTGATGATAAATCAATCATAAGTCATCAATGTTAATTCTGTTTGAATGAATAATTGATCTGTGTAATATTTGGTATTTGTAATAGAACAGAGTACTCTTTATTGCAGCTTAAGAAAATAACATTAAACAAATAAAAGAAAAAAGCGTATTAAAAATTAAAACTAAGCGTTACAGACAGTAACATGCTTACATAGGTCTTCCCAGAAAAGTGCTTAGCGATAGGTTTGGCAAGGAACGTGCTGACGATAGGGATTTCCATAAAAAATATATAAATTATTAAATCGAATTGAAACTGATCTTAAAATTAAATAATTTAAAACTACGCAATATGTAATCAATACAAATCTTATAAAAATCTGGGTTTCGGCTTTAACTTTACCACAGATGATATTTTATGTTGTTATCGATGAAAGTGATACGGTATAGGTATTCCGTAAAATAATTATATAAAAGCTGGTTAAAAAATACGAACATCCTGTACTATTAATCTATATCGCGAGGGCAGTTCACAAACATGCAATTGACGAACACAAATGACACTCAGACTCCGAGAAAGCTTACACAAAGACTCTTGTCCGACCCCGGAATAGAATCTGGGATCCGTGATCCAAAGGCGGCACATCCAACCCTTAGACCAACAAAGCAGTTAAAATGTGTAATGCCAGTCAGTTAAGAGGGAGTAACAAAAACCCTATGACGCGTGAGATATCTGCGTTTTAATGACAATTCACGGGTTACAGTGAAACTAACCAAGTAGCTTATTATGTAGTATTATGTTTTTTATTATTATCCACAAGCTTAGTCCATAAGGTAATCTGGGTTCCATAAGGTTTACTTCTTGAGATAGGACAGTTTCTTCGCAAACACAAATCTTGCTTTGCTTTTCCTGAAATGATGTAGATATCAATCTTATAAAAAAATAAATGTAGAGAAAAGTCTATATTTGTAGGTCGTACTCGAACTCCACTGAAATCGTTTCTTTTTCTACCGCATTGGCACAAATACTCATAACGTCCGACGGTAAGAGCTTATCTCGGCTAATAGATGCATAGCAAGGCAATCATACACGCACGGTTGATTGTTATTTTTAACCCCCGACGCAAAAATAGGGGTGTTATAAGTTTCACGTGTCTGTCTGTCTGTGTGTCTGTCTGTCTGTCGGTCTGTCTGTCTGTCTGTCTGTCTGTGGCACCGTAGCTCGCGAACGGATGAAGCGATTTCAATAAAAAGACCAGGGCCAGGGGTCAGGTAATAAATAAGTGGGAGTGGTCCCCCAATACGAAGTATTTATTTTTATTTTTTACTTTTTAAAGGTTATTGTGTCGGGGGTTTATTTAAATTTTTAATTTAATTTTTATCACTACAAATTTACGATGCATGACCTAATCACCTAATTATAGAATATTATATTTCATTACAAGTGCGGAAAGGCTGTCATTGCAAAGAGTTCCGACAAATGTCTACCCGAGCCGAGGCGCAGCCGAAGGCGAGGGTTGACAGTCGGAACAAGTTGCAATGCCGGTTCCGCACGTGCACTGAACGACTATTTTTAATACAGTTGCGAAAAAATGAAGCAATTTAACAAAATAATAAAAACACAATAAACTCAACTAACTAATCATTTATGACTTAAACACAAAAATGGCGCCAACCGTAGAATATAAGCAGAGATTTTTTTTTCTTCACCCATAGTTGCCCATACTGCCCATACAGCCAAGTCTTCAGTAGAAATTTTTTATTGATATGAAACGAAAATGAAATTTAATGAGATGAAATGAAATGAAACCTAACCTAACTCATTCAATCAAATCATTAAATCTGATATTGAAACAAATTAGTACATAGTTTCTTTTTAGAAATATACGTATTTGCATTAATCATAAAAACATCTATTTTTTTTTTGTAAAAACGTCATGGTTGGTTTTTCCTTATAATAGACATTATTTTGACAGTTGGGAAAGAGAACGCACTAGTGCGGGAATGGTAAAAAAAGCACGCGTGTGTTATAGCCCACTTCCCGAACGCTATACGGCCCTGCAATATGCCACTTTTTGAGCAACTGTATTAAAAAAGTGTTTTTCTGGTCGCGATAATTTAGGAGACAGAAAAATACTTTATTCACTGAAGCCAATTTCAGAAGTGTCATATTGTCGGATGATGCAGAGCATCCTCATCTACTTTTTGTCAGCTGCCCTATATTGTTGTGGAGGGAAATTAGCCTACTGTGCCCTTTTCGCGCCACTTGATATTGGAGGTGGTCGGAACTGCTTGTAAATATTGGTAGTCAAACCAGTAAGGTTCAGGAGCCGATCCCAATAAGACATTTATATACCACTTAAGTCAAGCCGAGTCGCGCCCCACCGTCTGTAGACGGCTTTTGTAACGCCGAAAGTGTTAGCCACGAGTCGCGGACCCTCTATAACTGAACACATGATGCTGGCAGCAGACAGCAAGTGAATTCCCATAACTGCCAACACTGCATCTCTGACAGAGCTGTGGCGAGGAAGGCGCAGCAGATGATGAGAATAGATTTAAAGAAACCCCATGCAAAGGTATCAAACTCAAAAGGAACTTTATTTACGTAGGTTTCATCACAAAACTCTTATAAATCGTCATATTTATAAACACCATTATCATCTTACGCCCCCTGTCCCAAACCAGGTGGCAGTCTCCACACACACCTCTCAGTCGTCATACCTACATTCACACCTTTCACACACAACTCCTCACTCCTACAATCCCTCCATCTCCCCTGATCGCTCACAATCCCTGCGTTCACTCACATTCATGCCGAAACTACCACCGGTTCGGAAGGCTTCTCTACAGAGAAGAGCTACCAAGAAACTCTGTAGTTGCTTTTTTAAAATTATTGGTCTAGTTTACAAAAAGCACTAAACAGCATAGTGAGAGCAAGTTCGCAAGATGAGAGATATCAGTAACGGTATCGTACTATCTAAAAATACTTACCTGTAGGGCGGTGCGCCCATTGGGCCGGCGTCCGCATCCATCGCAATAACTCGTCTCTTGCGTGGCCCGCGTTACGACTGCATGTTTACGACGCACCGGCTGCGGGGTGGGCAGTCGCCGTGAATATTTTATTCACCAGTGCCAACGACTTTTATTGACCGGAAACGTCTTGAGGTGAGAAAATTGGTCTTTTTACCCTATTCTGTGTCAGGGAGAAAATTGATTTTGAATTGGCGATGGCCTTCGTCGAAGCGAATTGCATTATACCTCAATTGTTGAGTATAAATAGAGAGAAATAGCACAATTTGCTCTGTATAGATTAGTGCCTATTAGTGTTATATCGCAAAGGTGAAATCCACGCAAAGACAACTGATATGTCCTTTAAAAGATCTTTAAAGAATGCCCCATCATTTGAATTTGGTAAAGCAATACAGGCTCGGACTCGGCAAATGCAATTAGTCCTTCAGCTTAGTACTCTGTCGACTCTGTTGGAAAGGAATTAGCCATTTGCGTGTATGGAGCCTACCCTGAATAAGCTTACCCGTATGATATGCCAAATCTTACTAGACGTTGTAAGTACCTACATGCCTTTCTTACTTTGGAAGTCTTCAACGCCAGCCAGACGGACTCCGGGGCTTACCCACTAAAATCAACGGCGTCCCTCGACTACCTGAGACACAGCCTCGGGTTCGGTTTAAAGAATTTATTCTCATAAGAACATTTTACACGTTCACTTACAATGAGATACAAGAGATTCGTGTTGGTGAAGTTATACAAAAGAAATTTACAAGGAGTTTGATTGCTATGCGGTATGGCTATATTTCATAGACATACTTTTTCAGTTTTCGTTTAAATCTGTTAATATTATCACAATTTTTTACATCATTTGGTAGGTCGTTAAACAGCTGTGCTCCTTCGAACAATATGGTTGTTTTACCGTAGTTTGTCCGAGCTTGTCTTCGGTGTAATTTATTTTTATTTCTTAGGTTATGTGTTATTGTTTTTCTATGTAATTTTAGCTTTGATTGTACGCTGTTTGTGGTGATTTTTTTTATTAGGATGCAGGTGCCATATCGCACCATTCCTGGAATAAAGCAGTAAGTGTATTCCACCAAGTTTTCAGGAGCGTAAAAAAACCGCGCTACATTTTTATTATCAGTCCTAGAAAATATCTTGTAGTAAGCAGTAATAGCTAACACTAACCTTCGTAAGCACAATATTATAAATTTGATGATAGTTATATGTAAACCAATATTATCCTAAAAAAACACTGTTACTTATTTCTTCCTCAAAACATTAACCATATGTGCAGCAGTAAGTTCACATATTGCTTTGCTGCTATGTATTTTAGGCCTTAACAACTGAGGTAATTTCACTTATCCATTTATTCACTGTTGAATCTTAGTCCAATCGAAAGTGTTAAGTATGTGTTACGTACTTTTTCCACGAGAAATTCATGTGTGTAAGTAAAGTTACGTACTTCTTACGAGCAACTAAAGCCCAATGAGTTTAATGTATGTAGAGAAAAAGCTTTTCTGAAATTAAAATTAATAAGATATTTAAAGTGTGTCTTCTATTATCTATGCCTTCCAATCGATAGTCTAACTATGTTTATGATGTATGTTAATGCTTAACCATAGGGACGAATGAAGATTATAATTATATCTATTCTCTATATAAGAAATAGTGTTTATTATCATGCAAAGTTATTGTTGAAATAGAGTGATATCATACTCTTTATAAATTTTTAAACTTCATCATCCTCTACCTCTGGATCTGACAGGTTAACGGCTGATTGAATGCTCAAGCTGTTATAAAATACTTGGTAATTTATAACAGCTAATTATAACAAGTAAATGATTATCTTGGGAGATACTCATTAGGTCTTTGTATAAATTTGCATTGATTGGTGCATCGTACAATTTCTGTAAAGCAACTGGTACCTGAGTAGCGGCAATTTTCCTTTTCCTTCCTATACTTCCACTTTTATTTATATCCACGAGCATTATTATCAAACTTGTATCTAATTCTCAATTTCCCTGGGGACTGAGGATCTGTTGCTATCTCTTTCTTCTTCATTTTACCAATTTTTGCCGTCATTTACAAGATTTTTGGAATTGAAAAAATCTACCTGATCCATTTCTTTCTACTTATATTTTTGGCCTGTACTTTGGCATTTCGAATAATTGCATAGATTTCGTCTGGTATAAAGAGAACGTGATTTTTCTTGCTATTTTCAATACACGAGTGCATTGAATCAACCTCGCTTTGAGTATGGCCTTTCTGTAAAAACCTGTTAGTAATTTTATTACACAACGCTTTAGAAGCGTGAATATATAAGGCAAAAACAAAACGATTGCAAATAGAATGAAATTTCTTTTATTCCTTTTTAGCTTCAGTTTGTAAAAAAACACCACAAGCAGCTGGCTATTTCATTAGCACCTATTCTTGTCATTTAGGCATCCCAAACATAGCAATGTCCACTTTTTGTTAAAATGTTATATACAGTGAAATTATACACTGGGTATTTACGTTTATAATGGAAAACTTCAACTTCCGATTGTGGTAAGCTTAATACTTTCTCGAAGTTAAAACATGTACTTAATTGTTTTTTCTATAATATCAGATTCTTCTTTTTCTTTGTTTCTTCGTATTAGGTCTTTGTTTTTAATATGCATTTCGAATTCTTCTTTCTACTGTTCTTTTTTTTTTCAGAATCAGTCTGATCAGACAAGCTGCAAGTTTCACATAAATCCTTCTTTGGCTGGAAGAAACCAATATTGAACCATCGTTCAGAGGCTGGCGTAATATTTGCGTAATCAGGATTTATTCTTAATCCAATCTAATGCCATGCATTTTAGCGCAATTAAGCTTTTCGTCTAAATATTCCCTTTGTAAAGAGGAGATTCGCTTTATGGGGATAAGGTAATGAGATTCCTTACGTGGAAACTTATCAATATCATTAGCGAAAGTCTGCGAGGTCTCTTAGAATTTTCTACTGCATCACGTGTAGGTTTTGCTTTTACATATTTCAATATCAAGTCCCACTGACGCTCGTGACTTGCTAATTGCCAGTAAGTTTCAAATGCTAACTTTCTTCCTGAGTTGTCTTTTCAAGATAGAAAAGAGGGCATTTATTTTTACACACACATGGATCACCCAACACTTTTCCTCTCCTTTCTTTCTTCGTAGCTTTAGAGTGATCGAGTTTCCCAGAATATTTCAATAACTTTCGAATTACGAATTACTTCTCTGTAGAGCAGCCTTCCGAACCGGTGGTAGATTCAGCATGAATGTGAGTGGGCGCAGGGATTGTGAGCGATCAAGGGCGATGGAAGGATTGTAGGAGTGAGGAATAGTGTATGAAAGGTGTGAATGTTGGTATGACAACTGATAGGTGTGTGTGGAGACTACCACCTTGTGTGGGACAGGGGCCGTAAGATGATAATGGTATTGATAAATATGACGATTTATAAGAGTGTGTGATGAAACCTACGTAAATAAAGTTCCGTTTGAGTTTGACTTATTTTTGTTTACACGCCATGAAGTTTCATCTCTTTTACGACTCAGTTTCTTTGTAGATGTAGGTTGTTTGTCATCATCATCAATACCATATTGATCATTCATAAACACTGTGGACTGCGTTGCAATGAAAATAGACTCAGACGGTAACGGATGATTTTGGTCAGTAGCACATTGTTCAATAGTTTCGTTCAAATTCAAGCAGAAATAAAATGTTCTCTAGTAACGTCGCACTTATTAATACTGTAGAAGTTGATGCTACAAAGTAAAATTGTTCAAAACTGCAGTCTTTTGTATTCAGGCAATTTCTAATCTTTGTCTTTTGATGGATCTGTAAGGATGGTATTGTCGAAATGATCAGGTTTATTATTTATAAATGTTTGTCCTGTACCCGTATTAGATCCTCTTTCGATGATCCAGGAGCAGTAATTAGATTTTTAATAAGGGATGAACACGGCACTCCTGAATAACTGTCAATATAAGATGAGGTCGGATTCAGAGCACCAGCCACCGAATTGGTTGTAAATTTAGGATCTTTTATTGGTGGTTTGATAGATGCCGAGTCAAATTCACTTGTGGTACAAACCGTAGGTTCAATGTAATAAAAAAATATGTTAATTAACTTAAATTTGTATGGCTACTTATTTATGTTAAGTAGCACTTTATTTTTCTCATTTCTCAGCTGGTAACTGCCCAGGTGTCACTGATATGAGCTCCACAAGCACGCAGTCATCTATGAGAAAATAAGTAATCTAATAGGTACATAAATTAGTATGATAAATCACCAGGGTCCTCGATATGGTTCAGGCCTTACTCTCGCGTTTTGCTATAGGTTTTGTACACGAAAGTATATACTTTTCGAATTACAATATTGAAATCAGTTTCTAGTATAACTTAATTTATACTAGAAACTACTTATATTAGTATAACTTTATTTTACATGAGAATATTTTTCAAATATTTCCTACAAAAAGAACGAATTCAAGATTACGAACGTAAAGACTTGAAAGTAACTGCAAGTACGCATTGCGTTTAGTAAAATTTTGCTTGGATAAACTGCGTAGCATTAATTACACAGACACATTAAGCTAAACCTTTCGCGGAAGAAGTACGTAACCGGACTTGCACAGCTCCGTCCTATTAGTATTGTGGTGAAATATGTGTTTAAGTTTATTTACAAATATTTTTTTCTATTAATCTTAGTGGATATTTTACGTAAGCATTATTACGACTTTATGAAATGGGAAAATTGTAAATGAAATAAATGTAAATGTGCTTATTTCTTTATACCTATGGATATTTTTTCTATCTAGTTTCGCAAAAAATCCTTTGTTTTGCGTTCATTTCATTGGTTTTGCCGACAGCTTCACGAATTTTAGTCAGAAGGTGTAAACCGTGATGCTCTATTCATTGGTGCAATAAAAAAAAAATTACGCAAGTGCACTTGCTGCTTTCTTCCAGGGGTGGTGCGATATATGTATAGTTGTTTGAGATTTAGAAGTTTGGTTTTTTGAAATAGTGTTTTAGTTGGAGTAAGGTAGTGATAGTGATATAATGTTTTTATAATTTTGTTCTGGGTTCTTTGTAAAGGCATTAGGATAGTTTTTGCGGCAGATCCCCATATTTCAATAAGGGTTTCACTTCCTAATGGAGGAACACGCTGATGAGCCTTGGCTTGCCTTACCCGATGCTCACGCTTCGATGGGGATCTCTAGACGCCCTCCAATGCCTCCGCTGCTAGCGGCACAGCCCGGGCCACCCCTCCACTCCCGCTATTGTAGAGGAATCTGAACTTTTCCACCACCGCGCTGTGTCCCGGCAATTTAAGGCGACTCTGAGGACAGAACCGTCTCCAGAGCCAAAACCAACCACGTCACTGTGTGCAGCTCTTTGTCTGGGTACACCCTGACACGTGTGGGCCTCAGCCAGTATGGCCCCAAGGGATCCTAAAGACACGCAAGCCTGAACAGCAAGGTGGCAGCACGGTCGACGCGGTATAAATGCCTACCAGTAAGGACACACTTGCAGTTTCATCGAAACAGTAGTTGCGGCTGCCAGTGTGTTTAATAGGAACAATAAAGTTAATTACATCATCAGCAGAACAAAAACGGAATTGAGTTTGTTTACATCAAAACTTTGTGGTCTGAAACAAAAGCGCTAATAAATCTGCCAACGGAGGATCCTAAAATAAAAGCGGTGCATTAGAGCAAGCGGAATGATATTTTATTGCGGAACTTCTGCGGGGTCCCACGTGCCACATAATCCGGTTATCAGAACTGAAAATATCTCCGCGGGATTCCAAGTTTCAGATTGAATTTCGGAGCCGGTGGCGACTCACTTTTAAACGAAGTTTATTTTTCGACATTTGCGGACGGCTCTTTGGAAGGTACAATCTTGACACCTGTGCATGCTGCTGCATTTGGCCCTCCTCCAAAAATGGTGGGGAGCTATCATAGATTATTTATTTATCATATACACGACAGTCTAAGGGTCCAATAGTACTACTCAGCCCATAGATGACCCACTGTTGAGTCGGGCCTCCTCCAATAACGTGGCTAATTAGCCTACTGTGCCACGCTGGTACAGGGTTTCGTATTAAGTTTTCCTTCTCTTGCGGCTAGGTTTTCGGCCTTGTCAATTCCTTTTCTAAGCTCTTGCGACACCCTCAGGATGGAATGCAACAGGTGCCGTTCCTGGGGATCGGTTGGCTCGGACATTAGAAAGTTACTATTGTTGACTAGATCTGGCTGATGTTTGCCCCTTTGCGACTATTGCGCGAGTTAGCTCTCACAAATCTGTCATATACCCAGTGTTGTAGCTAAAAATGGCGATCTAAAAAGAGCAACTACAGAGTTTCTTGCCGGCTCTTCTCTGTAGAGCTGCATTCCAATTCGGTAGTAGATGGTAAATAATGAATTTTAAATTTTTAGTGGTAAATTTAAAATTTTATTTTGTTTTTTGACTTTTCAAAAGACCTCTATTGAGCCAACTTGATTAAATAAGCGTTGATTTTTTTTTTATATAATTGTCCAATAAGTCTATCTAATGATCATGAGTTACGAACATTAGTTTACCAAATATGTCAGCCCGTTCCGAAATGCGGTTGAGTGTGCAAAGCGCGCCCGGCAAAGGACACTCCTGGAGCAGAGTGGTGCGCGGCAGTGCCAACAGTCCTGTCTGGGACGCAGAGCTGCACCCGTATTATTGGACGTACATCATGCTGTATGCCATCTACAATTTTATAGAAGAAAATTTGTTTAATGTGCCACGCTGGCATACGGATATACGTTCTATCTATGTCCTTGAGGCTAGATTTTCTGTCCACCTAGTCCGGTTAGTTTTGTGTCTCATTTACTCCATTTTATAGGTACTTAAACAATTCCTCAATTTTTTTGATCATGATAGCTTGAAAATATATTTACAACGCACAACGTGCAATAAGATGTCAGTGGTAACTAGACTCGACATGTAAACATTTCCATATCTACATTGTTGTACATACATGGAAGAAATCTTTTTTGCGGAGGTCCTTGGTGGAGGCCTATGTCCAGCAGTGGACGTCTTTTGGCCGAAATGATGCTGATGATGATTCTTTTATAATATACAAAGCATGTCTTTAAAACAGACTTAGCGATGGAATATTGATATTCGTTTTAAATTACCAATAAAAAAGCAACTTTTTATTTAGCAAAAACATTATCAGTTCCGATACATTTTTGCTAAAGCATCATTTTCATGTATCCTCCCGCTCAAACTGGATAAACCAATTCGGATCACGTAGGCCAGCCATTTCAGACATACAGGTGTACATACGTACATCCAGCCCGCCATATTTACGTCGCTGTACCGATGGAAGGCATCAAATTTAAATATACATACCTTCGTGTACGTGCTCGCTCATTACTGGACTGTACAGGATGTTTACAATTTCCCGAAATAATCTGGTGGTTTTACAAATTGTCGTATGTATTATCACATTTTGTGCTTTTATTTCTTCAATTGCTACTACTATGCCTCATACACACACTCTATGCATGATCGTACTGCTGAGTGGGGCCTCCTCTAATTACAGGAATAGTATTTAGGCGAAGCACAGGATTTCATACCTACGTTTTCGGCCTTGTCATTTCATTCTGTCGGCTCTTACGATACCCTCTGGATGGAATCAGGTAAATAATAAATAAATAATAAAATAAATATCCTTGGACATTTCACACAGCGCCATCTCGTACCAAGCTAAGCAACTTAATGCTTGTGTTATGGTAACGAGATGGATGATAAACTACTTATATAATTTTTTTTTTGTAAATACATACATATTATAGATAGAAATGACACCCAGACACCGAGCCAGTGCCTCTGGTTTAGACAAAGACACTTGCCCGACCCCGGAATCGAACCCGGGACCCGTTGATCCAAAGGCGGCACATCTTCTTAATATGTCTGTCATCGTTCAACATTTCGTATAAATCAATGCTGCGTGTTAGTAATAAGTAGTACAGTATTTAACAATATACTGTATAGGTCAGTTAAAAATATTATGGATGGAAAAAGAAAATACAAAAATATGTTTTGGATTGGTCTTACTAGAATAATCTTATTAGAAAGTTTAACCTACGTGTTTTTGTACAAAGATACCCTTGTCCGCTTACCAGGCAATAAATTCTACTGCAGCATTTAAGAAACGTATTTCATGTTTTTCGAAGATCTCAATTTGTGTTACCATGTCATCCGCTCATTAAAAATGTCACAGATACCATTGGCAGATACATTTGGCATTTTTATATATACTCATTTGGCTAAGTATCATTTGTAGGTAGTGTATCACTGGGGAAAAATAATCAATATTTCGTACACAAACTTGTTAAATAACGGCAACACCCTGTTTAAGAGCTGTAAGCAAGTCTGTATCGAAAGTATCCGCCGCGGTAAGTGCTGTATTTTGTACGAAAATTATAGCATTGCCACACTGTAGTGTTGGGATAATATAAAAATAAAGTTTCCACCATATCGATTCTTTTAGAAATCAACATTTAACGTTAGAAATAGTTCAAGACTGCATAATTTGAGCTCAAACTTAAAAGCAACTTTGTTTACGGAGATTATATTATACTCTACTTTTAATTCAAATAAATTAAAATTTATTTTTAGTTGAAATATCATAAAGCTATTGCTATATAATCTCTAAAAATATAGCACTAGCTTATATTATATTGCTATATAATCTCTAAAAATATAGCACTAGCTTATATTATATTGCTATATTTTAGTGATTATTTAGCAATAGCTTTATGATATTTACATCTCTTTTAGCTATTGCATAGAAGAGCGGTGTTTCACCTAGTCGGTCGCTTCAAACAAAAAATTGCTAATCCTAGTAAGGATAACGGATCAAAATGAGAGAGTGAGAATTTCGAGTTAGTCCGACGTTTTGAAGGTGGTCAAAATCATTTTCAAAGATTCCATTACATACGTCTGAAGCTAATAAAAGCGTATTAAGGCTGCCCCTAGACCTACAATAACATTGTACAATACTTTTATTGTACAATAAGATTGAAAGGCGCTCTGAATCCAAACGATCAATTATATTGCACAATAATACGTTTTCGTGTTCCGTCGGAGAATAGTATTGACCTTCCACGATGCCATGGAAAAATATTGTGCAATAAAAATTAACCTCGCTCAAACTTTCGTTCAATCATTGCGCAATCTTCAATATTAACCTTAGACAGTCAATAATATTGCACAATTTAATTGATCGTCTAGAGACCGCCTAAAATAGAATTTGTAGTAGAAAAGATACTATTTTAGAAAATAACTGTTTCGTAAAAACATTATTTTATTATAATTAACATTTTATGCAATTTAAAGACTCTTTGTAAAGAAATCGTATTTTCCTGCCGTTAATTACGGATATTATGTCAGGTAAAAGCTACATTGTACGTAATAATATATGGGTTAAAATATGCATTTGGCAGGTGTAATGTTTCTTAATAAGTTATTTTTAAAGCTCCATTGATTACCCTATTAACTAATTGTACAACTCTTCCATAAAAACTGAATCATATCTCTCCGTCAGCGCCAACACTCCTAACAACGGATTGAAACATTTAAATATTTAATCATTTAAATAAATAATAATATGTAGGACATATTATATGTTTAATCTATATAATGTTTGTTGTGCAACATTTTGTGAACACATCGATAAGGTATCCTAAAACTCCTCTCATCTCTACACTAATAGTCTTACCAAAGTGCAGTCTCAACATCATAATGTCGATAATGTACTACACTAATTATCGTCTACAACTCGTTGCATAGCATATCGATAATACATTTTAGATTCATCACTATTTAATTTCAGTATTCCAAGTTGAGAGCAATCTAGTAAATATTTACTAGGAACGAAAACACTGAGGTGACTTTTTAATGAGATAATGTATGAGCTACATTTTTGAGTTTCTCAATACATTTAAACACTATTTGCTGGATCAAGGATCGTCCTTCACGAGTGAGTTACCGGGTTCTAAAAGCAGTTTATGAATAATGGCAGAAAAACTTCTGCACCAAAGTAATAAATAGCTTGTTTAAGAGTCGCCTGATTGATTAAAGGGGCGGCCTAGTTTTTTCTAAGAACCATCTTTAAGCGGTTCTGCTCGGGCTTGCGTGAAGGTTTCTGAAATGATACTGATCATGAATACTTGATTTCAGACGTCACTACATAGTATAAAACAAAGCCGCTGTCGTCTGTCCGTCCCTATGTATGCTTAAATCTTTAAAACTACGCAACGGATTTTGAAGCAGTTTTCTTAAATGGATAGAGTTATTCAAGAGGAAGGTTTATATGTATAATACATCCATAATATTGTAGAGAAACACTGATAAATTTAGATGTTCCTCAATACCCGTGCGAAGCCGGGATGGGTCGCTAGTATTTATATAAAAAGAAAAGTAATATTCGGGATCCAATATGAGGGCGTAATAGCCTCCTTATTCCGGAATTGAAAATAAGAAATATCTGTTTTTAAAGGGTAATAGCAAGGTAACTCGTTGCGACGGCGCTATAATTCGCCATTTTGTGGCTTAACGGCGACTTGAGAGCTTTTCATTGCTCATAAAATATAGTGGCCATACAGTTTTGAATCATCGAGACTGCTGATTACACACATCGTGATATAAATACGCAACATATACACCAGCAAATATACCATTCTTTTTAATATCTACGTACCTAAACATTTACTGGTGAATCGCAAAGTTCGTAGTTAATTCTATATTTCAAGCGGTTTTTTTTACTTTAATACACTCATTGTCTCTTAGTTTATTTTTTTTAATAGTCAACCGGTGCAATTTACATTCAATATAAAGATTTTTGTCCCACAATCCATCACAATATGGTCACCACTCGCTGCCGCGCACTTGATAAATGTTTATTGTGTATTCCCACGCGATCTACAAGACATTGCACGTGTCCCGACGATTTTATGCTGTTTGTGGGTACCCTACTACTCGCTAATAACTTGTCGCTCCAGTGTTTGAACGGAGAATAAATTGGAAATTCAAATGTCCTTAAATTTGCTAGATAGTGTTTTAGACACTTAGCTTTGTTGCTTGCTCCACTATTTAAGGCCAGTTAATTGACAGGATGACATCCACACTATTTATACGTAAAATAGTTGTGGTTATGACAGCCTCCTATAAATTTACGATGTTTAATAGTTTTGTCCCATAACTTTTCTTCTTTAATGTATTTTCGAATAACATGCTACTTTA
This sequence comes from Clostera curtula, assembly GCA_905475355.2. Classification (NCBI taxonomy): domain Eukaryota; kingdom Metazoa; phylum Arthropoda; class Insecta; order Lepidoptera; family Notodontidae; genus Clostera; species Clostera curtula. The sequence goes on along the minus strand of FR997794.1, from coordinate 26,666,622 downwards.
TAGACACGATAAACTTCCTGCTCATTTAATTCCTTCAGTCGTCTCGGCGATGTTACAACTATCTACACTTGCCACTAGGTCTTCCATGTTTTCCTTAGTCAGTTCCTACGACAGTGTCCGGTGCAAATAGAACATACTTCCATTGTTTCTGGCCCCGCGGAGTGAGACTCGTCTCGCAACAAAGGGAATGACCGACACAAAGGCCGCGGTCCGCTTGCAATAAAATGCATGTAATATCGTAAAAGCGTTGCAGTTACAGCTAAATATTTCATTTCACCGTCTGCGAGCGATATTTCGGTAATAAAGTGCAGGCAAACCATGCTTTATTTACTAGTTTCAGTCTGGATATTAAAATGATTGGCTTGTCGAGTTGTAAAAGAAACATTGCTAACAGCATTATGGATAGTTAAAATGTTTACCTCTTTATAAGAATGAGATTTGCTTTAAGGCTGTGTCCACAGTAGGAAAACTGTTAACAGCCGACTGAGTGATCCGCAAATTTGTGGCGATCTGAAATTTTAGTTAGCAGCAAACTCAGATCGATTTTCGTATGTCGCAACTGATTTTGCTGTGAGTCGGCGCTAACCGAGACAGTCGGCGCACGTAACGCTGCAAAATGCGTAAAATGAGCGCAACACTAGCAAACTGTGGACACTCCATTTCAAATAAATATGGAAGGGCGTACTAAACCGATACGCCGCAAACTCAGTCGGCTGCTACCAGTTTGCCTACTGTGAACATAGCCTAAAGGATTTCTCATTCCTATACAGTGATGCGTTACTGGATACATTAAGGGCCCCCGCGCATTTAGGCGGCCAGTCGCGCGGCCTGGCCGCATAATGCGCGGATTGGTCGCGGCGGCCAATAGGCCGCGTATGTGACGCGATGTTTTTCGTTGGCCGCATAATGCGCGGAGGCCCTAAGAGGGGCGTCCTTTCCTCCGCCTCGGCACCAGACCAGTGCCCGACCATTGACGGGCATACAGCCGAGTAACTCGCGGCCTAACGGTGGTGCTCAGGGCGACCACGTTCCACGACCTTTCTGTGAAATTATGTCTCAGTTTTCTTCGGATTCAATTTGTATATTTCTATATAATTAGGTTTAACAAGGATCAGAAAGTTGCATGTGTGACAAACGTATAAGGCAGTTGCAACCCGAGGCTGGACAGTGGTCACCCCATTTGCCGCATACTACCAATTGATTAAGGGTGGACGATTACAGTGAAACTTAAACCATGATTATCACATATTTATTATTTATTAAACAAAGTATCATTGCATAAAAACTAAAATATTACGTAAACTAAAATAAACTGTTTCAAAATTTATATTCTATTAGACAAACTTGAGTATAATAAATACAACTAGATCACTATAAACTATACATATAGATGCTAATTAAACGTAAGCAAGAAATATCATTTATTGTAACACTGGTAGGAACACGGTGGACAGATTTCTTATACGTTACTTATTTCTTCTAAATCGTACACACTTATCAGAGTGGTCGGGGTTGCGCTGATGGTGGTCTTCATTTTGGGTTCGTCGGTGGCCTTTTGGATGTTACGTTAACGGCGTTGCGAGGGAACTGAATTACAGATGCCTAAATGGTTTTAAGAAAACCTACTTAATAATATCATACATTTGATAGAAAACAATCTACTTTGAGGTGTTAACACTTTACGTGTACGTGTACACGTAATCAGATAACTTGAAGGCAAACGCAATCCAATGCAATTAGGCAATGCAAAAAGAAATATATTCCTGGATATTGTACAAAAATACCATAAAATATTTTTTTTTAATGTTGTAACTATGCGAAGGCTTGACGCCTCATGACGAACGAAAACCAAGACGACACATTTTTAAAATATGACAATAATACAAATTTCTCTGTAAGAGCTTAAAGTTACTTGCAATAAATGAACCTATAAATAGGAAGATAAGAATTTAGCGGCGGGCAATGTTTCCTTTTTCATCTTTTTGGTCCAGATTTCCTTGAGTTGCAGCGTTATCTACAGTGTGCTGTTTAGAATCTGTTACTGCTCTATAATAAACATCTTGAAGATTTCTTTTCACGTAGTCTTTATCTTTATTAGAGTGCTTATCCGCAAATTCTCTTTTATTAATATTTGCATCATTTCCATTATCCAAAACACTAACTTGATTAATAGTTTTATTTCCACCCTCAAAGATGGATGTGACGTTTGTCATTTTTACGGATGTGTCCGGTTTGAAACTGCGTGTTTTCCTTTTGAGTCGACGCCACTTTTCGTTTGGTACACTCCTTCCAATTCTCTCCTGTGCCGTTACCAAATTATTGATCTAGAAAAAATCCCTATTATCTATTGAATTAATTTTAAATGATGATATTGAATGGTTAAATACTCACATCAATATCACTGTATCCGTAAATTTGTCTATCAAGATACTTCTTTTGGTTATCTAAATAAGAGTCTATGCCTAGAATTTTGCTCTGTAAAAGATAAATTATGAGATAGAATTTTCAACCATGTGATATACAAAAAACCTTCTTGAATTTGTACACGTAAGATCTGTACTAGTTTTCATATCATAATCTGATTTACATTATTTTTTGTATTACAAAAATGAACGTTTTGTACATACAGTTAAAGTTTTGTACAAGACTCATTTATACGTTGCCTTTAAAAAGTTAAAACAAATTGAAGCTCGCGTATGATAAAACCAAATACCTTCTCAGCATCGTTCATATCATGATACTGCTTTATGAGATCCTGGACGTCGTTAAGGGCCACTAGGTGTTGAGCCTTATTATTCAGTTCTTTATCTTTGTACTTCAAATGAGCGTTCAACGATTGCTCTAAAAATGAAAAGCCATTATATATAATTTTGTTCTGTAAATAAAAGTGTTAACCAAACCAATAAACTTATAAAGCCTATCATTTATATCTATACATGAAGAAACTCATTTCTAATTATGCTGATTTAGTGTCACGACCCCATTCCATACAAGGGTCGTAAGAGGCGTCAAAATAAAATGAGAAGACTAACTTAGCCACAAGAGAAAAAACCTTGATACGAAACTCTGTGCCAACCAGTCTGGCCAGCGTGACACAGTAGTCTTATTACCCTCCATGTAATATGAGGAAGCCCGATTTAGCAGTGGGTCATTTATGGGCTGATTAGTATTATTAGTAGTAGTAGTACTAGTAATTATGCTGGCGCTTCGTACGGCCATTCGTATTCGGTATCGGTACTTATGAGCGCCTCCTTGTTTGTAATTATTTGTAAACGTTTTTGAAAAATGTTCCAGCCGAACAAGGCTCTTAATTCAAATCTGACAGATTAGCTAAATACAGAAAGCCTGAACAGGGTGAAACTGTCAAATGAGCGGGGCTCAAAAAGGAGTATCGAGCCCGACTTTGATAAAAACTACACCTACATTATTGGAATTTTGAGAAAGCGTAATTGAACGTAACGTCGATTGAAGACAAATAAATTAATAATGATCGCATTAGTAAAAAATAAGTAATAGTTAGCCAAATCAGATTAGACCGGTGACGACCGCAATGAAATTGGGATATAGACGAAGGAGATATATTTCAAGTTGATGATAAAAATACCATTCAATGACGCGACTGGAAAGTCGAGGGGAGTAACCGTTGTTTCTAGTAAAGCTTTTGGGTCGTCTTGAGGTGCTGTTAGCCATTCAAGAAAGCTTTGGAGATCTGGTGGTAGTTCTGAAGCAAAATAGGATAAAAATAATATCTCTTGTCCTTTGCGCTTGTCGATGTAGTTGTCGATATTCATTTAAAAGATTCCGTTACACTACTTGAAGTGAAACGTCTTAGATTTAGAATACATAGTGTTTATGAGTGCAAGTGTATACACACTAACTGCACTAGACACACGTTATGAGCTGATTAGCTATGGGCCATAGGCACATAATATAAATATTAGTACTTACTTTAAGTAAACGTAAATGGTTATGTCTCTACAATGTTTATTCTATGTCGCAGATATAATAAGGCACCTATATTTAATCAATATGTATAAACTTCAGTGTATCGTTGGTCTTTACAATAAACGGTCGTATGTGTACCCTAAAACTATTTCTCTGATTCCATTCATCCCTGATAAGGCACAGCTACAAGGTTTAGCCATTTAGCGAATGTACTTTGAAAGTGGCCTAAGTGAGCCCTGCTGAGATATAGAGCTTACTGGCACAGGTCTTCTGCTGGACTTGATAATCCACTAGATCATTCATAAGACTGAGAAGCTGTTGCATCAATGAAGTTGATAACGATTCTTCTTTCGGTTTTTCTCTTACTGAAAATAATTATTTTAAAATTAATATTGGTCTTCATTACGTGATTTTATGATATATTTATGGGTCAAATACAGACACCAAATGTGCAAGTAACCAAATTATTCACACAATTTTTCACCAGGCCAGTGAAACTCTCTCCGGAATCAACGCGACAATAAACGAGCTTTTATCTAACTTTTGTAATATATTAAAATTTAATATAATCAAGACAGTATAATTCTAATAAAAATCAGAAAAACATGTTTTGTGATCAAATAACAATAGTACCATGTTTAGTTTGGTGAACTGCTTCAGCTGCTTTTTTACAAACTTCCTTCATATTCATAGTCAACGCTGCGAAAGCCGATTTCTGATTCTCAAATGCTAGCTGTAAACATTTAAAATATTAATGAACATTGATCATATCTAGCTTGATACAAAAGGTTGTATCCTTGCTATCACCATTTTTATTTTTGTGATGAATTTATCATTTTAATATTACCTCAGCTGTCGTTTTAGCCTGGCGCTTACTTTTATATAAAACGTTCTTTGACAATGTGTTCATTCTGTAACAAAAAGTCTTTATCAACAAATTACTCATTCTTTTCGTTAGTTATTCTCAATGTCATATTGCAGAAAATAAGTTAGGAAGCTAACATTGCTTAGGGTGAAAGTAGTCTGGATAACACATATACACATTATTTAGAAAACTTTAAAGAAATTCTGATAGTGTAATCTGAGCCTAAGTGTAACCTAAATGAGCCCCAAATCAAATAGAAATATCAGGAATATAATTTAAACATACCCGTTTATTGAGTTAGCTTCTCGGATACTTCGTTTCTTTCCTGTTCCAGGCATACTTGCTGAAGTTTTTATTATATTATCAGCAAATTTCTTTATCTTGTCTTGCATCCATTTCCCTAAGTTCGATTGGAAAAGGTAGATAATTAACTGAGATACGCTAAAACTCACTACCAGCTAACCACTTATCAAATAATTGTAAAGGCTCTCAAGTAATTTATCGAAGAATAACAAAATTATTACCTGATTTCTTTATAAAACCATTGCCTTTGACCGAATGTTTGTCTCTTACTGCATCGTCTAAGCGACCTGTTTCCACACCGTACTCATCATCATATATATCATTCCAAAATATAAGATTACTATCATCAGCATTTCTTTTAACAATGGTTTTGTTTTCTTTATTGACTTCTCGTCTAATATTGGTATTATTTCTATTGTCTAATTGACTCGTATTTTCTGCCTTAACTACATTTTCCAACTTATGACTTATGTTAGACCCTGCGTATAATATACATATAGGATAATCTATACTAATATTATAAAAAGGCAAGATTTGTATGTATGTTTGTAACTTAATTGGCTCAAAAAGTACTAGACTGATTTCTTTCACCATTTGGATGCTACATTATCAATGATTAATTTAAGCTATTTTAATTGCAAGAAACAAATAAAAAGTAGGTGAACCTCTTTTGATTCGGCCCTCCTCCAAGATCAACGAAGGATGGGAAATCGGCCTACTGTGTCTCACTGGTAAGACGAGTTGGCACAGGGTTCGTAAAAAATTTTCGCAGCAGGTGATCTGCCTCTTGCGTTCATTTATTCGAGTTTAACGACACCTTAATGATGTAATGGGTCGGCACTTTGAGTACACAATGCCGACAGCATTAGGTACTCTAAATCCGTCACCACACGGAACTTAAATAAATAATAATAAATAATCAATATTAGTTTTATTAACCTATTTGTGTCTTTAACACCTACCAGAATCAGGTAGCACTTCTGTGTGGTTTAATATTGGTATATGATTAATTAGTATATTTTCATTTGTTCGATTTACTGTATCCTCATTTGCAGATAGAAGTACCCTTGTTTTATGACCGATATTTTCAAACTCTTCTGTATCGTATAGAGGATACGTATTTGATGTAGTGGTTATTTTAGTCACACTTTTTGATTCGACAAAGTTATTCATTATGCTTGACCTAAAAATAATGTAGATAAAGTCTAAACTAATGTAGATAAAAATTATGTTTATAAAAATAATGATGTATATGTGCAACAAATAAAACTACACCTGAGCTGGTATAATGAAATGTGAAAAGACACTTTAAGTAAACATATCCAATATCCACTTATCAGCTCTTGCATAATTTAAAAAATACTTTACATGCAAAAAAAGTTATGTTTCAATATACCTCATATTAACAGGTGGAAATAATATTTCAGCACCATCCAAAGCTGCAAATAAACTAGAAATAGCAGATAAAGCATCACTTATACTAGTCTCATTGGTTGTTACATTTTTAATTAAATTTATTGTAACATTTGCGTCATTAGCGTCTAAATTTCCAGAGATAGCACTAGTCAAATTCAAAATATCTCGTTTAAATGAAGTTGGCTTTTTTATGTAGTCTAGTAAATCAATGTTATTTTTAGTATCACTGTAAATACCTTCTATAACGGTAGAATTATCATTTCTAGTTAAGTCATCATCATTAAATAATAACACTATAGGCAAAGAATCAATATCAGAAATGTTGTCCTGAGTATCATATTCTGCAGTTGTTTCATTCGGTGTTATCCGGGTACTGTTGTTTCGAAAGTGTTTTGTAATATTTTCTAATTCATATTTTATTGCAGAAAACTCTTTTTCAATTTTTTGTTGGCTACCAACAGTATTATTACTCATACCAACACTGCCATAATTGTTATTAGTTGTAGTTTCATCTATGCTTGCGTTCTTTCTTTCAATTAATGCCATATCTAATGATAGCAAGTTTCTTTTGGTATTGAGTTTTTTCATTAACATCCAACTGTCATCTGGCTTCCAGCTATTTCTGGTTACCAGTTCATCTTGTTTCATTATCTGCTTGCCACTTGCACCTACGCTTTTAACATTAATTATTTTAAAATGATTTTCCAACATTTTAGAAAATGATTTATCTGACGAATTAGATTTACTTATTTTTTGTTCTTCAAAACTGTCGAAACCTGAATCACTTTCTGGAATATCTAATACATCATTCACTTTAGAAAAATCATCAATATGTTCCTTAGGTTTGGGTGGCGCTGAAAGAAATTTAAATTTAACACCTTCTGATTCAGGTCGCAATGGAGGTCCCCTTTTTAAATCTGTAAGTATAAAAATACTTGATTTGAATATCTTTATCGAGACACAGTATCCTCATTCTATTAATATATAAATAAAAACCTATTAAAATTTGTTACTGAAGCAAATATGACTTTTAAACAAGCTAATGCAGAATTATTAAACATGAGACCTTTCTAATCATACTTTAATTCAATTCTATACGGTCAGATATAGATAATCAATAAGATAATATTAATTTTACAGACTACTCAGCCCATAAATTACTGCTGAGCCTGCTTCAATTACAGGGAGGGTGGTAATTAGCTTACTGTGCCATGCTGGCAAGACGGGTTGGCAGAGAGTTTTCTATCCAGTTTTTCTTCTCTTTTGGCTAGGTATTCGGCCTTGTGATCTCCTTTTGTCGGCTGTTACGACACCCTCAGGATGGAATGAGGTGGTGGCACTATGTATTCAAAGTCTTTCACCACATGGACAATTACGTCTAGGCACATAGCGCGCAGGACCGACGCCCGATGGGGCAGAAAAGTACTCGAGTACTTGGTGACCCGACCGTGAGTGGTGATTTCCATGGGTATTCTACTAAATCCGTAAAAAATCGATGACAGACATTTTCTTTTTAATTACGTCCGAAATCCTCATGCATACGCTGCTTGCCTACACACTAAAACCAACGACGTACATTAACTAGGTACTATCCAGGTTCACGGGTTTTGATCCCCGATGGCAGGGCTCGAACACTAGGAACCCTGCCGCCTCGTTTAGTGCACCTCTAATCCCAGGCAGGCCTCTCCAAATCACATAGATACAAAACCATAACACACCTCAACATAAGCGTTACCACCAATGTTTAGATAAGCGACGGTTTTACTACCTGTTTTAGCGTCGAAAGAAAATTTGTATCTGTCCTTTTTATCCCCAAACGAGGAATGTTTCTCGTTCTTCACGTATACTTTTTTCTCATTCAGTACTCCATAGTCACTATAATCTTGGGCCATACGCGCTACTCCTATATTATCATATCTTTTATTAAAATAATCTTGATAATTATCCGCCTTATTAACTTCAATTTGAGGTATATTTGTTTCAGTGGATACATCTTCTGTTGATCTTTTAAATTCATCCTGTTGACAATGTGCACAAATTGTACATAAAAATTAATTATGAATACATTACGAATATATTTATACTTTTCTTTATTTAATTAGCACATTAATATAGTTCTTAGTGTAAACAATAGCGTTCGTTAATAGGTAAGCAAATGACTCACGTTTTTGTTATTTATAGCATGCTTAGCCATGATGCTGAGCTCATCAGGATAAAGTGGCATTGGTCCCTTCCAGTTTGGATTGTTGATGTTTGACGGATTAGCAGTCTTATATTCCTCCATGTGTGATGGAGTATCCTAAAAAAATAATGATGATTGAAACTCAAATTGACTTTTGTAATCTTATTCTTTATCACTGTGTACCATAAGAAATTAATGTAAGTCTAACTCAATTTCATAATATGTAGTTACAGCTAAGGTAAAAATCGAAATTATTAAAACCACGTGATTTAGTATCGTATCCCTGTGGATGAGTCTGTACTCTAATAAGCTTATAATAATAGTATCACACAAATTTAATTTGTTACCTCCATCCTCTTACTCCTGTCTTTCACATGGTTTTCAAACTCATGCTGGTTGTCATTGTTGAAATCTTCATAACCAAATTCGTTCTCTTCTCCATTCAGTTGCATTAATCTTCTTAAATTTGGCACTCTATCGAGAAGAGATTGATCCCAGGGACTTTGCGCTGTGGTAGTCTCAGTGTTCCTGAATAAGAATAAATCTAGATCATTACAGCAAGTGCACTTGATAATAGGCTTCACAAAATACTGCGGTAAGATGATACCTTAGTACTTAAAAATAAAACTTACATTCCAGACGTGCTGAATTCAAATCCATAATTTGGCGTACTAGATAAACTTTTATCTGTGGGGACTTCATATGTGGAATATTGTTTCATAAGTGCGCTATACTCGGAAAGTTCTGTAGTTGAAGCTGGTGTATAGATTGTATCTGTATCAAGTATTTTAAGGTACTCGCTTACTTTGTCACTTTTTTCTTCGGTTGATAATATGTTTTTATCAAACTTTTCACCAATATCAGTGGTTTGGGATCTAAACGACTTTACGTCGTTAATGTCTGGATGCATATTTTTTCCTTGTGTCAAGAATTCATTTAAAGTGAAAGTATCAGATAATACATTTGGAATATCTTTACTTAGTAATGCGTCCAACCATTCGTCAAGCCTTTGCGTGTTTTTGTAAAATGGGTGATTAAGTAATTTTTCATGGGTATGCGAGTCTTTGGGTGTATGAGAGCACTTAGGCACTTTCTTAGAATTCTTTGGTTTTATTTGAACGACAATTTTTTTCTTTTCAATAATGAAACTCAATGGCTGTTCGGAAATATTATTGTGTCTCTTAAATCTTTGTACATGGTCACCAAGCTTTTTACCCACTGGTGTCAATACTTCAGTTTTATTTAATCTCTTATCTTTAGATATATGTCCATGTCTTCTATTATTTCTGAATCGTGATCTCAAGGATCTTTTCTTTCTATTTGGGATAAATTCTAGTTCATCCATATTGACGCCCTCACCCATGCCATCAAATTTCTTTAGATTTTGTATTTGCACATCGGCTTGTAGTAATTTTCGGTAAAACTCTGAAACGTTAGTTATTAGCGTTATTTGGTGTTGGAATCCTTACTTATAATCCTACAGCGATCATTATATTTTAACAGCTGCATTTTTTTTTTGAGTCTTACCCCTCAGTCTTTCATTGTTCTGAAACTCACTGGTTTTATCTGGATCCAGTAAACTGCTTAGATACCCTGAAAGCTTGCTCTCGGAGCCTTCAAACGCATTCTGAAAAGAAATTTCAATCTTTACGTCTGATATTAAATTGGCTAATGGCAGAAAAAAATAGTTTCTCTGTTACTGGATAGAGTGGTTGCAGATTTCGTCAAACAAAAGGACTTGGGTTACCACTTCTTGGCCGTATGCAATGGCGGTATTTTTGTGCATTATAAAAGGCTTAGAAATGATAAAAAACCCACGCACAGTAACACATGTTGGCTGAATTCAGCTAGTTTCTGAATTACTATTTTTTTAAGTTTTCGCGATGCACAGGCAGACTTTGTCGAGCGTCTGTTTTGCATGTCAGGTAACGCACGGGTGCAATGATGAACATCAAAATTTAACAGTGTTTCTCTACCATATTATACTTAAAAACCTTCCCCTTGAATCACTATGAAATACTCTATCTATTAAAAAAAACCGCTTCAAAATCCGTTGCGTAGTTTTGAAGATTTAAGCATACCGACCGACGGACCGACGCGACGACAGCGACTTTGTTTTATACTATGTAGTGATAGTGATTTATTGTGCATACAGACACTTATCTTTGTTTGCCCAATTATAATCCACCCTCACAGTCTAGTTTATACACACCAGCATCTTGTAGGTGTTGGGGGATATTAGACTTCACTGGTCTTAAAAGTTGGCTGATCTTCCTGTGTGGCTTGAAGTAAGTTTTTATTGAAGCACGTTTCAGAAATCCGTTAAAGTGTTTAATTTCAATGTAGTTACTGAATTGTACACAAGAAACATTATAAGACACAAACAAGTAAGCACCTAGGATGATAACCAGGATACAATGACGGCGCATTTCCGGCGGAGCACACTTTTGTTACTGAGTATCGGAACACAAAAACATTTTGATATTTTTTTAAACTCTACTCCATCTCTAATGCTGTTATTTTTAAATTAAATTCTTTAATATACATTCACTTACACAAATGACAGCCAGACTCAGCGCAAGTGACTTTGGTTTACACAAAGACACTTGGCCGACTCCGGAATCGAAGTGGACTCGTGATCCAATGGCAGTGTATCCAACCTCTACACCACGAAGGCTGTCAGGGCACTACTCCTAGGCTATAGTATAGGGATATACTATTTTCGAAAGGATATAAGAATTTGTTCTTGACAGGAATACCTACTAATTTCAAAAAAACAGAATAGTCTTTATCAGATGCTCATCCAAACTATCAAGAATAATACACTTAAAATTGCCTCATTAACGATTCAAATGAAGGGTGGAATGGCGAGCGCCCATTACCGCAGTACAGGGGCTCGTTTTCAAGCAATTTTGTATATTAACCCCCAACAATAAATATGTCCCTGGCTTATTTAAAAGTGCCCAGGTGGTCTTTCGAGCAGTTTGAGTTATAAGCCTCTTTGTACGTAGTAGGGTTAAGTAACGAACGCCTTGAGCTATATTTTTAATTCGCAATTAATAGCGAAATTAAAAGCAACAAAAGAAATGAGAATGCTATTAGAAATAGTCACTTTGTCTTATTGTTCTTGTCTCACCTATGTTTTAATATACATAGTTATTTTGTAGACGCACTATTAATGAGGTAATGTTAATGATATACAATTTTAATTAAATATAATCGCATTCTGAGGCAAAAGGAAATGACAAGCCCGAAATCTTAGCCGCGAGAGAAAACTTAATACAAAACCCTGTGCCAACCCGTAAGGCCAGCGTGGCACATTAGGTGGAGGAGCCCCGACTTAGCAGCGGGTATTTTATGAGCTGAATAGTTGTAGGTAGCTACTACTATAACTATTCAGCTCCTAAAATATCCGCTGTATAATTTAATAACCAAAAATTAACTTTAAGGAACTACAAATACAATTAGAGAGAGCTGATGACCTAGAAATAACTGAAATGATTTTGATAAAACATATCTAAAAGCTCGCACGACCGACGCCCGATGGGGCAGAAAAGTCCTCGAGTGGCGACCGCGTTCCGTCAGGCGCAGTGCTGGTAGGCCTCCCACACGGTGGACCGACGACCTGGTTAAGGTCGCCGGAAAGCAGTGGATGCGGGCGGCCCAGGACCGGCCTTTGTGGAGATCCTTGAGGATTGGAGGCCTATGTCCAGCAGTGGACGTCTTTTGGCTGAAATGATGATGATGATGATATCTAGAATAACCACTAGAACACCTGCTTTCAATTAAAAATCATCATAATCTGCCCATACGTTTTTATTCTACGATATCGATTTGAATCTAGTCGGCCGTCAAAAAGGCCCCCTATGTGAGAACAAAGACCAGTGTTAATATTGTGCCGATAATCCCCATTACGAAAAGGTTTTTTATCAAAAATTCTTCGTTTATTAAATTTATGTAAAACTAAATTTAACTGAAACATATGTCTGTTACCGAATATTGTTTCAAAAAAAGGCTGTTAACATCAATGGATTCCGAGGATTCCATACAGACATGGTCTAAAATAAACTAGGTAACCGGCAGACATTGTCCTGCACGATATTCGTTTACCGACTGCAGCGCCATCTGTCGGGTTGATTTGTGAATCTAAATCATCCTCGGTGCCACCCAAACGCATACAAAAAAAACATTCAAATAGGTCCAGCCGTTTAGGAGTATTTCAGTGACATATACACGTACATTGGAATTATACGGAATTATAGAGATACTAGCTGACCCGGCGAACTTTGTTCCGCATTATATATATTTAAAACAAAAAGAAAGTTGGACATAGGATACCTGAGATTTTTATCCCGTCCGTATAAAACCTACTTTAACAAAACGCAACTGACAGCGAAACGTTATGTTGTCTATAGTTTAATATGGTCGAAAATTTGACATTTAAAATTTTGAATTCGACTTGTTTATATTGTTGTAATTCACATAATATCTTTATAACTTGTAGCCTATGTGTTATTCTGATGTATGAGCTATATTATGGTAGAGTTTCATTAAAATCCATTCAGTAGTTTTTACGTGAAAGAGTAACAAACATCCATCCATCCATCCATCCATCCATACTTACAAACTTTCACGTTTATAATATTAGTACGATAAACGAACACAAAGTGACTCCAACAAGGAGAGATTGCGAGCAAGTCAAATTGATGTGAGCATTCTGCATACTCTAAAGCCAATAGGCACTCACAATGTTGATATTTTAAACGGCGACATTTTCGCATTATGTCCTCAATATATGGAGCCAACACACAGTATAAAATTTCATACTAAAATTTGAAATCGAAACGCATCGGACCCAAAAGTTACTCAGTTAAAACTTCACAAACATACACCGGCTTAATATTACTCTTGTGTGAACTTCATTAAGGCTATGACGTCATGCTGGTACCTACTTCACGTGGCCAATCGTATTCGGTATTTGTGTTCGCTATTCGCGTATGTATTGGTTGACAAACTTCCCATCTAAGCGTGCCACAATTAGATGGGGTTTTGTCGCATAACGAGTAATCCTGTGTTGCTGATTTTACGTACCGACTGTGGGGTAAACAAAATTCTTAAGTTATATTTCAGTAGCAAATATTCGTCATCACCAACTGCCGAGTAGGACCTCCGCCAATTACACGGAGTTATTAGCATTACTATTAGTCGCCTCTTACTACCCCCGCAGGATGGAATGGGTTGGCTACACAATATGCTCTACACTCGTCATACATACATGAAGAAACAAGTTACATTTTGAAAAACACATAGTTAGCGCCTAGTTACCGCCGCGCCTTTGGGTCTATCCTCCCTGGTTCGATTCCGTGGTTCGGTAAGTGTCTTCCTGTGCGTAGTATTTTTTTGAATAGGTATCGTACAAACAATCAATCCTCCTTGCCGACGACATTCCCTTAAGAAACTCCGAAATTAAGCGATCATTATTAACATGTGACGTGCTCGTCTAGCTAAATCATAATGCATCTCTCTCTAACGCAGTACATTGGAGTGAGAGCTAGCATCAATTTGCAGTAACATATTGAGTGAGTTAATGTTCGACGCCCTTCTTGGGGACTGTGGAAAAGGTGGGGTGCCAGTGAAATCGGTAATGGTAATCTTTTACAAATCAATTAATGCGTCTATATTAGTGTAATATTAAGAGAAAATATAACATCTTTTCGGAATCAGTGTATTAAAGTTAAAACTCCTTCTAGGGTCTAAGATGGAGCGGGTAATTGAAGGAACCGCCCTGTCGGGGACCGGCCACCTGACAAAACACAGTAAAACTACTAGGACTTAGATGTGAGGGTGGCAGCTACCCGGCGGACCATTAGATTCTACCACCAAGAGTGCTGGGTTTTGTTGACTTTTACAACACGCGTTATTAACCAGCTTTTTCCAAGTTTTATATTCTGTCCCGTCCCCACACCGGAAAATTATGATTGTCGTCTCATGCAATGAATGATCACTACTTCTCAGCTCATAAATGATTTCATTGTTGGTCATTTTATGCAACACTGCTAAAGCGCCTCGTCCACGATAGATTAAAATTACGGAGAGCGACTGTCATACGGCAATTTACGACGTGTACACAATTATATTGAGAGGCTACCTTAGCTAATGTGTCACTACAGTCTACGTAGACAGGCTCGGCTACTCTCGGAAGGCATCGTGGACGTAGGTACGAAAGCGAGATAAGCGATGCGAATAGCATCTCTCGAATTATCTACATGTCTTATTTCAGTCTAGTTGAAATCATATTTTTAATAAGACGTAGTCAACTGGCGTTAACTGTTTATATATGAATATCTAGTCTACGAGTAGTGTAGTGTACGCAGGCCAAAATGTCACTATGTTAGTGCTATCCTACGATTGAGCAAAAAACTGCAATAGGGCGCTCTATTGATCTCTAAGTGTACGTAGAAATTAGAGTATAGATTAGATTAGTTGTCAAGCTGTCTAGCTCTATTCTATCTGCGTGGACGACAGTAATTTAAGTAAGTAATTTATAAAATATAAATTCTGCAAAAAGCTTAAAAACGAAGTATAAATATCGATATTTTTTTTTTCTACGAAAACATTATAAATTCGTTTCTTATGCTTGGGATATTAGTTAAATAAACTGTAAGTGAAGTGAACCACTGTAAGTGAAGTGAACCGCTGTAAGTGGAGCCACACTTCACCAACTTAAAATTGTCTAAACGTCACTGGCATTGTTTGAAATTTAATTAAGTGACCAACCACAGTTTTCCTGTTTCCAATTCATCTAACAATACAAGTTGGTTAAAGTATGTCCTGCGGATAGATTGAACTGTAGCAACACTATCTACATTGTATTTACATAACGGGTACATTTTAAACTTTGATTTTTTTAAGGGTGTTTTAAGGGTTTGACTTTCTCTATGTGGCATTACAACGGTTGGGCGGAACAACCGTTTTACATTTTATTAATGCAGGTGTCTTACAAAAATCTGCTTAGTAGGGCCTCCTCCCATAAATTCAATCAATTAGCCTACTGTGCCAAGCTGGCCAGACGGATTGGCACACATTTGCATTTCAAGTTTTCCTTCCCTTGCGGCTCGGTTCGCAGCGTTCTTTTTCCGTAGCGTCTATTTTACAAGCTCTGTCTCAGTTAGAACGAGCCTGTCAACCCATGCAAATCTAAAAGCCGGTATAATTTGTATGTGTTCTTGAAATACATTTGAGATAAATGTCAAGTGTCGTAACGTAGTTTTACTGATTGTGTGTCTAAAATATAAGTGTCACGACCAGCATGCTACATGCTTTACACAATTTAGCCGACAAATCTGAACTATCAACATCAAGAAATATCGCCTACAAATGCGAGAATTACCAAAAAGTCCTACACCGCGATAGCGATGTTTATAAAGAAATCCGCACGCATAAGAAATCCCCTGCTACAGTTATCGGGTAATAGGGGCCGCGGCCCCCTGCCAGACATACCACCTCGTCTGGCTGGATGATCATCCGTTTGCGCGAAAATAAGCTTATTTCTTGGGTCTGGGAAGACACAGTAAAATTGACCTGTGTAATTGGTCCGTCTAAGTCATGGAGAGTTCTAATTCAATTGAGATAAGGCGAAATTCCGTCACGATAGCCTGGAGCCAATGAGCCATAAGAACCACGATTACTTTGGAATACGCAAACAAACCTTTCTCCCACCTGAGGCAGTGTAGCGGAGCCTTAGTATTTATGAATAGGGTATCTGTCACCTCCCTCGTTTGGAATTATGCGTCTCACGCGAAATGGGACAGCGACGCAAAATGTACTTAGACTTGCTTTGAATAGGCGCAAAATTCAAATTTTCGAATTCAAATCATTTACTTTGTCTTCGTCACGATGGACACTTACAAAAAGTCACACATTATTCATAACCTATTAGACAATAAAAAAATCGAGCGTCTAACACCAGTTCGGAACGCGACCAGTGCTGAGAACACTCACTTGTCATTTATTTTTCTTTGCGGTCCTATTTCATATTTAAGTACAATAACATAAATAAATAATATAAACTTAATATGTTATATTCTTAATTTACGTAATTGTATTAACACTGAAACTCCTCCACCGTTAACTTATCGCGTCAAAAAGCGTGCAATTCGTTTGTCAGACTGTTTAGTTAGTCATCACATCATAGTCAAAACACAAGTTTCATTTCGTTTACTACTTAGTAGTAAACGATGATGGAATTGGGTGGTGACACTACGTATTCTAAGCGACACGGAGCTAAATTTTCTTTTGCATTTGCGAATGCAATTTCCAGCTTTTGCTCATGACAAATGGCGCCAAACCTACAGATTGAGTGCCGCTCTATGCGCTAGGCTTAATTGGATTGTTGCACCAAGAATAAAATTGTATTCGACTACAATACAAATACAGTCTACACGTCTCAGTAAGCGTTTTCCGAAACGTCCTGAAATCAATTTATCGTTTATTTAATTACGCGTTTCCGGCTTCAGGGGTTGCCGGGTATTAGGTGTGTGATGGAGAGTTCATAATTTAGCCTTGATACCCGCGAAGCGGCACAATCAAATAACACTCGTCTGGCCGACTGATTTATCATCATCATCATCACCTCCTCCACGGGCCTCCTCCACTTTATGGACGAAAATAGCCTTTAGATGAGTCATGATTAGGAAAGATTATCCGTGTTGGAAGGCCTCCCACACGGTGGGCCGATGACCTGGTCAAGGTCGCTGGAAAGCGATGGATGCAGGCGGCCCAGGCCCAGGCCTCTGCGGAAATCCTTTACGGAGGCCTATGTCCAGCAGTGGACGTCTTTTGGCTGAAATGATGATGATCCGAAAGAAGGAAATGTCAAGGCCAAAATCCTAGCCGCATGAGAAGGAAAACTTGATAAGAAGCCCTGTGCAAACCCGACCGTGGCCAGCATGGCACAGCACGATAATTAGCCTAATTGTAATTGACACTGGTGACACTAAGAGCGCTACATAGAGAGACTATATTCGTTATTTTAGTAGTGATGAATTTGAACCAAATCCACAGGCCACCTACATTTTATTTTAGACAAGATTGTAAGCTCGATTATTAGCCAAGGCCCCAGAGCAGGGAATGTGGTATGCATTTAGTGATATGATATTCTGATGTACCGTAACATAACATGCTACGCACTGCTACCTAGCTACGAAGTACAAGTCGCTACATTTCAATGCTGGGGGAAATGTAATCATAACGTATATATTCATACGTTATGATTACATCTTACCCAGTTAAGTAGTTAAGTTCGCTGAACAAAGCCGTTCAGTGTCTTCGGTTTTGATACAAGAAACTTTTGGCATTAGATGTTTGAAGAATTGTGATTTAGATAAAATAGTGTCGAATATAAAATTACTTGTAAAGCTCGTAGCGTGTGCATGAAATGTACAGTTCATGCGCGCAAGTTGCGTTGTGGGATACATTACACTACCGTGGACGGCAATTATTTTCCTCTTGGGGCCCCCACGCATTATGCGGCCAGGCCACGCGACTGTCCGCGCGGCCTGGCCGCATAATTCTATAACATGGATAAGGGCCTCCGCGCATTATGCGGCCAGGCCGCGCGGCCAAGTCGCTGCGGCCAACTAATTCTTCTACGATGTATATAGCTGCGCGCATTACGCGGCCAGGCCGCGCGGCCAAGTTTTGGTCGCGCGGCTAACGAAAAACATCGCGTCACATACGCGACCTATTGGCCGCCGCGACCAATCCGCGCATTATGCGGCCAGGCCGCGCGATTGGCCGCCTAAATGCGCGGGGGCCCTAACGCCGATTGGTCGCGGCCGCCAATAGGCCGCGTATGTGACGCGATGTTTTTCGTTGGCCGCGTAATGCGCGCAGCTATATACATCGTAGAAGAATTAGTTGGCCGCAGCGACTTGGCCGCGCGGCCTGGCCGCATAATGCGCGGAGGCCCTTATTCTACTTCTCACCAGTCAGTACGCATCTCAACATACTTCCCCGTGTGATTATGGATTAAGAATATTGACATTAACCCATTCCTTCCTTGGTAAGGTAATTGGACTCCATGTTATAGAAGGAGACTCAACTTATCTGTGGATATTTGATGGGCTGAGATGATTGATGATGATGATTATTCGTTTACAAGGACAAAACCTGTTTACAAGGACCGATGATAGGTTCTTTCGAATACATGTCATAGGAATTGGGGGAAATCTCCCGACTAAGCAGTCCTGTCCATCTTCAGCAAAGTCGCTTGTGGGCTAGAATGGAGATGATGTTTCTAAATTACTGTCATTACTGACTATCGTACTGTAAGCGGCAAAATCATGTACACTTTTTCAATTTTATCTTTAAAAATATTGTGACTACTTAAAATGTCTGGTGCATAGGTATCGACTTGTTGCTAGAATATCAAAAACATTGCTTAAACAAGTATTTCATGACAGAACATCTAAATGAAAGCGGTCTGGAGCGACCGAAAAGGCTTGGGTTTTTTAGTTATTTTTAGCCGTAATGTTGTAGTCCAGGAGCCGTCTAATTAATGCAAATAATTTATATTTCAAGCTATTGGCTGGTTTGAACGAAGATGAAGCTATTGACGCTTTCCACTCTTTATCACGCTTCTGTGAAGCGGAAAGTGGTGTCCCACCCCATATATATTCAAGGTTCAGTTAAAAAAGCTAAATTGTGGATGCATACGTTATTTCAGTTACGCAGTTAGGAGCATTTGAATGGAGCGTATGGTATTAGGAAAGAAGTGAAAGAATAGACTGGGGTTTCGACAATTATCGTGATCTCCCAAGATAGGTTTTGTTTTTGGATATTACACTATATAACTGGGTAAATTTTAAAAGCATAAATTGTATAAATTTAAAAAAAAGAACACAACTGCTAACTGAAATATTGCTGTCTTGTAGTGAATTACGTTAACATTGGATTTAAAGGGTTTTCTGATATTCAATCAATACTGTATTCCGAGCGTGTATACCAAATTTATAACTGATAAGCAACATTCATAGAATGTAACGAGAAATTATTATTACTCCAACAATTTACCACCGACAATAAAGTGTTAAAAATTAAGAACATACAAGTGACAGGCTCTCGGCCTACGTTCGCAGATTGCTCCATTCCGCGCTAAAGGACACAACTTGAACCTGCCTCTTTGTGTGGGACCGTGATGATAGCACATTGTACTCATTTTACTAGTTCCACGTAGCATCTTTCTAAATATACACAACGTTTTCCCAAATTGCGAAAATATTGCTACCGACTAAAGCACAAGCTGTTGACATTAAGATACCGGTACTGGAGTGCTATGTAGGATGAATGATGATACAATACGTGTAAATGCTGCCTTCGTACTCGTATCAGGGTCCGTGATTCTATTCCCAAACGACCCTAGCCGGCTAGGGTCGTTTGGGTTATAAAAAGACAGGTTTATCTACTACTGGATATCATTTTAGCACATAAAACATACCACCAGAGAAAGAACATTAATTGTGACGAAACGTCAGTAATTTTCGAGCATTATATAGGAGCAAGACCGATTGTACAGTACGATGAGACAATATACCTATAAGTAGTGAATTAAAATGGCATTCAAACCGCGCCTCCCACGTGCCAGGCCCAGCTAGACACAAGTATGTTTCTAGAAAAATTTTCATCACTCTAACAACAAGAAAATTTTAATCTGGCTCTCGCCCGCGGGACTCCATTGTCCTGGACAGACAGACGGACCGGCGCTTTGTTGTTGATATTTACGAGTATTCTTATATATGTATGCAAACATGACTATTATGCATGCGTATATTAAAGTACAGTGACGGGAATTTTAT
The DNA here is from genome assembly GCA_905475355.2 of Clostera curtula. Taxonomy (NCBI): domain Eukaryota; kingdom Metazoa; phylum Arthropoda; class Insecta; order Lepidoptera; family Notodontidae; genus Clostera; species Clostera curtula. The sequence continues at coordinate 26,646,056 of FR997794.1, read as the reverse complement.
TAGGATACGCTACCATTTAATATTACTGCATCGTTCCCGTGTGACGACAGGCTTATGACACTTTTCACCAACCCATTTTATGCTGAGAGTGTTGTATGAGGTGGTTAAAAGGAACTGGCCATTATGAAACCCCGTACTTCCGACTGGACAGTGGTTTTATTAATGATGTAAAGACCCGAAAGATATCAGAAATAGTGCGGTATCCGTATATGAATCAACAGATGCTAAGAAAACGAAGAAACCTTACCCAAAAGATAATATCGCAGTGTTGCATTTTGAAATAAGCTTCATTTGGAGTTGATAATATATCACAATCTTTTTTTAAAAATACGTGTTCCTTTTTTAGTAAGCCCCGCAAAGGTAAGAAGGCAGCCGTTCTGGGTGAACCAAGACAATAGTTCGGGTCCTTCGATAGCGGAGCCTCCCCATTCCCGGGGCACGCGACATAAACCACAATAATACCGAAAAGAAATAAATCTTGCACAAAAAAAGAGTTGCGACCTCCGGAATGTCTCGAAACAACAAATCATTTAAGGCTCCGTCCACATGGGACGGGTATAAAGTCTTAGGGCTGAGACGCACAATGATTTGTGGCCGAACCAGCCCTTAGACAGGCGCCTATAGGTTGTTACTAGAACTGTATTTAAAACTGGGTGGACTTAATTGAAAGTGGTCATTTTAGAAGGGGAGGAATAAACTTTGTACATCTTTCCGAATCGCTCTTAAACAGGTCGAGTTGAGTTGAGGACCGGCCTCTGTGGTGATCCTTGGTTGAGGCCTATGTCCAGCAGTGGACGTCTTTTGGCTGAAATGATGATGATGATTACGTGCCACTAGAAGTGTCACTGGGTACACTTTTGGATAGTGTATTACAGAGAGTTATATTTTTTCAAAACCTTCGGTTACAATTCTTGACTAGGAATTGTTATTTTTCAAAATTGCAATCACGCAGTTTTACTTTTCATCAAAATCGGGCGCCATACTCTTTGGAGCAATCAAGATCAAAATTAATTTAATCAGAATTATCTTTCATTCCATAGTTAATTAGTAATGCATTAAAGGCCAGACAATGTCACTTACTTTATAGTTTATCAGAATTTCATATGTTGATAACCAGTTAACAAATTGCTAGTTAATATAAATTGGAATAGTAAAACTCCACCTGTATACACTTAAGGCGAAGAAACAATTGACTAGCATTACATTTCAGGACATAATATATTAATATTTATTGTTTCGGGGGTTTCGAAAAAGCAAGATTGCATATCTGAAAGATGTCGCACTTATTCCCATGACATAAGTATCATTTTGCAACACTAACTAGTTTGCTGGCTGCATTAATGGAGCATTTTGCACCCTGTATGTTGCTTTGCGATTGTGTTCAATACATTATTTTCTATGCAAAATTGGACCTTCACATACAGCATTAAAGTTTAGTACAATATTTCATTTAAATATTGGTTCAAGTATTGGCTTTTGCATGGGATCCCGTAAAGAAGAAAAGTGATTTCCATGGGATATTATTTTAGAATAACCGCATGATAAATGGCTGCAATGTATTTTCGTTCGAGTCTCGCGTTGTGAGAAGTTTTTTTAGGATTTTTGGACTCTAGAATGTATGTATGAAGAATTGGTTATTGCACCAAGTGTAACTAGTCTGAATCCGTGTGGCGACGGATTTGACATACACAATGGCACCAACCCATACCTGCAGCGACCAGCATGCAACAAACAACAACATCAAGAAATGCGAGAATTACGTAATTAAGTTTCTAGAGCAATTCGCACACTTAAGAAATCCCCGACTACATTCATCGAGGTATGGGCCCCGCGGTCTCCTGTCAGACATACCACCTCTTCTGGCTGGATGATTAACCTTTTGCGCTTAAACACCCAATCCTGAGGAGAGTAAACGGTCTTTTAAGTATGATCTGATTAAGAAAACATAGTTAGTGTTTTTAAGTATATGTTTAAATTCTGTAATCGGCTTGAAAATTGGCGAAATTTTACAAAAAGTTTACTTACACTTTACAATATTATGGCTGCAGAGCAGCCTGCCGATTCCGTCGTCAAAAATTATTCAACAGACTCAACAGGCGTGGTGACGCCAGGCAAAAGAAGTAAAACCAATCATACTCACGACAAAGAACTAATTCAAAATAAGTTCGTCCGTTCAAGAGCATTTAGCACGAGATTTGTTTATTTTCAAATCCAAGTGTATATCTATATTAATAAAGTGACTATGGGTGACCCACTTTACTCATTCATTCACTCACAACGCATTGCTGTGTCTCAATTGACAAGCAGACATTATCAGTTCCCTTTGTAGAGGGGACAGGGATGTATCGCAGAATAGTGCGTTTGAAATGAATCGGCGGATGTGTCGCTGATTATTTATTATAAACATTGCCTTGTTGGATGAATGCGTCCTCTAGGATGGATGTGGTGCGTTTGGTTCACTGGTTCCTGGGTGCGATTCCAGGGCCGAGCAAGTGTCTTTGTGTAACTTTGTGTATCTGCCTCAGAGTGGAATGGTTTGGTGATTCTAAATACGGCCAATCCTCACCGACACGACCACCATTATCCACAATCACAACTCTTTATTATTTTTCTGTCTCCGTTGTCTATGATATCTGTCGCCCCCTAAAGGCTTTGTCTCAGCGTGATGTATTAGCAAAGGGAGAATTTTGAAGCCCTTTAGAATATTACCCAGATTGTCTCGTCTTTATGTCTATTGGGCGTGTTTTAATGTATAACGCTTATGATTCGATAACAGTTTAACGTGTATAAGATGAAAAGCATTTTACCGCTAAATGGAAAGGGGCGCAGTGTAAATCTACTGCAATTTCTTTAAGGGTGTTTGCAAAAATCCCTCTGATTTTTACCATTGATTTTAGTAGAGCCGCGTTGATACTTGTCAACTTACTTATTTGATAAAATTTCCCATTATTATAAAATTAACTACTTGTTTCATTTATTCTACGAAAGATGCATAGGTTCGTCAATGTAATTAACAAACGCTAACTCATTGCGTATTTTTATGTATTTGAATGAGAATTTAAATTCCCATCATAGTCTCAGTAGAATACCTAACTTATCACTAACTGACATTCAAATGAGGAGTTTTCGACTTAGCGACCGATTGAAAAGAAATGATAATCAAATACATATGATAGAAAAAGATCTGTTAATTCTTTAAGGTACTGAGACCTTGTGCATCTGACTCCTTCCTAACATTCGACCATATATATTACGTTTGACTGTACCATTGATTGATAAAAATGTCTCCCTACAGTCGCGTCAAATGTACTTTAATATTTTGTGCCGAAATCATTTGGGACACGACTCGTCTGGCATATTGAGAGAATCGCAAGTATCGTTCCGCTTGTGTTCATGGTAAACATAAAAACGGCCTTGCCAGGTAAAAAAAGATTGAGATAAGCTTAGGTCCTCATTCCCACTTAAAATAGGCTTTCGAATTACTTTGTCTTTTACTGTATATTAATTTAAAAGCACTGACGAATATTTAAAATAAAATACAGGCTTTATCTGTTTCTGTAAAATATCAATTGTAACGTCACGTGCATAATTCGTAAGTTGGACAAGCAATACTTTAAGATACGATATAAACTTACCATATCACGGAGGTTTGGCCCAAACGCTGAAAATACATAAAAAGGTTAGAAATCAAGTTTATCTAATCTATGCGATGAAACCGAGTAATTAAAATCAACATAAGCTTGAGAGCAATATCCCCAGTATGCCACAAACCACGTGTCAGTCACAAGTCTTTTCTAGTCGCAAAATTAAATGGTAATTAGAAAAAGATTTCTCCTCGGATTAAAACACATTTTGTTAGCGACTATCAACATTATTGAGTGAATAACTTACCTGCATCATCTGTTAATCCATTGAAAGGTACCGGTTTGTCTCTCCAATGGGACCTGGAAAAATAATTATCAATAAGTTCATCTCCATCATCAGTGCATCGTCGCCATTTTGATTCGGCAACCAGTATCTTCAGCCCGGCAACAATTTGCCGACGATTTCCAGTTTATCTTATTATGATACATTCCTGGTTTCATTCAGTATATTAAGCGTCATATAATATCTTCAAAACGCAATGTAATCAGTTTCGACAAACATCGCCATTATGTTAAATTATCATTTAGTCTATTTAGTTCGTACCTTACACCGCGAATGCCACTCAACTCTTCTTTGATCCGATTGTCTTCCTTTACCTTCTCAATTCTTTTCTTCAACTCGTCACTGTTGGCTCCCGCCCATTCATCGTCGGGAGCCAACAGAGTGGTCCTGCAAACCACCATGACGGCCACCACTAGAGACACCACGAACAGCACAATGAGACAGCCGATGCAAGCGTGTTCCGAGCTGGCTATCTTCTTCAGCCTGAAAATCGAAATGCAGCTTCAGCGTAGTCATGAAAGAGATCAGCAAAGCAGTTGCTATGCTCTGGATTCGAACAGAGCTCACGACAACGAGACGCGGCTTGCAGCGTCCAAAATAAAAATATAAGTCATTTTTTGCACCGCATTTAACATACCTGTTCATGTTATCCTACTCATAGATGCGTTGAGTACAAAATGCAACACTCTAGTTACAGTTAAGTTTACTTACGCGCATGAAACACAGGAAAATGTGTCTTCCGTCTGCTTGCACTCTGGTTGATTACATTGTTTCTGAAAGAAGGATAGCCGGAAAAGGAAATCCAAAATAACATTGCACAAATGTCCAAATAGAAGCACTCTTGAAACTGAAGGTGCACATAATACATGATTGTATATAATGATATGTAGTATTTGAAATTGAGAGAATTATCCACGTGGTGACGCATTTAGAATACACAGAGTCACCACCCCATTCCATGCTGAGGGTGTCGTAAGAGCCGAAAAAAGGAAATAACAAAGCCGATAATCTAGCCGCCAGAGAAGGAAAACTTCAAACGAAACCTTGTGCCACCCGACTGGGCCGCGTGGCACAGTAGGCTTATTACCCTCCCTGCGATGGGAGGAGGTCTGACTCAGTAGTGGGTCATTTATGGGCCGAGTAGAAGTTGTATTTGAAATATGAGTCGGTATTGACAGCTCGGCGGGACGTGCAGCTGCATATCACAGGATATATCTTATTAGCTACATAATGATTAACAGAATAGGCCGCTTTTATTTTTCTTCAATAAGAAAAGTTATTTAGTTGTTATTTTTAGGCTAATTTATCTGGGCTTCATTGCATTCTTATAAGTTTCAATAATTTTTGAGACCTTACCCAAAATTTGTCTGCGAAGCTTTTCTCATTTTGCAGCGGCTGTAAGAATAATGTTTAATAAATCTTCACTAATAATTAGATTTTTTGTAATAACCAGTACTTAAATGCTTGGCAAAACAACATGACACACTTTTGTAAATGACTTGAGCAACCATATCGCAAGAAACAATTATATTTTATGTACCGATGGTTGCAGCATAATGTCAGCTAGAAAAGTATACGAAAATCTCCAAATACGCACGAGAGTTTGGTTTTCAATATTGTTTGTGGTTACGACCGTTTCTTCGAAGTTCTTCTCGGCTTTTTTCTTTGGACGTTTTGGAGATCCCGAAGTGCTCCTTTCGGGTGATTTCTGGGCAATAATCATAAATTATCAAACTCAAAAGAAACTTTATGCTGTGATTGATTTATGTATAGTTTTGGATAAATAATTTTGTTATAAAATTAAGCCCCTTGCGAGAAGAGAAATCTAGACTCCACCATGCCCCAAGCCCATTCTATCCTTGGAGTATTGTAAGGTCCGCAAGAGGAGACGAGCTGAACACAATACAAGACAATCTTGATACGAAGCCCCGTGCCGGTGTGGGTCACTATGATAATAACTATGGTATCAGGCCCAACTGAGCAGCGAGTCATTGTAGATAGACATTGTAAACAAGACCAATGATTTGAAAAAAACAACTACAGAGTTTCTTGCCGGCTCTTCTCTGTAGAGCAGCATTCCAAGCCGGTGGTAGTATCAGCATGAATGTGGGTGGACGGAAGGGTTGTGGGAGATCAAATGACAGAGATGGATGGATTGTAAGATTGAGGCATTGTGTATGAAAGGTGTGACTGTAGATATGATGACTGATATGTGTGTATGGAGACTACCACCTAGCGGGGGACAGGGGTCGTAGGATGATAATGGTAATTTTAAATATGACGATATAAAAGAGTGAGTTTGATCAAGAAGAAAGCTACTTGATATAAGTCTTGAACCTTACTTTTCTTGTTCTCGATTTCTTCTTCACAACGTTGCCATTACCGTTAGCAGTAGTGTTGACGGTGTTGTCATTATTGAAGGGTTTGCCGCCGCCGTTGACATTTCTGTTGAAGCTGTTCATGTTCTTGCCAGTGTTGTCCATTGTGTTGTTGGCGGCAGTTTCGGGTCCTGCGGAGCTTGCTACTGGTTGATTGTTTTTTTCCATGTCTCTGAAACCAGTTATATTTTGCAGCTGCATTTGCTTAGTAAAGAAAAGTAACTTATTAACATTACTTCGGCAGTATTGTACTTAAAAGACGATTAATCCATTAGTTATCTCATTACTGTTTTGCGTGAAAACTATTAGACACCTATATTAACAGCTCTTCAGATTGCACACTTGTAAAGCAAAGTTGTTTATCGAAATAAAAAATCATATTAATATATTCTCAATAATTATGAAAAAACAATGCGTCCTTACAAAATTACAACAGTTGAATATTAAAAGCAACTCTATCTCATCTATATCATAATTAATCTTTATCAGATTTTTTTAAACATAGATTACTTTGAACTAATACACCTTATAAGTAGGTTAATGTCAAAATACCACAATATCGTGTGGAATCCTTTATTCGACCGTTCACTTGTTCCCGAACGGATCGAAGTCTGTCACCGCCGCCCTAACTTAGTCTAGCGTTCAAACAATCTTAAGTATAGCTACGTCACCCTAAAGTCTGGTACAGATATTCTATCTGGTACCTGTTTCTTTGCGTATGCAATATCATCTCCACCATCTGAGTCAATATTGTATGAGTCGGGGTGCCTCCAATTTCATCATCATAATCAGCCCACTCTAGATCACTGCTGGGCATAGGCCAACCCTAAAGCGTGCCATAGCCTTGCCCTCAGATGCGCCCTACACTACACCAACATATCGCGCCGAGTCGCGGTCTCCGCTCGAGAACTCTTTTGCAGCAGCAGTTGTCGGTTCTTCAATCGATATGAACAAACGGGCTGACGGCTGAGGGCCTGGCACAATGTTTCATATCGAAATTTCCTTCTCTTGCAGTTCAATTTTCTACGTCTACTGTTACTATGAAACATTATGTGTCAGCTATTCTAAATATTTGAAATGCTATCGCACAGACCACCAATGCAAAAAACAGTATGCCTATATGCTCACAATTGACACGAATTAATATATTAGTATTTTATGTCCGTGTGGTGACGGATTTAGAATTCACAATGTCACCAACCCATACCATCTTGAGGGTATCGTAAGAGGCGACTAAAAGAACGCAAGAGGCAGATCAACTAGCCGCAAGAGAAGAAAAACTTGTTACAAACCCTGTGCCAACCCATCTTGCCAGCGTGGCACAGTAGGCTAATTTCCCTCTATGAATTTGGAGGAGGCCCAACTCAGTAGTGGGTAATTTATGGGCTGAAACGACGAGTATGTTTATTTTCCATTTTAATAGCCATAGCTTCTGTCGTCCAGTCCGTTTCCGATACCAAATATAGCATCTGTAAATACTGTAGTTGTTTTCTTAAAATCGCCGTTTTAGATACAGGGAATAGAAGACAGGGATTTATGAGTTAAACATTTGTGAGAGCAAGCTAGCGCTATAGTGAAAACGAGCCAACTTTCAACAGTAGGTACCTAGTCATTAATAGCAATTGAGAAAGAGTATTTATTTCCATCATAATTTTAGTATTCTCTGCTTAAACACAGTAAATGGTGCCTGGCGAAATGTATCGTAGGCTTTACAATATCTCTACGCAGCTTCAAGTGAACGTACGGAAAATCAATAGTTCAAATTGAGGACATAATTTAATCAAAAACCGGCGTTCTCGTCTGGTTACATTAGATTTGCGTAAACTATACTTTGATATGTACGGCCTTGGGTTAGACAATGTTATGTATGAGTTAGTCGAGCAAATATTGTAAAACATATAATTCTGTATTTGTCTCCATATCTAAATGACGAATTTCGAAATAAATGAATACTACTATTCAGCCCGTAAATGACCCAACTGATGAGTGTGGCCTCCTCCAATCACATGGAGGGTAATTTGCCTACTGTGCCACGCTGGCCAAACGGATTGGCTCAGGGTCTCGATTTCCTTCTCGTATGGCTAGGTTATCGGCCTTGCCATTTCCTTTTGTCGGCACTTACGAAACCCTCAGGATAGAATGGAGTGGTGACCGGCAAATATCATCGTTATGATCTGGCCTCCTTATTGTTGGCCTTACTAAGCGAGCAATAGCACACTTGCTGCACTGTTCCACGGTAAGAAAGCTGATTAATTCTCCATACTTACAAATTATCGATTTGCATTATATCGTTGAAGATCTTCAATTTGGGTGATTGTGTTTCTTTGTCGTTCTTTTTGCCATGACTAAAATTTAAATAATAATATTATAAGGGTGAATAATTGTGGTAGAAACTACCGTGCCCAAAAGGCCGGTGCATACCTCGCATACAGATGATACGCTATGTTTTTTAGAATATGTTAATTTAATTTACTACTTTTAGTCATTGTATACTTGTTAAATGAATATTATCAGGATTGAAATTGACAAACTTTTTTCATCTTGAGTGTATCGGATGAGGCGACCAAAGGAACTAGATGAGCAAAACACCCGGCCGTACGGGAAGGGGCTTATGCCGACGGCGAGATAAATTAGCCCTCATTTCCCTCCAAAATATTAGAAGAAGGTAGAGTCAGCAATGCACTGGCTTTCATCGACTCTGGGTTGAAATGGTGACATTAGAATGTACGGTTGCCATGAAACCCACAGATTGACTTGAATATTAAAATACTGTATTCTCTGATAAAGGGCGTCGAATAATTCGGATGTAACTATATTTATTGACTAGAACTTTTGGCTAGATGTAGCTTTGACACGCTCGCGAACGTTTGAAAAAAGATACTTCGTGATTTTAATTTCCTTACGCTCAGTGCATAATAGAATCAAACTAGAATATTTTTAACATAAATATTACAATAACCTAATTATGCAATATTTTATAGTAATATTAAACTCGCCTGCTTAAAATGTATTCCCTTTTCGACATTGTTGAATTTTACTTTGACATTGTCCTTATTTATTTTTCTTTGACCCACTGTTGTCACAGAACTGTACAAAGAGTTTTATTACTTTAAATCAGGATTCACTTCACCTCATCCCATTGGTAAATAAATAAAATGGGTCGCTTTACCTTCACACACATATATGTTTCGTACTCAGTTGAGGCTGTTTGCCTTTCTGTCCTATACTGGGGAACAGAATTAGCAGCTAGGCTTTTGAGCTACTTCTATTCTGTTGTAGCCTCATGCGACACCTTCATCATTGAATTAGTTGGTGTCACTGAGTATTTTAAATCAGTCACCGCACGAACAAATCTATTCCCTTTGAGTCTTAGAAGAAGTAGCCGCTGCTTTGCATGAGGAGACCTACATGTCTGAATGCAAGCGGCACCAGCGAAGGATGGCGAACGTGTGATGTGAACACCCATTCAACATTCAGCAGACCAGACGTCGCTACACCCACAGATCAAACACTAGCCTCAGCACTAATGATCATGACCTCAGCACCTGTACTAATGATTGCCATTTTATACGGTCGTAACCAGAGACATCACTTGTTGTGTCACCATTTGAGCTAGGTCATCAACAACATCAGCAACCACACAAAAATGTCACAATATAACGCGTAAACCTTTAACGATATGTTTAAGCTTCCCATCCTGCAAACTAAGTGCGGGGTAAATAAAAAAAAGTATATTTTTTAAGTATCACTCAAAGATATTGCGAGCGGAGTTTATTGGGGTTACCAGTAATAAAAATATATTTGATATATTGCCGTTGGTAAGGGAAATAATTGGTGTTCCTATACACTTGGGATGATTTTGCGGTTGAAAGAATATTTATCAAATATTTCTTTACCCTAAGTAAAAAACTTGAAAGTAATGTCAAAGCTACGAGGTCCGACTGTGGGCTACGAGATAAAGTGATTTGACTATCAATGCTACGAAGTAAAAGCTTTAATCTCGGAATACTACGCCTTAAAATAAAGACTACGCGATGAATACTACGCGATGAATGAAGATAGAAAGAATTAAGATAGAGGCTTCAAGCTATGATTAACGCAGAACGTTACCAAAACCAGACCAACCGTTTTAAAAGATATGAGAGAAAACACACATGCAATATAATAACATTTATAAAACAAAATGTAGACGCTTTGTCTGTGTGCATAAGAGACGTAAAGAGACACCATGAGACAGGACCACTATATCAAATTTCAAAAACAAATTCATTTCGATATCTGTGCCCTTGTGGTGACGTTTTAAACTAGTGTCACGAATCTATAACACCCTGAAAGTGCTCAATCAGAAGAAGTTCTAAAAAACAACGTGAATACGATTCAATGACCAAATAAAAAACATTTGTTATTTTGGACTTGGCGTGATGCATTTACAATACTTACTGCCTTGATGAATGAATTCTAGGTACAAAAGAAGCAACTTTAGACCACCGCGTCTGGGCAGCGTGGCACAATAGGCTCATTTTCAGTGTCATTAGCTACACGCGTTTCTACACCACACAAATATACTTCACTAGAGCTCACAATTTATGTGTTTCTAAGTGTTTCTCGCTTCAGCTACATATTTTCTGGAAGAATTTTAGGAAGTAGTCTCGAAGTCTGGAGGCTGGAGGGGGCCGCCCCGTACGTAAAGTGAATGTAAATGTTGCCAGCAAGCCGCTGATAAATAAAGAAAGAGGTTAAACTGCGGAGGTGAAGCGGGTAAACATCGTTTTTGTAGGGCTGCCACAAAATACAATGTTCTGCAACAAGAGAATAACGGAAGCAAAACTGTTTTAAAAAAAAACTGTTGTTAATTATGAAACAGATCTAAGAGCACAAACTAGTTAGTTTTATGTACAAGGACATTGTAATATGGCGTTTAAAAAAAAAGACAAGCCCTCCGATTTTCTTCCGCCAGGTCTTCTCGGTTGGTGCCGCGTTCCGACCTGGTAGTAGTGTTCTAAAACTTATGTATCCGTTGACGATTGTGAACGCCATAATTGGTTTATACAATAAAGCATTTTTCCATTCTATTCTATTCTACAACGCACTAGCCCTCGCAGGTCACGTAGCAAACACAATTTACAGCCAGACCCAAAGCAAGAAGCTATGATTTACACAGAGACACTTGACCGTGCAGTCGAACTCAGTACCCGTAATCCAAAAGGCGGCCCGTCCAACCACTACACCAACAAGGTGTCGAAGTTTCTTCGTCTTTTACCTCCGTTCTAGGTCAACCTTCTTCCGACATGTGGCACCACCTCCGAAAAAAATAGTAGTCAATTAACAATAATCAGACAAACTAGGTTTCAAGCCATATCGTAGTTCTACTAATACTACTTCTCAGCAGAGCCACACTGGCCAGGCGAGTTGGCATTGGGTTTCGTATCAAGCCTTCTTTCTCTTGTGGCTATGTTTTCGGCCTCATCATTTTATTTTGACTGCTCTTACGACACCCTCAGGATGAAATCAGATGGTGACACTATGTATTCTAAATCCGTCACCACACGGTATCGTATATGAAGTGATTAAAACATTAATTAATTATGTAAGGTCTACTACAAGCAACAAGATAATTCTTAGGCTTCCGTAGTCCGACATTGTTGTTCTTGTGAAAAGGACCGACAGCCCTATCGGCTAATATGTGAGTGACAGATGGACATAAATTACACACGTCACTCGATGCGAACACGGGGTCGGGATCAAATGTTACGATCATAAAACCGCGGTCCCGTATATTCGAATAACTTGTGTTTAAAGATAAATATCGATATTCCCTTCTTGTCTTCCTTCGTTACGGATGCAAAAGTGACTCTACCTGTTACGCCAGCATAACAACATTTCCGCCTCTTTGATTCGATTTGGAACATCATATCATTGGTGTAGAGAAGATATTTCCCGAGTGGCTTGACTGTGGAAATGGAAAAAGTAAAAGTTAAGTAACATAAACAGATAACCTAAGCGCAAAAGTACAACGTCTTGAAACGAGCCCTGTGCCTGTGTGAATCTAACAGACACTACTACTCAGCATTTAAAGGACCCACATCACAAGAAGGGTAATCAATTAGCCTACTGTGCCACGCTGGCCAGACGGGTTAGCACAGTGTGTCGTTTCAAGTTTTCCTTCTCTCGCGGCCTTGTCATTTCCTATTGATAGCTCTTACGACACCCTCAGGGTGGAATGGGGTGGTGACAATATGTATTCTAAATCCGTCACCGCACGGGTCAGGCACAGTAGCCACACATCAGGATTTCCAAAGAAAAGGATGGTACAAGGTTACCTATACGATGAATAAGCAGATTTTCCATTTGGTCTTCGTCAACGGAACCCTGTATCTCATGGAAGCGACACAAACTAAGGTAAACAGGTTTATGAAGGCGCACGGTCCCGCGGGCTACATTTCGGGGCGCCCAACCTGGCCCATAACTGTACCCTCACCCTACACGTTAATGATTTTATATCGGAATGTATCGGCAAAACCCTAATTCTTGGGCTTTCGATCCAAAGCTGGGTTTTGACTGTAATGTTACCTATTTTGTGGCTGCGGGATATACAGAGACCTTGTTACTGTTCTATTACACTATTGTTACTGTACTATGGCTTTACAAATGTATGACAACCCTATTCTGATACAACTTACCTTATAAGTAAATTTAATAAAATAAATGACTGGAAACAGTTTGTGAATTGATTTTTCAAGTGTTCTTACTTCTTATATGTGTTTTATTTTTGTTATTAAAACATACACAGGCATATAGCTCAAAAATTGCTTTCAAAGCAATTTTTAAAGGGCACTGCTCAATCGCTTATTCAAAAATACAGACAGTGAAATTTTCTGTTTTAGAAGTTCCTTTTATTATTGAGCAAAGGTCAGTTGTAGATCTATTGTAAAAAAAGAATTGTGGCCTTTCAGAGTAACGAGCAATAAAGGCACTACACGTCTATTGTGTGGGTAAACTTGTAATCGTCGCTCAGAGGCATTCCATCTACTTTTCGAGAAATATAATTAGCTTAACCCGATTGGTGGCTGTTTAGACTGATTGAATATCTACATAATGATATCATAGGTTTTCACGATCTTTTCACATTGCAGGAAATTATTGAGATTATTGATTTTCTGTCCGTTATAGTTTTTTCCTCACCTCGTGACAGTCATCTCCCTCAAGCTTGTTAGCAAGAGCTTGACAGACAGCATTGTTTACAAAATATTTACACGTATTACGTCACGGTACCAGCCTGCAGATTCCGTTAAATGGAATTTAAAAGCTTCGAACGTTTCACGCCGATATGGAGGTGGATGGTGTCATGTCGGAAGTGCTGTCATTTTTTTTAAATATAGGTGAAAAAAGTTGCTTACACTGTTTTATAGATAGATACATCAATATTTTTTTAGCTTATTTAGTACTTATGTACTTATGTGATACATGTATCGGCAGTTGTTCGCGTTTAATTTGCTGATCCTACTATTACTACTCAGCCCATAAGTGACCCACTGCTGAGTCGGGCCTCCTCCGTTTACATGAAGGGTAATAAGCCTTCTGCTGATCCAATATTGATGAAATTCCTTATGGGAATATTAATAATAAAAGGCATTGGAAAAGATTGTGCTACTAAAGGTAGGAGGAAATTTTGGGTAAAGTATGAAGTAGAAGTTATATTGCATACCGATGATTAAAATATAAACTGTTGGTTCTGTACCGAATGAAACAGTCCCAGACACCCATCCCCACACAATTAGAGCATGACTCTGCCTCGAGCTGTAATAGATCTGCCATAATACCTCACGCGTCAGCCCTCGCGGGGGCAGCAGGGTGCCATCGGTACCCATTTGTTACAAAAATAACATAATTTTGTCCGTTATATATCCTGTAAACAGTTTTAAATTTGTTTCACGGCAATGGCTGGTTGCAATGGCTATACCTGCAAATGTTTAAGGTTTAACTCGGAGTAATCACTTTAAATAAATATATTAATTACTCGCAACTAAATCATCGCCTAAAGTACTAGTACTAATCAGCCCATAGGTGACCCACTGTTGAGTCGGGCCTCCCCCAAGAACATGGAGGATTATTCGTAATACTGGCCAGACGTGTTGGGTTTCGTAGAAAGTTTTTCTTCTCTTGCGGCGAGGTTATCGGCCTTGACATTTCCTTTGGTCGGCTCTTACGAAATCCGTTACAATATACGCCTAAAGTAGCCTCGTTCCCTTCCTTTCGTTCCTTGCCCAGTATAACCAGATTTCGAATACTGGTTGTTTTCGATACATGATCGACTCGATACATGTACATGCCCCAGGTAATTATTTGATTAGATCAGTAGCTGTCAGTTTTCACCCTACTGGCTGTGCATCGACGGTAATTGGTTGCCTTTCATTATAGGCAACCGATATGACGTACAGCGCCGAGATGTGGACACTTAGTCCAGCAGGTCAAAGTCGCTGAGCGTCCACACCTAAGTTACCGACATAGCGCAGTGAAACTGAAGTGCAGTGGGCTGGTCATATTTGTGGAAATTTATCATTCGACTGGGGTAGACCAGTTATTTCGTGGAGACCGCGACTCGGCAAGCGTAGTGCATTACGCCACTCTGTTGGATGAAATGACGATCTACAGAGTTTGTTGCCGGCTCTAGAGCAGCATTCCGAACTGGTGGTAGTTTCAGCATGCAAGGGTTGTTTGAGGTATATGGAGAGATGGATGGATTGTAAGAATGAGGAATTGTGTATGAAAGGTGCGAGTGTAGATATGACGACTGATAGGTGTGTATAAAGACTACAACCTAGCTTGGGAAAAGGGCCGTAAGACGATATTGGTAATTTTAAATGTGACGAAGTTCCTTTTGAGTTTTCTGTGAAAGCTTGTGGGCAGCTGGATACGTCAAGATAAAGACAGGATGCTTTAGGGAAGTCCAGCAGTCCAGCAGAGTAGACGAATAATGATGATGACGTACCACGTGAGCCATATTTTGTCATCAATTTTCTTTTTATCAGACAGAAAGATTTTACCCAAACAAGATCTTAGAAACACCTCTTTCATGACTGAAATGCAGTCTCACGTTGGGGCTTTGTCAAAATAGATTTCCTCAAAGGTTAATTTGCTAGAAAGTTACAGTTTCTTTGTTAATTGAAGTTTATTGAGGCAAATCAACAGGACTCGCCTAAAGCAATACCTTTGTCAGATAGTTAATATTGTCTTATTGATCGATGTTTAGTTCTCAGTCAAATAAGCTAACCCAGAACGGGTATCCTGAGGGTGGACCGTGGGCTAACCATTCCTTCTGTAAAACTGGGAATCACCTGATATAATGCCCCTTAAAAAACTACAGAATTTCTTCCCGGCTCTTCTCTGTAGCATTCCACTCCGGTAAAAATACAAAAAAAAAATGGATTGTGCGAATGAGAACATACTTATGAAAGACACGAATGTAGATATCACGCCAATAGGAGTATATGGAGACTACCACCTAGCGTGGGATAAGGGCGGAAAGATTGATGATAGTTTTAAACATGACAATTTATGAGAGATTTGTGATAAAACCCACATTAATATATATCTTTTTGAGTTTCTGTTCATTTAGCTCGGAAACGTTAAATAATTAATAAAATATAGATAACAATCATCATTAGCATCGAAAAGATTATTTTTGAAATTAAAAATTACATTACGCAATTACATTGGATGTTCACGTGTAACTCTTTTATATTTGTTTGTATCTATCAATCCTCGTCTTTGATAATCTCCGGCACCCATATATTGGAGCAACCCGGAATCGTTTAGATAGGCCAGTTGTCTTCAAGCTACCGACTTCGCAAGTCGCCTGCCATATGACTGACGACTGCAGTCAAGCAGCCAAATGTGTACTCATAAAATTCTAATCCGATAATACTTATTACAGAAGGATTATGTGGGTGTATAAATGTTTGTTCTCGCATAGATGCAAAGGTACTGGTCGCAATTCTATTTCGCAGTGATCATATTAGACTGTGATCATGGTGATCAGGTCGGGTCTCAGTCGGTAAGCCAGCCCACAAATATGCTGGATATGTGCGGAGCCTCAGCTCGTAAAGTGGCCTACGTAGGGGATCCTTGCGGTATTAGCTTTGGGGTTGGTCTAAGTTAGGAGAGATCGAGGTTGATGTGACGCAACTAATGTAATTGATCGAGACTTGGCTACTAAGGTATAACTCAACCTGAATGATTAATCTACGCTACGTTGGTCTGACATTACAGCGTGTCTGGATCGTGATGTTAGATTTACAACAATCTCGACTAGGAAACCTCGCAAACAAAAGTTTTAAGCCCTTTCAGGATCTACGATACCACAGACTGACACACAGGTCTACGGACAGACGCGTTAAACTTTATGTAACATTATTATTTAGTTTTAAAGTTTTGTATTACTGTTGACACATTTAACATTCAGGCAGATTCCAATCTACATGAACTTGAGTATACAACCTGTTTTATATTTGTTTTTTTTTATTTATGTTATAAAAATTGCCTGCTCTTAAATACGCGTACGCTTATGAGTGAGACCTGTCGCCCTTGTATCAAAGGTATCGATGGGTGAGGTGCTTTTACGATTTCATTTTTTTTACTACATCATTTATACTCATGGTGCTTTGAATCGGCAGAATTTTAATATACGGCGTACGACATTCTTGAAATCCTAAAAATAGTAGGTATAGTAAAAACGAAAAGACTGTTTGAAGTCTTAGGTCAATCCTAGGCATATTATACCCTGTACGTAGATTGACGCAGTTTGAATTAGGTTTAACTTTTATTAAAAAGTTGTAATTGTTTAATTTTTAGTGCAATTTATATAGGTATTTAGTTTAAACTTCAACAATAAAGTGGACCTGGTATTGCACAGAAATGGGTCAATAATCTGTTACTTATTTCGATTTTTAAACAAAATTAGACATAGATATATCCTTTATTGTGGTAAGCAAAAATACATTGACAAACAAATACATGACATATATCTTAAAATTAAAAATAAATTACTAGTAAAATAACATTTCTACAGAACTTAACACCTCCTCGGCAGATTTTTTTTTTAGTTCTAGAGAAGGCTGTAATTCTTTATGATTTTATTATCAACTTATTTCATAACTTCTGTTTTCTTAAACAGGTAAGTATTTTTTTATCAATCTTTTAACAAAACTTTAAAACTTTGTTAAGAAAACGCGGGTGAAAATCATTGGTTTCTTTTTATTACAGTCAATATGTGACTGTTCATAAGGACCGATAGAATCCCCTGATTCTGATTTAGTGATTATTCGGTTTTAAGGTTTAATTATCTACACATTGCAAATTTTTGAATTGTCATCTAGTCTATGTTGTGACTAAAATTGCTGTAAAGTATTATAATTGCAAATAACAGTGGACTAAAGTATGCTGATAGTCTCAAATATTTGACAGTACAGTACAGCCAATACTCTCAATCATGACTATAGCATCAGTATTTCACAATGCCACGTCCCCATACTACAAGCGACGGTATTGTTGGCAGTGATATTAAAACTGATTCTATTCATCGTAAACCTTAAATACACCTCACAGGATAATACAATGTGTAGGCAAAGCCATACAGAAATTTAATTTAATTTGAGTTGAAACGGATAGGGAGCATAATATGTAGCTCGTAGGCAGGATGACATGTGTAGACGGAAGGTCATACTGCTTCCCGAGCGACTTCATATCATCATCACTAAAAAAAAAAACATTTATTTCAATTGAACCTATTTACAGGTGTTTTTGAAGCTAGTTGCTTGTTCCAAGACGTAGATCCTATGGAGAAGAGCAGGCAAGAAACTCCATGGACACTTTTGTTGTGTTTTTATCATAATGAGCCACTGCTGAGTCCGGCCTCGTCCCGTTACACGAGCATGAAGGGCAATTAGCCTACTATGCCACGCTGGCCAGACGGGTTGGCACTGGGTTGCGGCTAGGTTTCCCGCCTTGTAATGCGACACCCTCAGATTGGAATGGGGTGGTTACAATGTGTATCCTCACTACTGTCACTAACTACTACAGAATACGTTAATCACGTGGACTGAAACCAGCCAATTATGCAACACCCCATTCCATCATGTGGGTGTCGCAAGAGCCGACAAAAGAAAATGACAAGGTTGAAAACCAGGTTGAGGCTTCAAGAGAAGGAAAACTTGATACGATATTATAACGGGAGGTGGCCTGACTCAACAGTGGGTCATTTATGTGCTGAGTAGTATTAGTAGGTAGTAGTAGTGTATGCAGCTCTATCTACTACTACTACTCACACATATGTTGTACTAGCTGACCCGGCGAACTTTGTTCCGCATTATATATATTTAAAACAAAAAGAAAGTTGGACCTAGGATACCTGAGATTTTTATCCCGTCCGTATAAAACCTACTTTAACAAAACGCAACTGACAGCGAAACGTTAGTTGTCTATAGTTTAATATGGTCGAAAATTTGACAATAAGAAATATTGAATTCGACTTGTTTATATTGTTGTAATTCACATAATATCTTTATAACTTGTAGCCTATGTGTTATTCTGATGTATGAGCTATATTATTGTAAAGTTTCATTAAAATCCATTCAGTAGTTTTTACGTGAAAGAGTAACAATCATCCATCCATCCATCCATCCATCCATCCATCTATCCATCCATCCATCCATACTTACAAACTTTCACGTTTATAATATTAGTAAGATTATTTCTATTGCAACTCGGCTTTCTGATCTGGCATTTCTTTAGTCGGCGCTAACGGCCTCGGGATAGAATGGGTTACATACCCAAAATCCACAATATTCTCTTTTTAAATATTTTAATATTAATATTTTTAATCTTTCGGACCAGATTGTAGGTTCTTTTGAATATAAGCAAATGCAGTGGTGGAAGAGAAGCAAACGAGGGTGGAAGAGAAGTCTTTGTTTAGTTACGGAAGGGTAGATGCACCAGTTCATGTCTTACTATTACGACACGATGGGGTATTTCTTTTTTGGGTTAAACAAATTCTTATCATTTTGGTGTCTTATAATCATGCGCTTATTTGATAGATGTATGTGTGTTACTCAGTAACAGCGCATCAATCTAACATGCTTGGATGGCATTTTGCAAAGAAATAGAGATGCAACTTCCGGAAATAAGGTGATGAAATTTTCTGTTAAGGACTTCCATTCATTTTACTGACCATTATTTAAATAGATCTAGGCAATAATTATTCCGCAATAATTACTGCCTGTTCACATTTGTTCACAGTTCCTGTAATGATTTAGGCATGTGATATTGATGGAGTTGTTATTACAACATCACAAATGCTATGTGAATATTGGTGTATTATTTTACTTGTAATTTACTTAAATAATTTACAATAATGAAAAATATTAATTCTGTCAATTGTCAATTTAAATTGTGTTTAATATATTTTCACGATCCAACTTTGAGGAATACATTTTTTGCATGCAAATTTTATTTTTTTATACGACTTAATATTAATCCTTGTTCCGCGAACAGCGGCTTTCTCCCCACAATAATGAGATTCCGATGTAAACATCTGTCCAAGATAGGATTAAAATATTATTCCATTCAGCGCACCACGCCGCCTTGAGAATTACAAATTTACCTCAAAAATCTTTTGTTTGCGACATGGCGTATTAAAATACCACCATCTGTAATCTAACGGATTTTAAGTAAGCTACTTATAGCACCATCTCTGAGCGAGTAGCGTAAACACATTATCATATATAATACTGAATTGTCTGCAATTTGGTCTATTTTACCAACATAAACAAATTATAAAAATTCTAAAAACGTTTTAATCTCCAGATCTATTTTATTAATTGTAATGTGTGGGCTGACCGCAGTCCAGTACCTGTAGTGACATCTATCAGAGGAATATACAACTAATAACAGTACTAAAGTATACAAGTTACTGAGCAGCTCTTACTAGATGGCGCTAAAATAACTTTCCTAAATTAAAATAAAATGTTTCAAAAGCAAGTAGATTCTCAAAATTAGTTTCATAATGATATGTGGAAATTAGTGAAATCAAAATTTACCAGCCAACAGGCGATACCTTCTCGTCGGACGGTCATCTCAAAAAACTTTACCACCGATCAGGAAAGGAGTTCTACACAGAAGAGCCAAAAAAGAAAATCTCTAGTTGGTTTTTAGGTCACCATTTTCAGGTACTAAAAGCACAGGGCAGGGATAATATTTGTGAGAGCCAGTATCCGATGGAATATCCGATGGAAGCGGGAACCGGATGGTAGCCGGCTTTGTCTGTCTGAAATGTCGATATACATGCGCAAAGCATGATTAATATGAAGAATAACCCACGCCGAAACGTCAGGCAGTATAAGGTATTTACCTTCAAAATATTTCCGCGATTAAGACCCGTGTCATAATTATTTAAAATCAATGGCATAGTTGGAAAACATATTTAGCCTAAGAGAGAGCGTACGGGGGCGTACGCTCTAGCGACTGGCGCTGACGCGGCCTGCCGCTTTTCCAGTTTAATATGCAACCGCGGTCCAACCGCTTAACGCGGTTTCATCGAGCCGCCTAGGCGGCCAGCCGCTAGTGCGTACGGGGGCTAAAGCTAAGCCCCATTTCGTCCTTAGGTAACCTAGAAGCAAGAGAAGGCCAGCGTGGGACTAGGCTAATAACCCTCCATGGAACTGGAGGAGGCCTGGCTCAGCAGCAGTACTATGGTAGTAGACAGAGAACATAGACAGAGGAGGTCATATTTAAGCAACGTCTGGCTCTACTGAATCTTGTATGGGTGTCCATCATGTCCATAACTTGTGTGTAGTATCTGCATGGAAAGCCGTCGGTCCCGCTCCCGTCTGACACTCCACCATCTATGCGAGCTGGTCTAACCATATTATAATAACCGATGCTCCCACTAGATGGTTCGCGCAGGGCAGACGGCAGTCGCTCCCTATAAATACTGGTCCTATAAATACTGGTAAATTAATAAAATCAGATTAAATTTAAATTCATGGGAAAAGGGGTCTGCAGAAGATTGTACGTCGTGGAGATGGGGGAGGCCTCAGATCAGATCGGAGCGGATTCTAAATTCAAATACTAACACAAGTTTGATCTAATAACGGTTACGTGATAACGATCTAAGCAACGATTGATGAAGTAAATCAAGTTCAGACGTTTTAGGAATTAATTCTACAACCAGTTTGTCCGACTGATAGCAAATACAGATTTAAAATGTGATTTATTCCGCGAACGTATGGAAACGACACAATCACCCATATTAACAATACGCAGATCGCATCGCAAAACGACGCGCAAGCCGTCGTCACACAAAAACGTCATAAGTTGCTGTATTTTGTTGGTACTTTCGACGTTTCAATCCAGCTACTCTAAAATAGTATACCACTTTTGCATGAACTTGGAACACCTCTAAAAGGTTGTATGTGCATAAGATTTTTGCGAAAGGATACGACAATTCGCTTTTAGGTAAAATATTGCTCCGGTTTAAAAATGGTATACTACTTTTGCGCGAACTCATGTACAGTGGCAACAGGGCGTATGTCCAGGTCTAAGAGTTCGCCCGATACACTTTTTTCCTTTGCGAAGCGAGGGACTTGGAAAGCGATACAGAAAATAAAATGCTTTCTTTTACGAGAGCACAATTTTTATAATGTCACTGAATGTTAATCGAAAACATCCGTTAGTCATTAGGTCACATACCAAAACCGTGATAGTTGTATATTATATATTGATGTTGTTTTCCCTTTAAACAAGTGCTTTCATTACTAGAACTGGAACCTGTAGCCTGGAGAGCGAAAATCGAGAGACATTGTGGGTTAAGCGGGACCATTTTATTAACACGGTCATTGGGTTACAATAGTCATTGTAACCCAATGTCACCACAAAACAATGTCACCAACTAGCGTGGGTTGCTACGCTCGTAAGAGGAACACGAGAGGTCGAAATAACACAGAGAAAAACTTGGTATCCACTTGGTAACCCAGTGTAAGCCCGTCTAGATAGCTTGGTACTCCGTAGGCTAATTTACCTTCATGAATTTGGAGGAGGTCCAACTCAATAGTGTCTCTATATTGGGCTGAAATGGTGAACAATAAAATGATTCTTAAGTCGTTTTCAGTGTGAGAGTTTTCCCCTACCAAATATGTAATTTGTAGCGACTTATCCTTGTTTTCTTTTTTTGAGTACCGCAACCTGAAACGGTGGACAGTCGAGGAACACTGTTGGTTTTAGTGGGTAGTTCGGGACGATAATTACCATCTTTCCGCGGCCCGGAGTCCCACCCCGGCTAGAATCCAACAGCCAGGGCGTCTCGGACATATTGTTACGTCCAAAATATCAGTTCCCTATCTCCGTTTCAGAATTCGCCAACAATTCGCTCCATCTAATTTTCCGCCGTAGTAATTATCTTGTTTTTCCAATCTAATCTCACGTATTTACTAAGTTTATTTACAACTATCGGAGTTAGTATACAGATTACAAGTAACCAGTAGGTACACAATTATTTATGCTCTATAACAGATATTAGGTTTTTAGGATGCGTGGTAGAAGGTAGGCCATGTATTCACTTTTATCATACACACACACACATCGAACTACGAAACACGCTCCGCTTTACTCATAAAATAGGTACGTAATAAGTTGGTACGCATTAAAAATAGATTCAAAACATATGACGACTTAGTCAGGTGAATTTTATCAGAATTATGTGAGATAAAAACAGGTGATAGATTTATTTGTACCATCGACAAACAAGCGTCGAGCAATTTTGCTCTATATTGCTTCAAAACATTGATAACAATAATGCATAGATGTAGTTGTCATACAAAAAAATCGTTAATGGTTTCAGAAAAAATATATCTGAAACTGGTGGATCCTTTATATTATATATTAATATATTTTAAGATTATATTGTTTATGTATTAATACTCTTAGAACAATGCGCGGTCTCCAGGGCGCAGAAAATCGTAATTCCTCCTCAACTCACTAAAACCAACAGCTATTGCCCGAAACAGTGTCAATCGTGGCAATTGTAGCTAAACCAGCAGAGCGATGGCGTTTCTAGCGATAGTGTAAGCTTTGGGGTGTTCCACAATGTTGCTTATCATTTCACTTTTGTCACCAACTCTGGGCAGAAAACATCGAAAAGAAAGAAATATCCATTGCTTTACCTGAAATTTTGTTCATAACATTCGATCTTTTCGTTATGAAGGCTTTTAGTTACACTCTGTATATTAGCCTGGTAGCCGATCCAATGAAACTGCGAAACGGAGAGGTAGATTAGGTATCGGGCGTAAAAGGCTCTCCTTGATTAGTGAAAATCACAACTCTATAATAATATTTCTAGGTGGGTGAGTTCAATATTGCTTTTGAACGTTGGATGAGTTTACAGTAACTTCCAGCCGTTTAATTAAACCAGCCAACTGTGATTAAGTTACCCGAAACCGTCATTTGCGAAGGCGAAAATATTCAGAGTAAATTATTATGAAGTCACCAGAAGAAAATAACTAGGACTAAAAGTACTGGAGTGGAGATCTCGTTCCGGAAAGCGCAGTGCTGGTAGGCCTCCCACACGGTGACCTGGTTAAGGTCGCCGGAAAACCATGGATGTGGGCGTACCAGCCTTTGTGGAGATCCTTGGGGGAGGCCGAATCAGAAGAATCAGAATTAATCTTGTCCGATTGGCCATCGGGGCAAGATTTCCATTACAGTTAATTTTGCATGATTCAAGGGCTGGTTGATAAACATTGTTGTTGCTTAGAATGCAAATTATAGCATATTCCATTATGTGAGTGCTCTAAGACAAGGATTTTTAGTCTACAGTAGGCTATTTTCCTTCAACACGATTTCCCCACGCAGTAGGAGTCGCGACTCTATAGTGGGCAATTTATTGGTGGGATGGTGATGATGATGATGCAGAACCTCGTATAAATAATGTCAGGAAAAGTACTGCCATAGTATTAGAGGCCTGTTGTCTTATTATCAGACTGTTAGTCCATACTTGACAGTAACTAGTTATTATCCGTGTAGTGACGGATTTAGAATACGTAGTGTATGTCACCTCATTCCATTCCCTAACAAAGCCTAGACCACAAGAGAAAGAAAACTAGATACAACATATTTTTATTATTTTAGTGGGAGAAACCTTTTATGGGGACTTATAGCCGGGGTACGGGGCTGGGTTACATGGGGCTCTGCTGCTCAGATCCTTAGTAGTAGCCCGATTTTTCAGGGTTCACCATTTTCCACTCCAAGTATTACCAAGTAAACACGTCAAATCCACGTAAGAACAACTTGGGACCTTGATATGAAACCCTGCGTCAACCCGCCTGGCCAGACTGTACCACGTAGGCTCATTACCGTCCATCTTACTGGAGGAGGCCCGACTCAGCAATGGTCTGATAAAGGCTGAGTAGTACATAGTTAGTCCGCGTATTCCGTAAAACATATAGAGCGTTTTCAACGATAAAAGGGCGAATAGTTAGTCAATGATAAAAAGAAATGTGATACTTCTGTTATTTACCTATTATCAAAAAATAATGTCCTTAATCTAGCCTAACCAAAATTTCACACAATAATGGTTCATTGTGGCATCAGTAGTGTAGTTAGTGGGATTATTCTAACGATTACATGGCTTCGGCGGACCAAATAAAGGTAAAAGTATGTGGTCACATAACCGCTTTATGAGAAAATAAACTTTACAGACCTTATTCAGATTCAAACAATTACAATAACGGGGCTGTTTCTTGTTTGTTCACTAGCTGTTTGCTATTACGGTGCACCCTAATACAGCGTCCCTACCCACCGCGCTGTATCGCAGCCAGAACTGCAAATGTATCAGATGTGTCATTACTTGACGCAACCAATAGAAATTATTGCGACATTAGTATTATTAGCATTAGTGGTAAGTCAAGTTAATCTTATTCTTCACCGACTGCCTTATGGGTCTTTGGATTAGTGGTCCCCGGTTTGATTCCACGGTCGGGCAAGTGGCTTTGTGTAAACCAGAGGCACTTGCTCTGAGTCTGCGTGTCATTTGTGTTCGTTAATAACATGTTTGTAACCTGCCCCTGCGAAACAGGTTACAATTACGATCAGGGGTTACGTATTTAAAAAAATCTCAGCATACAGTTAATATTTGTTTTTTAATAACTCTTCCCATTTATTTTTTGTTCACGTCACGGTTTGGTTGCTTTTTTATTTTAAATTAGTTACAGACTATTTATCAGAACAGTAATTATGCTTTAAATGTTATTAAGAGATAATTAAAAAAAACTGACATCAAAAAAGTAATATTTTTTTCTTATCACCCAATCGGCATCAATGTTGATTAGGCATCTAAGTATTATTGATAGCATCACTCGCGTGAACGCTCGTCGCTCATCTCTAGTTGCCCTAACGTCTTACGTTGAGGTGGACAGCTGCCTCTTATTATTATAAAACTTTCGTACTATCAAATACAAGACACAAGAAGTGTGGTATTCATTGCAAGTTAGCGCGCTCAGCCAACCGCACGTTGTATAACTTTTACTTTATTATTTACATGTAAAAACTGTAGGCATCGTGTTGTGTGGTCAAGAAAACTTTACCTGTGCTGTGATATTCATTAGCTGGAAGAGAAATTTCTGGAAAAAGTAAGTAGCGCGCGTTATACAACGGCAACGGCTATTCGATTTTAGAATCGATTTAAAATTGCTTTCAACGATCTATCGCGGAGAACCATTTGTGTTCATTTTTACGAAAGTCGTAGTACGACGTTATCGATAAATAAATCAGACTAGTCTCGATATTAATTTATGGAACTCCTGCGTGGTAAGGGTATCGGACGCTGAGCTATTTATACTTGACGCCATAATAGCACCTAGAACCGGTACAACGGAGATCGCTTGAAGGAAGTGCCTGCGCCGTCAATCTTGATCATGCTTAGAAGTAGAACAACATTTAAAAATGTATTTAGAACATAGAAATACGCCAATACTACTAGCTCATATATGACCCACTGCTGAGTTGGGCCTCCTCCAGGACCATCGAGGTTAATTAGTCTACTGTTCCACGCTGGGCATACGGGTTGGTACGGCGTGGTTCTGCATCGGCGGCGTGGTTCTGCATCAGATCCCACAATGCCGCAACGGGACGCGAGTTGGAGCACCCCGGGGAGGTTTAGTGGGTAGGCCCCCACTATGGGGGAGAGTCCCACACTCCCCTAAAAAAAAAGGGTTTCGTATCAAGTTTCCCTTCTCTTGAGGCTAGGTTATCGGCCTTGTCATTTCCTTTTGTCGGCTTCTAGGACAACCCTAGGTATTGTATGTATTCTAATTTCGTCACCATACGGGACACGCTAAAATGTACCCGTAATCATTAAAAGGCGGTGTTAAAGCTTGCTGCGACGTTTTACATGGTCATAGAATTTCTGGCGAGCGGGAAAAGGACGTTATTACCGCGCTATCGTCTATTACCATATTTACTTTGCCTTTAGAAGTTGTCCTAATATTATGGTTCCTTCCTGCACCCTTCTAATTTTCCATTGGAATGCATCACCATCTTCTTAGCCTACAACCAACCCACCGACTACGGCATCCTCCAGTTACCTAGAGAAAAGTTCTCTGTCCTCTGCCGACGCTGGCCAGGGTTTCATTCTACCAGGTTTTCCTTTAGCCATCTTTTAGCCTCTTATATAACCATCAGGATGGAATTAGGTGGTAACACTATGTATTTTGAATCCGCCTTAGAAAAGCGTTATTTCGTACGTCTGACCTATTTGCTGACATCCAACTATCATTAACTACTGATAACTTTTGACAATGCTGTATTCTTCACATATCTATAAAAATTAACCTCATGATCGAGATAACTGGCGGTCATCTTCGATTGGAATTAACCGGTTTTACAATAGTAGAAGAGATGCGATTAGGTGTTTGTTTGACTCATATATTTTTGTGCAAATAAATGGACTACGTATTGAGTTTCTAGCTGGCACTTCACAGTTTATTTTCAACGTAAAATTTTTAGAAGCGTTACTTGTCTATAAACGTTGCTTTTTAAATCCCTTAAAACATTAATGGTGCAAACGGTTCTCAGTTCCTACGTACATACACACTTAAATACGAATTAGCGAGTAGTTATTGCCATCGCGAATATTTACATGACAACAGCCAATTGCTAACGCGAAAGTATATTTAAATGTTTCCTTTCATATTTTACTTAAGTTACCCCTGCTAGAAATAAGTCTCAGTCCACAAATTACCGACAGAATCTGTTTTTTACCTGGGATTTTTAATAGAATCCTCCTATAAATTTGCCAGTTGTTCAGCTATTTTTAATTTTGAACTTGATGGGTTGTTTAAATGGGTTTCTAAATTCGAAAGGAATAACAGGCCATCCATATCTATATCTTCATTCATCATCATCATTTCAGCCCGTAATAATCCACTGCTGACTCCTCCATCTTCATGGAAGAAAATTAGCCTACAGTGCCACGCTGGCCTGATGGCTTGGCACAGGGTTTTGTTATCAGCGTGGTTCTGCATCTGATCCCACAATGCCGCAACAGGACGCGAGTTGGAGCACCCCGGGGAGGTTTAGTGGGTAGGCTCCCACTATGGGGAGAGTCCCACACTCCCCTCGCTGGCCATCCCCGTGGCCGGCGAGGAAGTCCATAAAGGATTTTACCCCGGGCGAGCAATAAAAAAAAGGGTTTTGTTATCAAGTTTTCTCTCTCTTGCGGATAGGAATTTCCTATTGTCGGCTCATACGACACCCATAGGATGAAATAGGGTGGTGACACTATATTTTAAATCCATCACAACACGGAATCGAATATTAAATCAATCAGTATTATTAGGAATCATTTCTTATTTAATCCTTCGATAAGCGTAAACATTGCATTAATATATTATCACTTAGTTATGTAGGTACATCTTAATCGATAGATAATAAAAAATGTTACATACATAATAGTACCTACATACAAATATGCGTACTAAAGATAAGGATTTGCGAAGTTACTATCATGCATACTGTGTTACCAACATCAACGAAGATTTGCATCAATGTGGGATCTCATGATTTCATCATTGACATGAAAATCATGAGCGAATGCTATAGGGACGTAGAACACTTATCAACTCGGAAAGGGATCGGAAGCGTATCAACTCGAGGCGTTCAGTATTATTTGTATGAAACTCCCTACTGCAAAGCACACTAATCGGATTCGTAACGTAAACGTCTCGCCTCGGGACAAGCTCATGAACTCCGTACGGCGCGTGGTCAACCAGCAGTCCCCGCGCTTACGGCTCGCCGTACACGCGCTTATGCCTCTCCGCCGCCGCGCTTGCGGGACATTAGCCCCCTTACGCACTAGCGGTCGAACCGCCTAGGCGGCTAACCGCGCGGCCTGCCGCTTTTCCAGTTTAATATGCAACCGCCTATGACTGTACGCACTAAACCGCCACAATATTTCAACCGCCAGTGCGTTTAGACATAAGTGGTTGCATATTAAATTAGAAAAGCGTCAGGCCGCGCGGCTTGCCGCCTAGGCGGCCAACCGCTAGTGCGTACGGGTACTAACATATTCGTAACATTATCTTACGGGCCATCCGAAAGCGCGGCGTCGCCCAGCCGTAGCCGAGACGACGTATCGGAGCTGCTGATGCGCTTTGGTTACTTGCTTACGTTACGCCGTTTGTCCACCGCCGCCATCACCGGCACGTCAACGAGAACGAGATTATTTCGGGCCGAGTTTAAGATGACGTGACGGCGATCGTTTGTCCACCGCGCCGATATCTCGGTGGCTCAGTTCTAGAGATTTCTTGCGCATGGTAGTCGCGTTTCCCTTTTTATTAGAAATAAATAACTAGGTGGATGGCTAGTTTCAACCGGCGACGAATGCTTCTTCTGTTTTTGTACTTTCGAAGGCGTAGGCGATGCAAAGAATGTTGGATTCATCCGCTAATACGTGAACGATACATCGCAGGATCGTTTTATCCCTCACTTCGCTCTGGATTCAAAATAGCGCCCTCGCCGTAAAAATATTACTTTACTCCCTTGTCATACAATCTACTATTGTATTGCCGGCACATCGGCCCGTCATAAAATCGTGCCGAGTTCTAGCGGTCACGCCGAACTACAAGAAAAATCGGCGGCCGGGATGACGGCTCTCGGGTGATCGCTAACTCGGCGCCGTCATCTCGTTCTCGGTGACGTGCCGGTGACGGCGGCGGTGGGCAAACGGCGTTAGGTTGAAGCCTGTTTGACGGCGAGGCGACAGGCGATACGGCGCCGATCCCTTTCCGAGTTGATATGTCTGCTACGTCCTTTAAGCAGACGATTTAAGCAGACTACTTAAATGGTTTTTGATGGAATAAAAGCATTTCAATATTATTAATGCCGACCTGAGTGTATATGATTGAACTATAACTGAATGGTGTGAATACATGTCATATAAAATCGCC
The DNA here is from genome assembly GCA_905475355.2 of Clostera curtula. Classification (NCBI taxonomy): domain Eukaryota; kingdom Metazoa; phylum Arthropoda; class Insecta; order Lepidoptera; family Notodontidae; genus Clostera; species Clostera curtula. The sequence goes on along the minus strand of FR997794.1, from coordinate 26,616,259 downwards.
TCATATCTTTTATGTATATTCTGGCATCTCACGTGGCTATTTGCAAGGTTGCTATTTTTTGTACGTCCTTTCACGCATGTTGTATAATATCAAACACAGCAACTACGCGAGTTCGTCCGAATAGCCAAGTCAAGTGCCAGCATCGTACCCTACTCAGCCCGTAAATGACCCACCGCTGAGTCGGACTTCCTTCCCTAACATAAAGAGAAATTAGCCTACTGTGCCGCGCTGGCTAAACGGGTTGGAACAGGGATTCGTTTCAAGTTTTCCTCCTCGTGTGTGCAGTGAGCATGAACACAATTTGCACGTTTTAAATATAAATAGCCATAATTATAACAAAATATTACAAATAAACAAAATATAATTTAAATTTAAAATTATAGCATTCATATGATTTGTGGAATATAGCCGAGGAATAAATAATAATCTACATAAAAAAAAACCTTTTATTCCATGCATTTACACAATTATTTTACAATATTCAATTTCAAATTTCATGTTCTATTAATATGATTTTCCCTGTTCGAAATCATAGAGTATAAATAATTATTTAAAAAACAATAAAAGGAAAAGAATAAAATCACACACAACAGGCGCACTAAATATTTTGGCTTTGTACGTGTACTTAAATTATACAAGAACATATACTTACATTTTCGCGTAGACCGTACTTCAGTTTTTTGGGTTACGCGGGAAACGCGGGACCTCCTGAAATGCGGCCTAGAACCGTCGGGATCGCGGAGCCAGTTCCCGATGTTTGGTCTTAGTTTATTCTCTACGACCTATTGGACGTGGCGCAAATTACCATCTTTAGGCATCCCGGAGTCCCACATAACTGGGCTCGCCTTCGTCTTTGGCCATGAGGTTAGGTAAGGTTGGCTGTTCTGTGCGTTCCTCCAATGGACTTTGATGACACCTTCAGATTAGTTAATGAGTTTGTGACAGTGTGTTTGCTAAATCCATCACGACACAAGTTAGTTTTACTAGCACTAGAGTAGCGACCGCATGTGCGGTACCAAATAGTTTTCGGTTAAATAAGTGAATTGAACACGTTTTCTCAGGTAACTCAAGATGGATGTTGAAAATGCCAACTGCAAGCTCAAAGTTTCAGAGTGCACTGATATGGAAGTACTGCCCATCGAACGACCTCTAAAAGTCGACATGTAAGTTTCGTTATAGACTTTATAATTAAGCGTAACATAAAAAGGATGGATTGATTTTGGAAATACCTAAACTAACTTTTTTATCGACGTTTGGCATTACCTTTTTGTATATTATCAAGAAACCTGCACTATATCTAAAAATGTTGATGTAGATCTAAAAAATATGTCCGGGTTATCAAATAGCTGTAAAGTCAGCCAGGACGTCCTCCTCCCTGACCCGCTCCGCCGCCTCCTTCTGCGAGATGACATCCTCGCAGAAGGAGGCCACCTCCTCGCTGTCGAGCATCCGTCCGATTAGACTCGACAGCGAGAGGTCTCCTCCGACCTGTGACGCCAGGGCCCGCCTCTCGGTCACCCAGGCGGCACACTCCTCCACCATCGACACAGCGCGCCACACCCGTGGCAGGCCGGCGTCGGCTCCCGGCCCGAGCCGCGGCCCCCCTGCCCCAGACCCCTCCAACAAGGGGGCGGGAGGAAGATGGGCACGGCGTGGCCTGTTCATCATAGGCCATGGCTTACGCGGGACATCCCACGCCCGCTGCCATACCCATGGGTATGTCCCGCCACTCCAGTGGGAAGGGGTTCCGCAAGGGTCCAGTGCCTGCTGGGTAGAGAGTGGTGATCACGTCGCGAAAAAATAAAAAAAGGGGCTCATGTTCCTTAGTCCAGCCAGCCTTAATTAAGTTTAACATTAAGTTTTTAGGCGCAAAGGGATGATCATCCAGCCAGACGAGGTGTGATGTCTGGCTAGGGGTCGCTGCGCCTAACCCCCAATAGTTGTAGTCGGGGACATCTTAACCTTGCAAATTGCTCTTGAAATTTCGCTATCGCGGTGTAGGACTTTTTCGTAATTATCGCATTTGTAGGCGATATTTCTTGATGCAATTAGTTCAGATTTTTCTGGTAAATTGTGTAAAGTATGTAGCAGGCGGTCGCTACATGGCTCCCCCCCAAGACTGGAGGTCGCTCCTCTTGAATTGCTGCAGTGTGTAGAGCTTGCAAGTGCCAGGAGCGCTCGGAGTCTACGGTGAGTCGAGACTGAGCACCTCAACTGTGTAGTGGAGTTCACTGGGTGGTTGAGTGTCGTGCCGCAGAACCAGGTAGCTCGGTGAGTCGGCTGCGTGTGGTCCTGTTAAGGCTGTGACGTCCTGGCTTGCTAGGTGACTTGCTGCTGCTGAGGAGTGTTCGTCTTTACCAGGTTGACCAGGCAGGAGGTTGTTGCAGACTCGTCGGAAGGTTTCACTGGAGTCCAATGTCGAGGGTTACCACTTCAAGGATCTTGCGTGTTCACATCACGTCGGGGTCACCACTTTAGGCGCAAAGGGATGATCATCCAGCCAGACGAGGTGTGATGTCTGGCTAGGGGTCGCAGCGCCTATTCCCCCGATAGTTGTTGTCGGGGACATCTTAACCTTGCAAATTGCTCTTGAAATTTCGCTATCGCGGTGTAGGACTTTTTCGTAATTATCGCATTTGTAGGCGATATTTCTTGATGCAATTAGTTCAGATTTTTCTGGTAAATTGTGTAAAGTATGTAGCAGGCGGTCGCTACAAGTTTAAGTATTTCTATATCGAGGTTGAATTATTTTAACCAACCATACAATTAGTATGATGACATAGTTTGTACAAACTGCGCATACATATTATAGTAACCGCATCTCAAGTAAACTCGAGAAAAGTGGTAAGAATTACATGATTAAATGTACAATCAATTATAAGCTACCAAAGTTTACATCAATAATATAATTAATTAAATAAGTAACTGATTGGGTATCTGTTAATAATTAAAAATATAGACGCACTATCTGAAAGATAACGTGCCGGGAAGCAAATAATGATTACGTACCTACTAACGCGCCGCTGTTGTCAAGAAACAATCGAACACGGACGGGTGTGTCCGGAGGTCGGACAATTTCCAACGAAATCCAAATGTTTTTATTCGAATCAATTCTTGCAAATATTAAATTATAATAAATAAAAATTAAAATTAAAAATAATTAATCATTTAGTTTTTACCACCAGTTCACACAACAACGCATGGCTGGGTACGGTATCCCGGAACCCAACAGGTATACGCTATTACAACTGACAATGGCGCTCGGCCCGTGAGTTAGGCATGGGTGGGTGAGATACCCCTTCAATAAACTGGCTGGGAGGCCGGTGGCATCGGGCAACTTAGCGAGAGAAGGAAAACTTGATTCGGTAGGCTGTCCATCTAATTCGTGGAGGATGTAGTGGGTCATTCTATTATGAAATGAAATTATTTAAAAATGGAACTAGTGGCAAATTAAATCAGGAGTGCACTAAACCGAAAATATCGCCTTAAATGAGTGAAGCAACTCATAATCTTGGATAACAACAGACATAGTCAAGCTATGTAGCGCACAATATTATTTTTGATTTGCATTTACCTGGTTTCCCGCTACTGCAGGTCCCTAATTTATATCCTTAGTTTAATTCTATAATCATAGTATGCTATCAGAAATTCATCAGCGACCTGTCTACAGCCTATGTACATTCCAAAACCAAATAGCCACGACAATGAGTCCATGAGCCTACTTTCATGTTCACAGCGAGATCCCAGGGCTAGAAGAGCTAGTAGAGGAGCTACATAGCGTGTTCTCAAGAAGCCATGTAAACGTACAGGATGTTCAGAAACTGATGGCCGCCTACAAGTCAGACCCTAAGGATTGGCGGCGATATGCCAAGTTCGATCGTTTCCGGTAAGTCTAGGAAAAGTTGGTGCATTAAACATGTTATCAGGGAAATTACTATAAAACATATATGAAAAATATTCGCTTTCCCGAATAAATAATACGAGTAGATCCGTTCGATAAACGATACATAGTATGTTTCAATTAGTTTCCTATCTACAAACGTACAAACTACGTGTCTTTTGCAAGCTTCTATCTATCTGTAACAAAGCTTTTATTTATCGTATCAGTTCACGATCGTATTTATATTAGTTTTTTAAGGTGTGTTAGTCGAGAATGGGTCAAGGAAGTCTTCTCGGTTTCTCATCTAACACCTTCTCGTCGTAGGTTTTTTTAAATAAATACAGGTGTTGGTTTCATATGCACAGTGGTAATGAGTATAAATGCTCTGATGTTTCAGAGCCGAATAATGCCTTCAGGAAAAAATTACAACTTTAACGTTGCGTATAAGTCTCAAAATGTCCTTAGCTGAAAGTATTTGTCGAGCTGTGTTACATCGTTATCTAGGTAATGTCGCAAAAATAGAAAGAAGGTATAATGACACTGAGTATAAACAATGGAAAATTAGGTTTCACTTGATAACCGAACGAGATAAGAACCAGCGGCTCACGAGCTAGTCGTTTTGTTATTGAATCGTTGTTTCTGCCCGAAAATTATCGAAAGGTTGATGTTTTCTTGACTTTAATCTGACGTACAGGACTCAAATCGACAATAAACAAACTTTTAAAACTATTCATCATCATCATTTCAACCCATAAATGACCCACTACATGAGTAGGGTCACTTTTCCCGTGTATAGATTGCCTCGTGCGTTCCTTTAGTCACCTTTTACGACAACACAGGACATTATGGTTTGGTGTCATTGTAAATCTTACATTATTTATCCTAAAGTTTACAAATACAATAAATTATATACAATATTTTAAGGGAATACTTGAAGAAATAGGCTTTTAGTTCCGAATGAGAATTATTTTTAATTTATTTTCAAGTATTTATTTAAGCAGGTAATGTTATTTGCAATACCACAATACCTTTGCCTTTCTTCGGATTAATTTCTTAAACCTAAGAGTAAAATATCGCGAAACAGTGAGACGACAGAATTGAATAGTAATATCTATTAAGAGCCAACATTTGCTAGAACAAGAATGATATGAATAAAGGTTAAGATAGTCATATATATTTTTTTAACTTTAAATTGTAGTTATCTTTTGAGTCTACTTATTAGTTTTTGTATCGGTTGAAGCTTTAATCAAGATTGTTACAACTTGTTACATTTGTTTACAAATATCGTCTTTAACATTTAATAGTCACACGCACACAGTCTTCGACAGATAAAAAATGTATATAGGTTATTTTTTATTTCCTTGTAGAATGACGTCGTTTCTAAATCTTTTACGTAAATTATGCAAGATCTGAGAAAGGGCAAGGGTTTCTACCAAAATGACATTAATGTAGGTACCTACCGTCTTTAATGTGTGAAAGTCAATAACGCGCATTGCCGAGGATTTCTAGTATTTTCATTTCTGTTTATTCTTGGTGAGTTTTGAAAGGCGCCTCTGTGCATTATGAAGTTTCCAGACGTATGTGTAATCGGGCGCAGAGATATTTTATTATCGCTAACGCATTCATTCAAGAACGCTCCAGGCGTCTTGTGGTACCTTAGTATAAATGATATACTCGTACATTTAAATCCTAATATTTACAGTCGTTTTAGGTCGAAATTATGATTATTAGTAATCTTAAGCAATTTATGGATTTACATTACACAATGCCGCCAATTTAAACCATGTTGAGTGTGTCGTAAGAGGTGGCTAAAGGAATGCAAGAGACCGTTTTTGAGACGGAAAACTTGATACTAAACCCATTGCCCACCCGTCTTGTGAGTGTAGCATTATACGCTAATTTCCCTCCTTGAATTTGGAGGAGGCCCGACTGAATAGTGTGTATTTTTGGACTGAAACAGTAATATAGTCTTAATTATCAGTTCTAAAGACATCCAAAATTGTATTTACTGTTTTTAAATTTATTCTTCAGTTGATTTAATGATAAAGGTTAGTCGTTTCTATTTTATATGTAACTGTTGATGTCTGCAAAGAGTAAAGGTTGATTAATGAGAGCGTTGCGGAATATTTCGCAGAACCGACTTCTTACTAGATGGGCCGCATAGTTTTTTCCAAATATTAATAATGGGAACAGTTTTAGCTCTTATTCTTCGACAATTACATGAAGGGTAATTAGTGTTGCCTGTTTAATATTATTTGATTGTACTAGTTTTTTTATTAGGATAATATTGTATAAGTTTAATCAAATTTATTCGAAGGTTGACATATTTAACTGCCCATATTTCTTGAATACGTACGGAATCATAAATTTTATTGCATATCTCCGCGGCTTCGCTTGCAAAACATTTTTTATATTCATAAAAATTGTGCTATTTTTTTTAATAAAAACCACAAAGTACAAAATAACATAGGATTATTTTTTATACCTCCAAGAATATGTGTACAAAGTTTCATGATAATCGCTTATATATATTTCGCGTAAAAGCGTAACAAAAATACTTACGTTCAAATGTATATTGATAACAGCGTAGGGATAACAGCGACTGTATTTATTTTCAAGCAAACTTACAGATTTATGATTTGCCTTACTCAACGTGCAGGTATACTCGCAACCTGGTGGACGCGGGCAACGGGGCCTTCAACATAATGATCCTGTGCTGGGGACCTGGACATGCGTCTGCCATACACGACCACGCCGACTCGCACTGCTTCATGAAGCTTCTAAGTGGAAGCTTGGAAGAAGTCAGGTGAGCTATCTTTTTGTTGAGAATGCTGTTAATGGGATATAATTAGAACTAGCAGCTGCTTGATAATCGGTAATTACTTGGTTATACCACGTTCCTGGTATCACGCTACTGAAGACGTATTCTTATATAAACTTCTCAACCCGTCAAAAACCTACGGATTTACCTACGAAATTAACCTACCTAGGTTTTCAGTATTTGCATTTCCTTTACTCGCCTCTTACGACACCAGCGGCATCCCGCGGTGGAAAATATAACTTAACCTAATCCCTTAATTATTTATAACTAATTTGGGAATTCGATGTCGGAAAATAAAATATTAATTCCACATAATTTATATAGCCGACATCTTTCTTTTCGTCATGGCTTTTAAAACATGTCTGGACGCCTTATTATTCCATAGTCCCCAAACGCTGCTTTTGTATCGTATCATAGTTCCCCTGTTCGTTTCCTAGATTAGGAATTATCTTTGTGTACACCAGAGATTTTTGCTCTAGGTTTGAGTGATTGAGTGTCACATGTGGCCGTGAATGACATCGTTGTAAAGGTCCCTTATGATACAGGTTTTAAAAACTGAATTGCAAAGAGCATCGGCATCCTGAAGCTACTTCTTATCTGTGGAAAAATGCCTTATCATGACTATCCAGCTATCCATTGAACTGAATTAAACACCAGATAAACTGAGAATGACGACAAACAACGACACTTACGCACCAATATGACAGAAAGGTCACATTTGCATCTCCCGAGGTCCCATTATCGCCCCTTGTTTATGCCTATTTGTGTTGTCAGTACACTCTATTTGATAGACGAGGGATAAAGGTTGTTATTTTTAGTTGACAAATCACAAATCGTTAACCCACTCGAGGAGGTCAGTTACGTTGGTCGAAGCCGATCCTTATTATATGGGTCTCCGGAAACTACTCGTCTACCCAATAAAACCCCAGCCCTCACACGACACGCTTGGGGCGCCACAGGTTCACGTAAACGCATTGCACTTTGACGCTCCGACGTGGTGCCCGCTACGAGGGCAAGCGTCTATCGGTGGGCGTCCGGGTCAGCCGGAGCCCCCTCCTTTGCGACGCGCTCCGCCGCCCCTTTCTGCGACATAATGGCCTCGCAGAAGGAAGCCACGCCAGCCCTCGCGGTTGGTCGCTAAGCCGAGGGCTGGCGAACCAAGCTTGACCGCCAACCCGAGGACACTGCACCGCAGCGGCTTAGGGCTAGGCAACTCTGAGAACAGAAGAATCCCCAGAACCCAAACCCGCTACGACACCGTGTGCTGCTTTACTTCTGGCCTCTCCCCGTAGGACTTTGGTGCTGATTTCGCCTGACAATAATCAAATAGGAGAGTCTAGTATACCTGTTATTTCTTTAGCCCTGCTCTACGATTTATTTCATCAGAATTAATGTACGATAGGTTATGTCAAGTTTTAATCTTAATAACGTTTTGACTTATTAGTCATAGCAATGTTATCGTGGTAATAACATTCAATTGACTGCATCTAAATGCATTAATTAGTACCTATTAGATATGTTATTGTTCGTAACAGGAACTTAGAGGTTATATTTGAAATGGTAAAGGGGAAAATGTATTCAATATTTTGCTTGAACAAATCTACTCCGTTGTCTTCCATTAAAATGACGTCATTTGGCTGAGATGATGATGATATTTTCATCCATAAATAATGTTATCATTAACATAAGTTTACACAAACCGGAAAGATAACGTTTTCAATAATATTATTAGATTTGCGGAGTTTGCAATTATTATCAAGGCGCTATAAATTTACGTCACTCATTGTTTTCATCACATAATACGTTGACGTTTGCACTGTGATTTGAATAAACACAGCATTTTTAACACCTTCGCTACGGGGCCATTTCTCATGGACTTGCAGCCAGTGCGTATGAGGTCTTTTAGAGGCAAAATTCAACTTCTTTTCGGTACGTATGAGACCTTTGCGGCCTCACAAAATGTTGTTTCACAAAACACCTTAAATATAGCCCAAATATGACAATAATTGCTTGAAAATCTACCATTATAAACTTTAATAGATGCTTTAGTTGAATCCAGCTTCGCCCCCAATTATGACTTTTTGGAATTAAATAAAATACAATATGCAAAGACTGTTTCGTAGCGGGTGTGTACTGTTCTTCAAGAAGGGAAATAACACCTTCTTGAAGAACTACATAATATACATCTCACATTTGAGTCATATCTAGAAGTTATTCTCGAGGGTCATTACGAATCAATAGGATTCCTAGTCTCACGAACAAGCCGGCTTTCGAAAAGATTTCAGCACCGCAAACCATGCTGCCGCTGGTTATACAGAAGACTGAGGAATATAACCTGCCCCTTCACTGACGACATAGTCTTAATGGCTGAGACCATTGAGGGCCTCACTACAATGGTCCTTGTACGATGGAAATCCTTGGGGGAGACCGAGGTCCAGCACTGGACGTTTTTTGGCTGAAATCATGATGATGAGATGTGCTGATCATGTACTTCAAAAAGGTGGTCAACGAAAACGCTGCATAGGTTGTAATGAGAAATTAAGGCTTAGTAAAGTAATAGCAGATACGATGCAAAACAAATCCTTTTTGTATCCAGTGTTCCAAATCTGTCCTGTTTTAATGAAAATCATTTTGTGTAGACTGTCTTAAATAAATATTTTAATATTATCGTAACTGGAAATCTATTTTATTCCCATCCCTAGTCGAGACACAAATCGTACTCTCTTACAGTGCGTTATGAGGCAGAACAGATGACCCTTCTGCGACATAACGGCCTCGCAGAAGGAGGCCCGTCAGCCCTCGGGTTAGCGACAACCCGAGGGCGTTGGTGCACCGCAGCGGTCCAGGACTCGCAGGGCTACTCTGAGTGACAGAGGATTCCTGGAGCCCCAGTCCACTGCGGCGCTGGGTGCCGCTCTTCGTCTCACCTCTCCCCTTGGGCCCGCCCGGCATGGGAGGCTCTGGCCGGTATGGCCCCACGGATCATTGAGGCACTCGAGCCCCTTCACCACGACAAGGTGGCAGCACAGTCGAGGGGGATTCTTAGATCCCCTGCCCCAACGTTACCTTGGCTGCTACCGTAGCCGAAGAAATAGCAAGGCTGCCGGAGACTGGAGGCCGGTTTTTTAATTGCGTCTATCATCGTGGGTAGCTTCATGCAATCTACTCATCATTTTCTTTAGCTTCATCAAATAATTTACATCTCTTTTACGGTTTAATGTCTTACGGTTTAATGTATCCATATTACGAAAATTAATTACTATATAGGTTCACTTTTAATTCGAAAAAGCCGAGCACGCCGGCCGGTAACCTACTTCCGTATCGAAACTTATCAAAGCACTAAGCTGGGACACGATGCGCCTGCGGCGCCCGCACCCCACTTCGTGCGGCTATGAGGCCTGCAAATTTTGAGGCAGATTAGACCTCCCTACGCACTAGACGGAATTATTTTTTATCCAGTGCGTGTGAGGTCTATTCAACCTCAAATAATATTAATTACACCGTTAGACTAAGCTTCGAAACAGAAACAATTCTATATATTTGTCTCTGTTATACTCAAAGAAATGTTAGCATAGCTGTCCCCCGCACAGAGTGAAAGAATGCTATTTTTACTGCCGCACCTGCGAGAAGTCACGCATGTGGCTTGTTCGACCCACCCCCATTTTACGTGGGTGCTTTTCTTTGCCCACCACATCGTTTTACCCATCAGCATCGCATTTGATTTTACCGCATTAAGAGTTAAAGTAATTTAGCAGCACTGTACAATAAAAGATAACAATTAGTTTTATTATGTTAAATAGCTTCTGACCAAATATATTACATCGGTTAGAAACGTCACCTTTAAAATATTTTTATCTGCCGTACTTTATGAACCGGCTATCTCGTGAAAATATAATTTAAATAAAAACTCTGCCTGCTTCGACATTATATTAGTAGACGTTTAAAAAATGCAAGGATTTCCATAATTGATAATTAATCATTGGTCGTAATTTTGTTAACTTCAGGTACGATTGGCCAGACACAACTCAACCAGAAGTTATGAAAGCTATGAAGAGGAACAATAATAAGCCCAAGAAGAAACATTGTTCAACTGATGACCTTGCAACCGAAATAACTGAATTAACTGTTAGTGATGATAATCACTGTCAGAATAACCAAGAAAATGATAATAGAGAAGCAGGAATAGAAAGTGGAGATGAGTGTGAATATGATATACAAGATATGAAAGAGATTGGGAGAACGAGGCTAGATGTTAACGATGTTTGTTATATAAATGGTAAATATTTCATAAGTGATAAAACTAATTGTATTGGTATACTAAAACAAACAGCAAACACTACTGTTATTCTAAGATTCTTGTACACAGTGACACTATCACGTGTGCTAATCAAAATAAATATTGGTTGTTAAATATATTAGATGAACAAGATATTTTGTTATTGTTAATGGCTTTAAAGTTTAAAAAAGATTAGGTACCTACTAACAGAAATGTTAAATTCACAAACAAATGTCTATTGTTTTGTTGATTATGAAAAAATATTTTATTTTGGTTTAATTTCCTTCTCAAAAGAGAATAAATCTTATCATATACAAAATTAAACAAGATTTATATCTACTTAATTCTGTTTTCGTATTTTGAAAGGATATTTGTATAATTTATGTATAATTTACAAGCAACGATGATAACTATAAGTAAGACGTAGAACATTTAAACGTTTTTCAGATGCACTAGGCCTGCACCGCATGGAAAACCCATCCCACGTTGACGGCGCTGTGTCCTTACATCTTTACTGCCCCCCGTTCGACAGCTGTCGAGTATTCGACTCGAGAACTGGCAAAGCGACTGAAGTCAAAGTCACATTCTGGTCAATATATGGAAAGAAGATCAAAAGGGTAAACTAACTTAATCTTATTCTCAGCCAACAAATTAACCATCGACTTAGCCGGATGTAGAACTAATTCCGAGATTTACTTCTTCTGTGGCCAGAAATTTTACATATCATGATCATTGGTTGCACTCACGGAGAAGCCACGCTTCCCTATCGTGCCAATATCCTGCTTTATCTGCAAAGGCTGAAAGGCATCCTTGGTATTAGTGACACTAAATCTGACTTCAACATATTTCATTCCCAGATCCTTCTACTCAGTCTGGTTTTTTTATTAAAATAATGCGACATAAATATGAAACCTGACCGAAATAAGATACTCACTAGTGCCTAACATTGCTTAGAGATTTCTAATAGAGAAAAAAAAAAGGTTATTGAAGTACACCTGTGTACTGCAATAACATCATAATTGTTTTAGTATTAAATATCCTTAGCCTAAAACAGTAATCTATTTATATAAACATCAATGCCACTTTTCGTTGTAATTTTATACTTAACTCAAGAACGGCTGAACCGATTTGGTTTTTTTAATACGTTTGGATGGCACCGAGGATGGTTTAGATTCACAAATTAGCCCGACAGACGGCGCTGCAGTCGGTAGGTAAACGAATATCATGCAGAACAACGTCAGCCCGGTCAGCTAGTGTCATATAGACAGATCAGGTGACATGTACACAGTAATAGGGTACTTAGATAAATCATTGTCTAAGTACCATTATAGGTTAGGGATCATTCTCTTTGTGAGTGCGGGTTGGATGAAGGTTCTCCAGATCACATTTTTTTTAATTGTCCTAAACTTAGAATTTCTTTATATAACCTTCTGCCACCTCTTATTCCTCGTCCCACTAACTTTCAGTGTGTTTTATCTCATGTGGATTCTCATTTTGTTTTATTATTAGCGAAATTCTTAAAAGCAAATCATATTCAGTTATGATGTGTATCTCTGTTTTGTTACCATATCCTTTATGGTCTTTGGTTACTTTTTTTTTTTGTGTAAATATAATATTAACATAATTTGTAGTTATATCTAGTAGTAGTTATATCCTACATGAAACCAGCAAAATCAAAATTATTTAGATTATTTTTGATATTTTCCTTTCCCCTGCATTTACCTGTACAACGTGACATTGGCGGAGTAATGTTGTTGTAACATGACAAGCCATTAATATAAGAAGAAGAAGAAGAAGTACCATTATAATACTGAGCAATTGCCGACTGCTCTTAACATTTGTCTATTGGGATTATCGGTAATTATGTAGTTAGAAAAGTTGTTAATTGACGTGATGATGATCAAAAAGATGGAATGTTTACTGATTGGCGACACTCCGTTTCAGGTCATCGAATCCATCGACGTCGCAGACAGCCAATAGCAGATCTACGAATTCACCATTCCAATAACATTCCAGCCAAAAAAAACCAATCCAATGAAGATTACTATATATTAAATTTTTCTTTGAATTCGATTTTCTGGTGGAACTTACCGCTTTTTATAAATAAACGTGTTAATAAAATAATGAAATCGTAATTTAGAATTTTAACGACCACTATCCACCTAGTGAACTATGTACTGGTAATTTTACTACTACCATTATCTTTATATTTAAAGCCCAACGAAATCAAATATTTATGTGTAACAAGAGTGTCTTATGAGTACTAAATGGCAGGGTCCTGGAATACATTTCTACACAGATATGGTAAAAAGTATTTAGTCGATATTTATGGTGCATTACCCAGTGTCTGTATTCAATAGATAACGGATCAACATATTTGTATGACTCCACGTATATTGCATATATTGAAAAAAAAAACTAAATGCTTGTAGAGTTTAAGATTATGATAATAATTATATTGTAATAATTATAATAAAAATAGACTTATTCTAAAATTTAACATTACATAAACACGAGGCATACGAGTAAACTAAGAATCATTTTTATGATGCCAATATATTTATTTACAACTTTTACAAATAAAAGTTCAAATTGCACTATTTTGTTTTTTATTTGGTTTCTGTATACCCGACTACCACCGATCTAGTTAAATTAATTTGTCATTCTTGTTTTAATATCGAAATATTATTTCTTTATTCAACCTTCAACCTAATACTAACAATTTATTGTTCATTTTTATTTAACAAATACTTCAATGCTGTGCTGTCAATTTTATCCCACGGTAAGAATATTTTGACGCCGTCCACCCCAGGTGTTGATTGTATGTCTTCTCTTAGACAATTTGCATTACAAATGAAGTCACAGGTGTAGGTTTTGGGATTAAAATGTAGACCTTCGGAGCAAACAATCAAGGCTGGCGTATTACCGTCGCATATCCAGTACTTGTCGCAATCTGTTTCATGTTTCCAGGGTAAAACATTGCAATTGTTTTCACATTTATTTGTAACTCCAGTATCACCATCTCCGTTCCCATTACTATCACCATCTCCAGTTCCGTTATCACCGTTACCGCTATCTCCGCCCTCGCCATCTCCGTTGTCACCGTTCCCGTTGTCACCATCTCCGCTGTCACCATCTCCGTTGTCACCATTACCGTTATCACCATTTCCGTTGTCACCATCTCCGCTGTCACCATTTCCATTGTCACCATCTCCATTGTCACCGTTACCGTTGTCACCATTACCGTTGTCACCATCGCCGGAACCATTGTTATCTTCATCTCCATCGCCACTACCTTCACCAATCTCACAGCCAGCATTCCACGGCCAGTCACAGACCTAAAATCAAAATTGACTAAGCCTTAAAAATGTGATACTCATAAACCAAATGTATGCTCTTGAACAAAAAAAAATTGCTCAAAGGCTGTGTTGAAAAAAAGTACGACGTATTTTTTTTAAGTTATTTTATTTAGGTACTTATATATAGTTTAGTGAAGAAAAAGCCTGCTTCTAAAGCCAAAGCAGGTGATGAGTGTGTGCCGTGTTTTACTAAGCATTATATTGATTACCAATTAATATTGTGTACCCTTTAAAAGGCTGTGCATATAGAAAATGGTATGTGCTTCTCATAATAAGTAGACATCCTCGGAGTATACAGTTCCTTTGGCTCATAACTGCTTTGAAATAAATTATTATGTGGTATAACAAAATCCCCATACTAAGTCAGGGAATAAAGATAAATATTTACGTTAATAAATAGGACTGCAAAGTAATAAAAAGAAGAATGACAAGCACTCTGAGTTTCTTGCCAGTTCTTCTCAGCAGTGGTCGCGTTCCAAACTGGCGGTAAACTATATTACTTTGCGTCATATATTTTTTATCGATGTGTTGTGTAATAGTCCTATACAAAATAAGTGATTTAACTTTGACTTTGGGACCCATTGAGAAGTTTTCTATGTTCAAGTATGTGTGAGCCATCAACGGTTGTGGGAACCAACATTTTACTACAAACAGGGGTTCCATCTAAAACCAACTAACTACCAATAATAATTATTAGTATTATCCTGCAAGCTTAGTAATTTGTTCTCGATTAAGTTTCTTCAGTTCGTTGTACTTATTTCTCAATGACATTCTTGTCAACAGTTGGGGACCAAAATGTTCCTAAAAATAAGTAGCTTATTTGTGCCTGATTTTTTGCACACATTACCTTTATTAGTAGTACTATGGATCATATCGTTATATAGGGGTTTTGTTACATCCTGTATACAAGTTCCTGCTGTTCACAAGTCAGTTCTGTATTCTAGCATGACATATAATTTTGTAAATAGGTGCGGCCCTTTAAATGTTGATTATCAAGTTTCAATCGAAATACATTATTTTCGAGATCTGTGATAACCGTTATTATCGCTATTTATCATAATTACATATCTTATCTCTGATCTATCTATCTATGATAGATATAATTGCTGATTAAGCTACCATTTTCCACGGCAATTTCGGGACCAACAGTTGTAACCTACCATTGTTATAATCAAAAACGGTTGCAAGTAAGTTGTGTTCTTTTACTTTAATTAATAAAATTAAGAAAGTCTATTCAATAAAATTAAATTAAATACTTCTAATAAGTCTATCTTGCGTTTTCCCTATTTCATTGGGGTAAGCTAAGTCTCATCGGAATTGGCTAATACCATTGTGGTGGCCGTCTGGGTTCCGATACCCTAGTTAGTGGAAAAAAATCAAAGCTCTTTAAATTTCGTTTTCAATTCGGAAAGGAAATGAATAAATACCTTTAGTTCAGGATTGAAGTGAGTGTCATTTGCGCACTGTGCCTCTATTTTCTCTCCAGATACGCAATAATAGAATTTGCCGCAGTCAGTTTCGTGTGGCAGCAGTTGATGGACGTCGTAATCGGCGGGGCATCCATTAGGTAAAACAGCATCAGGACTTACTGTGCTGTTATCATTGCCACCTGGGCTGACAGTGCTGTTACCATTACCGTTACCATCTGGGCTAACACTGCTGTTACCATTACCGTTACCACCTGGGTTAACAGTGCTGTTACCATTATCGTCACCATCTGGGTTCGCAGTACCATTACCGTTACCATTGCCTCCCAAGGTACAATTAACATTTTGTGGCCAATCGCAGACCTGTGGAATAAATACATCTTTATTGATGTCGTTTTATTGTAAACCCTAACCCAAACTAAAACGTCCAAAACTCTAGTACCGGTAGATAACCATTAGATTCTGCAGGTGATTTCAATTAAAAATAAATCTAAGCTGTGGGAAAGAAATGTGTGAGCAAATCTGTATGCCTGCCTATTACGCTTTCACTCCATAGCTGCTAACCTGGTTTTCTCCATTTTAGTGGGGTCCATTTTATTCGACAAACTGCCAGTATTTACACAGCGCCATCTAGTTGTACACGCTGTAATTATTAAGCTAGACTAGCTCTCCGTTTTCACGCTACTGATACTGATTACTTGTAATGAGTACCATAAATAGCATTGACTTAGTTCGAAAAGGGCACCTATTGATGTCTACATTAAAATAGATTTTACTCTTTATTGTACACCAATAATACAAAAGGTTCACATGCCATAGGGAGCAATACAACAAAGTAATGTACAATGGGCGGTCTTATCGCACTAGGCCATTTTTTCCAGACATCCATAAAATTGCATCTGGCTTGAAATATGGTTCGCAATCTGCTAACATGTACTATGTTAGCAGATTGCGAACCATATTTCAAACGAAAATATCAAACTTCCGGCTACAACCTACCTACGGCGAGTGCCACAAACTACCTTGTTTAATATATAGATGTCGCTACAATCACGGCTGCATTGAATTAATTGTCAGTCACTTTTAAATTAGTTAGACATTACATTATTTATAATTGAATTTATGTAAGATGACCGAAAATTAAGATTTATTTATAGTCTGGATGAAGGCAAATAAGCTAATAAAAAACATGCATTTGAATATTTTCACTGTCATATGGGTCAGTCATTCCGCTGACGGATTTGGAATACTTAGTGTCACCATCCCATTCCATTCTGGACTGAATCATTGGTCTAGTGGTTAGATGTGCCGCCTTTGGATCAACGGGTCCCGGGTTCGATTCCGGGGTCGGGCAAGTGTCTTTGTCTAAACCAGAGGCACTGGCTCGGAGTCTGGGTGTCATTTCTATATATAATATGTATGTATTTACAAAAAAAATATGTATATAAGTAATTTATCATCCATCTCGTTACCATATCACAAGCATTAAGTTGCTTAGCTTGGGACGAGATGGCGTTGTGTGAAATGTCCAAGGATATTTATTTATTTTTAGTGCTTAAAAAACTTTTCTGTTGTAAGTTATTTAAGATTACTCTTTGGTATTTGAGTATTTGGGAGTACTATTCTGGCAAAACACGAATCGACGAACGACGAACGACAAAAAAATATTTATTATATTTATTTATTCTGACGGTGACAAATGGAAATTATAAGGCTGAAAACTTAGCCCCAAGAGAAGTAAAGTTTGTTACAACACCCAGTGCCGACCCAGACCACACCAGACGCTGACCAGGCATAGTAGGCTTGTTACCCTCCCTGTGATGGGAGAAGGTCCGAATCATTGGTCATTTATGGGCTGAGTTGAGGTGAGGAGGGTCCCGAATATACTCGTAGATAATTAAGCCATTAGAAGCCGCCATACATCATACATATATCTTACTAATATTATAAACGTGAAAGTTTGTAAGTATGGATGGATGGATGGATGGATGTTTGTTACTCTTTCACGTAAAAACTACTGAATGGATTTTAATGAAAATTTACAATAATATAGCTTATACATCAGAATTACACATAGGCTACAAGTTATAAAGATATTATGTGAATTACAACAATATAAATAAACAAGTCCAATTCAACATTTCTAATTGTCAAATTTTCGACCATATTAAACTATAGACAACATAACGTTTCGCTGTCAGTTGCGTTTTGTTAAAGTAGGTTTTATACGGACGGGATAAAAATCTCAGGTATCCTAGGTCCAACTTTCTTTTTGTTTTAAATATTTATAATGCGGAACAAAGTTCGCCGGGTCAGCTAGTTACAATATAAAACTGATGTTTATACCATGGTTGGTATTGGGAGTGGGCTAAAAAGCTAAGCGGTGAATATGAATTGGAAACGTTTCAAAGCAGTCATCTCGGAAAGTGCATACTGATCCGATTGATAAAATCTATTTCTGCACTAACCCAGGCGTCAGTGCAGAACACAATGGATAGCTGTCGCAGGGCACGTTATGCTGTTGACCTCAGCTATCAATCTACCACGCTGGCACGTGGCCGGCCCAACTAACAGCTGGTCCAACCAAATCATTCCAGGTTATCCCAGTAGAGGTGTCTCTAGGGCAAGCAGCCGTAACTCCGTAAAAATGGTAATTAGCCAAATCTGGTAAAACTTGTAGCAAGCAGAGTGAAATTGGGAAAATCGAAGATAGATTTAGCCTATTTATCGAGGAAGACTACAAGATCATCAGCCTATCTGTAATTATGAACGACAAAAAATAGGCCGCGTTTTTTAAAGACGACTGCCTGCCTTTCATCGTCGTCATGGTTTCAGCCCATAAAATACCCACCATTGAGTCGGGACTCTTCCATGTTTATGGAGGGAAAAAAGCCTACCTACTCTGCCACGCTGGCAAGACGTGTTGGCACATGGATTGTATCAAGTTTTCCTTCGCTTGCGGCTAGGTTATCTACCGATCGTGTTATTTTAGTCGTCTCCTACGACCCTTGCATGTTGGTATCTGTTAGTGACAGTCTATATTCTAAATCCATCACCACACGGCCCTCTACGAAACCACATTTTCACTCATGAACACAAAATACACCCAGGCTCAGCGGAAGTGTTACACCTGCACAACCCCGGCATCGAACCCGGCACCCAAGGTCCAAGGGTGGGACAATGTTACGTTTAAACATATTTTAAGATTACATTATATTTTTATAAAGGCAAGTTTAAAGAAAGTGTATTTATGGTTACCTCGTGTAGTTATTTAGTAACTTTTATTCAGTAGATTTATAGTGCTACTCTACTCTGGTACTCTTTATAATATTTTGTGGATTTATAAAATAGCGTCTGGTATTTTTGACCGATTAGATACGAATCTTATTACGAGCATAGTTACACATTATTTTCATCCTGATGTAGACGTGGCTACAATAAAGAACATTTCTACTCAAACATATTTTTGTTCTAATACCTAATCATGAATATATGTGAAATGAGAATGATTAATCAATTTACTTTACTAGTTACTCATAGAGCCGATTACTACGCCCCATCTTACGTACGAAGAATCTATGGAAATCTTCACCCAACTACATAGAAGTGCGGAAGCTATATTACAAAGATTTTTAGGTGTTATACTCAACCGTAGAATGTACAACAAATTAAAGTCTTTCGGAGCTCACGTCAAGCCGTAGGTTCAGTTTGTCATTCGAACAATAATATGGCAGTTGTTACATAAAGTCTGAACTGTGAAAACTGACAGCTGAAAGATTCTCGGTTATCATATGTGAGTCAAAAGCACTAAGAAATAGCCCTAATTTATATTTTTGAACGGCCTATGAAATTGGGGTAATTAAATGCAAGGTTCTATAACCAATCAGCGGCCCAGGGCGGGCTTCGCACGGGTATTTAACTAAAATTATAATTCATAATACGTTTGTAAATATTCTATGTTCATCCGAGCTAATGTAGGATTGTACCTAATGGTGAAAGAATTTTTCAAAGAGGTCCAGTAGTTTCAAAGCTTTAATGCAAACAAAGAAACAATCAAATCTCTCCTCTTTATAATATTTGGTTATTTAAGTCAGCTGGAAATGTACTTTCTTATCAGCACTTCTCCTTAGACCAAGTTACCGGTAATCGCTTTATATTTGGCGGTACAAAATATTTATTATTTTCAACAATATGATATTTGAATTTGAAATGATGAATTTGAAATAATACAGTGCCGTAACTACGTCATAGTAATTTATCAAAACTGCGCACGTGTGTGGCAAAAATGTGTGTTAAAAAGGTGAAACATAAGAAACGTGATTCTGAAATTATAATAAAGCTATGATTATCTTATCTCGTTTCAGTACCTTTTACGATAAACGTAATTTGCTACTGATTTCACGTAAGCAATGATTAGATCATTGACTAATTTCAGCGAACTAATCATGATTTACAATGAATAAATACTGAGATTAGTTATTTTTACGCATTCAGAAGCAAATTGAACATTTGATATGGCTTTATTAGGTAAAATAAATAATGAACTCTATTGAATGTATTTTAATTTACTTCAAAAAGTGGCGGGTAAGATCAAATATGTCAGTTTATGACGTCAACGACACAAATCACATTTTAAAAAATCTCACAGTTTTTAAGTTAAAGGTAGATATTTTTTAATGATGCGCCATTATCGCAAGTGCTCTTTACCTAAGTAATCCGTGGGCATGAATAGGACATCTAATCTAAATGTAGCGCTTCCAATCAAACAGGCCCTTGTTCGATTGAGGAAAATTGCTAATTGTGACTAAGCGATGAAAACATTTATTTTCAATAAACACGATTCGCATTTCACAACAATAAATGTAGCATATTCTAATCCCGCGTGACTTAAACATATATCTGATAATGTTACAAACGCACCGCTTCACCAAAAGATAATTAATTTCAAGCGAATTCTTAGAGTATCGATAAACAACAATTAATCAATCAGATAATCCCCGCAAATCTGACAATTTCACAAATTACAACTGAAATTCTTAAATAAAATGTATATCAATTTTTAACAAAGAGGTGATTTTATAAGCCATAAAATGTATATTCTTTAATAAGACATCTAGGTATATATTATGATTACGCATAACTAATGTAACTTAATACTACATGATAAGAAAATGAGAGTTATTTTATTTTCAACACGCCACACACAAATAGACCGTGAGGAACGGTTTTGGTAGCTTCCTCTGCAATGTGTATTTGAGCGACAAACTAACCTGAATCTCATAGTTGAAATGCGTACCAGGCGAGCAAGTTCTTTCTACAAGGTCGCCAAACACGCAATAGTAATATTTATCACAGTCAGTCTCGTGCGGTATAAGCTTATGCACGTCGAAGTCAGCGGGGCAACCGTTTGGCAGAAGCTCACCCTCTTCTGGAGCCTCATCCTCTTCCTCTGGGTCTGGGCTACCTCCATCAACCACATCATCTTCATCCTCCTCGTAGTCACCTTCGTTAGTGCAGTTCACATTTCGTGGCCAATCACAAACCTACAAACCATTTATACATATTTAATTTTTTATACAAGTTTATATTTTTTGCTTAGAACAACAATTGTATCTGTTTCTCCATTAATTGCTTTCTTAATAGAAAACAAAGAGCACTGAGGTACATATGTACCTATAGCAACCGTACATATATATGTACTGTTGCTATAGCAACTAGGGTAATGGCCATGATATCAGACAGGACCTCCATCCACTAACGTTCTCACGGTGTAAGAAAATCCTAATATTAGTCGATCAAATTTTCATAAGGTAATTGAGATAAAAAGAGGGCTAAGGCACAGCTGATTACTATTCGGAGGCCTGAAGAACAGAATACCGCAAATAAATAACATCAGCCTTTGGTGGCCCCAGCAAGAATTCCAAATTCTTGCGTGGGACTACGGCCAGAGCTCTTTAAAGGGAAACATGATGTTGGTAGGTAATCTCTACTGCTAGCGTTAGACTTTCACGTTTACGGTATCGTCATATCATCATATTTACGGTATCACGGTACATTTACGGTATCATCATTAGGCGTGCCGCAAGCTCGAGCGCTACCCAAGTGGTAATAAAAAAAATACTGACCTGGATGACTGGGTTGAAGTAGGTACCGGTTGAACAATTTCTTTCTACCAATTCACCTCTAACACAATAGTAAAATTTATCGCACGCTGTTTCATGTGGAAGAAGTTTGTGCACATCAAAATCAGCAGGACAACCGTTGTCCAAATATTCAAGTTCATCTGGCTGTGGTGTAGGAACTTCAGTTGTAGTAGGCGCAACTGTTGTTGCATTCACTGGTGCTTCTGTTGAATTAGTGGTTGGTGAAACGGTAGTTACGGTAGTAGGAGCCACCGTCGTTGTGTTTACTGGTGCTTCTGTGGAATTTGTCGCTGGAGTCAGAGTAGTGGTAGTAGTGGGTGCCACTGTAGTTGTGTTTACAGGTACTTCCGTTGAATTAGTTGTTGGAGCTTCTGTGGTAATCGTCGTAGGGATAACAGTGGTCGTGTTTATCGGCGCTTCTGTTAAGTTAGTAGTCGGGGCAACAGTTGTAATGGTAGTAGGAGCGACTGTTGTAGTGTTTATCGAAGCCTCGGTTGAGTTAGTAGTCGGAGCAACCGTAGTAATAGTGGTCGGTGCTTCTGTCAAATTTGTAGTTGGAGCCACCGTAGTAATAGTAGACGGGGTAATTGTTGTTGTATTTATTGGTGTTTCTGTAGAGTTAGTAGTAGTAATAGTAGTAGTAGTTGGTCCAGATGTAGACTGCGTGCCATTATCGGTCTCCTCCGTGGGATTTTCTGTTGTGGTAAATCCGGCTAGCGTGCAATTAGCAGTTATTGGGTCCACGCACACCTGTACGAAACAAAAGTATGCACTAAAATCGTTGTAAAACTTCAATATACACAATATTTGCTTCTGTCAAAATTAATTTAATTAATGTAGGGATTAATAAGACTATTGGGCTATTGCCGTGATATAACTAACCAACCTGCAGCTCTGTAGAAAATTCGGTACCGGGAGCACAGTCCGTAGAATCGATTCGTTTCAGCCCGTATTCGCAGTAATAGAACTTCGTACAATCATACTCGTGAGGAAGTAGAAGGTGTTGGTCATCAGGACAGTCTTCATGAGGCTCATGCAAGTCGCTAAAGTTGGGGCGACCATGTGACAGGCCCAGAAGAGAAAGGAGAAGAATATATTCTGAAATCCCAAAAAATTTCAAAGTCAGAAGAGACTTACGAGTGTTTCTATTTTAGAGTAGTGTGCAGTGTACTTAATGAGATGGTAACTGTTAAATAAGTTATAGATAGTAAAGATCTTGAAGGTAAATGATAAAAGCATGTGACATGGCGCTTATTGTGGGAGCCCATGTTTTCGTAGAAAAGTTATAGAATGGTGTTGTTAAAGTGAGCAAACAGATTAATAAATTGTTATGCTCACATTTAACAAGGCCATTCGTATCCTGTATTTATATTTGGCATTCGTGTTTGTTCTGTTTTAAGTGTGAAGTGAAGTGACAACATTACTTAATTTATATATTGAGACGTGAAGCACAAAACTTGGTAACCCGTTTATGAAAATTGCGCGGATGGAGGAGTATGAGTTTAACCACACTTATAGTTCATACGAGTATGCAGAAGGAGTGCAATCTGATAATATACTTTTTTAATTATGTATAAAAATACATTAAATCATTAACAAGAACATTACACACATTAGGTACCATGTATTTGACACACACACGCATAGTTACTGGTATGTTTAAACTATATTGTTTACTAGCGACCCGCCCCAGCTCCGCACGGGTGCAATGATGAACCTCCAAATTTATCAGAGTTTCTCTACTCCATTATGGATGTATTATACTTAAAAACCTTCCTCTGGTATCTCTCTAACTATTAAAAAAACCGCTTCAGAATCCGTTGCGTAGTTTTAAAGATTTAAGTATACATAGGGGCGGACAGACGACAGCGACTTTGTTTTATAATAATGTAGTGATAGAGATTAACAAAGTCTATGGTCACATTGAGAGTAGAGCTATATATTATGAACGATAATTTAAATTAATAATTATAGTCGAACTTCGACCGCTGGGCTACCACAAAAGTGCTCTAAAATCGGCAGTCGTGAGCGTTTCGAAAAGTATTAGTATCAGTTAAGGTTTACATCTCCATCAAAGGGTTCAAAGCATCTATCGAACAAAGCCTATCTAGCGTCAATTTGCCAAGCTTTTGCATATTGTAATTCGTTAGGTCTGATAAGATAGTGGGATGATTAAACATTTATCGATTGGGTATCTACTCTAAGTACGTAATGTCGTAGAATAATTAAAGTTTCTTCACTTATTGCACTAGGTTTGATTGTAATAGGAACTTCTATGAAATTGCCACCAACTTGTTTTGTGTAAAGTGCAGCAAAATTAGTTTTCATAGTTGTACAAATATTAATATTTCCTATCACACTTCTATATAGCGAATTATAAAATAGGTATTTCACCAAATAGCCTATATTTCGCCATCCATAAGGATATATATTTCGTTTACTTAAAAAAAACATTCTAAATTACAGTACCTCTAGATAATAACGATACCTTATGATTATATGATCAAATCGATCATTAATTCAGAACGAAGACGACAATAATATATATAATAAAATAAAGGTATAGTTGTTATACAAAGTAGTTGATAGATAAAAATAAATAAGATATTAAAATACAGGACGCCAAGCTTCGCAAATGCCTTATATTGCTATGCTTATAATATTTCAGCTAGTTCCCCATTTCAACAGCTGTAGGGATTCGATTTCGGAATAGGTACTGTGCTATCGTAGCTTCAATAAATTATTGAAGATAGATGTAATAGGCTTTAGCGTGTAAAATTCTAACACTAATTTAAAAAACTCACTTAACATTGCGTCTATTTGACGCGTTATTTCGTATTAAAATTTCAGCCACACGCAGAACGTTATTGGCACAAAAACTTCACGGAAATGTATGGTGGATTAAATACAGAATAATTTATACATACCTATTAATCTGCATTCGTAGATAAGGGACGATAATGACAAGTAGATAAAAGGATAAAACAACTATAAACAAAAAAACACCGGTCTATGGATCTACAAAATTTAAAGGAAACATTTGTGAAGAATTTGTAAAAGTTTAAAATCATGTTCAACGATCTTAATTAATTATCATCAGAATATTTGAGTATAGAGATATTCACGCGACTTCTGTTGATGCTGGCAGTTTTACGAATACTAAAAGCTTTTAGAATCCAGGTGAAATTTACTGACCACTTTAAGGTGCCGAAGTCCTAGCTAACATTCATTATGTCAAAACTAGTCTTCTTCGAGGTAGAATTTTTTCCATGGTAGCCGATGACGTTTAGTAAGTTAAATAATATGTATTTCAATGCTTTTTAATTGACAAAATGACTCACTTGATCAAAAGGATGCAGTAATTAATTTGGCGGGTTTAAAAAGTAGCTAGCTACTAGCAAAACGAAATGATTTCATTAAATTCAAGCAGGTACAAAATGAGTGCAAAATTTACGAAAATCGAATTTATCCTACTCGTGGAACAAGTTTAGTACGGAACCATAACATTAATTTCGGTCTTGTCTATCAAAGTACAATTTGACAACTTAAAATCAAAACAAATTGTGCTTTATAGGTAATCGACACAACATCTAACTTTAGTTTCAGCGACAATGACTGAAGCATGCCACGGTGTTATAACAGCATACATACATTTTAATGGCAGCGAGAATTACTTTTCCGTTGGACAGCTTCCGGGACCAATATGAGCAGCTTATTACATATTTGTTATAAATAGTGTTATTTGCAACGTAAACTTGGAATTAACACGAAATGTTATATGAATACGAACTGAGTTACCTACTTTAATTCTAGCAAGGCACTGCTTCGCATAAACACTATCATAATTTGTATAGTTGTTAGAACAAAAGGTTCTGCTCGTCGTGTTTAGGTATATTTGCCAATGACTGCAAATTATTATTTAAGGTTCAACATTCAATAATCAGCTTTGTGTGACACATAGTGAAGCATTTTTGAGCATGTGTTATAAAATCGTTTTTCCATTTTATTCTAATTTCTTATTGATTCAATTACTCCTTGGGTTACAGTGATGTTGTTAACTATTTAGAACATAAATTTGCTAAATAATAAGATTATATGCCTTTTTATTTCTATTTATTAGTGTATGCGTCACTAAGAATACCCTAATCTTCGTATCGAAGCTTTTTTTAAACTCTAATCTGAAGTATTCAAAATAAAAAAAACTCAACTTGAAATTAATTACGAAACACTTACATTTGGCAACGGAATTAGAAACACGAAATCACCAACTCATTCCTTGTGGGTAACATTTAGTGACTGAATTTGTTACGCAGAAATACCGCCAGCAGCAGAAAAAAATAATCCTGAACTAGCCCGACAGGCCAGCGTGGCATAGTAGTGTTCCATTAAAGTGAATGGTGGACCACACAGGAAAATGAAGGAGGAAAACACTGACAAAGGAACCCGAATATTCTTCGGAACTAAATAGAACTGGGTTGGCTTTGTTTGTTGGATGAAAATATATATAGATAGAGACTTGAAGTTTTGACATATCAAAAGCTGTTGATATAAAACTAGAATGTATTCGAGAAATCCAGGAAACTTATTTATTAAAGCCAGTACCAATCGGCATGACACCTACTAAATATTAAAATCATTAACTACAAAACTCGTCCAAATAGTTCGATTGTGTCTTTTAAATATCATCTCAATTACCTTTGAATTACGATTCAAAATAATTTTATGTGGATTAGATGATAAGTAGCATAGTGCGGTAATCTTAATCCTAATCATGCGAATTTACGCTGCGATTATCCACTTCAGGGTTGGATCGCAAATAGCTTGGCTCAGTCTGAGATAAGCCACTGATAGTCACCTCGCAAGTGCATAAGGCATTAACAGATAGTGGGTACTTTTACCGTTGGAATTATCTTTAGGATAATAACCAAGCAGATTTATGGCCAAACAGGAAATAACTCATAGTTAATTACAGTTCATTTTTGAGGAGGTCGCAGATGTATGGCTAGTTAATGGTGTAACTAAATTATTACCACTAGATTGCTATCATGTGAAATGAAATGTTTATCTCTTGTTTATTTTAAGAAACTAACATCAAACAAAACGTCGACTATAAAAAAAAATATACCCAACATTATTTGCATCTCTTTCATTAATTTTACTTTTTTGTTAACGAAAATGCATGAATGTTCAATGTACCTACCTCCAAACACGGATGTTGAGTGAAGAAAATGATGTAGTTATTTTATTACCTATGTTTTGTTAATATACAGCAGCTCAGAATATTTCTAAAACAACAATGAGGCTCAATAAAATCGATCTAAGGGGAAGGCAGTATGTAAGTTTAGTATAGTTTAGTGTTCGTACGGTGACAGATTTAGAATATGTCACAATGTCAGAAGATCTTAGAATCCTGAAGGTGTCGTAAGTGGTGTCTAAAGGAACGTAACATGCGGAAAACCTACACACAAGAGAAGAAAATCATGAGACAACCCCTGTGAGAGCCAGTGTCGCATCGTAGGCTAACTTCCATAAGCTCCATAAACTTGGAGGACGTCCCACTCAGCAGTGGGTCATTTGTGGGCTGAAATGATGATGATGGAGAAGTTGCGTCATTGTACCCAATACCATATTCCGCAGTGTAATGTCAAAATTATATCAATTTTAAACATTGAAGAATTAAATCGTAGTTAATACGTAGTAGATTGTTTCACAAGGGAACAAAGTAATATATGTACGAGGGCGCTTTTTTGAATCCTGAACATAGTGAGGGATTCAAAGTAAGTACATACTACGTCGCCCGAGCCTAAAAATATTTTATTTTCCTTTTATTTTCTCCTAAAGGATGATCAAAAGTAGAGTGTGGAAATGGAAATGAATAGAATAGAATAGAAAAAAGTTTTATTTTTAACAAATTCACTCATGAGTCATGCATGATGTCATGCATGCACAGTTACAAAAACAGTACAAACGGAACATGCTGCGAAATATTTGATAGATAGAAGAGATGAGATAGAAATATTTGTACGACCTACAAGTATTTTTTCTGGGTCTGGGTGTTTTTCTATCTATAATGTGTATGTATTTACAAAACAAAAATGTATATAAGTAGTTTATCATCCATCTCGTTACCATAACACAAGCATTAAGTTGCTTAGCTTGGGACGAGATGGCGTTGAGTGAAATGTCCAAGGATATTTATTTATTTAGAGAAGAATATAGTAGATTGTATCACAAGGGCGCATTAATTGTTTGTGCAACAAGAGAGCAAAGTTGTTTTTTGCTGCGTGTGCTGAATTTGAATTCTGAGCAAGCGAAGGATTCTGAGATTGAATCATGAGCGTAGCGAGTGATTCATAAGTTGAATTGAAGTTGTGTGGCGAGGGATCGAGTTATCATGCTCACTTTAAGACTCATGGCAGTGGTGGCGTCGTGCGACGGGTCGTTCTCTTCCCTGCAATATGGTTGAGGAGAGCGATGGCTGCCGAATGCGTCATGCTTGTGAACAGGTGCCGTTGCTGGGGGTCGGTTGGCTCGGGCGTTAGAAGGTTAGTATTGTTGATTAGATCTGGCTGATGTTTGGCCCTTTGCGACTATTGCGCGCGTTTGCTCTCACAAACTGTCTTATCACTGCCTTGTACCTAAAAATGGCGATCTAAAAAGAGCAACTACAGAGTTTCTTGCCGGCTCTTCTCTGTAGAACTGCATTCCGAACCGGTGGTAGATGGTAAATTTTAAATTAAATATTATTTTGTTGTTTGACTTGTCAAAAGAGCTCTAATGAGCCAACTTGATTAAATGAGTTTTGAATTTGAATTTGAATTCAAAGACGCGAAATGCAAAAAACTTTGCTCTCGTGTAACACACATAACATTTCACTTCAGCAGCGAGAACACTATAATCAGGAATAGATTGAAATAACCATTTATTGTGAATCAAAATAATGAACATTGTAGGTAGAAGTACCAATTCAATAAAATGGAACATTAAAAAGTAAAAAATTCAATATGTAATATCCTTGGACATTTCACACAACGCCATCTCGTCCCAAGTTAAGCAACTTAATGCTTGTGTTATGGTAACGAGATGGATGATAAACTACTTATATACATTTTTTTTTGTAAATACATACATATTATAGATAGAAATGACACCCAGACTCCGAGCCGTTGATCTCGACTCCGTTGATCCAAAGGCGGCACATCTGACCACTAGACCAACGAGGCAGTCAAAATAATTAAGTACCTAATAATTAAGTCTTTCTAAGACATAATTATCTTTTCATACCTTCTATTAAAAAAAAGTCGTTCTGTTCCTCTATCATCATCATCATCATCATTTCAGCCAAAAGACGTCCACTGCTGGACATAGGCCTCCCCCAAGGATTTCCACAAAGGCCGGTCCTGGGCCGCCCGCATCCACTGCTTTCCGGCGATCTTAACCTGTTCCTCTATATGCGGGCCTAAAGTCTGTGCCTACTAAAGTAGCTCTTTTCTATTATAGACTCCTAACGGGCAATAATGGGATTTGAATTTGGAACTTCATGTTCATTAGCCGCGTACTGGCTTAGCGAGCAGCCTCGCGAGGCAGCCGCGCGAGGCAATTCCTCGGTATGTCAGGACGTGCCTCGCCCGAGGTAAACGCACGCGCTGCCTCGCCCGAGCGTGCCTCGGCCCGAGCCGAGCGTTGTCGGTTTTTTCCATGCTCAAAGGTGCCTCGGTAGGTTTGCCGCGCTCACTCAAGACGGTAGTGCTTTGCCTCGCTTGTTTAACGAACACGGAATCATGGATAATGATAGATAGAAGATAAAAATCAATTTAAAGGCGAATATAGACTACTATGGGACGCGCAATGTCCTGATTATACAAACAGAGGATTGGAAGAAGGTGCGTGGAGAAACATAAACCGAGAAATGAACATTCTAATAACTAGCTTAACAAAAATATGGAGTCTTTGTTAGGATCATACAGGAGCAGAACTAAATATGCGCTACGCTCGCGTATCCTCTGTACGAGTTGTGAATTGAACGATCGAATCATTCCACTCTGGCTCAGCCTCGCTCCGGCTCGGCTTTGCCGCGGAGGCTGCCTCGCGCGGCAAAACGTTGCGAAGCAAACGTCCGAGGCTGCCTCGCAAGGCTGCTCGCTAAGTCAGTACGCGGCTATTGAAATCGAACGCAACTTGTTTCGACTGTTTCGAAGACAAAAATGCCTATCTGCAATACTGCTTTGAAACCATTTTGAACTTCATATTATATTATATTTATGAAGAATAGAGTTCAAAATGGTTTCAAAGCAGTATTGCAGTGTGTTTAGATTACTAGATGTAAGTGTTGGCTGTACGGTGCGAGGAGGAGCGCTTGTCTGTTTCTGTCTTGTAATCGGTACCTACGGACTTTAATGAATTTTGCAAAAAAGTGAGTTCTATGTCGAGTTCTGAAAGTGACAGTGGATTAACTCCTGAAACAATAATAATAGAACCCAATAACGTCATACAAAACTTAATACATTTTCTCATAGAAGGGGATGAAAAGTAGAGTATATAACTCGGGAGCAAAAATATTTTTCCCTCGGGCGATGTACTTTGAATCCCTCGCTACGTTCAGGATTCTATTTTAGAATCCCTCGCTATGCTCGGGATTCAAAATAGCGCCCTCGCCTTAAAAATATTACCTACTTTACTCCCTTGTCAAACAATCTACTATTTTGCATTATTTCTTTATTTATTACGAAATTCCGAACATGTTTGTCTTTGAGGTCATCTAATGCAGACATCCCGGTAACGGTGTCGCGTTGCGTCTCGAAACCACAAAGTAGATAGAGGTAACAGAGGCAAAGATTCAAAGAACAGCGCCATGGTAAGTACACCACTACAAGTATGATGCGCGTGTGTGCGGGGGCACTGGCGGCTCGTCACGTACGGAAGGAAACCGGTTTAAGGTGGATGCTCCAGGGTAGCCCGCGAAATTCAAATTTTCTTACGTTTTTTGCAATTTGCAGGGCAGTGCTAGGTTGTATGATGATGGACATTTGATTAGCGGCTGTAAGACGTATGTAGTTACGAATGACTTTGACGTTGAAAAAGTTTTTCTTGCACCTTTATGAGCTTGGAGGGTTGTATTGATGATTTTGATGATTATAATTCTATAACTACATACGTCTTACAGCCGCGAATAACATTTTATTCAACATACAACCTAGCACTGACCTGCAAATTGCAAAAAACGTAAGAAAATTTGAATTTCGCGGGCTACCGTGGAGCATCCATCTTAAACTGGTTCGGCCAGTGCTTTAACAAAGGGCTACCTCACCGCTCGCTAAGAGTCGCGTCGTGCGTGTTCGTTTAAGTCTGAAATTTGAATAAATTAGAAAGAATTTAAATATGGTTTATTGTACTGCGCATGAACAGCAATCGAAAAAATAAAAACATATATTTTTTTAATTATCCCAAAGTCCAAAGTAGACTTTTTGAAATTATGTGATAAGTTTATGACTAGAAGAATGTCTTAAATTATTAATTGACAAATAGATGTAAACAAACTTTTATGTACTTATTTCAATACTCCTGTGCCCACCATAAATGAATAGGTAACAATTTTCCTTCCCTCTGGACCCTTTGCCCCTGGTGGTTCCCTACTCATGTGTCGTAAATGTGTCGCGCTGCGTCTCGTACGGTGTCGCGCTGCGTCTCGTAACGGGGCGTCGCGCTGCGTCTCGTAACAATTAATAATAATGACTATACTGACGACCTATAACCGGTCTTTAAAATATGGCTATGAAGAAAGTCTGCAATTAAATGATGAGACTATGGGAATACCTATCGATCATTGACACAAATGTATGAGAAAACGCCAGTTAATTAAAAATGTAATGCTATTGCGCTCGAGTATATGAAAATAAGTTGGCTGTATGGTCAATTTCTTTGCATCTCTTATCCACAAAATGATTATAACAATCCATCGACATTCGACGTCAGTCCAGTCAGTCATTCCAAGATCAGTTAAATCAGTCTACAACAAACAAGTTAACCTTGTTGTTTTCACGGTTTTCTTTTGCAGCTTCTGCAATTTTCCAAGAACAGGAAGCAGTAGCCGTTCCTAGGATCTATAATAAATAATACAGTTTCATTGTGAGTGGATCCGTGAATTTGATAACCTCAAATACGTGTTTAACCATAACATGTCTGAAACCGAAGCAGACGTGGCCACAACATTTAAAAAAAGGAATTTAAAGAACAAAGCGAGGAGGAAACGTAAATGTTCTAGCTCGGAAGGTAATTATTGGATGTAAATACTAAATGCGAAAGAAACGTGGCTTTTTTAATACATAGGTACCTACTTTATATGTATATTATTTAATGGTTTCTTGGAAGTTACTATGATTCCGGTACAGTACATGACGTCTCCAAATACAGCAATTATTTGAAATGATGAGAGAACTACATTAATTTCGGGACAAGTTGATGTTGTATGAGGCTTGCAGTTAAGCTATCCAGCACAGCTTAAAATGTTGATGATTATGTTAAAGTATATCCCATTCTTAAAACTTGAATTCCACCTGTCCTGCCAATGCTATTGTTATATTTTTTTGTACCTGTTGCATTCTTGTGAACAGCTTTGCGAGTGTTTCACTATTATGAATTAATGTTGTCTTCTTACTTTATTCTTTAATGGCATCATTATAACCGCTATGGAATGACTGAAATGAGGCATAATTTTTTTATTACTCAGCTCATAAATGACCACCTGCTGAGTTGGGCCTTCTCCAGTTACACGGAGGGTCCATGTAACTACCCTACTGTGCTATGCTGGCCATACGGGTTGGCACAGGCTAGGTTATCAGCCTCATCATTTCCTTCTGTCGGGTCTTACATTACCTTAACAATGGAATGGGGTGATGACGCTATGTATTTTAAATCCATCATCACTTAGAAAGCCCTTAGCTGACTATAAATCTTGAAGAAAGGAAGCAGCAATAGAACAAAGGAATAATAAGTTTTCTCTGAAGTTCTCTCTTATCTGCTTTCAATTTGTCACTTCTGTTCAATTTCCACAAAAAAGATGTCTTTCCCTCTATTATCTATACATATGAATAAATATCGAGCCATAACAGCATGGGATTTCAATTCAATCAATGCAAGATTGATTGAATCAGAAGTTGAATATGTCTATTATTATGGAAGGTCTTTTTGGCTGTGGGTTTGGGGTCCACACTGGCAGTTTAGTATGCTATTTGACACCTTTAGCCCTATGAAGTAAGGTTCTAGGTGCAACCATGCAAAGCCACAGCATGCAGCAGCCAGTTACAAATAATTAGATGAGATAAAAAGGCATTGATCACAGTCAAAAATAAAATTGTAAGGTGTATCATAACTTGAGAATACAGAGTTTGAGTAATTTGTTTTTATTCCTGGTTCTTCCATTTGATACCAATATGAAAAGGGTTAAAAAAAAACGTTACCTGCTATCTGTTAGCCATTTCTTCTTCTTCTTCTGGCTGGCGTTAATCCTGGTCATCTTTGATTTAATTTTGTATTATATTTTACTATTCAAGTCTTTCATTTCATACCCATTTTAAATGGGGTGTTCAAAATAATGTATTATGGGCTTTGCCGCTAAGCGACCACCTAATCCTATAAGAATAAGTGTTGTAGCTAATTTCAGATCAATCTGTCAACCGAAAATGAGTGAAATTTTTGTACATACTAGATTAAACTAAAATGAGAATCATGTTGTTTGTGGTTTGTACCCAAAATCACAATGTAATTCGGCCAATGTCATTATTTTAGTAGTGAACTGTAACAATTTTAATGGTCTTGAAATATATTCCACTACCATTTGTTACTCGCTGAACGATATATATGGGTGGTGACGGACATACCATATAGCCGGCGTAGCACGACGAGCGGGTGCTATGGTCGTGGTGGTCGATAGGTTGACCTATCTTCCAACCCTTGTCGCATCCATGCCGTAAGTGAGAGAGCATGGGAGGCGGTGGTCGCATTCCCCAATTAGGTGATGTGAAGAAAAAAGCGAGCGGGGGAGTGCGAGAGAGGTCTTGCTGCTACCTGTGCGCACCCGATCAACGTATCGGGTGCGCACAGGCTTCTCGCGGTATTCACTCAAAGACTTTTCTGGTTCATCGGGCGTCGGTCACACGAGCTATGTGCCCTACCAATTGCCACTTAAGTTTGGAAATCCTGTGGGCTATGTCGGTAACTCTTTAAACCTCATATTTGATTCGATCTCGCAGCGAAACTCCCAGCTTAGCCCTTTCCATTGCCCTTTGGGTGACTAAGCCTTCTGATGGAGCCAATACTTATTATTTCCTAGATTTGTGCGTTATAAATTGCTTTTAGACTGCCTCAACGATTTAAGCTAAATAACGTCCTCTACTAGTTCTATTCGTTACATAAAAAAATAAATATAAAACGTATTATACGGCAAGTATAATACCCAGTCCGCCAGTGGAACGCGGTACGCCTTCCTCTCGGAACCTAACCAGTGGGTGTCAGAATTCCCGGTTCCATGGCCCGCAGGCTCAAGTTGCGGCGGGTGGTGCCCTACATAACAAAGTTTGTTAAGACAACGCAATGCTCTCCGGCGCCTGTTGCGGTGCTGGTGGGTAGGCGCTGGCCGACCACGTCTCTGACCTTGCTGGGCTCCTTCCTATCAGACATCATGGTTTCCGCAACGGGGTCGCTTCCTTCCAAGCGCTCTCGCTCCGATCCCCTGAACAGACGAGGTCCGGCAGCGAAAAAATACCCACTACATTGGCGAGCTCTCTACGAGTCATCCACACCACTCTACATGCCTTGAGAGTGTGCTGTGTGTAGGCTGCCACTCCCTCCGCGTAGTGGCAAGTCTGACTCGTGACTAATGGAAATTCTGGACTCTCCTCTCCGCAGATGCGGCACAAGTACTTACCAAAGCACTCATGCCCCGTCAGCTGGAAGGAGAGACCTTGGTGGTCCGTTGCTCCAGCCACTTATCCAAAACTGGCCGAATGGCCGCGATTGTGTCAAGCCCCGCACCGAGGTTCCCAGCCGTGCCGCCCACTCCTGGCGGACTGTAACCTGGAACTCGGCCGTGCCTCTATTTATCCACAGGAGACGACACCCTTCAGCCACCCCGTAGACCTGCCTCTTGTACAGCGTGGCAAGCGATTTGATCTCAAGATCCCATACGCAGAGCCCAGCCAGCAGGCTTGCCACCTCGAAGGAGGTCTTGCGATACCCCCGTTTTGGCTTTTGAAAACTATTCTAGATACCTACTAGCTACCTACCATTCCAAACACAATGATATAATATCTCTCGCGCTTTCAGAAATAATGTAGCCACAAAAATCAGCAGGTGCCATATTCCCCATAGTCCCTTTTAGCTGGATTACGTGAAATCATTACAGAAAATATCGTGGTTGGTGTTAGACAACAACAAAGAATCAAAACAAGTCATAAAAAACAGGTGACCGCTATTGATTTTTGTACTCATCAATACCGGTAAACTGGGCAGTGTAATACGCAAACGCGGGAACGCCAGAGAATGGCGCGCATGTGCTGCAGCCTCACCTGGCCCTTTCTTGCCGCCAGTACGCAAGGCGCAAGTGCAGAGACGCCTTCGGTAACGCACTTAGTTTGACCAATACTTCGTCCCGCACCCCGGGCGCACCCCTGGTGCCGTCTAGAACCTTCCACGCCGAGTCGCAAAATCGATATCGGGCTAGAAGTTTGCCGCGCAACTCTAACCACTTGCTGCTCAGTCTCTGCCCACTTGATGCTTCGTGTCGTTCGTGCCGGGTATTCCGTGGAGATGTAAATTGTTATCGTTTATCCAGATAACAACAGTGACCCCGAAGAGCCCACCGTGGTACTCCCAACGAAGAAGCCCCAGAAAATGAATCCAAATATTCAGAGCACGAAAGAAAATAAGGAGACAAAGGAGAACAAAGAAGAGGTGCAGAATGAAAACACCACTGCTGATGAAGAGAAGGTTAGTACCACAAAGTATTTGCTGTATCCAGTAACTGCTGATAATGCTGCCTAAATCATCCGATGATGATAGAACTATTGTCATGAAAGTATTATTCTTACTGTCCGTGTCGTAAGAGGCGATGATAGGAACAGACCAGCGTAAAACAGTCAGCTGATTTCTATTCATGAATTTGGAGGAAGTCTGACAGAGTAGCTTGTGGTGATGATGATTCTTGTTCTTTGTCTACATATTGTAATAATATCTATACATGTGTACATTATTAAATATGTTGTGACAATTTCAGGAGAAGCAGGCCACTACGCTGTCAGTACAGCAGCAGAGGGACAATGCCACAGCTACATATGAACAGGATACAGAAAAGGACAGAGATGCCCAAGCCATCTTCGAGAAAGCCCAGAAGATCAATGATGAGCTCCAGGGACAAGCTGATGATAAGGTTTGCATAACTTTTCCATCCAGATGTATTCACTGCCGATGAGTCTTGTATAGCTACGGGCAACATTATAGATGTTAAAAGTGACTCTAAATCCAGTTGCTAGTACAATTGGTACAAATATCTGGTTTCTATTGGCATAACACATGTTAAACAGAACTTGGATGGACTTATTCTTTCAAGTGACTGACATGTCACTTTCATATAGAGTATCCCATTGAAAACGCCTTGATTTAATAAACAATTATTATTTTCAGGTGTATCGAGGCATTAACAACTATGCCCAATATTACAAGAAACGCGACACTGCTGCTGGCAATGCTAGCTCTGGTCTTGTAAGGAAAGGGCCCATTAGAGCTCCAGACAACCTGCGAGCCACTGTCAGGCTAGTTTCATCTACATATGTCACATATTGTTCAATGGTTTTTTTTTACATAAAAAAGTCATTGGTTGCTACAATTTTAGTAGTTTTTGCCATAGGCTTGATTATGAATACTAATATCTTTATGAGATAAGGTATTAGAAGCAACTACATAGATTCTTGTCAGCTCTACTGTGTAGAGGAACATTCAAAACCGGTACCTAATTGCAAATGTATTTATGACAAATTCCAAGTGAATACAAAAATGCAGATTATAGTATTTTCTAAATAACTTATTAACAAGATTAAATTATTAGGTAACTAGTAACTTTGTAAAACCTCTAAGGATATTGTTTTAATCAATCACAATTAAATTGCACACAGGTGGGACTACCAGCCAGACATTTGCAAGGACTACAAGGAGACAGGGTTTTGCGGGTTCGGAGGTGAGCCCTCAACTTGCATAAGCACAATGTTGAGCACTAACAAAATAAAATCGATGTTCGTCCTAAAAATGCGTGATATGGGTGAAAACGTTTTTAATAGAATACTACATAGTATAAAACAAAGTCGCTGTCGTCTGTCCGTCCCTATGTATGCTTAAATCTTTAAAACTACGCAACGGATTTTGATACGGTTTTTATAATAGATAGAGTGATTCAAGAGGTAGGTTTATATGCATAACCCACCCCCGCTTTGCACGGGCGAAGCCGGGGCGGGCCACTAGTCACTACATAGTATAAAACAAAGTCGCTGTCGTCTGTCCATCCCTATGTATGCTTAAATCCTTAAAACTACGCAACGGATATTGAAGCGGTTTTTTTTAAATACATAGAGTGATTCAAGAGGAAGGTTTATATGTATAAAACATGCATGATATTGTATAGAAACACTGATAAATTTAGATTTTCATCATTGCACCCATGCGAAGCCGGGGCGGGTCGCTAGTAGAATAATAATAAGCTCGTTCCAACGTAGCAATGTACAAATATATCTTGTTCCAGATTCATGCAAGTTTCTCCATGACCGCTCTGACTACAAGCACGGCTGGCAACTTGAGCGCGAGGAAGCGGCCGCTGGCACCTCCAGCGCTGGCGCCTCCAACGCTGGCACCTCCAACGGCGGCGACGGAGACAACGCCTATGATCACCCTGATTATGTAGGGTCCGATGACGAGCTGCCCTTGCGGTGCTTCATGTGCCGTAACGCCTTTGTGGACCCGGTTGTCACCAAGTAAGTGTCCTATTAGTCCTATTAGCTATGGCCATTATACTAGTATATTGGGAAACTTGATTTGATACTATGGACGTTTGCAACTTCAGAAGTATCACTTACGATAAAACCTTCACATAAACTTTGCTTATTTCCGTACAAACTTTCATACCCTACGGGTTGTTCAACCTCTTGCGAGTGTTTTTTTGGCAAAATTGGTTCGGTTCAGTAGTTGTGGCGTGAAAGCGCAAGAGACAGACAGGCAGAGTTACTTTCGCATTTATAATATCAGTAAGGATTGACAATTTAATATTTAACATGTTGTCAACAGGTGCAAACATTACTTCTGCGAGAGGTGCGCGCTTGACTATTACGTGAAGACCACTCGCTGCTACATCTGCCGGGCGCAGACTGACGGCACTTTCAACTCGGCCAAACATTTGGATCCGAAGTACAGGAACGGTAATGCAGCCAGCAGTGATGAGGATGACGATGAAGATGAAGAGGGTGAATGACAACGACTGTCGGTCGATGTCGGCCAGAACAAGAGCGATGATACTGCTCAAATCACAACCTATTGTAGCATTCTGTAAGCTACTCTAGAATCCACGTGAAAATCACGTGACAATCACGCGTTTACCACGCGAATACGATGTTGAGTAAATGCTCATTTTTGATGTGTCAAATTATTCAAATATCTATGTCACGCAGTGTTTACTGCATTAGTAGATTTTTGGAAATATTTTTTTTCTATTTAGACCTATGTGCTACAAATTGTATCGAAGGTAACACAATTACAATTATTAATTGCATATATATATGCATTATGTTATTCATAAATGTGTAGATTGTTCAAGTAGACGTAGAAGCTCTGGTTACAGAAATATAATGTTAAAGGAATAAATTATTGATGTCTGTAATATTAAAAATTTAATAAAGGTGTGGTTTTATTAATAATAAATGATCCATAGTGTTAAATTGGAAAATCTATTAATTAACAATTAAATGGTATGTTGATGTAATATTTGCGACTACGAGATGATCCCTCCAACAATAGAGTAGGACAGCAGGGTTAGAGCCTTCCACCTCGACCGAGCTGCCACCTTGTTTTAGTGAGGGGGCTTGCGGTGCGGGCCTTTAGGATCCGTTGGGGCCATACCGGCTCAGGGTCACGGGGAGAGGCCAGACGAAGAGCGGCACACGGAGTCGTGGTGGGTTTTGGCTCTGGGACTCCTCTGTCCTCAGAGTTGCCTCGGAAGCCTTAACCTGCTGCGACAAAGGGCATGGTGATGCAGTGGAGGGCTGCCACCACTTGCAGCGGAGGGCGGCCAGGCTGAAACCAGGGCCACCCTGTTTCGAGCACTTGAGGGACATCGTTGGTTTTAGCGGCTAGGTTAGGGCGCAATTACCATCTTTCCGCGCCCTGGAGTCCCACATAAAGCGTTTTGCGGTCGGGTATCCATGAATATTTCCAACGTAAAAAAAAAGTTTGTGGCCGATGCGAAGTGTGTATCAAAGTATTATTTATCCACAGGACCCCAAAACCGCTATTTCTAATAAAATTATTTTTATAAAAGAAAACATCAGTGACGACAAATCTTCGATCACCTTAATAAAAATCTCACCCGTAACCACCACAATTCGCATGTAATTACAGTGAGACTGGTGTAAAGGACATAAAATCGAAATCTTTCGCTCGTTCGTTTAGTTTGGCGCTCACAAAATGTACTGTCACCTTTACTAAGAACAAAATCGGTATTCAAAGGCACGGTGATTGTCGATTGACTCAATTAGCTAACCTAGCCGCAAGAGAAGGAAACTTGATACGAAACCCTACGCCAACTAGTCTGGCCAGCGTAGCACACTAGGCAGTACCTTCCATGTAGTTGGAGGAGGCCTGACTCAGCAGTCAGGGTCATTTATGGGGTCCTAATAAATGTATAGAGTCTGGGTGTTTTCTATCTATAATATGTATGTATTTACAAAAAAAATGTGTATAAAAGTAGTTTATCAACCATCTCGTTACCATAACACAAGCATTAAAACCTATTCTACACGGTTGGGTCCAACCACCAACAGAGGTCACCTTGGTTGAATTGGAGCAAAAAGCAACCGTGTAGAAGTTGGTTGATGTCAATATTTGGTTGACCAACCGAGTGGACTTCCAACCACCTTGATCGTGAGCGCATCCCTCACTACCAAGGACCAATAGAGGACATTGGGTTGAAGAGCGACCGTGTGGATGCTTGTTGACCTGCGACCGTGCGTAGTTGCGGCCAGTGTTGCCATATAAACAGATTTATCTGTGTCTTTATAAATATAATTCAACTGATCATGAACGTAGAAAGAACAGCGGACGGAATCCCGTAGGTATACCATTATTAAGAAGCATAATTGTAAATTAATATTATAATACTCCTGAAAATAAAATGAAGTAAAATTATATATTTAAGTGGCTTAGGAGTCGAATGATCGAATTTTTAGTAATTATTATTTATTTTATTTTATTGGACAACAAAACAGGTAACAGTTAATAACTAAACTTAATATCTAATAAACGAATCTATCCTAGGTTGGAACCCCTAATAATGTTGACACATCATGTCGTAAAGTTACATATTAAACATAGTACAAAGCAACTATTATTATAATTTATCATAGAATCTGAAAATGTCTAAAATTTATCTTCAAGTTCTAAATCCGTCCGAAAAGCATCTTTTGAACCGTATTATGGAAATGTGAATGTAGGTATGACGACTGATAGGTGTGTGTGGAGACTACCACCTAGTGTGGGACAGGGGCCGTAAGATGATAATGGTGTTTATAAATATGACGATTTATAAGAGTTTTGTGATGAAACCTACGTAAATAAAGTTCCTTTTGAGTTTGAGTTTGAGCATTTTAGTATGGCGAGAAGATTTCTAGATTTGGGTGAGTTTAACATAGATAATTATCATTCATTATAATTGAAACTGAATCTACTAAACCGCTAGAAAAATCCACCAGCCACTAAAAGCAATATTTCGCCACTTAAAGGGGAGTCGAAACCATGAGTTTTAGTGGAAAATACCACTAAGTTGGCAACACTGCTGACGAGTTGTCTCAACTACACATCGTGTAGATTGAAAACCAACTTTGGTTGGAACAACCAAGGTGACCTCTGTTGGTGGTTGGACCCAACCGTGTAGAATAGGTTTTAGTTGCTTAGCTTGGGACGAGATGGCGTTGTGTGAAATGTCCAAGGATATTTGATATATATATTTTTTTTTATGTTGCGGGTAAAATTTCTTTGAGACTAACTAATCAAATCTTCTATCTATCTTATTTAAATAAATAAAAATTGATTGCAGTTCGTTAGTCGCGCTAAGTTCCGACAAATGTCTACCCGAGCCGAGGCGCAGCCGAAGGCGAGGGTTGGCAGTCGGAACAAGTAGCAATGACGGTTCCACACGTGTACTGAACGACTATTTTTAATACAGTTGCGAAAAAATTAAGCAATTTAATAAAATAATAAAACTCAACTAACTAATCATTTCTGAAAAATGGCGCCAACCGTAGAATATAAGCAGAGATTAATTTTTTCTTCACTTATTCTGTAGGCAAAAGCAACTATGCCCATAAAGCCAAGTCTTCAGTAGACATTTTTTATTGATATGAAATGAAAATGAAATTAAATGAAATGAAATAAAACCTAACCTAACTCATTAAATTAAATCTGATATTGAAACAAATTAGTACGTAGTTTCTTTTTAGAAATATACGTATTTGCATGAATCATAAAAACTTCTACGTTTTTTTAGTAAAAACTTCATGGTTGATTTTTCCTTATAATAGACATTATTTTGACAGTTGGGAAAGAGAACGCACTAGTGCGGGAATGGTAAAAAAAAGCACGCGTGTGTTAAAAGCCCACTTCCCGAACGCTATACGGCCCTGCAATATGCCACTTTTTGAGCAACTGTATTAAAAATATTTTCCTAATCAATTATGGAGCTTTGCAGTAAGACATACAACTAAAGGGATTTGACTCTAGTGTACCTTCTCTTGGTTCAGCTCATCATATTCTTACAAAAACCTAAGGATGGTATCGAGTCACGAGCACGGACAACGCGATAGAATCCTTTTTTAGACAATAACAGAATCACGTGCGAAGTCCTTCTCTGTGAGTTTTCACTCTCGCTCTAAAGGTACACAGATTATAATGATGTCGCGGAAAATTCCATTACTACTATTCGCAGCGCCTATCCCCCCCCCCCCCCATAGTTGTAGTCGGGGAAAGCTTAACTGTGCGAATTGCTCTTCAAATTTCGCTATCGTGTTAGAGGACTTTTTGGACTCTAACGCGTGAGGACTTTTTTATGTAAATGTAATTATTTCAGGTTTTTCGGGTAATTTGTGTACACTAGGTAGCATGTTGGTCGCTACATTGCGTGCTACATACTATAGGTACACAAAAATATTATCCAATCAGATACGCTTGTCATGACTAGTTCTTTCAGAGTTTATGAGAATATTTAGTTCCACTTCTGCGTTTATCGCTTCTGCGTAAACAAATCATCGCTGTAATAACGTAAGTACCGTATAAGTCAATTAAAATAAAGATTTTATACCTACAGAGTGTAACATTTTACTTTGAATATTTTGTCAGTTTCTTGTGAGTCGGACATTTTTGAAGCCAGTGAGCCGATTTTCTTTTTAAAAAAAGATAGATCTTTGAGTAGCTGTCCGCGTAACTTCGAGTGGGTTTGATATTCACGTTGTAATAGTTAACTAGTAGTACTAATAGGCCCCACTCAGTAGTCAGTAGTGGGTCAATAATGGACTGGAACCATGGAGGGAACTCCTCCAAATCCAAGGCCGACTCAGTAGTGGGTCATTTATGGGCTGAAACCATGGATGACACTCCTCCCAATCCATGAAGGGTAACTAGCCTACTGTGCCACGCTGGCCAGACGGGTTGGCACAGGGTTTGTGTCATGTATGTAGGTGATCTGCCTTGTAATTTCCTTTTGTCGGCTCTTACGACACCCTCAGGATGGAATGAGGTGGTGACATTATGTATTCTAAATCCTTCACCACACGGACAATACTCTAAAACATTTACAAACATCATAAAAACCGCTAGAAATAATTAATTCTTGATTATCAGTAAGTGAAACGTCGGTACAGTAAAATATTTGTAAGCGCGCGAAATTAACAATTAAAAAACAGGTAAGTATACACAATGTATTTTTTAAATTGGCATCATGCTATTAACATGCATATTTTTAACCAACTTATAAAGAATAAAAAATAATATTATGTGTCTTATTTTGTTTTTTTTAATACTGTTATTATGGGTCAAAGGTACGGTAAGATTGCGATTTTTAGAAACTTTAAAAATTCATTTCTCTAAAAATATTTACTATATCGTGAAAAGTCATAGGACTTGTTTATTTCAATAAAGAATATAAAAAAAATGACCGGTTGAAAAATAACAATTCTTGACATGAAAAAAAAAAATCGGTTTAAGCAAAATAGAACCGGGTTGCCCCCTGGCAATATGCATTTATGTATTGAAATTAAACACTTTTTAACGGATTTATCGCGTGTATATTACATTATTTAATTCCCGACGTTTCGAATGCTTTGCATTGTAATTTCAATGTTAATCGCGAAAACCTAAGAAATCATAATATACATTTATATCATCAGTACGGCATTATGAAGAGGATCGCATAAAAAATTGAGGTGGAACAGTTTTCGGCAGTTCAGCCGAAAACTGCCGCCAGTTCCTCCCGGACTACATTTCAAGTCGATGCCTCGGGTTCTTCTAATACTTTAATGACGGTGTCAATGTTTGACATAAAATTGTTGTTGATTGGTTCTAAAAGTAATAACATAGTACATTGCTAAGTTTCATTTGTAGTTTCACTTGTAACCAACAAATACACAATGCCTTTCGACAAATATTTTTGATCACTTATTTGCAGTTTTATATCAAGCTACTGTACCGATTTTGATAAAGTTTCTATTAGATATTTCTATAGAACATCGACCTATATCCATCAGAGGACTAGCTAAAATAATGATGATGATTAAGCTATAGTTACGGGAACTTACAGGTCAAGTCACTGAACGGTAATATTTTTTGCTTCGGCAAGGAATTATTATA
Source organism: Clostera curtula (assembly GCA_905475355.2). Lineage (NCBI taxonomy): Eukaryota > Metazoa > Arthropoda > Insecta > Lepidoptera > Notodontidae > Clostera > Clostera curtula. Next base: position 26,572,207 of record FR997794.1, on the reverse strand, counting down.
GCGACCACGTTTGAGAAACTATAGCGTGGATGACTTTCAATTGATTTTATATTAGATGGACAAAATGATCTTAGGAAGGCCGCTGTTAGGCGATGTGTGGCCTGTCGAAGACCTAGATCGACAGTGGATAGCTATTTTTTGGTTCTCCAGTCGGATTAGCCGCACTCCGTGCACTTATTAGCAAACCAACACAAGCATGACATTTCGAATCAATTGTTACAGTAATTATTATTCCAAAGGCATTCTAAACTAATGGTGGTATTTCATTTTAATACCGTGTATCAACGCAAGGGGTCCATAGAATGGGTATAGTATTTTTATTAAACATTTTATTCATGAATTTAACTACGTAGTTGCAATACTTGCACGCTCAGTTTTATATTAATCAAGGCTCGATGTGAAAGTTTGCAAATAGCTCAATATGAAAGAATACGTTATGGTTATTAAAAAATCACATTTCTTTATGCAAATTAATTAATTATCAATAGGTACCACACCAGTTGGCTGTTATCTCCTCATCAATAGGGCGGCTAGGGCTGCCAACTTTTTTTACAAGAAATAAAGTATATTCAGCTCTTTGAAGAATATTAAACAGTATTTGAGAAGAATGAACAGTATTTATTTATTGATTTAAATACATATTTTTAGAGCGTCTCGCACAACATAGTACTAATAATGTTTTTTAAAAACTTGTTTGCACACACTACATTATTACTATTATAGCAGAAATTAAAATAAATGAGGAGCTCATTTTTTATTAAATTAAAAGATGCTCTATTTCTACTCTCCCGATGCATTACTGAAAGAATGTGTGAGAATCTAAGTATAACACATAGTAATGTGTTTGCATTTTGATACTGAAAACAGTATTTTGTATACTTTATTTTTGTTTAAAGTATAATTTAGTGTAAAACAGTATAATACTGTTCAAAACAGTATAGTTGGCCACCCTAAGGGCGGCCTAAGTCCTGCGAGTCGAGATAGCCAAAAGAATTTCTCCTTAAAAAACGGAGATCAAAAAGTGTCTCCTCTATAAAAAAACAAAAATGTCTTCATACGAGTAGCTTGACTGAAAAATTATTTCTGCGCTGCTCACTATACTCGTATATATTCAAAAACAAATAAAAGCTATTAATCAGCCATATCTTTATCGTCAGTAATTTAACTGAAGTTAAGTACTAAAATGTTATTTAAGTTAAGTAAAATCTAAAACCTAACTAACTTGAATGAATGGTAATCTTTAACCTATTCGATATACTCATCGATAATCTTTAACCCGCCCCTGAGTCGGTCCTTCTCTAATTTCATATAGGGAAATTAGCCTACTATGCCACACTACCCAGGTAGGGTACCTACCATCTTACGACATTCTCAGAATGGAATGAATAAGTGAAATTGCACTTTCTAAATCCCCTGTCTGAGGAACTTTCAATGAAAATCATACATGCATTTTAGCGGTCATCATCTTGGATAGTTTAAATATTTCATCCCGTAGGTATTGCTGCCGTATACAAAACGTCTGCACAATTTTTCAGATACCCTTCTCCGTCTTCTCTTATTACGCGTGGCAGTGTCATTTGCCTCGCTAAGAGACTGCTCCGACCAGAACTTCCCTATGCCCAGCGACCGTTCCTGTAGCAAGTACCTAATGTGCTTGCGAGGCCACGTGGTCGAGTTTACCTGCCCCCAAGGAGAGGTCTTTGACATTTACAGTCGTGTAAGTTGCATTAGTTTCTTAGCTATAAAGGGTGCTATTACAATATCGATACATTTTCTACAAACTTCATGTTACTGTTACAAGGCGAGAGGATTGATAATACATACTACTGAATAAAAATAAGAACGCAAGAGACAGATCACCTAGCCCCAAGAGAAGGAAACTTGATACAAGCCCTGTGCCAACCCGTCTTGCCAGCGTGGTACAGTAGGCTTATTTCCCTCAATGAATTTGGAGGAGGCCCGACCCAGTAGTGGGTAATTTATGGGCTGTAACGACGACGACTACTAATTGCTCGAAAAGGTGACTATTTAGTGTCTTCAAATGTTGGTAAATTTCAACTGCCTCGTTGGTCTAGGGGTTGGATCTGCCGCCTTTGGATCAACGGGTCCCAAGTTCGAGTCCGGGGTAGGGCAAGTGTCTTTGTCTGAGTCTGAGTCATACCTAGTGCAGGGGTTCCGTATTTAAATAAAAAAACCCTTAAAATGTCAAAATCTAAATTATTTTCGCAGATTATTCCGTAGGCATTGCACCCTCACAGTATCTATACTGATCCGTGTTAAATAACCATAATGTGCGTAACTTCATAGACGTGCAGACCACCTAGCCAAGCTACGTGCAGCTTGGATACAGCTCTGGATAGAGAAGGAAAACAGTCCAACAGAAAACCACTACCTCCCGTACCAGAGACTATTCTTAATCTCAACTGTGCACCATCAGCTCCAGAAAATAAAGAGACAGTGACTGATACATTAAAAAGACTTTGCAAAAGTGGAACTGTGAGGAACATTCCTGATCCAGAGGATTGCACGCGGTATTACGTCTGTTATCATGGAGTTTTAATGACAAGAAAGTGTCCAGATCAGATGAAATTCTGTACTCTTAGATATGTAAGTGTAAAACTACTTTTAATTAAAGTGCCCTGATTACCAATATAGTCGTACCGTTGTCAGGCCGTGTATGAAGGTAATGTAATAAATGGTATGAAGGTGTGTTCTGCTGTATATATTTTTCATCTTTTTATTTGTGACCACCGATCAATTTCTGCAAAGCTTAACCAAAAAAAATAGATCAGTTGTTTTGTTTTATAATGGTAAAGGTGATAAAGTCGATTAGGTCCGTGTACCTACAGGGCTATTAGTTTTGGATTGATCCAATTCTTAACAAGAAGTGAACGATACATTGTAAAATAATTCTTTTTTTTTTTAAATACGAAATGCGAATTGGCTTCAAACAACGAACTTCATCTCTGCTGCTAGCATTCCAGGAATTTAATAGAAAATTAACTGTTTCATGCATAACCATTCCACCAAAAGCTTTTTGCAACAAAGTTTATTTGTGAACTGTGATTTTTTTTATTGTAATTTTTTTAAACAAAGCATGAGATATTCATAAAATTTATGTGTCAACCCGACACACTCCGGCCAATATATGATGTTGGCCGGTTTTCCCACCATTAATGACGAGGTCACCAATATAAGGAAAGCCAATAGATAGTAGGTTGTAGAAAGACTCAAATAATTAAGACTCATGCTAAATCCTTTTTCGCAGAAATGTCTACCCAAAGAAATTGCCCAGTGTGTGGACCACGTAGTGCCAAATGGGACCGCTCAAGACCCGTCCTCCAGCTCCCTGGTTGTGCAAACACCGTTGCCCGAATGCAGTAAGGTTGGAGTGGCTCTGTACCCCGAGCCTGACGACTGTAGATACTTTTATTCGTGCAAGTTTGGAGTCCTGGAATTTTGGCAATGTCCTTTGGGGTATCATTTCAGCCCCAATGAGTTGGTGAGTATAATTTGTGTTGATGTTATTCTCAGGAGTTCTCAAAGCTAGTCGTTGGAAGTTTTATTGGTTCTCGTCTTTAGGTGGATTTCTCAATATTTCCTTAATTTAATTTGCGGATTGAGGCTAAGCTTGCAAGACTTGCTAAGCTAGTGCCATTTTTGCAGAAATGTGTACCCAAAGAAATGGCGCAATGTGTGGACAACAAAGTGCCAAATAGAACTGTTCAGGACCCCACGTCTATCCCCATCATTCTGCAAACACCGTTGCCCCAATGCAATAAGGTTGGAATGGCTATGTACCCGCACCCTGATGACTGCCGATATTATTATGCATGCAAGTTTGGTGTTCTGGAATTCCGGAAATGCCCTCTGGGCTACCATTTCGGCCGTGCTGAGTTGGTAAGTAGATTACTAGGTTAAAGTAACACAGTGACTTTGCAGTATGGGGTCCGTATGCCCACCATCTTGCAAAGGATTCTAGTGGAGTCCTCCATTAATCAAACATCAAACCATCTCATCTAGTAACGTTCCATATCTTATAAATTGGTTCTCGCCTTTAGGTGAATTTCTCAATATTTCGTTAATTTAATTTGCGGGTTGAGGTGATTATGCTTGCTAAGCTGGTGCCATTTTTGCAGAAATGTGTACCCAAAGAATTGGCGCAATGTGTGGACAACAAAGTGCCAAATAGAACTGTTCAGGACCCCACGTCTATCCCCCTCATCCTGCAAACACCGTTGCCCCCATGCAATAAGGTTGGAATGGCTATGTACCCGCACCCTGACGACTGCCGATATTATTATGCATGCAAGTTTGGTGTTCTGGAATTCCGGAAATGCCCTCTGGGCTACCATTTCGGCCGTGCTGAGTTGGTAAGTAGATTACTAGGTTAAAGTAACACAGTGACTTTGCAGTGTGGGGTCCGTATGCCCACCATCTTGCAAAGGATTCTAGTGGAGTCCTCCATTAATCGAACATCAAACCATCTCATCTAGTAACGTTCCATATCTTCACGCAACTCATATGATCCAAGTGATTATTTTACGGGCAAGCCTTCCGACAAGGCTCGGGGGTGAGATTGTGATTGTTAAGCTAAAGCCATTTTCGCAGAAATGTCTACCCAAAGAAATTGCCCAGTGTGTGGACCACGTAGTGCCAAATGGCACCGCTCAAGAGCCGTCCTCCAGCTCCCTGGTTGTGCAAACACCGTTGCCCGAATGCAGTAAGGTTGGAGTGGCTCTGTACCCCGAGCCTGACGACTGTAGATACTTTTACTCGTGCAAGTTTGGAGTCCTGGAATTTTGGCAATGTCCTCTGGGGTATCATTTCAGCCCCAACGAGTTGGTGAGTATAATTTGTGTTGATGTTATTCTCAGGAGTTCTCAAAGCTAGTCGTTGGAAGTTTTATTGGTTCTCGCCTTTAGGTGGATTTCTCAATATTTCGTTAATTTAATTTGCGGATTGGGGTGATTATGCTTGCTAAGCTGGTGCCATTTTTGCAGAAATGTGTACCCAAAGAAATGGCGCAATGTGTGGACAACAAAGTGCCAAATAGAACTGTTCAGGACCCCACGTCTATCCCCCTCATTCTGCAAACACCGTTGCCCCAATGCAATAAGGTTGGAATGGCTATGTACCCGCACCCTGACGACTGCCGATATTATTATGCATGCAAGTTTGGTGTTCTGGAATTCCGGAAGTGCCCTCTAGGCTACCATTTCGGCCGTGCTGAGTTGGTAAGTAGATTACTAGGTTAAAGTAACACAGTGACTTTGCAGTGTGGGGTCCGTATGCCCACCATCTTGCAAAGGATTCTGGTGGAGTCCTCCATTAATCGAACATCAAACCATCTCATCTAGTAACGTTCCATATCTTCACGCAACTCATATGATCCAAGTGATTCTTGAATTTGGATTTTACGGGCTAGCCTTCCGACGAGGCTCGGGGGTGAGATTGTGATTGTTAAGCTAAAGCCATTTTCGCAGAAATGTCTACCCAAAGAAATTGCCCAGTGTGTGGACCACGTAGTGCCAAATGGCACCGCTCAAGAGCCGTCCTCCAGCTCCCTGGTTGTGCAAACACCGTTGCCCGAATGCAGTAAGGTTGGAGTGGCTCTGTACCCCGAGCCTGACGACTGTAGATACTTTTATTCGTGCAAGTTTGGAGTCCTGGAATTTTGGCAATGTCCTCTGGGGTATTATTTCAGCCCCAACGAGTTGGTGAGTATAATTTGTGTTGATGTTATTCTCAGGAGTTCTCAAAGCTAGTCGTTGGAAGTTTTATTGGTTCTCGCCTTTAGGTGGATTTCTCAATATTTCGTTAATTTAATTTGCGGATTGAGGTGATTATGCTTGCTAAGCTGGTGCCATTTTTGCAGAAATGTGTACCCAAAGAAATGGCGCAATGTGTGGACAACAAAGTGCCAAATAGAACTGTTCAGGACCCCACGTCTATCCCCCTCATTCTGCAAACACCATTGCCCCAATGCAATAAGGTTGGAATGGCTATGTACCCACACCCCGACGACTGCCGATATTATTATGCATGCAAGTTTGGTGTTCTGGAATTCCGGAAATGCCCTCTGGGCTACCATTTCGGCCGTGCTGAGTTGGTAAGTAGATTACTAGGTTAAAGTAACACAGTGACTTTGCAGTGTGGGCTCCGTATGCCCACCATCTTGCAAAGGATTCTGGTGGAGTCCTCCATTAATCGAACATCAAACCATCTCATCTAGTAACGTTCCATATCTTCATGCAACTCATATGATCCAAGTGATTCTTGAATTTGGATTTTACGGGCAAGCCTTCCGACAAGGCTCGGGGGTGAGATTGTGATTGTTAAGCTAAAGCCATTTTCGCAGAAATGTCTACCCAAAGAAATTGCCCAGTGTGTGGACCACGTAGTGCCAAATGGCACCGCTCAAGAGCCGTCCTCCAGCTCCCTGGTTGTGCAAACACCGTTGCCCGAATGCAGTAAGGTTGGAGTGGCTCTGTACCCCGAGCCTGACGACTGTAGATACTTTTATTCGTGCAAGTTTGGAGTCCTGGAATTTTGGCAATGTCCTCTGGGGTATCATTTCAGCCCCAACGAGTTGGTGAGTATAATTTGTGTTGATGTTATTCTCAGGAGTTCTCAAAGCTAGTCGTTGGAAGTTTTATTGGTTCTCGCCTTTAGGTGGATTTCTCAATATTTCGTTAATTTAATTTGCGGGTTGAGGTGATTATGCTTGCTAAGCTGGTGCCATTTTTGCAGAAATGTGTACCCAAAGAAATGGCGCAATGTGTGGACAACAAAGTGCCAAATAGAACTGTTCAGGACCCCACGTCTATCCCCCTCATTCTGCAAACACCATTGCCCCAATGCAATAAGGTTGGAATGGCTATGTACCCACACCCTGACGACTGCCGATATTATTATGCATGCAAGTTTGGTGTTCTGGAACTCCGGAAGTGCCCTCTGGGCTACCATTTCGGCCGTGCTGAGTTGGTAAGTAGATAACTAGGTTAAAGTAACACAGTGACTTTGCAGTGTGGGCTCCGTATGCCCACCATCTTGCAAAGGATTCTGGTGGAGTCCTCCATTAATCGAACATCAAACCATCTCATCTAGTAACGTTCCATATCTTCACGCAACTCATATGATCCAAGTGATTCTTGAATTTGGATTTTACGGGCAAGCCTTCCGACAAGGCTCGGGGGTGAGATTGTGATTGTTAAGCTAAAGCCATTTTCGCAGAAATGTCTACCCAAAGAAATTGCCCAGTGTGTGGACCACGTAGTGCCAAATGGCACCGCTCAAGAGCCGTCCTCCAGCTCCCTGGTTGTGCAAACACCGTTGCCCGAATGCAGTAAGGTTGGAGTGGCTCTGTACCCCGAGCCTGACGACTGTAGATACTTTTATTCGTGCAAGTTTGGAGTCCTGGAATTTTGGCAATGTCCTTTGGGGTATCATTTCAGCCCCAATGAGTTGGTGAGTATAATTTGTGTTGATGTTATTCTCAGGAGTTCTCAAAGCTAGTCGTTGGAAGTTTTATTGGTTCTCGTCTTTAGGTGGATTTCTCAATATTTCCTTAATTTAATTTGCGGATTGAGGCTAAGCTTGCAAGACTTGCTAAGCTAGTGCCATTTTTGCAGAAATGTGTACCCAAAGAAATGGCGCAATGTGTGGACAACAAAGTGCCAAATAGAACTGTTCAGGACCCCACGACTATCCCCATCATTCTGCAAACACCGTTGCCCCAATGCAATAAGGTTGGAATGGCTATGTACCCGCACCCTGATGACTGCCGATATTATTATGCATGCAAGTTTGGTGTTCTGGAATTCCGGAAATGCCCTCTGGGCTACCATTTCGGCCGTGCTGAGTTGGTAAGTAGATTACTAGGTTAAAGTAACACAGTGACTTTGCAGTATGGGGTCCGTATGCCCACCATCTTGCAAAGGATTCTAGTGGAGTCCTCCATTAATCAAACATCAAACCATCTCATCTAGTAACGTTCCATATCTTATAAATTGGTTCTCGCCTTTAGGTGAATTTCTCAATATTTCGTTAATTTAATTTGCGGGTTGAGGTGATTATGCTTGCTAAGCTGGTGCCATTTTTGCAGAAATGTGTACCCAAAGAATTGGCGCAATGTGTGGACAACAAAGTGCCAAATAGAACTGTTCAGGACCCCACGTCTATCCCCCTCATCCTGCAAACACCGTTGCCCCCATGCAATAAGGTTGGAATGGCTATGTACCCGCACCCTGACGACTGCCGATATTATTATGCATGCAAGTTTGGTGTTCTGGAATTCCGGAAATGCCCTCTGGGCTACCATTTCGGCCGTGCTGAGTTGGTAAGTAGATTACTAGGTTAAAGTAACACAGTGACTTTGCAGTGTGGGGTCCGTATGCCCACCATCTTGCAAAGGATTCTAGTGGAGTCCTCCATTAATCGAACATCAAACCATCTCATCTAGTAACGTTCCATATCTTCACGCAACTCATATGATCCAAGTGATTATTTTACGGGCAAGCCTTCCGACAAGGCTCGGGGGTGAGATTGTGATTGTTAAGCTAAAGCCATTTTCGCAGAAATGTCTACCCAAAGAAATTGCCCAGTGTGTGGACCACGTAGTGCCAAATGGGACCGCTCGAGAGCCGTCCTCGAGCTCCCTGGTTGTGCAAACACCGTTGCCCGAATGCAGTAAGGTTGGAGTGGCTCTGTACCCCGAGCCTGACGACTGTAGATACTTTTATTGGTGCAAGTTTGGAGTCCTGGAATTTTGGCAATGTCCGCTGGGGTATCATTTCAGCCCTAACGAGTTGGTGAGTATAATTTGTGTTGATGTTATTCTCAGGAGTTCTCAAAGCTAGTCGTTGGAAGTTTTATTGGTTCTCGCCTTTAGGTGGATTTCTCAATATTTCCTTAATTTAATTTGCGGGTTGAGGTGATTATGCTTGCTAAGCTGGTGCCATTTTTGCAGAAATGTGTACTCAAAGAAAAGGCGCAATGTGTGGCCAACAAAGTGCCAAATAGAACTGTTCAGGATCCCACGTCTATCCCCCTCATTCTGCAAACACCGTTGCCCCAATGCAATAAGGTTGGAATAGCTATGTACCCGCACCCTGACGACTGCCGATATTATTATGCATGCAAGTTTGGTGTTCTGGAATTCCGGAAATGCCCTCTGGGCTACCATTTCGGCCGTGCTGAGTTGGTAAGTAGATTACTAGGTTAAAGTAACACAGTGACTTTGCAGTGTGGGGTCCGTATGCCCACCATCTTGCAAAGGATTCTAGTGGAGTCCCCCATTAATCGAACATCAAACCATCTCATCTAGTAACGTTCCATATCTTCACGCAACTCATATGAACCAAGTGATTATTTTACGGGCAAGCCTTCCGACAAGGCTCGGGGGTGAGATTGTGATTGTTAAGCTAAAGCCATTTTCGCAGAAATGTCTACCCAAAGAAATTGCCCAGTGTGTGGACCACGTAGTGCCAAACGGGACCGCTCGAGAGCCATCCTCCAGCTCCCTGGTTGTGCAAACACCGTTGCCCCAATGCAATAAGGTTGGAATGGCTATGTACCCGCACCCTGACGACTGCCGATATTATTATGCATGCAAGTTTGGTGTTCTGGAATTCCGGAATTGCCCTCTGGGCTACCATTTCAGCCGTGCTGAGTTGGTAAGTAGATTACTAGGTTAAAGTAACACAGTGACTTTGCAGTGTGGGGTCCGTATGCCCACCATCTTGCAAAGGATTCTAGTGGAGTCCTCCATTAATCGAACATCAAACCATCTCATCTAGTAACGTTCCATATCTTCACGCAACTCATATGATCCAAGTGATTCTTGAATTTGGATTTTACGGGCTAGCCTTCCGACAAGGCTCGGGGGTGAGATTGTGATTGTTAAGCTAAAGCTGTTTTCGCAGAAATGTCTACCCAAAGAAATTGCCCAGTGTGTGGACCACGTAGTGCCAAATGGGACCGCTCGAGAGCCATCCTCCAGCTCCCTGGTTGTGCAAACACCGTTGCCCGAATGCAGTAAGGTTGGAGTAGCTCTGTACCCCGAGCCTGACGACTGTAGATACTTTTATTGGTGCAAGTTTGGAGTCCTGGAATTTTGGCAATGTCCGCTGGGGTATCATTTCAGCCCTAACGAGTTGGTGAGTATAATTTGTGTTGATGTTATTCTCAGGAGTTCTTAAAGCTAGTCGTTGGAAGTTTTATTGGTTCTCGCCTTTAGGTGGATTTCTCAATATTAAGTTAATTTAATTTGCGGGTTGAGGTGATTATGCTTGCTAAGCTGGTGCCATTTTTGCAGAAATGTGTACTCAAAGAAATGGCGCAATGTGTGGACAACAAAGTGCCAAATAGAACTGTTCAGGATCCCACGTCTATCCCCCTCATTCTGCAAACACCGTTGCCCCAATGCAATAAGGTTGGAATGGCTATGTACCCGCACCCTGACGACTGCCGATATTATTATGCATGCAAGTTTGGTGTTCTGGAATTCCGGAAATGCCCTCTGGGCTACCATTTCGGCCGTGCTGAGTTGGTAAGTAGATTACTAGGTTAAAGTAACACAGTGACTTTGCAGTGTGGGGTCCGTATGCCCACCATCTTGCAAAGGATTCTAGTGGAGTCCCCCATTAATCGAACATCAAACCATCTCATCTAGTAACGTTCCATATCTTCACGCAACTCATATGAACCAAGTGATTATTTTACGGGCAAGCCTTCCGACAAGGCTCGGGGGTGAGATTGTGATTGTTAAGCTAAAGCCATTTTCGCAGAAATGTCTACCCAAAGAAATTGCCCAGTGTGTGGACCACGTAGTGCCAAATGGCACCGCTCAAGAGCCGTCCTCCAGCTCCCTGGTTGTGCAAACACCGTTGCCCGAATGCAGTAAGGTTGGAGTGGCTCTGTACCCCGAGCCTGACGACTGTAGATACTTTTATTGGTGCAAGTTTGGAGTCCTGGAATTTTGGCAATGTCCTCTGGGGTATTATTTCAGCCCCAACGAGTTGGTGAGTATAATTTGTGTTGATGTTATTCTCAGGAGTTCTCAAAGCTAGTCGTTGGAAGTTTTATTGGTTCTCGCCTTTAGGTGGATTTCTCAATATTTCGTTAATTTAATTTGCGGGTTGAGGTGATTATGCTTGCTAAGCTGGTGCCATTTTTGCAGAAATGTGTACCCAAAGAAATGGCGCAATGTGTGGACAACAAAGTGCCAAATAGAACTGTTCAGGACCCCACGTCTATCCCCCTCATTCTGCAAACACCGTTGCCCCAATGCAATAAGGTTGGAATGGCTATGTACCCGCACCCTGACGACTGCCGATATTATTATGCATGCAAGTTTGGTGTTCTGGAATTCCGGAAGTGCCCTCTGGGCTACCATTTCGGCCGTGCTGAGTTGGTAAGTAGATTACTAGGTTAAAGTTACACAGTGACTTTGCAGTGTGGGGTCCGTATGCCCACCATCTTGCAAAGGATTCTGGTGGAGTCCTCCATTAATCGAACATCAAACCATCTCATCTAGTAACGTTCCATATCTTCACGCAACTCATATGATCCAAGTGATTCTTGAATTTGGATTTTACGGGCAAGCCTTCCGACAAGGCTCGGGGGTGAGATTGTGATTGTTAAGCTAAAGCCATTTTCGCAGAAATGTCTACCCAAAGAAATTGCCCAGTGTGTGGACCACGTAGTGCCAAATGGCACCGCTCAAGAGCCGTCCTCCAGCTCCCTGGTTGTGCAAACACCGTTGCCCGAATGCAGTAAGGTTGGAGTGGCTCTGTACCCCGAGCCTGACGACTGTAGATACTTTTATTCGTGCAAGTTTGGAGTCCTGGAATTTTGGCAATGTCCTCTGGGGTATCATTTCAGCCCCAACGAGTTGGTGAGTATAATTTGTGTTGATGTTATTCTCAGGAGTTCTCAAAGCTAGTCGTTGGAAGTTTTATTGGTTCTCGCCTTTAGGTGGATTTCTCAATATTTCGTTAATTTAATTTGCGGGTTGAGGTGATTATGCATGCTAAGCTGGTGCCATTTTTGCAGAAATGTGTACCCAAAGAAATGGCGCAATGTGTGGACAACAAAGTGCCAAATAGAACTGTTCAGGACCCCACGTCTATCCCCCTCATTCTGCAAACACCGTTGCCCCAATGCAATAAGGTTGGAATGGCTATGTACCCGCACCCTGACGACTGCCGATATTATTATGCATGCAAGTTTGGTGTTCTGGAATTCCGGAAATGCGCTCTGGGCTACAATTTCGGCCGTGCTGAGTTGGTAAGTAGATTACTAGGTTAAAGTAACACAGTGACTTTGCAGTGTGGGGTCCGTATGCCCACCATCTTGCAAAGGATTCTGGTGGAGTCCTCCATTAATCGAACATCAAACCATCTCATCTAGTAACGTTCCATATCTTCACGCAACTCATATGATCCAAGTGATTCTTGAATTTGGATTTTACGGGCAAGCCTTCCGACAAGGCTCGGGGGTGAGATTGTGATTGTTAAGCTAAAGCCATTTTCGCAGAAATGTCTACCCAAAGAAATTGCCCAGTGTGTGGACCACGTAGTGCCAAATGGCACCGCTCAAGAGCCGTCCTCCAGCTCCCTGGTTGTGCAAACACCGTTGCCCGAATGCAGTAAGGTTGGAGTGGCTCTGTACCCCGAGCCTGACGACTGTAGATACTTTTATTCGTGCAAGTTTGGAGTCCTGGAATTTTGGCAATGTCCTCTGGGGTATCATTTCAGCCCCAACGAGTTGGTGAGTATAATTTGTGTTGATGTTATTCTCAGGAGTTCTCAAAGCTAGTCGTTGGAAGTTTTATTGGTTCTCGCCTTTAGGTGGATTTCTCAATATTTCGTTAATTTAATTTGCGGATTGGGGTGATTATGCTTGCTAAGCTGGTGCCATTTTTGCAGAAATGTGTACCCAAAGAAATGGCGCAATGTGTGGATAACAAAGTGCCAAATAGAACTGTTCAGGACCCCACGTCTATCCCCCTCATTCTGCAAACACCGTTGCCCCAATGCAATAAGGTTGGAATGGCTATGTACCCGCACCCTGACGACTGCCGATATTATTATGCATGCAAGTTTGGTGTTCTGGAATTCCGGAAATGCGCTCTGGGCTACAATTTCGGCCGTGCTGAGTTGGTAAGTAGATTACTAGGTTAAAGTAACACAGTGACTTTGCAGTGTGGGGTCCGTATGCCCACCATCTTGCAAAGGATTCTGGTGGAGTCCTCCATTAATCGAACATCAAACCATCTCATCTAGTAACGTTCCATATCTTCACGCAACTCATATGATCCAAGTGATTCTTGAATTTGGATTTTACGGGCTAGCCTTCCGACAAGGCTCGGGGGTGAGATTGTGATTGTTAAGCTAAAGCCATTTTCGCAGAAATGTCTACCCAAAGAAATTGCCCAGTGTGTGGACCACGTAGTGCCAAATGGGACCACTCAAGAGCCGTCCTCCAGCTCCCTGGTTGAACAAACACCGTTGCCCGAATGCAGTAAGGTTGGAGTGGCTCTGTACCCCGAGCCTGACGACTGTAGATACTTTTATTCGTGCAAGTTTGGAGTCCTGGAATTTTGGCAATGTCCTCTGGGGTATCATTTCAGCCCCAACGAGTTGGTGAGTATAATTTGTGTTGATGTTATTCTCAGGAGTTCTCAAAGCTAGTCGTTGGAAGTTTTATTGGTTCTCGCCTTTAGGTGGATTTCTCAATATTTCGTTAATTTAATTTGCGGATTGGGGTGATTATGCTTGCTAAGCTGGTGCCATTTTTGCAGAAATGTGTACCCAAAGAAATGGCGCAATGTGTGGATAACAAAGTGCCAAATAGAACTGTTCAGGACCCCACGTCTATCCCCCTCATTCTGCAAACACCGTTGCCCCAATGCAATAAGGTTGGAATGGCTATGTACCCGCACCCTGACGACTGCCGATATTATTATGCATGCAAGTTTGGTGTTCTGGAATTCCGGAAATGCCCTCTGGGCTACCATTTCGGCCGTGCTGAGTTGGTAAGTAGATTACTAGGTTAAAGTAACACAGTGACTTTGCAGTGTGGGGTCCGTATGCCCACCATCTTGCAAAGGATTCTGGTGGAGTCCTCCATTAATCGAACATCAAACCATCTCATCTAGTAACGTTCCATATCTTCACGCAACTCATATGATCCAAGTGATTCTTGAATTTGGATTTTACGGGCAAGCCTTCCGACAAGGCTCGGGGGTGAGATTGTGATTGTTAAGCTAAAGCCATTTTCGCAGAAATGTCTACCCAAAGAAATTGCCCAGTGTGTGGACCACGTAGTGCCAAATGGCACCGCTCAAGAATCGTCCTCCAGCTCCCTGGTTGTGCAAACACCGTTGCCCGAATGCAGTAAGGTTGGAGTGGCTCTGTACCCCGAGCCTGACGACTGTAGATACTTTTATTCGTGCAAGTTTGGAGTCCTGGAATTTTGGCAATGTCCTCTGGGGTATCATTTCAGCCCCAACGAGTTGGTGAGTATAATTTGTGTTGATGTTATTCTCAGGAGTTCTCAAAGCTAGTCGTTGGAAGTTTTATTGGTTCTCGCCTTTAGGTGGATTTCTCAATATTTCGTTAATTTAATTTGCGGATTGGGGTGATTATGCTTGCTAAGCTGGTGCCATTTTTGCAGAAATGTGTACCCAAAGAAATGGCGCAATGTGTGGATAACAAAGTGCCAAATAGAACTGTTCAGGACCCCACGTCTATCCCCCTCATTCTGCAAACACCGTTGCCCCAATGCAATAAGGTTGGAATGGCTATGTACCCGCACCCTGACGACTGCCGATATTATTATGCATGCAAGTTTGGTGTTCTGGAATTCCGGAAATGCCCTCTGGGCTACCATTTCGGCCGTGCTGAGTTGGTAAGTAGATTACTAGGTTAAAGTAACACAGTGACTTTGCAGTGTGGGGTCCGTATGCCCACCATCTTGCAAAGGATTCTGGTGGAGTCCTCCATTAATCGAACATCAAACCATCTCATCTAGTAACGTTCCATATCTTCACGCAACTCATATGATCCAAGTGATTCTTGAATTTGGATTTTACGGGCAAGCCTTCCGACAAGGCTCGGGGGTGAGATTGTGATTGTTAAGCTAAAGCCATTTTCGCAGAAATGTCTACCCAAAGAAATTGCCCAGTGTGTGGACCACGTAGTGCCAAATGGCACCGCTCAAGAGCCGTCCTCCAGCTCCCTGGTTGTGCAAACACCGTTGCCCGAATGCAGTAAGGTTGGAGTGGCTCTGTACCCCGAGCCTGACGACTGTAGATACTTTTATTCGTGCAAGTTTGGAGTCCTGGAATTTTGGCAATGTCCTCTGGGGTATCATTTCAGCCCCAACGAGTTGGTGAGTATAATTTGTGTTGATGTTATTCTCAGGAGTTCTCAAAGCTAGTCGTTGGAAGTTTTATTGGTTCTCGCCTTTAGGTGGATTTCTCAATATTTCGTTAATTTAATTTGCGGATTGGGGTGATTATGCTTGCTAAGCTGGTGCCATTTTTGCAGAAATGTGTACCCAAAGAAATGGCGCAATGTGTGGATAACAAAGTGCCAAATAGAACTGTTCAGGACCCCACGTCTATCCCCCTCATTCTGCAAACACCGTTGCCCCAATGCAATAAGGTTGGAATGGCTATGTACCCGCACCCTGACGACTGCCGATATTATTATGCATGCAAGTTTGGTGTTCTGGAATTCCGGAAATGCCCTCTGGGCTACCATTTCGGCCGTGCTGAGTTGGTAAGTAGATTACTAGGTTAAAGTAACACAGTGACTTTGCAGTGTGGGGTCCGTATGCCCACCATCTTGCAAAGGATTCTGGTGGAGTCCTCCATTAATCGAACATCAAACCATCTCATCTAGTAACGTTCCATATCTTCAAGCAACTCATATGATCCAAGTGATTCTTGAATTTGGATTTTACGGGCAAGCCTTCCGACAAGGCTCGGGGGTGAGATTGTGATTGTTAAGCTAAAGCCATTTTCGCAGAAATGTCTACCCAAAGAAATTGCCCAGTGTGTGGACCACGTAGTGCCAAATGGCACCGCTCAAGAATCGTCCTCCAGCTCCCTGGTTGTGCAAACACCGTTGCCCGAATGCAGTAAGGTTGGAGTGGCTCTGTACCCCGAGCCTGACGACTGTAGATACTTTTATTCGTGCAAGTTTGGAGTCCTGGAATTTTGGCAATGTCCTCTGGGGTATCATTTCAGCCCCAACGAGTTGGTGAGTATAATTTGTGTTGATGTTATTCTCAGGAGTTCTCAAAGCTAGTCGTTGGAAGTTTTATTGGTTCTCGCCTTTAGGTGGATTTCTCAATATTTCGTTAATTTAATTTGCGGATTGGGGTGATTATGCTTGCTAAGCTGGTGCCATTTTTGCAGAAATGTGTACCCAAAGAAATGGCGCAATGTGTGGATAACAAAGTGCCAAATAGAACTGTTCAGGACCCCACGTCTATCCCCCTCATTCTGCAAACACCGTTGCCCCAATGCAATAAGGTTGGAATGGCTATGTACCCGCACCCTGACGACTGCCGATATTATTATGCATGCAAGTTTGGTGTTCTGGAATTCCGGAAATGCCCTCTGGGCTACCATTTCGGCCGTGCTGAGTTGGTAAGTAGATTACTAGGTTAAAGTAACACAGTGACTTTGCAGTGTGGGGTCCGTATGCCCACCATCTTGCAAAGGATTCTGGTGGAGTCCTCCATTAATCGAACATCAAACCATCTCATCTAGTAACGTTCCATATCTTCACGCAACTCATATGATCCAAGTGATTCTTGAATTTGGATTTTACGGGCAAGCCTTCCGACAAGGCTCGGGGGTGAGATTGTGATTGTTAAGCTAAAGCCATTTTCGCAGAAATGTCTACCCAAAGAAATTGCCCAGTGTGTGGACCACGTAGTGCCAAATGGCACCGCTCAAGAGCCGTCCTCCAGCTCCCTGGTTGTGCAAACACCGTTGCCCGAATGCAGTAAGGTTGGAGTGGCTCTGTACCCCGAGCCTGACGACTGTAGATACTTTTATTCGTGCAAGTTTGGAGTCCTGGAATTTTGGCAATGTCCTCTGGGGTATCATTTCAGCCCCAACGAGTTGGTGAGTATAATTTGTGTTGATGTTATTCTCAGGAGTTCTCAAAGCTAGTCGTTGGAAGTTTTATTGGTTCTCGCCTTTAGGTGGATTTCTCAATATTTCGTTAATTTAATTTGCGGATTGGGGTGATTATGCTTGCTAAGCTGGTGCCATTTTTGCAGAAATGTGTACCCAAAGAAATGGCGCAATGTGTGGATAACAAAGTGCCAAATAGAACTGTTCAGGACCCCACGTCTATCCCCCTCATTCTGCAAACACCGTTGCCCCAATGCAATAAGGTTGGAATGGCTATGTACCCGCACCCTGACGACTGCCGATATTATTATGCATGCAAGTTTGGTGTTCTGGAATTCCGGAAATGCGCTCTGGGCTACAATTTCGGCCGTGCTGAGTTGGTAAGTAGATTACTAGGTTAAAGTAACACAGTGACTTTGCAGTGTGGGGTCCGTATGCCCACCATCTTGCAAAGGATTCTGGTGGAGTCCTCCATTAATCGAACATCAAACCATCTCATCTAGTAACGTTCCATATCTTCACGCAACTCATATGATCCAAGTGATTCTTGAATTTGGATTTTACGGGCTAGCCTTCCGACAAGGCTCGGGGGTGAGATTGTGATTGTTAAGCTAAAGCCATTTTCGCAGAAATGTCTACCCAAAGAAATTGCCCAGTGTGTGGACCACGTAGTGCCAAATGGGACCACTCAAGAGCCGTCCTCCAGCTCCCTGGTTGAACAAACACCGTTGCCCGAATGCAGTAAGGTTGGAGTGGCTCTGTACCCCGAGCCTGACGACTGTAGATACTTTTATTCGTGCAAGTTTGGAGTCCTGGAATTTTGGCAATGTCCTCTGGGGTATCATTTCAGCCCCAACGAGTTGGTGAGTATAATTTGTGTTGATGTTATTCTCAGGAGTTCTCAAAGCTAGTCGTTGGAAGTTTTATTGGTTCTCGCCTTTAGGTGGATTTCTCAATATTTCGTTAATTTAATTTGCGGATTGGGGTGATTATGCTTGCTAAGCTGGTGCCATTTTTGCAGAAATGTGTACCCAAAGAAATGGCGCAATGTGTGGATAACAAAGTGCCAAATAGAACTGTTCAGGACCCCACGTCTATCCCCCTCATTCTGCAAACACCGTTGCCCCAATGCAATAAGGTTGGAATGGCTATGTACCCGCACCCTGACGACTGCCGATATTATTATGCATGCAAGTTTGGTGTTCTGGAATTCCGGAAATGCCCTCTGGGCTACCATTTCGGCCGTGCTGAGTTGGTAAGTAGATTACTAGGTTAAAGTAACACAGTGACTTTGCAGTGTGGGGTCCGTATGCCCACCATCTTGCAAAGGATTCTGGTGGAGTCCTCCATTAATCGAACATCAAACCATCTCATCTAGTAACGTTCCATATCTTCACGCAACTCATATGATCCAAGTGATTCTTGAATTTGGATTTTACGGGCAAGCCTTCCGACAAGGCTCGGGGGTGAGATTGTGATTGTTAAGCTAAAGCCATTTTCGCAGAAATGTCTACCCAAAGAAATTGCCCAGTGTGTGGACCACGTAGTGCCAAATGGCACCGCTCAAGAGCCGTCCTCCAGCTCCCTGGTTGTGCAAACACCGTTGCCCGAATGCAGTAAGGTTGGAGTGGCTCTGTACCCCGAGCCTGACGACTGTAGATACTTTTATTCGTGCAAGTTTGGAGTCCTGGAATTTTGGCAATGTCCTCTGGGGTATCATTTCAGCCCCAACGAGTTGGTGAGTATAATTTGTGTTGATGTTATTCTCAGGAGTTCTCAAAGCTAGTCGTTGGAAGTTTTATTGGTTCTCGCCTTTAGGTGGATTTCTCAATATTTCGTTAATTTAATTTGCGGATTGGGGTGATTATGCTTGCTAAGCTGGTGCCATTTTTGCAGAAATGTGTACCCAAAGAAATGGCGCAATGTGTGGATAACAAAGTGCCAAATAGAACTGTTCAGGACCCCACGTCTATCCCCCTCATTCTGCAAACACCGTTGCCCCAATGCAATAAGGTTGGAATGGCTATGTACCCGCACCCTGACGACTGCCGATATTATTATGCATGCAAGTTTGGTGTTCTGGAATTCCGGAAATGCGCTCTGGGCTACAATTTCGGCCGTGCTGAGTTGGTAAGTAGATTACTAGGTTAAAGTAACACAGTGACTTTGCAGTGTGGGGTCCGTATGCCCACCATCTTGCAAAGGATTCTGGTGGAGTCCTCCATTAATCGAACATCAAACCATCTCATCTAGTAACGTTCCATATCTTCACGCAACTCATATGATCCAAGTGATTCTTGAATTTGGATTTTACGGGCTAGCCTTCCGACAAGGCTCGGGGGTGAGATTGTGATTGTTAAGCTAAAGCCATTTTCGCAGAAATGTCTACCCAAAGAAATTGCCCAGTGTGTGGACCACGTAGTGCCAAATGGGACCACTCAAGAGCCGTCCTCCAGCTCCCTGGTTGAACAAACACCGTTGCCCGAATGCAGTAAGGTTGGAGTGGCTCTGTACCCCGAGCCTGACGACTGTAGATACTTTTATTCGTGCAAGTTTGGAGTCCTGGAATTTTGGCAATGTCCTCTGGGGTATCATTTCAGCCCCAACGAGTTGGTGAGTATAATTTGTGTTGATGTTATTCTCAGGAGTTCTCAAAGCTAGTCGTTGGAAGTTTTATTGGTTCTCGCCTTTAGGTGGATTTCTCAATATTTCGTTAATTTAATTTGCGGATTGGGGTGATTATGCTTGCTAAGCTGGTGCCATTTTTGCAGAAATGTGTACCCAAAGAAATGGCGCAATGTGTGGATAACAAAGTGCCAAATAGAACTGTTCAGGACCCCACGTCTATCCCCCTCATTCTGCAAACACCGTTGCCCCAATGCAATAAGGTTGGAATGGCTATGTACCCGCACCCTGACGACTGCCGATATTATTATGCATGCAAGTTTGGTGTTCTGGAATTCCGGAAATGCCCTCTGGGCTACCATTTCGGCCGTGCTGAGTTGGTAAGTAGATTACTAGGTTAAAGTAACACAGTGACTTTGCAGTGTGGGGTCCGTATGCCCACCATCTTGCAAAGGATTCTGGTGGAGTCCTCCATTAATCGAACATCAAACCATCTCATCTAGTAACGTTCCATATCTTCACGCAACTCATATGATCCAAGTGATTCTTGAATTTGGATTTTACGGGCAAGCCTTCCGACAAGGCTCGGGGGTGAGATTGTGATTGTTAAGCTAAAGCCATTTTCGCAGAAATGTCTACCCAAAGAAATTGCCCAGTGTGTGGACCACGTAGTGCCAAATGGCACCGCTC
The DNA here is from genome assembly GCA_905475355.2 of Clostera curtula. NCBI lineage: Eukaryota > Metazoa > Arthropoda > Insecta > Lepidoptera > Notodontidae > Clostera > Clostera curtula. Next base: position 26,551,731 of record FR997794.1, on the reverse strand, counting down.
AAGAATCGTCCTCCAGCTCCCTGGTTGTGCAAACACCGTTGCCCGAATGCAGTAAGGTTGGAGTGGCTCTGTACCCCGAGCCTGACGACTGTAGATACTTTTATTCGTGCAAGTTTGGAGTCCTGGAATTTTGGCAATGTCCTCTGGGGTATCATTTCAGCCCCAACGAGTTGGTGAGTATAATTTGTGTTGATGTTATTCTCAGGAGTTCTCAAAGCTAGTCGTTGGAAGTTTTATTGGTTCTCGCCTTTAGGTGGATTTCTCAATATTTCGTTAATTTAATTTGCGGATTGGGGTGATTATGCTTGCTAAGCTGGTGCCATTTTTGCAGAAATGTGTACCCAAAGAAATGGCGCAATGTGTGGATAACAAAGTGCCAAATAGAACTGTTCAGGACCCCACGTCTATCCCCCTCATTCTGCAAACACCGTTGCCCCAATGCAATAAGGTTGGAATGGCTATGTACCCGCACCCTGACGACTGCCGATATTATTATGCATGCAAGTTTGGTGTTCTGGAATTCCGGAAATGCCCTCTGGGCTACCATTTCGGCCGTGCTGAGTTGGTAAGTAGATTACTAGGTTAAAGTAACACAGTGACTTTGCAGTGTGGGGTCCGTATGCCCACCATCTTGCAAAGGATTCTGGTGGAGTCCTCCATTAATCGAACATCAAACCATCTCATCTAGTAACGTTCCATATCTTCACGCAACTCATATGATCCAAGTGATTCTTGAATTTGGATTTTACGGGCAAGCCTTCCGACAAGGCTCGGGGGTGAGATTGTGATTGTTAAGCTAAAGCCATTTTCGCAGAAATGTCTACCCAAAGAAATTGCCCAGTGTGTGGACCACGTAGTGCCAAATGGCACCGCTCAAGAGCCGTCCTCCAGCTCCCTGGTTGTGCAAACACCGTTGCCCGAATGCAGTAAGGTTGGAGTGGCTCTGTACCCCGAGCCTGACGACTGTAGATACTTTTATTCGTGCAAGTTTGGAGTCCTGGAATTTTGGCAATGTCCTCTGGGGTATCATTTCAGCCCCAACGAGTTGGTGAGTATAATTTGTGTTGATGTTATTCTCAGGAGTTCTCAAAGCTAGTCGTTGGAAGTTTTATTGGTTCTCGCCTTTAGGTGGATTTCTCAATATTTCGTTAATTTAATTTGCGGATTGGGGTGATTATGCTTGCTAAGCTGGTGCCATTTTTGCAGAAATGTGTACCCAAAGAAATGGCGCAATGTGTGGATAACAAAGTGCCAAATAGAACTGTTCAGGACCCCACGTCTATCCCCCTCATTCTGCAAACACCGTTGCCCCAATGCAATAAGGTTGGAATGGCTATGTACCCGCACCCTGACGACTGCCGATATTATTATGCATGCAAGTTTGGTGTTCTGGAATTCCGGAAATGCCCTCTGGGCTACCATTTCGGCCGTGCTGAGTTGGTAAGTAGATTACTAGGTTAAAGTAACACAGTGACTTTGCAGTGTGGGGTCCGTATGCCCACCATCTTGCAAAGGATTCTGGTGGAGTCCTCCATTAATCGAACATCAAACCATCTCATCTAGTAACGTTCCATATCTTCACGCAACTCATATGATCCAAGTGATTCTTGAATTTGGATTTTACGGGCAAGCCTTCCGACAAGGCTCGGGGGTGAGATTGTGATTGTTAAGCTAAAGCCATTTTCGCAGAAATGTCTACCCAAAGAAATTGCCCAGTGTGTGGACCACGTAGTGCCAAATGGCACCGCTCAAGAATCGTCCTCCAGCTCCCTGGTTGTGCAAACACCGTTGCCCGAATGCAGTAAGGTTGGAGTGGCTCTGTACCCCGAGCCTGACGACTGTAGATACTTTTATTCGTGCAAGTTTGGAGTCCTGGAATTTTGGCAATGTCCTCTGGGGTATCATTTCAGCCCCAACGAGTTGGTGAGTATAATTTGTGTTGATGTTATTCTCAGGAGTTCTCAAAGCTAGTCGTTGGAAGTTTTATTGGTTCTCGCCTTTAGGTGGATTTCTCAATATTTCGTTAATTTAATTTGCGGATTGGGGTGATTATGCTTGCTAAGCTGGTGCCATTTTTGCAGAAATGTGTACCCAAAGAAATGGCGCAATGTGTGGATAACAAAGTGCCAAATAGAACTGTTCAGGACCCCACGTCTATCCCCCTCATTCTGCAAACACCGTTGCCCCAATGCAATAAGGTTGGAATGGCTATGTACCCGCACCCTGACGACTGCCGATATTATTATGCATGCAAGTTTGGTGTTCTGGAATTCCGGAAATGCCCTCTGGGCTACCATTTCGGCCGTGCTGAGTTGGTAAGTAGATTACTAGGTTAAAGTAACACAGTGACTTTGCAGTGTGGGGTCCGTATGCCCACCATCTTGCAAAGGATTCTGGTGGAGTCCTCCATTAATCGAACATCAAACCATCTCATCTAGTAACGTTCCATATCTTCACGCAACTCATATGATCCAAGTGATTCTTGAATTTGGATTTTACGGGCAAGCCTTCCGACAAGGCTCGGGGGTGAGATTGTGATTGTTAAGCTAAAGCCATTTTCGCAGAAATGTCTACCCAAAGAAATTGCCCAGTGTGTGGACCACGTAGTGCCAAATGGCACCGCTCAAGAGCCGTCCTCCAGCTCCCTGGTTGTGCAAACACCGTTGCCCGAATGCAGTAAGGTTGGAGTGGCTCTGTACCCCGAGCCTGACGACTGTAGATACTTTTATTCGTGCAAGTTTGGAGTCCTGGAATTTTGGCAATGTCCTCTGGGGTATCATTTCAGCCCCAACGAGTTGGTGAGTATAATTTGTGTTGATGTTATTCTCAGGAGTTCTCAAAGCTAGTCGTTGGAAGTTTTATTGGTTCTCGCCTTTAGGTGGATTTCTCAATATTTCGTTAATTTAATTTGCGGATTGGGGTGATTATGCTTGCTAAGCTGGTGCCATTTTTGCAGAAATGTGTACCCAAAGAAATGGCGCAATGTGTGGATAACAAAGTGCCAAATAGAACTGTTCAGGACCCCACGTCTATCCCCCTCATTCTGCAAACACCGTTGCCCCAATGCAATAAGGTTGGAATGGCTATGTACCCGCACCCTGACGACTGCCGATATTATTATGCATGCAAGTTTGGTGTTCTGGAATTCCGGAAATGCCCTCTGGGCTACCATTTCGGCCGTGCTGAGTTGGTAAGTAGATTACTAGGTTAAAGTAACACAGTGACTTTGCAGTGTGGGGTCCGTATGCCCACCATCTTGCAAAGGATTCTGGTGGAGTCCTCCATTAATCGAACATCAAACCATCTCATCTAGTAACGTTCCATATCTTCACGCAACTCATATGATCCAAGTGATTCTTGAATTTGGATTTTACGGGCAAGCCTTCCGACAAGGCTCGGGGGTGAGATTGTGATTGTTAAGCTAAAGCCATTTTCGCAGAAATGTCTACCCAAAGAAATTGCCCAGTGTGTGGACCACGTAGTGCCAAATGGCACCGCTCAAGAATCGTCCTCCAGCTCCCTGGTTGTGCAAACACCGTTGCCCGAATGCAGTAAGGTTGGAGTGGCTCTGTACCCCGAGCCTGACGACTGTAGATACTTTTATTCGTGCAAGTTTGGAGTCCTGGAATTTTGGCAATGTCCGCTGGGGTATCATTTCAGCCCTAACGAGTTGGTGAGTATAATTTGTGTTGATGTTATTCTCAGGAGTTCTCAAAGCTAGTCGTTGGAAGTTTTATTGGTTCTCGCCTTTAGGTGGATTTCTCAATATTTCGTTAATTTAATTTGCGGATTGGGGTGATTATGCTTGCTAAGCTGGTGCCATTTTTGCAGAAATGTGTACCCAAAGAAATGGCGCAATGTGTGGATAACAAAGTGCCAAATAGAACTGTTCAGGACCCCACGTCTATCCCCCTCATTCTGCAAACACCGTTGCCCCAATGCAATAAGTTTGGAATGGCTATGTACCCGCACCCTGACGACTGCCGATATTATTATGCATGCAAGTTTGGTGTTCTGGAATTCCGGAAATGCCCTCTGGGCTACCATTTCGGCCGTGCTGAGTTGGTAAGTAGATTACTAGGTTAAAGTAACACAGTGACTTTGCAGTGTGGGGTCCGTATGCCCACCATCTTGCAAAGGATTCTGGTGGAGTCCTCCATTAATCGAACATCAAACCATCTCATCTAGTAACGTTCCATATCTTCACGCAACTCATATGATCCAAGTGATTCTTGAATTTGGATTTTACGGGCTAGCCTTCCGACAAGGCTCGGGGGTGAGATTGTGATTGTTAAGCTAAAGCCATTTTCGCAGAAATGTCTACCCAAAGAAATTGCCCAGTGTGTGGACCACGTAGTGCCAAATGGGACCACTCAAGAGCCGTCCTCCAGCTCCCTGGTTGTGCAAACACCGTTGCCCGAATGCAGTAAGGTTGGAGTGGCTCTGTACCCCGAGCCTGACGACTGTAGATACTTTTATTCGTGCAAGTTTGGAGTCCTGGAATTTTGGCAATGTCCTCTGGGGTATCATTTCAGCCCCAACGAGTTGGTGAGTATAATTTGTGTTGATGTTATTCTCAGGAGTTCTCAAAGCTAGTCGTTGGAAGTTTTATTGGTTCTCGCCTTTAGGTGGATTTCTCAATATTTCGTTAATTTAATTTGCGGATTGGGGTGATTATGCTTGCTAAGCTGGTGCCATTTTTGCAGAAATGTGTACCCAAAGAAATGGCGCAATGTGTGGATAACAAAGTGCCAAATAGAACTGTTCAGGACCCCACGTCTATCCCCCTCATTCTGCAAACACCGTTGCCCCAATGCAATAAGGTTGGAATGGCTATGTACCCGCACCCTGACGACTGCCGATATTATTATGCATGCAAGTTTGGTGTTCTGGAATTCCGGAAATGCCCTCTGGGCTACCATTTCGGCCGTGCTGAGTTGGTAAGTAGATTACTAGGTTAAAGTAACACAGTGACTTTGCAGTGTGGGGTCCGTATGCCCACCATCTTGCAAAGGATTCTGGTGGAGTCCTCCATTAATCGAACATCAAACCATCTCATCTAGTAACGTTCCATATCTTCACGCAACTCATATGATCCAAGTGATTCTTGAATTTGGATTTTACGGGCAAGCCTTCCGACAAGGCTCGGGGGTGAGATTGTGATTGTTAAGCTAAAGCCATTTTCGCAGAAATGTCTACCCAAAGAAATTGCCCAGTGTGTGGACCACGTAGTGCCAAATGGCACCGCTCAAGAGCCGTCCTCCAGCTCCCTGGTTGTGCAAACACCGTTGCCCGAATGCAGTAAGGTTGGAGTGGCTCTGTACCCCGAGCCTGACGACTGTAGATACTTTTATTCGTGCAAGTTTGGAGTCCTGGAATTTTGGCAATGTCCTCTGGGGTATCATTTCAGCCCCAACGAGTTGGTGAGTATAATTTGTGTTGATGTTATTCTCAGGAGTTCTCAAAGCTAGTCGTTGGAAGTTTTATTGGTTCTCGCCTTTAGGTGGATTTCTCAATATTTCGTTAATTTAATTTGCGGATTGGGGTGATTATGCTTGCTAAGCTGGTGCCATTTTTGCAGAAATGTGTACCCAAAGAAATGGCGCAATGTGTGGATAACAAAGTGCCAAATAGAACTGTTCAGGACCCCACGTCTATCCCCCTCATTCTGCAAACACCGTTGCCCCAATGCAATAAGGTTGGAATGGCTATGTACCCGCACCCTGACGACTGCCGATATTATTATGCATGCAAGTTTGGTGTTCTGGAATTCCGGAAATGCCCTCTGGGCTACCATTTCGGCCGTGCTGAGTTGGTAAGTAGATTACTAGGTTAAAGTAACACAGTGACTTTGCAGTGTGGGGTCCGTATGCCCACCATCTTGCAAAGGATTCTGGTGGAGTCCTCCATTAATCGAACATCAAACCATCTCATCTAGTAACGTTCCATATCTTCACGCAACTCATATGATCCAAGTGATTCTTGAATTTGGATTTTACGGGCAAGCCTTCCGACAAGGCTCGGGGGTGAGATTGTGATTGTTAAGCTAAAGCCATTTTCGCAGAAATGTCTACCCAAAGAAATTGCCCAGTGTGTGGACCACGTAGTGCCAAATGGCACCGCTCAAGAATCGTCCTCCAGCTCCCTGGTTGTGCAAACACCGTTGCCCGAATGCAGTAAGGTTGGAGTGGCTCTGTACCCCGAGCCTGACGACTGTAGATACTTTTATTCGTGCAAGTTTGGAGTCCTGGAATTTTGGCAATGTCCGCTGGGGTATCATTTCAGCCCTAACGAGTTGGTGAGTATAATTTGTGTTGATGTTATTCTCAGGAGTTCTCAAAGCTAGTCGTTGGAAGTTTTATTGGTTCTCGCCTTTAGGTGGATTTCTCAATATTTCGTTAATTTAATTTGCGGATTGGGGTGATTATGCTTGCTAAGCTGGTGCCATTTTTGCAGAAATGTGTACCCAAAGAAATGGCGCAATGTGTGGATAACAAAGTGCCAAATAGAACTGTTCAGGACCCCACGTCTATCCCCCTCATTCTGCAAACACCGTTGCCCCAATGCAATAAGTTTGGAATGGCTATGTACCCGCACCCTGACGACTGCCGATATTATTATGCATGCAAGTTTGGTGTTCTGGAATTCCGGAAATGCCCTCTGGGCTACCATTTCGGCCGTGCTGAGTTGGTAAGTAGATTACTAGGTTAAAGTAACACAGTGACTTTGCAGTGTGGGGTCCGTATGCCCACCATCTTGCAAAGGATTCTGGTGGAGTCCTCCATTAATCGAACATCAAACCATCTCATCTAGTAACGTTCCATATCTTCACGCAACTCATATGATCCAAGTGATTCTTGAATTTGGATTTTACGGGCTAGCCTTCCGACAAGGCTCGGGGGTGAGATTGTGATTGTTAAGCTAAAGCCATTTTCGCAGAAATGTCTACCCAAAGAAATTGCCCAGTGTGTGGACCACGTAGTGCCAAATGGGACCACTCAAGAGCCGTCCTCCAGCTCCCTGGTTGTGCAAACACCGTTGCCCGAATGCAGTAAGGTTGGAGTGGCTCTGTACCCCGAGCCTGACGACTGTAGATACTTTTATTCGTGCAAGTTTGGAGTCCTGGAATTTTGGCAATGTCCTCTGGGGTATCATTTCAGCCCCAACGAGTTGGTGAGTATAATTTGTGTTGATGTTATTCTCAGGAGTTCTCAAAGCTAGTCGTTGGAAGTTTTATTGGTTCTCGCCTTTAGGTGGATTTCTCAATATTTCGTTAATTTAATTTGCGGATTGGGGTGATTATGCTTGCTAAGCTGGTGCCATTTTTGCAGAAATGTGTACCCAAAGAAATGGCGCAATGTGTGGATAACAAAGTGCCAAATAGAACTGTTCAGGACCCCACGTCTATCCCCCTCATTCTGCAAACACCGTTGCCCCAATGCAATAAGGTTGGAATGGCTATGTACCCGCACCCTGACGACTGCCGATATTATTATGCATGCAAGTTTGGTGTTCTGGAATTCCGGAAATGCCCTCTGGGCTACCATTTCGGCCGTGCTGAGTTGGTAAGTAGATTACTAGGTTAAAGTAACACAGTGACTTTGCAGTGTGGGGTCCGTATGCCCACCATCTTGCAAAGGATTCTGGTGGAGTCCTCCATTAATCGAACATCAAACCATCTCATCTAGTAACGTTCCATATCTTCACGCAACTCATATGATCCAAGTGATTCTTGAATTTGGATTTTACGGGCAAGCCTTCCGACAAGGCTCGGGGGTGAGATTGTGATTGTTAAGCTAAAGCCATTTTCGCAGAAATGTCTACCCAAAGAAATTGCCCAGTGTGTGGACCACGTAGTGCCAAATGGCACCGCTCAAGAGCCGTCCTCCAGCTCCCTGGTTGTGCAAACACCGTTGCCCGAATGCAGTAAGGTTGGAGTGGCTCTGTACCCCGAGCCTGACGACTGTAGATACTTTTATTCGTGCAAGTTTGGAGTCCTGGAATTTTGGCAATGTCCTCTGGGGTATCATTTCAGCCCCAACGAGTTGGTGAGTATAATTTGTGTTGATGTTATTCTCAGGAGTTCTCAAAGCTAGTCGTTGGAAGTTTTATTGGTTCTCGCCTTTAGGTGGATTTCTCAATATTTCGTTAATTTAATTTGCGGATTGGGGTGATTATGCTTGCTAAGCTGGTGCCATTTTTGCAGAAATGTGTACCCAAAGAAATGGCGCAATGTGTGGATAACAAAGTGCCAAATAGAACTGTTCAGGACCCCACGTCTATCCCCCTCATTCTGCAAACACCGTTGCCCCAATGCAATAAGGTTGGAATGGCTATGTACCCGCACCCTGACGACTGCCGATATTATTATGCATGCAAGTTTGGTGTTCTGGAATTCCGGAAATGCCCTCTGGGCTACCATTTCGGCCGTGCTGAGTTGGTAAGTAGATTACTAGGTTAAAGTAACACAGTGACTTTGCAGTGTGGGGTCCGTATGCCCACCATCTTGCAAAGGATTCTGGTGGAGTCCTCCATTAATCGAACATCAAACCATCTCATCTAGTAACGTTCCATATCTTCAAGCAACTCATATGATCCAAGTGATTCTTGAATTTGGATTTTACGGGCTAGCCTTCCGACAAGGCTCGGGGGTGAGATTGTGATTGTTAAGCTAAAGCCATTTTCGCAGAAATGTCTACCCAAAGAAATTGCCCAGTGTGTGGACCACGTAGTGCCAAATGGCACCGCTCAAGAGCCGTCCTCCAGCTCCCTGGTTGTGCAAACACCGTTGCCCGAATGCAGTAAGGTTGGAGTGGCTCTGTACCCCGAGCCTGACGACTGTAGATACTTTTATTCGTGCAAGTTTGGAGTCCTGGAATTTTGGCAATGTCCTCTGGGGTATCATTTCAGCCCCAACGAGTTGGTGAGTATAATTTGTGTTGATGTTATTCTCAGGAGTTCTTAAAGCTAGTCGTTGGAAGTTTTATTGGTTCTCGCCTTTAGGTGGATTTCTCAATATTTCGTTAATTTAATTTGCGGATTGGGGTGATTATGCTTGCTAAGCTGGTGCCATTTTTGCAGAAATGTGTACCCAAAGAAATGGCGCAATGTGTGGACAACAAAGTGCCAAATAGAACTGTTCAGGATCCCACGTCTATCCCCCTCATTCTGCAAACACCGTTGCCCCAATGCAATAAGGTTGGAATGGCTATGTACCCGCACCCTGACGACTGCCGATATTATTATGCATGCAAGTTTGGTGTTCTGGAATTCCGGAAATGCCCTCTGGGCTACCATTTCGGCCGTGATGAGTTGGTAAGTAGATTACTAGGTTAAAGTAACACAGTGACTTTGCAGTGTGGGTTCCGTATGCCCACCATCTTGCAAAGGATTCTAGTGGAGTCCTCCATTAATCGAACATCAAACCATCTCATCTAGTAACGTTCCATATCTTCACGCAACTCATATGATCCAAGTGATTCTTGAATTTGGATTTTACGGGCTAGCCTTCCGACAAGGCTCGGGGGTGAGATTGTGATTGTTAAGCTAAAGCCATTTTCGCAGAAATGTCTACCCAAAGAAATTGCCCAGTGTGTGGACCACGTAGTGCCAAATGGCACCGCTCAAGAGCCGTCCTCCAGCTCCCTGGTTGTGCAAACACCGTTGCCCGAATGCAGTAAGGTTGGAGTGGCTCTGTACCCCGAGCCTGACGACTGTAGATACTTTTATTCGTGCAAGTTTGGAGTCCTGGAATTTTGGCAATGTCCTTTGGGGTATCATTTCAGCCCCAACGAGTTGGTGAGTATAATTTGTGTTGATGTTATTCTCAGGAGTTCTCAAAGCTAGTCGTTGGAAGTTTTATTGGTTCTCGCCTTTAGGTGGATTTCTCAATATTTCGTTAATTTAATTTGCGGATTGGGGTGATTATGCTTGCTAAGCTGGTGCCATTTTTGCAGAAATGTGTACCCAAAGAAATGGCGCAATGTGTGGATAACAAAGTGCCAAATAGAACTGTTCAGGACCCCACGTCTATCCCCCTCATTCTGCAAACACCGTTGCCCCAATGCAATAAGGTTGGAATGGCTATGTACCCGCACCCTGACGACTGCCGATATTATTATGCATGCAAGTTTGGTGTTCTGGAATTCCGGAAATGCCCTCTGGGCTACCATTTCGGCCGTGCTGAGTTGGTAAGTAGATTACTAGGTTAAAGTAACACAGTGACTTTGCAGTGTGGGGTCCGTATGCCCACCATCTTGCAATGGATTCTGGTGGAGTCCTCCATTAATCGAACATCAAACCATCTCATCTAGTAACGTTCCATATCTTCAAGCAACTCATATGATCCAAGTGATTCTTGAATTTGGATTTTACGGGCTAGCCTTCCGACAAGGCTCGGGGGTGAGATTGTGATTGTTAAGCTAAAGCCATTTTCGCAGAAATGTCTACCCAAAGAAATTGCCCAGTGTGTGGACCACGTAGTGCCAAATGGGACCACTCAAGAGCCGTCCTCCAGCTCCCTGGTTGTGCAAACACCGTTGCCCGAATGCAGTAAGGTTGGAGTGGCTCTGTACCCCGAGCCTGACGACTGTAGATACTTTTATTCGTGCAAGTTTGGAGTCCTGGAATTTTGGCAATGTCCTCTGGGGTATCATTTCAGCCCCAACGAGTTGGTGAGTATAATTTGTGTTGATGTTATTCTCAGGAGTTCTCAAAGCTAGTCGTTGGAAGTTTTATTGGTTCTCGCCTTTAGGTGGATTTCTCAATATTTCGTTAATTTAATTTGCGGATTGGGGTGATTATGCTTGCTAAGCTGGTGCCATTTTTGCAGAAATGTGTACCCAAAGAAATGGCGCAATGTGTGGACAACAAAGTGCCAAATAGAACTGTTCAGGACCCCACGTCTATCCCCCTCATTCTGCAAACACCATTGCCCCAATGCAATAAGGTTGGAATGGCTATGTACCCACACCCTGATGACTGCCGATATTATTATGCATGCAAGTTTGGTGTTCTGGAATTCCGGAAATGCCCTCTGGGCTACCATTTCGGCCGTGCTGAGTTGGTAAGTAGATTACTAGGTTAAAGTAACACAGTGACTTGGCAGTGTGGGGTCCGTATGCCCACCATCTTGCAAAGGATTCTGGTGGAGTCCTCCATTAATCGAACATCAAACCATCTCATCTAGTAACGTTCCATATCTTCACGCAACTCATATGATCCAAGTGATTCTTGAATTTGGATTTTACGGGCAAGCCTTCCGACAAGGCTCGGGGGTGAGATTGTGATTGTTAAGCTAAAGCCATTTTCGCAGAAATGTCTACCCAAAGAAATTGCCCAGTGTGTGGACCACGTAGTGCCAAATGGCACCGCTCAAGAGCCGTCCTCCAGCTCCCTGGTTGTGCAAACACCGTTGCCCGAATGCAGTAAGGTTGGAGTGGCTCTGTACCCCGAGCCTGACGACTGTAGATACTTTTATTCGTGCAAGTTTGGAGTCCTGGAATTTTGGCAATGTCCTCTGGGGTATCATTTCAGCCCCAACGAGTTGGTGAGTATAATTTGTGTTGATGTTATTCTCAGGAGTTCTCAAAGCTAGTCGTTGGAAGTTTTATTGGTTCTCGCCTTTAGGTGGATTTCTCAATATTTCGTTAATTTAATTTGCGGATTGAGGTGATTATGCTTGCTAAGCTAGTGCCATTTTTGCAGAAATGTGTACCCAAAGAAATGGCGCAATGTGTGGACAACAAAGTGCCAAATAGAACTGTTCAGGACCCCACGTCTATCCCCCTCATTCTGCAAACACCGTTGCCCCAATGCAATAAGGTTGGAATGGCTATGTACCCGCACCCTGACGACTGCCGATATTATTATGCATGCAAGTTTGGTGTTCTGGAATTCCGGAAATGCCCTCTGGGGTACCACTTCGGCCGTTCTGAGTTGGTTAGTATTTTATGACTCTAACGTCTTCAATGTTAATGATCACGAATCAAGTCAAGTTTTATAATTATGCTGGTATTTTAGTTAAATCTGTGGGTTGCTCGTCGTTTCGATTTATTAGATAAATTTCTTGTTTCTTTCGTATTTTGAAACTTGAATTGAAAACTTGAAATGACAATAATGTAGTTGATGTAAGTAATCATATAACGATTTTTATTGAAGTTTTCTACCGACATTAACATCAAAGGTTACTTCGATTTGTTTGTATGGGGTTTTATGTTTGTATACATATTTATGTAAATATTAACGGATTTGAAAATTATTTAATCCAAATGTAGTTGTTTCACATTGGCCCCTAGAAATTATGTCGAAATCAGTTTAGTAGTCTGGTAAAAATCTAGCAATTAACAAACTACAAGGATATGCACGTATGGTAAATTAGATTTTCACAATGTAACTCACAACATACAAAGTAACACTAAAAATAAAAAAATAACTAATTAACATCGGACACGTAAGACGGAGTTCGCTTAAATTGAATATTCGTCGTTCGTTATTTATTTATCCTGTTATTATCGAATGATTTCATGTAGATATTTATTGGTTATTTATTGCTTTTTAGTGCCATTATCGATGTCGGTTTACACGTGTTTAGTAAAAAGTTTTGCTAGAAAAAAGATTTTGAACATCTTAAATTTAATACAATTAATTACCTTCTACTTCATTTATTCTTAATTCATGCTTATACTGTATCCTGGAAATATGTACCTGAAATATTTACAGGCCTGTCTACCAAAAGAGCTTGCCAACTGCATGGATGCAAAGGGAATAGAGGCAGGCAGTAAGCCTCCGCCTTCTGGGCTCTCATATCCAATCCACTGTACGATGGATGATGAAATCTTTCCTGACCCTGGCAATTGTCAATTCTTCTACGTATGTTCATTTGGTAAACCAAGGCATTGGATGTGCCCAACGGGTTTTGCGTTCAGTCTGAGAGAAAAGGTTAGGTTTTGAACCTTTAAAAGAACGAGCCTACTAATATTCCAGTATCATAAGTGTTATTATGAACTGACACTTGAAATAAATCACCCACTAACACACTAATGTAGGAATAAACATGTAATTAGAAAGTATTTTGTTAAATAGCAGGGTTCAGAAATAATAGTACACAATTACTTGTTAGTTGTTTGAAGTTCATCTTCATAGTGCCCTACTAAATCTGCAGCCGCTGTGTACATTGCTTATGTATAGTTTCACAAAACTCCTAAATTCAAAATTCGATAGTGTGACTGGTTTTGATACAGTTATATTTTCATGAAATATTTGATTTCATAAACATATAACTTATTTATCTTTACATTTTGTTCACGACATGCCCCACGTCAATTATATGGGGATATAATTGACGTGGGGATTATATATGGGGATTATATATTGATATATATGGGGATTTTGTTACATCTTTTATATACTCTTTATTGCACCAACAAACATAGTAAATTATACTTTTAATACACCAAAAGGCTTGGAAAATAAATGGCTCTTATCGCTAACCGTCATTTCTTTAAAGCAACCGTAGAATATTAACTCTTTAGTAAAACGACAGTATCCAAAATTCAATGGATTTCAGATGTGCCTTCCAAAAGAGACAGTACATTGCAAAGTATTACCAGCGATCGGAGAGCCAGAAATATCAAGAAACGTAATAGTTGCCCCACTAACTAGTCCAACTATTCATGTAAAAGACTGTGGCTCCAACGATGTGTGGATAACGCCTTTATCAGGAAATTGTAAGGGATTTCAGATATGCCAATATGGATCTCTCTGGCAGGCGCAGTGCTACATGGGGTACCTCTTTGATCCTGAGAATTTGGTAAGTAGATGCTATATCCTGACCAGTATGTAAATAATTTAATACAATTATCAATAAAATTTAAGCTCTTTTTAAATATTAATATAAAAACCGAACAATTATTAAGCGCTGACAGATATTCTTCGTAATATATCAACATGATTGTAGATAATTTCCATTATTCTTATTTTTCCAGAAATGTTTACCAGAAGACGAAATGTCATGTATTAGTGCTTCTAATCCTCAGGACACAGCAAAAGCGGTCATTACACCATTTACCTCAACAACACAGAGACCTACCACTTCAGCACCTAGTTCGATACCAGTAACTTTAGATACAGCAGTTCCTTTAACAGCGATTGAATCTATTGTTGATCCCGAAATTACAACCAGGCCAGATCTTTTAACAGATAAATCAAAAACAAAGGGAACTAGTGTCGTGCCAGACTCTAATAATATTCCAATAACATCAAATACTGCCGTGCCGATATCAAAAACTGATTCTATTGTTGAATCTCTAACTACAATCATGCCAGACTCTATCTCAAGAGAAAAGAAATATAATTGTAAGCATGGTGGTTGGTGTACCACTATGCATCCAAACTTCATAGAAATCTTAAATAACTCGATTATAAATAAAACAAGTCTCGCGCATGATTCTAGTCCTATACAAATAACTTTTACTTCACCAGTATCTATAACAGAAAATGCATTTAGTAGTAGTACAATTTCATCAGAATCATTTTCAACAAATAAACATGCAACGCCTACCATGGCAACAGTTTCTACTATTAAACAAATATATACAACCATGCAAAAATCCACCACCACAACGGAAAATAATTTTAAACTGGTAACTGAAACTTCTGTACCTATATTAAATGAAGTAAATGAACCCGACCCTACTATACCTCCAAAGATGACAGACCAAATCCCTTATTCATTTCACTCACAAAAGCCCACCACTACAAATAAAATTAATTTTACACCAGAAACTTCCTCGAAACCGACATTAATATCTTCTTCTGAATTCATGACAGTACCCATTGTGTCGCCAAAAAATATAGCTGCGTCAGCATCTACAGTTACAGCAAAACCTATTATTCTGCCAGAATACACAACAACACCTGCAGTTTTCCAAGTAATTACGTCTACATCAATATATGTGTCCCCATCAGACGTCACAAATACACCAGTTTCTACCACCGCCGAATCTATTACTATGCCCCTGCCTGAAACAAACACACAATGTACTATATCGAAAGAAACACAAAATCCTTTGGAAACACTAAATGCTATATCAAAATCTGGGAAAACAGTCGACTTTAATACAGAAACAGACAATTTAGGCACTTCAAATTATGCAATACTACCAATAGTCACCGAAGAATGTGGACCGACACATTTGGGGATAAAACCAGTACCAGAGAACTGTATCAAGTTCTGGATATGTCATGATGGATTTAAATGGCAGGCTCAGTGCAGTAAGGGTTACCTATTTGATTCTGAAAAAATGGTGAGTGCTTCCATAATAAGTTTTTTAGTATCGTTAATGTGGGCGCCAAACTCAAATATTGGCTATATTTAAGTTGCAAATTTAAATTTCATAGTCATATTCATTAATATTTATTTTAATATTGATTACCGCTGTGTCGTATGTCTTTAAATATAATTTATGTATATTTCATTAGATGTGTCTTCCTGCACATATTGTCAACTGCGCAGCCGCATATAAAACCACTTCGTCAAACCCAACAACGGACTCCATCAACTTATTATCAGGGGATTTAAAGACACCTGTTTTTCCCGCTATGATTGCATTAAAGGCTGAAACTACCAACATGCCAAACACTACTGCCATTAAGGAAGTCACGCCAACAATAACCGTGCCCGAAGAAATAACTGCCAAAGACAACACTACGGCGTCATTCATTACTAGCCCGTCTAATGAAACAATAGAATTGCCCGCCACTATCACACTGGAAGTATCTGTTACAACATCGAAGACACTGCAGCAAAACTTTGAATCCAACTTTGAGACCATCGAAAATCATTCGAATGATGTCAATTCTCCATCTGGAATAGAAACCACGGAAAAAGCCAAGACTCTCAAAACTCCAAACTCAACAACAATTTCCATAGCTACCGATACAGAAGCAATTGTCAACGAAACCGTTCAAGCTTTATCAGATCACATACATTTTGCAACGGAAGATACTCTATCCGAAATATATAGTTGTTCATACACAGAAGAGTCTCCAATAACTTATTTACCAAACCCAGAGAATTCTAATTCTTACTTCATCTGTTACTACGGCAAAGTCTTCACAGAACTATGTCCCGACGATCACAAGTACAATGTTGAATATGAGGTAAGATATAATTAATTTGTGTACCCCTTGCTCGTCATCTTGCTTACCTTTTCCCAATTCCACTGCCGTCAACACCGACTTCTGTTCTCAGAGGTCCACCTCGTGAGACTACAGAACAGATACTGAGCAGCTGCCATAATTCTGAATTATATTTTTTTATTTCCTTTGGAAATTCTCATGGGTCCTGAACGGCTAAGCGCTAGCCGTATTAAGTGGGACTCCGGGGAGCGGAAATATGGTAACTGCACCCAACCTTCGCACTAAAACCAACGGCGCCCCCCAACAGCCCGAAACATGGCCACGGGTTTCACTCCCTAATGGTGGAACAAGCTCCGTAACTCTGATGAGGGGGTTCCTGAATTACCTTGTGTCAACTTCAAATATATGCAGTAAAGTGCTTTGTTGTTGTACTGCATTAATTAGCACTTATCTTGAGAG
This sequence comes from Clostera curtula, assembly GCA_905475355.2. Taxonomy (NCBI): domain Eukaryota; kingdom Metazoa; phylum Arthropoda; class Insecta; order Lepidoptera; family Notodontidae; genus Clostera; species Clostera curtula. Next base: position 26,535,132 of record FR997794.1, on the reverse strand, counting down.
CTATTTCACGGGACAGTGACGCATTTACCTACAGGCACTTAAGTGGCACTGGAGAGACATAAATATTAAAACATGTAATATTAGAATAGTATACTGAATGAGCACTCGTGTAATGCATGTCGAACGAATACTAATTAAAATTTGTTGTTTCGAAATGGGGTTGGTTACATAGTTAATTGCTTTCAATTCATCAAATTAGACTTATAGGTTAAGAAAGCCTTTATGATCCTAATCAGATATTATGGCTAATTCTAATCCTGTATTCTACCGTCAGATCTGCTTAGCCGAGTGTAAATTGGGAATGTTTGAGTACAGCAAAGAGCCTACCAACCCATCCGCGTACTATCTCTGCGACAATGGCGTCATAAAACAACACTTCTGCCCTGACAATCAAATCTTTGACACCGATACATTGGTAAGTCTACGGTTAGCTCACGGTGTTACTCATACCTTTAAGCTCATCATCATTTCATCATAATTACCCACTACTGAGTCGGGCCTCATGGAGAGAAATGAACCTACCGTGTCATGCTGGCACGGGGTTTGTACCAAGGTTTCCTATTTTTGCACCTAGGTGATTTTGATTTGAATTCTGTTCTCTGTATCTGTTCCTTTAGCCTCTTGAATAATATATCTCACTTGTACGTAGCATTTAGACAATGTCATATATTGTACACTGTATGTGTGAGCAACGACGTAATGGATAGCTATTTATTCGCGGACATGAATTTGATTGGCCATGACCCAAGGCCTAGTTGTCATTCATTGCGTTAACGTGTTATGTGTTTCTCTCATCTGGCGAACTTGCTCTCACTATGCTGTTTAGTGCTTTTTGTAAACAAACCCATTGATTTGAAAAAAAAAACAACTTCAGAGTTTCTTGCCGGCTCTTCTCTGTAGAGCAGCATTCCGAACCGGTGGTAGTTTCAGCATGAATGTGGGTGGACGTAAGGGTTGTGGAGATGGATAGATTGTAAGGATGAGAAATTGTGTTAGGTGTGTATGGAGACTACCACCTAGCGTGGGACAGGGGTGGTAAGATGATGATAATGGTAACTGTAAATATGACGATTGATAAGAGTTTTGTGATAAAACCTACGTAAATAAAGTTAATTTTGAGATTGAGTTTGAAATTTGTGTCTTTCAAATCCTTCATCACACTGACAACCTAAGAATATTGAGTTTATTGAATTTGTTTGAGAACACACTACAGTGTACGTCATTTGACATTTGACTCAGCCTCTATTCAAGCATTTGATTATTATTATTATAAAATCTCATACGCACCGGCAAGAAACAGCGCAGTTTGTTTTGGTTTTTTTTAGCTAGCCATTGACTAATACACATCGATCTTTCACAGATTTGCGTGAGCAAGACGTAGCTGGAATCTTCTAGAATATCATCTTATATTTAATATTTTTATAGATATTTTTAAGTGTGTAATAAAATGTTTATAAGAACATTTTGTATGATATTGAAGGAGTAACCGAGTAATTACCCTATTTAGTACTATGAATACTATAACTACTTTCACTTAATAAAATATAACTACTGAAGTATTATTTTAATTAATGTTCTTTGAAAACAACCAAAACAGAATTGAGAAACTTATTAAGGACTTTTATAAACGTAACACATGCACTATGTGTAAACCAAGTGTATCGCACGGGCAGTTTACAAACATGTAATTCACGAACACAAATGACACCCAGACTCAGAGCAAGCTCTGGTTTACACAAAGACACATGCCCGGCCCCGGAATCGAACCCGGGACCCCGTGATCCACATACAACCTGTAGACCAACGAGGCAGTATGGCGGATTTAGAATACATAAGCCACCACCCCATTACAACCTGCGGGTATCATACAGACGACAAAACGAAAATACAAGGCCGAGAAGTAAGTAGGTCGCAAGAGAAGGAAAACTTGGTACGAGACCCTGTGCCAACCAGTCTGGCAACGTGGCACAGTAGGCTAATTTCCCTCCAAGAATTTGGAGGAGGCCCGACCCAGTCGTGGGTCCTTTAGATTTAAAACGTGTTTATATCATGAATAGAAAGCATTTGTAGATAATTCAGGTAGTCATGAAATTAGTAATACGGTGTAAGGACCCTGTTAATGTCTGGGTGTTGTAAGTCTCGACTACAAGAGTTGCAGACGTTGAAAACTAAGCTAACAAAAAACGTGAACTTGAAGTGAAATGACTTCATATGAAACTGTGTCAAAATCTTAATCTATTAGATTTTGACACAATTTATGGCAATTCCCTTCACGTAGGAGGAGATACGATTCAGAAATTATTATAATGATTTGTTTAATACTTTGTCCATGACAGATTTAGAATACACAATTTACGGCTGCATTCCACCCTAAAGGTGGGTACTGACCAACGTTACGAGGTGTAATGTAACATTCGGTCAGTACCCAGCATTACGTTTACGTCAAGCGTGTGTTTAAGTTCACCAGTATACATACATACATACACATATCCTTGGACATTTCACACAACGCCATCTCGTCCCAAGCTAAGCAACTTAATGCTTGTGTTATGGTAACGAGATGGATGATAAACTACTTACATACATTTTTTTTTTGTAAATACATACATATTATAGATAGATATGACACCCAGACTCCGAGCCAGTGCCTCTGGTTTAGACAAAGACACTTGCCCGACCCCGGAATCGAACCCGGGACCCGTTGATCCAAACAGTTTGATAACAGACATGTCACAACAATAAGAACCCGTTTGGCCAGCGTGGCACAATATGCTACTTCCCCTACATGTAATTGCAGGAGGCCTAAATATTTCAGAAAATTCAATAAATACACCACTCTATAATTTAAATGTGTACACCGTCGAGATAGCGAACTTCCTGACATCACCAATCAATCGCATTTCTTACAAACAATGACGTCACACATTTCGCAAAAATGCGGATTGGGCTAAGCCTATGAGACTTTCCCATCCTTTTATCAGGCACGCTAATGGTGATGTACCTATTCAATGTACACAGACTTTGTCATCAGTCAATATTTACGATCCGATAACAATACTTATACGATTAACTTTTTATTGGCAACCAACTACAAAGTGTATAAATATAGAACTACTGTTAGCTACTGTTTTTCAAATTAACAGCGACTGTTTACTTTGTTTATTACAATTTTATTTATCTAAACGCCTTACACTTGATATAATAAGGTACATAGAGCGAAACCCTTCACGCTTTATGCGACTTAATTAACCTATCAACCGCTTACTTCCACTGCCGAACATAGGTCTCACATCAACTGCTCTCACGTAGAACCCCACCAACCATGCTTATGCGCTGATCACATCCATCTTTCCGAGTCGGAAACTTCCCACCCGACACATTTCGGTACGACCAAAAAGCCTGCTGTTTGCCGGATTATAATAGGACCTGCCACAGGGTTACACCCGTCTGACCAGAGTGGCACAGCAGGCTAATTACCTTCGTGTAATTGGCGGAGGCCCGACTCAGCAGTGGGTCTTTACGGGCTGTGAAGTATGTTAGGATTTCCTTAGCGATTTTAGTACAGGGTGTTTATGTATACCGAGAATATGCCAAGATACAAATATCTTTACAAATGAATCGTTGAAATGTATGTGCGAATACCTATAACTTCCGAACGACTGCACCAAATTGGATGATTCTTTTTTTGGTTGTGGTCGTTAATGTCAGGACAAGGTTTGTCAAAACTAACAGGTTTTTAAATATCATAATATGGCGGTGCGAAGTGTACCGGGTTAGTTTACCATTCTTCAAAAACCAGCAGCGGTTTAAATTTAGGTGCACTAAATAGTGCAAGTATGTTACTTATACTCTGTACCCATATGACGCACAGCCTAATAGTTCTATGGTGTACCAGGTGGTAATAATTATCATTAAGTACTTAACAAATAAGTGTTAGAATCAATGTGCATAAAAATAAATTGAATATATGAAAGTGCACACTGGTGTAGGTACATATAATTTTAATAAGAAACACAAAAGTGTAGTTATCAAAACCAATCCTCTTATTGACCATGTTATTACTATATCAAGAGGGTGGCGCCTGTTAAACAATATTTGTATTCAAGTCCACTCCAGGAGAGCGCGCAAAACCTCAACGCCCTGTATACGATAATTATGAACACGCGTATCTTTCATAGCGAAATGTCAGCGCTAATTAATAACACGGTGTAAAACGGTATCAGTATTATCAAAACGTATAATGATTACTCCAGAAGTGTTAACTCGATAATACAATTTTGTTATTTAAATATATTTTGTGGTACTTTTTTGTTGTGGTGTGTACAAGTGATATACTGAGTGAGAGTGGGGATTTGAACTGAGGTGAGTGTTGGGGTTGCAACCTTATTTGTTACTGGCCAGCGCAGTTTGTTCGTCTATGGCGCCCTTCTCTAGTGTTTGTGGCTTGGCTGTGGTTTTAGCCCCCGCCAGAAAAGAGGGCTAATAATATTGTGCTTGTCTGTGGCATCAAAGACGCAGAACTGATGAATGGGTTCTTTTTGTTTGAATGATAACTAGAAGAAAATCTGCTCTGTTTGAAGAGTAATTGTGATAGCGGTCCCTGGAAGTTTTCAAAATACTTTTGTTTCTTCTCATAGATGCGAGGCTACTTAGGATTATGTTGGGTGAATGTGTGTGTGTGTGTGTTGTGACACACAGTAGTTAATAAACAGTTTTTAAATATAGCCTTTATGTACATAGTGAATGTCATAGATGACAGACATGAGCTAGTTCGACCTATTATTTCGAAAATGTTAGATAAGCAAATAAGCAGTGATTAAAGTGAAAAGTATAATTTATTAGTTATTATTTGCGTATCGTGCCAGATGTACCATAACATTTCGTATTCTAAATATCTCCCTCGTCTGTTTCCCAATTCTTTGGTGTCCGGTCAAACCTTTATGTACATAGTGAATGTCATAGATGACAGACATGAGCTAGTTCGACCTATTATTTCGAAAATGTTAGATAAGCAAATAAGCAGTGATTAAAGTGAAAAGTATAATTTATTAGTTATTATTTGCGTATCGTGCCAGATGTACCATAACATTTCGTATTCTAAATATCTCCCTCGTCTGTTTCCCAATTCTTTGGTGTCCGGTCAAACCAGTAATTAAACGGAGTGGTTACGGTCTACCATCCACAACCCATCTATCAGGCAAACCGACCATTATATGGTAAGACCAGCTGTAACGACTGCCATACATGAGGACCGATGGCTTTACATACCCACCGAGGCACGAATATACCATACTATTTTGTAATGCTAGCAAATTAGCCATTAACAGTAAATCGCTATGGTTTATCATCATCCTACTTATTTATGTGTTAAATAGCGATCGCTTTCTAGCATTGACTCAATAAAAAGACACCGCAAAAGCTTAGCTAGGCACATTACATTTTAATTTAACAATATTAGTGTTTTATCCATGGGGGGAGCTGCCCTAATCGCCACGCTGGGCAGGCAAGTTGGCGACCTCAGTAATAAGATGTGACTTTATGTCAGAGCGTTGCTGCTGCCCAACGTCTGTCTGATAACCCTTAATCGCCTTGTGCGACACCCACGGGAAGATATGGGGTGGTGATATTCTGACTCGGTCACCACACGGAGAGTCAAGTCTTCGAACAATGCGTGTTACCAGCGAGACGTGGGCGTTCACAATGGGGTTTCTTATGCGGCTGAGAGTCGCTCAACGTGCGATGGAGGGAGCTATGGTCGGAGTCACACTGCGTGTTAAAACCAGAAATGAGGAAATCCGTATGGTCGCTGGGGCTTACAAGTCTTGAATGGCGTCTACATATGGGAAAGCGAAATGTGGGAAGACCCCTTACTAGGTGGACGGACGACCTTGTGAAGGTCGCTGGGATTCGGTGGATGTAGTTTGCACGACATCGTGCGTTATGGAAATCTATGGGAGGGGTCTATGTTCACTAGTGCTACTTCTGACTTCTGACTCTGACACTTCTAGACTTCTGTGGCTGATAGATATCTTGACTAAAACACTGGCGTTTTAGTCAAGATATCCCATTCCTCATATTATCGTTCTTCGATATTATAGAATCAAGATTATACTGTACATTTCTATATTAAAATACGACACTTTTTTAAAAAAATACTCAGTTTTATAATGTCTAATTGCAACTTTTCGTCCGCTGTCTGATTACTAAAGTGCACTGGGTGTGACAAATTAATAAAAATTTAGAGATCTCAAATAGATAATATCTTCTTCTTCCTCACCTTTTGCCAATTAAATTGGCGTCTCCACCAGTCTATACTGATTTGCCTATTAAAAAGGAGTGAGTGCCATCGGCCCTCCGCGCACCATCCACTGGAACAACCCGTGACCTACTATAATGTCGATAAGCTTACCAAACTAATAGTTATTTTATGAGGGCAGGAGTTGAAATATATCCAGTCATCAATATGATATAAAGTGACTGAAGAAATGAGATCAGGTGGCTTAAAAAAGCATGGTGTTACCACCCCACTCTATCTAGATGGCGTTGCTATGGGCATAAAAGAGCCTTTAGTGCCACGGGGCATGAAGGGTGAGGGCTTTTCTTCTGTTGCGGCATGATGGCCTGCCTCTTGCGTTCCTTTAGTCGCCCCTTACGATACCCCCAAGGTGGCGTGGGTGGGCATTGTGATTCTAATTCTGTCCCCACGTGGGCTTAATATACGTGGTGTAACAAAAACCCTGTAACCATAGCGCCTATCGGAGAAGCAGAAATACCTGTTTTCCTTGTTAAGTTTGCGTGAGATATCTTACGTTGTAATGTGCCTGTATTTTATCACATATTACGCGTTCCACTGAAAACCAACCAACTAGCTATTGTTATTATTATCCTACAAGCCAAATAGTTCAGGTTTTGTTATAATTATTGGTGTTTCTGTGCTTTCTTCTTGAGATAAGACACTATCGTCACCAGCTGGCCAAAATTTCAAGGACTAAGTAATTTTTCGCTTCGAATGCTTAATTTTTCCTGAATTGTTGCACACAGTACTATAGCGGGCAAATTACGGATTATTTTATAACAGCCATAGAGTTTTTGTTCCACCCTGTATGTTAGACTTGAAACTAACAGTTGCCTCTCACTACAATAAATATAGCACTGACATTCATATTGTTGATGATACACGCATATTTTTCGCTTGAAAATAGGCCTACTCATTTGTAATCCGTAATACTTAGATTAGAAATAAAAAGCTTTTAAGACTATACGATACGAGTTCACGATTAGTCGTGTTATATTTATTATAGTTATGCCTTTATAAAGCCTGTACAAAATGTTGCCTATAAAAAAGGTCATCACCGTCAACAATGATAACGTTGAAATTAAACACTTTTTAACGGGTTTATCGCGTGTATTTTACATTATTTAATTCCCGATGTTTCGAATGCTTTGCAGCAGTCGTGGTCGCGGGAGAGACTAGATGACAGTTGTCTTCAAAAGTACAAAGAAACAGTTAAAATCTACCGCCTATCATTTTGTTATTATACTACTTCTCAGCCCATAAATGACTCATTGCTTATGGGCCTACATGGAGGGTAATTAGACTACTGTGCCACGCTGGCCCGGATTGGCATAAGGTTTCGTATCAAGTTTTTATTTTCTTTCGGTTTTCGGCCGTTTGTCAACTATTACGATGGCCCCAGGATGAATGATGAATGGGGTGGCGACACTTAGTATTCTAAATCCGAATGTATTTAATGACGTTGATTAAAAGAGTGTGACGGCAGCGTACAGGCTCTGTAGGACTCCTATAAAATACCATAAAAGTCTAAAGTTAAAATATAAGAAAATAGAACTTGTAGTAACTAGTACAATTAACATATTTATTATTGATTTCTTTTTGTTTCATAAATCGAAATCTCTGCACTAGATATTTAAAACCTGCATCGCGGGGGCAATTTACTAAAATGAAATTCATGAGTACAAATGACACCCAGACTCAGACTCAAGTGCCTCTGGTGCACACGAAGACAGTTGCTCGACCCCGGAATCGAACCGTGGAGCCGTGATATAAAGACAGCTTACCTGACCCCTAGACCAACAAGGTAGTCAATACAAAAAGGCGTATGTAAGCTTTAAGAATCACGTGCGTTATAACGTTCGGTATATCGTTTTAGTATATCGGAACGGGCGTATCGTACAGTGAAAAAATCTTTTACATTGGATTTGATAGTCGAATAGTCAATCAGGAACGGCTGTGTTATCCGTAGATCTTACAAATGTATTTTAATAATAAGGTGACGCCAAAGAATTGGTAACCTATTAGATAATAAATGTTGCATCCCAGTTTACCTGGGGATAATATTTTGTGTGTACCAAACTTAAAGTTACACTGTACCTATTATCGGCCTCAAATATTATAAATGTACGTAGATATGACGTAGATACTCGTATTTTTTTTGTAAGGACAACAGAGACATGCTTAAGTTATTAAGATGACATGATGACATAAACGAAAGGCAATAACAAGTTTTCCTGGTAAGTATTGTAGCGACCAACATGCCACACATTTTCGGGTAAATTGTGTAAAGTATACACAATTTACCCGAAAAATCTGAACTAATTAAATCAAGAAATATCGCCTACAAATGCGAGAATTACCAAAAAGTACTACACCGCGATAGCGAAATTTCAAGAGCAATTGGCACAGTTAAGACTGTGACCCCTAGCCAGACATACCACCTCGTCTGGCTGGATGATCATCCCTTTGCGCCTAAAGTATATACACATTAGAACAAATAATTTTAAGCTAATTAATGAGCCATGAGATAATGAGATTGCTATGTTTGTTGAATACATTGAAATTTCGTCATTATCCTAGACCTAAATATTTATTTTATTTTTCACTTCAGTAGCTAAAACATGTAGGTTTTGCTGCCTGAAAAGAGTGAACAAAATACGATTTTGCTCATTGAGTGTGACAATAGTTATTTTCACTTCAGTAGCTCAAACATGGAGGTTTTGCTCACTAAAAACAGTGAGCAAAATGAGATTTTGCCCACTGAGTGAGACAAAGTAACTTTTTAATTATATTTCGAAACATTGTCACTCTATCTCTTTCCCGCCAATAGTCTCCCCGCTTCTTCTGTAACTGTCAATTGATAAATAAATCTATCATTAATGATCTCCCATCTGATCATTACGGGCAATTAATTACTCTTCCCAACAATAAAGCAGACGATCGATTCACATTTTCTGCTCAACCAGTTACAGGTAGGAAAATAGACAAATTCCAAAACATTGTAGCTAAGAAAACTGTGGCAATGGCTCACGTGCGTGGTGACCCGGATAGTCAATACGAAAAATTATTTAATATTATTCAGATCGAGTTCAATCGTATATTTGAATTGAAAACCTGGGCTACTCCAGGTATTTATAAGAGTAGGAATACATTAAATAATTTATACGCTTTGAAACAATTTAATTTTAATTTAGCCTTTCAGGAATACGTTAGGTCCTACTCAAAATTGTTTAAAAAAGTTTGCTATACGGCTAAATCTCTACACATTAGTCGTAAAATAAGACAATCCAGTAACAAAATTAAAACCACCTGGAACATTATTAATAACGAAACTGGCAAAGCAAAGCTACCTGAATCTAAATTTGAATTGCATATTAATGGTAGTGTAATAAATACCAACTTCGATGTAGCTCAATGCTTTAATATTTTTTTTGAAAGTATACCGAAGGAAATCACCACGTCTTTGGCTTCATCTTCTGTCCAGGCTGAGATGCTGCTCAAGGATATTGTTAGAGAGACGTCGGGCTTGCTCAGGTTCACTTATGTGACCCCTTCTGACATTGTTACAGCCTTTAATAGTATTACTTTGAAGAAAACAGGTGATTTGTGGGATATATCAACTGTTGTGATTAAAGGGGTTATTTCAGATATAGCTCCTCAGCTTGCTAATATATTTAATGAGTGTGTAGATGTGGGTGTATTCCCAAATTTAATGAAACATGGGAAAATCATCCCACTCTACAAAGCTGGCAATAAGAAAGAGCTTGGCAACTATAGACCTATTTCCATTTTGCCAGTTTTAAGTAAAATCTTTGAGAAAATCATTTTAAAACAGCTACTGCAACACTTCCACAAATATAAATTGTTACATAGTGAACAATATGGGTTCACTAAGGGTCGCTCTACGGCTGATGCCGGTGCTGTACTCTTAAAGCACATCTATGATGCATGGGAAAACTCACAAGATGCTATTGGTGTTTTCTGCGATCTATCCAAAGCTTTCGATTGTGTACATCACAACACTCTTTTGAGAAAGCTACAACACTATGGTATCAAGTTTAACGCGCTTAATCTCCTTGCGTCATACTTGAGTAGCAGAATGCAGTTTGTGGACATAAATGGAGTAAAATCTACTGGTTCGACAGTAACAATGGGCGTACCACAGGGGTCTATTCTGGGTCCGTTTTTATTTCTTATTTATATAAACGATCTCGCCTTCTTTGTAAAAGATATTTGTAACATTGTTCTATTTGCTGATGATACATCGCTTATTTTTAAAGTTGACCGTAAGAAAACAAATTTTGACGATGTAAATAGCGCACTCGTGCAAATATCTCAGTGGTTCACTGTAAACAATTTATTGTTGAATGCAGCTAAGACCAAATGCATTAGGTTTACTACCTCTTACTCAAAAAGTAGCGTTACTAAATTGATATTAAATGACAAAAATTTGGACCTAGAAGAATCTACAAAGTTTTTGGGCATTACTTTAGATTCCAAGTTACAATGGAGGCCCCACATTAATAAACTCGCTGATAAACTTAGTTCAGCAGCTTATGCTGTGAGACAGGTAAGACGGCTCACCGACGTGGATACCGCGAGACTTGTCTACTTTGGTTACTTCCATAGCGTCATGTCATATGGTATTTTGCTTTGGGGCAACGCCGCAGACATTGAAACTGTATTTGTATTACAAAAGCGTGCTGTGCGTTCCATTTACAATCTAGGACCCAAGGAATCACTTAGAAATAAGTTTTGTGATATAGGAATTTTGACTGTGGCATCGCAGTTTATCCTTGCTAATATCTTATTTGTGAGACAGAATATCAGTCTGTATAAGACCAACTGTGATGTCACTACGTCCACTATCCGTACAAGAAATGGGCATAAACTAATGATACCTCACCACAGACTGCAAAAAGCCCATGGATCTTTTGCAGGCCTCGGTGTTCGCCTGTACAATAAAATTCCTGACGCTATTGTAAATCTACCCTTCATAAAGTTCAAAAATTTTGTTAAAACTACACTAATTAATAAAGTAGTACCCTTTACCGCGTCAACGACTATATGTGTGATAATGATGCCTGGAAGTAACTGTCATTTTGTGCCTGTGCTCTGTTCCTTTGGCCCCTTCAATACTATATCTCATTGGCGAAATATTTTGTACGTAGCATTTAGAAAATGTCATATATTGTACACTGTATGTGTGAGCAATGACGCAATGGAGACCTTTAATCGCGGATTTTTTTTTTTTTTTATGGGCTCTGTCAAGGTCTATCCGTCATTCATTGCGTAAACATGTAGCGTGTTTCTCTCATCTTGCGAACTTGCTCTCACTATGCTGTTTAGTGCTTTTTGTAAACAAGAACAATAATTTAAAAAAAAGCAACTACAGAGTTTCTTGCCGGCTCTTCTCTGTAGAGCAGCCTTCCGAACCGGTGGTAGTTTCGGCATGAATGTGAGTGAACATATAGGGATTGTGAGCGATCAGAGGAGATGGAGGGATTGCAGGAATGAGGAGTTGTGTGTGAAAGGTGTGAATGTAGGTATGACGACTGATAGGTGTGTGTGGAGACTACCACCTAGTGTGGGACAGGGGCCGTAAGATGATAATGGTGTTTGTTAATATGACGATTTATAAGAGTTTTGTGATGAAACCTACGTAAATAAAGATACTTTTGAGTTTGAGTTTGAGTTTGAATAGAAAAGAGAGAGACAAAGCTCCAGCACCAACAGCTCTGATTTTGAATTCGACCTCAAAGACAAACACGTTCGGAATTTCGTACTAACTAAAGGAATTTAGCAAATATGATATTATGTCTTTTAATGTAATTTATTGAATTTTTTACTTATTGTTGTATTTAAACGAAAATAAGTATTTACTGCCTATAAACTGATATTTAACCTATAAATATTTAATTCTAGTTTCAAAAATGTTACGTAATATATTTCATCTCCTATAGTGTTCTCGCTGCTGAAGTGAAAAGTTATGTGTGTTACACGAGAGCAAAGTTTTTTGCATCTCGTGCATTTGAATCCCTCGCAACACTCAGGAATCAACTTTAGAATCACTCGCTACGCTCGTGATTCAATCATATAATCCTTCGCTTGCTCAGGATTCAAAATCAGCACCCGCAGCAAAAAACGACTTTGCTCTCTTGTTGCACAAATAACTATTGTGTTCAAAACGTAAATTCGATAAAGTGACAAGATATGTTAATATGTCTATGATGGCAATATGTACTTCTAACAGTTAACATTTCAAAGCCGTCACAGTCAGTCATTTTGGATAAGGAACGCATGTCACGGGATGTAAACGGGCAGGACAATAGGAAGCAAACAAGTGATAATCACAAATAATTAGGTATTATTGCCGTCACGTACCGTTCTACATGTGCCAATGTTTCATTTTGTAAGCTTACTATAAAGACACCGGCCGCGCGTCCGTAGGGCGCATAGACTAATGGAACGTAAGAGGCAGATTACCTCTTCCTTAGAGAAGGAAACTTGACACAAACCCTGTGCCAACCCGTCTGGCCAGCGTGGCAAAATAGGCTAATAACCCTTCATGTAACTGGAAGAGGCCAGACTCAATAGTGGGTCACCTATGGGCCGAATATTAATATTAGTAGTACATTTTCAAATACCTTCGAATTAAGCGCCCTTGCCTAACCCCACGGCAAACTTCCTTACTTAATTTGTCTTACCTTCTCTAGAGGGAGAGAGAAGATACGACATTCCTTTCAAGTGCAACTTAGCATGTACATTGATGACAATCAATGCATCGATTCGGTAGATGTTCGATGCTTGTGTATTTCTTTGTAAAACAATCTTATCGATTATGTATATAATATGTAGTCTGATAACCATGAAGACAAGTTCTGATTTACATAAAACCATAAGGCTCCGTTTGGTGACGTTTTTACACAATAATCACAAACCCACATTATCCTGAGGATGTTGTAAGGAACATCTAAAGGACCGCAAGCACCTATCTGCAAATGAAGGAAAACTTGATACAAAGCCTGTGCCAATCCGTAGGCCGTAATTTCCCTCCATGAATATGGAGGAGGCCGACTCATAAAGCAAAGGCTTGTAATTTTTTCCAGTGTCGGCACTAACATAACTGTAAGTTCTTAGATAACTCGCTCCATTATAAATGGGAGGGCCTGGGGAGGTCTTCGTGTACACCAATCCCTAGTGAGACATACTTTTGTTATTTTTTCTCTCCTCACATCTGATTTAATAAAGCGTCTATGCTAAGCTAATGTCCTTTCATACCAATTCTTGCTTATATACCAATCGCTCTTTCATTCCGCATACTTTTTCTTTCAGTCGTTCATCATTTCTCTTACCTACGAGCCCCGTTCCCTATTGATTACTTTAATATATCTAAGTGATCTGCTTTGTGTTAAATCTAAGTGATTTACTTCAGGCGGCTATTACGACACCCTGAGAATGGAATGGGGTGGTGACACTAAATAAAATGGTTAAATCCTTCACCACATGGAATGTTAATTTGGCTCTAAGTCACTAATTCTTGCTATTTCCAAAACAAAACAAAGAAAGTATTTTCAGACGAAAACGTAAATTTTCAATCCTATTTATTAAATACTACTACGATGACACTCAAGCACCTGCCTCGGTGGTTGGATCGACGGGTCCCGGGTTCGATTCCGTGGTCGGGCAAGTGTCTTTGTCTAAACCAGAGGGATTTGCTCTGAGTCTGGGTGTTATTTGTGTACGTGAATTACATGTTAGTAAACCGCCCTCGCGATGCATACGTTACAGCCAGTAGAGGGGTAGTAGAAGCGACTCTTACGACACCCCCAGGCTGAAATGGGGTGGTGACACTATGCATTCTAAATCCGTCACCACACGGAGGACGCCAGCGTTAATAACCGGTTAATTTCCCTCCTATATATTGGGGGAGACATTAGGATTATTTATGCACAATAATATTTAAGGTTTATAATTGGAATTGGAATCAAAATCAAAAGTAGACGTTCAAGTTTTTATAGTTAGGATAATTTCAAATTAATAGATAATTTACTTGCGGATATGTCAATGAAAAAACCCACATGAAATGTACATTATGTACTAACACTTAAAAATTATAAATAATGTAACTACGTTATCGGGCAATCGGTTAGATTTCTATTGGTTGGCAATTCATGACATGGCTTTGTCATTATTTAAAACAGTAATAAAGAATTTTCTGGGAATAAAAGATTATATCGATAAACGATTAGATTTCGTTTAAAGTGTCGTGATTTTTTAATTATGTATAGTTCGATTCATAAATTTGTTGGTTCATTAGTTTAAATAACTATATGAACAAAATGTTAACAAAGAAAGTAATCTTCAACGGGGTATGTTTTAGATAGGAACGCGATAGCCGATACTGAGAACCTGGCGTAAGAGATTAGGAAGGTTTAAAACTCAAGACTTCCAATATTTTTTTTACCAGTATTCTATCCGCGTCTTGTGATGGTCATTAAATATGTTCATAACAAATTATCGACTGTACTACTGATACATATAAAGCAAAATTTCAGGAAAAGGCAGGCAACATTTTTTGCAACTTAGGCTCGTTATCTTGAGAAATAAGCGTAGAGAACCCTAGTGACATCATGGGATTGTTTTAGCCTGATGACTAATGAGCATGACGTCTCGGCCGGTGTGCATATCAAGTGGTTTGGTTTTTATTTAGATCAATATTTTGTAATAATCATCGGGTCAACGCCTCAATTTCTCTCATTCAATAAAGTCAACAATGTCAATTCAATAGTCTTATGTTACGGGCGTGAAACTGAATCACAAGAATAAATAAAATTATTCTAGAATTCTTATCTTAATTATTCTTCTTATAATAGAATCCGGAGTGCAGCGAGGGATTCAAAGTCGTTCCATATCTATCCCCAAGGAAAATACTTTCCTTTAAGCACCGCACCGACTGCGAAGAATTAAGGCATCATATAAATTCGACGTGACGGATGTAGAATAGAATAGTGTCACCACCCCATTCCGTCCCGAGGGTATCATAAGAGCAGACAAAAGAAATGACAAGGCCGGAAACCTAGCCGCAATAGAAAGAAAACTTGATAACCCTTTTTTTTTTATTGTTCACCCGGGTTGAAAATCCTTTATAGACTTCCTCACCGGCCACGGGGATGGCCAGCGAGGGGAGTGTGGGACTCTCCCCCATAGTGGGGGCCTACCCACTAAACCTCCCCGGGGTGCTCCAACTCGCGTCCTGTTGCGGCATTGTGGGATCTGATGCAGAACCACGCCAAACTTGATAACTCTGTGCCAACCCGTCTGGCCAGCGTGGCTCAGTAGGCCAGTTACGCTCCATGTCATTGACGGAGGCCCGATTCAGCAGTGGGACATTTATGGGCTGAGAAGTAGTAGTAATTTCTTTGACTTTTTGGGAACAAGAATGTAGAAGGCATTTTGTCGGACTTGATGAGCTCCGGAGTCAAATCACTCGTTACTTGACAGCTGACTCATGTTCACTGCTGGGCAATAGCCTTCGCTTCGATCACCCGCACGTTCCGGTCATGCGCATCACTAAAAATATTTACAAATGGAATAATGTTTAGATATACACCATCAAACATTGTGTCTTATCTATTAATTAGTATTATTCGTCGCAAATGTCTAAACTATGCGACTAACATAACGAAATCATAGTTTACATTCCTGCATTCTTTTCAAAGGGAAATATAACCATAATAGTAAACGACACAGTATTTGCTATCAGTGTTAAATTATATATTTTATACCTTTGTCAGTAAGGTGACGGATTTAGAAAACATAATGTCACCAATGTATTCTATACTGAGGGTGTTGTAAGAGGCATAAAGGAACGGATGAGGCAGCAACCTACCCGCCGTGCCGTGGAATTGGAGGAGGCCTCACTCAGCAGTGTAAAAAGCGTACCTTTTAAAGGCTGAAGTCCAGGCAACCTTTCGAAATTATTATTTGATTCATCTATTTATCTCACTTCGTGGCCTAAGGCTTATGGTGAAGATCACCCGATGTCGCTTTATGTGAAGAAATGCTGCTCCTCCAATGTTATCAGCTAAAAATAGTAGTTTTGACTTATTATACTGTCCTTATATGTCGACTTACGCAAAATGTCACCAATCCTAAACATATCGTAAGCCCCTGTACGCACTAGCGGTTGAACCGCCTAGGCGGCTAGCCGCGCGGCCTGCCGCTTTTCTAGTTTAATATGCAACCGCTTATGTCTGTACACACTGGCAGTTGAAATTTTGTGGCGGTTTAGTAGGCCGCGCGGCTAGAAGGCTAGAAATTGAATCAGAGGAGGCCTAACTCAGTAGTGGGTCTCTGTAAACCAACTAAGCGAGCAATTCTAGATAATATTTCCACATCTGAAGCGATGCACCCCTGTTCCTGTTTGTACGAACGCGGATGTAATTTAGGTTCGTACTCGTAATAGGTATTTGTCAATTTGATCGAAATTCAAAGATCGAATACTCGTATATTTACCGATTGTCGAAGCAACTTAAAACAGTCAAATGTCGAATACCCAATAAAAATCGATGGAAAATGTGTGTGCCGTACGGTGACGGATGTAGCATAAACAGTGTCACCATCCCATTCCACCTTGAGGGTATCGCAAGACTAAAACAATGAAATGACAAGGCACTGTACTAAACCGTCTTGGAAGTGTGGCACAGTGCCCTTACAATGCCACGCTGGCCAAACGGCTTGACACAGGGTTTCGTATTCAGTTTTCCTTCTCTTGCTGCTAAGTTTTCGGCCTTGTAATTTCCTTTTGTCGGCTTTTACGACACCCTCAGGATGGGGATCGGGCGATGACACCTGGTATTCTAAATCCGTGTTATTTCTATGCAAAGGGAGTTCCAACAAAAGGCACGACATCTTATGGACTGCGCTTGAGTTAACACGGGTTAATATAGCGATTAGCTCGTGTAAGTAAACTTTTGCGGCGCAATTGTCTATTTAGTTATAAAGGTGTCATCACATAATAACACTTAAAGAAAACGGATTCTATTGTGGGAACTGGTGGATGTTTTTGTACCCGACTGTACACATCTAGTGCGTAACAGGGCGGAGTGGCTGATTTTGATCTGCGATTAATATTGGTTAGACATTGAGGCTACCGTCCGTACAGGCTAACGGGTAAGCAATTTAGTACATTTTCATGTCAAACCTCTGGCCCTAAAGAGAAACCTCCTTGTCCGGTTCCTGTCATCACTTGTTAACACCTCCTTTATCCTTTAAAGCTTGAGGCACATAATGTCGTGGGTTTTGGAATGACACCAGTTTCCAGGTCGCTTTCGTTCGTATTTTCACGAAATAAAAAACGAAACCTCTGTACTAGGTACAAACAACCTGTATCGCAGGGGCTGTTTCTACTTCTACTTCTCAACTCATAAATGACCCACTGCTGAGTCGGGCCTCCTCCAACTACATGGAGGGTAATTAAACTACTATGCCACGCCGGTCGGACGGGTTGGTGCGGCCAACTCTGCGGCTACCTTGCCGTGGTGAGAGGGCTTGTGTGCCTTCATGATCCGTTACGGCCATACCAGCTCAGGGTCACCCATACCGGGTGGGCTTACGGGGAGTGGCCAGACGAAGAGCAGCAAACGGTGTCGTATCGGGTTTGGGCTCCGAGACTCCTATTGCCCTGCGAGACCTATACTGCTGCATTGGCGGTCAACCTGGTTGGTCGCTAAGCCAAGAGTTGGCGTGGCTTCCTTCTGCGAGGCCGCTATGTCGCAGAAGGAGGCGGTGGGGATGGACGCGCCGCGGACGTGGACTGGGGCGAGGGGGACGTGTCGTTACGCGACGCTTCCTTCGCCTTAAAATAAAAATTACCTGTATTTCAAGGCTGTTAAAAAATCCGGAATGGAACCGGGACCCGTGCTGAAATGTGCAACTGAATGCTTATTACTTGATAAGTCATAGAAGTTTTCCGATCGGTAAGCACTTACCTTACCTTAACCTAAACTATAAAGCCGGTAACGAAAATCCCACCACACTTTTTTTTTTTGGTTTGGCGGGAAAAAATGCCTGACCGCACATCCCGCGTCCGGGGAGACTACGGGGTAGTGTGGGGCCCTCACCCACTAAAACAACCCGCCGTGCGCCGACACCCGCCCTCACGGTGGACCACGGGTACCGCGTTCGTTTCTACCGTGGTCCGCAGGCGGCAGCCCCATCGGGCACCCTCCCCCGTGCGACGCCCCACGCATTTGGGCGTCACACCTTCGCGGTAGGCTATACGGGCGGACGGTGGGCTATCCCCGACCCAATCGTCCGCAGCCTCGGCTAGGGCGGCATCAGGCGCAGGTGAGCGCGCCCTCTCCACCGCCTCCTTCTGCGAAATTACGTCGACGACCGTGGCGACCGCGGTCCAGGACCTGTCCCCGCCAACCATCACTCGCGCAACGGCCGGGAGCGACGGGTCCATTCCAATAACTGCAGCGAGTTCCCGGCGCTGCTCCGCCCAGGCCGGGCACGACTCGAACTGTGCTGCGTCGAGTACTCGCTGCAGTCGTAGTGGTGACAGCCCGGAGTCGGCTCTCTTCTTGCGACATCGTGCAGATATTTGCCGAAGCAACCGTGCCCCGACAACACCTGCACGAGTCGGAAGGTGAGGACTCCGTGCTGCCGCACTGCCCATTCTTCCAATATCGGCTGGAGCGCCCCTACGGTCCGCAGACCAGTCCGAGGCATCTCCAGCCGAGCCTTCCACTGTGTGAAGGTGGTGCGGCGGGCGTCATCCCGCCACGCAGTGATCGCGCTCGGCGGGGAATTGGAGCCCCCCGCCCGCACCGTCGACACCCGCCTATAAACGTTGGCGAGCACTTCCGCCTCCAAATCCCACGGGGGGGTTCCGGCCAATGCGCACGCGGCCTCGACACCTACCGTGCGGTAGCCGCGTGTGGCCCTGACCGCCACGACCATCTGCGGACGCCACAGACGGGTCCTATTATGGGCGTTCAGGGACTCCGCCCACACGTCCGATAGCCACCCTAGCTGTGCGCTTGACCTTAGAAGCAGTCACCTTTTTGTTAAAAATTGTTTGCTACTAGATAGTATGTCTGGACCTTGGATTCCAGTGAAAACCATTGGTTGGTACATACTACCAGATTACTACTACGCCTCTAGAATAGTAGTAACGATAAAGTTACTACTATCCTACAAGCGTAGTAATCTGATTTAATGAAGGTTTCTTCGCTTGTTTTTCGTACATCACTTTAGTAACGAGCTGGTGACCAAAACTGTTAGAAAAAATAGTTGGTTTATAAGTTGCTGTAGGATTTTTGTTACAGCCTGTATTTGTAATGTAAAATTTATAAAGTAAAATAACTTGCCGGCAAGCATAATATACTACATTTATTATGCTTGCCGGAAAGTTATTTTAAATAAAAGCCTAATGAAGAGAACTATGATAAAACTGAAGAATTACTCGTAAATATAATTAAAATATGATCATTATTCTATTTTACCAAAAAATTTAATTGTATTTTATTAGGAATTTAATTACTGTTTGATGGTCATTACACTAGATTGCAGGATGTTTGGTTTTATATCTGCTCAATGATATTGTAAATAATAATTCGTCTAATTCAAAAACTGAAATATGTATAGGAACCAAGCCTCACTAAAAGATAAGACAATCTTCATAACAATAAATTTGAACTGTATCATTGTGTTTTTATATTATGCTATTTCAGGGGAAATACACACATCATATATAGGGATTATGATAAAACCACGATTTTAATTGTACATTTATTGTTTGTAAATAAAATGCCCGTAGGCAGATTTAAAAAAATATATTTTACCTCATTACATTGATGGAGAGGGCAATGGAGAGGGCTATGCTCGGAGTTTCCCTGCGAGATCGAATCAGAAATGAGGAGATACGCAGGAAAACCAGGGTAACCGGCATAGCCCACCGGATTGCCAAACTTAAGTGGCAGTGGGCAGGGCACATAGCTCGCAGGACCGGCGCCCGATGGGGCAGAAAAGTCCTCGAGTGGCGACCGCGTTCCGGAAGGCGCAGTGGTGGTAGGCCTCCCACACGGTGGACCGACGACCTGGTTAAGGTCGCCGGAAAGCAGAGGATGCGGGCGGCCCAGGACCGGCCTTTGTGGAAATCCTTGGGGGAGGCCTATGTCCAGCAGTGGACGTCTTTTGGCTGAAATGATGTCATTCATCAGTGTTTTTACATTAAGGCCCAGGAATGGTGGTAGGCCTCCTCCAAATTCATAGAGGAGAGAAATAACCTTATTGTGCCACGGCGGCGATCAGAACGGCACAGGGTTTATATCAAGTTTTCCTTGTCTTGGGGCTGGGTGTCGCCTCTTACGACACCCTCAGGACGGTATGGGGCGATGACATCGTATATTCTAATTCTGTCACCAGACGAATTTTACAAAATACGTAAGAATCGTCGTACAGGGTTTAGTATGTTAGTTTATAGATACATTAAGGCAAGAATATGTGCGTTAACTTTTTTCTAGAGACATAATTTTGGTTACTAAAACAACGTTCAGAATTGTGATAGTTTTCTATTCTAGAGAAAGTTACTCTGTTTATTATGTCAAAATCTGATTGGTAGAAAGTTTGGGAAATCTCAAGAAAACCTAGACTCCCTATATATTGCCTGTATTGATTGCCTTACATCAGGGTAGATGTGGTAGAGCCATCCGGCAATTGGGAATTTTTTTTAATCGTCATAATTAAACAACTTCGCCTGCTTCAGCCTGAAATGTTTAATTAGGTTTACGTAAACTGTATTTCGATTTTAGTTACTTATTATGCCACAAACAACCCACTGCTACCAGAAAATTTGCTATAGAGGAACTACAATAGCACGTTACTGACTACCTTGTTGGTCTAGGGGTCAGATCACGGCTCCACGGTTCGATTCCGGGGTCGGGCAACTGTCTTCGTGTGAACCAGAGGCACTTGCTCTGAGTCTGGGTATCATTTGTCTTCATGAATTTCATGTTTGTAAACTGCCCCGCGATAAAGGTACACCTAGTGCAGAGGCCTCGTGTAAGAAGAAAAAAATATCTCCTTTAAATAGTTTAACGTAGTGAGAAAATGCTATTGCGCAAAGCCGCACCTAATTTTACCAACACTACATGGATGAAAAACGAGTTATGGGGTTTACTGACTTATGCTCCCCACTAGAGGCTCTGACATTAATTTACCTCGTACGCTGCCATGGCCGGAACGCGAGGCAATCGCCGTCTTCATGGGCGAGGCAAGTTCCAATGGTGCACATAAGGGATAAATAGGTTTTATATTAAGTATACACCGATATCAATCATTGCCGATGTCTATCAAATTATGCTTTATTGCAATTTGTGTTTTCGACCATTCAAGATTGTATCGGAAATGTGTACTAATGGTTGATCCCTTGGACGATAAACAATTAATTTAATTATTAAAGGGACCGCAATTGAATACATTAACATTATCTGTTATTTTCATTTTCGACACGATTTTGATAATATTGTAATTTGGTTTAATCAAAAACTGCCTGAAATCATGTACCTGCATGTTTTTAGTGCAATTTGCAGCTAATGAGATTATCAGAGTAGTAATTTAATTCAGATTTATGCGCAATGCAGGTTAAATCTAAAATCAATGCTTTAAAACTTTTCTAACAATGTCCAAAAAAGACTAATTCAATGGCTAGGGAAAAAATCGAGATATAGATTAATGATGCCGAGAACTGAAATGACATACCCACAAAGCTTACTTTGCTGAATGCGTGTTAACTAATAAAATGTATACGAATTTAATGCCAGCCCAAAAGTGATACTTTTGATGATCCTCGAAAGACTTTTGTTTAGATCGGAATGTTTTCATTTACAGATGCATGTAAAACAATTTTGATTAATATTTTATAGGAAATGTTTAACTATAATTAATCACCGTTATCTAATGGGAACCTACTCAAAGTGATAATGAAGTGGAAATCACGGGCAAGCAATTTTATCTAATAATATAAAAAAATACTAGAGACGCGAAACACATACTCGTGAAATAGTTAATGTACATAGCAATACCTGAAAAGAATAGCTTAACATTGTTAACCCATAAGTTACCCATAGTCGGGTATGGGTCGAGTTTATATAATTTTTGCTCTGGCTGACCCGCGCTGACACTGGCAGACAGAGGCCAGGGAGGAGGAGGCGACTGTACGCCCACCCCCCGCCACAGAGGCCGGTGGTGGGTTGGGGGACCCGTCATCGATGAAAGCTGCACTGACTGAGAGCACATAATTGACATAATAAATGCGTAAAGCATTCACGAAAAAATGTTCTCTAGGGGTCAGATTTAGACCTTTCCTTCTACTAATCCTTATATAGAACAGGTTTATTGACCCTATGTTTTCTAAATTCTTCGCTACACATTGAAATTAAACACTTTTTAACGGATTTATCGCGTATATATTACATAATGTAATTATACGCGATAAATCCGTTAAAAAGTGTTTAATTTCAATGTGTAATAATCGCGAAAACCTAAGAAATCATTCTTCGCTACACTTTGGTGACACTGTGTTATATCTTAATATCTAGACTATTTTGCCGGCAGTCACAAAAATATGGAATTAGCGTGACGCTATTTTGCTTGCATTCCACAGATTGTTCAATAAATGGGTCACTTATAATGTATTCCTCACCGAAGCGCAGTACTGAATTGGTCAGGTAGAGAATGATTTAGAATTCACAGTGTCCACCCATTCGGTATATAAAAAATAATTAGGGTGTTAATAATAATTGTATGGCAAACAATACAAATCAACCTTGATATCAGATGCATACTAATCCGACTCTAAATCGACTAAATTAAGATGATCAGTGAAATAGATTTGAAATAGTTTGACAAAATCTGGTCAGGTATACAAACCACCTAACTTTGTCCAAACTAATTAAGTGTAACATATGATTTTTCATATACATAATAGCTAAGATTAGTAATTAGACAGCAAGTTCTCAATATCACTGGTTTCACATAAAATAACATGAAACTCGAAAAGGCGTCTTTTGTTTACAACAATCTTGCACTACGTTCAGTCCTCGCCAATCTTTATGGGCGCTCTGAATGTAGCCGCATTACGCTGCGCACAACACAAGATCAGGTATCAGCGGGACGTACGTGGGGCGGGGAGATAGGGTGCGCCCGCGCGCTTTTTTCACCCCCAAACGTCCTCGCCACCCGCGTATTACGGTGAGTGAGCTACGATCGTATTAGTTATGAAATGTACGATGCCCAAGCTCGTACCCACGGCTACATTCACAGAGGCCATAAATATTGACGAGGACTGTATTAGTATTTTAAAACCAGTGAGGAAATTTGTTATTATAAGCTTAGGCATTATTTACTGCCACCAGTGCTTCTCAATTTGGATACCTGGTACTAATTTAACAACAATAGTTGACGGTCGCAAGGCCCAGAATTCGTTTTACCAATCAATCGATTAAGCCCACCTCTAAGGGCAATAACGTTATCAGTATCGGAATTCTTCCCAGAATCTATTTATTATTTACGATAACCGATTACTTGAACGCAAGTACCTACTTACGCAGTATGTATAACCGCCGAATGCCGATTTATCGCGTGCATCTACAATTTAGCAGTAATTGGATTATATTGATTTATATCGATGATATGCAAGCGTATTGGACAATGGTTTTCAATTTATTTTAATGTATGTAAATTATAATTTGTATGAGCGAATCGCTCGATATGTTTCGCGATCTACAAGATATCCAATATCTTGATATTTATAGACGTGACGATTAAAGTTTGCACATTATTTTAATTGGTGCGATTAATCAAGTTAGATAGTTTTCCGTTTAAAGGTTTATTGGCAAATTTTCCTAGACCACTGGACTAACTTTAGTCCTCAGCCCATAAATTACCGACTACTGAGCCGGGCCCCTCCATTTGTACACCCTCCTTATAATTGGAGGAGGCCCGACTCAGTAGTCTGCTGTGCCACGCTGGCAAGACGGATTGGCACAGGGTTTCGTTTCAATCTGTCCTTCTCTTGCGACTAGGTTATCGGCCTTGTCATCTTTGTGCGTTGATGGATGAGCGGTCGCCGAATAAATTTAATGTTGTAAATAACACTTATTTTTAGTTTTCTTTTTTATTTGCATGGCAGACGAAGAAACTTCACTTTTAAATGGTATTAAGTTCTACGCGTATTTTTCGAGTCATAGAAAAATGACGTTGTTTATGTTTTATTTTAATACATTTTAGATTGTCGATAATGTAACGCTTATCGACAATCTAAAATTTTCGATAAAATCGAAAAATTTTGATATTTACCCTTAATTTTTTGCTCCGGAACAAAAATGACATTTTTAGAAGTACCTATATAAGACACACATAAATAGAGTAATGGACAAATACTCAAAAATACCAACTAACCCTAATCTAAAAAAAACCTTAAACAGAAAAAACTAAAATATATTATTTAAAGGAGTCCCTTTAGGCAAGGTTCCGAAGATACTGGCAGCGTTCCCCCTTTGAATCGCTAGACTGATTCTTTGTCCGAGGTAGCTGCCAGCTCTCCTGTGATATCGACTAACCTTTTTGCTATTTCCTTAAAAAGGCTTATAGCGCTAGGATCCCACGGACTATGGGTCTCGACACCATCATTCATCATCATTTCAGCCAAAAGACGTCCACTGCTGGACATAGGCCTCGCCTAAGGATCTCCACAAAGGCTGGTCCTGGGCCACCCGCATCCACTGCTTTCCGGCGTCCTTAACCAGGTCGTCGGTCCACCGTGTGGGAGGCCTACCAGCACTGCTCCTTCCGGAACGCGGTCGCCACTCGAGGACTTTTCTGCCCCATCGGGCGTCGGTCCTGCGAGCTATGTGCCCTGCCCACTGCCACTTAAGTTTGGCAATCCGGTGGGCTATGTCGGTGACCCTGGTTTTCCTGCGTATCTCCTCATTTCTGATTCGATCTCGCAGGGAAACTCCGAGCATAGCCCTCTCCATTGCCCTTTGGGTGACTTTGAGCTTTCTGATGGAGCCCATAGTGAGCTCCATCAGACCATCCATCCATCAGGTCTCGACACCGAATGCGACAAATTCATATTCGGAGCCTAGAGTATTTGCATGCTTTAGCATTTTCAGCCGCTTCACAAACCGCACCAGCTCTGTTGTTGGTTCCAAGTAGATGGGAAGGGGCCAGCGTGTCTGAACAGGTTGCATCCCACACCAGCACCCGGCCCATCTTCCATTGAATCAAACTCATACCGTCCGGTCTCTTACCATCGTCTCTTGCAATGCCAGTCGGCTCAAGTAGACTTGGCACGCTGACGGTGGCAAGGAACCGGCGTATGATATTGGCATGTCTCGAGAAGTGGCCTGCACTTTTTTAGCATGACCATCCGTGATGTCCTAGCTTGTCTACATCACTGCCACACATAAATGTCCCATTTATGAGGAGCGCAGACCGGAACCCCAATAATAATAAAATAACCTAAACCACCATAGCGGATGGGTAGGGATGCTTGGGTCCAAGATTGCTCGTTCAGCTGCATATTAAGAACCGATTCGAAGCTAATATTGATTAATTCGTCCACTTGTGTCAAAAGATCTGGGCGATTCCAAAAGGAGCAGCAACGGTGCACCTGTGTACATTTTGGGACGAAAAGACAAAATGTTAAGATGCAAAGTGCATAGTGTGGACTGATTTCAATTAGACGGTCAGCAGGATTTAAAAATATCGTAATTGCATTCCATTATTAATATATTCAGAAAGTGATTCATCCGAAATAGGAGAACCTAAAAGATAAACGAAATTACTGTTAACTATTTTAATAATTGGAGCCAAAACATTGAATTTTAGTTTTACGTCATTCAAATTAAAATCGCAGTTATTTATAAAAAGTTCGCATTTTCTAAAATTAAGCTCCAAACCAATGCCTTCAAATTTATTTTTGATTATATAAAGGTCCGATAACACAGTATCCACATCACCTCCTAGGGTTCCGCCGTCCATACCAAACGTTCAATTTAGTTAGTAATCGGATATCAAGCCAAACTAAAAATTGCAGGCCCCAGGGGATCACCCTGTTGACAACCTAATTCCGAGGACAGTTCATTAGAACGGTATACCAATTTTGTTGGTTCAGCGTAACTGAGAAGACGATAATTGTGTATGTACACAGGTGCACCGTTGTTTTATTTCCGTCAGTTGGGTATCCTTATTTACCGAATTGAAATTCATAATAATCATAATAATTATTTTTGTCATAAATTTTGGGCAAAACGTCAGGCTCTCCGTAAGTTAGGAAAGAGCGTAGGGCATGGACGCCTGCCTGACACCCTCCTTTTACACCTAAGCCTAACTGTACGGGTTCAAACTCCGAATTTAATTTTGGTAAATTATGTCGTACAGCAATTTTAGAGGCCAGACGTCGTAGTGTTGCTCCAATAGCAGTTGGTCTCACCCCTCCGTCCTTTTTGGTGAGGGCAATGAGGTACGCGCCGAAAAGAATCTGAACAACTTCTGGATTGATATAACCGGATGTTTTAATTTTATATTTTTATTGTGTATCCATGTAAAGTGAATGAACTGGCGAACAAGCCGCTTAATAGTTTTCCAAGCTCTATTCTTTCCTTCAAGTACCGGGATCCCAGCTCCACATCGCTTACATGGGTGGTTACTCTATATATTCTAAATCCATCACCACGCGGACTAACTTTGACGAGTCTTACCTAGTTTAGTCAGGCTATTGAATAAGAGTTTTGGGATAAAACCTACGTAAATAAAGTTAATTTTGAGTTTTGAATCTCAACTCTTTCCCGCACCTCGCACTTTTATTTTTTTCGTTCTTTCTTTTTTCATTCACTTTACTTTTTCACTTTTTTGGCTAAATACCAGTGATGGGCATATACCCTCGTTCGTCGTTGTTTCAGCCCATTAATGACTCACTACTGAGTCAGGCCTCCTCCAACTACATGGAGAGTAAAAAAATTAAATTAAAATTTAAAACACTATAACCTTTCAAAAGTAAAAAATAAAAATAAATACTTCGCGTTGGGGGACCACTCCCACTTATTTATTACCTGACCCCTGGTCCCCCAACGCGAAGTATTTATTTTTATTTTTTACTTTTGAAAGGTTATAGTGTCGGGGGTTTATTTAAATTTAAATTTAATTTTTAATTTTATACTTTTTATAGATACATACTTATTATAATGTAGATTTTGTTAAATTGCACGTGATGCGCTTTCATTTGAGACCCCACTCGATTATATTTGCAGACATTCGGTTATTCTTCCCCACTTTCACCCCTCATAACTTTTAAACGGCTCACCCGATTTTCATTAAACATGTCTAAGAACACTCGCCCTTAACTCACCTTTCATACAAAAAATACTTTATTGAAATCGCTTCATCCGTTCGCGAGCTACGGTGCCACAGACAGACAGACAGACACGTGAAACTTATAACACCCCTCTTTTTGCGTCGGGGGTTAATTAACCTACTGTGCGACGCTGGCCAGACGAATTGGCACAGGGTTTCGTTTCAAGTGTTCCTTCTCTTGCAGCTAGGTTTTCGGCCTTGTCACTTCCTTCTGTCGGCTCTTACGACACCCTTAGGCTGGAATGGGGTGGTAGGTGACGCTATGTATTCTAAATCCGTCACCACACGGACAACTCGTTACTACCAGCAATTACATGGTTAAACCATCTGTCAGCTTTTACGCTACTGAATACGTGTAGTGACTGTCATAGATTATAGAATAGCAGCCGTAACCCACGGCTTTCCGTGCCCTCCTAAGCACGGATGAGATCAGATATTAGGTATAACACGAATGATGGACACGTTGAAACGACGGCAGCGCGATATTATAAATATGAAAATAGCAATCACGTGTTCAACCAAAAGCGCGCATTCTTTCAGGAGTCCGTGTTTGACATCACTACTTACAGAACTTGGCTCTCTAATTGAAAATGGATTGGATCCTCACAGCTCCTTTTCGAAATCTGAGTCATGGACGACATTCTGCAAATTGTGTTAAAACGAATGTCTAATCAGGCTAAAATGTTAACAATTAAAACACTGATATAAGTTATTTTGTGACGTTGTAGATTTCACGATAGGCCACTTTGAGTAGCCGAAAGCTGATATATATCCCGTAGCTGTGTGTATCTCGGCATTGTGTGTTGTGTATCCCAAAGGCTTAACAAAACAAAAATAATCGCGGAGAAACAAAAGTTAACGCAGTTTTGCGATAAAGTGACATATTACGCGGGACTCAATCGTTGGATTAACAGTGGCTGCGATTAAAAAGGTGAGGCCAGGGATTCGGAATTTATCACATCTCCACAAAGTATCTTTAAACAAAAAATATAGAGTGTATCTGTGAAAATCCTTGGGGGAGGCCTATGTCCAGCAGTGGACGTCTTTTGACTGAAATGATAATGATGGTGATAGAGTGTATTATGGAATTGTTAAAAAAAACCCGGGATGGATATGAGTCTTATTCCTCCGCATGATATTTGGGGAACCCGGTCTCTACAGTGGGTTAACATTAATAAGCTAAGAGGTGGCCGAATATGTGTATATTCACAGATTCGTTCTTATAAATGAACACACTGTATTATTTGCAATGATCTTATTGGTTGTTATCTATTTCCGCTTAATCCGCATTAATATAGCTTAAGGACGAAACGAAAAATGCGATATTTCAAAGCAAAACGTAATATTGATAAGTAGACAGTCAACTGAAATATGAACACGTGGAAAGTTGTCAATTCGGCTTTGTGACTGACTTTTGTGATTAAAAATGGTGATGATGTGGTTTTGGTGAGCGCAAATAGTTTTTTAAGAATGATTAAATACTATATATATCAACCTATTATTAATATGTGTTTCCAAAGATAAAACAAATCATTTCAGAAATAACATAAAAGCTACTAAATTATGAAACTTGATTAATAGATACCAATAAATAATACAATTTTAAAATTAGTTTCTAATATAAAAAAAAATCCGGTTTGGAAGAGATATTAAAAAAGAACATTTTTTTATATATATTAATTAACTATAAACAATACAAATATCGTTAACAAAACAATCACTATATTTTAGTTAAAGCGGAATGCACGAAATATAGGCATGCTCGGTTAGGCTGTTGTCATCCACACCAATTCTTAGATAAAATGATCAGGAGCATATGCGACTAACACACTACAAAGGAGGTTCAAATACAACATAATAGTTATTATTTTAAACTATTTAAGACTCTACTACTCTAACTTTCCTGTTTTGTAGATATTTTAAACTAATGACATGGTTAGATTAAAATGTGTGCCAAATAGAAAAGTTAGAACAGTAACAGAACGTAAAGAAGCGCAGTAACAAGTTCGCTCTTAGAATAGAATAGAAAATTGTCAGTAGTTTTTTTTTTAACTAATACCTACCGCCCAGTGATGTCACCTGTCAGAAGAAACTCCCCCTGAGTTGTCTTTTTAAACGCTAGTTTAAAATAACTATGTATATCTAGCAAAGTTACACAGTACAAGTTAGATGTACAACAAGATAATTTTATTACTAGTATTGGCACTTACCTTATTAAGCTTACAAAGCTTTTAACCATACTTAAAAATGTGGACCACTTAAATATGTATTTTTTTATGTCAATTCGTTCATTCATTTACACATTATAACATAGGTACGCTATTCACGCGAAACGTAAATCGGCGAAATTACAATTTAATAAGTAAGGATTTTATATAAGTAGTTAATTTTACGTACGTTTACGTACAAAAATAATTAAAATACATATTTTATGTTCTTTTCCTGTTTCCCACAGATATGTACAAAGTGATCCTCCTGGCACTGATAGCCTCGACATCAGCGCGCTACCTGCCCAACGGCTGCCCTTCTGACTACTCACACCTCCTGCTACCCCATGAAACCGACTGCGCTAAGTACTACCAGTGCACCCATGGGAATAGGGTAGAGATGCCCTGCCCCCCGGGCACACTCTTCGATGCCAACTTACAGGTATGATTCTTCTAATCATTCTTCTTTGTGTATATGTGTAACAGAGACCATACCACCATCCTAAGTTTATATAGTGTATTTGTATAATAGAAAACCTCCTTTTTGAAATCTATTAAAATGAAACTATTTGTTTTCAGATTTGTAACTTTGCTCACTCCGTCGTGTGTGCGCCGGGCACCACCACAACGACGACGACAATAACCCCATCAACTTCAACAACAACTCCATCAACAACTACTACTCCATCAACAACAACAACCCCATCAACAACAATAACTCCATCAACAACAACAACAACAACTCCATCAACAACAACAACTCCATCAACAACAACAACTCCATCAACAACAACGACTCCATCAACAACAACAACTCCATCAACAACGACTACTCCATCAACAACAACAACTCCATCAACTACGACAACCCCTACAACAACAACCCTATCAACAACGACGACTGCTTCAACTACGACAACTCCGTCACCTACAACAACTCTATCAACAACAACAACGGGCGATCCGCCACCTATAGATTTGTTACCAAATGGATGCCCCTCGAATCCCCATATACATTACCTGATGCCCCACGAAAGCGATTGCTCGCTATTCTATCAATGCGCAAACGGTAGAAAAGTATTGATGCACTGCGCACCTGGGACACTCTTCGACTACAGTTTGCAGGTAACCTAGAAATAGAATAATTTCATAAATGTTTTAATAGTAGTAATTAAACATATTTTAGGAGTATATGTAGATTTAATCTATCGTCCCTTTCCCGTTTATAATATAATTACCGTTATAATATAATTTTTACCAGAATCTTCATAACACCATCGAGACAGTCTTCTAGTCGAGGGGTTCGCCCTAGCCCTGGTGAGATAATAGTCAAATGCCTTATAAAGACCGAAATCGGCATGACAGCATAGCAATGGTATTGAAATGCGTTATACATGAATAGCTGTTAGGTGACAAGGCGTTTAATAATAGGTATATTTAATTTTATTCTTGAAAAAAAAAGTGTGATATACCAATTATCATGATTTAAGTAAAACTAGTGACCCACCCCATGTCCGTGCGTGTGCAATGATGAACCTCTAAATTTATCAGTGTTTCTCTACAATATTATGGATGTATTATACATATAAACCTTCCCCTTGAATCACTCTATCTATTAAAAACACCGCTTCAAAATCCGTTCCGTAGTTATAAAGATTTAAGCATACATAGGGACGGACAGACGACAGCGACTTTATTTATTACTATGTAGTGATGATATTATCTGTGTGGTAGCGGAGTAAGAATACTACCACCCCATATCTTCCCGTGGGTGTCGTAGAAGGCGACTAAGGGACAACAGACGTTGGGCAGCAGCGACGCTCTGTTCAAAACACACCATCCTTCACTGCGATCGCCAACCCGCCTGCCAAGCGTGGCGATTATGGCAAACCCCCCCCATAAATGAATGGATACAAACAGAAAAACGGCCCCCAGTCCCCGGCAGCCCCACTATTCCTTCGGCCACGGTAGCAGCCAAGGTAACGGTGGGGCAGGGGGTGCGAACAATCTCCGGCAGAGATCCGGCTACCACAAAAAACGACGGCTGCACCTGGCAACATATAACACACGGACACTGCGGACTGACGAGAAGATCGTAGAACTCGAGGAAGAGTTGAGCAAGTTGCGATGGGATATAGTGGGGTTGTCTGAAGTCCGAAGAGAGGGAGAGGACACGATAACCCTCAAATCCGGCAACTTGCTCTACTTCCGGGAGGGCGACCAACAGTCCCAAGGTGGTGTTGGGTTTATCGTCCACAAGTCCCTTGTGAACAACGTTGTTAAAATCGAGAGTGTGTCGACCAGGGTGGCGTACCTTATACTCAGAATAACCAAGCGTTATTCGCTGAAGGTCATACAGGTATACGCACCGACCTCGGCACACCCCGACGAAGCGGTGGAGACAATGTATGAGGACATTTCCTCGGCCATACATGGCTCTAGAACGCACTACACCGTTGTCATGGGGGATTTTAACGCGAAACTGGGCAAGCGGAGCGGAGATGAGCTGCAAGTGGGGCAATTTGGGTTTGGACACCGGAACCAACGGGGCCAGACTTTGGCTGGTTTTCTGGAGAAGGAGGGACTCTATATGATGAATTCCTTTTACAAAAAACCAGAACAGAGGAAATGGACCTGGTTGAGTCCGGATGGCACCACAAAAAACGAGATAGACTTCATCATGTCGACGGAAAAGCACATATTCAATGATGTCTCCGTGATCAATATGGTCAAAACCGGAAGCGATCACCGCTTAGTACGAGGCACATTGAATATCGACGTTAAGCTTGAAAGGTCGCGCCTGGTGAGGTCTACGCTGCGTCCCGTGCCAGTTCAAATTCAAAACCCGGAGAGCTTTCAGCTCGAACTGCAAAACCGCTTTATAAGCCTAGGCGTTGACGTGGACGATTATAATGACGGGTTCGTGGAGACTGTCCGCAAAGTTGGGTCGAAGTTCTGTGAGACCCAACGCCTGAAAACGGCCAAAAAGCTCTCGGACCTCACCCTAAATCTCATGGACGAGCGACGGAAAATGGTTCTGCAGTCTACAGATGATGCGACGCAGCTTCGGATGCTCAATAGACAGATATCAAAGTCCCTGAAGCGTGATATACGCCGATTCAACACGAATCGTGTTGAAGAGGCTATTGAACGTAACAGGGGCTCCAAGGTTTTTGCCAGGGATCTGTCTATTGGGCAAAGCCAGCTCGTCAGGCTGAAGACTGATGACGGCAGGATCGTCACGTCGAAGTCCGAGATTTTGGGTGAGGTCGAGAGTTTCTATGGACAACTGTACAAGTCTACACAGGAACCCGTCATAAATCTAGCAGACGACCCACGAGCTAGATTAACCCGGCACTACACAGAAGACCTCCCGGACGTCAGCCTGTGTGAGATCGGGATGGCTCTCGAGCAACTTAAAAACAACAAGGCGGCGGGTGATGACGGAATTACCGCAGAACTTCTGAAGGCGGGTGGAGAACCGATCCTTAGGGCCCTTCAGAAGTTATTCAATTCCGTCATACTCGAAGGACGAACGCCAAAGGCATGGAACAGAAGTGTGGTGGTGCTGTTCTTCAAGAAGGGAGATAACACCTTATTGAAGAACTACAGACCCATCTCACTTCTGAGCCATGTCTACAAGTTGTTCTCGAGGGTCATCACAAATCGACTCGCGTGCAGGCTTGACGATTCCCAGCCTCCCGAACAAGCCGGTTTCCGAAAAGGCTTCAGTACCGTAGACCATATTTTAATGCTACGGCAGGTTATACAGAAGACCGAGGAGTATAACCTGCCACTTTGTCTGGCGTTCGTGGACTACGAGAAAGCCTTCGATTCGATCGAGACGTGGGCAGTATTGCAGGCTCTCCAGAGGTGCCAAGTCGACTATCGGTACATCGAAGTGTTGAAGTGCTTGTATGAAAACGCCACCATGTCAGTCCGACTCCAGGACCAGACCTCGAAACCGATCCAGTTGCAGCGAGGTGTTAGACAGGGAGACGTTATCTCTCCGAAACTGTTCTCCGCTGCACTGGAAGATGTTTTCAAGGTTCTGGACTGGAAAGGGCTGGGCATTAACGTGAACGGCGAGTACATCACTCACCTTCGATTCGCTGACGACATAGTCGTAATGGCTGAGACCATGGAGGGCCTCACTACGATGCTCGATGGCCTCTGTGGAGCCTCCGAACGAGTCGGCCTTAAGATGAACATGGAGAAGACGAAGATCATGTCTAATATCCATGTTCAAGCCACTCCTGTTAACATCGGAGGTTCTACCCTCGAAGTTGTTGACCATTACATTTACCTGGGACACACTGTCCAGTTAGGTAAGTCCAACTTCGAGAAAGAGGTCAATCGTCGGATCCAACTCGGCTGGGCAGCGTTCGGGAAGCTGCGAAAGATCTTCTCGTCCACAATACCGCAGTGTCTGAAGACAAAAGTCTTCAACCAATGTGTGTTGCCAGTGATGACATATGGAACAGAGACGTGGTCGCTCACTATGGGCTCCATCAGAAGGCTCAAAGTCACCCAAAGGGCAATGGAGAGGGCTATGCTCGGAGTTTCCCTGCGAGATCGAATCAGAAATGAGGAGATACGCAGGAAAACCAGGGTCACCGACATAGCCCACCGGATTGCCAAACTTAAGTGGCAGTGGGCAGGGCACATAGCTCGCAGGACCGACGCCCGATGGGGCAGAAAAGTCCTCGAGTGGCGACCGCGTTCCGGAAGGCGCAGTGCTGGTAGGCCTCCCACACGGTGGACCGACGACCTGGTTAAGATCGCCGGAAAGCAGTGGATGCGGGCGGCCCAGGACCGGCCTTTGTGGAAATCCTTGGGGGAGGCCTATGTCCAGCAGTGGACGTCCTTTGGCTGAAATGATGATGATGATGATGATGAGTGATGATGATAATGCTTCTCATTGAAATCTTGTATCACTCACAAATTGCAGGTTTGCAATTGGCCTTTCGCTGTTGAATGCGCCTCAGGGACAACAAGTTCGCCAGCTCAATCGTCTTCAACCGTCACCACGCCAAGTACTACAACAACATCAACTCCATCATCAACAACGAATGATCCACCGACAATTGATTATTTACCAAACGGGTGTCCCGCGGATCCCCATATCCACTACCTGTTACCACATGAAAGTGATTGCTCGTTATTCTATCAATGCTCACATGGAAGGAAAATTTTGATGCAGTGTGGAACCGGAACCCTTTTTGACTACAGCTTACAGGTAAATCGCTGAAATATATAGCTCAGGGTCACCCATGCCGGCTCAGGGTTCCCCATGCCGGGTGGGCCCACGGGGAGAAGCCAGACGAAGAGCGGCACACATAAGCGTGGTGGTGTTTGGCTCCTGGGACTCCTCTGTCCTCAGAGTTGCCTCGAGAGCCTAAAACTGCCGCGGCAAAGGCGGGCTAGATATAGCAGCGGAGGCTCAGCTAGGCCGATGGGGCTACGCAGGGGTGGCCAGGCAGGCGGGCACGTGTCATATCCCGCAGGTGCCTCTCGGTGGGTTGGAGAGCGTCCCGAGCTCCCAATTAAAGGGCGGGTCCCGCTTGTACACGCGAGCCAAGACCCCATCAAGGTCACGGAGCATGCCCCCCATTGTGGAGGAGTGAAACCCGTGGGCCTGTTTCGGGCAGTTGAGGGGCACCGTTGGTTTTAGTGGGTAGGTTGGGGCGCAATTACCATGTTTTCGCGCCTCGGAGCGAGCCCACATAACCCGGCTGGTGTTTAGCGGTGGGCTATCCATGAGAAAAAAGTAAAAATAAAGAAGAATTAAATTAAGAAAGAAGAGAAGAAGAAAATTATCATGGTGTAAGAAATCATGTCGCTCAAATCAGTCCAGTAGTTTCAGAGCCTATTCAATGCAAGCAAACAATAAAATCTTTCCTTTTTATAATATTTGTTTAGACAGGGAAGGTAAATAGCTCAACAATATTTGATAGGAGGAGGTCATAGCGCTGCGAATGGTGTCAAACATAATTCATTTGGAGTAAATGTGATGGCTCAGTCAATTCAGTTACAGTAGTTAGACCCAACTATCGTGTTATTGTCTATTGCAGTTGTTACTTGTTTGTGGCACCTTATTAGCTCACGGCTAGAGTAACCAAATAACTATATTCGCCCCATTCTATGTGGTTCTGTAGTACAAAGCCCGTAAAGACCCACTGCTGAGTCGGAGTGCAAATGGATAGACATAGGGTTATTTTTCAAGATTCCTTCTCTTACAGATAGATTTTCTCTTACGACACTCTCTGGATGGGATTGGCTGGTTCCATTATGAATTCTAAATCCGTTACCAGGGCAATAGCTCTGTAAAAATATTTAATTGTTAGCCATATTAAACTATATCACTAACATCGTTTTCCCCACTTCCATCGGGAAACGAAAAAGAAGATAAAATTCATTTACCCATAAAATATGTAACGCAGTCTTATGCAGTGTACATATTTTATGGGTAAAAAGTTAATCCATGCAATCAAGCAAAAATAACAACTGCAAAAGTTATTTATATGTAACTACAATTGCAATTAAAATATAGCCATTCATTAAACTCCCATTATCATCCCAATAGTAAATAAAAATAGCAAACCTTGGATCTTTGTCCTCAAATGGTAAAGAAAACACTGCCTACAAATATATAATAGAAGTAACATTATATTATAAAACAGTTTTCATTTGCAAATATAAAAAGTATGGTGAAAAATATTTTCAGGTGTGTAACTGGCCAAATGAAGTAGACTGCAATTATGGAACACAGACAAGCCCTTTGCCTACAGTAGCACCTACGACTAGTAATGTGCCACCAACTAGTACCCCCACTACCACGGCGCAACCAACTACCACAGATGCTCCTACTACTACAGTGCAACCAACCACTACAGATGCTCCTACTACTACAGTAGCACCAACAACAACGGATGCTCCTACTACTACAGTGCAACCAACGACCACGGATGCTCCTAATACTACAGTGCAACCAACCACTACAGATGCTCCTACTACTACAGTAGCACCAACAACAACGGATGCTCCTACTACTACAGTGCAACCAACGACCACGGATGCTCCTAATACTACAGTGCAACCAACCACTACAGATGCTCCTACTACTACAGTAGCACCAACAACAACGGATGCTCCTACTACTACGGTGGAACCAACAACAACGGATGCTCCTAATACTACAGTGCAACCAACCACTACAGATGCTCCTACAACTACAGTAGCACCAACAACAACGGATGCTCCTACTACTACGGTGGAACCAACAACAACGGATGCTCCTAATACTACAGTGCAACCAACCACTACAGATGCTCCTACAACTACAGTAGCACCAACAACAACC
Source organism: Clostera curtula (assembly GCA_905475355.2). Lineage (NCBI taxonomy): Eukaryota > Metazoa > Arthropoda > Insecta > Lepidoptera > Notodontidae > Clostera > Clostera curtula. The sequence continues at coordinate 26,497,838 of FR997794.1, read as the reverse complement.
GATGCTCCTACTACTACTACAGTAGCACCAACAACAACGGATGCTCCTACTACTACAGTGCAACCAACCACTACAGATGCTCCTTCTACCACAGTGCAACCAACGACCACAGATGCTCCTACTACCACAGAAGAGCCAACAACAACGGATGCTCCTACTACTACAGTAGCAGCAACAACAACGGATGCTTCTACTACTACAGTGGAACCAACAACAACGGATGCTCCTAATACTACAGTGCAACCAACCACTACAGATGCTCCTACCACCACAGAAGAGCCAACAACAACGGATGCTCCTACTACTACAGTAGCACCAACAACAACGGATGCTCCTACTACTACAGTGGAACCAACGACCACGGATGCTCCTAATACTACATTGCAACCAACCACTACAGATGCTCCTACCACCACAGAAGAGCCAACAACAACGGATGCTCCTACTACTACAGTAGCACCAACAACAACGGATGCTCCTACTACTACAGTGGAACCAACAACAACGGATGCTCCTAATACTACAGTGCAACCAACCACTACAGATGCTCCTACAACTACAGTAGCACCAACAACAACGGATGCTCCTACTACTACAGTAGCACCAACAACAACGGATGCTCCTGCTACCACAGTGGAACCAACGACCACGGATGCTCCTAATACTACATTGCAACCAACCACTACAGATGCTCCTACTACTACAGTAGCACCAACAACAACGGATGCTCCTGCTACCACAGTGGAACCAACAACAACGGATGCTCCTACTACTACAGTGGAACCAACAACAACGGATGCTCCTAATACTACAGTGCAACCAACCACTACAGATGCTCCTACCACCACAGAAGACCCAACAACAACGGATGCTCCTACTACTACAGTGGAACCAACAACAACGGATGCTCCTAATACTACAGTGCAACCAACCACTACAGATGCTCCTACAACTACAGTAGCACCAACAACAACGGATGCTCCTAATACTACAGTGCAACCAACCACTACAGATGCTCCTACAACTACAGTAGCACCAACAACAATTGATGCTCCTACTACTACACTGCAACCAACGACCACGGATGCTCTTACTACTACAGTAGCACCAACAACAACGGATGCTCCTACTACTACAGTGGAACCAACAACAACGGATGCTCCTAATACTACAGTAGCACCAACAACAACGGATGTTCCTACTACTACAGTGCAACCAACCACTACAGATGCTTCTACTACCACAGTGCAACCAACGACCACAGATGCTCCTACTACCACAGAAGAGCCAACAACAACAACGGATGCTCCTACTACTACAGTGCAACCAACGACCACGGATGCTCTTACTACTACAGTAGCACCAACAACAACGGATGCTCCTACTACTACAGTGGAACCAACAACAACGGATGCTCCTAATACTACAGTAGCACCAACAACAACGGATGTTCCTACTACTACAGTGCAACCAACCACTACAGATGCTTCTACTACCACAGTGCAACCAACGACCACAGATGCTCCTACTACCACAGAAGAGCCAACAACAACAACGGATGCTCCTACTACTTCAGTAGCACCAACAACAACGGATGCTTCTACTACTACAGTGGAACCAACAACAACGGATGCTCCTACTACCACAGAAGAGCCAACCACAACGAATGCTCCTACTACTACAGTAGCACCAACAACAACGGATGCTCCTACTACCACAGAAGAGCCAACCACAACGAATGCTCCTACTACTACAGTAGCACCAACGACCACGGATGCTCCTACTACCACAGAAGAGCCAACAACAACGGATAGTCCTACTACTACAGTGGAACCAACCACAACAACGGATGCTCCTAATACTACAGTGCAACCAACGACCACGGATGCTCCTACTACCACAGAAGAGCCAACAACAACGGATGCTCTTACTACCACAGAAGAGCCAACAACAACGGATGATCCTACTACTACAGTGCAACCAACGACCACGGATGCTGCTAATACTACAGTGCAACCAACCACTACAGATGCTCCTACCAGCACAGAAGAGCCAACAACAACGGATGCTCCTACTACAACAGTGGAACCAACAACAACGGATGCTCCTTATACTACAGTGCAACCAACCACTACAGATGCTCCTACAACTACAGTAGCACCAACAACAACGGATGCTCTTACTACTACAGAAGAGCCAACAACAACGGATACTCCTAATACTACACTGCAACCAACGACAACGGATGCTCCTACTACTACAGTGCAACCAACGACCACGGATGCTCCTACTACTACAGTAGCACCAACAACAACGGATGCTCCTACTACTACAGTGGAACCAACAACAACGGATGCACCAAATACTACAGTGCAACCAACCACTACAGATGCTCCTACAACTACAGTAGCACCAACAACAATTGATGCTCCTACTACCACAGTGGAACCAACAACAACGGATGCTCCTACTACCACAGAAGAGCCAACAACAATGGATACTCCTACTACTACAGTGCAACCAACGACCACGGATGCTCCTACTACCACAGAAGAGCCAACAACAACGGATGCTCTTACTACCACAGAAGAGCCAACAACAACGGATGATCCTACTACTACAGTGCAACCAACGACCACGGATGCTCCTAATACTACAGTGCAACCAACCACTACAGATGCTCCTACAACTACAGTAGCACCAACAACCACCGATGCTCCTACTACCACAGAAGAGCCAACCACGACGAATGCTCCTACTACTACAGTAGCACCAACGACAACGGATGCTCCTACTACCACAGAAGAACCAACAACAACGGATGCTCCTACTACCACAGTGGAACCAACAACAACGGATGCTCCTAATACTACAGTGCAAACAACCACTACAGATGATCCTACAACTACAGTAGCACCAACAACCACCAATGCTCCTACTACCACAGAAGAGCCAACCACAACGAATGCTCCTACTACTACAGTAGCACCAACAACAACGGATGCTCCTACTACCACAGAAGAGCCAACAACAACGGATACTCCTAATACTACACTGCAACCAACGACAACGGATGCTCCTACTACTACAGTGCAACCAACGACCACGGATGCTCCTACTACTACAGTAGCACCAACAACAACGGATGCTCCTACTACTACAGTGGAACCAACCACAACAACGGATGCTCCTAATACTACAGTGCAACCAACGACCACGGATGCTCCTACTACCACAGAAGAGCCAACAACAACGGATGCTCTTACTACCACAGAAGAGCCAACAACAACGGATGATCCTACTACTACAGTGCAACCAACGACCACGGATGCTGCTAATACTACAGTGCAACCAACCACTACAGATGCTCCTACCAGCACAGAAGAGCCAACAACAACGGATGCTCCTACTACAACAGTGGAACCAACAACAACGGATGCTCCTTATACTACAGTGCAACCAACCACTACAGATGCTCCTACAACTACAGTAGCACCAACAACAACGGATGCTCTTACTACTACAGAAGAGCCAACAACAACGGATACTCCTAATACTACACTGCAACCAACGACAACGGATGCTCCTACTACTACAGTGCAACCAACGACCACGGATGCTCCTACTACTACAGTAGCACCAACAACAACGGATGCTCCTACTACTACAGTGGAACCAACAACAACGGATGCACCAAATACTACAGTGCAACCAACCACTACAGATGCTCCTACAACTACAGTAGCACCAACAACAATTGATGCTCCTACTACCACAGTGGAACCAACAACAACGGATGCTCCTACTACCACAGAAGAGCCAACAACAATGGATACTCCTACTACTACAGTGCAACCAACGACCACGGATGCTCCTACTACCACAGAAGAGCCAACAACAACGGATGCTCTTACTACCACAGAAGAGCCAACAACAACGGATGATCCTACTACTACAGTGCAACCAACGACCACGGATGCTCCTAATACTACAGTGCAACCAACCACTACAGATGCTCCTAACACCACAGAAGAGCCAACAACAACGGATGCTCCTAATACTACAGTGCAACCAACGACCACGGATGCTCCTACTACCACAGAAGAGCCAACAACAACGGACGCTCCTACTACTACAGTGCAACCAACCACCACGGACGCTCCTACTACCACAGAAGAGCCAACAACAACGGAAGCTCTTACTACCACAGTGGAAACAACAACAACAGATGCTCCTACTACTACAGAAGAGCCAACAACAACGAATGCTCCTACTGCTACAGTAGCACCAACAACAACGGATGCTCCTACTACCACAGTGCAACCAACGACCACCGATGCTCCTACTACCACAGAAGAGCCAACAACAACGAATGCTCCTACTGCTACAGTAGCACCAACAACAACGGATGCTCCTACTACCACAGTGCAACCAACGACCACCGATGCTCCTACTACCACAGAAGAGCCAGCCACCACAGATGCCCCTACTACTACAGTAGCACCAACAACAACGGATACTCCCACTTCCACAGAAGAGCCAACAACAACGAATGCTCCTACTACTACAGTAGCACCAACAACAACGGATACTCCCACTTCCACAGAAGAGCCAACAACAACGAATGCTCCTACTACTACAGTAGCACCAACAACAACAACGGATGCTCCTTCTACTACAGTAGCACCAACAACAACGGATGCTCCTACTACTACAGTGGAACCAACAACAACGGATGCTCCTACTACTACTACAGTAGAGCTAACAACAACGGATGCTCCTACTACTACAGTGGAACCAACCACAACAACGGATGCTCCTAATACTACAGTGCAACCAACGACCACGGATGCTCCTACTACCACAGAAGAGCCAACAACAACGGATGCTCTTACTACCACAGAAGAGCCAACAACAACGGATGATCCTACTACTACAGTGCAACCAACGACCACGGATGCTGCTAATACTACAGTGCAACCAACCACTACAGATGCTCCTACCAGCACAGAAGAGCCAACAACAACGGATGATCCTACTACTACAGTGCAACCAACAACAACGGATGCTCCTACTACTACAGTGCAACCAACGACCACGGATGCTCCTACCACCACAGAAGAGCCAACAACAACGAATGCTCCTACTACTACAGTAGCACCAACAACAACGAATGCTCCTACTACTACAGTAGCACCAACAACAACGGCTGCTCCTACTACCACAGAAGAGCTTACCACTACAGATGCTCCTACTACAACGATGGCACCAACAACAACGAATGCTCCCACTACTACAGTAGCACCAACAACAACGGCTGCTCCTACTACCACAGAAGAGCTTACCACTACAGATGCTCCTACTACTACAGTAGAGCCAATAACAACGGATGCTCCCACTACCACAGAAGAGCCAGCCACCACAGATGCTCCTTCAACTACAGTAGCACCAACAACAACCGTTGCTCCTACTACTACAGTGCCACCAACCACTACAGATCCTCCTACAACTACAGTAGCACCAACAACAACCGATGCTCTTACTACCACAGTGGAACCAACAACAACGGATGCTCCTACTACAACGATGGCACCAACAACAACGAATGCTCCCACTACTACAGAAGAGCTAACCACTACAGATGCTCCTACTACTACAGTAGCACCAACAACAACGGATGCTCCTACCACCACAGAAGAGCCAACAACAACGAATGCTCCTACTACTACAGTAGCACCAACAACAACGGATGCTCCTACTACCACAGAAGAGCTAACCACTACGGATGCCCCTACTACAACGATGGCACCAACAACAACGAATGCTCCCACTACTACAGTAGCACCAACAACAACGGATGCTCCTACTACCACAGAAGAGCTTACCACTACAGATGCTCCTACTACTACAGTAGAGCCAATAACAACGGATGCTCCCACTACCACAGAAGAGCCAGCCACCACAGATGCTCCTTCAACTACAGTAGCACCAACAACCACACTGCAACCAACGACAACGGATGCTCCCACTACTACAGTGCAACCAACGACCACGGATGCTCCTACTACCACAGAAGAGCCAACAACAACGGATGCTCCTACTACCACAGAAGAGCCAGCAACAATGGATGTTCCTACTACTACACTGCAACCAACGACAACGGATGCTTCTACTACTACAGTGCAACCAACAACGACCACGGATGCTCCTTCTACTACAGAAGCACCAACAACAACGGATGCTCCTACTACTACAGTGGAACCAACAACAACGGATGCTCCTAATACTACAGTGCAACCAACGACCACGGATGCTCCTACTACCACAGAAGAGCCAGCCACCACAGATGCCCCTACTACTACAGTAGCACCAACAACAACGGATGCTCCTACTACTACAGAAGAGCCATTAACAACGGATGATCCTACTACCACTGAAGAGCCAACAGCAACGGATGCTTCGACTACTGCTGTGCAAACAACAACAACGGATGCTCCCACTACCACAGAAGAGCCTACAACTACGTTTGCTCCTACTACCACAGTGCAGTCCACAACAACGGATGCTCCTACTACTACAGTAGAGCCAACCACAACGGATGCTCCAATTACCACAGTGGAACCAACGTCCACGGATGCTCCTACTACCACAGAAGAGCTAACAACAACGGATGCTCCCACTAGTACAGTGCCACCAACAGCAACTGATGCTTCTACTAATACAGTGCAATCAACCACTATAGATGCTCCTACTACTACAGTAGAGCCAACAACAACGGACTCACCAACTACCACAGTGCAACCAACGACAATGGATGCTCCTACTACCACAGAAGAGCCAACAACAACGGATGCTCCTTCTACCAAAGCAGAGCCAACAACAACGGATGCTCCTACTACTACAATGGAGCCAACAACATCCAATGCTCCTACTACTACAGTACAACCAACAACTACAGATGCTCATTCTACTACAGGAGCGCCTTCTTCGTCGATCACGACTGAAGCAACAACTACGTCAGTAGAGTTAACAACTTTCGATGCACCTACAACTGGAAATCCGTCAACAACCGAATATACCACGATTGAAAGTACCAGTGAACCTTATGACCCTTGTCCTTTAGGTACTTACGGTAACGTGCCTCATCCAGTCTTATGTGACACTTTCTATTTCTGCGTTGGTGGAGTTGCAGTGCAGTTACTTTGTCCTTCAGGCTCGGAATTCGACCCTGAGTCCAAAGTAAGTTGATGTCCGTGAATGATTATTGTGAATCTATTAGTTATTCATTAAGTATTTAAATCATAGTAATTGATGTGAGTAAACTAACAATGTTACACCTAATAACCGCACGACCATATAAAGGCTTTGGGTGTTAGTGGATGTAATCTGCACAGGATCGTAGCAGTTGACGACTATAGCTGAAAAACATATATAGATATTTAAAACAAACACCTAATTCTCTTCCTTTAAGTTTGAATATAATATTACGCATATAATGGCCTAATTATAACTACTACTACTCAGCCCAAACATCACCCACTGCTGAGTTTGACTTCCTCCAATTACATGGTGGGTAATCAGCCTTCGGGTAATTGACCTCCTTCTTATCTTTGAATTGCCACAGTAAGAAACTGCCATACTGGCAAAAAGTAGGATGAGTATTCATTATTTCACACGGTCATCCTGTTGTTCATCTGTCCCAGATGAATCATCTTCGGGGCTTATATGCTTTGTGATACAGGTGGGCCTTGGTCGGCCTTGCTTAGTAAAAATAAGAAGGTCAACCTTACCGTATACAATACTTAGCACGTGTTGTTTAGTTGCTTAGCACTAGTCAAATTTTAATTTAGTGGTGTTCTTTTTACAGTCCTGTGTGACTATAGCTCCGGGTGGCTGCACACTTGGACCCATATCCACTACCGAAGGAAGTACAGATTCCACAGACAGTGGCTCCACGACACCGTCGCCCACTGGAGATGGAAGTGATGTCACGACTCCTAATTACGCTACAACTACTGACAGCGATACTACGGATGGAACAACGACTGAAACACCAGTCATATGTCCAGACGGGTACTGGGGTAACATGCCACATCTTCAACTTTGCAATTCCTTCTACATGTGTGCTGGTGGAAATGCTTTCCAACTGTTCTGCAGTGAAGGTTTTGAGTACGATGACAATGTGAAGGTAATTTTTGCGAGGGTTTCGAGACTTATAACAAAATATTTTTTTAATGTTCTTTAAATAAAAGCCTTGAGTTTTGGATGACGAAATCTTCCATCATATTAAGCAAAAATATGTGTGCATAAATTTTACAGGACTGCGTACCGATAGCGGAAGGTGGTTGCACTTTAGGGTCAGTCACGTCCACTAGTGCTCCTACAGAAGTTACTACACCAGAGCTATGCCCCATTGGCACTTGGGGTAATATACCCCATCCAGAAATATGCTACTCGTTCTACATGTGTACGGGAGGCACAGCAATCCAACTGTTTTGCAGCGAAGGCTTTGAATTCGATCCGGAAACACGGGTACGCTTTTATTACCTTCTAGAATATATGTTTCCTAAATACATAGTTATGACTCATCAACCTAAAAAAATCAATAAGAAAGTGATATTATGGAGCATGAGCATATACTACACTGTGTGTGGTGGTGTTTGGTCTTCCTTACTATTTGAAATATTTAGTTATAATTTATTATACTGTGTCCATTTGCTAAAATCGGGTATTAATCATTATGTTGAAATTGATTTCAGGCTTGCGTTGTTATTGCTCAAGGAGGGTGCACATGGAAACAGAATGAAAATGCAACAACTACCGCCCGCCCAAGCAATACTACTGATGTATTCCCTTCCACAACTGAAGGCATAGGCCTATCGACTACCGTATCATATGGATCTACAACAACTGGCTACGAAATTACCATAACCACAGGTGAAAATACTGATCCAAGTATAACAACTACGACAGAATGGGAAACAGAAGGTTCAGGAGATGGCACAACTGTAAATATTTATACGACACCTGCAGGATCGACAGATGGTTCTGGAGATGGTCCTGAAGAAGATTTTTCAACTACTACTGAAGGACCACTGGAAGGTTCTGGAGATGACACTACAGAAAATATTGTATCGACTACGGAAGTAGCAACAGAAGATTCTGAGTATGAAATTACAGAAAGTAGCTCAACTGCCACTACAGTTGGAGCAGGCGAGAATTCTACTGAGTTTACATCTACCACTACAGAGGCAGTAACAGGTGGATTAGGAGATGGAACAACAGAAATTATTTCAACCATTACCGAAGAGACTAGTGAAGGATCAGGAGATAATACCACAGAAGTAGTACCAACAACTACTGAAGCGAACATAAATAGTACGATAGATAGTTCCACTGAATCCGTGATATTTACTACAGAAGGCACTACTACTCCCGAGCTATGTCCTGTCGGCGTTTATGGAAATGTACCTCACCCCATGTTATGTGATTCATATTACATGTGTGTCGGAGGAAGTGCTATACCTTTACTTTGCAGTGAAGGATACGAATTTGACCCTGCAGCAGGAGTGAGTATAAAAACGGATGTTTAGAAATTTATAGACTATGCGTATTCTATATTTAAAAAAACATGGCTTTCCTATTTTGTATTATTAAACAAAATAGGTCTCGTGTGTTAGCCTTTAAGTTGAATATTCTCTAAAAAACACAAATGCAACTGCGAATCCCAAATACTTGTATGAAAATTCCGTTTCAAATGTCTTTTATTTGTTACCATAATTAAACAATATGCGATGGCCTTGTTGTTGCACAAATATCACGTATGTGGCGGCGCGACTTTGACCATAACTTGAAATACAACCATGTCTACATATGCCTAAGCGAATTTTAAAACTACAAACCTACTCGTAATAATATGGGCTAACATGTAAAACTAGTGTTTATGGAATAAGTTTTGCATTTTATTTTGCATGCTTTTGTTATATTTTATGCGAAATAAACGGTTTACTGTTAATAGCCAAATTAACCTTACAATAATGTCTGATAAATTTCTTTGTTTTAGACTTGTGTAGTAATTGCTGAGGGTGGTTGTACATTGAATCAAAATAATCCAACCACTGAAAGTAGTTCTGGCCAATCAACCACCAATTCTCTAACAAGTACCGACAAACCAGAAGAGGCACACACCACTCAAGTAGTAGAAACTACTGAGTACATAGAAACTACTACCGAAGCTGTACAAACAACTGCGAAGGATATAGAAACAACTACACCGGCTTTGTGTCCGATCGGCGTTTTTGGTAACATACCGCACCCCACTCTATGTGACTCTTACTATATGTGTGTCGGAGGAAATGCGATTCCGCTTATCTGCAGTGAAGGAGATGAATTTGACCCAGCTTTGAATGTAAGTTCTTTTTCTCTTTTATCTAGTATAAGTTTGATATGTAACAAGTAAAAAGCTTGGTTGAACTCAGTTACATTTATTAAGTTCGCTGATAACAATGAAATATACGAGTACTATCCGAATAAAACACATTTTCAGACATGTGTCGAGATTGCGGAGGGAGGCTGTACCTGGAATCAAATGACAACCCCTGAAGGAAGCTATACAGAAGGTACTACGATAGCTTCAACAGGCAATGAAAATAATCCCGAAATAACTTCAGAAAGTATTGATACTACAACAGGAATAATTGTTCAATCGACCAATTCCCCTGATACAACAATTAATATTCAAACATCTACACAAGAATCGCAATCCACCGAACATTATGAAACCACGACCGAGATGGAACAGGACACTGGCACTAGTAATATATCTAGTACGACAGAATCAGAAGCCACAACTACAACAATAACATCTGATGAAGACGAAGACGACACGGACAATGTGAATTCAACTACCGATAATACTTCTGTGGATTCTGAAGAATCGGACGTTGCAACCTCAATATGTCCCATTGACCTCTTTGGAAATATACCTCATCCAAAGTTATGTAATACATTCTATATGTGTGCAGCTGGAAACGCCCTACAGTTATTCTGTAGCGATGGATTTGAGTTTGATCCAGAAACAAAGGTAAATTCTTGCCTATAATCATTTTGCGTTTTTTTTAACAAATTATTTCTTTTTCTATCAGCAATTCTTCATTAGTCCAAAGACACACTTGATTGATTTTTGTTTTTATATTTTATAGTATATTTGTTACGAACAGTCACAGTTAAAATGGAAGTTAAAAGTAATAGTAATGTGTCTGAAAAATATATACGATTAACGTGTTTGTATCTATAAAGACGATAAATTACAGGTGTGCATGGCAATAGCTGACGGCGGCTGTACTCTTGGTTCCGGTACTACTCAAAACCCTAATAATACGGAAACCTATCCAACAACTGCCCAACCTGAATTGATACCGACAACTATTGCCGAAATAACATCTACGTCGGGAAATTCTGGTACAACTACTGAAGCATTACAAACAACGACGCCTACCTTATGTCCTATGGGAGTCTATGGGAACATACCTCACCCTGAAAGGTGTGATGCATTTTATATGTGCGCGAGCGGAAATGCTATACCACTGGTTTGCAGTGAAGGATTTGAATTTGACCAGAATTCCAAAGTAAGTATCATATGGGCTTTTTATTTAGTTATATATTATTAATAAGTTTACAATTCAGTTTGAAATACTTTGATAAATTTCAGTATACCTTGAGCTTGTTTTCCTTCCTGATCAACAATTTATTGTTAGTGGCACTCTACTAAATTAAACATTTACGATATTATATTTTAATATGATTTAACGATTTCCAAATATTCACCTAAATTGTGTACCCCAGGAATGTGTCGTGATAGCTGAAGGTGGATGTACTCTAGGAAACGTATCTAGTACTCAAAGTGCACTCGAAACCACATCAAAATCTACAACAACTGAAGAAGATGTTTTAACAACTACTGATACAAATGAAACGACCCGAAGACCACAATCAACTACTGCCAATTCTGACATAACCACCGATATATCAGGAAGTACTACTGAAACTTTAGAACAAGGTACCCCAGATGTTGGTGTCGTTATATGTCCCGTAGGAGTGATTGAAAATGTGCCTAACCCGGACAAATGCAACGCTTTCTATATATGCGCAGCTGGAAATGCTATTCCTTTGTATTGCAGTGAAGGATATGAATTTGATCCAGAGTTTAAGGTATGCAAATACATATATTAATATGTTCCAAGTCCTTCCGGCTTTCGATAATGCACACAAATTTTACACGATATGTTCTCTTATTTTGCACAAAGTGCTCTTCCGTCACCGTTTAAATATTATCAGGTTAGCGAATACTATGCACCTTTTACTGAAATCTGTCAATAACTTCTAGATTTGTATACCCATTACTGAGGGTGGATGTACCTGGACACAAGCACAACACTCGACCACCCAGCCACCCGAGGCAGGGATTACCACTGAGAGACCAACTACAACATCTATAGATGAATCTGCTGCTTCAACAGCGACTGTTGACGCTGAAACTGTTACGCCAGGATCGACAGCCAGTAATACCGTTACAGAAGAAACAGTTTTAACTACAACCGAGTCGCCTACATATGAGCAAACTAGTACAGGAGCTGAAATTACGCCTATATGTGGCGTAGGAGAATTCGGGAACAAACCCCATCCAGAGTTATGTAATTCGTTTTACATGTGCGCGGGTGGAAGCGCCTTCCCGTTATTCTGTAGCGAAGGGTTCGAATTTGACCCTGAGCTCAAGGTGTGTAAAGTAGAATTTATTTATACCGTCAGTACTACTCAAAGTGTACACCCAATGCCAATTATAGCGTTAAGTATGATTAGTTGGGAGCAAATTATCGCCAGCCGTATTTTCAACAGATACCATTTTTCAGATTACACAAACCCGGAAAAAAACTTGTCTTATCTTTTTTATTATTTTATTATCTTAGATACAATTATCATAATGATTTCCCGATCATTCAAACCGAATTAGGAACGATTAAAATGGGAGCCGGATTTGTTAATAAATCTGCGTAACACATTTTCTTATTGCTGTGTTATTGGTAGAAAAACGATTAAAATAGTTATGTTTACAACAGGCATGCGCGGAGATAGCGCCTGGTGGTTGCACATTAGGGCCAGCCACAGAACCCGCTCCAGAGGGCTCGGGAAGTGACAACGATACCGTTACTGAACCCTCTCAGAACATTTGCCCCGCTGGTGCCTTCGGAAATGTACCTGATCCGGAAAAATGTAATGGTTTCTACTGGTGCGCTGGAGGAGTCGGTATACCGCTGATATGCAGTGATGGATACGAGTTTGATCCAACGGTTAAGGTAAATACTAGTACAATGTAACAATTTACAGCCACAGATATTTCTTATGCAGTTTTATGGCGGCAAACTAGCCATCTGTGCTAAGACAGCCAGACGTTCTCTAGGAGCATGTTCCCCCATAGGGAAGTGAAACGCGTGGCCCTGTTTCGGGCAGTCGGGGGAAGCCGTTGGGTTTAGTGGGTACGTTGGGGCGCAAATTACCATACTTCCACGCGCCGGAGTCCCACATACTCCATGAGAATGACCAAAGTAGGAATGTTTATTGTTCAGTAAAAATACCTAATTGAATAATAGCTCTAAGGACAATAAAACAAAGACAAACACCTTTTTTTTTTTAAATGATCTATTGATATATTTAACTATAACTAAGTATGTATCTATATTTTTTCTGTCTGTGTTATCTTCTAAACCCAAAACCTAAGCCATAACTAGCATCTAATACATCAGACAATCATATACTAATAATGGCCGGCCTGTAAATAATGTATCCAAATTGGCAGGACTGCGTAGCCATAGCGGCCGGCGGCTGCACTCTGGGCTCCGTGGACTCCACCACATGGAACCACGCGTCTGAGGGCACGGAGAAACTGGAGACCACGACGAAGGAGAACATCTGCCCGGTTGGCGTGTTTGGGAACATTCCGCATCCGGAGAGATGCGACATGTTCTACAGATGCGTTGGAGGCACTGCTATCGAACTGTCTTGCAGTGAAGGAGATGAGTTCGATCCGGAGTCGAGGGTATGTTTCCATTGATACATATAATCAGAAAGGCCACCTCGTACGGCAAACTGTGAATAATAATAAAACCCGAGAAATGGATAATAGTACCTACCTAATAAGTAGTTTAAGAACAAGTTGGGTGTATTTAACGTTGACGTGCCAAACACCAGTTAAGTCCGTGTCTAGTTCGTCATATCGTTATATCCTGGTTCTCTTCCTCATTAATGGTTCTTTAGCTCCCTGCCCTGATCCTTAATTCCATATTAAAAATAACATGAGCATATGGTACTCAAATGTTGACATCTAACCAAACACCCGTAAAAATTAAAGAGGTGTGACTGTAGGTCATTAAGTGGAATAACGATGATGATGATTTGTTGCAGACATGCGTGGCTATATCGGAATCCGGCTGCAAAGCTTCTCAAAAAAACCGACAAGCTGGTTCCAAGTGACTCCACAAACACAACTTCAACTTGATAATGGAAATGCGAAATTAAGAAATGAGCCCACATAGTATTATGGATTCAATAATTACCAAAGTACAAAATGCCAGTCTGAAAACGTTAAATTCACATAGAATTAGACAAGTGACTTTATTTAAAGTTAATAAAAGCATTGTTCTTTAATATTGTGCCTTACTTATTAATTTGACCTAACTAATTGCACTGACTGAACGGATTGCAAACGATCTATTTATTTGTTAAGCAACTATTGGCTCAGCCGAAGTTGACCATCATATTTTAAACCGTTGGCTCTCCTCTGTGCTAAACGTCGCACATTAGAGTCGCTAAAACTCTATAAATGATACTGATATTCAAGTGCTATTTACGACGAAAACAAACTTCAACTTTTTAATACGTTGGATGCTAGGCCACTTTTCATGTACTTTCAAACAATGCGCAACCAGGTTGATTAGGCCCAGGGGGAGTATTTTCGATGATGCGTACCAGGAGCCTTTAGCCCGGTTACACCTATTAGTATAAAACCTTATCTACATAATGCAGGTTCCTTTAGTTTTTACTTTCTAGGTATATTTTTCCCAGCGGTTCCAGCGGTCATAGACAACGGTCTAACGTTGTCGGTACCAATAAGTTACCTATATCATGCTTACACGAGTATGACAAGTTTATGCATTGCAGCAGCAATATTATGATATATTGTATGACACTACCAAAACAATGGGGATCAAATAAAAATAACTATTATTTCAATTGCTGTATTTATTATAAAAGAGAAAACACACAATAAAAATAACACGTATAAATATAAAATTTGAATACTAAAATACAATATTGCGAAGCACCGAATATTTGTATAGATAGAATTTAATTTGGTCTTACAGTGGTTGACGTATTTCATGTTGTATAAACAAACAACACGAACTTATTAATGCAAGGGATGAATAAAAATATATTGCCAATAATTGCATGAAATACGTCATTACCGGCAGGTAATTTAATGTGGAACTATTGTAATGATATTAATACATTATTAAAGAGAATACAATTATTGGTTTCTAGATTTGGTCGATTCACTGCCTGTTTCTTTTTTATCTTCTTCAAAGTCGGAGATAGAAGTCTTAGAAGAAATAGAAAAATCCTCTCTGCAAGGAAAATATAAATGTTATTATATTTATTTTAAAGCAGTATAAACCTCTATGAACTATTATTAAAGTTGTCCAAGTCGAGCCACTTAATCATGAAGTGGAAATTTCAGAATCCTTATCATATATTATAAAATTGTCCCCTCAATTTCATGTCTCAACATCTAACGGTTTCAGATAAGCTAGCAGTCTTGACATAGAATTGCATTCAAGATGTGAGTAAAAACGCCACCTTTATTGGGACTACTCATATAAAAATGTTAAGAATTAAGCAATATATCTCTGGTTAAAGTTAACAGTGTGAAAATTCAATTAACTCACCTTACTAGGCGGTGTTTCTGTTGGTTTGGCGTCGTTGGAGTCGCCTTCTTGTACTGTAGTAGTCGTCGTAGAAGGGGCAGTTAAATTAGAGGCAGGTATGGTAACTGGAGTAGTGACCTCAGGAGCTGATGTAGTTACATTAATCCAAGGAGCAGAATTAGTGACGTTGAGCTCTGGAGGAGACGAAGTAGTCACATTGAACTGCGGTGCTGATGTAGTGACATTGATCCAAGGAGCAGAAGTGGTGACATTGAACTGCGGTGCTGATGTAGTTACATTAATCCAAGGAGCAGAGGTAGTGACATTGACCTCTGGAGGAGACATAGTGGTCACATTGAACTGCGGTGCTGATGTAGTGACATTGATCCAAGGAGCAGAGGTGGTGACATTGAGCTCTGGAGGAGATGTAGTAGTCACATTGAACTGCGGTGCTGATGTAGTGACATTGATCCAAGGAGTAGAAGTAGTGACATTGAGCTCTGGAGGAGACATAGTGGTCATATTGAACTGCGGTGCTGATGTAGTTACATTAATCCAAGGAGCAGAGGTAGTGACATTGAGCTCTGGAGGAGACATAGTGGTCACATTGAACTGCGGTGCTGATGTAGTTACATTAATCCAAGGAGCAGAGGTGGTGACATTGAGCTCTGGAGGTGACGAAGTAGTCACATTGAACTGCGGTGCTGATGTAGTTACATTAATCCAAGGAGCAGAGGTGGTGACATTGAGCTCTGGAGGAGACATAGTGGTCACATTGAACTGCGGTGCTGATGTAGTTACATTAATCCAAGGAGTAGAGGTGGTGACATTGAGCTCTGGAGGAGACATAGTGGTCACATTGAACTGCGGTGCTGATGTAGTTACATTAATCCAAGGAGCAGAAGTAGTGACATTGAGCTCTGGAGGTGACGAAGTAGTCACATTGAACTGCGGTGCTGATGTAGTTATATTAATCCAAGGAGCAGAAGTAGTGACATTGAGTTCTGGAGGAGACGTAGTAGTCACATTGAACTGCGGTGCTGATGTAGTTATATTAATCCAAGGAGCAGAAGTAGTGACATTGAGTTCTGGAGGAGACGTAGTAGTCACATTGAACTGCGGTGCTGATGTAGTTATATTAATCCAAGGCGCAGAAGTGGTGACATTGAGCTCTGGAGGAGACATAGTGGTCACATTGAACTGCGGTGCTGATGTAGTGACATTAATCCAAGGAGCAAAGGTGGTGACATTGAGCTCTGGAGGTGACGAAGTAGTCACATTGAACTGCGGTGCTGATGTAGTTACATTGATCCAAGGAGAAGAAGCAGTAGTGACATTGAGCTCTGGAGGAGACATAGTGGTCACATTGAACTGCGGTGCTGATGTAGTTACATTAATCCAAGGAGCAGAAGTAGTGACATTGAGCTCTGGAGGAGACGAAGTAGTCACATTGAACTGCGGTGCTGATGTAGTTACATTAATCCAAGGAGCAGAAGTAGTGACATTGAGCTCTGGAGGAGACGAAGTAGTCACATTGAACTGCGGTGCTGATGTAGTTACATTAATCCAAGGAGCAGATGTGGTGACATTGAGCTCTGGAGGAGACATAGTGGTCACATTGAACTGCGGTGCTGAGGTAGTTACATTAATCCAAGGAGCAGAGGTGGTGACATTGAGCTCTGGAGGAGACATAGTGGTCACATTGAACTGTGGTGCTGATGTAGTTGCATTAATCCAAGGAGCAGAGGACGTGACATTGAGCTCTGGAGGAGACGAAGTAGTCACATTGAACTGCGGTGCTGATGTAGTTACATTGATCCAAGGCGCAGAAGTGGTGACATTGAGCTCTGGAGGAGACATAGTGGTCACATTGAACTGCGGTGCTGATGTAGTGACATTAATCCAAGGAGCAGAGGTGGTGACATTGAGCTCTGGAGGTGACATAGTGGTCACATTGAACTGCGGCGCTGATGTAGTTACATTAATCCAAGGAGCAGAGGTGGTGACATTGAGCTCTGGAGGAGATATAGTGGTCACATTGATCTGCGGCGCTGATGTAGTTACATTAATCCAAGGAGCAGAGGTGGTGACATTGAGCTCTGGAGGTGACATAGTGGTCACATTGAACTGCGGTGCTGATGTAGTTACATTAATCCAAGGAGCAGAGGTAGTGACATTGAGCTCTGGAGGAGACATAGTGGTCACATTGAACTGCGGTGCTGATGTAGTTACATTAATCCAAGGAGCAGATGTGGTGACATTGAGCTCTGGAGGAGACATAGTGGTCACATTGAACTGCGGTGCTGATGTAGTTACATTAATCCAAGGAGCAGATGTGGTGACATTGAGCTCTGGAGGAGACATAGTGGTCACATTGAACTGCGGTGCTGATGTAGTTACATTAATCCAAGGAGCAGAGGTGGTGACATTGAGCTCTGGAGGAGACGAAGTAGTCACATTGAACTGCGGTGCTGATGTAGTGACATTAATCCAAGGAGCAGAGGTGGTGACATTGAGCTCTGGAGGAGACGAAGTAGTCACATTGAACTGCGGTGCTGATGTAGTGACATTAAGCCAAGGAGCAGAGGTGGTGACATTGAGCTCTGGAGGAGACGAAGTAGTCACATTGAACTGCGGTGCTGATGTAGTGACATTAATCCAAGGGGCAGAAGTAGTGACATTGACCTCTGGAGGTGACGAAGTAGTGACATTGAACTGCGGTGTTGATGTAGTTTCGTTAGACCAAGGAGTTGACGGGGTAGTTACATTAAATTCTGGGACTGCAGTATTTGTGGCATTAAATAGCGTACTGATTTTAACTGTAGTTGCTTCATCCTCATGTTGCCTTAGTTGACAACGCTGTAACAAAGAGTTTATACAATAATCTTTTAGCCCGTACCACTGTTGAAAAGAGAAAGAGTAATAACTTCTGGCCACGAAATATATATTTTCCGTTAAGAATCCACTATACCCATCAGTATATTTATTATATTCTATTAGTTTTTTACATCAACTTCTATGACTTTATATCGGGTTAACAACATTTTTAATTAACTTTATTAGTTTTCTATTAGTCTTTGTCAGAATCAGTTATGGCCAATTACGAGTTTCCACAACATTCACACTTAAATTTTAAAAGATACTTAACAATTAAACAGCCTTTTTAACGCTGTTGTGAAAATTGCTGTTTAAATAGAAAGAATAGTTTATCAGTTACTTTTAGAATTAAATTCTATTAGTGGAATAATTAAAAGTAATCTAACATTTTTCTTTAAATTTTCCATGTAACATTTTCAGTAACAAGCTTCTGCGTGATTGTCTGAGAACATTTTTACGCACTTGTGGCTCAAATTGACACATAGTGACATTGAAAGTAAAAGATAAATGTTTTGGTAACTTTAGATCTTGGTTATATCAATATATTACCTGCTGTTCGTAGGAGAACTCGGTACCGGGTGCGCACCGCCTTGGCCTCAAATGTTTGACGTTGTTCACGCAAAGGTAAAACTTGGTGGCGTCTGACTCATGAGGCAGTAGCAGTCTCCCACTTGCAGGACAATCACTATGAGGTGCTAGTCGGGTTTCGACCTTGGACAGCGCCAACAGAGCCACCAAAAGAATATAACCTGCACAAATCAAACAAACATTTAGCCTCTCAAAAACGTGATAGTACTTATAGCTGTAGACATTTGAAGTGGGTAATCAACAAGTGATATTTAGCAGGTTGTCCCTAACATAACTGAGATCTCAGTGAGCGCACAGCACGATAAACACATCGCAATATGCAACGGAAATGTTATATTCGATTAGAAGGATAGCCCTGTTTAAAATGAACCATTCGTTTATAATCGGCATATTAATGAGTTATAATGTAAGTTTATAAACATTTTCATTACTGTATATAAAAATATGAACATGCTCTTTCCCGTGTTATTCCAGTTAAAACATTGGTGCCCATTGTGACGTTAACTTTAATGCCTGAACTTCAATGCATTTCAGAATTTGTCAATTCGCATACATTTGGTGGAGGTTTGAAGCTACTTCAAAATATACCTCGAATAAAATATAATAAATATGTTTGTCGCACAGCATGTATTGGCAAGAAAATGTAACCTAACGTGGAAATACTGAAGTACGATGAAGTCAAGCAATAAGACAACAGTAATTTATCGCGGTGTTGATACAAACAAATGTAATATTCATTCGGATAAATTCCACTGACTACAACTATTCAACAATACGAAATGATATGAAATGTAGTAATTTTAAATAAAAAAGTTACTTACGATACATTTCCAGTGTCAATTTTCCTAGTCACAATAGAGAACTCGTGTGCTGACCAAGCCAACTAAATGGCTATGTACAGTTGCGAAATCCATTTCAATTATTTGCTTATATATGAAAATTATCATTGATAACAGCCAAACTCCACTAATAATCAATGAAGTTATCTAAAACAATTAACAGATAATGGCATTGAATGGACTGGCAACGGAAGATTTCGCCGTGTGCCTACCACAACAGAATTATCAAGACAGGAAACATCCTGTGTAATCTTTTTTTTACATCTGTTCAAACGAAAATGCCACAAATGCTTTCACTAATCTTGTGTTAGCTATAAAATGGCGTTTCTTTAGCTCAGTCAATGTATTTTAAGAATCTGTAGGTGGTTCCAAACTTGATACAAGCCCTGTAACAATTCGTTTGGCCAGCGACTCACAGTGAGCTTATGGCCCGTCTCTTCTTCTGCCTGGCGTTAATCCCGGCTATTGCCAGGGTCCGCCTTCCGGCTGACCTATATATGGCCCCACTCATGAGTGGGTAATTTATGGGCTGGGAAGAAGAAGAAGTAGAAGATGGTATGCAGCTAGGTGGTGTCTCATGTGTTTATGTCCCTCGCTTAAAGGATTGCTAATCCGTGCCTGCTTCAAAGTGCAATATAGAATAACGTATTATTGCGTTTAAGTGTCATATTTATTGTAATTATCATCTCAGAAAATCTCAGAAAACGCGGAAACTCTTCATAAAACCCCCCGCTGACATAGGTCTTCCTCAATTTGCGGCGGAGCGGGTCAGGGTGGAGGATGCTCTGGCTGACTCGCGCCGCAGACAGGCTGGGGAGGAGCAAGCGACTCTACGGCCACCTCCTGTAAAGTGGCCGGTGGTGGGTCAGGGGACCTGCAAGAGGGATCACCCAGTTTTCCCGGACGTTTGACCGTTTCCCAGTTTTGATAGTCGTTTGACGAGTCGTTTCCGGAGCCCCCCTGGGGCGGCGGTATGCATAAAGCATTTCATCAGCAAAACAAAAAAAGTCATCTCCAATTGTTTGGGGGTAAATTACACAGTATACATACACACATATTAAGTAGTACAAAGACAATGTTCAAAGACATATTCAAATTAATTTATTTACAGAATATAGCTTAATTACATGGATACATACTTAATAAAGGCCCTAAATTTAAATTTGTTTTACTATTACTAAAAGAGCATGGAAATTTAACACGAGGATTGTTGCAGTGAAAGAGATTTACAATGGATGGACGATGAGTGTGAATAAAGTTTTTTTGCAAATTCTCTGATTTAGTTTACTTAGAAAGTACTAAACTACAGAGGTTCTTGTCGGCTCTTCGCTGTAGAGCTACATTTCAAATCGGTGCACATACATAGTAAATTTTCAATTTGCTATTTTGAATGCTAAAACTTTATTTCTATTTTTTTACAAAAGAGCTCTGATGAGCTTATTTGATTCAATGAATTTTAATTTGATTTAAAAGTGGAACACTTTTCTTTTTCTATTGCGGCTAGGTTTTGCTTAGTTTTTTTTAATTGCGTTAATTTGCCGATGAGATTTGTCTATCTTTTTAACAATGTTTATAAAAAAGAAGGAAAAGTTGCTTTGATAATGTTGCCACCTTGCTGTGGCGAGGGAGCTTACGTGCCTTTAGCACCCGTTGGCGCCATACTGGCTCAGTAAAAAAATACCTAATTGAATAATAGCTCTAAGGACAATAAAACAAAGACAAACACCATTTTTTTTTTTAATTATCTATTGATATATTTAACTATAACTAAGTATGTATCTATATTTTTTCTGTCTGTGTTATCTTCTAAACCCAAAACCTAAGCCATAACTAGCATCTAATACATCAGACAATCATATACTAATAATGGCCGGCCTGTAAATAATGTATCCAAATTGGCAGGACTGCGTAGCCATAGCGGCCGGCGGCTGCACTTTGGGCTCCGTGGACTCCACCACATGGAACCACGCGTCTGAGGGCACGGAGAAACTGGAGATCACGACGAAGGAGAACATCTGCCCGGTTGGCGTGTTTGGGAACATTCCGCATCCGGAGAGATGCGACATGTTCTACAGATGCGTTGGAGGCACTGCTATCGAACTGTCTTGCAGTGAAGGAGATGAGTTCGATCCGGAGTCGAGGGTATGTTTCCATTGATACATATAATCAGAAAGGCCACCTCGTACGGCAAACTGTGAATAATAATAAAACCTGAGAAATGGATAATAGTACCTACCTAATAAGTAGTTTAAGAACAAGTTGGGTGTATTTAACGTTGACGTGCCAAACACCAGTTAAGTCCGTGTCTAGTTCGTCATATCGTTATATCCTGGTTCTCTTCCTCATTAATGGTTCTTTAGCTCCCTGCCCTGATCCTTAATTCCATATTAAAAATAACATGAGCATATGGTACTCAAATGTTGACATCTAACCAACCACCCGTAAAAATTAAAGAGGTGTGACTGTAGGTCATTAAGTGGAATAACGATGATGATGATTTGTTGCAGACATGCGTGACCGACAAGCTGGTTCTAAGCAGTGCTTCCAGATTCAGTAGTAATTACAGTAGATTTACTGTATTTTAGACTTTTCTACTGTATACTGTAATGATAAAATACAGTGTATGAAAATACTGTATTTAATTTCCGATCATAAAGATTGATGAAATCTAACATGTAAAACGTATTAAACGTAAAACCAGCAGACATATTTTGGCATCAGCTAAAATTTTATCTTTTAAGAACACTGTTTACCTAATATTGCACATAAATATGTTCACATTTAATTAATTTGTTTTTAGTGCAGTTGTCTGAAGACACTAAATTCCATTTGCTGCCTCGTTTTGTACGGCAAGTATTATCTGTGCCTCACTCGAACGCTGAGTGCGACGGCAAGTTCAGTGAAATTAATAATTTAAAAGCCAAGCAGAGGAACTGTCTGATCACAAATACGGTATAGGTATAGGTCAATAGGTCATTCGTTGAAATTCCGAAAACTGCGTCAAATTTAATCCCCTTAATGAAATTATTTCGAGGATGACGCCAAAAAATTAGCAAAATCATGAGAAGGTTATTTTAAAATAACTTACAGTTATATATGTATTCACAAATAAACTAATATAGCAGCTTATTTTTCTTTTAATATTTAAACACAGTTTTACTGTAATTTTACTGTAATCGATTTTGAAATCTACTGTATTTTTTAAAGAAACTACTGTATTTTTGAGCTGAGAACACTGTAATTTTGCTTTTGGGATCTGGAAGCACTGGTTCTAAGTGACTCCACAAACACGACTTCAACTTGATAATGGAAATGCGAAATTAAGAAATGAACCCACATAGTATTATGGATTCAATAATTACCAAAGTACAAAATGCCAGTCTGAAAATGTTAAATTCACATAGAATTAGACAAGTGACTTTATTTAAAGTTAATAAAAGCATTGTTCTATAATATTGTGCCTTACTTATTAATTTGACCTAACTAATTGCACTGACTGAACGGATTGCAAACGATCTATTTATTTGTTACTAGTGGCCCGCCCCGGCTTCGTCCGTGCAAAGCGCGGGTGTGTTATACATATAAACCTTCCTCGTGAACCACTCTATCTAATAAAAAAAACCGCTTCAAAATCCGTTGCGTAGTTTTAAAGATTTAAGCATACATAGGGACGGACAGAAAACATCGACTTTGTTTTATACTACGAGTATGTAGTGAAGCAACTATTGGCTCAGCCGAAGTTGACCATCATATTTTAAACCATTGGCTCTCCTCTGAGCTCAGAGATATGTCAATGCCAGTTGTCACTCGTCACGATAATCCAGTAGGTTACGTCCGCGGCCCAGTATGCTCCCACTTGCAAACTACGTTCCATTATAAGAGCACGCAACCCGCAGCCGTGCAAGGGCGGTCGAAGTGCGCCCTTGGAAATATGTTCCGTGTGGTGACGAATTTCGAATAAATAGTGTCATCATTTCATCCTGAGGGTGTCGTAAGAGGCGACCAATGGAAGAGGCAGATCACCTCGTCCCAAGAGAAAGAAAACTTGACACAAACCCGTGCGTAGTAGTTCAAATATTTGCGTAAAGTATGCAACATTAGAGTCGCTAAAACTCTATAAATGATACTGATATTCAAGTGCTCTTTACGACGAAAACAAACTTCAACTTTATAATACGTTGGATGCTAGGCCACTTTTCATGTACTTTCAAACAATTCACTGATTTTTGTTTTTAAATATTTAATAGGCTACATGATTATGCGTGTTATTGCTTTCACAAATCTGTAAGACTTGTTTGTACCACCATCATTGTAACCCATTTATTTAAAAGAGCAACCACAGAGTTCTTTGCCGGCTCTTCTCTGTGGAATGGCGTTCCGAACCGGTGGTTAAAACTAAATGATTGGTTATTTTTATATTTCTCTTAAATTTAATACATTTTTTTGACTATTTGAAAGCATTCGCAAGAATTTATTCGAATAAAAAACATTTTTATTTTGATTTTGATAATGCGCAACCAAGTTGATTAGGCCCAGGGGGAGTATTTTCGATGATGCGTACCAGGAGCCTTTGGCCCGGTTACACCTATTAGTATAAAACCTTATCTACATAATGCAGGTTCCTTTAGTTTTTACTTTCTAGGTATATTTTTCCCAGTTAGACCGTTGTCGGTACCAATTAGTTACTTAAATCGCATGATTTAAGCATTTACACGAGTATGACAAGTTTATGCATTGCAGTAGCAATATTATGATATATTGTATGACACTACCAAAATAATCAAATATACATAACTATTATTTCAATTGCTGTATTTATTATAAAAGAGAAAACACACAATAAAAATAACACGTATAAATATAAAATTTGAATACTAAAATACAATATTACGAAGCACCGAATATTAATTTGTATAGATAGAATTTAATTTGGTCTTACAGTGGTTGACGTATTTCATGTTGTATAAACAAACAACACGAACTTATTAATGCAAGGGATGAATAAAAATATATTGCCAATAATTGCATGAAATACGTCATTACCGGCAGGTAATTTAATGTGGAACTATTGTAATGATATTAATACATTATTAAAGAGAATACAATTATTGGTCTCTAAATTTGGTCGATTCACTGCCTGTTTCTTTTTTCTTCTTCAAAGTCGGAGATAGAAGTCTTAGAAGAAATAGAAAAATCCTCTCTGCAACAAGGAAAATATAAATGTTATTACATGTATTTTAAAGCAGTTTAAACCTCTATGAACTATTAATATAGTTGTCCAAGCCGAGCCACTTAATCATGAAGTGGAAATGTCAGAATCCTTATCATCTATCTATATAAATAAAAATGAATTTCTGTTCGTTAGTCTCGCTAAAACTCAAGAACGGCTGGACCGATTTGGCTAATTTTGGTCTTGAAATATTCGCCGAAGTCCAGGGAAGGTTTAAAAGGTGAAAAAAACATTCAGGCTTCTTATTAATTGATTCTGAGGCGGTACGATGTTTGCCGGGTCAGCTAGTATATTATAAAATTGACCCCTCAATTTCATGTCTCAACATCTAACGGTTTCAGATAAGCTAGCAGTCTTGACATAGAATTGCATTCAAGATGTGAGTAAAAACGCCACCTTTATTGGGACTACTCATATAAAAATGTTAATAATTAAGCAATATATCTCTGGTTAAAGTTAACAGTGTGAAAATTCAATTAACTCACCTTACTAGGCGGTGTTTCTGTTGGTTTGGCGTCGTTGGAGTCGCCTTCTTGTACTGTAGTAGTCGTCGTAGAAGGGGCAGTTACATTAGAGGCAGGTATGGTAACTGGAGTAGTGACCTCAGGAGCTGATGTAGTTACATTAATCCAAGGAGCAGAATTAGTGACATTGAGCTCTGGAGGAGACGAAGTAGTCACATTGAACTGCGGTGCTGATGTAGTGACATTGATCCAAGGAGCAGAAGTGGTGACATTGAGCTCTGGAGGAGACATAGTGGTCACATTGAACTGCGGTGCTGAGGTAGTTACATTAATCCAAGGAGCAGAGGTGGTGACATTGAGCTCTGGAGGTGACGAAGTAGTCACATTGAACTGCGGTGCTGATGTAGTTACATTAATCCAAGGAGCAGAAGTAGTGACATTGACCTCTGGAGGTGAAGAAGTAGTCACATTGAACAGCGGTGCTGATGTAGTTACATTGATCCAAGGCGCAGAAGTGGAGACATTGAGCTCTGGAGGAGACATAGTGGTCACATTGAACTGCGGTGCTGATGTAGTTACATTGATCCAAGGAGCAGAAGTGGTGACATTGAACTGCGGTGCTGATGTAGTTACATTAATCCAAGGAGCAGTGGTGGTGACATTGAGCTCTGGAGGAGACATAGTGGTCACATTGAACTGCGGGGCTGATGTAGTTACATTAATCCAAGGAGCAGAGGTAGTGGCATTGAGCTCTGGAGGAGACATAGTGGTCACATTGAACTGCGGTGCTGATGTAGTTACATTAATCCAAGGAGCAGAAGTAGTGACATTGAGCTCTGGAGGAGACGAAGTAGTCACATTGAACTGCGGTGCTGATGTAGTTACATTGATCCAAGGCGCAGAAGTGGTGACATTGAGCTCTGGAGGAGACATAGTGGTCACATTGAACTGCGGTGCTGATGTAGTGACATTAATCCAAGGAGCAGAGGTGGTGACATTGAGCTCTGGAGGAGATGAAGTAGTCACATTGAACTGCGGTGCTGATGTAGTGACATTGATCCAAGGAGAAGAAGTAGTAGTGACATTGAGCTCTGGAGGAGACATAGTGGTCACATTGAACTGCGGTGCTGATGTAGTGACATTGATCCAAGGAGCAGAAGTGGTGACATTGAACTGCGGTGCTGATGTAGTTACATTAATCCAAGGAGCAGAGGTGGTGACATTGAGCTCTGGAGGAGACATAGTGGTCACATTGAACTGCGGTGCTGATGTAGTGACATTGATCCAAGGAGCAGAAGTGGTGACATTGAACTGCGGTGCTGATGTAGTTACATTAATCCAAGGAGCAGAGGTGGTGACATTGAGCTCTGGAGGAGACGAAGTAGTCACATTGAACTGCGGTGCTGATGTAGTGACATTAATCCAAGGAGCAGAAGTGGTGACATTGAGCTCTGGAGGAGACGAAGTACTCACATTGAACTGCGGTGCTGATGTAGTTACATTAATCCAAGGAGCAGTTGTGGTGACATTGAGCTCTGGAGGAGACGAAGTAGTCACATTGAACTGCGGTGCTGATGTAGTGACATTAATCCAAGGAGCAGAAGTGGTGACATTGAGCTCTGGAGGAGACGAAGTACTCACATTGAACTGCGGTGCTGATGTAGTTACATTAATCCAAGGAGCAGAGGTGGTGACATTGAGCTCTGGAGGAGACATAGTGGTCACATTGAACTGCGGTGCTGATGTAGTGACATTAATCCAAGGAGCAGAGGTGGTGACATTGAGCTCTGGAGGAGATGAAGTAGTCACATTGAACTGCGGTGCTGATGTAGTGACATTAATCCAAGGAGCAGAGGTGGTGACATTGAGCTCTGGAGGAAACGAAGTAGTCACATTGAACTGCGGTGCTGATGTAGTGACATTAATCCAAGGAGCAGAGGTGGTGACATTGAGCTCTGGAGGAGATGAAGTAGTCACATTGAACTGCGGTGCTGATGTAGTGACATTGATCCAAGGAGAAGAAGTAGTAGTGACATTGAGCTCTGGAGGAGACATAGTGGTCACATTGAACTGCGGTGCTGAGGTAGTTACATTAATCCAAGGAGCAGAAGTGGTGACATTGAGCTCTGGAGGAGACATAGTGGTCACATTGAACTGCGGTGCTGATGTAGTGACATTAATCCAAGGAGCAGAGGTGGTGACATTGAGCTCTGGAGGAGATGAAGTAGTCACATTGAACTGCGGTGCTGATGTAGTGACATTGATCCAAGGAGAAGAAGTAGTAGTGACATTGAGCTCTGGAGGAGACATAGTGGTCACATTGAACTGCGGTGCTGATGTAGTTACATTAATCCAAGGAGCAGAGGTAGTGACATTGAGCTCTGGAGGAGACATAGTGGTCACATTGAACTGCGGTGCTAATGTAGTTACATTAATCCAAGGAGCAGAGGTGGTGACATTGAGCTCTGGAGGAGACATAGTGGTCACATTGAACTGCGGTGCTGATGTAGTGACATTGATCCAAGGAGCAGAAGTGGTGACATTGAACTGCGGTGCTGATGTAGTGACATTAATCCAAGGAGCAGAGGTGGTGACATTGAGCTCTGGAGGAGACGAAGTAGTCACATTGAACTGCGGTGCTGATGTAGTTACATTAATCCAAGGAGCAGATGTGGTGACATTGAGCTCTGGAGGAGACATAGTGGTCACATTGAACTGCGGTGCTGATGTAGTTACATTAATCCAAGGAGCAGAAGTGGTGACATTGAATTGCGGTGCTGATGTAGTTACATTAATCCAAGGAGCAGATGTGGTGACATTGAGCTCTGGAGGAGACATAGTGGTCACATTGAACTGCGGTGCTGATGTAGTTACATTAATCCAAGGAGCAGATGTGGTGACATTGAGCTCTGGAGGAGACATAGTGGTCACATTGAACTGCGGTGCTGATGTAGTTACATTAATCCAAGGAGCAGAGGTGGTGACATTGAGCTCTGGAGGAGACATAGTGGTCACATTGAACTGCGGTGCTGATGTAGTTACATTAATCCAAGGAGCAGAGGTGGTGACATTGAGCTCTGGAGGAGACGAAGTAGTCACATTGAACTGTGGTGCTGATGTAGTGACATTAATCCAAGGAGCAGAGGTGGTGACATTGAGCTCTGGAGGAGACGAAGTAGTCACATTGAACTGCGGTGCTGATGTAGTGACATTGATCCAAGGAGCAGAAGTGGTGACATTGAACTGCGGTGCTGATGTAGTGACATTAATCCAAGGAGCAGAGGTGGTGACATTGAGCTCTGGAGGAGACGAAGTAGTCACATTGAACTGCGGTGCTGATGTAGTTACATTAATCCAAGGAGCAGATGTGGTGACATTGAGCTCTGGAGGAGACATAGTGGTCACATTGAACTGCGGTGCTGATGTAGTTACATTAATCCAAGGAGCAGAAGTGGTGACATTGAATTGCGGTGCTGATGTAGTTACATTAATCCAAGGAGCAGATGTGGTGACATTGAGCTCTGGAGGAGACATAGTGGTCACATTGAACTGCGGTGCTGATGTAGTTACATTAATCCAAGGAGCAGATGTGGTGACATTGAGCTCTGGAGGAGACATAGTGGTCACATTGAACTGCGGTGCTGATGTAGTTACATTAATCCAAGGAGCAGATGTGGTGACATTGAGCTCTGGAGGAGACATAGTGGTCACATTGAACTGCGGTGCTGATGTAGTTACATTAATCCAAGGAGCAGAGGTGGTGACATTGAGCTCTGGAGGAGACGAAGTAGTCACATTGAACTGTGGTGCTGATGTAGTGACATTAATCCAAGGAGCAGAGGTGGTGACATTGAGCTCTGGAGGAGACGAAGTAGTCACATTGAACTGCGGTGCTGATGTAGTGACATTAATCCAAGGAGCAGAGGTGGTGACATTGAGCTCTGGAGGAGACGAAGTAGTCACATTGAACTGCGGTGCTGATGTAGTGACATTAATCCAAGGAGCAGAGGTGGTGACATTGAGCTCTGGAGGAGACGAAGTAGTCACATTGAACTGCGGTGCTGATGTAGTGACATTAATCCAAGGGGCAGAAGTAGTGACATTGACCTCTGGAGGTGACGAAGTAGTGACATTGAACTGCGGTGTTGATGTAGTTTCGTTAGACCAAGGAGTTGACGGGGTAGTTACATTAAATTCTGGGACTGCAGTATTTGTGGCATTAAATAGCGTACTGATTTTAACTGTAGTTGCTTCATCCTCATGTTGCCTTAGTTGACAACGCTGTAACAAAGAGTTTATACAATAATCTTTTAGCCCGTACCACTGATGAAAAGAGAAAGAGTAATAACTTCTGGCCACGAAATATATATTTTCCGTTAAGAATCCACTATACCCATCAGTATATTTATTATATTCTATTAGTTTTTTACATCAACTTCTATGACTTTATATCGGGTTAACAACATTTTTAATTAACTTTATTAGTTTTCTATTAGTCTTTGTCAGAATCAGTTATGGCCAATTACGAGTTTCCACAACATTCACACTTAAATTTTAAAAGATACTTAACAATTAAACAGCCTTTTTAACGCTGTTGTGAAAATTGCTGTTTAAATAGAAAGAATAGTTTATCAGTTACTTTTAGAATTAAATTCTATTAGTGGAATAATTAAAAGTAATCTAACATTTTTCTTTAAATTTTCCATGTAACATTTTCAGTAACAAGCTTCTGCGTGATTGTCTGAGAACATTTTTACGCACTTGTGGCTCAAATTGACACACAGTGACATTGAAAGTAAAAGATAAATGTTTTGGTAACTTTAGATCTTGGTTATATCAATATATTACCTGCAGTTCGTAGGAGAACTCGGTACCGGGTGCGCACCGCCTTGGCCTCAAATGTTTGACGTTGTTCACGCAAAGGTAAAACTTGGTGGCGTCTGACTCATGAGGCAGTAGCAGTCTCCCACTTGCAGGACAATCACTATGAGGTGCTAGTCGGGTTTCGACCTTGGACAGCGCCAACAGAGCCACCAAAAGAATATAACCTGCACAAATCAAACAAACATTTAGCCTCTCAAAAACGTGATAGTACTTATAGCTGTAGACATTTGAAGTGGGTAATCAACAAGTGATATTTAGCAGGTTGTCCCTAACATAACTGAGATCTCAGTCAGCGCACAGCACGATAAACACATCGCAATATGCAACGGAAATGTTATATTCGATTAGAAGGATAGCCCTGTTTAAAATGAACCATTCGTTTATAATCGGCATATTAATGAGTTATAATGTAAACAAGTATAAGAAACATTTTTATTACTGTATATAAAAATATGAACATGCTGTTTCCCGTGTTGTTCCAGTTAAAACATTGGTGCCCATTGTGACGTTAACTTTAATGCCTGAACTTCAATGCATTTCAGAAATTGTCAATTCGCATACATTTGGTGGCTACTTAGGTTTGAAGCTACTTCAAAATATACCTCGAATAAAAATATAATAAATATGTTTGTCGCACAGCATGTATTTGCAAGAAAATCCTTTTACCTAACGTGGAAATACTGAAATACGATGAAGTCAAGCAATAAGACAACAGTAATTTATCGCGGTGTTGATACAAACAAATGTAATATTCATTCGGATAAATTCCACTGACTACAACTATTCAACATTAAGAAATGATATGAAATGTAGTAATTTTAAATAAAAAAGTTACTTACGATACATTTCCAGTG
Source organism: Clostera curtula (assembly GCA_905475355.2). Classification (NCBI taxonomy): domain Eukaryota; kingdom Metazoa; phylum Arthropoda; class Insecta; order Lepidoptera; family Notodontidae; genus Clostera; species Clostera curtula. Next base: position 26,466,125 of record FR997794.1, on the reverse strand, counting down.
TCAATTTTCCTAGTCACAATAGAGAACTCGTGTGCTGACCAAGCCAACTAAATGGCTATGTACAGTTGCGAAACCCATTTCAATTATTTGCTTATATATGAAAATTATCATTGATAACAGTCAAACTCCACTAATAATCAATGAAGTTATCTAAAACAATTAACAGATAATGGCATTGAATGGGCTGGCAACGGAAGGTTTCGCCGTGTGCCTACCACAACAGAATTATCAAGACAGGAAACATCCTGTTTAATCTTTTTTTTACATCTGTTCAAACGAAAATGCCACAAATGCTTTCACTAATCTTGTGTTAGCTGTAAAATGGCGTTTCTTTAGCTCAGTCAATGTATTTTAAGGATCTGTAGGTGGTTCCAAACTTGATACAAGCCCTGTAACAATTCGTTTGGCCAGCGACTCACAGTGAGCTTATGGCCCGTCTCGTCTTCTGCCTGGCGTTAATCCCGGCTATTGCCAGGGTCCGCCTTCCGGCTGAGCTATATATGGCCCCACTCATGAGTGGGTAATTTATGGGCTGGGAAGAAGAAGAAGTAGAAGATGGTATGCAGCTAGGTGGTGTCTCATGTGTTTATGTCCCTCGCTTAAAGGATTGCTAATCCGTGCCTGCTTCAAAGTGCAATATAGAATAACGTATTATTGCGTTTAAGTGTCATATTTATTGTAATTATCATCTCAGAAAACCTCAGAAAACGCGGAAACTCTTCATAAAACCCCCCGCTGACATAGGTCTTCCTCAATTTGCGGCGGAGCGGGTCAGGGTGGAGGATGCTCTGGCTGACTCGCGCCGCAGACAGGCTGGGGAGGAGCAAGCAATTCTACGGCCACCTCCTGTAAAGAGGCCGGTGGTGGGTCAGGGGACCTGCAAGAGGGACCACCCAGTTTTCCCGGACGCCCTTTGATAGTCGTTTCCGGAGCCCCCCTGGGGCGGCGGTATGCATAAAGCATTTCACCAGCAAAACAAAAAAAGTCATCTCCAATTGTTTGGGGGTAAATTACACAGTATACATACACACATATTAAGTAGTACAAAGACAATATTCAAAGACATATTCAAATAAATTTATTTATAGCTTAGATACATGGGTACATACTTAATAAAGGCCCTAAATTTAAATTTGTTTTACTATACAGGTTGGTCAAAAAGTCGTGGATCAAACGAAACCAGCGGTTAGATGGGGCCATAAGCAGCAAAAAATTGTTCTACGTGACGTCCTTAGGGTCAACCCCTGCGGAGTTACAATTGATTTCGTGTTTTTATGAGAAATTGCTTTTTTTTTACTAAAACCTGATAAAATTCGAAAAAAACTACACCCTGTATCTTTTTTATAATTTTCACTAGATTGGTACTGATGAGTCCTTTCGTTAGACATGCTATTTATGGTAGTTTATTGGGTGTGTTGAAGATAATATTAATTTTTACGAAAGCAATAATTCTTAAATCAAAACTACTTAGTTATTTACTTCGGACCCCACTGTGAAAAAAAAAATACTCTACAGAAAAGTGCCCCTGTATCACATTTTTTGGCGTATTTAATAGGGATTCTAAAAAGGTATTACACATGGCTATGCGTGGCTTCGATATCTTTCAAGGACGATCATTCGTAGCAAGGCCAGAGATAATTCATACATAAAACTCGGTTAGGCCTAATAACCTAACCTTACCCAAGCGTGATCATTTTCCGGACTACAGGGTCTTTATCGTCGTTTCAACCCTTAAATGACCCACTACTGAGTCGAGCCTCCTCTAAGTTCATGTAGGGAAATTAGCCTACTGTGCCACGCAGCCAAGACATGTTAACACAGGGTTTGTATCAAGTTTTCCTTCTCTTGCGGCTAGGTGATCTGCCTAATGCGTTCTTTTAGTCGCCTCTTACGACACCCTCAATATGGTATTTGAAATAAAACGATGTTGATGCAAACCCAGTGTCAACCCGTCTTGGCTGCGTGGCACAGTAGGCTAATTTCCCAACATGAACTTAGAGGAGGCCCGACTCAGTAGTGGGTCATTTATGGGCTGAAACGACGATAAAGACCCTGTAGTCCGGAAAACGATCACGCTTGGGTAAGGTTAGGTTAGTAGGCCTAACCGAGTTTTATGTATGAATTAACTCTGGCTTTGCTACGAATTATTATTGATTTAAAAGTGGAACACTTTTCTTTTTCTATTGCGGCTAGGTTTTCAATGATAACATTTCCTTTTGTCGGCTCTTACGACACCGTCAAGATGAAATGGGGTGGCGACAAAATCCGACACCACACGAAATAACATTCTACCTAAGCAAAGTATCTGCGAATAAATATATTAGATAGGTAGATGAAAAAAAGTACAATAACATCACGCAAGTGCAACCAGTAAGTTATCAAAGTTTCATTACTATCAGACGAGCATTATAGTGACGTCACACGCACAGTTAAGCACTCTTACAAATGAGATATGACTTATGTAGATAATGATAAGTTGGTTGCCGGATCTGCTAAACAGTCTCTTATCGCCGGAAACAAGCGATTATTCCTTTATCGATATGCGATATCCGGAAGCTATCGCTACAAACAGGTTACGTTACCTTCCTGTACTGTATATTGTGAACACATAATCCTTAATCAAATCAAAGGTGTAATGGTATGCGATACATGTTGTAACAAAACCCCTAAACATAATGACTGTGAGCAAAAAAGAGGGAATTGGTATAAAACCATTAAAGAAAACTAGTTCTTGCCAGCGGTCGCAATTGGAACAGAATTAATTTAAATTCTATTTCTACTAGCAGACCCGGCTATCAATTAACTACTGTGCCATGCTAGCCAGGCGGGTTGGCAGAGGGTTACGTTTCAAGATTTCCTTCTCTTGCGGCTAGGTTTTCGGCCGTTTCATTTCCTTTTGTCAGCTCTTACAATATCAGGATGGAATGGACAATATACCAACTAAGATTATTTAATTTTTGACTGGCTGGATGGCTCCGGTAAACTTTTAGAAATTGAAATAAAACGATGTAATACATTTTCTAAACGTATATTCATTAAAAACGTGGCAACAGTACCTACCCTTAGTTAGTCTACAAAATTATTACATAATTAGCGATCTACCTGTATGCGCGCACACATTCTCAAGCAATTTAAAAGTATGTATGTACTTACAACACAGATTAACATAATTTCTGCTACATCGAACCATTTACCCTAAACAGCCACGGTAGCGGAGTTTCCAGAACGTAACCAATTATTATGGGTAATACATATTTAATTAAAAGGAACCTGAGGAAAGTGTATTAAAAAAACCCTCAGTTGGACGGAAAATCGCTATCTATTATTATAATGATAAATAATACAATATCTTTAATACATAGGAAATCAATGTAAATAAGGTAGGAAAATCTACAGAATGTTAAGGATTCCTTGTTCTTTCATATGCGGGACCAGCCTCTTATTAAGCTCTAAGTCAAAACATATTCACAATAGTCCTTGTAATCGTTGAAAATATTTGGTGCGCTAGCCCGAACTTCCGCCATGTTTTTCGGGCACTTAATATAAAAATGTGATGTGTGACAATCCTTGTTGCACAGCCATAGTAATGAAAAGTGCCCGAAACATACTGCTGCGTTTTTGACATGGCGGACGAGCCTGCGCTATGCATACTATAAAAACGTCTATTAAAAAAGCAATATTGAGTTTTTAACGCCTACGAGTACGACGTAATGTCGAGTAGGCTTCAATGTTGGTATTCAAATTGACAGAGCTTTTGTACATACACATTTCGAGTGATCCTTTTGCATTGTTATTATGTAGTAAGATTCAAGCCAATTCAAGTAATGTTAAGGTGCGTACTAAAGACATCGTCCGACTGAAAAAAATATAACTATACATTTTATCAGTTCAAACAACAAACCAGCATAAGATTGGTGCGAAAAATTATCTTAAAATGCATTCCCAAAATGTATATATGTCAACGGAAAACAACAAGAACCGGAAATTTATAAATTTCCTAGGAAATTTATAAACGGCCGTAGGATTCCAAAAGAGAGATAAATTGCATTATTTTACGCCCACATTTTTATAAACTTACTGAACTCACGCGTAAAATAATAAGTAGCAATAACCAAACGCCATGGGCGCTTTGATTGGTTGAATAAGTCACGTGTTCCTTCTCTTTCCTCTCCGCCGCCATTGTTCGATAGTGTCTACTTGTGGTAACCTAGACCTGATACAGCTGCATCATTAGGAATCTATAGGATACCCAACTCCTTACCAAATTACAGTAAATGTATCGTGTTTGGACTCATTGTAACGGTATCAATGAAACAGGTATAAAAAAAGTTAGGTAGGTACCTGACATTTATGGCTGAGTAGACTATCAATGTAGTGAACATTGAGAGTGTACTCAGCCATAATGCAGTCCGATATCAGGGTTTTTTTAAGTTAAATACTTATTTTATTGTGTTTAATTTGTTACATGTTTTTAAGCATTTTTTTATTACATAGCGTCTGTTTGGCAATTCGCCTGAGGCCAACGGAATTTTTGTGAAATTAAACTTAATAATGTTTGTTTTTTTTAGCAGAAGGCCGGGTTCAAGTTTTTTTTTAAATTTATAAACCTCTATCTTCGCATCACACGATTTCTATTGTTTTATTTTGGTAGAGTGAAGTAGGGGTCATTAGCATATTATGTAAAACAGTAACCCTGTATTATAGGTACTTACCTAGTTTTAAAGTAAAAATACTGTTTGGTACTTATAAATTTATAGTTTGGCAAGTCTAATTGTACCTATGTCTATGGACACAAGCATGTCAATATCAACATCCACCAGTCAGAGAACAGTGTGTTATTTGCCGTATCTTATAGAAGCGTAAAATTAAAAGCTCTACTGTGATTGGTCAAACCGTTTAGAATCTTACGAATGGATATCCGTTAGTTTATAAATTTACGACGAGACGTCGTAAGTTTATAAATTTCCGAAAATGTGGGCGAAAAAAAAAAAAATACAATTTATCTCTCGTTTGGAAACCTACGGAAGTTTATAAATTTCCTAGGAAATTTATAAATTTCCGGTTCTTGTTGTTTTCCGTTGACATATACATAGTACGTAATTACAGACTGAGTTCATTTATTATTAAAAAAAATAACAATACGAGTTTAATAAATAACACAATGATGATATTATATTTAATTAATAACGTAACAATGTGATTTTAATGTTATTGTCTGTTAGCATTGAATATTACCCAAATGTGGTCAGGGAGTTCAGTTACTCAGTCTTCTCTTAGACTGATTCACCGGAAAAAGCTATGCCAGCCACCGAATTTGCCAATAGCAATATTTTGCAATATTTCAAGTATAATGAAATAATTACTCCGTGTGGTGACGAAGTTAGAATGTATAGTGTCACCACCCAATGCCACCCTGTGGGTGTTTAAGTCAATAAAAGGAAGCTTTATAGGAAACCCTGTGCCAACCTGTCTGGCCAGCGTGGCACAGTAGGGTAATTACCCTCCATGTAATTGGAGGAGGCCCGACTGAGCAGTGGGTAATTTATAGGCTATTTATATTATTTTGGCTGATCACCTTTTACCGGTATGAACAGCGCCATCTTTTGCGCGCTGGCCTCAGCAGTGAGCATAAACAATCTAATATCTCAAATAGCGGGATAATTTGAAGAAAAACTCACTACATGACTGAATACGATAAATAGTTATCGAACTAAGAATTTCTATAAAACGCTACTAGCTGTACGGATATCCTAGCATCCATAGCAATAACGTATGATATAAGTCACACGTCGTTGTGTACTGGTGAATAATTATAATTTGTTGTACAACACCGTAACCTGATAGCATTGCCGAGTAAAGCCTGGTGCATTTTCATAAAATATTACACACATTCATTAAATTTAAGCCGCGCCGCGGTTGTCACATTTTTGCCAATGCTAATGTGTGTTTCATGTGCAACGTCACATTTCATTCGATAAACAAGTGCATTGCCGTCTAAATCTTTAAAAAATATTTAATCTCATATTTTATGGAATACTTCTTTTCTTCGTCACTAGATGGCGTTTAGATGACAAGATGCAATGAGAGATGGCGCTGCTATTCCGCAATAGTTGTACAAATCAAGAATTTTATACGTATTAAAATGGTTCGAAATCTAGACAGGCCGAGGCATGAGATGACAAGAGGAAAAAAAATTAATATTTTTTTAAGTTGTTTTGTTGTTTTAATGCTGATAGATGACAATGTGATACCGGGTACAGCCAATCAATATCCGCGATAAACGATTACTGATTAAAGAAGGAAATGGTTGTAATGTCCATAATGTTATGAAAACTTTGGGTAACAACACCTTGCGATTATAAAACGCTGATTACGCTCATTGATCAAAATTATCTTTTGTAAAATAGAGGTGTAGAAGGGACAAAGTTTAATTCGGCACGTAACAACAATACAAAATATGGTGCACCTTGAACCCCGAGTGTGTCGTAAGAGGTTAATAATGTAATGAAACTAGCTGACCCCGCAAACGTGGTTTTGACATATTATAAATTCCGCTATTCAAAAATAGGGGTTGGTCGTAGAGGGGTGAAATTTGGGTGGGTGTTTCTGTGTATCATAAAAAAATAAATACAAAAAATTTTCTCCAAAGAATAAAAAAAAATGTGCTGGACCACCCTTAACATTTAGGGGGATAAAAAATAGCAGCGATTAGCAGACATACCAAATACCAAATGTGAATATAAAATTACATCAAAATCGGTCGCGCCATTTCAGAGGAGTTCAATAACAAACACCGTGACACGAAAATTATATATATTAGTTAAGCATGGGATTTAATTGTAAGTAAAGGATATTGGTTGGCGCAGTGGTTGAGCGATCGACTGCTGCGCAGCATGTCGCGAGTTCGATTCCCCGCACGGAAGAAATATTTGTACGACCTACAAGTATTTGATCCGGGTCTGGGTGTTTTCTATCTATAATATGTATGTATTTACAAAAAAAAATGTATATAAGTAGTTTATCATCCATCTCGTTACCAAAACACATTAAGCATTAAGTTGCTTAGCTTGGGACGAGATGGCGCTGTGTGAAATGTCCAAGGATAATTATTTATTTATTATTATTTATCTAACTAAAGAACCTTAGTTATTATACAATTTATTACTTGTAAGACACAGAGAAAATAATTGGTGCCGTGCAGTAACTAAGCACATACAGGTAACAATTTTGTAAGAACATTGTCTCGAGACATTATTTCACACTGGCAACACTTACCCGCGGGGCTTATCCTAGGTCGGAAAAGAATTACAATGGAATGTAATTGATAAACATAAATAATCTGTGCGCGCACGAATAAGTTTTAAATCCAACGAGTTTCCGGCATCATAGCATAGCTGAATTGGATATGGTCTTTTGTTTGAATGGCGTTTTAATTGACTGCTCGTCTTGGTTGTGCTAGGGGTTTATGAAATCCTCCTCGACTGTGCTGTTCATTTACCGTGGTAAGTTGCTCTCTGAGTTACCCTGCGAGCCCTAAACATCCTGTCCTAGGGTTGGGTTGGGTTGTCCATGTCCTAGGGTTGGCGGTCAACCTGGTTGGCCGCTAAGCCGAGGGTTGGCCTGGCCTCCTTCTGGGAAATGGGACGCCGTTATTTCCGTTCACTTCGGGGCGCCACGGTAAATCCGTCATGGCGAGCCTCCGGCAGCCCAAAAGAGGGTCTGAGGGTATACCCGCACACGTTTGTAGCGGGTAGGAGTCCCACATTTTAAACTGGCCATTCATGGGCTGAAACTAACGACATGAAAATCACGTGCACTACGACGGGCAGCATTTGACATGGATGTCTGTGCGTTCTACCGTTATCGTTTCTTTATATAAGGTACATTTATGAATGAGTCGTCAACGGAACATAAAATGTGTTTATCGAAAAACGAAGATTATTGTCGCCTATACGAATGTTCGTATGGCTGTAAGTCGATGACATATTTCGTGAATCACCTTACGTAATGTATGTACTTACACGTGACAAAGAAATTATCGATATATAAATTAGAGTCTGTGTGTAATACACAAAGTCAACAGCCCATTCTAAGCTAAGGGTGTCGTAAGTGGTGACACAAGGAACGCAAGAACTAGACAACTTAGCAAGAGCTTTCCTCGACAAACTTGATACAAAACTTGTACAAACGCGTCTGACCAGAGTGGTACAGTAGGCCGAATTTCACTCAGCAGGTTTTCGTATAAGGCCTGAAATTATGGCTGACGGTGACCAACACATTACTGTTGTTGACGAACGAGAGTGACACCAAGGCATTCTAGATACCAAGTACCTTTATTCGGGTACCTTTATTAAAGGTACTAAATCCGTAAGATTTGATATCCATATTAGCAATCGTCTAATAACCTTGCGCTGACTGCCTGAATAGTCAGGCAGTCAGCGATTTCGATTCCAATACCTAGACCATAAGCTTTTAACTTAGCTTTTAAGTTTAAGCAAGTTAAATGCATTTTTAAGTAATAGACACGGTATGTAAGCTTAGTCGCACTTGATAAATTAACCTTGCAGATATGTTTTGCACTATTAATACTAAATTTTAAGTCGCGGCTTTATCTACAAAGGGACTGAGAACAAACCTAAACAACATATCAAATAAATAATGATACCAATTACAATATTAATTAGCAAATAGGCTCAATACGCGTTCTTTTACAATAGAACATGAATTCGTTAAAATTAACAATAATTTTAAATACTAAAGTTAATAGTTGATAGAAATAATACTAATTAACTCCGCTTTGAACTTATAAGATCTCAAAAGTAAAGTTAAACCATTGTCACGTAGGCGCTGTTCACTCATGACAGCCCAAAAACCACCCGCTGCTGGGTCGGACATGCTGCAATTGAATGAAAAGAAAACCATTTGACAATTTACATAATTTAAAAGGATACGCAATAGATAATTTTGAATTTATATTTGGTCGTTATGGTAAACATTACTCAGTGTGGTGACGGATTTATAATACATAGTGTCACCACCCCAATCTATGCTGAAAGGTCTTAAGGACCGACAAAAGGAAATGGCAAGGCTGAAACCCAAGGGTAATTACTCACCCTGTGGTGGATGGATGCCCGACCCAGCTTTGAGATAAACATCAAAAAAAAATTTTTTCAGGAAATCTTAGGAAAATCTCTTTAGGAAAACTTTGGCTTTTAATAGGTTAACCATTGGAGGAAGCATCAGCTGGTGATATATGGGCTGACAAGGGACGGCGTTGAAACGAATGTATGATTATTACCAGCATATAAGTATTTAGGGGTCAGGGAAAAGGCATATAAAGCACGTTAGGGTACTCTCGTCCGTGCGTACTTGCATACGAATAGAAACTAGAATCATAAGCCTACAGCATAGGCCTTGTGACAATGTTAATCCTTCGACCTAATCCACCGAAGACTGTCATAATATATTCAAGTGATATATATTCTGTCGCTTGGCTAATGCTTCGGAAGTAGGCCTGGCTGCGCCTTGAAAAACAATATGCTTTGTACTGTACTCGCTCCACCACAGTGATGCACATCTTAAATATAAACGTGAGCTGCAAAACCCAATTGCCGTCTCGCTAATTGCTACATCTAAAGTATAAAACATACATTTTTCTCATTAAATAATCGCGCATGGCCAAGCAGTTGAGGCAATCAAGTGGGCCTGCACACGTTCGAGTGCGCGGACGTGGTGCACAGACAGCACTGCGCACTCGGCCTGCACAGGCACCTCAGTGCGGGCGGCCTGCACCTGCAGGGCTGAGGCAACGATTCGGGTTCGGCGGTCTGCGCTGAGGATCTGCGCAGGTGGGAATGTGCGGATGATCTGCGCGCGTTGGCCTGTGCAGGCGATCTGCGCTGATCGGCCTGGGCGGGTGGCAAGGGAAGGTTAGGCCGTGCGGGCGGCCAGAGCGCATTGGTAGGTACAGCTGGTCTGTGCATGAAAGCCTGCGCACGCGCTCTGAACATGTTGACATGCGCGGGCGCCCCGGGGCGCGGATGGCGGTAGCAACGCGCCAACTTCGCGTGAAGGAGGCCAGCTATGCGCTAGTATCGGTAGTAGTTGGGCTTGAAGGGGCCCACTTTGTTGAGCCCCAGGTACTTGGCCTGCTCGTCGGTCAGCTCCGTGAGGTGCGCGTCGAACGTCGGCAGGTGCAGGCTCGCCACGTACTCGTCCATTTTCTTCGGCAAAAGGTACACGTCCGCCTGCAAAGTGCGGTCATGAAATTAAGTTCAATGAACTCACATTTACTACTACTCGGCACAAACTTGAGCCATTGCTGACTCGAGCCTTCTCCGGTTACATGGAGTGCCAGGCTGGCTAGACAGGTTGGCACGCGGTTTCGTATCAAGTTTGCCTTCTCTTGCGGCTCGGTTGCCGTCCTTGTGGTTTCCTTTTGTCGGCGTTTTTTCCCTCAGGATGGACTAGGATGGTCACACTATGTATGCTAAATCCGTCACCACATGGACGGCCACACCGTCAAACATTTAATTCACTATAAGTACTAAATTTTTTATATTTATTTAATAAAACCGACCACTTCGAATGCACTATTGGAATACTAAAAAAATACCACTAATTGAGCTGGTATAACTACATATTTAATAATTAAATGAATTCGGCCCATGTGCTAAGACCTTTGTATGGCCAGGCTTTTTTGCTTTGACTAGGAAGAATGTCGCACTGTTGCTTTCTTCCTTTTTTTATTTCTTGCTGTGTTACCAACACTCTACCGACAGAGATAACGTAAGATTTTAGGCACCTTCAAAGTAATACAGGAAATAGACTATGAATTTATATTTAAATAGAATACCATAGTAACCTTATATCGGTGGTTCGGCGCGTTGTACAGCTCAATGAGCGCCAGGGCTTGAGTCGCAGCCGTCACCGATACCACGAACGACGGCAGCGAAGAACAGCACAGGTTCGCGAGCCGACCCTCCGCCAGTAGCACTATGCGCTTACCGTTGGCCCAGATTATGTGGTCCACCTGACGAACACGCAAACAACGACCATTGACCATGACTGCCTCGTTGGTCTAGTGGTCAGATGTGCCGCCTTTGGATCAACGGGTCCCGGGTTCGATTCCGGGGTCGGGCTAGTGTCTTTGTCTAAACCAGAGGCACTGGCTCGGAGTCTGGGTGTCATTTCTATCTATAATATGTATGTATTTACAAAAAAAAATGTATATAAGTAGTTTATCATCCATCTCGTTACCATAACACAAGCATTAAGTTGCTTAACTTGGGACGAGATGGCGTTGTGTGAAATGTCCAAGGATATTTATTATTATTATTTATTATTATTTATTCACATACAAATTGTAAAGCTCGCCAGTATCGCGTTTGTGAAACACACCTAACCGATGATGCGTTCATCGGTTAGGTGTGAAAGGTTGAATGTTTTATCAAACATTTGTCTTAAATTTGTCTGTTTTGGCGCTACGCGACGCATTTCACGTCAGAAATGTACAGACCCATATGTCGTCAAGCAATAGCGCATTTGTATCGATACAAATAATCGACAAAAAATATTAAACGTGTGCAAAGGTTTACTGCCGAAGTCTGAATTTCGTTTAATACTCATTTGGTCAAATGTTGTGAGTCAGCTGAAAAATATGGTCAAATAAATTAAAATAATTTGTACGTTCCAATTTAACCTAAACACTACTACTTACTAAGTGTACGATTATGTAAAAACCAAAGAGAAATATATTACGGCCGGCGTATCTTGGCGAGTCTGAACATAGGCTCTGCGAACTTTAGCGCATGTATACTCATGAAGAAAACTGTTATCATAATTTTTTACTCTCTAATTCAGTGACCAATTAGTGTCACAATTAGTAGTACGAGGGTGAATCAAAAAATTCTTGGAATCAATATTAAAAAATGCAAAGATTTAAATAATAATATTTTTTCTACATAATCTCCCTCCAATGCAATGCATTTAGAATAACGCGTTTCTAATTTCCTTATTCCTTGTGAAAAAAAATTATTTTCTTGACTCTCGAAAAAGTCCTCTACGGCAGCTATAACCGCGTCATTATCGTGAAATTTTGTTCCACGAATTTCCTCTTTTAATTTTGGAAATAAGTGAAAATCACTTGGGGCTAAGTCCGGAGAATATGGTGCGTGGTCAAGGAGATTGAAGCCAGCACAGCGGATTGCGTTGAGCGCAACTTCCGATCGATGGGCAGGAGCGTTATCTTGAAGGAACAACACGCCCAACGACAGTTTTCCACGACGTTTTTCTTTAATCGCTTCACGCACTTTCGGGATTAAATTTGCATAATAGGGTCCAGTTATCGTCTGGCCTTTTGGCATGTAATCAATAAAAAGGATTCCTTCACTATCCCAGAACACAGAGGCCATAACTTTGCCAGCGGAAGGAGCAACTCGAAATTTCTTAATGGATGGAGAGGATGGTCGTTTCCAAGACATGCTTTGTCTTTTAGTTTCAGGATCAAAATGGTGGACCCACGTTTCATCCATGGTGACAAGACGACGGCAAAAATTATCCGAATCACGCTGGAACATTTCGAGATTACGCTTGGAAATTTCCAAACGTCGCTTTTTGTTTTCGTCGGTTAACATTCGTGGCACCCATCTTGCAGACACTTTTTTGAACCCCAGTGAATCAATTAAAATGGATTGAACGCTACCAAAAGATATCTTTAGGATCTCAGCTATATGTTTTATAGTCATTCTTCTGTCTTCCAAAACCAGATTCTCAACCTTTTTGACATTTTCTTCTGTAACGGAGGTTGAAGGCCGCCCAGAACGCGGGTCATCTTTACAGCTTGATCTACCTCTTTTAAATTCAGCCACCCAGTACGCAACCGTAGAATAGGGTACAGCATCACCCCCTAATGTCTGCTGAATGTCCAAAAAAATTTCCTTCGTAGACATTTTTTTCAAACTGAGATATTTTATCACCGCACGTAACTCACTTTTATCCATAATTTTGACTTTTTAGCAACTCGTTGCACAAAAAAATTTATTACATGCGAACGAACTGACAAAAACAAGTGACAGTCTGCATAAATATAGTGTGATAGACACTCTTTAATTTGAATATCGAACTTGATCCAAAAAGGTTTCATATATATGCACTTCTAAGAACTTTTTGATTCACCCTCGTACAAATGAAATAAATATAAAAAAATGATAATAACAGGTTTTTTCACGAGTTTAAATGCGCTAAAGTTCGCAGAGCCTATGTTCAGAGTCGCCAAGATACGCCGGCCGTAATATAAAGGCTTATTAGGTAAATGTGTCCACTGACCTGGCTCCGAACCCGTTCCCACAGTAGGTCCGGCGTGCGCAGCGCATGCACGTCGATCTCCGTATTGCTGTGTCCCATGTTGCACACCACGCAGCCATTCTTCATCCTCTCCATATGTTCTCGGGTCACCACACCTTTGTTCCCTGTCGCCGTGATCACTATATCCACCTGTCTTATCACCTGACGGTAAAACAAATTGCTTAACATTAAATTCACTTTTAAAAGAATCTGAAAGAAAATATGTAGTTCATGTACTTTCGACTGCCTCGTTGGTCTAGGGGTTAGATGTGCCGCCTTTGGATCAACGGGTCCCGGGTTCGATTCCGGGGTCGGGCAAGTGTCTTTGTCTAAACCAGAGGCACTTGCTCGGAGTCTGGGTGTCATTTGTGCTCGTGAATTACATGTTTGTAAACTGCCCCCGCGATACAGGTTATACGTAGGGGTAACGTTTTAAAAAAAAAAAGAAAAAAAAAATGTACTGTCTTCCAAACGTTTGGCATGGGCCCAGAACTGAAACTATAGTACATATTAGTACTCTAACGCTTACTTTCCCAATTTGACGAATGTTTATTTTTATTTTGATTTGAAAGCACCTAAAAATTTTTTGTATACACCCTCCACGTAGTTGGAGGAGGCCTGAGTCAGAGTGGGTAATTTAGGGGCTACTACACACAACTGTGTGTGTGTGCGTGTGCAATTATTGTACACAGCACACTGCACAACTACAGACAAGCTTCAGTAACTTTACCTCGTTCAGTTTGACCACTCTAAACCCGTCCATGGCGGCTTGTAGGGCACAGATTGGATCTATTTCTGTTACATATACCTGCACACAAAATATTCAAGTTATTATTTAAAAAAAGAAAAATGTGAATTCTTAATTTAGTCGCGGGTCAAATAATAAAGGAATAATAATTAATAAATAATTAAGGGGAAAATAAAGGAACGAGAATTACCAAAACGCACTTAATAATCGATATCTAACTTTTTTTTATATGATACCAAATAATTCCGTCATATGACGGAGTCAGGATACAAAACGTCACCAACCCATATTATCCTGAGGGCGTCGTAACAGATAACTAAGGGAACGCAAGAGGCAAATCACCTAGATGCAAGCGAAGGCAAACTTGCTACAAACTCTGTGAGGCACAGGTGTCAGCCACCTTCCTTTCATAAATTTGGAAGAGGCCCGATTCAGTAATGGGTCATTTATGGGCTGAAATGTTGATGGTGGACATTCAATTAAGTGTGTAGCCATTTCGATATAAATAGTTTAAAATGGCGCAGCCGGTAGGATACTTACGCTCCTTTTTACCCACATTCTGGAAAGCAAACCTGCTGGCTTCATCGAAAGCGAATAACATTAGAATGTTGTGCAGTAGAACCTCGATAACTGAAACCTCGGTAACTTAAATACATTTATAACTTCAAAAAATAATATGTTTCCTTCCCATCAGAGCCCAAAACCTCTATAACTTAAAATACGCAACCTCTATAACTTATATAAGTAACCTCTGTATTGGCTCTCAGTAACATAGAGAAACTTAAGACATACATAGAGAAACTCATTGCCAAACTTAAGTGGCAGTGGGCAGGGCACATAGCTCGCAGGACCGACGCCCGATGGGGCAGAAAAGTCCTCGAGTGGCGACCGCGTTCCGGAAGGCGCAGTGCTGGTAGGCCTCCCACACGGTGGACCGACGACCTGGTTAAGATCGCCGGAAAGCAGTGGATGCGGGCGGCCCAGGACCGGCCTTTGTGGAAATCCTTGGGGGAGGCCTATGTCCAGCAGTGGACGTCTTTTGGCTGAAATGATGATGATGATGATGAACATAGAGAAATGTTTCCACAACCTTTAGAGCATAACATTGTTTGTCAATGTGTCATTTTGAAAGAGTGTGCAAAACAAAAGGTTTCTGTATTTATTGCTTCCACGTGTTCACTACTTAAATATGTCACTTAGATTAGATCCTGAGTTAGCAACATTGTTCGCCTTTATTTACTACTCTTACCGCTTATTAATGTACTGTGTTAAAAAAATTGTGAATAACGAGTTCTACTAGCATCGCTCTCACCACGCAGCCGAGCGCTTTGAGCGCTTGGCAGCAACCCTTGCCGACTTCCCCGTAGCCGCACACCACGGACTGTTTCCCGCCAAACATCAGATCCGTGCTGCGCTTCAGGGCGTCTATTATACTTTCCCTGTCGACAAATTACGGGATTTAACAGGGGAGTTATTCAAATCTTTCCGCAGTATAATGCGTTGGATATGAAAGTTCATCAAAAACATCGATAACGCATGAGGTAGACAATCTGTCTAGGCTCTAAATAATTTGGTACTACGATATGAAGAAGTTCCAAACGCTATATTGTGGTTTGGAGCTGTTGTTTCCATTTAGATTAGCGGATACCGGAGGTTCCGCACTTGCATCAGAGGGCAGGCATCCGTGTAATGTGATGTTTTACGCTTGATGTCTGCGTTTGCAGTTCAGTGCCTAGCGGCCACATAGTGGTTGAACCGAGATCAAATGCCTGAACCGTTGCATTAATTGATTTAGTTGAACTCTAATGAACTACTGCCATGTAACAACAATGTGGCTATAATAGACCTAAAAACCTTTGATGTCTTAAATTTGAACATCGAATACGACAGCTATTATGCTCGACAGCAGCTACTACGAAGTGCCTTTATCAATGTATTGATTCTTACACTCGCGTGCTCAGACTGGCACATAAAATTATGCACTATCCAATCGATCATGGGGAATGAGGACGATAAGCGACAACAACTGTTGTAATATTATTATGGCAACTTACCGACAAGAGTACAGGTTGTCAAACTTGGTCTTGGTGACTGAGTCGTTGACGTTCATCGCTGGCACGCACAGCTTGCCTGCCTTGCTGAGCTGGTACAGCCGATGTACACCCGTGACGCTCTCTTCCACTATACCTGAGGGCCACCAAACCAACGTCTACGACAGGTGTACGTATATTGAATTACATACAAATCAGTTTAAAAGGGCCGTCTATATCCGCTACTGGCCGATTGTTGTTAACGTCATGAAATAGGAACAAAAAATGTTACACTTATATCAACCTATAGATACTCGCTCACCACGATACAAGACGTCTATCCATCGGCTGAGTTGTGATATTAGATCGTACTCCTACACAGCCCTTAAAGTGCCTCCTCCCATCGGAGGGAGGGTAATTAGCCTACTGTACCACGCTGGCCAGACAGCTAGATTTTTGGTCATCTCCTTTGGTAGTCTCTTACAACACCCGGAAAATGGAATGGGGTGGTGACAAAATGTATTCTAAATCCATCACCACGCGGAATAATTGTATAGGACATATTTATGAAATTATAATAAACTGCTACAGAAACCAAAAAGATATTGTAAATACTTTATAAATTTTCTGCCCTTTCGTCGAATCTATAATTGTGTTAAATACAACCTACGGAGGATATAAAGCCAAATTGTAGTTAATGGAGGCGGCAGCGGACAAAGTCTCGCCCCCAACAAAAATTAAATAAAGTTCTTAATTTAAAACGTAAAACTACTCTCTCGTATTTTTTTTATTAAAACGTAATGAAAAGATAGAAAGTTGGAGGGGAATCGAATTAACTGAAAGTTAATTAGTCATTGTATCAGTGGCCAAAAAGACAAAGGTGGCATTTGCCAAATGCCCTGTAAGGTTTCGGCGGGGGAAAAATTGCTTTACAATGTGGCCGCAAAGCCCATAGCTCGCACTGACCTTTGATGTTTTTGAAGGCTGCGGAATGCTTTTTAAGCATAAGGTGCGTTGCATCCCCGCCATCATCGAGGATCATGTTAGGCTGCCAGGAGGCAGTGGGCGTGCAGCACTGATCGATGCACCACCAAAACGCCTCCTCACTCTCGCCACGCCACGCGAAGATTGCAAATCCTTTCAGACAATGCTCTCTCATAATTGCATAGATGTATATAAAACTGTATCATCACTACATAGTATAAAACAAAGTCGTCTGTCCGTCCCTATGTATGCTTAAATCTTCAAAACTACGCAACGGATTTTGAAGCGGTTTTTTTTATAAATAGAGTGATTCAAGAGGAAGGTTTATATGTCATAATTGGGTCGCTAGTTTTATATAAATCTATGACTTAGCAATCAGAATCACAAATCATTTATTTGTAAAACATAGGTAATAATTACATGTCAGATATTAAAAAATAGGTAGCACGCTATATTTTGCCCGTTGACATACAAATTAAAGGAATAAAAAAGAGATGATTATTTGATTATGTAATATTAAATTAAAATATAAGTTTTTAACAATATAGATTATTTACGTGTTTGAGTGCCTGATTGTACTTTATGCAAGTTAAATTTTAAGGTTTACATCTACAATTTTATCTCATGTCAAAATCTAAAGCCAATTCAAGTCGAAAGATATTAAAGAAAAATAAACAAATGTCATGCACCTAATAAAATAAAAAACATATTTGTATTTTATATTACAAAACTTAACCATATTTGTTTTAAATTAGACCCCTGCACTAGTTCACCCTGCCAGTTACAAACATGAAATTTACAAACAAATGACACTTGTCCGACCCTGAAATCGAAATGGGAACGCGTGATCCAAAGGCGGGACTTGTAACCTTTGGCAAACAACGCAGGTACAGGTTGAACAAAAGATTGGAAAATTCCGTATACGTTCCGACGGAAAATTTATGGAAAAGTGGCTCTTACAATATTGATGGCGTGCACTTCAAAGCAAGGCACTTTACAATACCACGACGCCTCGAACGTATAACATAGGCTGTGGATGTTACGTTACTTTAAATCAACAAGTCATCGGCTAGCGGTCAAAATTCAACCATAATTAATTAAATTTTAGTTCTCTTCTCAATTTGAACAAAGACTTATAACAATAAACAAAAGAAATATATGCATGTGTGTGTGACAAACAGTGGTAGTGTGTATAATGTTTTTTTATCGATTTAATGTACGTTAAGCATCATCTATACAAATAAATAAAATTGGAGTGTCTGTTTGTAATAATAAAATAACCACTTTTTACTAAATGCGTAAGTATGTATACACAGTACGTAGACCAAAACAACATTTTAATTTTTTTTGTCTGTCTGTCTGTCTATCTGTCTGTCTGTCTGTTTGTTCCGGCTAATCTCTGGAACGGCTGGACCGATTTTGACGGGACTTTCACTGATAGGTAGCTAATTATATAACTTAGGCTACTTTTTTTAGACTAGTTTTGCCCCGCGGCATCACCCGCTGTACGGCAATAAGTAAGCGCGGGTGAAACCGCGGGGCGCAGCTAGTTTTAAATATTAGCACTCTACACTCCTTCTCTATATAAACTATAAGTCTGGGAAATTCCATACTCCGTCCGCGCAATTTTCGTAAAATGGGGTACAAAGGTTTGGTTCACATATGAATATATAGAAGATTATAAGTCGGAAGACATTACAAATATACCAACTAACCGGCAATAATTTATGGATATTTACCATTCCAAACAACAGACAGTACAGATGTTCCTAAAACTTACCAGCGTGTGCCAGGGCGGCTGCAACTTCGTTCTGTGTGCTGTAGATGTTACACGCAGCCCAGCGAACGGTCGCACCGAGGGCGGCGAGCGTTTCAATCAGCACCGCCGTTTGAGCGTTAATGTGCGTGCACCCAACGATCTGCGTGCGAGTAATATTTACTCCGTTTCAAAATAAAATATAAATTCAAAATGCCATGTGATAACCAAACAAAAATCCACTCACAGATGTACAATTAAAATTATCTTGAATCATTTAAGTGCATCACATCTAAAAGCATTCTGCAGCATGCCAATATTGGTAACTATGAGTTAGTATGCTGTGCATAGATATGCTTGGGTTAAAATCCATCTACATATCACAACTATTTGTCAAATATTAAATAAATATAGAGAGCCTAGTGAAGTGACAAAACAATGTTCTTAGTAAAAAATGCACAACGTCTACCGCCTCAAATTGGAACTGCTCGATGGGGAACCCAGAAATATCAGTTTGTTATATTACAGAAAAAAATACATTAACTAGATATATTAAATAGCTGCCTCGATCGAAATGAATGGTTTCTTTACCGCCGGTTCGGAATGTCATTCCACAGAGAAGAGTGGTACAAACAAGTCTGTCTGATAGTCAGGTAAGTGAAAACAGCCAAAATAAAAATTCAATTGAAAACAATATTATGAAAGGTGATTACCCTCGCATCTTTGAGCGGCTTGTCTTCCTTGGCCCTGGCCTTGAGCGCCACGATGCCCGGCATTTCCTGTTCAGCGATCTCAATCTCCCGCCTGCCGAAGGCGTGTCGGTCGATGTTCCGTACGCAGTATGTGGGGTTGCTGTGGCCGCCTGATATCGCTTTCTCGTGGGGCTGGACACCTTCATCGTCGTCTGATGAAGACCCTGAAGCAAGATTACACTTGCAATACTTGACGGGGATAGGGTGAGGTTTATTTAGCCCCGTACTGGAATACAGGAACAACTCATCCGATCTGAAAGTAATTCCATCTCCATCGAATAGCCGGTTTATTCAGGACTCAATAAATAATAATTATAAATGTCAAGACCCCCCCCCCCCCCCACTAAGGGGTAGTTACCCCAACTAAGCGGGCAAAGCCGCGCGCCGAATCTGGTATGTATTCGTATAAACGTCTAGCGGCACGCCCCGGCTTCGTGTGGGTATATAACAAAAAATCAAAATCTATTACAATTAGACATCACACACTCTATGTATATAATAGTTAACACTATATCTCTATGAATTATTGCTATATTGATATGTATTATTCTGTTTTGTAAGCTATACCTATTGTTGTAAAGTTGCATCAAAATCCATTCAGTAGATTTTGCGTGAAATAGTAACAAACATACATTATTACAAACTTTCGCGTTTATAATATTAGGAGCATTTTAACGAAAGTCCGAAAGTGACCGACACTGACAAAGTTCAAACACAACTACCGTGGAGGAACATGAGGAAATGTAACAAGACTCACATCCTACCTGTTCCTCCACTGTAGTTAACATCATGTCCTTCTTATAATTAGTCTCTCCATGAAACGAAGAATATCAACAAACTTTTGGTACGAAAAAGAAACTCACAGTCGCTCTCATACGAAGTAATGGAGACCTTTTTCTTTAATGGACGCGGCTTTTCTTCAGACATAGTGTCACTACTGGTCTTTTAAAATTTGGGATAACTGTTCTCGACTTTGGCTGCGCGAACCAAGGTCGCCCTTCGCGGAAATTTTAACTTGGAAACGCACTAACCACTCGTTTATTGGGCAGGCCGCAAGCTGTACACGACGAAATGCCATAACGTTAATGTTCTAAATATTTGTACCAATGCCACATGAGTAAATAAACCGTACAGAGACAAAGCTTCTAAAGATCGAGCAAAATTGTTACCTATTCTGATAGGGTTGGCACAGGAGGATTAAAATAAATACACAAAACATTTGTCCGTTTATTATTATGTGTTTTTTATGTTTTCATGTTTTTACTAATTGTTACGAAAAGTTTACGAGATAGGTATTACATATTTATATACTAAAAACTACATAAATCATTGATGATCATTACCAAAACGTTTTTTGCATCATCGCATCCATATGAGTTTCTTTCGAAATTTAGGTAGATACATACATATTATGAGGTATTTATCTTATTTAAGTAAAAATATATTTTTTTTTTCTATTGTTTTTCATGCACAACGTACAACCAACCATATTTATACTCTTTCTAATCAATTCCAATTTCAAATTTAAACTCATACGACTCGTAGCACGTGACGAGCCACCAGTGCTCACGCACACACGCACATCATACTTGCAGTGATGTATCTACCCTGGCGAGGTTGTTTGAATCTTTATCTCTGTACGTTTATTTACTCATGGGAATTTTAACTGTTTACGATTTAGGTTTCTTTCAGAAGACGGCAATTCAAGATATTTGTCGAAACGACAGTGCGTATCATGAAATATCCATATGTAAAGTTTCTAACAAGGTATCGCCCAGCCCAGCATCTCATCGTGAGTCTAAAACTGGGGCTATTGAAAGCAACAGTGTTATTACGTCATTTAAAATAGGTAGACATGATATACCAAGTTAAAAAACAATATTTGTTATTGTATTATTCGGGTTTATCTTCTACTTTTCAAAACCCAATTAGCGTGGTAATAGCAGCGCCTTAACAAAACAAAACGTTGAAGCAATAAACAAGACGTAATCCTAATCTTCCTTAAATCCAATAAACATTTTCTTATAAATGAAAAATAAAATTTCACAAATATTTTGCTATAAATCCAATTGCTTCGTAATTCCAAAGGAAAATGAATTAATTCCCATTGGCGGGATATGCTGTATTAGTTTTGATGGCGTAGTCCAGGAATAGCGACAGATCGATTTCGTAGTATAAACAAGTAGAGGGGACCTAGCTAATTGGCTTTCGAAATGTACGCTTTGATAGACTAGTAAGACTATGCGATTGACACTAACTGCCACATTTACCCCCAAACATTTGCTTTCTATTCTACCGAAGCGTGCTATAACATCGCCCCTGGTCTACAGGCCCTGACTAACATACGCTTCACCATCAAGATCATTTCCACCAAAAGTAGTCCACACTACACAAATACACATTTTTTTTCCACAAAAGCCTGTTCTGAGCCGCATACATCGTTTTCACCGTGTGGGAGGCCTACCAGCACTGCACTTTCCGGAACACGGTCGCCACTCGTAGACTTTTTACCCCATCAGGCGTCAGTCCTGCAAGCTATGTGTTCCGCCCACTGCCACTTAAGTTTGGCAATCCTGTGGGCTATGTCGGTAACTCTGGTTCTCCTGCGGGTCTTCTCATTTATGATTCGATCTTGCAGGGAAACTCCAAGCAAAGCCTATATTGCCCTTTGGGTGACTTTGACCCTTTGGATGGAGCCCATAGAAGTATCCTCCTCCTCGCGTCATATCCCTCATTACTGAGGGTCGTGCATCAGTTTCCCTTTTACGATTTCCCTCCATCTGTTGCGATCCTTAGCTTCATAAAGGGCATTGTGGAAGTTGATGTTCAGAGCACATCGTATTTGGTCCGACCATCTCATGGGACTGCGTCCTCTGGGACGTTTGCCATCTACCTTGCCTGTCACCATCAGCTGTTCTAGATTGTGACCCTCTCCATAGAAGTATACATAATATTTTATCTTTCATGGGCAAGTAAAACTCAACTCAACTTATTAGCTAAATGCCCGCCAGTAATTTGAGGAGGGCTGAACAGTGGGTCTTTGACCACCTGAGGAGAAAAGAAAGGGGTACTCTACAAGGCGTTTTAAGCCACCTGTACCCGGCAAATAAACAGAACTGCTATAATCTGCTCCGCGTTTGAGCCCGTCGCGTCGCACCATCACATACGTAGGTACATATCACGTGCAATCCTTTGCATGTCTGACAGACTTTGTATACAACCCTAACTGCATACAATTTGAATAAAAAAGCTGTGAATTCGAGAACATTCTCGCTCAAACGCCTAGAGAGGGACTGCGAAGCGTATTGTTGACATTGTTGTATTGTAAGCATGACGACTGAATCTCCAAAAATAAATGTATTCAAACAGACATTACAAATCTAGGTTCAGATGTGCATAGACCGCAGCCGTGACCGACGCCTTTACGTGCCCACGATGCACGAAGGAGGTCAGCCATCAACCCATCCAACATAGCCAGACTGAAGATCGATTGTGTTAGTGTTACACACTAAACACGTTTGTATCGGCTCCTATTACTGACACCTTTTAAATTGGGGTTTCTTGTATGGTTTCATATCGATACAATGGAAACAGTTTGTTGATTTAACCAATACTAGCGTTCACATTCATCAACGGATACATACAAACGAGAAATCCTGATGGATAAAAGTCAGCGAGCTGGCTTTTTTAACCTCACGTGTTATCTAAACGAATGATCCAAGGTCATGATGACCGGTCACGTCAAATATTTCTTTTTAAATGTTGCGCATGCAAATGCTAAAATCCAAGCCTTGCCTATGCCATTCAAATTCTGAGAACTTGTTTGCATAAATGCAAAAAAAATAGAGAACGACAAACGAAGACGCTTTGCTTTTATTCGGTTCCCTGTTGCTCGCTTCATCGCCTATCTTATGGAATGAGGTTCCAAATAATCTCCGTTCAAATAAAACCGAGAAATATAAGGAGAAAATCAAAAGTACGGATAAAATATTCGAATCTATAACACATAGTTTTACCAAACATGTCCATTATGTAAGTGTAAGAGGAACCAGAAGAGGTTTTATAGGCTGAAAACATGATGATGATGTTACAGTTATTAACAGTGTGGGCGAATACTTATCATATCACATCGATATAATACACAATAGGCAGAACCATCCAGACGGTCAATTGTGGTGACTGGGTGTTATACGAACCATCTATGTTTCGCATCACCCATTCAGAAATTCCATCGGACCACAGAACTGGATGGCGTTATGCAATCAACGTCATAAAACAAGTAGAACGAGAAGATTTCTCTTTCATAAAATGTGTGATATTTAAACTTTGCAAGTATGTGTTGACTTTTTAATATTAAGAGCGCGGTATAAGAAAATTAACGGTAAAATTCTGTGTTGCGACAGAGTTAGAACAATACCACCAACCCACACATTCCTGTAGTGTTGTAGGGTGTTGTAAAAGGCGGATCAGCTAGCCGCAAAAGCAGCAAAACTTGATATAAACCCTGTGCCAACCCGTCTTGCCAGCGTAATACTTTGGCAGCATAATTTGGAAGAAGTCCGACTCAGCCAGCAGTGGGTAATCTCACTGTCACCTCGAATGAAGTCCCATGGATTCAGCAATAAATGTTGCATGCCACACATTGTAGGTTACACATGGTGACGACATTACTAGGTTACAGTTTCGAAATTGTCACTATTTTCATAGAAAAGTCAATTCTATACGCCCACTGTCCACCAAATCACCCGGCCCCCGCGGGTAATTTTGGTGCACCGAACGCATCGAATTCAACACTGTGTGGTTCGAATGCACTGGACAGGCACCGGGAAATATGCACGTAATCTCAGCACAGCACGAAACAAGGGTAGGGCTAAGTAACTGGAGACATTGATGATGCGGGATTCCACTACATAAGGCAAGTGTCTTATTAAATTAAAAACAACAACTGTTTATTTAAATTTGCTTGCAATAATGTTAGTTAACAATATTAATGTGTTCTGCAATAACCGGTAAAATGCCTGCTTATACGTTTGAAGTATAAGATTTTTAATGTGAATAATAACACAAACTCCTTTGCCTGCGTCTTTTATTAGTCTATTTTATATGCTATTTTATTCCTGGGCTAGACATATGATCAAGCTTATGTCGCCAGCCAAGCCAACCATCTCAGCCCATAAACAACCCACTGCTGAGTCGCGACTTCTTCAACTCCATGAAGGACAATTAGCCTACTGTGCCACGCTGGCCAGACGGGTTGGCATACGGTTTCATATCAAAATTCCTTCTCTTGCGTCTAGTTTTCGGCTGTGTCACTTCCATTTGACAGCTTTTACGACACCCTCATGATGAAATGGGTAGCGACACTTCAACATGCTACAGCAAAAAGTAGAAGAAGAATAGATAAAAATCCGTTTAACGCATACTCGTTGAAGGCAACAAAAAAAAGGATGCAAGACCAAAATCAATTTACAGACAGGTATTTGTGAATATTAAAACACACTAAAAGGACACACCGCCCATTAACGTCCGACGATAGAACTCATAACATGCCTTCGTGTTTAAGCCGACTGTGGTGCAGGGACATAAATTTATGGCCCGCAATGCAAATGTATGTAGGTTCTTTGGGTAAATGAAGAAAGTACATACTAGATTTGAAAACCGGTATTTGACAAGATGGAGATTTGTATAAATCTGTTCGCGCATGTCGTCATCTATTCGCGTGGATTATACCTTCCTTCACCGAAGACCACCTATATAGAGATCCAAAAATCGACTATTGCGCAGGATCAAGATACGTGTGGGACGACTTCTTCTCAGCCCATAAATGACCTACCTACTGCTGATTCGGGCCTCCTCCAACTATATGGAGGGTAATTAGCCTACTGAGCCAAACTGGCCAGCGTGTTGTCAAGCCGTCAAATTCCGGAAAGAGGGGGCTGACTAAGAAGCTTTTGCGATGATGATATACATCATCGTCATCTCAGTCGGTAAAAGGCCTATTGCTGCGTCGCACCTGATATTCTGTATAAATAAAAATACGTCTTCTAATTTTTCGAGCCCAATTAATCCACCGCCTTAGGGTCAGCGCCGACCAACGGAGTGGCTGCGAAGAGACTAATTCAGTAACAATTTAAATTCAACCTAAAACGCTTCAGAATACAACTGTATTTAGAATACGCTCGCCGCGCTTTATGTCACTCGCCGTCATTCTATTTCGTTGTACCAAATACAGTTGTATTCTGAAGCATTTTAGGTTAAATTTAAATTATTACTGAATTAGTCTCTTCGCCGCCACTCCGTTGGTCGACGCTGACCCTTAAGTGCCAGCCGCTTTTGTTTTTGCGCGTTTATTGCTTTATGTTTAGAATACGCCTCTGCGAAATCTATCCACAGGATAATTATTTATTTAGCCGCAAATCCATTTGTTTGGAAAATTAAAAACGCCTACAGCGAGATTGCTATTTAAGCAGACAAAATTGCCGTGAAGTAATTTGTTTTCAGTGGGGGGCTCAAGCGTACGGCCTCGTGGTAAGCGGGTGCCGGAGACCATCCTCACGGCTGCCGACTGTCTAAAAATTAAAGCCTGACGTAGAAGTAGATTGCTTTAGCCGGCAACACCATGTGTCTCCCTGATTGAGCTGTAGCGACCTTGCTCAGTAGGAGTAGAGCAACGTAGGACTACGTTAATGTTATTTTGGCTGCGGAATTTTGTATGGTGGAGAGCACCTTCGCCGAGCAGGTGGTTATCTGCTATGCCCTATGCAAATTTACCCTAATATTTAAAACAAATAGATCATTCTCTTAACCAGGGGTAGGTCTCATAGATTATAGAAATATGTACTCTCTCTACTCAACTCATAGATGACCCACTGTTCGGTCGGGCCTCCTCCAGTTACTTGGAGTTACTTGGAGAATAATTACAAATAGCGAAAAATCTTTGTGCCCACGCTGGGACAAATGTAAATGAGACAACTACAATTTTAAACCTGCTTAATTGGAAAACTGGATTATTGGAAATCTTCAATAATTGGTACATATGTCTTGGTCCCAATTAACCAGGTTTCACTGTATAATGATATTCTAATTCAATGCTGTATGATGACCTATATGGTAGGTGTATAGTAACCACGCGTAATTGATCCCCGTGGTGTTTGAACCAACACTCACCAACAGGCTAGCAAATAGGCTTGGGCGTCGCGCATGGAATATACCTACACGTAAACGCGGTATTAATAACATTATTGTAATTCATGTTTTCAAGGAGGAAGTTCACAATTTAAATTATGTAAGTCCGACGTAGGTCAACCGATTCGAAAACATCTTATAATTACACTCAAAATCGATAATTATAAAATCTTTCTAAAAAACTGGCAACTTATTTATAAAAATGGTCATAAAGCTAAAATTTTAATTTATGCAGCGACTGCCTCGTTGGTCTAGTGGTTAGATGTGCCGCCTTTGGATCAACGGGTCCCGGGTTCGAATCCGGGGTCGGGCAAGTGTCTTTGTCTAAACCAGAGGCACGGGCTCGGAGTCTGGGTGTCATTTCTATCTATAATATGCATGTATTTACAAAAAAAAAATATTTAAGTAGTTTATCATCCATCTCATTACCATAACACAAGCATTAAGTTGCTTAGCTTGGGACGAGATGTCGTTGTGTGAAATGTCCAAGGATATTTATTATATTTATTATAAATTAAAAAACTAATTAATGATGTACGTGCCAACTTAACGATAACGTCGTTAAGATGGCACCTAGATCTTTAAGTTGTGCCAATAATTAGGATATTGTTATGCCCCAGGCGACAACTTCTAACGATTCCTAATATATGTAGAAATCGGCTTACACTGTTCATTAAAAAAGATATAGTCTGTTTGTTTCGGCAAATCTACTAAACTACTGGACCGACTCTGGCAGAAGTTTCACTAGCAGATGGCTAATGCTAACATAACTACTTAAATAACTTAAGTCATCTTCATCTACAATTCGTTAAATAAAATCGTTAATTTAATAAACAGTAACAATTTAATAAATAGTAGAGACGCATGGAGCAGCTAGTATGAAATATTTATTGTTGCCTTACTGCATAAAACCATCCTTCATAGTGTCCATTAGCACGTTTTATGTCGCTCGGATAAATTTAATTATTAACGTACTGCCCCGTAAATAACTGCACCGTTTTATTCCGGCTAATCATGGCATTGTCGTTAAACCAGATCAATCTGCCCACTATTGGATTGTGCAAATCCTTCGCTTCACACAAGTGTCTTTGTGTAATCCAGAGGCACTTGCTCTGAGTCTAAGTGCATTTTTTGTTAGTGAATTACCTACATGTTTATAAGATTTAAAGTGTCGCTACCTGCCTCTCTGTTAAGCTTTCACGTCTGAACTGCTAAATCGTTGCGAGTTAATATAGACATAGAAATCGGTTTACTACTTTAAGAGTTCATCGCGTACGTACGCGTGAGAATATTATTTTATATTGTGTAAATATAGGTAACAACTTCACAACATCTCTTTCGACATGGTTTTAATAAATAACAGTTGCACGTGCATACCATAACGCATTCAAATGTTACTAATATATTTCTAAAGTGATTTTCATAGACCGAGACGTGATGGGTATGAAGGGGGTGGTGTGAGTGCGAGATCTTAAAAAAGTAATACTTCTGTTGGTAAGCACCACGTCATAAACGCAGTAACCAACGCCTATTATATTATAGGCTTTGGTAAAGGATCGACTGAGGATCGAAGCCTGCTCTTCCATCGGGGAGCGAATCCCGTGATGAATCGTCGGGGCGCAATTTACCACCTCTACGCGCCTCGTAGTCCCACATAATCCGGCCGGCCGTTGGGGAGATCCATGAAGTTTTCTGACGAAAAAAAAACAAATAACAAACCAGTTTCGTATCTCGTACCTTGTTTTCTCTTACGATACCTACCACTGCTATAATGAAGTGGGGTGGAGACACGATGTTTTCTTTATACGTCACCTCACGGTCCACCTGAACAAAATTATGCCTACAAGGTCACCAAATCGATATATAGACGGTCATTGCAACTTGTCATTGACACACGTATGACACACTATTCGTTTGTGATGATTAACGAGTGTTGTAAATACGAATATGATACACATTATTAATTCAACGCAGTATGCCCATCTTTAAACCCCGGTATATATAAAAGATAGAACTTAATGTCTGTATTTCGTGACAGACTAATTACATTACTATTAAATTACTACGTTCAATTAGCTTCATGCATTAAGGACAACTTCTAAACCGTCTTTAGGTAACCGCCCGGCACTAGGTATTCTCGTGAGGGCTCTTCACAAGCATTTAATTAACGGAGACAAATGAGACTCGGACCGGGAGCAAGTATCTCTGGTTTGCACAAATATACTGTCTCTACCCGTGAATCGAACTGGGAACCCATAATCCAACGGCTACCCCAACTATAAGGCCAGAATAGGTTCTTCGTACAGAAGTGACAGGCTTTTTCACTGGGGCGCATTGTCCGGCATGCTTTGTATCTGCACTGTCAACACCAAATAACTTGAGCACAGAGTGCACCAAGCACTTGCATTACGCGCTCCTTCTCCATCAAATGCCGCTAGTGGGACACATAAATCTTGTGTGCATTCCTCAAGTTCATTCAAAAACATTCGGTCCCAATTTAAAGGTATTATCACACTTGTGAACCCATGCGACTATCGCTAACAGAGATGTACAGAGATACGTCTAACTAAGAATAGTCAGGATATAAATGGTGACTAGCCGTTGCACTATATCTAGTCTCGGAGAGAATATTACTATAAATGAGACCATGCAACCTGCTAATCAAATAAAGGTCATACAACATTCTAAGTTATTTCTATTTTAAAACAATAACATGAATTAATAAGGTAATTTGCTATAACGTCTGAACTTATAGCCAAGAGCTTGTGTGTTGAAGTGGCAGTTAGCTTAAGCAAAGTATTCCCGCACGTCAGTCGGGGCACAAACAATGATTAATGGAACCCGTTACATCATAGCAATGCCAATGCGATTCTAGATCTTTCCTTTTCCAGTGTGCTAGGCCGTCTAACCTTCTCTGAATACGGGTGAAGATCATGGCGGTTTGCTACCAATGCGGAAAGTTGTTGGACCTTGACCAGTCAGTTTCCCTGTGCACTAGATTACCTGTGTGTTTATTTTAGAAGATATGCTGAGATACAGTCTATTTCAGCTACTTCCATAGTATTATGTCTTACGGTATATTACTCTGGGGATGCTCTGCAGACATAGATACAATATTTGTTCTCCAGAAACGAGCAGTACGAGCCATTTATAACCTAGCTCCCAGGACATCCCTTAGAGACAAGTTTAAAGAGATGGGCATTCTTACTGTAGCTGCCCAATACATCTACGAAAACATAATGTATGTTCGTAAGAATGTCGTAAAATTCAATAAATTAAGTGATACTCACTCTGTTAATACTAGGAATAAAAGTAATCTTGTTCTACATGCTACTCGTCTCCATAGAATTAGTAACTCTTTCGTAGGTCAATGTATTCGCTTCTACAATAAAATCCCTACGAAGTTAAGAGAACTTCCAATTAATAAATTCAAAAAGCTTATAAAATTTCAACTTTGTAAGAAAGCCTACTATAGTATTACAGACTATTTAAATGACCCGGTAGCTTGGGATTGAGCTGCTGAGCTCAAATACTATGAATACATATACGAACAAATGTATCTTTGGATCTGAAACTGCAGTCTTGCTGGAACTGATTTCTTTCGAGCTTTACTTTTTATTGCTTTATCGGTAATCGGCCTCGGTTTTGTGAGTTGTCATGCTCACTAAAATACTCTGAGCAGCGGTAGCGACGTGTGACGGGTCGGTCACTTCCCTTTAATATGGTTGAGGAGACCGATGGCTGTCACATGCGTTATACTTGTGAACAGGTGCTGCTGTTTGGGGTTGGTCGGCTCACTGGACCAAGGAAGATTTTATTTTATTTTATTTCATTAAAGTTTGTTTTGTTTTAATATTCAGATTTCAGCTGACGCCTTCCAGATTCGATTGAACAGTTTGTTTTAAGGAATTTGTTGGGTAAATATATACATATTAGATTATGAATAGGACCGCAAAGTAATAAAAAAGAAAAATGACAAGCCCTCTGAGTTTCTTGCCAGTTCTTCTCAGCAGTGGTCGCGTTCCGAACTGGTGGTAAAGAATATTACTTTGCATTGTATAAAATTTTATTAATATGTTGACAATTTGTAAGTGTCCATTGTGTCCTATGCAAAATAAATTATTTGACTTTGACTTTGACTACATACAGTCTGAAAAGAGACTATAGCAAACTCAATAAGTACATTATTATTGCTACTATATTCAAAGCTTTTAGAAAATATTATCCTGTTGTCATTTAGTCTATTGCCTTTTTTTCAATGGCGAAAATTCTTTTGGCCATCAGAAGGCGAAATATTTCAATCCAAAATCATTGTTTAAATTTCGAAGACTGTATTTTTCAACCTGACTTGTGGAAGTTTCCAGAATTCCTGAAATCTTACAGCTACTACAATAAAGTTGCGCAAAGTTGATTGGATTGAAACGTCAGTACGAGAAAACGTGCCACGTGCGTCATGCTGGTTACACAAGCCTTCAGGGTAAATTAACTTCTATATTTAGACGGGCTTCCTGCGCAGTTAGTTTGTATTGACAAAAGTTTCCTTTACGTAAACTTGAAACTCACTTAAAATCCGAAAGATATTGAAGTTAAACGTACTATTATATAAGGTAAGTAAGCAAGAAAGAAAATAAAAAAACAACGCGTGAAAAATGGCAAAGTAAAAAAGTTTTGCCATCGAACCTAAAAGAGTTAAAACGAGATGCGCTGTTTTTAATTCTTTTACTCGTGCAGTCCCCCACAGTCGCTTGGAGCGAGTGCTTTTGTAAAAAACAACGACTTGTACTCCAATGCTAGCTCGAATGTTTTACATCAATAGATTGGATTGTGGCACAACCAATCTTAACAGGGCATATTATAATACTCACTAAATACTAAAAAGAATCTGTCTATCGATCTATCTATCAGCCACTGCTGAACATAGGCCTCCCCCATAGATTTCCACAATGTGCGATCTCGTGCAGACCGCATTCACTAACTCCCAGCGACCTTCACAAGGTCGTCCGTCCACCTAGTCGGGGGTCTTCCCACGCTCCTCTTTCCCATAAGTGGACGCCACTCTAAGACTTTTATGCCCCTAAAAAAAATATCGCTTGTAAAATCTTCTTACTCTCACTCAGCTCGTAAATTACCTACAGCTGAGTCGGGCCTCCTCCCATACATGAGGAGTAATAAGCCTACTGTGCTCCGCTGCCCAGAAGGGTTGGGACACGGTTTTGTTTCAGCTATTGCTTCGCTAGCTTTTCGGCCTTGTCATTTCTTTCCGTCGGTTCTTACGACACGTTCAAGATGAAATGGGGCGGCGACACTATGTATACCGAATCCGTCAGTAGAAGTCAAATCTGGTGTCCCTTTTAGGTGAAAATTGAATTGTGCACACCACTGGCTAGAGAATAACGATTCATTATTATCTTCCCTATTGTGCATTCGTACCTCATCTAATTTTAAGAGGGTGAAATAGTTTCACAGTACGCTCAGGCTTCGTTTCGTATCGAGTATTTCTCCATATGCGAACAATAATAATGGATAGCGCTCGCGTCATTAACGCTCGTCTGTAAAGAGAATGTATGTATGTGTATGTAGTTTAATTAAATATGGTATTGTGAGTGGTGAAGTTCCATATCACCAGTTACCAGTATCAGCTTCAACCATTTCTCAACTATTATATCGAACAGGTGTGTTGGTAAAACGCCTGCCATCGTGTTCATGCATCGGACCATTCTACAGGATGAGAACCTCGTGGAATCAATTTTTTTAGACCTATGTCTGTGTGATGTCGGGATGTGATCGCCATGTGGAATGTTATGTCATGCCAATCAGTATTATTCCGGTCGCTTGATGCAGCGATTGCAATAATACTGGTGGACATTAAATATCGAAAAGTTTTGATGAACACTTTCGATAGGTAGTCGGGTTATGCGTCTAATACAAAGCTTTTAGGGGGATTAAATAGTTTCCACGGCCAGGGATGTCATGTAATGTCAAAATTGTTTTATATTTTTATAGAATTAAGTATTTTCTTTCTTTTTATTCACTAGTATTTGTTTGTTTAGTTTTTTGAGCCGCAGTGCCTGCAATAAACGTGTTTCTTTCTCTATATATTGCAACATTCAAACGTTCGTTTGAAAACCCTAGCCTTTCTGTTATGTACGATCTGTTTGCCAGCCTGTTTCTTTGGATCCACAGCTGAGCACTATCACTATTGTACCGTCTGCCGGTGTTTTAAAGCGATCAGTTTAAAAAGCTCGCACTGAACCCTTATTATTTTCAAACCACATACGCAATGATTCACCAACAATAAACCTGTTTAACGATACCAATAAAAATACATTTACTGGACAATTTATGTGCATACAGATTGCATAATGAATTTTAGTGGCTACGAGGAACGAATTGTTAACAATACCTCCTCCTCAATTCAGGGAATCCGGCAGGATTCCATGAATCTGTGGAAGGTAAACAATCTATTTGTCGAACTGTATACAAATGATGCGTCTAATTTGAATATTTGGCGAATTCAATCATCTAATGCATATCTCGCATGGGTAATTTACAACTTGCGCACGTTCCGTGTCGTGATGGATTTAGAATACTCAGTGTCTCCGCCCCATTCCATCCTTAGGGTGTCGTAAGAGCCAACAGAAGGAAATGATAATGATAAAGACCTAGCCGCAAAAGGAGGAAAACTTGATACACAAACCTATGCTCAATTGGCCAGCGCAGGAACATGTACAGAAATGACAGTACTACCTACTACAGTACCTGTTGTGTCCAAATGTATTGTAATTAAATGTACTCATATAATAAATTGATTAATTAAATGCGTTTCAATTAGTATATACTTTGGTAACATGTATTTCAAAAGTTTATATTCTTTTACATTTGTTTATAGCGAGCTGCACCGGATATACTTACAGTGCATTGAACATCATTTTAGAATAATCATTATGAGATAATCTATAAGAATACTAGCTGACCGGGCAGACGTTGTCCTGCATGATATTTGTTTACCGACTGCAGCGCCATCTGTCGGGCTGATTTGTGAATCTAAACCATCCTCGGTGCCACCCAAACGCATACAAAAAATTTCATTCAAATCGGTTCAGCCGTTTAGGAGGAGTTCAGTCACATACACACGCACACAAGAAATATATATATTACTAGTGGCCCGCCCCGGCTTCGCCCGTGCAAAGCGGGGGTGGGTTATACTTAAAAACCTTCCCCTTGAATCACTCTATCTATTAAAAAAAACCGCTTCAAAATCCGTTGCGTAGTTTTAAAGATTTATGCATACACTAGCTTTTGCCCGCGACTTCGTCCGCGTGG
Organism: Clostera curtula; assembly: GCA_905475355.2. Classification (NCBI taxonomy): domain Eukaryota; kingdom Metazoa; phylum Arthropoda; class Insecta; order Lepidoptera; family Notodontidae; genus Clostera; species Clostera curtula. The sequence goes on along the minus strand of FR997794.1, from coordinate 26,432,003 downwards.
AATAATGACTTCCGGAAAAAAACAATTTATCCCCGTTTTCTCCCCGTTGGGAGGGAATTCCCAATAATCCTCTCTTAGTGGTAGCCTACTCATCCCAACAAACAGCTTTCAGCTCTCTACTAACTGCCATTAGTTTCGGCTGTGCGTTGTCTGTCAGTCACTCAGTAACGGAAGAGTTTTATATATATAGATAGCTGTGCCCGCAACTCCGTCAGTGTGTAATTCCTTGTGTATTATTAAGTTAATGTATTGGTAATATTGTTTAGATCACGTTCACATGAGGCTTAAGTACAACGAAAATACTTCAGCGCAAAGCTTCCGGGTAAACTATCCTACTTCACTTAAAACCAAATACCTATAACATAATTAATAATACCTATACCTTTAGTTAATAAAAGTACCTACGCTTTTACTTACTTATTATTATTATTATTAAAAAAAAACTGAACATAAATTAACCAAAACTTAACTATTAATAATTTGTAATTTGAACGAATATAACACGCCACCAAAATAACTAATACCTATTTTATGAAATAACAGCAAAAGAAAATTAAATAAACTAAATTATTGTAAAGACTAAAAGTCGCGCTGATAAATATTATTGTCTGTCAATAAGGGCGAATACTCGGAACGTCTACTCGCATCATCAGCCAAATCCAAATATTATATGAAGTTCGCGTTTGGATCCCCCGCCCTTTTAAACCTCCCGCGACGACCCGATGCGACGGTTACACAAAAATAATCCTTATAGCATGATTCAGTAATCACGCGCGATGGTTTATTAGCGTGTTTCATGAATAACTTTGGTGTTTCTGTACCGATTTCTATGATTCTTTTTTTATTAAATAGGTAATAATGTTAACATTTATTAATTAGGAATGATTGAGAGTGTTATAAACGTAAGAGTAGACAAATATAATCAGAAAGCTCTGAACTGCTAAGCTATCGGGAGTTACTTACACGTGTTATTGTGAGTCAACCATAAAAGATAGACATATGCTGTCGTGGAATATTTTTTATATAATTTTAAGGAGAACATTTCCGTCATACATGATTTCTGTGTAGCTTTAACTATTAAGGCTGCACACGCGACGGAAGCTTAAAAAATGGAGTAAGTTCTCCTGTTTTCGCAACATTTCCCTTCACTGCTCTGCTCCTATTGATCGTAGCGTGATGAAAAGTATACTATAACCTGCCCAGGAGTATGAAGAAGAATTGTACCAAGTTTTGTTGAAATCCGTCGAGTGGTTTTTGTTTCTATAACGAACATACAGACAGACAGACAGACAGACAGACAGACAGACAGACAGACAGACAAAAATTTTACTGATTGCATTTTTGGCGTCAGTATCGATCACTAATCACCCGCTGATAGTTATTTTGGAAAAATATTTCATGTACAGAATTGACCTCTCTACAGATTTATTATAAGTATAGAAGATAGAAGAAGAAGATAGGGACGGACAGAAGAATGCGACTTTGTTTTATACTATGTAGTGAAGATGTGTTTAAAAAGAAATATCAATAAATTTAAAAAACAATGCAACTATGGGTACTAAATGCATAAGTACTCCCCAACTAAGGCAAATTTCCCTAGTTGGCCTTTGAAACAGATGATTAGAGGGTCTAGATCAGTTTATCAATTATTAAGCCACTACCATAGATATTGCAGCCTTGCTTCCAGGTGTACCTCGCCATATTGCGAATCTCTCTATTTGTGTACATGTTGTACAAATAGAGAGATTCACAATATGGCGAAGTAGCATTGAAAAAAATATCGATATATTTCAATAAAACCTCAAAGTACCGCATACGGGTTATCGAACCATTATCCAGCACCCGCCGTTAAGCACGCGTAGCTTTCTCCTCATATCATCTCCGTACGAAGTGAAATAAATGTTTTTTGTGATAATTCAACGTAATCATATAAGGTTATTGAAAATAAAATATGCCAAGCGCGAGATACACACACCAAAGGGTTCCGCGGAAACAAAAGGGTACGAACAACACTATTTGAGCCCTATGTAGTTATTTCTACTCCACTAGCTTCCAAACAGGGCTTAATCCGTATGGATTTTGAGCCCAATTTGTTAAACTAAAAATAACTTTGGCCGGTCTATTCTACCCGTGATACATTCAGCCAAGAAAATATTATGAATGGATGATTTGTTTATGGTTCCAAATTCAAATTTTTGTTGTTGTTGTTACATTGGCACAACTGTTTTCCATTTTTTCGCGGAGTTTGTGTTACATCTGTTATTTATATTAAATACAATGCTGTTTTTAGTTATATCATATCTAGTGTGTATTGCGAATATCATAATGGACAAAAACATCGAACAAAGAGTTTGTCTTAAATTTTGCAGCGCCAATGGAATTTTGTGTTCGGAGTCACTGAAAATATTACAGAAGGCTTACGGTGAATCGACTTGATCAAAAACTCGTGCTTAAGAGTGGTACAAAGCGGTCAAAAGCGGCAAAATAGTGACTGAAAATCATCATTCAACTTTGAGAGAGATAGCCGTCGAACTTTCTGTGTCTCACGAGTCGATCCGAACCTTTTTAAATAATCACTTGGGCATGAAACATTATTCCACTCGGCTAGTCCCTAAAGACCTGAATTTTCTCCGAGTCGCTGAGGACATGCTAGAACGAGTCGATTCCGATTCAACATGCATTCCTTTGTGGAAATCCTTGGGGGAGGCCTATGTCCAGCAGTGGACGTCTTTTGGCTGAAATGATGATGATGATGATTTATGAAACGCATTTTTACTACAGGTGGCGAGACGTGGGTTTACGAGTTTAACATACAAACTAGTCAACAAGCTTCGGAGTGGTGCCTTCCAACTAAACCGAAACCGAAAAAACAACGCCAAAGTCGCTCAAAAGTCAAAGTCATGTTGACTGTTTTCTATGACTATCGCGGTGTTGTGCACTCGGAATTCTTGCGGGAAGGTCAAACGGTAAATAAATAATATTATTTGAAGAATACTATATATGCGGCGTTTAAAAGAGCAAATTCGACGAATAAAGCCAGATTTGTGGAATGAAAATTCTGGATTTTGCACCACGATAATACGCCTACGCACAAGGCCATCATTGTGATTTTTGTCCAAACACTCTACAAATACCGAGCAACAACCATATTCACCAGATATGGCTCCAGCCGACTTCTTTCTTTTTCCTGAACTCAAATCACCACTTCGTGGCACCCGTTGTCAATCGGTAGAAGACATAGAGGAAAATTCGCGGCGAGAACTGAACTCAACTCCGGAAACAGCGTTTAAAAAATGTTTTGATGGTTTGATTATTCGTTGGCGTAAGTCTATAGTTTCTGTTTCTGTTGAAATGTGTTATTTGCTCAACCGTTCGAGAACGACCTTTTCTGGAAAGTTTCATAAAATTTCCTACATTGCTAATTGTAGTATGTATATATTTAGTTTCTTGCCGGCTCTTCTTTGTAGACCATCGGATGTGTCCGACAATTTAAAAGTCTATGATGCAAAATTTTACCAATACTCTGATGAAAACACAGCCTCAAAGTTATTTTGTCAGATATAATAATAGTGTTGTTTATTTGGCACATAACGAATGAGTTTTATGGGTACTATGAATTATTTTAAAGCACTTTCTGTGTTTATGTGTTTAGTATGGAAAATAAATAGAGCGTCTTTGCCATTTCTAAGTCTAACTAACAGTCCAAAAAAGCACCGAGATCATAGTAGTAATATCTGCATTTCAATTAATTAAAGTGCTCGAATAACTTTACGTTATTGTGACAATCGTTTTATTTATATAGGCACACAACCAAAGATATCTTTTGCCTTTTATTGGTTTACGCAATGGATTTTCCGTAATTAATTATGACGAGCTGATTTGGTCCAGCTGCGCTCTGTGTATAATGAAGAAAATGAGAATCTGCATAAATTATTTTCATCTAAAATATACCAGATAAATGGAACAATATTACTAATTTTATAGATAAATGTAAAGAATTGGATACTTTTTTAAAAACGGGTACACGGTCTGGGCGCAATTTGGTACTACTACTACTCAGCCCATAGACGACCCACTGCTGAGTCAGGCCTCCTCCAGTTACAGGGTAAAACTGCGCCACGCTGGCCGACGTAGTAGCAGTAATGCATAAGTTGTCAATACATAGATTGTTGTCGCTTTCTAATTTTCTCCCCACCACATATATTTGCAGATATTGGGTATACCCCCCCCCCCGTTTACCCCTAGAGCTTTTTCAGGGGTCAACTGATTTTCAGGGAACATATTATTTTGTAATGTGCACGTGATGCGCTTTCATTTGAGACCCCACTCGATTATATTTGCAGACTTTCGGTTATTCTTCCCCACTTTCACCCCCTATAACTTTTAAACGACTAAACCGATTTTCATCAAACATGTCTAAGAACACTCGCCCGTAACTCACCTGTCATATAGAAAAAACTGTAATGAAATCGCTTCATCCGTTCGCGAGCTACGGTGCCACAGACAGACAGACAGACAGACAGACACGTGAAACTTATAACACCCCTCTTTTTGCGTCAGGGGTTAAAAAGGGGTACAAAGTTTTGGCTTCACACCTTTAGACATGGATAACATTATTAATACAATTAGGTATTAAAACCGTGACCGGTAACCGACAGGCGGGCCGATGAAAGCACTTAATTACTCATTCGTAGTAACTTCAGTAAGTAACGTAGCAGTTCTGTGTGGTGACACGCCATCCTAAACGTATCGTATTATGCGACTTAAAGAACGCAAGAGGCAGATCGCCTAGCCGCAACAGAAGGAAAACTTGATACAATATTTTTAAAAAAAAGTACCTTCATTGCCGTCCATACTAACATCGACGTTTATTTATAAGAGCATTTACATAATGAAAGCATCGTCGTCGGTCTTCAGGGTCTGTTTAAAATGTTCTCTCGTACTATAGCTCTGTATTAAATTATCGAATAGAGTAATCGATGGACTCCGCCATCTTTGGAGACATTTTGAAATCACCTAAGTTTTGTTAACTGTACAAATTCAGAAATTAAATTACCCATTACTGAGTCGGACTTGCTCCTATCGTATCTGCCTCGCTTTTATCCAATTTGCTTAAGGTCAGCACCAATTCGATTTATCTGTTCGATCAAATTCGATTGACCTGTTGTAAATATTTCATTCGTTTCTCCTGGAAATTCGAATTGCCACGTAGTAGAGCTATTCGCGTCGTATAATATACGAGTCGTGTGATACGGACTGAAGCAGAATCTTAAAGTACAACGACTCGAATCGATTTCCATCTAATAGTAACGTGGGTTCAACGCCACTGAACTTATTACAATTAATATTCTTCAAACGAAGTTGAAAATAATCATGATTTTAATCAAACGTATTTCGACATCGTTCTTCTACTGAGTATTATTAAATTGTACTGTCATCGGAACTAAAGGTGTGTACCAAATATCACATAAAATCTTGTCAACGGGACGGGGGTAAAATTTAATTAATTAAGACCCATTAGGTGTCCTAAAAAAATAACCAGAGCAAGCTAAATAAAAATAAAATAAAACCGTTCAATAAAAATACGTGATTCAAATTCGGTACCATTCTGACTGCTAAGAGGATTAGGGTTGGGTAGATTTGCAGAGAAGGACAATTTAAAAACAAACCATATGGCAATATGTGAGGTTAGTCTCCATCCATATTGGATACCTCGCATTTTTGTAGCGTTATCTATATCTCCCATCAATGCATGGTTTAAGCAAAATAAATTAAATCAAAGAATCTCGGGAATCCCAACTTTAAATTGTAGGAGTTCTAAGGAGTCTCTAATTGAACGCTTAGATTTATAAGATACCCTATGATATTTTCCTGTGTAAGTTTTCCTGTTTGCTTATGATATTCTTTGACATCTTTATCACCTTAGCAACCACTGAACATAGAGATCGGCTTGTCCGTTGGGAGATAGCTTTTTTTGGTCCTCACGCCTTTTAACATCAAACTATTTGTTTGGGACCACCCACGTTTGCCACGTATAACCTAATCTATACAAATAAATATAATGGAAATGTATGTTTGTCATCTGAGAATGACAGGATTGGAAAGAAATAATACCGAGTGTGTTGTCTACCCAACACACTCGGTGGTTGCGCTACCGCAACCACAGAATTTCAAAAGAGTCATATATTCGATTAAAGGACCTTTGCAATTTCAAATTATACACGGTATCAGATTTGTTAATTTGAAATATCGTCTATACAGGAAACCAGAAATTCTTGGTACAATGCTTATCCGAACGCATGCACGCCTAATAATCCTTCCTTACAAAAGCAGTGGACACGAACCTCTCAGTAAACAGCTACAAACATATATAAATAATACGGCAGAGACACGTGTGGGTAAGGCTCGTCTCCCAGCTGCTAGTGAATGGGAGTCAGGTGTATGGGTACAAGCCCTACCTTCAACCAATATCGGAACACTTATGGATTCCACATCATTACGTTTAGCTGTCTTCGCATCGGTGTGAAGTGCGTAGTGCCACATCACTGTCGCTGTGGTGGCCTCGTCGATGCTCTAGGGCACCATGGTCTGTCATGTCTTCATAGTGCTGACAGAATTACTCGGCACACTAGCATTAACGATGTCATCCGGCGGGATTTTACCACTTCCAATGTACCTGCCGCCCGCAACTGGGATGGTACGTGACGGTGGTAAAATACCGGATGGTATGACACTTATTCCTTGGAAGGTGAACTTGTGTCGATACTTTAGCGCCGGGGACAGGTGTTAAAGCTGGAAGTGCCGCTTTTTCAGCTGAATCTAACAAGCGGCGCAAATGTAACACACTAGATAGCAGTTGTTTATTATGCCGTTTGCTATGGAGACGTTGGGACCGTGGGGACCGAGTGCCCATCAAGTGTCCTCCGATTTGTCGAGGAGGCTGATTGAGGTTAAGGGGGAAGTAAAGGCGGGCTCATATCTCGCACAGAGATTGCAGCCAGGCGTTTGGGAACCCTACCTAACGACAGTGGTTTAGCACATTTGTATAATTTGTAAATATTTGATTTTCAATGTATTTGTTAATGAGTTGCACGGTATCTACAAATTAATTTATATCGCTGTTTTAATTATGGCCAGCGTAAGGATTGACCTTCCCTCTATGAAATTGGAGGAGGTATGTGATATATTAATATGTGATATAAAAGTTTCGGTAGGTGTTTATGAGCGATTGCTAACACAGACAGATAAAGTAAATATTGAGAAGGACTGTAGAAATAATAGATACATAATATTGTAAGTTATTCACCGTCTGGTTCCACTAGATCCATCGTGTCCATAATTTGTGTGGCAACGTAAAGCTGATGTTCCAGGCAGCCATTCTACCATTTATGGCAGATGTTACGGCGTGAAAAATGACAGCTGGCCTAACCATAGGTATGAATGACTACCGGTGGTCCCAATAGATTGGTAGCGGAGGGCAGACGGCATTCGCTCCGTGTGAATACTGGTAGTTGGCCATATCAGGTTAGACCGGTGCCAGCCCCAATGAAAAAGGTCGAAGGACACCAAATGCATATTTTACTACTGCCCACAGCTAACCCACTCCTAAGTCAAGCCTCCTCCAATTATATCAAAACTTGAAAGCCAATCCTTACTAAGCGATAAAATAACGCAAAACAAGTTATAAATATGATTGGAATCATTTAGACTTTTCTGCGTTCGTTTAGTCTAGGTTTTGGAGCTCTGCGGCGAGTTGTAGTCGCTTAGATATTGTGTGATTTCGATTAAGCGCATTTTAATTATGGTTGTTGTTCATATTTCAACGTTAAATTACTCTCCTGGAAAGTTTGCCCTATTTCGCTCATGGTCATTCTTTTTTGGAGGCTTTTACGATACTCCCGGGCAGAATGAGATGGTGACACTATGTATTCTAAATCCATTAATATCATGTGGTACACATACAATATAGGGCATACCCATGTCGCGTAAAATTGAAACGTAACTTAATACCAGCCACAGCGGGCAAATACGTAAATTTGCATCAATTCGATTTTACGAAACACGATTTTTTATAATTTTTCTCTATTAAAAAATCTTACTTTTAGTTACAACTCCATACAGATACACATAAACGGTTGGCGGATGGAAATATTATTAAGAAAAAATAAGATGCGTCCAATTTCATACCTTTCCTCTTCCCCGCCTTAACATGTCTCTCCTAATAATTTCTAGTCTCATGCATATCTTTTATTTATTTATTATTAATTCCAAATTATATTATTATGCTTCTTCATTTGATTATATGGGTTCGATCGTTGACGAGTATTTTTCCAAAGTCAAGTCTTTGTTTTTGTATTAAACTTTTTTTATCCACGATTTTTTGCCGATCTCTAGTTAATATAAAAGTATGATTATTTTTCAAACTTACACGGCTACGGAGTTTCTCCGAAACGTGTTTATAGGTTCAAAAGGGAAAGATTTTCAGCATAAAACGCAGGTAAGTCCCACTTAACCTAATTTCTTAGCACGACTACAGCTCAGCTTGGGCGTAACTCATGAAAAAGGCACGATGAAGAAAAAGTGTAATTAATATGTGAAGCAAAAACTGTGTTCGTCTTCCGTGCGGAGACGAGTTTTAAGTGACCAGATCATTCTACCGTGACAGAGTGACGTGTGGCTAATAGTTAGACCGGTAGAAAATCTGGCTCCAAGAGAAGGAAAACTTGATATGAACCGCGTCCCAACGTAACGGCATAGTAGGATAATCTCTCGTCAGAATGCCCAACCCAGCAGAGGCTGTCTTTCAATAGCCATATAATATCCGCGCCTATATTAAAACAAATCCTAAGAAAGCTCAGGCGTAATATTAATCGAAATAAACTAATTATTAAAGAAAGTAAATTTGACTACCGATGGAGATTTATTGCCAGCTCTTTCATGCTACGTAAGCCCTTGAGCCTCTTAAATATGGGTATTTTAAAACTGAAGCAACTTAGTATTATAATCGCTCTTTATAGCTTCCCTTTGTGAGGAGTAGCTTTTGCTGCTTTGAGTGGATCTCGAAAAAGCTATGCTACTCGGTGCTGCCGGTGCTCCCAGTTATGAGGAATTATGAAATACGTAAATCCCCGTCGGTCCCGGCTTTCATTCTACCATCTATGGTATCTATGAGAATCTAACACGTAATCAGTGCCGTTGAAACTGACGGCTGGTTTAACCAAATAATTACGGGTGACCCACTAGATGGGTCGCGGAAGGGAGACGGCCAAATTAGATTAGACTGATGCCGACACCAATGAAACTGGGAAAACGCGAGGAAGATGAAGATAGCAGTGTAGAAGTCTTTGCGTGATATTGGGACAGACATTCAAATAGGAAAAAGTCAATAAGTACAAACAGTCTTCAATATTTCCTATGCGCAGAAAACAGTCCGTTTAATTTTATTCTACGCTTGGATTTGTGTAATCTGATTAACTGTTTAACGAGAAAGAAATCGCAAAACAAAACAAAAAATGGACTAAAGAACGCAGATTACAAGATCAAACAACATTTTAATTCCTTCATAAACTGGGATGAAACTTAATGTTATAAAATGGTAAAATCTTGAAAAGGATCTTCAAGACCATTACATTTCTTCGCGCATATCTTTCAAAGAGCTCTATGATGACTACAACAGCACATACTCGTATCTTCTAGGATCTTCATTCATGATACGCGTACCGAAGCTGGGTCTGTCTATGCAATTTCGTCCAAATCAATCACATCACACACTTTTTACATTTATTTTCTAGTGTTGTTAATGTCTGTGTGACGCGGGCTATAGAATATACGTGTTGTATGTATATGTATTGTCCACTGTAGTGTTGCGACAAGTGGTGGCTTACTAGATATTCCAAAAAATCTAGCTGCGTGGCAAGGACAACTCGATGATGATGTATATGGAAACGAGAGGGTCGTAGTCCAGTGGAGGAACGCAATCGATCTGGAGGTTAGCTAACGACGGCCTCAACTGGATGTCCATCATATATATTATATGACCTCCGCGATTCGGGGGGAACCTAAGCCTGTAATCCCCGGCTGAAATCTATGGCAGACGATACCCGTAGTCAGTAAGGTGAAAAACTGGCAGGTTACCTAACCAAATAATGATTACCGGATGTCCCACCCAAATGGGTCCGGATGATCGCGTGGAGCACTCGGCAATCCCCTTCCGTGTTATTACTGCCAATCTGAGTAGATCGGTGCCAACCCCAATTAAATGGGGCAACAGCGAGCAAGAAGAAAAATGTGTAAACGGTGATCACCAGTCTGGCCAGCGTGGCATATTAGGGTAATTATCTTACTTCAAAGCAGCGACTATAACCGCTCCCACTTATTTATTACCTGACCCCCTGGTCCCCCAAAGCGATGTATTTATTTTTTACTTTTTAAAGATGATTGAGTCGGGGGTTTTTTTAAATTAAATTTTTATTTTATACTTTTTATAGGTACACACTTATTATAATGTAGATTTTGTTAAATTGCACGTGATGAGCTTTCATTTGAGACCCCACTCGATTATATTTGCAGACATTCGGTTATTCTTCCCCACTTTCACCCCTCATAACTTTTAAACGGCTCAACCGATTTTCATCAAACATGTCTAAGAACACTCGCCCGTAACTCACCTTTCATACAAAAACTATATTGAAATCGCTTCATCCGTTCGCGAGCTACGGTGCCACAGACAGACACGTCAAACTTATAACACCCCTCTTTTTGCGCCGGGGGTTAAAAAACAAGTGTTATGACTTTATTTTGTGCAAATATCAAAGGAGGCTAAAGCACAAAAAAGCTACGCAAACGAATAAAAACCGACACATTAAATATTTGTAGGAAATAAAGAGAATTTAAACGTGGGATACGATACGACAATGAGAATCGTTTAAAGTTTGCATAATGCAAGGGTGTAGAATATTGACGAGAAAAGCGCCAACTTCGAGGAAAATCGTAAAAGGTATAGGTACACCGGAGCGGTGACGCTTTTAAAGCGCTATTCAAAAATCACTTCGCACAGATCTCTAAATTGCGGGCCAAACTGGATTTCCTTCAATCGCAGGTATATAAGTAGCGTCTGCAGCCAACTTGTTTATTCATCGTGACAAAGTGCTAAAATGAGGTCCTTACTTATCTTGGTTGTGTTGGCGGTCGCGGGGATCAGCGCGAATGTAAGTTTTTTCAGAAAAAAATATTGTTTTATTTTGATCCTCGAATAAAGTCGTAAATCGACTTTTTTAATCCATTAATCAATTATTGTTAACAATTATGGAGTTATTTGAATAATTGCATAAAAATATTTATCCATTAACTAATAAATAAGAGATTTAATTATCTGTCTCAATTTTAATGATATACTTATTATATCATTAAAATTGAGACAGATAATAATTTTTTTTTTTAAATGTATAACAAAAAGATAATTATGAAAAATTTAGCTTCTCGGTCACATCCTATTTCTCTTCGTAACGCCTAGACCGATTTTGACGGCAGGCGGATAACTGCTTTGAAAGAGGAACATATTCAATATTCATTACCAGTCATATAAATGTATAAACGTGGGTGTTATGCAAAATACCTTACATAAACGATTTCTGAAAACATCTGAATGAAAACATCATCTCACTACTCAATATGATAAATTATTTATTTCTAAGAAACTCGACTTCAGTCGAGCCTATGAAAAACATACAAATAAGCAGGAAATGATTTCTTGACGGTTCTGATCGTGTTGTGAAAACCTAAGCAATCATTATCGTACAAATATTTTATCATAGCCAAACAAATACGAATACAGAAGTTTTATCCCAGGAAAGAGGCCGCATTATGTTCAAAGACAACATTAAGATTTGAAAACATGTTAATAAGTTGCGAATGAAATTGCGTACCAAAATGTGACAGCGAAATTATTCCACATTCAATCGCGTTATCTTATATTTGAAGTATTAAGATAAAATACAAATACATCACGGATGAAATATCTACTCCCCCATTTCTATGGAGGAAGTTGGTCTACGAACGGTTGACTCCGGATTTCATATCGGACTCAGACTTTCTTCTCGTGCGGCTGGATTTTCCGCCCAACTAGTTTTTTAGTTGCCTCTATAGGTCACTAAATTCACGGACAATGGAAGTCACAACTATCCCAGATGAACACGGAAAATATAAGAAAGATTATACATTTATCTTTGCTCTACGCCCGAAATGTATGGCAATTAACGGTATCGCCTGCGATACACATTCACGAAGGGACCCGAGTTCGATACTCACCTGTGGCCCGACTATTGATTGATGCATAATGGGGTGGATTAATAGTGGCCAAGCAAGCTATTCCTGCTTCGAATGCGCCTAACCAAACGTATTTTGTGTGGAATTCAATGTATAGTCCGAGCTTGGATAACATTTCAAAGCGCGTGGTTCTTTTGTAATTTCAACGTTCCATATACAATAGGATATTTCAAATGGAACACATTCAGAAACACCATCAATATCGGAAAATTATCGCAAGATCGTTTTCAAAGTGAAACCTGTCTATTTTTATATGTAAAGCACATTGGTAAAAACGGCACGTGAGCTTGTGGAAAAGTATTTGCGCGAACTTACTAATATACTTATTCTAGTTCTGTGTGCTGAACTGGGGCGATAAAAGGCTTTATTTAAACGTTTTTATAATGTCGACCGATAGACTTAGTATATGAACTTATAGTATCTCGACCGAAGTTTATAAGTTCAATAGGAAAATACCTAGCCGCAATAGAAGTTATCTGGCATAGTTAAGCAGCTATCATGGCACAGTAGGTTTTCCCTCCATCGAATTGGAAGTGGCTCGATCCAGCAGTGGTTTATCAAACGGTCTGACAGACGAGGTGATACATACCGACATCTAATGTCAAATTTATAACAAATCTTTTTATTCCAGACCGTGCAATTGACTCAAGAACAAAAAGACAAGGCAAATCAATACACTGTCGAGTGCATCAAAGAAACGGGAGTGAAACCGGAGATTATAGCCGAGGCTAAGAAAGGAGTATTCAGCGACGACGAGGGATTGAAGAAGTTTACACTATGCTTCTTCCACAAAGCGGGCATTCTGTCCTCCGATGGGAAACTCAATGTGGGTGTGGCGTTATCAAAATTACCCCCAGGCGTGGACAAGGCTGCCGCCGAGAAACTTCTAGAAGGCTGCAAGAACAAAAGTGGCAAATCCCCAGAGGACACAGCTTTTGAAATATTCAAATGCTACAGGCAAGGAACCAAGACACACGTCTTCCTCGGTTTTTAAGTATTCATAAGAAATAGAGTGTGTCTGTGCTAGCAATACGGTCTGTATTGCTAGCACCGACATTTCATATTTTTAGCATGTATGCTATTAAAAGTATTGAGCATTAAATAAATATTATTTGAAGCAGTATTTTTTATTTTAAGATCAGGTATTTTCTCAATTACCCCAAACTATACACAAACCAAATGCCTTATTTAATCGCACATAGTTTCATTCGGAGTATATGATTTAGAGAACATTGTAGTTATGGCATAATATAAAATATAAACCACGTGACTATCCATACAGCTAGACCGGTTTTAAAGCAATCAAAGACACTGACTCAAATGTATCGAAAAATAACGCAACCGTTACCAATTTGAAATGTCTTAAAATGTTAATCGTTAATAACAAAACTTCACTTCACTAGCATTTCACAAAAGCTGTTCTTTTTTTTAATATACATCAATTTGCAATACGTTCACCGCGCAAAACGAATGGCAATGTGTGACTGCCGAGTCTGGGCAATCACGTGAATACATTAATGTGTTACGGCCCCACAAATATGGAACAATTATTTTTATCTTGATGATTTAAGACTTAACTATCAGATTCAGTTTATTATAACTATTGTTCCGACATTAACGACAATCACTGTTCCTTATCCGTCAAGTAATTACACAAATAGACACGCTTTGTTCTTGACAAATGTGACCATTGCAACAAAAAGAAACATATTAGGGCGTAAATATAATGCGACTCTATTTGTTCCTCTGTATTTTTCTGCCATGGCCCATGGTGTGCGTTAAGTTCCCTTTTTATTTGTTTCTAAAGAATAAAAATATCATTCTTGGTGGGCGATATGATCAAACCTTTTTGTAAGTGTAACCTTTTTTTTGTAATATTGATTTGTGACATAATGTGGAAAAATAATAAATTTGTTGTCAACTTGAAATTATATGTACGTTGAATTGGAAATAATCTTTTTAATTATTTTTATTAGTATAAAGCCATAACTCAGGCTTTAACAGGTTGTGGCCAATTTCTTGTTGTGATCATTAATTGAAAAATGTGGCATAGAGGAGGGCCTGCGGCTTTACCCTTTTTAATAGGGTAAAGCCGCAGACGAAAGCTATAATAAATAATATAATAACATAGTTATCTGTACTATGTGAAATACATATCTGATCGCCGACGACCGACGGGGGATGAATGTGAACGTAATCCCCTCCCCTCCCCAATCTATACATGACCGACTTCGTCCTTGTGGATTCAAAGTCCATTCCCAATGTAAAGCATCAGTTTTAACGAATGGAAGTCTGGGTATCTCTGATATGTGTCCTGCTCTCTTGGGCAATAGCGTGATCATATACACAAATCTGTCGCAAATATTCGGAAACAAAATCGGAAAAATTTCGATACCAAATAACGTATTAGGGGACAAAAGGGACGAATTTAGATTTCGAACTTGGATTGCAATATATGATTTCGAATGTAGTTTTAAAATTTTAACCCTGTAAGCGTACCATATTAATAATGCGTATTTTTAACGCACGTATGACGCGTGTGACGTACGACAGTACAAATTAGACAGTCGGATTTTTACCGACTTAAAAAAGAAAGAGGTTTAATTATGTATAGCCATCAATTGCGATAGATTTCGAGGATTCAAAAGAAATATTAACACAAAATGACTCCATGTTTTAAAATTAAAGTCCAAAAAATAAAAGCATATTTGGGTCTATTTTTTCAATTTAACTCCTATACAAAATATAAATTTATAGGTACAATATATTTGTTTAAAACAGTAGTAAAATGCGACGAATGACGAATAATAAAAAAAAAATTACATGTTGGCGGCGCATATTACGACACCTACAAAAAAAACTAGTGTGCATACGGCCTGAATTGCACGTATCTAGACATTCCTCGGAGTTTCCCTGCGAGATCGAATCAGAAATGAGGAGATACGCAGGCAAACCAGGGTCACCGACATAGCCCACCGGATTGCCAAACTTAAGTGGCAGTGGGCAGGGCACATAGCTCGCAGGACCGACGCCCGATGGGGCAAAAAAGTCCTCGAGTGGCGACCGCATTCCGGAAGGCGCAGTGCTGGTAGGCCTCCCACACGGTGGACCGACGACCTGGTTAAGGTCGCCGGAAAGCGGTGGATGCGGGCGGCCCGGGACCGGCCTTTGTGGAGATCCTTGGGGGAGGCCTATGTCCAGCAGTGGACGACTTTTGGCTGAAATGATGATGATGATGATGAGACATTAAAATTTCGAATACTCGAAGAAGCCGCACCTAATGATAAAAAAAGGTAAATTTGAAAAAAGGAACATTATTGTTTTCCTTTTCTATAAAGAACCGTAACCTGTTCACAATAAGGCCGAACGTTCGTTGCGCACCATGAAAACTTTGTCATCCATTTTCACCCACCCAGGTGGAATTTTAAAAATGTCGTTTCTTTTCTAGCTAGGTTGTAGTACACTATACGTGCTACAGGTCCCCTACATTTCCCGAATCTCCTTAAAGCGTCTGCCGTGGACGGCAATAGCCGAAACGAATCACCCAACAGGCTTCGCAAAAGGATCATCATGGTGTAAAACAATCCTCCACGAATAAATCTGAGCATTGAGGTTGCCCCTGATCCAAATATCTCATATTCATCCACCGATCGAAATACCAGCCTAAACCATTATTGTTGCCCCTCTACAGGTTACAACAAAACCCCCTATATCCATAACGAAATTTCAGGAACAACCAAGTAACGGTTTTGTCTTGAAATAATTGTCACCAACCAGTGATGAAAGTGTTAGAACCCGAGTAACAATCGCAGAGAACCCAAGAAACATTACTAAACACAGATTACTAATATCCCTAGATACTTTTGGTAAGTGTATATCGAAACGCTATTACCACACAAACTCACCGCAAAATCCGGAATTCTGTTGCCCATCCGTGGGGCAACACGTTTTACACGTGACACGAGACATCGTCGAGAACTTATTAAGAACTCCAGCAAAGTTGATGGTCAAATCAAAAATTAGTAATTCCACAAAGCTGACACGTGCGACGAAACGAGCCAAGTTAAAACTTAAAAGCACGTGCTGAAAGAAATTTTCTAAGAAACCTCTCGAAACACGGCTTAAATTTTGCAACAGAGTTAGACAGATGGATTTCTAGGCGCACCGAAATGGGCAAACTTACAATTACTTACAACGAAAATATCTGATGACACCTATTCAGAAAAATACATTTGAATGGCCGCGAAACACTGTAATTTTGATGCGAATCGCGTAACAAGTAACTGCAATGTAATGTAAGTATGTATTATTACTATTTGATTTCTCAAGCTTTTCTTTATTTTTGTTAAAAAAAGGTGTCATTACTCATGTATATACAGTTCTTTGTCCCTACAGACGGGTCAACGCACAGCCTAAACAGCTTAACGCGGATTTGAAATTTGGGAGCAGTAACTATGGCTTTTATAAATAGGCGTAACAAGAAAAGATATTGGAAAATTTGAGACCCAACCCGAGCGCGCACTGACTGGTTGTAAATTATCTATTTCTATCTATCAAATACGAGGGTGAATCAAAAAATTCTTGGAATCAATATTAAAAAATGCAAAGATTTAAATAATAATATTTTATTTTTCTACATAATCTCCCTCCAATGCAATGCATTTAGAATAAAGCGTTTCTAACTTCCTTATTCCTTGTGAAAAAAAATTATTTTCTTGACTCTCGAAAAAGTCCTCTACGGCAGCTATAACCGCGTCATTATCGTGAAATTTTGTTCCACGAATTTCCTCTTTTAATTTTGGAAATAAGTGAAAATCACTTGGGGCTAAGTCCGGAGAATATGGTGGGTGGTCAAGGAGATTGAAGCCAGCACAGCGGATTGCGTTGAGCGCAACTTCCGATCGATGGGCAGGAGCGTTATCTTGAAGGAACAACACGCCCAACGACAGTTTTCCACGACGTTTTTCTTTAATCGCTTCACGCACTTTCGGGATTAAATTTGCATAATAGAGTCCAGTTATCGTCTGGCCTTTTGGCATGTAATCAATAAAAAGGATTCCTTCACTATCCCAGAACACAGAGGCCATAACTTTGCCAGCGGAAGGAGCAACTCGAAATTTGTTAATGGATGGAGAGGATGGTCGTTTCCAAGACATGCTTTGTCTTTTAGTT
The DNA here is from genome assembly GCA_905475355.2 of Clostera curtula. Lineage (NCBI taxonomy): Eukaryota > Metazoa > Arthropoda > Insecta > Lepidoptera > Notodontidae > Clostera > Clostera curtula. The sequence continues at coordinate 26,414,507 of FR997794.1, read as the reverse complement.
TCAGGATCAAAATGGTGGACCCACGTTTCATCCATGGTGACAAGACGACGGCAAAAATTATCCGAATCACGCTGGAACATTTCGAGATTACGCTTGGAAATTTCCAAACGTCGCTTTTTGTTTTCGTCGGTTAACATTCGTGGCACCCATCTTGCAGACACTTTTTTGAACCCCAGTGAATCAATTAAAATGGATTGAACGCTACCAAAAGATATCTTTAGGATCTCAGCTATATGTTTTATAGTCATTCTTCTGTCTTCCAAAACCAGATTCTCAACCTTTTTGACATTTTCTTCTGTAACGGAGGTTGAAGGCCGCCCAGAACGCGGGTCATCTTTACAGCTTGATCTACCTCTTTTAAATTCAGCCACCCAGTACGCAACCGTAGAATAGGGTACAGCATCACCCCCTAATGTCTGCTGAATGTCCAAAAAAATTTCCTTCGTAGACATTTTTTTCAAACTGAGATATTTTATCACCGCACGTAACTCACTTTTATCCATAATTTTGACTTTTTAGCAACTCGTTGCACAAAAAAATTTATTACATGCGAACGAACTGACAAAAACAAGTGACAGTCTGCATAAATATAGTGTGATAGACACTCTTTAATTTGAATATCGAACTTGATCCAAAAAGGTTTCATATATATGCACTTCTAAGAACTTTTTGATTCACCCTCGTATATCTAGTTCACAATGCAGATTAGGATTAACATACATAGAACCTCCTCTTTGAAGTCACCTAAAAATCACTTTGTCAATTGTCTACTGTAAGTATGACGCGTCATTTGCACTTTTAAAAGTACCCCGTGTGCATATAATAAATAAATAAATATCCTTGGACATTTCACACAACGCCATCTCGTCCCAAGCTAAGCAACTTAATGCTTGTGTTATGGTAACGAGATGGATGATAAACTACTTATATACATTTTTTTTGTAAATACATACATATTATAGATAGAAAACACCCAGACCCGGAACAAATACTTGTAGGTCGTACAAATATTTCTACCGTGCGGGGATCGAACCCGCGACATGCTGCGCAGCAGTCGATCGCTCAACCACTGCGCTAACCGCAGAGTCTGCAAATTCTGGTACTCTTTAACATCGACAGCTCTCAGCCACGATATTGAATTTTAACCAGCTTAAAAACAGACAGACGACGAGAAGACAGTATGTTTCTTTTGTTTGTATTTACCGCATAATTTCGTCATTTACAAACCTATTTGAAATATATGTATTTTAAAATCCTTACTCCATTGGTATTGCCTTCAGAGTGATCCCATAGAAATTTTATCGAAATCGGTGAAGTAGTTTGCTATAAAACTTAAAATAAGTGCACAACCTACATTTGTCGGAAGGCAACGGGTATTTTGGACGACTGGCTAGTTATTTTACTACGCTATTATTATGACGGATTTAGAATGCAGAGTGTCGCCACCGCATTTCATCCTGAGAATTTCGTAATCGCCGACAAAAAGAAACGATAATACCGAAAACCTAGGCGCAAGAAGTATTTTCTTTAAATGCCCTAAAAATAATAAATTTAAAATGTTTTATCAAAAATAACGCAAGCAGACATACATAACAAAAAACAACCACCTTAAATTGACACCGATAATAATTACGATATAAGTATACCCCGAACTGACTTCAATCAATACATATACAACATATTGGTTGTATTTTACAGTTTTTCCTATAAACATTAATTGTAAATATCCAAATGTTTCTGTTTTTTTTGTTTTCGGTATATTTGGTAGCACTTTGTTTATACTCATGACATTACTACTAAAGGACCCAGACTAACCTTAATCTATCTTACATGACAATGATTTTCACACAGTACCATAAACTATAATATTATATACCATATAATAATGTTTGGTACTGGAAACGGGTTCTAAATACACGCCACTGAAGCCGCTGGCACATGCTTCTCTGAAGTAAACGTATATAATAAACAAGAGACGCATTAATCTCGAAAATCACCGGTCTAATTCCAGCCAACATCGAGTTACGAGGGTGAATCAAAAAATTCTTGGAATCAATATTAAAAAATGCAAAGATTTAAATAATAATATTTTATTTTTCTACATAATCTCCCTCCAATGCAATGCATTTAGAATAACGCGTTTCTAACTTCCTTATTCCTTGTGAAAAAAAATTATTTTCTTGACTCTCGAAAAAGTCCTCTACGGCAGCTATAACCGCGTCATTATCGTGAAATTTTGTTCCACGAATTTCCTCTTTTAATTTTGGAAATAAGTGAAAATCACTTGGGGCTAAGTCCGGAGAATATGGTGGGTGGTCAAGGAGATTGAAGCCAGCACAGCGGATTGCGTTGAGCGCAACTTCCGATCGATGGGCAGGAGCGTTATCTTGAAGGAACAACACGCCCAACGACAGTTTTCCACGACGTTTTTCTTTAATCGCTTCACGCACTTTCGGGATTAAATTTGCATAATAGGGTCCAGTTATCGTCTGGCCTTTTGGCATGTAATCAATAAAAAGGATTCCTTCACTATCCCAGAACACAGAGGCCATAACTTTGCCAGCGGAAGGAGCAACTCGAAATTTCTTAATGGATGGAGAGGATGGTCGTTTCCAAGACATGCTTTGTCTTTTAGTTTCAGGATCAAAATGGTGGACCCACGTTTCATCCATGGTGACAAGACGACGGCAAAAATTATCCGAATCACGCTGGAACATTTCGAGATTACGCTTGGAAATTTCCAAACGTCGCTTTTTGTTTTCGTCGGTTAACATTCGTGGCACCCATCTTGCAGACACTTTTTTGAACCCCAGTGAATCAATTAAAATGGATTGAACGCTACCAAAAGATATCTTTAGGATCTCAGCTATATGTTTTATAGTCATTCTTCTGTCTTCCAAAACCAGATTCTCAACCTTTTTGACATTTTCTTCTGTAACGGAGGTTGAAGGCCGCCCAGAACGCGGGTCATCTTTACAGCTTGATCTACCTCTTTTAAATTCAGCCACCCAGTACGCAACCGTAGAATAGGGTACAGCATCACCCCCTAATGTCTGCTGAATGTCCAAAAAAATTTCCTTCGTAGACATTTTTTTCAAACTGAGATATTTTATCACCGCACGTAACTCACTTTTATCCATAATTTTGACTTTTTAGCAACTCGTTGCACAAAAAAATTTATTACATGCGAACGAACTGACAAAAACAAGTGACAGTCTGCATAAATATAGTGTGATAGACACTCTTTAATTTGAATATCGAACTTGATCCAAAAAGGTTTCATATATATGCACTTCTAAGAACTTTTTGATTCACCCAGGTACATTAAAATAAATCGAAAACACGTCAATTTAATGTCACATTTAGTAGAAGCGGCGGCATGCGGAAATTTAATGCAAAACCACTCAGACGGTGGCAACTTCTGTTGATGCAGTTACCCCCTTTACTACGAGAAGAGTATTATATGTTGCCTGGAGCTAAATGGCATTTAAACTTCATTATAACTAATAGTTAGAGTGGTCCAAAGTTGGGGAGCACTAAACAGACGTATAATTATTAGATTAGATTTTTTGTATGTATTTTTGACAAAATATGTTCCATCCACACATAACCAAAGCAGATATGACACAATACACGCTTACGGATAGTCATCTAAATTAAATAATACATTTTCCTTAAACATAGCATTGTCACAATACATGTTTGAAATTAATTCGAAATATGAATCAAACTTAATTCGTATTTACAAACATCTCACTCTCGCCGTTAATTAACCAGATAACGTTACACGCCGTAACTACGTTAACGAGTAGGTACTAGTTAGAATCGTATTTATTTTAGCCGCAAATACGTAAATTAACACACATTTGATACGAATATCAGACACACGAAAATACAAAACACAAACAGTTTTAACGAATGAACATTGCGAATTTATAGCACATTATAGTAATGGGCAAATGTCGTGATTTGATAGATAAGTTGTTGTAAAAGTGTCGGACTTGGCGAGTGCACTGCCAGACCACCTTTCGCCGCCGACGACGCGCTGTCACTCCACGGTAACATGACTTGATCGTAACAAATGTTTGGACTATGAAACATATTGATACAGTGATAAGTCCATCAGTGACCGACTCGGCCACTGACAAGGGAAATACGGCTAGTATTTCCCTTGCAAGTATTTCAGTACCGACAAACTGAATATTAGGCTATGTACAATGGTATGGACTGCCAAGGGACTGAAAGAGCCCAAGGTGTACCTAATTAGGAGACAAATGACGGCTGGTCTAATCAAATCTTAATAAACGGGGCGCGGAGGGCAACCGGCAGCTGGGTCTATCTGATAATTTAACGAAATCACTCCAGCCGTTTAGAGTCCATAACGAGGAACACATAGATTTTTATACATTAACATTTCTATACCTAAGCATGCGGTTCTATGAATGAGAAAGAGGTAAGAGAAGTAAATCTCGTAAAAGATCGCCAACCCGTTTGGCTAGTATCGAAATAATAGTATAAAATCACAATTCATTATATTATTGTAATATAACACCCCATTAACTGAACAAGACTGTATTGTTTTCCAGGCAAGCACGTACCCATAAACATAATAAGCAATATTCTCCGCGCTACAAATGGAAGATTTCATCAGGCGCTACCCAAGCTGTTATGACAACGTCATACCGACCGACTACATTATCAACATCTGAATAACATCTCGCAAATTACGTTGGTTCTAATGTAATATTATTTTTCATGTTATGAAAATGTGTAAAGCTATGCTAACGTCTACTCTGTACTGCCTGTGAAATTACGTATTAATCGAAACCCATTCCTTAATTGCTTTTATTTTACTTGTTGGCGTTTTGATCAGGCCGCAGTGAGAGACATCTCGTTTAAAAAAAACAGGCAGTAATAACGATAAAAGCAATGAGACCAATATAAATATCGCAGTGTTTCGAATACTGAAAATTGTCTCTTCATAAAGACGCCTAGCCAAGTGTCGTTCGAAGCTAACAAAGAATACGTCTGCGCTCTGCCCACTGGTAGACGTGAAATTATGCTCAATCAGCTGTGAGTGTGTCAAATACAAAAAGTATTTAATTGATTTACTTATTAACGCGTGCTTTAAAATAACCTAGTCTAGACAAGTTATTTTATTTCCCCCTCGTCCGTGCTGCCACCTTGTTGTGGTGAGGGTACCCATGCCGGGCGGGCCCACGGGGAGAGGCCAGACGAAGAGCGGCACACGGAGTCGTGGTGGGTTTTGGCTCTGGGGACTGCTCTGTCCTCAGAGTTGCTTCGGAAGCCTTAACCTGCCGCGACACACGGCGTGGTGAATGCAGTGGAGAGCGGCCAGGAGTTAAGGCCAGGGCTGCCACCACTAGCAGCGGAGGGGTGGCCAGGCGGCGGACCACGGCTGCCGCCGCAACTGCGTGGGTCAGGCGCCAGTTCCTCCGGCGCCTGACGGGGGCACATTTAATGTCCCGCACGTGCCTCTCAGTGGGTTGGGGACTCCGCTTGTAAAAGCGGGCCAAGGCCCATCAGGGTCCCGGAGTATGCTCCCCCATTAGGGGAGGAGTGAAACGCGTGGCCCCGTTTCACGTAGTTGAGAGACACCGTTGATTTTAGTAGGTAGGTTGGGGCGCAACTACCATCTTTCCGCGCCCCGGAGTTCCACAAAACCCGGCTGGCGTTTAGCGGTCAGGTATCCATGAGGATTTCCAACGTAAAAAAAGTTCCTTTATTACGCAAGTTATCCTATAGATCAAACGACGAGTTTTACTCTCCGCAAATCCAAAACTTTTGATAGTAGCTCTAATGAATCGTGTTTGAAAACAGTCTTCCCTTTTGAGGTCAAATTCACAATCAATTATGCATTAAACAGCGAAATCGTGACACGAAATTAAATCATGGCGACGTTGCTATCCACAGTTTGACATCATTGGTGCTGAACACTGCTATGAACAGAACAAATTGCTTATCTATCACCATACCTAACTATAAGATAATTAAGTGCGGCCAATATATTTGTACATTTCCAGGAAACAATTGAACTTTCACTTTCAATATCAAGAAATATCTACTACAAATGCGAATGAGAATTACCAAAAAGTCCTACATCTCGATAGCGAAGTTTACAGAGCGATTAGCACGGTTAAGTAACCCCCGACTACAATTATTGAGGGATAGGCGACGCCACCTACCAGCTCACCTCTTCTGCCTGGAGATTACCTTATCCATTTGGGCCTAAATTTGCAATAAAATAGTATGTGTGTCAACCTCTGTACAAATATCAACGCGAGTATATCTACCATCTCCTAAACTTCATATATTTATACAATTCCAACCATTAGTACTGGAAAGAAATCTTTTAACTAATTAACTACTACCAGGTCGGAACGCGGGGCAGCCCAAGACCTGGCGGAGGAAACACAGTGCACTTCCAGTGCCTCCACCCCCCGCGTACGTTCCGCTGATACCAGATTTTGTGTTCTGTACAGCGTAATGCGGTTATATTCAGAGAGGCCATAAAGTTTGGCGAGGACCGTATATGTGGCAACCATCGATCTCCTCAACCATACCACTGTACGAGGTATTTCAATGAGCATGACAACTCACAGGATTGACGCCTGACAATAATTAAAGTTAAATTCGTATGTTCATTTCCAGTAAGCTTGCCGTTTTGTATCCAACCAGCTTTGGTTGGCTCACAACAACTCCAACCTGAACGTTAATAATATACTTACAGTTTTCCAAAGTTCCACAGACGTCTTCTGAGGCATAAGTTTCTTAACTCGAAATATAATCGAAATTAATCTCTTTACTCCTACAAATATAAACTCGAAGGTTGCCTCTCCTCCGGGTCATTCGAAAAGTTTGCTATAGCTTAAACCTTCCTATGATGTTTGTTTCTCTTAAGATCGTTGACCTTTTCAGAACAAGGGCTCATGAAAATTCATCTCCATGATAATGGAATTCTTAGTCATATATTAAATACTGTTCCTTTAGTTTTGTTTCTAATCTTCAATGAGATAGAAGTAAATGACCGGTAGTAATTCCACTATAAATTAGTAGTACCCCAGAATATAGATAAGAAACCCATTACCTACCATCGTATCCAAGACCTGCATTCGGGCAGCTTCTGACAGGTAAACTCATCTACAGTCATTACATATTCAACGATTATTGAATATATGTTTGGGGAAACTATTTCAATTGGTAATCATTATGTAACGTACAGCTAGCCCCGTGGCTCTTATCGAACATCCCTGTCGTTAGCTGCACAGTAGGCTCCATACTTCGCCGCTGTCCGAGAATAAATTAGCCACTTGTAAGAATCGCTTCAGCTTTGCTTATGAACGAGTGTATCCAACCAATACTATGCTAATTCCGCTCCTTTGGAAGACGGAGAAGTAGCGATTCAGCGAAGGGCGAAACTTAATTATTTCCTGATTATTCCCCGTGTTCTTAAAATTCATTAGATCTAACCAGAGGGAAGAAAAAAAACTCACAAGCAACAAAAACAAAATGATATAATTTCATTGAATTATAACTTAATACTAAATAAGGAAAAATTAATAGGAAACCCTGTGTAGGAGGAGGCCCGACTCAACAGTGAGTATTTTATGGGCTGCGATGATGCACTGTAGATTTTTTAAGAGAATACGACGTGCTTTTTCAATAGCTCAAAGCTAAATAAATCGGCTACCTAATATCAGGATAAAAAACATTGATTTTTTAGGAGAAAATTTATAAATATAAATTGTTACAATAAATTATTATGGACAACATTTGGAACTGATCTGCGGGGGTACTTCACATTCGACAAAACGACAGCTTCGTAAACATATTTTACCAGGATTAAGTTTCCCTTTCCCATCATTAATAACGTTTACATTAGTCGGAATCAAGTTCCCAGCACGTGAGCACGTTTCCGACAGCTTGGCAGTACACAATTTTATTATATCATCCGAAATCTTCATCAAGGACACATATTCTTTTGGCACGATCTTCATACTTAAACACCTCAAATGATAGAGTAGTCAGCCACGAATAATCACACGCTTTTGTGGCATCGTCCCTTGCCAACGTTTCGAATTGGTATAAGGTGGCGATCCATGTCGATGGGCATGCAAACCAAGTGATGATGTTGAAATCTTCGAACTGATTCGCTTTGATTCCACGGCAGTGATTCAAACTAAACTGCGTATGGGCGCCGCGTCCACCGTCTTATATACCTAACCGGAATAAATTAGAAGTGTAGAACTCATAACACCATTTGGGCATTGAGATAACTGAACTAACAAGGACGCGAATGCTGTGAAATCACGTTTGCAATTCGCATGAATAGAGTATAACGCGCGCAGCTTATTCGTGTTAAAGTTACGACACGCCGGTTTTCGCTGATAACACAAAGTAGAGATGTGCAGAATGGTAATGTCAGTGTTCCAGTTACCTTGCACATGACAATCTTTCACTCAGTGGCGACCTGGATATCCCAGGCTTGGTGAACGAACAGCAAAAGAGTGATTTATATTCAGTTTTCGTAAAGGCAAACATTTTACCACGTATTTGTGCCAACGATACAACATGCCTTAATCCCAGGAATGAAAACTGTAGCCAGTCAGTCACTCAAGATGTTGGAAATAATTCGGTTTTATAAATACAAAGGTTTTGTTATAAAATGTTTTATTTTGTTAAGCAAAATATAGACTATCCCAGATTAGCCACTTGAATTGTGGATTCTGTCTATTGATATCTAGAACCCACTTAAAGTTTTTTCTGTTATCCGGATAACTTAACCATGTTTCTATTGACAGCCGTATGAACTATCATAATATAATAGTTATTTGTTATACAAGAGTGCAAAGTTGCTTTTTAACCGCGTGTTCAATTTTGATGACCGAGCAAGCGAAGGATTCAAAATTAGAATCCTGAACGTTAGCGAGGGAATCAAAAGAGCACGAGGTGAAAAATCTTTGCACTCGAGTGCAACACGTAACTTTTCATTCCACCTCAGCGAGTAAAATGACTAAATGCAAAAAAAAAACAAAAAAATACACAATGTCACCAACCCACACTATCTTGAGAGTGTCTTAAGAGGAGACTAAAGTAAGGCAAGACTCAGATCAGCCAGATAGCCGCAAGAGAAGTAAAACTTGACACAAAGCACGGATATAGCACAGGTTATTAGTTTGTACAGGCAGCCCATCTTACCAGCGCGACACAGTAGGCCAATTTCCCTCAAAGAATTTGGAGGAGACCCGATTAACAGAGGGGAAATTTATATTTATATATTATTCGCTATATTTTTAAATTATGTATATTTCTGTTACTCTTTTCAGCCTTCGTATCTTAATACGCAGTTTTGTAAAGAAAAATGCGGTAGTAGTTTTGCTGATATCTAAGGCACTGTATATCGGTAGTATCTTTCTTTTAGATGCGTTATACTTTTGTACCTTCAAAGTGGGGGCATAGAGTCAATCTTAAGGATAACTTTCGTACTCGGTGCACCGAGCGTCTCTCGGCTCTATCACTGGTTAAGTAATCGCTGCCAACGCAGTGACAGTACACTGCAGGTGTATAGTGTATGCCATATTACGCAAGCCCGTACGACATAAAATCGTATAGTTCAAATATTGAAGGTGTGTAATAGGCTTAGGCAGCCGTCTATGGCGTTTAAATTGATTTAGGCTTGGTGGCAAACCAATAAACCAGCAGAAACAGAGTCAGTGTGCGTGCGTGTGTGTGTGTAAAATGAATCCGCATACATAAGCAATATTAAGGTGATAGTTACAATATGGATTTAAAAGGCCTTTTCTAGAGACCGAGCGACCTACCCGGTTTCTTACTATGCATGTATTTCTCAAAATTGATGTAGGGGGATTACATTGGATAAAAATCGTCTGTGGTGGAACTTTTGATCGCAAAACTTAATTGAGGTATGAATTTAATATGGTTGTTCTTACTTATAGTATTTTCCCTGCCCACCAAGAATTATCATTTGGAATTGGTTACACTTTACAGGAATGATTGTCCAATTGGTCAAAAAAATCCATACACCAGACTTTATTTTTGTCATGATTAGATTTTAATTGAGCACCGTAGCACCGATAAAAGTTTTATCATCACACAAAAATGTTTATTTCCAGGTATTTCTGGAAACCTGCTCCACTCAAGAAATAATACGAAGAAAGCAAAAATTTCTATTGATTTTGAAATCGGTAAATTTTTAGTTTAAATCTTTTAGATTTACTTAAAGCTATTTTAAAAATGTTCGTCTGGGGGACTTCGTGAATCAATAAAGAAATAGTTTCGAGTCAACGAATGATAGCTGTGTGGTGAAATATTATAATACACAAATTCACTAACTAGTTCTATCCTGAGGCGGTTCATGGCACGTAAGGCAAACAAGTGTTGCGGCTGGGCAAAATGAGGAAATATTGACACAAAACCTTTAGTCTATACCAATACACCGAGCGTGGCACTGTTGGCTAATTTCCCTCTCTGAAATTAGAGGAGACCTGGCTCCAGCAGTTAGTTATTTATGGGCTGACATGATGATGATAAATACTATGATCCAATACGGAGTATTATACGTAGGTACCTACTGAATAGATAGAGATATCATGCTTTTAGTCAGTCCATTAGCCGTATGTGTACATTCAAAGCCGCCACAACATAGTTGCTAACTTAATTTAATATGCAATGTTTATTCACTGAATAGCCAGCACATAAATATGCGAGTTTATCTGTCGTTGGCCCCAAGTCTAGCACGCACATCGTTAGGTTAGGTTAGTTTCCTCGCTGTAGGAGCGATTTAATTATTTTCTCTCTTCACGACGTCTTCATTAAAGCCCACTGGACAACGCGGGTCAGGACTAGAATTTGTTCCACCATCAAGTTTCTCTTCTATTAGGGTGGAATGAGTAGGTTATTCTAAATCCATCACGGACAATCCGTCTCAACAAGACTAGTTTAATGAATTTCTCATTAAAATTGCTAATAGGACAGTGAAAGAATAATAACGATCCTTTCAAATTGCTTAAAGAAATTAAATGGATATTGCTCATCGTATTTTAAAGACTACAAGACCACCCGAACTTGACTCCATTGAGTAAAAAAAATAAACGAAGCTTTGCCAAAGATCTGGCTATTGGCGAAATTAATTATACACTATTGATTTATCATCAGAAGTACAGTACACAGAAAGCAATAGAATAAATTGAAAAATGCTCTATTGTTTTAGCCAATTGTTACGTTTACAATAGACAACGGTTTTCTTAATACAGCCAGGTCCAGTCTACAGGAACAGAAAAAAAAACAAACACAGGGAAATTGTATTTTTGAAAGTTCTTTGGCACAAAGTCATGAATAATATGCATGACATACCGTGTTATTGAAATCATCACTATCGTCATTTCAGCCGAAAGAAGTGCACTCCTGATCGGCATTATCATTCCCGCCATCCGCATCCATCGGATTAATGCCACCTTAACGAGGTCGTCAGTCCACTGCGTGGGAACACATTTACAAACCAATGGCATGAAGAATAGAATCTATGGAAAATTGTACCAGTGGAGTTTACATGTAGTGCTCAGACTCTGACCGAAATACATCGGTAGGGTAGACCGCAATCCCCCTCGACCGTGCCGCCACCTTGTTGTGGCTTGCGTGCCTTTAGGATCCGTTGGGGCCATACCAGCTCAGGGTTCAGGGTCACCCATGCAGGGCGGGCCCACGGGGAGAGGCCAGACGAAGAGCGGCGCACGGAGTCGTGACGGGTTTTGGCTCTGGGGACTCCTGTTCTCAGAGTTGCCTCGGAAGCCTTAACCTGCCGCGAAACACGGCGTGGTGATGCAGTGGAGGGCGGCCAGGCGTCGAGGCCAGGGCTGCCGCCGCAACCGCGTGGGTCGGGCGCCAGTCCATCCGGCGCCTAACGGGGGCACATGCAATGTCCCGCACGTGCCTTTCGGTGGGTTGGGGAGCGTTCACAGCTCCCCATCAAAGCGTGGGCCCGCTTGTGTAAGCGGGTCAAGGCCTCATCAGGGTCGCGGAGCATACTCCCCAAAGGGGAGTGAAACCCGTGCCCCCTTTTTCGGGCAGTTGATTCTTTCCGCGCCCCGGAGTCCCACATAACCCGGCTGGCTTTAAGCGGTCAGGTATCAATGAGGACTTCCAATGTAAAAAAAAAATTGACAGCAATACTGGTAGTAATCTAGACGATGATAAGATCAGCAAGTGCTGCCTAGGCATGCGCGAGTTCGGGTGTCACTCGTCTCAATGACCTGTATGTTTATAAAGAGGGGCTCTTTTGCGACAGGAAATCCTCCAAGTGCGGGGAATTGTGTTTGGTAAAACAAAATTGCGTGTTGTAAGCTGGTGGGCTCGAGCGGTGTTATTTATATTAAGCAGGAACATCGCCAATTCCTTTTATTAAAATGGGTCGCATTCATATTACTATGAATGAATCTAGGTTCTAACCACAAAAATCTCCCACAAAAATAACAATTGCGAAATTTATAAAAATGCGAGTACAATTTTGTGAATAGCACAACATCGCATTTGTCTGCGGCAGTATGGCGTGGGACAGAACTAAACATAAGCATACGCATGCGAGACCGAGTTGTTTGGAGTAAACTGGTGACTTTTACTGTGGCCAGTGGTGGATTTACAGTCGGGGCTAGTGCCCAGGGCGGCAAATTTTCTAAGGCGGCAAAATTTGGAAAGTGAGAAAAAAAATCTTCTATATAATTAACTAATTCTTTTATATAAACATTTTCTCTTTCAAGAAATATAATATAAATATTATGTATCAAATTAAAATTTTGTATATTATAATAATATAGGACATTTAAGTAAAAACTATTCAAATATGTAGTTTAATTAATTTGTTTCCATAACTTTTTAAGAATTAGAATAACTAATTGGTTGCAGGAAATTTATTATGTATTATATCAAAACTATTAAAATAAAATTTAAGTCATAGGGCGGCATTTACTTCTGCCCCAGGGCGGCACAAATTTAAATCCGGCCCTGACTGTGGCATAGTCGTAGATTGTAAATAGATTGAGGAATACCGACGACTGTTATACACATATTATGTAGATTACCATGCACTATGACTATGCCTTGGTTTTCTATACTACTCCCGCTCCCTTAATGGTAATCAGTGGGACCATTTACAGCCAGTTACCGATAGTGTCACAACGTAGAGCTCTGACAACGTTGCTTACGCGCAGGAGCAACGGCAATAAGGGGTCAATATTTGGCTAGACCTTTCCCAGTCGAGCAGTTAGGACAGCCGTTCAAACTACAGCTGCCAGACTAGGGAATCGAATGACATTCGCTAAGCCTGCCATTCGCAAACCCGGAACTAGATCGGGCAATCTGACGTGTTGTAAAGATGAGTCATTAACCGTTACTTAGTATCAATGAACTATCTAGTATACATTTCACGTTGCTTATCATCGGTGGATGTAATGGTATGTGATTATCATAATGCGTAAGGTAATCTACATAATGATGAGAGCAACGCCGACGTAGTTTTCGAGAAAATTTGAGGAAAAAGGGGCGCATACTCGTTATAGTAATGTGATTAATATTTTACCTGTTTGTATTCAAAGGTGTTTCTAAACGATTTTTCATTTTTAACAACGTTATATTGAGTGCTACTTCGCTTTTAACACTTTCGTCTGAGACAGTAACCCATTTCTTTCTACAAGACGTTGTGTAATAGTTGATTAGCTGTTTAAGAGTGAGAACGTAACAACAATAGATAAATTTTCGCCTTAGTTTGGATTTACACTAAACTACATACAAGTAGTTAGACCAGGGGAATAAATAATCCCCCTCGACCGTGCTGCCATCTTGTTGTAGTGAAGGAGCTCGCGTGCCTTTAGGATCCGTTGGAGCCATACCGGCTCAGGGACGGTATGCGAAGGGCGGTACACAGGGTCGTGGTCGGTTTTGGCTCTGGGGACTCCTCAGTCTTCAGAGTTACCTCGGGAGCCTTAAACTGACGCGACGCACAAGGCGGTGGGTGGAGGGGCGGCCGGATGAAGTGGCGCCGCGTGGATCCGACGCCTGACGGAGGCACGTGCAATATCACGTATGTGCCTCTCGATAGGTCTCCAACCTACCAAAGCGTCCAGAGCTCCCCATCAATGCGTGGGCCCCGCTGCTATGCGGGCAAAGGCCCATCAGGGTCGCGGAGCATGCCCCCCAATTGGGGAGTGAAACCCGTGGCCCTGTTCCGGGCAGTTGATCGACACAGTTGGTTTTAGTGGGTAGCATAGAACGCAATCACCATTGCTCCGTGGGCCGGAGTCCCACATAACCCGGCTGGCGTTTAGCGGTCGGATATCCATGAGCATTTCCAACATAAAAAATAAGGGTAATAAATAAGGGATAGGTACATATTTTGGTGGATTGACCACCTGGTTAGGGTGATATTGGCGGGGGAGGCCTATGTCCACCTGGGGACGACTTTTGGGTGAAATGATGATGATGAATAAATAATGGAAGGTAAAATAAAAATCTCTTGTAATGTTGTCAAAAATAATACTAGGAGATTTACAAATTTGGGTATATGGACCATTTTCTAGGTAGACATTATCTGGTATGTGACAGTCATAGCACCATGTCCATGTGGTGCTACAGATACCCACATTATGAGTTTAAGTTCTAATGAAGATGGAGCATTTGTTATAGGTTTTATACAAAAGAGACTGCAACGCACTTGACTTGAGTTGCAGACTTACACTTTAAAATTACCAAAACCTAATAACAATTTAGAAATGCAATATTTATACATTCAATAGTTATCACCATCATTAAATCACTTGCATCTTCTCATATAGACAAGAGATGTTACAAGCACAATAAAATACATATTTTAATTCTGTCTTGACATGGTGTTATCGAGTTCTCAGGTAGCTCCTCGGCCTTGGTAAATAAATAAAATACCCACCTAACACATACATGTACAAGTAAAAAAAAACAGTAGATAATCCTCAGTGCCAGTGTTAGCATCCTGACCACAACAGTCTCACAAAACTACTCACACTGCACCTACCCGGCTACGGTGATGGGATGACCATTTCTGAAATTAAATTCTAAGGAATGTTTTTAAATAAAAAGGTGAAATAAAAGGGTTCAAAACAATAACACAAAAACTAAACTAAAAAGTTACACATGTTCATAATATTTTTTAAACTTACCTGTATATGAGGTGGAACTGTAAGAATCGGCCGAAGAGGCGGACAGCGATCGGCTTCGATACCTCGCGGCCTTCTTCAAGGCGCCGGCTTTCCCGCGTTGCCCTTCGAATTTCCCCGTAGTCCCGTCGGTGTTCCCGCCGCGACCTTGTCCAGGATCCGTCACAGGACTATCGCTAGGCGCATTAGCAGTCGCCACGTTCTCTTTTCGACTCTGGTTCCCCTGATTTGGCTCCCCGTGGCCGTCAGACATTTTCAATAATATTTTTCTAAACAACCAACGATTTATTTCAAGTTTATAAAACACAAGTAATTTCTTTACTATCAGTATTACGATCTTGTGTACACAGAAACTTAAAGTCGCGAAAACTTCAATAATAAAAATACGAATTACGAAAACGGCAGTAGAAAAAGCCGCAGTGGCGATACAGTATATTTTTTAAACAGTGGCAAAATTCACACGGGTAGAATATTATTAGTAGATGAAAGAATAATAATTTATAGCAGTCGAATGCATTGGAAACGTGTGATTCCCTTGAAGAAATGGAAAATACAGTCCTCTATTTCCACCGACACTGAAATGACACCCCTCTCCCTTGCTTCACCCTTAATACTGAAATCATGAAATGTCATTTTTTCGATCGGTTTCATGCTGCGATAGGGATGGAAAACGACTAAACCAAATCAATTCCCGAATAGCGCGGTGAACCGAGTAGCCTTTTCTTGCATTCGTCCCCCAAGAATTCATTTCTAAATGTTTTCGTTTAAAATTTTACGTGTAATTATTGTAGTGTAGTAAATATAGTGTATTATTATTTCATATAAAGAGGAAATGAAAAGGGTTACTGTACCGCCCAAAATATTAGATTGTTTTATTAGGGTTCACAAATTAAGTCAAGGAGGAGTCTTTAATTATTCATTTATAGCAGCGTGATAGCTACTACAAAATTCAATACTGGTACTGAAATTCGGAATAATTATGTCACCCCGTTCCGAAACGAGATTAATTACGTAAAGCAAATTCAAAAAACTTCCCTAATGTGTAACCTTTATTTTACCATCAAATATTGTCCGTTCACAACGATTATCCTATAATGAGTATAATCTGTTGAGTTGACTGACTTATGTGCTGTCAAATGTACTTTCTTTGACTTCCTTGTATTTTATTGCTTACAATTATTATGATTGTGGTAGTTCTGTGTTTTCTTACCACAATCATAATAATTAGGTGGGTATCTGAAAGTATAGGCTTGCATCCACGGATTTCGCCGGTGAAATTATTTGGGGCCCATAAATCGAAAACATTTGAAATTTTCCTTTTTTTTTAGAAAGAATAAAAAATATTTATTTTTATGGATACAGTTAAATTACTAGTCTGATAAGATGGAAATTGTATGAAATATTTGCAATCCAACAATGTAATTATCCTTTCGATAAATTTACTAGAATATGATTATCAATATGATCGACATTAATAATAATAAATAAGCTATTAGACTTAGATTAAGCTATAAATTCATTTGTTACGGAATATCGATAAGTATCGACGCAGACGCTACAGTCGTACCAACAAAAAGAAAACACAACACCGATCTCAGAGGTAAATGTGACATTGAATTAACTAAGTTAACGAAAGCAATGAAATGTTTCTAAATATTTTCAATAATAACATGTTACAAATTTAATCAATTATATATTTTAATTACATACATATCATAGTATTACATTAATACTTATTGAATTGGGTTAGTCTCAATAAATGTAACGATACAATTTCGTTACAAACCGATAATACCTAATTCATATAAGAAACTAATAGCGCATCACTACAGTATCCAATATGGAAGTAAAACGTATGTCAACTACTGCGCTACCAAACATCTAACAATTATTTAACTCGAAAATACTTTCTTACGCTTGATTTGGTAAGTAATACATTTATCAATACTATATAATATTATTTAAACTTAATCTTTCGTTCAATGATTCATCAAACAGCAATTCGGCTACAAAGATACCTGCGCAACAGTCGTCATCAACTCCTCAGTCGTTTACCGGCTCGGCTACCTACTATTAATTGAAAAATGAAATACATCGTGAAATAAATAGTAATATTTCTGAATATTATATCTTCTAGCAATTTAATTTGTAACGTTAGTGTTTTCTTTGACCTTACTTATTTAAATCGTTAATTCCTTTAGTGCTTTCATGTGTCATGCGATCTCCTGCACATCGATAATACTTACCTGTCATTATGTTTACATGACAGAAATCGCGTTATTTTATTGGTTTTATGGTGCGTAAACATATTTTTTTATCAATATGCGCGTCATAATGTGTATGTTAAGTGATAATTGTTGTGTAAATGCGGTGAGTTATCAGTAGATGATTGGCATAGGTACGCACCTGTAAGCTTGTCAAACAAAGCAAACCTTGTATACCGTTTGCGCAGTAGATTGCATCGGCGTCGGAATCCATATCGCCATATTTTGATAAAAGCTCCATCCACCACTACATAAACGACAATTTTGTACGCCTGATCATAGTGACACGAAAGTACGACACCAGGTACATCAAACATATTGCGTCGTATGCCAGCGCGTTTGCTACTCGGGATCTTCACTCCATGTTCTAAAATTTTCCTGAAACATCTTTTCCTCAAGGAAGCACTTGGATCCAATTTAATTTCTATAAGATGTAGTTTGATGTAAAAGCCCTTGATAGATATTCAAAATTTGACCTCTTGTTTTATTCATCTAAATAACAAAGGATAGGAAATGTTGTGGCCAAGACATCCTGTCTATTTTGCATCTGTGGTCAATTTGTCAGCATTTTTAACAAATCACTCAAAGTGAATATTTACAAATATTAACATAATTTTATGGAACATTCAGGTCAGACAGTAAGGTCTAAGACACACTTAGAAGCTATTTAGCTTATAGTTTTTTAATTCAATGGTTTTAGGGCTTTTATCAGAACTTAGTGTAAAATTAAACTTTTAACTGATTTATGGCGTGTATATTGAATGATTAACTGATTTATGGCGTGTATATTGAATGATTAAATTCCCGAAGTTTCGAATGCTTTGCAGCAGTTGTGGTCACAGGAGAGACTAGATTACTTGTCTTCAAAAGTACAAAGAAACAGTTAAAATCTACCGCCTATAATTAATACACATATATAAAACTTAGTTCTATAGCATTTTTTTGGGTTTTCATTTCATCAAGAAAAATTTTGAGTGGCTTTTCCTGAAATTCATCCATCATGTTATGAATTTCAGCAAAGTGTTATTCATGAGCCCACAAAGGCACAAAAAATATTATTTGTGTAGCCATGCATCCCGTACAGTAGTACAGCTAGTGTCTTGTATACATCTTTATTTTGTATCTGTGAATTTTTTATGTGGGCTCCAGCATACAAGACATTGCAAATATTTGTTTATCCTATCACATACACCTATAAACACAGCTTTACACTGTAATTGTTACTCAATATTGTAGGGGATGATGAAAATGTTTAATTTAATTTATGTTTTAAATAAATTGGCTTTGTCTAGACTTGCCATCATTTACATGCAATAGATTTCCTATCTCGGATAGCTCTTTAGTAATACATATAATTGGTTATAGTTGAAACATAATGCATGAAATTCTGTGTCTATAAAAGTGTAAGACATACATTTCTGCTCTTAGTTGATAAATTAGCAAACTTTAAAACCAGATATATTGGAAATTGTATATAACATAATTTATAGATTGATTGAAATTAAATATTTGAAATGCTTGCTTTGCTTCTCCTCTTCCAATTACTGTTAAGTCAAGCCGCCTCCAATGTCACGAAGGAATTTTCATGTCATCGAGACATCAGTGTACTGGGCTATCTGTTACCCTTTTGGTCTTATAATAGCTGCAGGTGGAGGCTAAGCCATAATTAATAGTGGTATTAGGCTTCAGTCTTTTGTTACGTTCATAGTGAAAAGGATAATGTAAAGTTCTTAAAATAATGTATTCTGCATTTTATGGCTTAGGTTTCATTCAGTGAATTCAAAGTTTGTTTGAATAGTCAATGTTCACCAACACCAAATCTGTTATATGCTGTTGGTGAATCTTTGATGTGTTGCCCTTTAGTAATTAAAAATCGTTCAGCGTATTTGTCAGTGCCCACTGAACACTCATTACTTGCTTCTCAGCCCGTAAAAGACCAACTACTGACTCTGGCCTCCTCCAATAACAGTAGGGAAATTAGCCTACTGTGCCATAATGGCCAGATGGGTTGGCATAGGGTTGTTACAAGTTTTCCTTCTTAAGTAACTAGGTTTGTTGCTATGTGATTTTCTGTAGACGGCACTTACGACACCCTCAGGGTGGAATGGAGTGGTGAGATCATATATTCTAAATCCGCCACAACACAGACTTGTTGATTCCTACACGAAAAGTTCTGCAGTTTTCTTTATGATCATCATATCAGCTGATGATAAATGGTTTCATCTGCAATTTGCCATCTGCTTTTTCCAAATCCATTCCACTTGCAGAACTATTTCTCTGGGGCACAGAAGTTGTACAGCAAGTGGTAATAGAGAAATCCTTTCTAATTTCTAGTAGTGCAATGACTAATATCGACTGTATACTTATTAGGTATGGCTGAATACGTTTTTGCCACTGGTTTGCATACTTATTACTTTGAACTTGATTTGAAACGTCTTCTATTACTCCATGGACTGAGTGCTCAAAAGAAAGATAAAGAAGTGCTCGTTTATATATTGTTCAATCGAAATGTAATCGGAAACATATTTTTGTTGATGTTCATGCTGCAAAATCTATTCATGGTTATAATCATAATATTTTATTAATGCGCGCTTGATTCTACTTGCTTTTTCTTGATTCTACGCTAACATAAGCGTAGAAATTATTAAACACAAAACATAAATATATCTGCCTGCCTACCTACTGTGTGGCAGCCCCAAAGATGTTCGACTCCTGAAGGCGAACGATATCTTATTTTATTTGAAGATGTGGGGCGCCCAAATTTTGATAACATGTCCTTCCCATTCTGCCCTAAATCCGACTCTGGCTCGAGTCTACTAATCATTACACAAGTTTATCATTATAAAATACCCACTGATTAGTCGGGCCAGGTAGCACAGATAACTACTACACTGGTTTCCAATAATATGACTATGTCTGCGGCTGAAATATTTAACCTTTACGAAGAATTTCTCCACCACCTGCTTTGCCGTAGTTAAAGTCGACTTCTTTACCTCGCCCATGAGAAGAACCGCCAGGAAACACTGTAGTGATAAATCCTCTTATAAAAAATTATTATTATTTTTTTCAACAGCCGGCTTATAATGTCTAGCGTGGGCCGCGGGCGAGGCTACACGGGACGGCATCACGTGAGAGAACGGAGGCCGGGAGACGAGCAGGAACCAGACGCGTCGCGCACGCTTACTGAGCTGAGCCCGCGTGCAACAGGTACATTTATATTACAAACTGAATTTACCTGCCTTGTTGGTCTGGGGGTTGAATTTGCCGTCTGTGGATCAAGGGCATCAGGGCTCCCCGGTTCAAGTCCGAGGTCGGGCAGGTATATTCGTGTTAACCAGAGGCCCTTTCGTCTTAACCAGAGAATTACATGTTTGTAAACAGCCCCAAAAGTCTAATGATTTAGAATTTTGGGCTGATAGGACCTCTTTTGACACTACATTTACTATTTGCCATTTACCACCGGTGCTGAAGGCTGCTCTGCAGAGAAGAGATGGCAAGAGTGTATTTGCTTTTATAAATCATTATTTTGGTATACATAGACTGTTATGACAGATTTGTGAAAGCATGTAAAAGTCACAAACATATGCGGTATTTAGTCAGTATATTGAACTGCATCTTCACAAGATTGAATCATGGGAGGAAGAAAAGAATTATTGTTTCTTTTAGAAAAAAAATCTATATTTTTATCGTTTCGTTGTAAGCCCTTTATATTGGTACCGTAGACATGACATCAATTACTTTGCAGTCGTTTATTATAAAAACCAATTCACCTAAAATAATTTCCTTATAATACGGTTTTTCTTCATTTACAGAATTTGAATTTCTTTTTTACGGTTTAATTTATTTCGTTTCTTATTACATAGTTTGATGGTTTGTGTCTCATGTTCTACAATCCCATACTAAATTACGTGCGCGGTTAAATATGTAAAAACACAGTATTTCTATTCTTCTTCTGTCTTTCTATTGTAAGAAACGACAATAGAAAGAAACTGTAGTAAATAAGTCATACGGAAAGCACCATTTATTAGAACACGTTTTGCTGCATCTACGTTTTATCACGTCATACCAAAAACAAGGTGCGTATTACCGACAGGTCTCTATTGTTCTTTTGAAAAATACCAATCTCTTGATCCTATTGTACTTGCAAGTTCCTAATGCCTTTACCTGTGGGTACCAGAAATCGTTGAATGGTTTAATTTTTAGGGTTCCCTATCTGAAATAGACGGAACATGTCTTAATCCAGATTAGTTTGTCACAATTTTAAATAATTTTGGGTTGTTTTCTCAAATCTTTAAACTCTACTTATTTGCTCGGGACTTTGCAGAGATAGGTTCGATCAAGTATATACCGGATATCCGATCGGCACTTGAAACATCATCCTAATAGGAGACTAAGGGAATGCAAGAGGCAGATCACCTAGTAGCCGTAAGAGAAGGAAATCTTGATAGAAAACCACCCGTCAGCGTGGCTCAGTAGGATAAATTGCCTCCATAAAGTTGTGTGGGAGGCCCGATGCAGTAGTGCTTCGTACATACACTCCGAAAAGAAGAAGACTTGAAATATCCTTGAAATTGATATAAGCTGCATGATATAATGCTGATGCATGTATATGCGACGTATAATCACCGATCTAGTGTCTTCTAAGTCTACTTGATCGAAATTCAAAGTCAAATCGTTTATTTTGTATAGGACACAATGGACACTTATAAATTGAAGAAGTAATAGTGCGGCGGTTCGGTACAAAGTTATTTATACCAGTGCAAATAACACTCAGACTTAGATCAACTTAAAATTGTTTTTGAAGTGTAGCCAGTAGTAGAATTTATGCAGAACCTTTGATAAAAGAGTGAACGTGCAAGATTTTTTCGGTAACTACCTGTCTTCTCCATTCAGCCGTCATTAGTGAATAATATGACCTTGCACACAGGTAGTCTAACAAACAGTCTTCCAGTGCAGCTTTGCAAGCTCTGTGCTGAACATTTATTTTACTCTACTCTAAATAATATTATTTTTGTAACTTGAGTATTTATTAGTATTTTCTTGACGATATCGACGTTCGAGTGATTATAATAACTTTGAACCGATTTTAAACCGAGTGTCAAATTTATTCAGTGAATTTTGTAAATATTTAAATGACGTTTAAATATTTGGTAGATTAACATAGCTGTCGTATTTTTTTTGCGTGTTTACCACTCCACGCCGTGTTCCATAAATAACATTTGACTGACTGCATTTTCCCTATACTGCGTTTGTTGTTTATCAGACATCTTACTGAGCGGTCGTCCGCACACATTTAGCCCATACTTTGTGTACAGTTTAATTAGGGAATATATAATATAGTCATAAGATTTTAATAACAACTCGTTTATTAATATGTCAAAAATTAATTGGGTTGATTTTATGGATGAGAGTGTGAATACTACGTGTGAAAAAGATGGTGAGTCGAGCAATCATTTTCGTCATTTGTATAGAATAGAATATAAAAATGCTTTATTGTATATGGCCAATTATGGCGTTCACAATCGTCAACGGATACATAAGTTTAGTGTAATGCAATTTATTATAATGATAACTTCCTATATTTATACTATACATATGTACGTGTTCATGTGTTTTTAAATCCAATGTTGCAGTTTTAGTTTTTATCAAGATCGGGCTTACTATTTTATATTCCCTGTGAGTGTCTTTTGATGTTTCTGAGAGTTTCCATTCTTGCCATCCGCTCAAAGTAATGGTGTCATTTCACTTGTCTGTCATTTTCGACATTAATACTCAATGCCCATGTCAGGACCATAGTCAGGAGTCACATATTAGCATAGAGTGCTGGAGCAGGGTGGTGCAAGCTCTTGTTAGTGCCGCCACAGCATCCTCTTTGGGACGCACAGTCGTCCCTGACCTGTTCTAGAACTATTGCATCACCAACCATATGGGCCTATACCTTGTCTGACTTTGTATTTATGAATTTTCTAATCCGCAGATTCTAGCAGACCCGTCGAGCCGGCGGAGAAACGAGACATGGATTCGGAGAAGGAAGAAGTGAAGCCAGAGAAGCACCTGGATGACGACAGCGTAATCAAGGAACTGCTACATATTGATGAGCAGTACGTGCCCCTGCTGTCACTGGTCAGTATTCCTTAATCATAAACCTTTGTTCGGTAACCTTAGGTTACCTTTTAGACTACTAAATCGTCTAAAGTGCATTCTGTAATGATTCTTATGATGTGTGCGATGTAGGTAAGGCAAAAGGTAAACAAAGAATATTTAAACACGAAAATTTCCTTACAGTGTTGTCGCAATATAATTAACATTACTTTTTGATCTTTTAACAGCAATATTTTTAAAATTTTCTCTAACTGACTTGACTTAAATTTACATCTTAACAAATCTGAATTTAAAATATTTTGTGTCAATTTAAATGCAGATTTACTTATTTTGATTTGAGTGGTGACCACACCAATAAAATTGAGACTAGGCATTTACATCACTAACATACCATAAAAATACCATTTGTTGCGATATTGATTGCATTCCTGTCTTCACAGCTGGAACAGTTCTCCCCTGGCGAAGATGGGATCCAGTTCAATAGGAAACTGCGGCACTTTGAGACCACTGTCACCAACATGTGTACTGACGAGACGCGTTTGCAGTGAGTGTATATTATACAGAGTGTAACAAACCCCTATAGACTGGGCAAACGTTTTAAGAAAAAAAAACATGTGAAATAGTTTTTTTTTTTTTCACCCGCCGTTCTCAAAATTGTCATAGAAATGCGCGCAGAAAATCCAAGAAATATTTTGGAACTCAGATTATTAAATCTTGTGGGATAACAATACTAAGTAGGATAACTATTTGGTTGGTTTTCAGTGGACACCATGTTCTATAGTAAAAGTCTGGTTTAGATATACGTCGTGGTCTCACTCATAATCCCAGATAGAAAAACATTTTAAACACAGAACTACTTTGATTAGCTTTATCCCTCGCTTCGGATGGCTGTGGGGTTTTTGTTACGGGCTACCTCTGATTACTTATTACTACCTATTTATGACTCGAACAAAAAATCAACTAAAGATATTCATGTCGGATCTATCTGTAGAACCCATGATAAATTTTCAATTTGAGATTGCTTGACTTGACAATAGAGCTCTAACCAACTAACTCTCAACTTGAATTTGTTCATTCTATTCAATGTACATATATACGTAGACACTCAATGAATTGATGATTTAAAAGTGCTGGATAATATTGCTATTTTCGTCGAGCAATGTGGAGTGTGTCAGTAGCGGGTCATTATGCACCGGAGTTAAATTGCGTGGCTGTTGTGTGTCAGGCAAGCATTCGCGACGTTCCGCGCGGCCGGCCTCCTGAGCGCGGTGACCGCGCGCAAGCTGGCTGCGGTGGGCGCTTCGTTCACTCGCCAGCAACGGCAGCAGGTGCTGCGGGCCACGCTGCTCAACGTCGTCATGCAAGGCACCTACTCCAGTAAGTAGCTATTGTGAATTTCTATTGCTCAGCGAATGTCTATTGTGAATTTCGATTGCCTAAGAATTGCGAGGCTTGTGTATAATATTGTGGTGATATAGCATAAGAGTCCGTGTGGTGACGGATTTAGAATACGCAGTGTCACCACCCCATTCGATCCTGAGGGTGTCGGAAGAGCTGACAAATGGCATAGTCATTGCCTTTTGTCAGCTCTTGCCAGGCTGATTACCTATCCACAAGACAAGGAGATCATGATAGGAAACCCTGTGCCAAATACTGGATGATGCTCTACTCGATGGTGGGTCATCTTTGGGCTGAGTGTTAGTAGTATAGCTTATGAAATGAATCGGATTTAAAATACGCAATCCCACTAATGAGGTCACACTAATGAAACTTAGTATATGAATAATGCCAATTAAGGGTAGAAAAAAAGTGATATGTAACCCTGTGTACTAATCTGACTGGCCACCATAGCACAGTTGGCTGGTTGGAGGTGGCCTACCGCTTGAATGTTAGGCCAGTGTACTGGAACTGTTATAGAAATTTGCCGTGCTCTAAACTAGGGTGAAAATAGAACCACGACGATGTTGCCTCGCCTGTCTGAATTTTAGGTTACTAATGCTATCCGCGCTATAACTGCTAATTGCGATATCTGCCTATCGAAGTCCTTGTCTCTCTGTGTTTGCTACGCAGCTATAGTAGCGAATGTGAATTCTGCATATGGCGAATGTGTGCGAATCTGAAGTGCACACTATGTAAATACCAGATAAGGCTCAATGCGAAAGTGGAATTATATATGTGGCACTAGCTCATAAATGGATAAACTGATTTGGATGCAGTTTTTTATTTGAAATCAAGTTCCTACAGTTCTTTCACTATGTTTTCCTGCTTTGCTACTCTATGTGGCATTCCGTATGGTGGCGGATTTAGAATATATTGCGTCGCCACCGCATTTCACCCTGATGGTGTCGTAAGAGCCGACGAAAGCAAATGACAAGGCGGATAACCTAGATGCAAGGGAAAGAAAACTTGATATGGGTTGAAATATGGTATATAATACATTAAAGTCCTTTTTTGAAGTTGAAAAGTGATTGTAGACGCTGGCGTATTTGCTAAACATTAAGATGCACTTGCGAAGTATTTAGCTCAACACGAAATACGGCAAGCCATGCCTTTTAATTCCTGGTGGCTTGAAGTGTTGTATGAATAGCACTATTATTTCGTTGCGTTTAGTAAACATTTAAGGCCATTTAGCACACGGCGTATTTAAAACGCGCAGACGACGCGTCCGTTGCGTTCGTATAGATTCAAACACGCGTAAAACGCGATGCAACCGCGCGTGTGAAGTGCGTTTGCTACTCGTTTGAAGCGCGTACGAAGGGGAGGAGGGGTAGAAAAGGGGACTGATCTGATCAAATCGTAGAAGCTACGAGCGATTACAACGCGTCTGTATCGCTATATCTCGTTTGAAGCGCGTACGACGCAAGTCATCTGCGCGTCGAATGCGGGTTTAAAATACGCCGTGTGCTATGGGCCCAAGTTATTTTATAGTTGTTATATTTGTGAATTCGCGATCCCAATGACTAATTGTGAATTTCAAAAGTGTTAGGCTTTAACTGTTACTTGCCAAATTTAACTTGTTGTTATGACTAAGTGCGAGTGAATTGATTTTTAATAAGTTGTTTTGTTTTTGAAATGTAGGTCAGAGGGAAGTTTCAAACCGGACTGTGAAAGCTAAACATTGATTTATTTCTTTTCAGAATTGGACGTTCTGGAGCGTTCCAACCCGCTGTTCTTGATAAATGCTGCGAACCTCATGGGAGATTACTTTGCGGGTGAATATGTTTTTCAATGTTTTTGCCATTACAATATAATATCGCCTAATTGAAGAGCTGCACCCCATTAGATTCTGAGAGTGTAGTAAGAGCCGAGAAACGGAAATGACAAGGCCGATAACCGACTAGGTTGATACGAGAGATAGAAAACTTGATACGAAACCCTTTACCAACCCATCTGCCCAGCATGGCACAGTAGTTTAATGACTCTCCATGTATATTATGTGTGGTGACGGTTCTAGAATACATATAGTTTTCCACCTCATTCCATCCTGAGGGTGTCCTAAGAGTCGACAAAAGGAAATGACAAGGTCAAACCCTAGCCACAAGAGAAGCACAAACTGTAACGAAATCCTATGCGAACGTGGTTGGCCAGCCTGGCAGTAGGCTAATTCCCATCATAGGGAATTAGCCTGTCATTTATGGCAGTAGGGCATTTATGGGCTGCGTAGAACGACTCAAACTCAAAGGGAACTTTATTTAAGTAGGTTTCATCACAAAACTCTTATAAATCGTCATATCCATAAATACCATTATCATCTTACGACCCCTGTCCCACACTAGGTGGTAGTCTCCACACACACCTATCAGTCGTCATACCTACATTCACACCTTTCACACACAACTCCTCACTCCTACAATCCCTGCGTTCCCTCACATTCATGCCGAAAGTACCACCGGTTCGGAAGGCTGCTCTACAGAGAAGAGCCGGCAAGATTCTCTGTAGTTGCTTTTTAAAAAAATATTTATAACTTTACAAAAAGCACTAAACAACATAGTGAGAGCAAGTTCGTCAGATGAGAGAAACACGCTACGCTACACGTTTATGCAATGAATGACGAACAGACCAAAAAAAAAATCCGCGAATAAAGGTCTCCATTGCGTCATTGCTCACACATACGGTGTACAATATATGACATTTTCTAAATGCTACGTACAAATTATTTCGCCATTGAGATAAATTATTGAAGGAGCCAAAGGATCAGAACTACCGGTAAGGACTTTGCTAGACTAACTGTCAGTCTTGTCGTTACTGACCGCCCTGCACCTGCCCTCCAGTACAGGATCTGCTAGGCAAATCATCTATTATAACAATGTACTAATAATGGTTTCTTCCTCAGAGGCCCGCCTGTGCAATGGTAACAAGGTGCATATACTGGCCAGCCCGATGCTGCAGTACATGCGAGCTCTGTTAGCCAGCGACGACATCCGCGCCCATCGCAGTCTCGCCACACAGGTACTGGTTCCACATACGACATCACTGTGACGGTGATCATTTAATACTTTTCATATTCTTTCAACGTTATATTATCTGCTATTAGAATTAACTTGGCAGCTGCGCGTCCCGGAAAGCGCAGTGCTGGTAGGCCTCCCACACGGTGGACCGATGACCTGGTTAAGGTCGCCGGAAAAAAACGATGGATGCGGGCGGCCCAGGACCGGCCTTTATGGAAATCCTTGGGGGAGGCCTATGTCCAGCAGTGGACGTCTTTTGGCTGAAATGATGATGATGGCTGCTGACTGTTTTACTGCTCACACCGTTTATGAATGGGTTTTTATTTCCGCAGCTCATGCAAAACGGTCGCGAAATCCTGTCGGTGCTGGCGCAAGAGCTGGACGAGTTGTCGATGACCATTCGCCTGCGCTTGCTGTCTCCGCCGCCGGTGTCCACCATCTGGCTGCTGCTCTCGGCCGACCTCTGCCTCAACAAGTTCCTCCCGCTGCCGAACATCCTCCAGCAGTTCTACGCCGCGCACTTGGAACTCACCACCGAAGAGAGCTACAGCGAGGTGACCTACGGCTCGTGGAAAAGGACCCCAGAAAAGGATGAATTTAAAGATAACAGCCAAGAAGTGAACGAAAAGGTCAGTCAGATTGTCTCGCAGTTAAGTCTAAACAACAACGACGATTCCAAGCCGAGGCTTCGCCCCATTCTGGGCGCGGGAGCCGGTCTACTGCGCCAGGAGCAGGCCTTCTCGGTCGCCCAAGACACTTACGACACTTGGACCCCCAAGAGTCTGAGCAAGCGCTACGACCTCAACTCGTGGCGGCAGGCAGAGGAAGAGAAGAAGGAGGAGATAGAGTTCAACCACACCGTACTGCCCCCGGCCGTCCAACCGTTCCCCGTCCCCGACTATCCGCCCCCGAGGATCAACTATCAGGAGAACTTCCACAACTACCTTCAGCAAGGCGACGGCGTCTACGTGCAGAACCAGTACACTAACGTCAACTTCAACCAACAGGGAGACGGCTTCCAGTACCCAGAGAGAGCTCAGGTGCCGGTTGAGAGAACGCTCACCGAACGCATCAACCCGGAAATCACGGCGGCCGCCGAGCGCATCAACAATGAGCTTCAAAAGAACAGCAACCGCAGACCCGTCGAAAACTGGCGCAAAGAGAAGGTCGACGTCAAAGACGACCCAAACAAGAACAAACAGCGCAACTGGACTCGCCAAAAGTCCAAAGATAGCATCAACGATGAGGACGAGAGAGAGAAAGAGAAATTCAAGGACCGGGCATCACTGTCGCGGTATTCCTTTGCTGACTACGTGCGGGATTCCAACTCCAGCAAGATGAACAGGAGGAACAGCGAGCAGGAAGGGTCCGTGGAGTCCGGCAAGACCCCACCGCGGAGGCACGTGTCCGACGTGCCCAGGAACCATAAGTATTGGGATCACGATGACCGGTGCGACAAGGACTATAACAGTTAGTAGGTAATCGCCTTTCTGCGCGCTAGATGGCGCTTGTAAGAGGCCTCGGCGTTTGCATAAATATTGATGACGAAGGTAACATCTGTACGCCGTGTATTTATGTGCCGTCAACTCTTGAGTGTCCAGAAAAGATCTTTTCTTTTCCAAATTTGTCGTGCAGCAATGCCATCTAGGCTTCCAGCTAATACCAGTGTGAACGCTTGAGTGCGAGAGACGTCGAATGGGACTACAATAAATACTTAGTGAAATGGATGTGACATGGACACTACTACTTAAACTCTATTTCTATGAAAGCAACTTAAAAATTAATTAGTATATATTGAACATTTCCTGTAAAAATGTCTTCGTAAGTTTTTCTAATTAAACAAAAACATTATTCTTATCTAAGAACTGAAATATTTTGTTAGGACTGTAGCATATTTATATAATAGTAATAAAATATTTTCAAATGGAAATCCAGAGCTTACCCGTATCAGACTTGATGGAATTTAATGTTTGTAAGACTAGAATATTGCCATGATTGCTAAATTATTATATTATTCCAAAATTTATTGAAATTTGCCAAAAATTAAACCACAAAAATATTCCAGGTTTCCTTCAAAATAATTATGAGTACTTTAAATATAAACTTCTGCATAAATGGGCAAAACTATTGCCAATGTAAATAAATTTTAATCTAAAGGATATTGACATGATGGAATTATATTTGTACATTAGAAAGTAATATTTCCAACTCTTGATTTCCATTTGACACTTTTTTAGAGTATCAAATACGGCCTTATTGCAAATCACGGCTTAACGGCAGTACCAGGACCAAATCAACCTTTGACCTTGAACTACAATAGAACTTATTACAAAAGGCGACATCAGATCAAATGAATAATTTGCCTTTACACCCTGTGGTTAATACTACATCGCATTACATTGTTTAAATCTGTTTTGTAATAAATAACACATAATTTTAAACCATGATCAAAGTTGATTGTCGACTTACTGCTCTGGTTTAAATCCAGTTTGGTACCGTGTTTTGTTTTAAGGATATGCGTATAGTGTGCTCTTCCCCTATTTGATAATGTTAACTTTAACGATTGGTATGGAGCTGCATGTGCGCCATCTAGTGACAATTAGATATATGTCATTGAGTAGGTGTAAAATCTTGCACATAAGCCTCAAAGAATTAATTATGAAATAATAGTCACAAGCAATTAAAACATTTGTACTGGCACAAAGAATAGTTTCGGTGCTGATCCCAGAAGTGACTGATGCTTATGCCAAGTATGCAAAAGTTTTCATTTACGGGTGTATCATAAGGGAGGGTATTTCCCTTGGTCCATATACCCTGGGTATGCACGGCACAGGCAGCAGCGCCCGTCAGAGGTCTGCTGGTAGGCAACCATAGCCTCATTGGTTTGGTTTGCAGAGACCCCAACAGCATGTAAAGTTAGCTGCGGTTCGGTGTTATTTGAAATCTCTTATAGCCCAACTTAGGTGGCACTGAGGTTATTTTATCTAGACATAGAGAGCAGTTGGGGTACACTGAAAATGGCATAGTGATTCTTGCACTGCTATGTTCGTTCATGTGGCAACTTGATCGAGACTGCTCTAGACCCCGAAGTGGTGGTGCCTTCAGCACTTGGCGCTATGGTCTTAGGTGAAGTGTTAGGGTGCCAGAAATATCTCGTGCCAACCCAGTTACTGTAAAATACAAACAATGTTTATTTATATAATATTTTAATGTCACAGATATAATGTAGTTTGATTAGAAAATAGTTCCCAGCATCTGGGGGCAAGGACAGTACTTTGCCTCTCAGTACTTGTTCAGTTTGGTGGACTATAGCCACGTTTGGTTCTACTGAATTGAAACATGGGATGTAATTAGAATAATTTATGTTTGCTCAATATTATATAACCATGACTGTCTGTCATGTACAAACAGTCAATGTTTCACTTATGCCATACACAATTTGAATCGTTTTCTATGCCAAACTTTAGACCCTTTGTTTTGCCGACTCTTAAATAGAAGATAATATAATTATTTAATAATATTTACTTAATATTAATGCAATAGTCTGATGTAATTATAATGAATGACACGCAGCAAATTTCGGTGTGTTGCATTTGCCACTTAGGGGTCGTCCATTAATTACGGCAATTTTGTAGCCTCCTCCGCGCTGATGATACGCGGTAAGGTTTTAAACTAATACTGTCCGAACACTCAAGTTTCCCTATCCACACTTACGTGATTAATGGATGATCCTTTCCCATTACGCGAAAACCTTCGGTAGATATAAGATTTTTACAATTACATTGTCTCGGTAGTGCGACTATCGATGTAATGAAATTTAGTTCATAACTATTATGTCATAATAATCGAATTTAGATTATACATTGTAGTGTCTCACGTAACTTAAGCTTATTTAATAGTCATAAGTTGATCTAATATTAATGAGTGACTTACGGACGCAATTTTAGATCATTATAATTGGCGTAAGTAGAAATTACAGTAGGTATGGATTGGGTATGGTCAGAATGTTTATGCAATTTAAGCATTTCTACGTTCACTGAACAGAAAAAAATGTTTAATTCACATAAATGTAGTACTATCGCCATTTAAGTTATGTGTTTTTCCCTTTTTATTACGTCCTCCGTCGTATTACGTCTTACATTCATGGGCGGATCGTTAATTTGTGCCCCACAAACAGCCCCTGGGCTAAAATAATTTAGGGGCCTACCAAATTACTGAAAAACTTATCAAAAAACCTGTTTTCGATAGTGATGTAGATAGGTAGGTACCTACCTCTAAAGAAGAAATAGGACAATAAAGTTTTTTTTTTTATTTGTTGATTGGTAACGTTAAAATAATGTTTTAGATGGTATAGCAATTTGGGAAAACATCAACAAGGGGCTAGAGGCCCTTTGTATCCACGGGAGCCTGGGCTACAACTCAAAAAGCCCTTAGGTAGATCCGCCACCTGTCAATATTGAATGTTTTAATTGTATTGTTTTAACACGCATGATACGGAAATATTTTGGTAAAATCTTTATTTTGGTTGAATTATACGCTCCTAAAATGGCAAATCTGTAATAATGATGGTATGTATTACAAAATAATAATGATGAAACCGTAGTCGGTAATTCGCGAAGTCAATATACGTGTACGTTTAATTTAAATTATTAGTAAAAAAAAAACGTGGCGCCATTTTGACAACGTATATTGAGTTCAATAACAAATACGCTCTATTGAGTTGTGGCTCTGCACCTAAAAACTAAAATATTATAATGATCTAAAATGCCTACAATACATTAACTATAATTATTACAATATTAATGTGGGTTTAGTGTGGTGTTCCCAGATTTCTATGTTTGGGACATATATGTACCTGTATAGCTAATAAATTATTCAACACTGCACAACGTTCATCTAGTACATACAGTATATGAAAGCACCCGACCGACTCGACGACGGTCACTTAGTGTAAGAACTCTGTTGCGATTAGTGCGGCGAGTCAGCCAGCGACGGCGAACTAAACCGACGGCCTTGAGACTGGTGTTTCGCAGTATCATTCAGTAGGCCTAACATGATACTAAGGCACGGATTGGCACGTAATTAAGGCAAATTGCAGTCACAGGGGCGGCTCGAGGCTAGTGCCGGTTAGCAGTAGTTAGGGCTAAGTGCATGTAGCAACAATGTAACGGGGCTGCAATCGTGTCGCCTCGCGGCAGGGCGGCAGACAACATGAGCCACCAATGTCACGGAGCCTAGAGTAGGAGCGGCGCTTTGGTACGTAACCTTAACTTAATCTTGGGTGTAACTACCAAAATACACAAGAGTACCATAAGTATTCAGTAATGCAACAAACCTCTGTCTCTTCATCGTCGACATACGTTTTTGGATGGAACTTGATATGTGTTATGGAGTCTGTCGGTGAATAAACACTCTGAAGCAATGGCCCACGCTCCGGTAACCTTACAACTTTCAACTTCTCAGAATCCGTACTACATATAATTTAACTTTAGTTTGACGAGATAATGAAAAATGTGTCTTTTGTACCGCTGCATTATGCTTTTTTTTAAATTTACAATCCTACCCTATTTCTAACCTAACCTATCGAATACAATAGAAGAATGATTATTATCCAATTTTACATTTTGGCGTTTCATTTTTATTGATATAGATAGATAGTCCGCGACTGCATTTGATTCCGTTCTAAAACCGTTGCATTATTGCATTACTTACTGGATTCTTTTAAGTGCATGATATAGTAGTTTACAAACTTCTTGAA
This sequence comes from Clostera curtula, assembly GCA_905475355.2. Taxonomy (NCBI): domain Eukaryota; kingdom Metazoa; phylum Arthropoda; class Insecta; order Lepidoptera; family Notodontidae; genus Clostera; species Clostera curtula. The sequence continues at coordinate 26,380,714 of FR997794.1, read as the reverse complement.
CCAAAAGTTGAGGCTAAAGTTTACGCATCTCATCCAGCAATCGGGCGGGATACGCCTTCAACGAGAAAAGTCGCGCAAGATGTTTGTAAAGTACTACATAGACTGGTATGAACTGTCATGGTAGGCCAACTGATTCAAATAGGATATTATTCCTCTCGTGGCATTCATATTTCAGATATTCATATATTTTATCTGCCGCACGTATTTTAAGGACATGTAAATTAATTATAAACTAATAAACGTGTAGATTTTTCTAAAACTTCGTAAAGAAACTTGTGAATTTGTTAATTTATATTCGAGTAAATTATTTTAAAAGGGAAATTTTAGATGAGCATCGTCGGAGACTGTTCCGTATGCCGAACAAACCCATCACGAACTCTTCCGTACGATGGTCGATGATGTAATTTATTTCGCGTTTAGCTGTAGACTGACTTGTATCGTTTGCTTGTAATGTATCTATCGAGGCGAATCCGTTTGCAATGCCGATACACCATACGGTGGGCTCTGCCCGCTGCACTGACTACTGAACGACCTTTGGAGTCAATCACCACCTTATGATTCAGCATAGCATCATCGCCTCGCGTTTGCCCTATTTAGTTGGGGTCGACATCACCCTGTGTAGCTAACATTATAGATGTTAGTCAGAGTGTCATCACTCAGGTCAGACTTTAAAATGGAGGTTACCCATCCAATACCCGGAGGGCTTAGATATTCATGTACTTTGTCTCGGCGTTTATGGTGGTTATTTTATTTCATTCGCAAGCAAACCGGATTTCGTAATTGTAAGCTTATATAATTTTTCATATGTCGATGTTTAACTTTGCATTCTGGTGACGCCAGAGGCCCAATTTACAACTGAACAACTATGTCAATCACTTTAGATATAAAATTATTTAAGTTGACCATTTTACGAGTACGTATATGTTTACTCAGATGAAATGGTGATCCATTATTATTGAATCGTTCGCGAAGTGAGGATACCCGCAATAGTTAAACGTAAATGTGTTAAACAATAACAACATGTTTTTGTATACCAGTGGTGCTCAACCGCAACCGTCAAGGTAAAGCGCCTAGGCGAACAGCCGCTAGCCGCGCGCTTTATTGCTAGTAAATTTCCTTTTTTTGTAATAAAATTAAAAAATACCTCTTAATTTGTATGTTTCGAATTTCGAAGTTATGTCAATAAATAGGACATTTTATGGCTCATGAGTTTTACACCCCTAGTGTTTAACTCGAATACCCAATCCGGTGTCTAAAACACCAAATGTACGAGAATGTGAGACAATAAAAATATACCTAAACGTTTGGAAATGGTGCACCTACATTTTTATTGCAGCTTTCAGACTTGCACATAATTGTGAGTGAAAATGTGTTTGGGAGCCAGCCTTAGCGAACAACTTAGGGTCACATGTTGTAATAACTTACTGCAATTTAGTAATTAAAATACTGTTCTGTGAACGTTTTTTGTTGTAAAATGATTTAGATTTAAAATTATGGTATTTCGAGTTGCTGCAATTGTGTTAAATTATGTAATCTCGAATAAATTGAAATATGATTTCAGTGTTTGGTTTCTGTTACTGTATTGTCCCTATTGGATTTTTTAACGCGCTATATACTGACTCAAGTAATAAACCTTCAAATTATCTTCCTTATATAGTAACTATTTATTTAGTAGTGAATTACAATTTGAAGGTTGTGAGATAGTAAAATTACACACTACAATGGGTAATTAAAATATCACCTTCACCGCTGCTAAACTAAACTTGATTATTCAATAGAGTCTACAACCAATGTGCTATTGATTGACGGTTTGGCAGTTTTGGTAATGCACTAATAATATAGTGTCAGTTAATTGGGTACTTAAGCCATGTGATTTTAACACAAGAACTTTTGAATGCTAGTAATTGCATTGTGTCGGTTGGGCAACGGGCACGTCGACCGAAAACAGCTATTTCAGGGTCCAGCTGAGCGTACCGCAGAGCTGTGGGTTCCTTCAATTCGATAGAGACAAATTAGAAACGGAGTTGGCAGAGTGTTTTGTTTAAAGGGTTTTAATGCATGTTTTATGCCTAGTGAGTGCCATTAGTACTCTTAGCATGAATTACGTTGGTGGCACCAATGAAAACCACAACCTGCTCAAAATAAAACTACAGTTTTGTTAAACGTATTTATTTCAAGTTCACTGCCACATAACATTTAATATTTTTACTAAGCCGCATTTGCGACACCTTAAGCTACCTATATGAACGTAGATTGATTTCGAAGTATCAAGCGCATAATAATGAGCTAGTAATTTGTCTTGACCATATTATCAGATTACAAACTTATACGATAATTTTCCGCCCTTTTGCGAAAGTAAATGTCTGGCATGGGGCGATTCTACTCCTCACGTCAGGCTTTCCGCAGAAATAATTGAGACAAAATTACCAAAGCTAATTAGTCGTTTCGATCTGTCATCATCATTATAATTAGTGCTGCGGTTACCGAAGCGTGAGCACCTAAATAAGAGGGCTAGACGCCATAACAGAGTGCAGCTGCTAAAATAAATGTAATTCGATAAAGGCTTTAATGTATGATTAACTATAAATAACATTTAAATATATTTGTACAAATTATTTGGCGTTAATGTAGGAGTAGGATACATATACCACTTACAAAGTATGTTACAAATTATACTTATTTTTAAAAAAACATTTGACCGTGTTCATCATGATTATTAACATATTTAAATAAATTTGCTTGAATGGGATTCTCACTAAATCTATTGAACCTTTTTACCGATTACTTCTCCAGTCGTAAAGAATGCCTCAAGATTGAAGATTGAGAACCGTTCACTTCAATACGATATCTGTGTCATCTCTAGGGTGAACGGCTCTAAAGTACTACTTAGAGCCGACACTGTTTTTGGTATTGAGTAATACATACTAATATCTTGCCGGATGCTGTGAGAATGGCGCAGTGTCTGTCATTTGAGAACGATTTGAAGATGTTTTTTTGTGTAATAGGTTCTATGGAGGACTGTGCCGCTATCCAGTGGGATATTATCAGTGTTGTTGAATGCGCGTAACCACTTGGAGTTTAACAACTCGAAAGTGTAAGACAATAAAGTTAAGCTCATAAGTTTATACATACAGCGTTGGCGGCATTTACTTTTGTAGCAGACCCGGCTTCGTTGGTGTGGCTATGATTTTTGTTAAATTAGATTAAAATCGGTAAAGTAGTTTAGGAGTCCATCGTGGACAAACAACGTGTCGCGATTATCCCCTGTCCTTCATTGTTTATTGGCTATTTTTCACTTATGTATTAAGTTGTTTTTTATTTATGAATTCGTTTAACATGTTTTGTCATATAGTTTTTTTATTCTTTAGAACTCGGAAGCAACAACTAGAAATTCGTCGAAGAATATCCAAATTTGCCTTTCGAGAAATAGTTTTGTCAAGTTTTATAGCAAACTTCTGAACAGATTTTAATAAATCTTCTATAGGACCAATTGGAAGGCAATACTCATCGAATAAAAATATTCAAATCTGTTCATAAATTACGGAGTTATGCGTTATAAATGACACATACCTACCTACACACATACCTACATCCGAATTGAGTACCACCTCTTTTCTTGAAGTCGGATAAAAATACATTCTTTGGCGCGGTCGATTCTTTCGATGCTCATTAGTGTGCTAGGCTTTCTTAACTTCGATTCGTTCGGCGCAAGCAAATTTGCGATTAGGTACCTTAATTGTAGCTTTGAATTCATCTATTTGTATTTTAAGATATCTAGTCACTTTCACCCATTATCCTATATAAACTATCTAAATACCAAGAGGTAGTGTGATTGAAAATTAGAATATCTTTTCACAACCCTTAATTATATTAATAGCTATAAATACTTAATTAGTATTTCGATTTGAATCTTTGACTTACGTATTAATATTAAATTACCAACATTAAATACACATCAAGAAAGTCTAGGCACACCTAATTAAATTTCATTGAATACATTTCTTTTTTTGAAGGTTTTAGTAAAGTATGCCACCAACAATTTGGCGATATGATAAGGCTTTTTTCCAATTAATAATTATTTTTTTTATCTTATCGCTTGTCGTCATTCCGTACAGCCTCAGCCGCTAATCATGCATGCCCATACTAAATTAGGGTGTGTGGTTTGGGAGAGCTTGACCAGAACAGTAGGTAAATACATGTCAAGAAATCTGGCAAACTAGGTACCATGAATTATTTAACTGGATAATATTTATATGTATAGGTGTTGGGTTACAAATCTGAAATGTACCTACATGGAAGAAACTGCAATTGATTTCTGAACTTCAGCATATCCCTAGACTTTGATTGTGTGTATATAAATGTCCAATATTAACTAATGCTGGCACTACACATGGGCATTGGCTATTCGTGTGCTGGCTGTTTTTTGTATGACTGTTTTATGTTCTATCCACACATAGCCCTTCGTGTCAAATATGACAGATACGCGAATACGATTCGCGGAGTGAGTGTCATCAGAATTCAAATGTGTGTAGCCAACGCTACAATGATCTTTAAAAGGTAGGCTTAAAGCAATTACTATGCCTATAAATTGGCAAATGCGAACGTCGATCATATTTGCTGATTGATAACTATTAAAAATATCTTTCTATTAATAAGTACTCGATTTAATAAAGCGTTTGATTCTTGTATGAAGCTGTTCACTTCAATTGTAAGGAAAAATAAGTGGATCAGTAGGTACAAATACTTTTATGTATCTAATTCTATTCAGAAAACTTTAGTGCTCATAAATACGCTGTTTGAATAATCAGGCTTCAGCACGGAAATATTTTTCATTACAGTAGACTAAAATTGCTTTCCACGTAATTGGAGGAGGACTGGCGCAGCAGTGGGTCATGTATGAGCAGTGCATATCAATATTCAAAATTATACTTGTATGGTGTTATACATCTTTTGTTACATTGAAAACAGAACATTACTAGTTGCTTAATTAGTTGACTGCTGAACATTCAAGTTATTGTCGCATATTGCAATCTGGGATTACCGGGTAAATTAGATATCTTCAAGTCTATATGGTTAATTGTCGTGTACCAAGGTTTTAATTAAGGTGTTCCTCTCACTCAAATTCTACTATTGTCGAAGTTTTACTGTATGGAGCAAGTAATTGGATTGTGCAGCAGGTAGTTTAGCAACACCGGAGTGCCGGCTGCTACCTCCAAGTGTAGGTTGTCCTCCTCGGTGCCCTGGCCCTCAGTTCCCTCGTCGGACGACACAGACATCTTCTCTTTAGTGTCAATTAGTAGATCCGTCGAGGCGCTGTCCTCCGGTATTTTGTCAACAAACACCTGGAAACCATTTTTAAAATTTACCGCATTAAAACGATATAATACGGCTACCTACATATTTATATATTTAAAAACGAGTATTTTTTTGTGTGCCTACCCTTCTGGCCGCCGTGGCACAGTAGGCTATAGATTACTTAGCCACGCGTGGGTCTTTCCCACGGCCGATTGAGTCCTTCTGATTGATGACTGTGCTACGCTGGCCCCACGGGTTGGCAGAGAGTTAACTTTTCATCCCTTGCTACACCCCTCAAGTTAGCTCATGTTACGAAGCTGGCCAAAAGACAGTTCCAGTTACCTCATCAGCTTCGGGCTCGTCGTGTTGCGTCACGTAGCGCGAATATTCGCTGTCATCAGAATTGTACTCGTCGCTTTCATCACATTCGAAATAGCGGCTCTGTAACATTGGAATCATTATTAGGTCACAATTCCCTGTATGCAACTGGGACTCTGTTGTAGTAGGTGTGGCGTGTCAACATGTACATATTTTAAGTCTAAATTAGTTTGTTTAGTTCCTTATGTATATGGACAGACGGACACAACAGACACGCCATAGAGTTCGCACAATCTGTAAAGTACCTCCTCCTTTACAGCTTATGCGGGCGGGTTTATGATTTTTTAACCCCCATTATAAGTTTCACGTGTCTGTCTGTCGGTCTGTCTGTCGGTCTGTCTGTCTGTCTGTCTGTCTGTCTGTGGCACCGTAGCTCGCGAACGGATGAAGCGATTTCAATACAGTTTTTTTGTATGACAGGTGAGTTACGGGCGAGTGTTCTTAGACATGTTTGATGAAAATCGGTTATGTGGTTTAAAAGTGGGGAAGAATAACCGGATGTCTGCAAATATAATCAAGTGGGGTCTCGAATGAAAGCGCATCACGTGCAATTTAACAAAATCTACATTATAATAAGTGTGTACCTATAAAAAGTATAAAATAAAATTAAAAAACCAGAGGTCAGGTAATAAATAAGTGGGAGCGGTCCCCCAACGCGATGTATTTATTTTTTACTTTTTAAAGATTACAGTGTCGGGGGTTTTTTAATTTTTTAATTTAATTTTTTTTAATCTTATCGCATCGCCTTTCAGTCAGTACAGCCTCAGCCGCTAATCATGCATGCCCAAACTAAGTTAGGGTGTGTGGTTTGGAAGAGCTTGACCGTGACGGTTCTTTCTCTGTTCTATGGTAAATGTATATCGCTTTACTTTTCCGCTTTCTATGTATGACTCCTTCTGTAAATATCCCTAGTAAATATATTATAGTTGTATATACTACACGGAGTTAATTCATTTGGAGACATAAATACCAGTGGTCGGCCTCCTAGACCGCCATAATAGGAGGAACATAGAAGCGACCCTCTATACCCGGCGGACCTATTAAATAGGTATAGTTAATCTCAATCAACTTGAGCACAAAGTGGAAACTTAGCATAAGTCATCGACTATTCGTGTGTCCCTTCGCCAAAACACAAAACTTGGCTCATTGTTCAATCTGTTTAGCTTTATCTGTACATACAGTATTGTTATATCTGTAAACAGTGGCTGATTTACATATTTGCCGCCCGTAGGCTTTTAATGCCGCCTCTACAGTTCTTGAGACGACCTTTTTTAGCCGTCCACTCTTTTGACGACCATTTTTTTAGACGTCCACTCTTGGTGAGGACTCCTTTTTTAGACGTCTTAATCTGCCGCCCCTTATAACATGCCGCCCTAGGCTCCAGCCTACTCAGCCTGCTGGTAAATCCGCCACTGTCTGGAAATCATATGGTGACGTATCGCAGAACATTCCAGCGATACGCACAACAGGTGTTAGTACTATCGGTTACATCTATCCGCGTGGTGCCGTACACTAATGTCACCATCCCGCGTGTCGTAAGAGACGATTAAAGGAAGGAGAAAGGAATGCCTAAACCTAACCTAGCCCAACAGAAGGAAAACTTGATACAAACCTTGTGCCAACCCGTCTTGCCAACATGGCACAGTAAGCTAATTTCCCGCCACGAATTTGAGGCCAGACTCAAATGATGCCGTTCCCGTCTGATGTCCAATTGCGTCCTGAACACTTTTGATATTGTCACAGGCCATTAATCAGCTTTGTTGCATCTAATATAAATATGTGACAGTGAAATAGTAATAACGTGACCGTAATACTAATCGGCTATACTATTCTGGTTGCTGAGTCAGGCATGAGCGTGACTCAGTAACATTTTATACGTTATTGCAAAACAACGCCAATTTGGATGATCTCATCAACCAAGTCAAGGGATATTGAAATGTTTGAATATTAAGATATTGTTATTCAACGAATAATTTGATAGAGCAATGTTTAGGGTCATGAAAGATAAATAACATATAAAACTATGCGGTCTTGTTTTTTTAATATTTGTGAAGTTTTTATTAATTTGTCACCAAATATTGGTTGATCTGAAAAGTATTTCTTCCAGAAATTGACTTAAATATATCGATATATTTATTTGTTAAAAAAACCTAATCCCTGCACTAGGTATAACCTTTGCCGCGTTAGCGAGGGCTTCTTTACTAGAATCCCGAACGTAGCGAGGGATTCAAAGTAGGTACGTCGCCCGAGCCAAAAAATATTTTGCGAATATTAATATTCAATAAAACTAAATTAAAATAATAATAAAACCATTGAACTATATTACTATAATGACTCAATGAATAAAACAACTAAAAGCTTACATTACACTTAATAGCATTTGAAACGCTGAACACTAAGATGTTCCAAAATCAAAAAGTGCGCGGCAAAGTGAATTGCGGCGCACTATAGAGAGGATTAAAAACTCATTCATTACTGCCCGCTAAAAAGTCTAGAAGAGAAAAGAGCTACTTTGCTCCCACTTAGAGGGGAACAAAACGACACTTTTAGAATAGATGGGATGAAAAAACATAGGTAATAAGTTTCATAATCTCATATCCCTGCACTTTGTCAATGTATATCAGGCGCACCACCCTGATAATTGATTTATTACTTTGCGAGCAAAACTAACAAAACCACATTGTCTGATAAATTTCAACTTTAAACTTAACTTCTTATAAATACAGCAATGTATACTGATCTGTAGAAAACTATAGATTTATTTAGCTTCGACTCTGTAAGCGACGAGGCGCTGGGATCTCGGCAGGCGACGACGAAAAGAAAATAAAGCTTGGACATCTATTACCGGCTAGATCGCCCGTTTATTGAAAGTTCACATAATATATTCACATATTAAATAATAAAAATATAAAATTAAAACCTAAAATACGACCATTTTCTTCCTGCCAAAATATTAGAACACAAAACATTTTTAACATAAGACAGCTTTCTTCTTCTGCTTACATAATATTAAAAAGTTATAAATAAAAAGGTTTTATATTAATAATAAAAAAATAACGGCTGTGGCCGCTCACCATCGCCAACAGACTCCACCGCCCATGTACACCTGCACAACTACAGGAGACGAAAGTGATCTCTAATATTTTTTTATAGTCTATTTCAGGAAAGAAATCCCGCGGACCAGAACAATCGAAAATAAATATTTACGAGTCATTATTGACGGAAAAATATTATAAATTGCAAGTGGGGGGCTAACTTGAAGGTATATTTTTAATTATTTTTTTATAAATTAATAAATTGAGAACAAATAATTATTAACTTCTAACAAATAATAACAAACGATTAACAAACTACTTAATAGAAAAAAAGTCGAAATTTGTAAAAAAAAACAATTTTTTTGGGGGGCTAACTTTATTGAGCCGTAATCCACGCCACGACTGGCATATCAGTAACGAAACTTAATTTCATACTTTGAGTCATACGAATCGGCGGGCGAAAATTAATCAAAATAAATGTAGAGCAGATGTTGGTACGCATGCGCTGATACGTTTCGTTCGATACATCCAAATCCGAGAGTTCAGGTTAAAAAATAAGGATGGACTGTTGTTCATATGAAAAACCACCTAAATATATTTTATTAAAACAGTTTTTTTTTTAATATCATAATATATTAAAATAGCGAAACGAAACGTAAAAGCCATGGTAATCGGTGTAGGTTAGTGCCAACATAACAAACAAAATGTAAATCGCCTGTCAAAAATGACGATGTAATTATTTTTGTTACGATAATCTTCCCGTTTCCACATTCCTATGAAACATCAGTGTTAATTCGCAGAGATGAAACGTAATAGAAGATAACGACCGTGACATAATCTTAAAACCGTGAACTTCAACATCGGTGTTAAGTGTCGCCATTTAAAGTAGGCGCATAAATCCTTTGTTTAGTATCAATTTATCGTGACAATGGCTGCAGCTTTGGCAAACGATTCACCTAAGTATAAGAACAGCTTGATTTGCTGCAGTCCGAGCGTCGAAAAGAGTTCAAGGACCCCGTCAACTTCGTCTACTTCCGGAGGTATTTCAGCAGACGAAAGTTACGACTCTAATTACGTCCCGAAGTCGATAGCGAACAAAAAACTAAAGATCCACAACTCCGCGACCAAAGAAGAAATTGAAGAAGCAATAAATCAGTGCAAGGAATTGGTATTGAACAGTGCTCAATGTTCTGACGAACGGAAATGGTTAGTAAGGTACTTGGTAGAGTTAAGACTTAGACTAGAAGACCTCAAAGATAATAATGGACAAACTAGGGTTAAAGTTTCAATAAAAGGCCACCATTTCGAGCAGCAGACCAATCCGTCAAATAGGAAACAGTACTGTGATCACTGTAGTGGTGTTATCTGGAGCATGGTCCAAGGTTCTTACATTTGCAGTGACTGTGGATATTTGTGCCATTATAAATGCGTTGATCATGTGTGTAGGGTATGTGCACACATAGTCATGACGGAAAAGGGCTGCTTCGAAATGAGCATATGCCCTGAAAAAGGCCTAGCTGCTCAAGAATACAAGTGTGCAGAGTGCCAAACTGCTTTAACATTTAAAGACACATGGAATGAGCCAAGGCTTTGTGACTACACTGGCCTGTATTTCTGTGCTACATGTCACTGGAACGACTTAACAGCAATACCAGCCAGAGTTGTGCATAATTGGGACTGGGAAAAGCGATATGTGTCAAGAATAGCATATCAAATGTTGAACTTGTCCTGGTCAAGGCCATATATTGACATTGAGAAAGTCAATTCAAAACTATTCAGCTTTATAGCCGAATTAGAATGGGTGCACAAGATGCGAAGGGATCTTGAGTGGATGAGGCGATATCTATGTGCCTGTGGTGAAGGCTCAAACTTGCTTTCAACACTTTTTGTCCAGCTTGGAGACGTTAACAAAAAATACAGTATGGCCCACCTACAGGCGATTAATGATGGTTCTCTAGAGACACAGTTAACTGAATTGACAGAAGTCTGCCGGACACACATCACAAGCTGTGCTCTTTGTTCTGGCAAAGGATATTTTTGTCAGGTCTGCCAGAACAATGAAGTAATCTATCCATTTGACAGTGGGGCCATTATGTGCGATAAATGCAACTCGATGTACCATAGAGGTTGTTGGCTCCGTAAAGACCAGAAATGTATGAAGTGTGTACGACTAGAAGCACGTAAAAAAGATGAAAAGCTTATGGTCGACAGCACTGACAATTCTGACTATGATATTGACAAGTTTGTTGATTAGAAGTATCTGGACTGGTATTGGAAACTATTTCTTGTATTAATATGCATTGTTGGCTTTGTATACACTTGCACTGTCATAATTGCCATAAATATGTATACAGTCAATTGATTTATGAATTCAGTGATTTATGTAATGTGACATGTTATTCATCAATAGTTATTCTAATTCTATAGAATCAGTCAATATTTATTTAGAACTTGGAGAATCTTATTCAGTTGTGTGAAACAGTGTTTCTTTGTTACAATTTTCATAACAACTTGACATAAGGTTGTGAATGATAATAAACATGTCTGTGATTTATGTTTAAATTAGCTATAATTATCTTACTAATACAATAATTGTTAATACAATTGCGATTTATGTAATGCCCATGGAATAAAATACTGACATCTTTGTGTGCAACATTCAGCTCAATGTTTAAAGTAGTATGATTCAAATTCCTATTAAATCATTCAATAGAAAGATGCTTATTCTGCTGTAAATTGTGCCCACAGTGTTTCTAACTATGTTCCGAATTAATATTTAATGAGATGTAACAATCAATACTAACATTTGTATACATGACCTACAAATATATTTTGATGTGGCAAATTTAATTTGGATATTTTATTATGTGAATAAAGTTATTTGGTAGGCAAAAATTAAGCAATCGTTATTAGTTTTAGGTTATAAAATGAATGTGGGAAATCATGTATATTTTATTTTAATTTGGTGCATAATGTTTTGTAGCATTAGATATGTTGAATAAAAAAAGGCTTTATTAATTTTTGTATAATTATTGTATTGGCCAATGATAAAGTATATTATCAAGAATACTCTCGTATGTATTCGGTATATCGACAACAATGAAAAAATATAAATTATACAAAGTCACTACACTGTTGGTTTGTTCGTAATAATTTCAGATTGGCACTGACTTGGTAGGTACAGTATCGGAGATCCGCGTTTGGAACCGTCACGTCGTATCGTATCCCATATTGTTTTCTGCAGGAAGAGTGGCGTGGGGAGTTTATATCGGCTAGATTTTAGCTTGACCTATAGATTTATGAGACACGCATACCACTAATTGACATAGGTTATCTAATTAGGACAAGTTGTCTGCCGCGACTAACTTCCTCCTTCTTTGACCTACATTATTATAAACTAGGGTCATCATAGTATGTATCAAGCTGACGCATCAAACAAGGGGTATGTTTGTGCGTGATATGCATTTGTCCTTTATATTTAGCGTGAGTTAAAGAGTGACAACAATACTCACACCGGTCAAGACCGGTGTTTAGCCGTTTTATACTATCAGTCAGTGGAATCTTGCGTGCCCTCTACTGATAGTAGATTATTGAAGGCAGACTAGAAATTAGCTCTATACTGTACCAAGGTTGGCTGCGAGTTGGTCCCTAGACTCCGTACTAGCAACAAAGACGAAACACTCATTGCAGGATCTTGATGGCATTCCTTATTTTTCAACTTTTTTGTACTCCAATAGCTAAAATTCTGTCGGTGTATTAATTACGCATTTAGACTTAATATGTATAAACCCTCTGCCAACCCAGCACAATAACTGTTCCTTCTGTAAGTTAGAGACCCCATACTTAGCATATGCATAATTTACGGACAGACCATTTGGCATGCATTTAGTCTGTGAAGTATAGGTAAAACAAAGTTTTGATTAAATCCATAGTCAGCTGACCTAGTTTGGATTTCCATGTCGATGTGCTATAAAGCAGCGTCGACTGAATGACCACGGTGCGACGCAGATAGCTGGTGCAGTTTTATTTATTGACGACGAACGTTTTTATCAAATTCCCGGTTTACCAGTTTACCTAACCTATCCATTGTCTGATAGGTTTCAGTGAACATGATAAATAACCAATACGAAAATAACGAAAAACTATGGTATGTAGGTATCTATTAATTTAGAGGCTGTGACATTATATTTAAAGGTACATACATATCGAAAGGTTGGATAATTCTGAATTAGATACTTCGCATCGCACGCACGTCTTATGTCAGGAAAATCCAAGTTAATTTTATTTACTTGATATGTTGGTTACCTATTGGTAGACTTGAGAAATAAGCACAGAGAACCCAAGAAACACATTCTATCTATAATATGTATGTATTTACAAAAATAAATGAATGAAATATACAGAAACATGAAATATATAGACAAAAATAGATGAAAATGACAGGGATGATAATGAAGATTTATCAGTCGAATCTGATGATGAATATCATGGAACTCACATCACTAAGCGTAATATACGAGTACTATTTGTCGAATGCCACTGGAACCTAGAAATGTTTTGCAGTAAAAATATCGCCTTCTAGGGAGGCTTTCTCCATCATACCTCTACGTCATACTTGATTAGCTTTCTGGAGTGTCAGAATTACACATTTGTAAACAAGACCAATAATTTTAAAAAAAGCTACTACAGAGTTTCTTGCCGGTTCTTCTCTGTAGAGCAGCCTTCCGAACCGGTGGTAGTTTCGGCATGAATGTGAGTGAACGCAGGGATTGTGAGCGATCAGGGGAGGTGGAGGGATTGTAGGAGTGAGGAGTTGTGTGTGAATGTAGGTATGACGACTGATAGGTGTGTGTGGAGGCTGCCGCCTGGTGTGGGACAGGGGCCGTAAGATGATAATAATATTTACAAATATGACGATTTATAAGAGTTTTGTGATGAAACCTACGTAAATAAAGTTCCGTTTGAGTTTAAGCTACCAGTACGATATACAAGCTTTATATCGCATCAAGTGGCCTCTACAATCGATACGCTAGTTTACCAAAATCCGCCAAATACTACTCTACAGCCTGCTGGTAAATCCTTACTTCGTATGGCTGTAGAGTTGGGTAACATCATATATAATAGAGGAGGTATTTGTTTCGTTTCTCTTTCCTTAATTTTTCTTTTCGACCTGTGCTCGATGACCGAAAATGTTGAAGTTGTAACTCCGGTATGAACTTTAGACATATAGGTTCAAGCTCTGCACGAATAAGACCTGTCTAGAACTAAGAATGCAAATTCTTTCAACTTGCTAAAAAGTCACTGACCTGACAGTCTAAACACCTGCAAGATTCTCTGTATGTGCACGTATTAAGTGCGCTCTCGATGTGCCGCAGGTAGTGAGTTCGATCCTCGTCCATGCGCCTCTTGCGTCGAGCCAGGGAGCTCAGCAGGGCGGCCACAGAAGTTCGGTTGCGAGATGACTTCCATTTCAAAGTGCCACTGCAGAGCAAGCCTATACGTAAGGTCTTTCGAACGTCATGAATACATTTACCATCAGCTCGGGAGGCTGCTCTTTAGGAGAGCTGCGAAGATATATAAATACAAAAAGAGATTTGCGTTCACAACAATATTGCATGGGGGACGCAGTGATGATCATACAATTTATTTCATCTACTCCAAACAAGTAGATAGCGACAACTGCTGGGGTAGACAAGTTCTTGAGTGGAGACCGTGAATCGGCAAGCGTAGTGTGGGACGGCCCTCTGCTAGATGGAGCGACGATCTGCGAAAGGTTGCGGGCAGCAGCTGGATGCGTCAAGCTGAAGACAGGGCGCTATGGCGCTCTTTAGGGGAGGCCTATGTCCAGCAGTGGACTAATGTGGGCTGATGATGATGATGATGAAACAAGTAGATAATTGGGAAAAAAATAAGGTAATTTGGCTTTGAAAACTTACTTATCTCCTGTGTTATTGAGGAGCGCAGGCTTCATATCGTTGTCTCGTTCACATAAAGCAGCCTCGCTTGCACGACGGTACGACCGCCTTTTCACACCGTTGGTTTCTCCTTTCTCTTTTTTATCTATCACTATTAGGGACAACGTATGAAATGCTGTTATTATAACTTTATGTATCTAAGTTAACCATCGAATGATCTTACTGACATTGATTGAGACCGTAAGTATGATCATAGCTGAGACGATGTCTGACCACTGATCAACCAGTTTCGTGTGATCCATGTGATAACGAATAAATTGACTAACCGATTCCAAGAGATAAAAGGGAATAAGCAACCTAGCCGAAAGAATGGAAAATCTTGACTCATGGTGAGTGTGGCATACCAGAGTTACGCGCTCCAAGACATCAGAACAGAACTCAGAACCAGTCTATATAATATGGCCTCCGAAGGTGATGATGAATAGAAATATTAAAATTCTTCTGACTAGTAAGTTGTAGGCATATTCTAGTAGCTCTATAATTCATTTACCGTATTCTCGGTTGTCCACTTGCTCAGCGCAGTCTCCACGCCACATTTCGCGAACTCCTCGGTTCTGGTAAATCGTCTCCGTAGAGGCATTGCCGTTCTCCACATCAAATCGTGCTTCTGGCTGCTGCAAGACCTGTCAATTATTTTAGGTAAAGCGCAAGACAATACGCATCGACAAGGCTGATAAGCTAGCCGCAAAAGAAGGAAAACTTGATACGAATGCCTGTTCCAATTCGTCTCGCCAGCGTGTTCGGTCTGCCTTGTTGGTCTAGAGGTCCACATGGTCCCGGGTTCGATTTCGGGGCCAGGTGTCTTTGTATAAACGTTCTCGTTTACACAAAGACACCTGGCCCCGAAACTTGCCCCGAGTCTGGGTGTCATTTGTATTCGTGAACTTCATGTTTGTAAACCGCCCCCGCGATTCAGGTTATAGTGCAGGGGCTTCGTTTATAGTCATAAAAACTCTTTAGTAAGTCGATTATAAAAAATAACACATTATTTTTTAAAATATCATATTCCCATCGCCAGAAAAAATAAAGCAATCGTCAAAAAAGACCAAAACTTACGTTTAGATAAATCAATGCTGTTCACCAATTTTAAGTTTTATAGGTAGGTACTATATTTCTATGGGATCCATATGTAAGCGAAGCTCTCAAATTGGTAATAAACAACAAATCACACAACTGAATTTGGATCCTTTTTGAAGTCTGTTGAAAATAGGAAGCACTGCCTTTTAGTATTTTAATTGAACAGTACCTGATAATGAGCTCGAGTCCCTAAGAAGAATACAGCTCCTGACCCACTGGCGGCCATGTTCACAGCTGTTCACTGAAAAGTTATCATAGACAGAGTTGGCTTGAACATATGCTGATATTAAGATATGGAAATAACCAAACATAATATATTCCATTTTACTATTTAAAAATTATCTGTTTATTGATATTGCTCTTTTTTATTTGAAAGTGTAGTAAACACCAACACCATCTGGAGCAGGTAGATACAAACCTGTGCCATATGTTCCCAGCGTGGTACAGTGGCCTAATTTCTCTCTATTACTTTGGAGGAGGGCCGAATCAGTAGTGGGTCATGTATGGTTTAAGATAAAGATGAATGATTTTATAAATCTTCTTTGGCCGAGACAAACGTGTTAAACGCGCCCCGCGTTTAACATGACAAAACAGTACCTACTTAAATGTTTACTAAAATGAATATTGGACGTAAACACTATTTACGATATTGAAATGCAATATTCAAAATGTTACTTATTTACTATTAAAGAAAATAATTAAAATGCCTGTAGTTATAATGGATTATTTGTGAATTATTAATGTAAATAGTATTGAATATGATTGTACTTGTCGTTTTTGCTGTAAAATTCAATACTTACATAAAACAAACGTCTCTCTTCTATTCACGTGTTAACGACAACTTAACAAAATATAAAAACAAAATGCAACCACGTAATCTAGTATTGATTCTAAACATTTAAAAATAATTGAAACAGCATTTTGTTGTCTCGTTGTTAAGCTTGATAATGTAGATCTGACATAAACGTGACCTGCGCAGTTATCGAACTTTGGTAAAAAGCAAGCGAGTGCTGACGTTTGGTTGTGGTTGTATAAAATACACTTCGTATTTAGTAGTAGTTTTATTTGTATTTGTCTTTGTATTTGCCTTGTCTTTGTTTTATAATAATTATATAATGTCTTGTGTGGATTGTTTGGGTTCAATAAATTTACTTTCTTTCTTCTTTCTTTCTTTCTATTTATTCCTGATGCGCGAGAGAACCAAGCAACGAGTTTGGTGTTATCTCCTGCCACTAGATAGAGCTTTACGTTAAGATTATTATCATTTCAACAACGCTGGACACAGGCCTCATTCAAGGATTTTCACAATAAACCTTAGCTCAGGGTATATTTAACATTTCAAAAATATATGATGACACCTAGCGATGTCGTTTGTTTTAGTAGTGTTTCACCTTATTTTGAATTATTATCGAAGAGCTCTTTCATTTTCAATCGAAATTTGTCACGTCCAGATGTCAGCTTCTTAAAAAGTCAGTGTGTTTTTTGTTCCTAGAAATCTCTTAATTCTGATAGTGTGAAAATATACATACATACATTACTATGGTAATGTTCTCAGGCAATGCAAAGAAAAGTTAACGGATAATTTTAGGAGCTTTATAGCGTCTTTAAAGCGAAATGGCCGACGGAAAGTGTTTGAGAGTATTGACGATTAATTTTTACCAATATTGTCTAAAACATACGTGAAACTTAGCCAGGAGAATTTACGTGAACTATGTAATGTTTTTAAGTACTTTGATCACCTGATACCTGTAAATTGGCCGTTTGACCAAGCTAGCAGGCAGGTAGGCATGCGATCGTAGTACATAATAACACTACTCAATCGAAATTAAACACTTTATAACGGATTTATCGCGTGTATATTAACATTATTTAATTCCCGACGTTTCGAAAGCTCTCCCGCGACCACGACTGCTGCAAAGCTTTCGAAACGTCGGGAATTATATAATGTAATATACACGCGTTAGATTCGTAAAGTGTTTAATTTCAATGTGCAATAATCGCGAAATCTTAAGAAATCATTACTACTCAATCGTACACATTTCGTCCATCAGAAAATACGTGATGTCTGGCAGCGATTCAGGACTATTTCAAGCGTAGCTAAAAATACAAATTCAAATACATAATCTGAAAATAAAATATTGTCGAACATAAAATTGAAATATCAAATAACTTCAGAAAAACAAAATTACCTACTAATTATTGGAACCAAAATAAGGACCCATTGTTGAATTGTGGTTCGCAGTTATCACACGAAAGCAGTTCTAATCGACAGATTAGCAAATCTTGTTTTTATATTAATTGTACTTCAGTCCTATTAATCAGTTTTAGGTAGATTGTCCCGTGTGCTGCACTTTAATGCGGCGGCTGCAGGAACCGCCTTACCGTATGTATACCTTGCGATTGACGGAAGTCTGTAACTTTTAGTGCGTGTTCTATGATCCTATTCAGCCACGCAAGGAAACTCTGATCCTGCGATGCAGGCATGTGGTTCAGAGGCTTTACTTAAAAGATAATTAATTTATTGTGGTAATTAGATCGAATCGGTACTCTAAGCTCTAACATACAAAAAATAAACTACTAGTTAATCAAATTCTCAAATGATCACTGATGTTCCAAATATATCGTTATACCAGCTGTCAGCTGTGCTGTATGTATCTTAAAATAATGTACCTAATTAAATACCTAGTCTTGCCATAAATACTGAAACAAAGAAAGAAAAATTGTTCTATTCCACATAAAATTTATTACAATACAATTGCCTGTAATACAGTACAGTTATCAATAGAAGCACGCACTCTTTCTATGGGAAAATTCTTCACTGCCTCCAAATTATCATGGCGTTTAGAGCAAGCGGTACTCTCTAAAACTGACCTTATATCATAATCCAGCGGATAGAGATCCAGACTAGACGACGGCCAGTCTTCAGCTCTGATGAAGTCCAAAACGTTCGTTTTCAACCAAGACTGCGTAGACCGAGCTTTATGACCCGGCGCCGAGTCTTGCTGGAAGGACCGTTCTTGGTTATTGAACATGGTGTTGATATGAGGATTCTCACCGTCTCAAGAATGGTATCTTGATATTGATATTGCGCCGATGTTTTGATACCTTTTTCACAATAGTATGACTCAGTCACCTCTCCCTAACTAATACACCATCACTAAAGTCGGATAGTGACCACGTTGCACTCTGTATATTAATTGGGAAACTTCCTTTGAGCTCTGAGCATAAATTTTAAATTTAAAATGTTGCTGAATTTTAAAAATTGTCATTCGTAACCAAACATTTTCAGTGTCCTCCCTTTTGTATACTACTTCAGTATTTATTTCGATTTTACCACCATATTATTTTTAAAATTATCAGTTTAGAAATGACCAGTATGTCTCGTTTAATCTGCAAGTCCTAAGTCATCTTATATAACGCACGACATGATTCTAGGTGCTATATTCATCTCCCGAGAAAAAAATATTTTGCTTTAGGACAGGATTTCTTCGAATTATTTCCCTTACTGCTTTGATCACCTTTTTCATACGAAAACTACCAGATCAGCTGCCTGATTGTACCTATTAATAGCCCGGTACACAAACAATTTACTAATACCAAGCGTGGAGAGTTTTAAAAATTACATTTGGCTCCATATTTACTTAATGTAATGCAATCACAGCGATTCGGTTCCCTTTATCACCCCACTCCATTTTAATATCGCTAAATATTGTACAAAGTATTATTGGCGCCAAAATAAGAAAACCAAATGAACAATCATAAAAAAATTACAGATTCCAAATTCAAATGTAATATTTTGTTTATTTTTAATTGTAACAGTATTTATGGCCAGACCAGTTTAATTTCTGCAGGGACCTGAGCGATACTTCCAATATTGCAAACGTCTCCATCTGCTTAATATGAGGCACGAGCAAATTTCATTGTGATTACACAGCATGATAATGTGAATTGTGAATCTACATTTCACGGCCCCCATTTTCGCAGGTATATTGAATATCGAACTTAAATTAACACAGAATTGTTTACGAGTAGCACCAAATATACTCATGATAAAACGAAACGAAAAATCCGTCTGAATATGCTAATACTGTGATAACGCAAAAGCTGTTTTTGTAGTTTCAATGATTTTGTAATGGGATGTATGTATAATAAATTTTTATTTATGGCTACACATACACAGACACGATGTCCTGCATCGTTATGACGTCGTACCTACCGAAGTCCCAGGGTTGACTTGCATCTTTTGAAAATTCAAAATTATTGAATTTCGTGTTAGCTATTGGGATCATCATACTATTCTTTAAATAACCCACTTCCCACTCAACCTAGGATAACCCACTGGGCATGTGGTTATATCCAGGGTTTCTCTTTATACTAGTTTGCCACCTCTTCCGACACCCGCAGAAATTCAATGGTGACTTTTCTAAATTCGTCATCACACGTAGGTACACCTCGCTCAGATAGGTAGGTACTTAGTGTTTTATGGTGAAGGCACAGCACAGAACTATAGAAATTGAATGCATGTTATGAGCATGTCAAGAAGCAAACTACCCTAATTGAGTGGAGCGATGATGGGGTTGTAGTAGGCATTCGGGATGCCAAACTTTTCCTTTCCGCGTCCTGTAGTTCCACATTTAACCGAGATCCTCCTATGGCCAGGGCACCAAACTGGTTAGTTCAGTAGAGTCAAAATCGACAGTGCTCTAAAGCTATTGTTTGTCGTTTTTGACAGTTGTGGTAACCTACTAATACTATAGTGTTAGTTTGAGACGTAAACACACATTTATGGCACAAGTACTTGCCAAGAACTTTAGAATTTAGCAGATTACAGCTAGCAATTGCACCATGTCGGATGGATATGTCCCTAAATTAAAGCAAGCATGGGGCCATGGTAGTGAATTTATTTGTTCAGTTCTTAGATATTTGTGTCATAAAGGTTACCTGCTCAGTTAGAAAGCAATTTCAATCAGTTATCTTGGCCATTTTATACGGAAAAGCTCTACTCTATTACCGGAACATAAAGCTTCTTTGCAAAAACAAAGTGACGTGACACTGGAGCGATTTCATATTGTAACTACCGTATTTTATTGGGCGTGTTTCATTTGATACCTTCCCATATTGAAGTGGATGGGAACAATATGAAATCTGTCGTTGGATTTATATCTAGTGATACGGAATAGATTGTCGGCGCGCGATCTTCGAGGAATTTTATGGAATGTTGACGCAACTATCTCATTAATACGTACTTGTGATTTAGTCAATAATTACGTTAATTATCGCACTGTTTATTTAATTATGAAATAATTTTACGAGGATAGTACATGCTTGAGAAGTAAATATAAATCTTATGACGAAATAAAAAAAAAGTATTATTATTATATACCGCATAATTACATCACGGTATGTGGAAAAAACGGGAAACCCTAGCTGCATTACATACGTATTACCTTTAAAAATACTTTTTTTCGTTTTTTTGATCGCAGTAACAACGACGCCTTTTGACAAAGTGTGGTAAGCTGGAAAATCGTAAAAATGGTTTCATAATTATTATATATTATTCATATTAGATAGTTATCTCACTCATTCTCTAAATATCTCGTTGGTTTGAGAGACACTCAGCATGTTAATAACCAATGAATGATAACTGAGGAAATCCTCAAAGCGACTTGAACGTCTGCGGTGGTCGTATTTTTTAAACCGCATGATAATTGTAGTGTCCAGGCCACGTGCCCTGTCAACAGATAGCCGGTAAGTAGCAGGTTCATAGTGATCTCATACGTAAAAGCTTATCGTGGCATGACACTGGACTAGACATACAGGTATAGTATAGAGGTTCGTAGTAGTTGATGGATGCGGTCTGTCAAAGGGACCAGTACCTGCAACATAATATGTGGCTGTGATATACTCTTCGTTAGATTCTCTATCTTAGTGGTTCGATACCTTGGTGATAGATATTAATCTGCCACTTTAATCGTCACTGATTCGAATGATGTTACTGTTTTAGTGTGTCCAGGTTAAAGTTTGTCGAAAATCTGTCTTACATGGTTTTCCGAGCGGGGTTGCTGTTTGATATTTATGATGTTTAATGCATAAGATTTGTCCATAATAAGTACTTATACGTAGGACTTACTACACCTCACACACCTCCAAAACGACCAATGGCTTTGCATGGTCTGAATCGCGATGTCAGAGTTTTCAGAGGGTTATTCTACAGACAGGATCACATCAGTTTTACAGTCGAGGAGTGGTTGCTGCCCGGCATTCTCGTGCTGGCGGGCCGACGGAATAATTCTTCCGCACTGTAAATATACTGTCGTGCTCCTGTCCAGTAAGGGTTCTATGACATTATTGAATTTATTAAGTGATAATAGTTTTAAATTATGTGTAATACTCAATTCATCTAATACTGTATAATACTCTCTATAATACTCACCGTGGTAGCAACCTCTCCTTTTGCTTGTTCAGCCTTGGCCGTGCATCAACTGGTTGAATGGTGGTTGAGAGTAAAAGTTTATTCGTTATGAATAGTGCAGAGAGATGCCTTTTTACGATACTGTTTTTGGATAAGATAAGAATTTACTAATTTTTTTCATTCAGTTTTCTAATCGAAATTTTGATAACGTTATGATAATCAAATATTTAGTGCTAAAAATGATCTTGAAATAGTCTATTCTTGTCTATCTAGACACATTATTAGTAGTAAGACCGTCTACGGAGAATATGATTGTAAATATCAGACCGGATTCCCAGCGTAGCAGCCGGATTCAGCCGGATTGTTCAAATTAGGATGATTTTTCTGTTCGTTATTAATTGTTAAAGTATAATTAGACAACGAGCAAATATAATTATTATTACATAGTCTTTAACAAAGTCACTGTCGTCTGTCCGTCCCTATGTATGCATAAATCATTAAAACGACGCGACGCAACGGATTTTGAAGCGGTTTTTTTAATAGATAGAGTGATTCAAGAGGAAGGTTATATTGTAGAGAAACACTGATAAACATAGAAGTTCATCAATGCACCCATGCGAAGCCGGGGCGGGTCACTAGTTGAAAATATATTACTTTAATATGTTTAAAAAGGACAGAAAGTCCTGTCACTGTACTTAATATAATAAGTACCGTGAAAGAAATATATTTTAACTCATTATGATCATCATCATTTCAGCCAAAAGATGTCCACTGCTGGACATAGGCCTCCCCCAAAGATTCCCACAGAGGCCGGTCCTGGGCCCGCATCCATCGTTTTCCAGCGTCCTTAACCAGGTCATCGGTCCACCGTGTGGGAGGCCTACCAGCATTGCGCTGAATACACACGCATAAATACATTCTAATTTAATAAATTAAAATTTTAATATGGGAATTTTAACTTAGGTAGTTTTGAAGTATTAGGCAACTTTAAACAAAACAGAAAACAGCGATGTTCAATTGTTTTTTTCCTATTGAAATCGTTTTATTTCGCGCACACCAAACAGATAATTGTTGCATTATGATTAATGGTCCGGAATTTATTGTAAACATATGAGATACTAGCTTTTGTGCGCGGCTTCGCTCGCGTGGGCTTCGAAACCGTGCATATTTTTTATGAAACTAAAATCGGTTATTGTGACTAAACTATGATAGTTAGATATGTGCTCTCGCGGACCTACAAACCCGTAGTACATCATTTTGTTCTATTGTCAATAGTTTTTGCAGCGCACGCATAAATAGGGTTTCGATTTTACACCTTGGTTTACAAAATCGCAATTTTCATACGGATCCCTAATTCTTTTGAAAATAAAATATAGCCTATAACTTTCCTCGATAAATGGACTATCTAACACTGAAAGATTTTTTGAAATCGGACCGGTAGTTCCCGAGATTAGCGCGTTCAAACAAACAAACAAACACACAAACAAACAACCTCTGCAGCTTTATATATTAGTATAGATTTAATTCTATAGAAATTTACCTGAATGAAAATGAGGGTACGCATTGCTCCACCAAAATTGTTGTTTTAGTGATATTCCACGTTTATGTTTGAAAGCAGTTTTAGTTCATAACTAGGTATATTATGATGGATACTCAATAAGGGAACTCGTTGAAAGATAATGACCTACCTAGTTTAAAAGTAGGTAACTATTTACGTACTCAATCATCTTTTCAGCTAAAAGACGTCGACTGCTAGACATAGGCCTCCCCCAAGGATTTCCACAAAGGCCGATCCTGGGCCACCCGCATCCATCATTTTCCGACCTTAATCAGGTCACTCGAGAAGTTTTCTGCCCCATCGGGCGCCGGTCCTGCGGGAAATCCAAATGGCAATCCTGTGGGCTATGTCGGTGACCCTGGTTTCGTACCGCCTCAGAATCAATTAATAAAAAACCTGAATGATATTTTTTTTCATATTTTGTCACCTTTTAAACCTTCCCTGGAATCACACGAATATTTCAAGACCAAAATTAGCCAAATCGCTCCAACCGCTCTCGAGTTTTAACGAGACGAGACTAATGTACAGCAATTAATTTTTATTTAAAAGAAGAAGATTAGATAAGGAAAATAAACTTCATGTGATCAGTACCTAGCCGTCGTGTGGGTAAAAAAATGTTAAGATAAATAAGAAAATTTATTCTAGCAAAAGGAGTCAAATTAGTTACTGCGGATGGGCGAGAGCGAATCTCTATTATATTTTTTTGGATTTTTATGGTTTTTTACTTACAAACTAAGGACAGTCAGCTTGCGCTTCCTCGTCCTGATGGCAAGGCATTGGTTCCCCCGGATCTTGCCGGCACCGGCTAACGCAGTAACTACGGACTCCCGGTATATAGGGATACGTAAAATGAATTTCTGAAAACTCAAATCAAAACTTACATATCGCGATTCAGGTTTCAAAGTTTGATATTTTATTTCTCCTGAATGGCTGGAATTCTACATTATTATTTTACAAATAAATATTTAGCGTTGAAGTAAGTATGCGACTGAATTTTTTATTACTTCCTACAAATAGGATTTTCTTAATTTATTAAGGATTTTCATTTTAAGTAGCTGTAAATGGGATACCTTTAAGAGCGAAGAAGATAGAAATTCGTTGCCTCTACTATTACTATTGCGCATGCCTGCCTTATTGACCCTAGAGGTACTTACTATACATAGCTCTAATGTGCAAGTAGTAAATGTGCGGTCGATATTATACACTCAAATAGCAAGGGTATCTACTCAGGCATGACTGACTATTACTGTCTGTGTGACCTTAGACCTCATCTCATCCATTCATCATCATCCATCTCATCCATCTAGAATTCCATAAAAATACATGTTTTTCGCCTGTTCTAGAACTACCTATATGTACCTGCTTGTACTTATTTTACATGAATATTGACTCTCTACATCAATAATTATTATATTATACTTCGCTCAGTGTAGAAATCCATAGGTGTTTCATATTTGACATGCTTTCGGGTCGTTATTCGTGGCAGTGGCAAGCATCATAAATCGCTATAATATTCTACAGAAATTTCATTAATTACGCAAACCGCATTCGCAAGCGAAAGTTTGTACGTTTATTTTGGTATAATATTACCTTTACAAATACCTTGATCATCTATTTTATTAATTCTCGTAAAGTCATGGGGTGAAGTCAAGTACAACATGAATAAATGTTAATATATGTATTATACTTAAGTACAACAATATTTATATAATTAAATTTTTCCAATCTTCAGGATCAGCGTTAATTTTCCATAGCGCACGTGGCGAGACATCAATAGAATTTTATGTAATGCCAACAGCCAGCGTTGGGCTGTCCTATCCTACATCCCCCTCTCGCTTGAACTATACTACAGCTAGTTAATTTAAAAATATAGTCTTTTAATTTGATGCCTTCCCATATTTATACTCTAATTTTAAAGTTCGTTTACGTAAGTCAAATTATTTTATCTTCAATTAATATTCAATCAGAAATTTTCAATCTTGATTGGTGTTAATACTCTACACGAAAATCTATTTCCACATTAATGTTGACATCTAAGAAGAAACATTTTGCATTCATTCAATTTGTTTCTTTATTTTTTAATCGAGGTGTTTGTGTGTTATTAAGTTAAATAATTTTCGAAACAGATTATTTGGCAGAAAATTTCATGAATTTGAATTGCCCAAATCGCTGGAGGGAGGAGTTGACACTTTCCTAACCTAGCGGAAAAAAACATTCGACGCCATTTTCTTTGCTCGAATTCTGATTTCCTCTACTATTAGATTTTCTTTCGACAAAGGCTACATATCTATTGAAAATATAATCCACTGAATTATATTTCATTATACCGTGTCGTATATTATTGCTTAAATATTTAACCAGGGTTCATCATTGTTGCCATTATAACCTGAGGTGCGTATCGATTGTTGCAATAACAAAATTAAAATATAGCAGTATGGCCGAATTCTAGCATAGAAACACCGTAATTTAATTTTGGTGTTGCAATAAAATATTTTGTCAGACTTATGTTTAGGTTGACATTTCTTTATTTACAAAATACAAACAAATAAGCACTTTTGACTACATGTATTAATTATGTTCACAATTTCTAACTAACTATTTACTAGATTTATTCGACATTTAGCTGTATCCAATAGGTATACGTAAGTCGAGTACTTGGGAAACATTATAGTATTCACAATAGAATTTTTGATCAGTGGTCAGGTAATAATCTCCGCTTAATTTGTTCTCTTTTTATAGCGTGTATCGCAATGTGGACTGCATTTCTTTGTTACATTAATACATATTAACTGTTGCCTATTTAGCAAAAGTGCTAATGGATTTTCCACTGCTAAAACAATTAGAGCTCATTGATGTTTGCCACTAATAAGTACATGGATAAGTATTTAAGTCTTAATAGTTATTTTTTTTGGATGACACACCTTTTTTCTCTAGATTGATAACCAGCCAGTCCTAAATAGGACTTTGGATCTTCGTATTTGAAGTTGAACCTGTGCTAGTCATTAATAGGTATGTGTCTATCTAGTAATATTTATTTGGTCCTATTAACACTACAGGCTTAGCTTTTGATCAATTCCATAAGTGGTTGTTTATTCAAATATTCATAAAATAGAATTTCTTGCATTTGTATGTTTTAATATCATAAAACCTAATTCTCATAAGAAAACAGCCCTGAAGTTCAGTCTTGAATAAGTGTTTTTAACATTTACCCAAAAAAATAAAGTTTATAATACAGACAGTTACTACGTGTGATTTAACCCATGTAGATTTTAAAACTATGCTCATATCAACTAATCAATTGCATGGTGTGAACATCTATGCAGCTACTATTGTGTTCATTATATTGTCCCTCTGTGTTTATGTCTATAATTTAATGATGGTGTCATTGCGCTAGGAATGGACTTGTCTGACACTGAGGTGATGTTGGAGACTCTGGAAACCACTGATGGGCAGCGTGTCACTGCTCAATTCAAAGATGGTAATATAATTTCATTTGTCAAATGATTAAAATACTTTGTATTTGTTTTATATGTATGTATGTGACTTGCAGGGCAACTGCAGATTGTTGAAGTGACTCCATTTGATAAGACTGAAGGGGTAAGTTATTATTTCACTCGCCACACATCCAGATCAGTGATAAGCTTTAGGCAACATAGCCATGTTTTCACGTAGCTACTGTTGGCACTCTAGCCATGACAAGTTAGTGGACATTGTTCATGACCAGTGGTCATATACTTGGTGTTTGTATTTCTTTGTCTATTGCCAGGATCACATACTGCCAGGACTGCATGACGATGGTGAGAATTCTCAAGATGAGTACCTCCAAGTATTGGATGGAGATGGAGATGGTGTGGTGCGGCTGGATTTGCTTAACCTTACCCTTGTCAGGTTAGTGCCAGTAGGTACATATGGTTAGTTATACAACATGCCCTTTGCCTAATGACGAAAACACAATGGATTTAAATTTTAAAAAATAATGCTTTATTTCTCACTAAGACACAAATACAAAGTAACTAAGATTAAACATCACTTAACAGTATTGTTTGTGGAACAGACCCAAGTTGCATTAAACATGCCTCATTGTTCAGTCACACATCCCTATTTCATGATGCCACTAAGTTTCTCGATTAGTTGCTTTGGTCTGCTATCCTTTTAGCATTTTGTATCTGTGGACTCCATGTTTTTCATAACTGTCATAGCCTATTTAGCTCAATATGACTCAACCCAATAGTTAATACTGGTGCTGGTTTGTAATTTAATTTATACTTAAATAGATAAACTCTTTATTGTACATGAGAGAAATAGACAGGACACAGTATTATGCAACAATTTGTACAAGGGTACTTCTTAATGATATAATATATAATGACAGGTGCCTCGATGGACAAGAGTCATACCAACTCCTGGCCAACACAGAGCCGGCTGATGTCAGTGAGCTGGATGGCGATGGATCTACCGTCACCTGTGTACTGCAGGCCAGTGGCCAATCAGGTGCAGTGATTTTTTGGCTTTTTGAGCATGTGTATTAACAGTTGGGATACTTTTCCATACATATGAAATGTAAGTGCAAAATGTTGATATTATATTGATGGTTGGTTTGTTGGGTATTTCTTATCTATGCGAATTCCGCCTTCATAATTTCTCTACTCAACCCGAACTGCTTTCTGGTAAAATAGTGCCTTATATATTATGTCAATATACTGCCACTATTCAGCCTATAAATGACCCATTGCCGAGTCGATCGGAAATACTCTTGGATGCCCTGCCGCTGTGGCTGGCCAGGTTATATGAGACTCCGGGGCGCGTAGAGATGGTAAATTGCGCCCCGACCTACCCTCTGAAACCGACGGCGATCCTCGCTTGTCGTATGGGTCTGGGTTAGTCTGAAAGTTTTTTTTATCTCAGGCATAGTGTCAGTAGCTGTCGACGACCAGTGCGATGACAATTCCTATGTGATGGTGAACACTGAAAGCGCGGAGACCCCTTACGTGCTCCTCAAGACGGTGGAGGATGTCATCAAGGCGCCAGAGTCACCACAGGTACGAGGATTTAGAATTATGTGTTTTGTCACCTATGCTATGTGTCACCACCCCATTCCGTCATAAGGGTCTCATAAGATCCGACATAGGGAAATGGCAAAGCCGATAACCTAGCCGCAAGAGAAGGAAAACTTGATACTAAACCACGTGCCAACCCGTGTGGCGAGCGTGACATTGTAGGCCAATTCCCCTCCATGTAACTGGAGGAGGCCCGACTCAACAGCGGCCCATTTAGGCTTAATGGTAGTAGATACGTCGTATAGGTGGTCTAACATTTTCTAATAAACTTGCTGACGTACTTAAACAAAGTGTCTTAGGAAATTGAGTTTAGATACGTCTATATACATATAGGTATTATGTGTACATAGTAGTTAAATTTTTTGTCTGTGTCTGCATTTTCCGGCTAATCTCTGTAACGGCTGAACCGATTTTGACGGGACTTTCACTGATAGGTAGCTGATGATATTTTTTAGACTAGCTTCGCCCCGCGGCATTATTATCGGTACGTCAATAACCACGGGTAACATCATATGTATAAAGTAAAAATGTCTTTGCAGAAGCCAATGTCGCCAACGGTGATCTTGGAGAAAGCGAAAGCGCTGCAGAAGGTGAAGTGAGTACATCCTTTTGTCGGCCTATTATTAACGAGTCTTACTAACCGGTTTTTTTTATCATTACTGAGATAAGGTCGCAGATTTTTCAAAATACGATAAAGTTATAACTTATGATGAATGACGACATGACGAGTAACCTACGATGTCTCTGAAAGCATAAAGCTAATCAATAGAAGCAGTTTTGTTGTCTTGAAGTAATAATATCGAAGTCTTCTTCTCAGTCTCATTTTTATCAAAAAATATTATTATCCTACAAGCATAGTACTCTTTCACCCAGAACGGATTTTCGGGTTGTACTTTTTCTCCAAGTATAGCATTTTCGTCTGCAGCTGGTAACTAAAATCGAAAGAAGATGGGTTTTTCCTTTTTTTCTCGTTCATCGTTTTGCTGAGATTTAATTTTGGTTACAGGGTTTTTGTTACACTGGTATTTGTATAATTAAAGATGAATAAATAAACTATTAACAACCACACTTGTAATTCTACAAATTCACGTAAGCGCACGTTTAAATTTGTTATCGGCCAGCATTCAACACGACAGCCTGACCATATATTTTGTTTTGTGCTTTCATTACTTGACCGATTTCAAAAAAGTTCAGTGCTTTGGCAGAAAATATTAAATAAGTGATTAACAATGATTTATATGAAGGTAAATTTGTATTATTTCGATGACTTTGTGATTAGTTTATACAAATCATACACATTAATTATTACAAACAATATCTTACCCATTAACCAGGGTGTAGGTATGTCTTTATGGCACCGACTTGGAATGGTTGTGTATTTTTCAGTTCTCAATCTCCAACATTGGAGTGGGTTAACGTTTGTTGTTAACCAGTTGTTGTCGACCTTTGACATGTATCAGAGCCATGATGAGCAGCGAAGGCACCAGCAGCGGCTCGGGCCGCGGCCGCGGTCGCCGCAAGCGCAAGAGTGACTTGCCGCCGCCGCACGAGCTGCTGGCCTCCCCCAATTTCAAGCTGTACCTGTACTCGTGCAAGCTGTGCAGTTTTCGCTGCAACGCCGTCAAAGAGATGTCTGTACACAAGGTAACACAATCGTCATTGTCGTAGCCCTTATGAGACCCACTGGGAGTCGGGCCTCCGACAATCACTCGGCTAGGGCTGGCACAGGGTTTCGTGTCAACCCAGGGTCACGGAGCATGCTCCCGCAATGGGAGTGAGCCCCGTGGCCTTGGTTTGGGCAGTCGAGGATCGCCGTCGGTTTTAGTGGGTAGGTCGGGGCGTAATTCCCCCCGGAGTCCCACATAGCCCGGCCAGTCCCCAACGGCCATGAGGATCATGAGTTCCTTTTTTACGGCTAGGTCTTCAGCCTTGGCGAATACTGCAGGCTATCGTCGCCACGTGAGCAAGAGCAAGCATGATGCTGGGGAGGAAGCTACTTGCATTTGCGTCCAGCTTCATGCTTGCCCTTTGGCGCTTGAATGACACTTCAGGGCCCAAATGCCATGCTATTGGAAATCAACATCTTACTGGCGGTCGATATTGACAGTTTTTTGTAACTCACATACTGTATTATCAGTTCGTGACGTATACCACATGATGGGAAGGACTTTGATTTTAGCCGATCAATGCTAGCAATGGAACGTGTCTAATGGGCATGTCTATAGAAAATAACCAGTGTGGGGCCGTTTTTTGTTTCGCTTGTAATCCTCGTGGATCTCTCGCTCATGCTCGGGGGGCCCCCGCAGTTGTATTATCCGGCGCGTGTTGCAGGCCGTGGAGCACAGCGCGGGCGCGGCCGGCAGCGCGGCCCGGCGCGGGGGCAGCCGCGGCCCCTCGGGCGCGGTGTCCCTGCAGTGCGCCAAGTGCCCCTTCCGCGGTAACACACACCTCCATGTAAGCACTCCTTGTTTTTCGTGGCGACGTGGTTCCAACTAAGCTCACCGCCCTACTGATATTGTAATTTCAAGATTGGCTGAACAACTGTTCATTACGTCTTATGCAGCAATTTTTAAATATTACTATATATATACGATTGTTTGTTTATCTGTGATAATGTACAGGTTTATATTCGTTTTCAGCTTGTTAAACACGTACAAGAGAAACACACTGTGTCTTCTGAGAGTGTTATCAGTAAGTGCATTGCTTTTACATATTTTTGGTTGTACTCCTCTTTTTTTTTTAAAACGTACAATCTATCGCCTCATTCATCTAGTATCTAATTCGTTTGGGTGTCAAACTGGCTTGCCCACGCGTAGCACTTGAATCTTATCGAAGATTATTTTCGGGCCAATTTCAAACCCTAATTTCAGTAGGTAATCATGATTAACGCCAGAGGAGTATTTGCCAGTTACTAGCAATACTAGATTATCCACTGTTGAGTCGGGCCTCCTCCAGTGACGTAGACACGCAGTAATTCGTCTACTCTGCCACGCTAGCTACACGGGTTTAGTACCAAGGTTTCCTTCTCGTTTTCGGTATAGTTGTTTACTAATAGTGAGGTTTAAGAATGGCTTTTTATTTGCACAATTTATAGCGGATTATCACCCGCTCGCCCGGGAGAAGGCCGACTGGGGAAGGATCAGCCTCATACAAAAACCCTCGGCCACATAACATCACTTTGCCTGGTGTTGTGTTCCTGCGCGTGAGTAAGGCCGCCTGAGCCCTCCATCACTGGACACGTGCTGTTGGCAGCTGAAGGAATCCTGGTCCCCTCCGCTGCCACTGCCGTGTCCTTGCTTCCCAGTGTCTCAACCACAATATACTGACACTTGTCCGTGGTGACGGATTTAAAATACACAATGCCCGACTCGCCAGTGGACCTTTTAGGGATGAGAGGTCGACTCGTCTCTAATGAGGTATTGTTACGCCAGACGTAGTGTCGTTCACGGAGTCCGTGCAATTGGACACGGCCGAGGTGGAAGCGGCAGACATCCTGGTGTGCGGCGCCTGCGGCTTCGAGTCTGGCCACCGCCCCCTCTTCCGAAAGCACATCGAGGACGAGCACGGCGCGACGACCTGCTGATGGTAAGGTCCTGTTGTTCTGGCTTCGGATATTTGCTATTCTATTACTTTGGCTGCTTCACACAGGGTGGCGGTCGCAAGGTAAAATATACGGACAAGCTAAACATTATTCTGTAGAGATAGTATTGGCGGAAGTATAGTGGGCGTGTGCACGTACGAGCGCAAACTCGGTAGAGAAACTATAGTTTCTTGCCGGCTCATCTCTGTGGACAGCATTCCGAGCTGGTGCTAGTTTCTTATGTAACTATTTAAGATTTTTCAAATTTCATGACATTTAGAATAAGCTATCAGTTACCCTCGACTTCGCCAGTCCTATTTTGCAAATAGATACCGCTGTTCCCGTTTTTAATGCTATTTTAGCTATTAAGATATTCAAATTGCTGCATAAGACAGAATTGGTAGTTGTTCGGTCACCTTGAGAATTATAACGAGGACAATAATTATGTTGACTCCTAATTGAGTATTATTTTGTTCACAGGTGTGAAAACTTAAGAATTAAACAATTGGACTTGATCTAGTGATAATCGTATTAAATCTTTGTACAATGTACTATTCAGCCCTGGTGAATATGTGTTCTAGTGTAGTTGCTCTCAATCGACTTGAGCACAAGTGCCGAGGTGAGGCAACGTTAGCGAATGTCATCAACCAAACGATAACCGAGACACAAAAATCGACTCTTGCGCATTGCTCGAGTTGTTTAGCTTTAACTGTAGCGAACTGTTTATTACAATTAAGGTGTTAATATAAGTCCAGTAAAGGAACTATAATAAAAATATAATCAATCAATTATGTTTAATTCGTTATCTTCATAAGATACTACTCATCGGCACATAAATCATCCACTGTAGATTGAGGCCTCCACCAATTACATTAGCCTGCAGTGCTAGACCTGTTGGCATAGGATTTTGTATCAAGAATTCCTTCTCTTTTTGAGATTTTGCCTTGGCATTTCTCTTCTGACACCTTCAGGATGGAATGGGCTGTGGAAACTATGTTTTCTAATCCATCACCACATGGGCCAGTTACCCTAAAATATAAGAAAACTACTACTACTAATTCTCGGCCCATACATTACCCACTATCCAACAACATGGACAATCTTTTTTTACTTGTCGTTTCTAATTCGAATTTATTCGTTACGTTTGCATCTAGCTTCTAGCAAATTGTCATATAATGAAACTAATTCTTGCTGATAAAATTACTGTATTCTTAACGCGTTATCTTATTCACTTATCATACAAATTGGATCATACAAGGCGAAAATCGCACAATATTAACAGATGTAACCCTATGGAAGTAACTTCTGGATATAGTCATCACGTTCATATATCATGCGGTCTTGGGGAAGATCGGCTGACGTAAGTGTACACCGATGGACTCTGCGAGGGACGTGTACATCATACTACGCAACACCGCCAATAAGCCATTCTTATATTATTTCGTACAGTCCAAATAGCAGCCGAAATAGCCTCCTCCCGCGTCGGTGTACTCGAAGAATCGTGGGGGCAAAATTATTACGCAAGTATAAAAATAACAAATATGGCGCCGGTTAAAAACGTCTTCGACGCGCGGTCGATCCCATGACCTCACCATATATTCAATTAAAGTTAGCTAACACATCTACATGTATTAGAATCATAGCTGTCTATAAAACAATAGTAAGGCTGGCCTTAACAACTCTAAACTTATAAGTACTAGTAAGGTGATATGGTTTTGACATTTTACAAACAATCTACACATGTTTTCAAACAGCCAGCCTTCGTTGGAAGACGGCTACCTCGCAAGTCGGACCCGCAACACGAACGTAGACCACATAGCATTTCGTGTAGTTCTATCACACACTCCCCCCCTAGTTTAAAGGTTAGAAGATACCCCGAGAGCGTTAGGTTCTGTTTACCAGTGTAAAGTAAAAATGGATTCATCTTTAGGTGCCAAGCGATGATCATTTGGCCAGACGAAGTGGTGTCTCAAAGGGGAGCTCCGCCTATCTCCTGTGTCAATTGTTTTATATACTTGGCTATGCGGTGTTGGATTTTTGGTAATTCTGGGATTCATAGGTGATATTTCTGGATGTTGATAGTTCAGACAACCCGCACAAATGTTGCATGGTATGTTCATCGCAACACATCGAAAGTCGAAATGCTTTCTGTTTAGGTACCTACAGTTAAAACGGCACAAACTGAGTCGCCTTTGCCGCCGATAATGCCGCGGGACCTTACGGGCTTCCGAAGGGACTCCTTGAATTTTGGCGGCCTGGCCTCGGCCCTGCCACAGAGTGACCTCGTTGTCTTCAATTATAAATTCTGTGCCAACGCTACAAAATCCAAAGGATTCCTTACAATACATCATTCCCAGATGCTAATGATTTCATATAACATAAAAATAACGTCATATCAAAACTATTTGCCTAATTTAAACATCGAATTTAATGTAAACAACATTAATAATGACGTTTTTGAATTAAATCTTCACAACACACATAGAACATATTCATATCAATACATAAATAATTGGCCTTGACGGAAATCGAACCGCCGCACATACTAGCGAAAATTGCCAATTGATTTACAGGCACTTCGTACGGTCTGCTAAACTTACAATAATCAAATCAAAATAATTTAATCTAACAATCCAGTTCTCGACTTTCTTGTCCAAGTCCTCTTATAACAGGTTACTTTCCTATCGAATCCCCGAAGGGATGGAGAAATTTCATGATATTGTGTGAATAGATACAAACACTATTCATTGTCACTTCACTTCCATGACTGTTAGTGTTGTGTTAGCCATTTTGATTCCTTAGCGAACCTTCTCATCTCATCTGTATCAATGAATTTAATAAAAACTGGGCTGACATATTGCAAAAATGGTCAGCTGTATACATAAACTATAAGTTGCTATTTCCGTAGATTTTGCACACAGCATATGAACGCACTATTCCGGCAGGTTGGCATAAGACCTGTATCATTCATCACTTCACTCTTAAAATTAACAAATTAATTATCTACAGCCTAAAATCACTATCCTATACGGTGAATTAGTGTATAATGTTCTTAGTGCACTGTGTAATGAAGGTATTTCACTTGCGCTAAAAGGTACGACAACTACACTGAGCGTTTGAGCACGGAATCCTTTCCTACCGACGATGGTCCAAAGCGACCGCTGGGGGCCGCGCATTAGGGGTGTTTAGCCTCGGACGAAGGGGCCGTTGAGTCCAACGTGTCTCATCTGACATCATTGCTGCTGAATGAGTTAGTTAAGATCTTCTTTGAGAATTCTTGTCACATATATTTACCTAACATTAGAAGAAATCCAGTCAGTCTTGAATTTACTTAATATTTTACATTTTGGTTTTACTTTAAGCTTTTGACATATAAATTCCGACATTAATTCAGTTGCTGCACTCAATAACAATACTCATATAATTTCTCTAGTTACAACAACATTAAATTAGGCAAAGTATTCAGTCAGCTCGTCTGTTGACGAATTTAAGGAACGCGGAAATTGACTTTCTACAACTAATATGTGCCGACATGGCCAACTGTTCAAGGCGAGCGCCCGCGACCCGTCGATACAGAGATGTATTAAATTCCGTTAGGCTAGGTTCAGTGCACAAACGCCCCATCTTCTAGTGAAAGCCGTCGTGTCGGCCCTCGGGCCGTCACCCCCTACTGCCAGGCGGTGGGGGGAAAGGCGCGTCCTAGGGACACTTTCTCTCTAGTTGGCCTTTGCCGCCCTCGTCGTACTCCTGCGATGAGATCCACATTTGCTGGAATGACCCGATTGAAGCAAGGATTGAACCACCTGTGGATAAATTTACTCAAGTAATAACGCGCTTATTAAGTATATTTGAATTTTTAAACATTTGCACGGTTTTTATTTGGTCCGTGGATATAATCGATAAGTATGTACATATATATAATCATCATAAAAGGAAATACTCTACAAGAATATACTGGTAAGGTTTTTAAGATTTTTTAAGTATAGTTCAGTAGCTTGCCCTATTTTTTAAAATTTATTAACCTATGTAATACCAATATACATAAACACAATACATAAGACCTTTTATTTCTGGGTGCTATCAGGATGAGGTATTGCAATATATTGTGATATTGCAGCGCTACAATAGAATACTATTCAGCGCACATATGACCCACTGGCAAGTCGGGCCTCCTCCAGATACATGTAGGGTAATAAGCCTACTGTGCCACGCTGGCCAGGCGGGTTTGCACAGGCTTTCGTATAGTTTTCCTTCTCCTGCGGCTAGGTTGACGACACCCTCAGGACGGAATGGGGAGTTGACACTAAGTATTCTAAATCCACCATCACCACACGGCAATAGAATGGAAAGGTTTACCGATCCAGGCGGCGAAGCGCCGTTCCGCGGGCGACGGCGCAGCGTGGCTCTTGAGACGGTGGGACGAGGGCGCCCTCGCCGCCAGCTCCTTGGCCAGGCGCTCGAACCAGCCAGCCGTGTTGGCCACTCCGCCGCACGCCACCACGGAACCCCACAGCGCCGGGCGGGCGTCCGCGTCGCACGCCGCAGCCGCCGCGCACGCTGTCCCCACACCGAACGTTACAATCACAACTTGGCTTCTATTACTGACTAGCGACGGGTGGACATTTACATGCATGTGCCCTCGCCCGCGTTTCAGTGCCCGCTCCCTCGCCACGTTGCGCACTACGAGGCTATTTTTCTATTATACCCTGTTCACGATAGCATGATCGATTTGACAGATGTCAATTTTTCTGATCGGCTTAAAGGTATGATTCCGAACTACGCTGCACGCAGCAGTGCTGCTACAGCAGTGCTGTCGGTCCCCATACAACCGCTACATTGCTCGGAATG
This sequence comes from Clostera curtula, assembly GCA_905475355.2. NCBI lineage: Eukaryota > Metazoa > Arthropoda > Insecta > Lepidoptera > Notodontidae > Clostera > Clostera curtula. The sequence continues at coordinate 26,343,499 of FR997794.1, read as the reverse complement.
TAATCTCATATAAGCTTTTAAAAATGTTGTATGGGGATCAATAGTCCTGCTGCGTGCAGCGTAGTTCGGAATCATACCTTTACTTTGCAATGACGAACAGTGATGGTAAACAGATAATATCTACTAATCCAAAAATAACATTTTTAAATACTTGTAACTGTGACGAGATGATGTGGCTGTATTATGTGTGAAATTCACTTTTTCTTCACTTTATATGACAATATTGGAAAAAAAAAATTTCATTTTGACATAAAATTCGTTGGCTTTTGCACATCGAAATTTAACACTTTTACAATTATTATTTTCTTTTCCTTTTGTTTACTATTATGGTCAGAATCACCTATTTAAATTTGGCGGGAGGTCCAAAAATAACCCTGTAATATTAAATAGGAACTTATTATGAATATTGACCCACCATCGCTTATCTACCCAATGTTTTATATGTATAGTGCAATAAAGAATTTCACACTTATTACACCCACGCCTCCTTGTCACAGTTACAAGATATTTTCGACAGATTAGATTAGATATTTTCCGTTTCCCATCACTAGCCCGTCTATCAAATCGATCAAGTTATCTTGTACAGGGTATAGTATTTTGTTTAGATTGGACGTAAGGGTTGTGCGAAAAGAGATGGATGGATTATGCGAATGAGAACATGCATATGAAAACATGAATGTAGATATGACGCCGATAGGAGTGTATGGAGACTACCACCTAGCATGGGACAAGGGCCTACAGATGATAATGGTATTTTAAATAGGACGATTTATAAGAATTTTGTGATTAAACTTACATTAATAAAGTTCCTTTGGAATTTCTACATTACAGTACAATAAATGGTAACTATGTTAGTTATCATTCCCGAGGTAAATTAAACTATTATAAATGTGTAACAAATGAGATAAATTTATTATCATACCAAGATGAGGGGCCCCCAGGCTCTGTTCAAATAAGCACTCGGTAAGCTTGAAGCGCTCTGGGCCGAAGTCCTGGTGGTAGCCACCAGGGAACTCGTAGTGGACACCCGGTACTGAAGCAGCTGTGCGCTCATCGTACTGACTCTCCGATGCCTGGGATATTTGTTTTACAAAAACATTATTGGATAATATATACTACTAGCTGTCTCAGCAAACGTTGTTTTGCCATATAAATATAGCTATTATAAAATAGAGGTTGATAATAGAGGGGTGAAAATGTAGGATTGTATGTATTGTTGTATGTTGTATCATAAAAAAAATTAAAACAAAAAAACTATGTCTTTAAAATCAAAATTTTGCGGTGGACCACCCTTAACATTTAGGGGGATGAAAAATTGATGTCCAATTCGCAGACCTACCAAATTTGAATCAAAATTTGAATAAATAGAGAAGACTACTGAAATATGGGGGAAGCCCGATACAGCAGTGGGTATTTATCTGTCATGGTCAGGCGTTGACACCACAGGCACAGCCATATTAAGCTGAGGCCATCCAATGGCAAAAGCTGTGCCATGTGCTGTCCGCCGCTAAGCACTGACCTGGGCCGCACAGTGGCAGAAGTCTTCGTACTGTCGCTTCAGCATGTACTGCTGCCAAGAGTGAGTGAGGCCTGAAGGGAGCGTCTTCAATGTGAACCGCCCGCGCTCGCGCTCGCGAATCACTTCTTTACTCTGCAGGACAATATATTAACTTTCATCATACATTTCATAATATTATGACGGATAGAAAAGAAAACAAAGTGTATTAAATTTATAAAGAACTGCCATACATTGGTTACATTAAATACAAATCCAAACGGATGTGAGAAATTCGAAAGAAACGTTTGTGAAGTTTTCGCACGTAAACTTTATTCAATGTTGGCCTAGAAGAAACATACAGGTGATTGTTAGTAGCCAAACTAGAACTTCCAGTTGCCAACATTACATCTATTTAGCTCAACAGCAATGTTAGTGTGAGCCAAAGCCAAGATTGTCCGGCCTTATTAATGGTAAGTTCTCCATGTGGTAACGAATTTAGAATACATCGTGTCACCACCCCATTCCATCCTAAGGGTATCGTTAGAGTCAACAATAGGAAATGACCAGGCCGTAAACCCAGCCGCAAAAGAAGGAAAACTTGATACTGAGCCCTGTGCCAATCCATCCGGCCAGCGTCGTACTGTAGGATAATTACCCTCCATGTAGTTGGAGGAGGCCCGAATCAGCAGTGGGTAATTTATGGGCTGTGAAGTAAGTGGTACTAACCTGTATACTGTAGATGGGGAGCATTTGTATGTGCATGTTGGCGAGCATGTGTTTAGCCTGCGCAGCCAGATGGTCACCGCCGACGGGGGACCGTACCGCCGCGTTCACGAGCGCGTAGCTGACAAACATGCACACAAATCAAGCATCAACCAACCAATGTTGCTTGTACATCGAATGCCTGTGTGTACTGTCTGCGCCGAATAACTTAAGCTCAAAGTGCTGCAGTAGGGGAAAGTTTGCGCATGACATTAACCAATCATGTGCGTTACGCATTCCTTCACCACCAATCAACACCGGCGCAGTTATTTGGCGTAGACTGTACTCTGAATAAAATTTACATATGCGAATAAATAAGAGATATGCCAGTGCTTACCAGACTACTCAATATTATTATCTACTCACCCATCAATAACTGGCACAGCTGAAGTCTGGCTAGCACCTGCATCAACCACCAAAGCAGTTGACTTCCCATTAGCAAATGCTGCCAGCACTGCGCTCTTTACTAGAAAGAAGGCTGGTGCCTGATATTTTTCAAAGAGCAGTTCTGCCAGTTTCTCTCTTGCCGATCTGGTGGTCCATACAGCTTCTGTGAATAGAGCTGGGTGATGTTCTGAGGGTGACCGGATTACCTGTACAGAAACAAAGAATTATTTGTTAAAGTATGGTAGTTAAGACTATGTTTAACAACTTAACTGTCCAATGAGTCACATATGAGTCCTGATGAACTTTAGGAATGAGTTCAGGAGTCACATGTGATGTGGCTCATATGTTGATGCAATTTGGGGAGGTATTTCTGTTGTGAACATGGCATATTGTACCAATAAAATTACTATTTTTATGAATTACTGTTTTTTGAATATTCTTCAAGCTAATGGAATAGGAAACATGCTGGGCATGGGTAGTTGAAAATTTTATTGTATGGCGACAGCTATGTTGTTCATGTCTGTCATATTGCAGAAATAAAACTAGCCTGCCATGTTAAAATATGGTAACAAATAGACAGACACAGCTATCCTCTGTTACACTTTTATTATGTAACAAGTGTTGTAGGCAGTTAAACTAAATATGTTTTATTTACTGCTCTCATTCTGGCTGTGTGAAACGAAACTACAACCTCTTCAGCCCAGTGGTCACTCAGCAATTGAAATTGGTCCTTAGATTACTTTAAATAATGGTTATATAAATATGGTTATGATCTCAATTTGACCACAGACAAACAATAAAAAAAAAAAAGTTTATGTGTGTGTGTGTGCATGCAACAACTTTTTTTTATGTAACTTAAATATATGGTAAATTTCCATTAAAAGGGATACAAAGATTGTGCTTCACATATTAATATATAGCTTATTTAGGTTACATAGGCAGTTTTAACATTAATAAATAATTACACTACAAACATAAATAAAAATCACAATATAAATACTTATATGAGTTTATCTTTGAATTACTTACTTTTGTATAGCAGTAATCTAGCATTTTCTCAAATAGCTCCCAATTTTCCACCTGCCCATCCTTCATATAAGTTTGCACCTCCATACCAGGCCGAGGTACATGGAGCTCTGTTACATCAATGTAATGTCGCAACTCATTGCCATTTTTCATACCTGATGAATTAATTATGATTAGCCTTCTGGATTTCACAGTTGAAATACGATTCCTGTCATGGAAGTGTTGACAAAGTGCAATTCTCAATTAGAGTTAGAGGCCTTTGTAGTATTTCAGACAGTGTATGTATTAGTGTCGCCACCCCATTACATCGGTTGTCATAAGACCTGACGAAAAGGAAATGACAAGGCCCAAAACCTAGCAGCAAGAGAATAACATCTTGAAATGAAACCCTGCGCCAACCCATCTAGCCAGCATGGGACAGTAGGCTAATAACCCTCCAGGTAACTGGAGCAGGCTCGACTCAGCAGCGGGTCATATTATGGGCTGAATACTAAACAGTGTATCGTCAATTACATCAATTAATAACAAACACATAACCTAAAAAATCTTTTGATTAAAAATTAAGTTTACTATTTTATTAAACTAAATTTTTGTATAATAAATCGTCTAATATAATGAAGAAATCTTGTATTTATGTATGAATAGTGGTTTGATTTAGTTTATCATCGATATCGGCGATAACTTACCGCTTTGGGTTATATTTCCATCAGGAACTTTCTCGTCAGCATCTGGGATGTGTGACGCAGGCCCTACACCAATTACAGCCGGAATATCAGCTTTTGGAGTATCTTCTTGAGCATAACCCACGCGCAAGGAATGATGGCCGGGATCAAATACTAGTGCGCCAATTTCATCACCTCCATATAGCATACCGTTTGGAGCACTCATATTGTCGCAATGCTGCACAAATGTTTCTTGAAAACTGTTCGATTACACACTAATTGTAGAATCCTATTTTTTGTTGACGGTGAATCTGTGTTTTGTGAAACTGCTTGGGCGGGCTGGGCATAGAGAAAAGTAGGTAGGTAGAGTAGAGTACGAAGGACAGATCACAGACTATAATATCAGTGTTACCAACTCACATCAGAAATATTTCCCGTTGAAACCTAACGTCAAAAACCCCGACATCTCGAAAATATTATTTTGTCATGTACCTAGAGATTGCCGAATGCCATTATATGAATTTAAATCATCAGGTACAACTAGCTGGTTACGGCAAAATAAAATAATTTACCTATCAATTCTTCGTATTACAAGGAGAACAAGCCAAGTCGGCATTGATTGTCCGCTTGAAGACAAAACCAATCCAGCGCGATGACGTTTATTTATTGCTACAGAACAGAAGTAACACTGCTTCGTTCGTTACCTCTCGCACCGACGACGCCACAGTCGTATCAATAAAGATAAAGCTGTAATTTGGAATTTACGGTTAATATACAATGAGTTGTCTGAACTGGATATTGAATCCGCTTCGAATCTTTCGGGTTTTAAATATATCCGTGATCATATATTATTAACGAATAATTTCTAGAATTCGAAACCATTTGTTGTGAAACATAGCTTTATGCGATAAAAATCTAATACATTAATGAAGCTATACTTCTTTTGGCGCGTTAGGGGAAACGGATGAGAGTAAATTATCGCACACCGTCACGAAAAACCTCAAAAACCGCTTTATTTATAGAGTAGAGTCAACATTACGGACGTATGTTTGCGTGAGAACTGACAACTCTGACTCACGATATATAGATGTTCAAGTGTTTCTGAACCCACCACACGTGTTTTGTATCAGTCCGAGTAAAATTTTTTCATAATATTATAATTTAAGTATTATAAAATAATAATATATGAATTTACTGTGATTATATGTGTTAAAAATAAATTAATTGTGGCACTCGGAAACTGCCGCGGTAAAACTATTGCATAGCATTTTTTTTCAACTTCATCATCATCATATAAAGCCGTCCACTGCTGGGACTGCTCCTCCAAGGAACTCCACACAGGCCGGTCCTGGGCCGCCCGCGTCCGTCGTTTTCCGGCGACTTTAACCAGGTCATCGGTCCACCGCGTGGGAGGCCTACCAGCACTGCGCTTTCCGGAACGCGGTCGCCACTCGAGGACTTTTCTGCCCCAACGGGCATCGGTCCTGCGCGCTATGTGCCCTGCCCACTGCCACTTAAGTTTCGCAATCTGGCGGGCTATGTCGGCGGCCCTGGTTTGCCTGCGTATCTCCACATTTCTGATTTGATCTCGCAGGGAAACTCCGAGCATAGCCCTCTCCATTACCCATCGCCCAACTTATACACTTATAATTATTTATCTAAGCAGTATTCTCTATTTAAAGCGAAGGACATGCATTTTATAAAATGTCCGTGGTGGTTTATGTGGTGGGCGGTATGTTTAATGTTGAGTTGTATTTAATGTAACTAGGTGGCGCTGGCGTCAAGTTTTATTTTCGTTACAGAATTTCATGGTTCGTTCGTTTTAATAAAATAAGACATACATAATATAATCAATACTTAAGTTATGTTAAAGATAGATTCATACATACATTAAATAAAACAACATACTCAGTATTACTAAAGTTATGAGAAAATAAAATCTGACAAAATTTCACGACAAACATCAGGCTAATTAATTGGTAAAGCTCAACTCAATGCTTGCGAACTTCCTTCATATACGTGTAGCGACAGTCAACCATCCTGATTTCCGAAGGTAGGGAGGGCCTTTTATTAATATTCTGTATTCATCATAACATTAAGGGTACGTTCCACTTGGCGTTCACAACGCCTAAAATGTTCATTCAGGCGTTCCACATGGCGACCACGATCGTTGTGGTCGCGGCGAAAACGTCATTGATGACGTCATTACTTATGCTCACGCCAAGCTCACGACGCCACATCTTAAAAGGTGGGTCGTGAGCGTCATGGCGTGAAATCGTTCGCAGTAAAATACTCCATAGAGGTCACGACCCTCAGCACTGAGGACACACGAAGCAAGGAGGAACCTCATCAACCTTTTGTTTAGTTTTTTTAAACGCGCCATTTTTATTATTGAAATGAACGCTCAACACGCTCCAAAATCCATTCCACTTGAGTAAATGATTGTGACTATTTGTGACGCCCAGAACCAAGTGGAACGGCGAAAACAGTGGTCGTGAGCATGGTCGTTGTGAGTGCTAAGTGGAACGCACCTTAAGTACCTACTTAGCTAAAATAGTTCAAAATGAAACAATATCACAATTTTAGTAAATGGTGTCTTTTATTTTTTGTATTATAGACATACAGACATTCAATACTATTATGTCAACGCAAATATGTGGGAGACATAAAACATTGATTATTAAAGTCTAAATTATATCAAATATTTATTAAAATTATTTGAATATTATATCAAACAATAAGCTTAAATATAAAATGCACATTCATAAGACCCGTGATAAAAAAAAATCACATCATGACAGTGAGAATTTGTATAGGAACCATAATAAAAGGCTGTTCTATAAAGTATCTAGTAATGGTAGTCAATCTAGCTTGTATTTTGATTTTAAGCTTATCTGCTCATGACTGCTGACTGAGTGTGAGATCTAAAACCTATTGGATTGCATTAAAATAACGTTATGTATGTAGTCATACATTCATAAGTTGCGACTATTTGACACTAGATGGCGATATTTTAATTTAATAGAAATAAGGGCCTCCGCGAATTAGGCGGCCAGGCCGCGCGGCCAAGTCGCTGCGGCCAACAAATTCTTCCACGATGTATGTAGATGCGCGCATGCCGCGCATTAGGCGGCCAGGCCGCGCGGCCAAAACATACATCGTAGAAGAATTAGTTGGCCGCAGCGACTTGGCCGCGCGGTCTGGCCGCCTAATGCGCGGAGGCCCTTAAAGTTACGTTAGCCCGATTGATGTCGAAAAAATATTGACAACCGGCGCAACAATAAAATTAAATGCACTCAGGTGATACCGTACAACTTTATTGTAACCGATAGTCTACTTGTTTTACAGGAAATTTTCTGATATTTTAATAAATTACTATTTATACAATTACTGCCCGTGTATTAGAATGCTACTGCGTAAAATAAAACCGTCTAGTTTAGGCACACCAAGTTACATGACCAAACATGTATTTGAGAAATAGGACGCATACAATGTTCCTTCTGAAATGGCTCTGTTTAATATATGGATTGCAAAAAGCGATCCCTAGACCACCTGATAGTAAATTAGAACCTTATTGACATGTAAGTAGTAGCAACTGAATCCCAAGATCCGTGCCGTATCGATTGCCGAAGCTACGGAAGCTTCTGACGGAATATTCGTTCTCACTGATTTTAGGTGTCGCCATAAAGGTATTCCACCGGAGAAACGGGTCCCACATTTGAGAAGAGTGAACTCTGTGTCTCTTGAAAGGCAGCTTGTAGGACGCCCGGGTTTCGGACACACGTGAGTCGAAAAAGCGAATCAGACACAAGCAGATTTCCCACCAAATACTCGATATAAAATAAAACATGATAAGGTTTAATTACCTAATCTAAGTAATATAATTATCGTTAAATACAATACAGATCCTACACTAGAACGTACATACACTACCTGTAGTTATATTTTACACGCCAACAAAAAAAGGTCTTGAAAAAGTTAGTAACACACTTTTATAAGTAAACGAGTATCTTAAATAAACATTTACTGACTAACACGAAAGTGTTATTTCAAAATCGATTATTATTACGGAGGTAGAATACAATAAGTTACATAATAAGAAGTCGTTGAAAAACTACAAAAGGTTTTGTGTAAAAATACGTTTTCTTACAATCATCAAGATCACATTCATTCGATTACAGTTATCAGGAATTTGTGTTGTATATACCCTTCAAGCTAGGCAAGTATTGTTTAGAGTTCGCATAACGAATTGGAAATTTAATTCGATATATTTTAAATATTAATGACTAAACATATTCAGTGAAGTAAAAAGTTAGAAGTGGTCAATACTTAGTAATAAATATAGACAATATCTTTATTTCAAAAGATTTCTGTCGTGTCGTGCCGTAGAGTACCTATTTCTTTTGCATATATTTTTCAAGTCATGTAAATATTCTATTCAAGTCATGGTGTATTGAAATCTATCAATAAATTTTTTCCGAATGATCAAAAACTGCAGACATTATTGGTAAACTTATCATTTTAAAGTAGGCCTTCCTGTATTACAATTATTTAGATATCAGTACACGTATGCATTAAACATCTATGGTAACATAGTGTGGTATTTATTCCGTTAAGCCATCACAAACAAGTCCCTAACGACCCAGTCGCATACTTGTAAAAGAAGCAAGATTTTAGAAAATTATGGCTGAAATCTTTGTCTGTTAGTTATACTGGAAACAAAGAAGAACCCTTCTCCGAGGCATCTGCCACTATCACTTTCATAATTAGGCCCTATTATTGGAAGGCTCTTGGCTACTAATTGTCTTAGTCAGCAACTACCTCAGAGAAATTAAACAATGGTAACAACACCGGTAAAACAATTGCTCAATTCGTATTGCCGTACATATTTCCTACAGAGCGCAGCATTCGTCTCTTGTCTAGCTGTACCAAGTCATATTCGCAACATTTCTCGATCACTCGCCGTTCCCTAGATATAATACACTATTACACAATCATGTGTAAACACATCAGTCTTTCACGGAATCATTACAGAGGCCATTAGATCAAATCGCTTCGGAGGTAAGTGATTAATTCACGTGACCCTAGTATAATAATTTTAAATATTGACTAAACTTGAGAAACTTCGTCTATATTTTGTAATCATCACGATGATGATGCTTCTTGCAGTAGATGGTAGTCTATCTTTGCCTTTGTGGGTATACATGACACATCTTTGCCAGATCTCTGCAAAGTCCAAATTCAGTTGTATTCTGAAGCATTTCAGATTGAATTTAAATTGTTACTGAATTAGTCTCTTCGTCTCCGTAGGTCGGCGCTGAACCTAACTATTAAAGTGTTATAGCCATTGTTTTTTGCAATAAATCAAGGAGGTTTATTTCCTTAGCTTGGCTGAATAAAAAATAATTTATGTACACGTCCATTTACGAAGACTTTTTTAGTAATTTACGAATTTGAACTTAGATACTGAATATTCGAAGTTTCTCAAGTGTCACATAGCAATATTGTGGTACATTTCTACTAAATTGACTAAACACCAATATTATTATTCTAAGTACACAAAAGGCTATACGCCTACTAAATAATTTTGTATTTGAGGCTATTAAAAATGACGAACATTTATTTCCCCTAATTAATATTGCAGAGACTTGTTCCAAAAAGTGTACCTACTCAAAAAGATATAGACAAATGTTGTTTGTAGGTAGAGTCCGACTAACTTTCACTTTTTGCTTAAGGAAATCGTTGTTTAGTTGTATTTGTAGCGACCACATGCTACATACTTTACACAGTTTACCAGAGATTTTATTTTTTTCTCTAATTTAGAATTGGCCGGACTCTACGTCTCGCAGAAATAATAACAACATAGTGATAACACCTACAGAAAAATATTTTTGAAATGGACTTTTTTTAAATTGGTTTTAAATTGGGCCCAATTATGTTCAGTGTGGAGATAGATTTAGAATACACAACGTCACCTACCCACACCATCCCGAGGGTATCGTAAGAGGTGACTAAAGGAACTCAAAATGCAGATACCTAGCCGCAAGAGAAGGAAATCTTAGCACAAGCCCTGTGCCAACCCGTCTTTCCAGAGTGGCACAGTAGGCAATTGCCCTCCATGAAAATGGAAGAGGCCAGACTCACTAGTGGGCTGTTTGGGCTGAAATTACGGTGTTGAACAGTGAAAAACAGATATAAAAGTTCATAGAGCACATTATTAAACCTATTTTTTAGCATAGAAGTGACAAATCAGCGTCTACCGCATTATCAAATGTACCTAATTGGGCCCAATTTTATTATAATTCCGATTATAGACATCAATATACAAGCAATACTAACGTAACATTAGCTACGCAGTGTCTTAATTAACAAAATGTACAAGTTCCTATAGTCGATTTAAGGATTTTACGCTCTGTTTTCCGCGAGGTAGTGATACAACACGGCATTGGTCGCCCATACATAGGTTTTATTTTTTAATCGAAATGAAAACCACTTATAATCAACGCAACTTTCAAGGCATTGCTGTTAAGTATCTCCAGACTGCTATAATCTGGTAGATATACAATCTAATTTATGTCTACCAGTATTGATACCAATCTGGCAAGAGTTTGAAAGTGTCAAAGTGATTGATCACTAGGAATCTTTTGTTATATTTAAGTCTTAAAGACAATGTTCTAAGGCAGTGATGGATACTTAAGTTCCTTCCTATGAGCTCAATTATCAATTGATGTCAATTTTATGAAAAGTGGTGCCGTTGCTTCTGCATCTCACTACCATTATATATATATTTATATATATAAATATAGTATGGCCACCGCTAACATCTACAGTCATATAATTACTTAAAGTACCAAGGCTACAGGATCATAGGGTTAAGATATTCTGTCAGCTTATACCAAGTATTTTATTGGATTTGACAGCCAACACTAATGGCGCTCAAGAGGGGCGCAGCACCCAGGCCTCCGTCGCCGTCCGCCATGCCCGCCAGGTACTTCGCCCTCGCGCAGTCGTTGCACGTGCAGCTGTCTTTGAGGATGCAGAGCCCTCGGGCGGTGGCTATGGCTTCCCATTTAATCTGCTCGTCCACGGTTCCACTTCTGCTGAGCAGGTTCTATTGTTGAAAAGTTAAGCTTGGTATACTTAAAATGATGAAACTGATTTATTTATCGCTCCAAAATGCATGGACAGTTATTTATTCTGAACTTTCGTTACGAGTTCGTTGATTATAAAAAAGCAATTAAAATATTATTATTTAATATTAATTCCGGTGTTACCAGATCCAATTATTAATCAGTCACTTAAATTTTATGGTTGGCAATATTGAGGAAAAAATCCCGTCAAAGGAAATAATTAAGATCATTTAAGAAAGCTTGAATAATTTACCTGCATAACTTCCACATTGCTTGCTTGCCACATATCGAAGTCTCTCAACTGTTTTTCTTCCCTGGACCTCGTTTTCTTGTTCTTTTTCAGGGTTCCACAGTACACCGATAGGTCTACCGACATATCCTCACTAGCAGCCATGGATGTCTCGTCGAATTGCAGTGACATTGCGTCGCAAGATGTAGATGCGTCATCCTGGTCCATCGTGGTCTTTTGGCTTGAGTTCAATGTGGATACGGACGTGGCATCCGTCGATTGTTGATTTCTCAGGGGTTGGTAATTTATCTGCTAAATAAAACACATAACATTTTATTCTTCGTTTTTATCTAATATATAAAATTCTCGTGTCACGGTGGTTGGTATTTAACTCCTCCGAAATGGCTCGACCGATTTTCGTGAAATTTTGTGTGCATTTCGGTTAGGTCTGCGAAACGGACAACATCTATTTTTCATTACCCTAAATGTTAAGAGTGGTCACCCCTTAATTTTATATTTTATACAAAAGTTTTTTGTTTTTATTTTTGTACTAGCGACCCGCCCCGGCTTCGCACGGGTGCAATGATGAACCTCTAAATTTATCAGTGTTTCTCTGCAATATTATGGATGTATTATACATATAACCCTTCCTCTTGAATCACTCTATTAAAAGAAACCGCTTCAAAATCCGTTGCGTAGTTTTAAAGATTTAAGCATACATAGGGACGGACAGACGACAGCGACTTTGTTTTATAATATGTAGTGCTGATACAGCATACAATAGTTATTTTCCCTTCAGCAGGGAGAACACTTTAGGAGATATCATATTAAATTTTACATGGCAAAACAACGTTTGCGGGGCAGCTAGTCAAAAATCAAAATCAAAATCAAAACTCATTTAATCAAGTTGGCTCATTAGAGCTCTTTTGACAGGTCAAACAAAAAATAAAATTTAAAATTTACCATTTAAAATTAATTATTTACCATCTATCACCGGTTCGGAATGCACCTCTACAGAGAAGAGCCGGCAAGAAACTCTGTAGTTGCTCTTTTTAGATCGCCATTTGGGTACAAGACTGGTTTTAAGACAGATTTGTGAGAGCAAACTCACGCAATAGTTCCAAAGGGCCAAACATCAGCCAGATATAGTTGACAATAGTAACCTTGTAATGCCCAAGCCAACCGACCCCCAGCAACGGCACCTGTTCACAAGCATGACGCATGCGGCAGCCATCGCCCTCCTCAACCATATTGCAGGGAAGAGAACGACCCGCCGCACGACGCCACCACTGCCATGAGTCTTTAAGTGAGCATGATAACTCGAGCACCAAGGAATTGAACATTTCAAAAGTTATACTAATAACGCGTTAGGATGCTCTCACATACTGTGTATAAATATCACATAACAAGAACACTATTTCTAATTACTTTGTCATTATTCTAAAAGTATTTGAATAAGAGCATCGGACTAGCAACAACACCGATCAGTTATTCCCAAGCATTTTTGTCTAAGATATAGTCGTTAACTTTATAGTACCCCTTAAAGATTAGCCGACTTTTAATGTGACACTTAAAGTGTTCTAAAGGCAAGTCTTGAATGCCTTTAGGTATTTTATTAAATAATCGAATACCAAGACCTGCAAAAGTTTTGTGAACTTTTTGCAGCCTGTAATAAGGGACTATTATGTGATGTCTATTCCTAGTGGACATTTTATTTTTATTGATATCGCCACTCTTTTCGTAATCGCAGATATTTTTACGAATGTACATTATATTTGTAAATATGTACTGCGATGCGACTGTAAGAATCCCAGTATCCTTAAAAAGTTCTCTTAGTGATTCTCTAGAATTAAGATTATAAATTGCACGCACCGCTCGCTTTTGTAAAACAAAAATGGTTTCAATATCGGCAGCATTTCCCCACAATAAGATACCATAAGACATAATGCTGTGAAAATAACTGAAATATATTAATCTAGCTGTGTCTACATTAGTAAGTTTTCTAACTTGTCTCACAGCATAAGCCGCAGAGCTCAGTTTAGCTGCGAGACACGTTATATGTGCCCCCCATTGAAGTTTAGGGTCTAAAGTAATGCCTAAGAATTTTGTTGATTCTACAATATCTACGCATCTATTGTCAATCATTAAATGGGTGTTACTAATTCGTACATTCGGCGTGACAAACTTAATACATTTCGTTTTTTGAGCATTTAATGCAAGGTTATTCGTCTCAAACCAGTGGCATACTTGAGAGAGTGCGCTGTTTACATCGTCATATGAACTTTTGTCTCTGTCAACCTTAAATATTAACGAAGTGTCATCTGCAAACAACACAGTATTACAAATATTTTCCACAAAAAGGGGGAGGTCATTAATATATATTAAAAACAAAAATGGGCCTAGAATAGAACCCTGCGGCACGCCCATTAACACAGGTGAACCGGTCGACTGAACACCATTTACACTTACAAACTGAATCCTGTCATTTAGATATGAGGCCATTAATTTCAGGGCATGATCCGAAATGCCATAATGACGAAGCTTTCTCAACAGTATTATTATAACTTACTGCAGAGTTAGTTTGGAAAAAGTTGGATGTACCGTTTAGGGTGATCGGAAATGTAGATTTTCTGTCTACCAAGGGACATCCGGGGACATCCATGTGTTGACGGATTTAGAATAAATAGTGACGCCACCCCATTTCATCTTAAAGGTCTGGGCAAACAGCGGACGGGGCGGGACGGCGACGCGACGCTGGCGGGACGTGAAGAGTTGTAATGTATTAGTTAATGTAGAATAGGTCACATAGAGCCGTCGCGCTCGGCGCGAGAGTAGCGGTCCCGCCCCGTCCGCTGTTTGCCCAGACCTTAAAGGTGTCATAAGAGCCGACAAAAGCAAATGATACGGCTGAAATCCTGCAAGAGAAGGAAACCTTGATCGACGGAACCATATGCCAACCCGTAGGCTTCTTCATGTAGTTGGAGGAGGCCCGACTCAGCAGTGGGTCACGGGCTGAGAAGTAGTATCTCCTAAGAAATCTGAAGTGCTTCACACAAACAATTCCCTGTTTGTGTGAAGCGCTTCAGATTTCTTTTAGGACAGCCTAAGGACAGGAAATCCTCCAAAGGAATCCCGTGGGTGCCGTAAAAGATATCTAAGGCACTATTGTTGGATAAGAAGAATTTAAGTTCTCTATCGTAATACATAGAAAAGCAGTACTTCAACTTACGAGCGTCTCATCGAGTCCGCTGCATTGGCTGGGACGACGACCGACGCTTGCGCCTTGAGATGGCTCCTAAAATGTTTAGACCCTTTATGTCATTATGCTCATACGAGTATGTTCTACTCAGTCAACCCAAAATATGATTTGTGTATCCATTTCTATATATATAAATAGTATAATAAAGCAATAGATTTTGTTTTAACGCGCCAATCTTTAGAACTACTGAACCTATTAAAAAATAATTTTTTTTGACGTTTTCAATATTATCCTGATTATACAGGTATATTTCAAGACACTTCCGACTAATCTTTAATATAACGTAAAAAATGGTTTAAACTCATACATTCATACATATTTATATAAATTACACGTCACATTGTTTGTCCACGATCACACTTCTAACATCATTGTCCACGATGGACAAACAAATACAAATACAAAATCGGATATGTACCGATTTTAATCAAATTTGCACACCGTGTGTAGTTTGATTCAACTTGAAAGACAGGATAGCTTACATCTTCATCTACAATCGTTTAAATATTACATAATTTATTCATATTTTATTCATATTTTATTCCAAATTATTTGATTGTCTATTATTTGACAGTCACAATCATATGTTAGCTCCAAACGATTTTAACAGATGGCGCTATGTTAAAAGTTAAATTTATGTAATCTATCAGCAACGCGTGGCCGGGTCTGCTAGAATACAAATATATTGTTTAGCCTGTATGGAGACGGATTTGGAATAGCCCGTGTCATTCTAAGGTTCTCGTAAGAGCCGACTAATATGACAAGGCGGAAACCCTAGTTGCAGGAGAAGGAATCTACAACACAAAAGTCTGTGCTAGCCCGTATGGCCAGCGTGGTACAGTAGGCTGATTTACTCCCGGTTGTTATGATGGGTGCGTTTGTAAGATGATGGTTGTCAAAAGAAGCGCTTACTTCATCGCTGTGCAAATGAAGCATTGAAAAGCCAAGCTGCTCGAGGTCGTCATCCATTGGGACTTCCTTGCTGGTAGAAGGCATGGGAGACGATGGAGTGGTCACTGCAAACAGATGTGGGTTTGCTCATGGACACATTATAATATTTGAATCAACGTTCTAAAACCAATCTATTCAACTGACTTAGTATTTATTTACAAGCCTTTTTTTTAACGTCGCAAGTTGTTCTGAAGTACGAGTATGTTGCCAAGAAACAATTACACAACTATTGTTTATTGTTCATTATTCTTGATTTTATTACCCCCGACATAAGGAGGGGAGTTAGACAGAAACAACGAAAGAAAATAGCATTTATTGGACACACGACTTACGTGTACTATAGTATTATTATTATACATATATTAAATTGTACCGTAAAGAAAAGACAAAAATGACCAACAAAAAACATGCAAGTATGTGACAAATGTTTAATTACTTTGTGGCAGACAGAACATAGCTGGATACGTGAAAAACTTTTGTTTTGTGGGTAGGTCCTGATGCGGTGAAACAATGCTGATTTGTTATTTGAACATTTATTAACCGTGTTATAAGTCGTTTGATTACAACTAATTACTCGTAATAGACTCCGGTCAGGTTCAACTTAATTAAAATAACCAATTGTAATTGTAATCGTTTAGTTTTTCCACCAGTGACTCTGGAGTGGCGACCAATAGGGAGCAAGAGCAGTCTTAGTCTGCATACCACCCTTTGTGGCTGTAATTTATACAAGCGACTGCCTGATATGGTTCTGGTCTGGTTGGGTCTGGTTTACACAAAGACAGGTGTCTTTGTATAAAGAGGCACTTGCTCTGAGTCTGGGTGTCAATTAAAAGTTTGCAACAAATAGTGCAAGGGTTTAAAAAAAAGAACAAAGCATAGACAGTCGGATGATTTATTTACCACTAGAGTGGTCGGCCTAAAGATACGGCCAGCCTCAAGATAAGTGGTACAGCTTCCTATGGACGTTTGAAACACCAGAGGTTCTTGCCGCTGTTGCATGATTGAGCTGATAGACCATACTATCGCGCCGAAACGCACCATGGGTGATATTTGGCTGCGGCGTTTGGTGTACCTACCGTGGTCACTGCTATGACTAGTGTGTAGCAAGTTTTCCGTGGAGGGCTGCTCCTGGTAGTCTCTGCTGCGAGCCTTGAATAGTCCAAACTTCGTTGGTGCCATGCTGAAAGAGTTAACCTTTTTTAATCCCGACTAATATATCTCGAAATTATTATAACTATCATTGAAAATGTATATCAAAAATATATTTTATCTCCCTCGCCTTTTTCCAAACTTTAGTGGATTGAGCACCAGTCTTACTGGTAATTATATGGTTAGACCACCTGTCTGTTTCATATAGGTATTAAAAAGTTGAAGGGCACATATGAAAATATGAGTTACTTATTTTAAATAAATTAATGCAGCAATTTCATTTGTACTACAATTGTATAATATTAAAAACTATGACTAAAAGTAATAAAAACAAAATAACTTTAAATATAATACCTACTTAAGATAAAAGTTTTATTTAACGGAAAGAAGTTTTAGTTTATGAAAAGATTTATTGATAGGGATAATCCATATATCTTTAATACAAATCGTTGAATAACATTCTCGCTGCTTCTTCAAAGATGACAGTAGCAGTACCCCGTTCGAGGAATTTCGAATAAAAACACACATGCAAGGCAGTAGTGTATCTAACCTTAAATTTCAGTGTATGATAGTTCTTACACACTTACTTCGCAGCCTATAAATGAGTCAGGCCTCCTCCAACTACGTGGAGGGTAATTAGCCTACTGTGGCACGCGACACCCTTAGGTTGAAATGGGGTGGTGTCACAATGTATTCCAATTTATTGTATTCTCTAATCCTAGTTCTGAAAATGTCTAAGTACGATTGTGCCAAATAAAGTGTATTTGCGGTGATTTTTATGGCAGTACTTTATTCAAAAGAAAACTTCGGCTGAGGTACATAGAATTATTGTTGGGCCTTATGGTGACAATGCTTTCAGATACGACATGCATAGACTGGTTTCAACGCTTCAAAAACACTGATTTTGAACTTGAGGTTAAAGAACGTTCGGGCGCACCGAAAAGAATTTGAAAAACATTACAAGTTGAGGAGTCAACTGTTTCAAAACGTTTAAAAGTTTTAAGAATGATCCAGAAGCAAGGTCATGCCATGCATGCAAGGCTGCCGTATGAATTGAATCCGAGATACGTCGAATGGCGTTTTCTCACGTAAGAACTACTGCTTCAACGGCACAAAAGAAAAGGATTGTTCACCGCATCGTGACTGGCGATGAAAAGAGGATACACTACGCTAATCCAAAGCGTAGAAAATCGTGGGGTAAGCCCGGCCATGCATCCACATCGTCAAATATCCATGGTTCGAAGCTTCTTCTCTTTATTTGGTGGATCAGCAGGGTGTCATTTATTAAGAGCTGCTCAAACCGAATAAGACTATCACGGGGGATTGCTGTCGACTTAAATTGATGCGTTTAAGTCGAGCCGTAGAAGAGCAACGGATACTATACGAGCAAAGACACAGCTAAGTGATTTTGCTACCTGACAACGCTCGGCATTATGTTGCAAAACCAGTGAAACCTACCTAAAAACGCTTCAATGAGAAGTTCTACCCCACCCGCCGTATTAACCTTTAAAGCCTAGCTGACCAGCGCTTTCATTCTTATGAAGAAGCTTAAAAGGGGATCGATTCTGTGATAGCCTCAAAAGACAATTCTGACGCGGAATTCATATACCTACTGCAGAAAGATGGGAGATAGTGGTCGCTAATATCAGACAATCTTTGAATGAAATATTTTTGTTGTTTGAACTCATTCAAGGTCCTTTTATTTTAATAATTATTATTAGCAAAATACTTTTATTTACATGGTCGATGTTTATGCTGCAATCCCAGAGCATGATTCGTAATGGTAAGAAAATATATCTAGTTTTATAAAGAAAATAAGCTATAACGTATTTTAGATCATAGCTTACCATCTATAATACGTTTTAGCACCTATTCAAAATAAATTACTAAGAAATATGTTTCCTAATTATAAACAAATGTCAAACTTACATTTTAAGTGTGTGTTAAACGTAATAGAGAGCCTTCTTGGTATCACACTATCGAACACGAAGTATTTTTTAATAGATCGGTCACTCACTTTTTGATATTATGGATAGATTTACATAAATATATACATAGTTCACTGATATGAAAATTTTAATACGGAATACACCAAACAGGTCGAAATATCATAAAGTATAGTCATAAAATATTTTTCAATTAGAAAATTGCGGTAAAAAGTACTAGATTTTACGAAAATATTGAGACAAAATATAGATTTCCTGAGTAAAAAACGCGGAGTGACGTCCGCTTCCTCGATTTTACTAGACTGGGTTCTTTCCTATCGACCCTTTAAGGAGAGGAAATAGACATTAGGTAACTTGATACGATGGCACTTTAATTGTAACACTAAAACAAAGGTTTAAATAGACAACAGCACTGCATGATTAAGGCTTTGCCTTTTCTACTGTACTCAAATTTATTTCACTAAAATCCACCCCAAAATGAGTAATTAATGATATTATTTTAACTATTTAAGGATATTTCAACATAATTTTTTGTTGTTGTAATATTTACCACACATTTTCATTACACACGATGGGATAACAACAGGGACTGAGTGTCAATCGTTTATTTTTAAAACGTAAACACCTCTATAACAGAATTGTCGATACAAAAGAGCCCTCCGCCATTATGTTGCACTTTGAATGCGCGCGCATCCTGTTTATAATCCACTTAACTTCGATTTTGTTGTCTCGTTTTATTTCAGGACATATTGTACCTACTATTTCTTTTTCAGAAAGACACATTAATTAAACGATCATATATTTAGATGAAATAACACTAATGATATGGTGTGGTGACGGATTTAGAATACACAGTGTCACCACCCCATTCCATCCTCAGGGTGTCGTAAAAGCCGACAAAAGGCTGAACACCTAGCCGCAAGAGAAGGAAGACTTGATACGAGTTACCCTCCCTGTGATGAGAGGAGGCCCGCCTCAGCAGTGGCTGAGTTGTAGTAGCACTAATGATGTATCTTTTATTTTATTTTATTGCGCAGCTGTATTTTAGTTAAGTAGCAGCTATAGCTCAAACCTCCCTCCCTGTCATCCCAATATCATAGGAGTCGGCACCAGATTTGGCTAACTACCGTCTGCCCTCTACGACCGACCCATCTAGTCCTGCCATACCAGCTGCTAGTTCTCACGCTACTGACTACCTGTGACGACTGCCATAGATGGCAGAATGGCAGCCGGGACCGACGGCACAGGGAAGCTCAGTATTACTCACAAATGATGGACGTTGTGTGGAGACCGCGAATCGGCAAGCGTAGTGTGGGGCGGCCCTCTGTTGGATGGAGCGACGATCTGCGAAAGGTTGCGGACAGCAGCTGGATGCGTCAAGCTGAAGACAGGGCGCTATGGCACTCTTTAGAAGAGGCCTATGTCCAGCAGTGGACTAATGTGGGCTGATGATGATGATGATGGATATGATAGATACCGGTACAACGTCCAGCTGCGCTGAGGTTGAATAACGTGCAAATCACATGGTTTATGAAGTCCACTATGCCGCTGGGATGTGCAAAATGAAACCCATAGGTAAGAATACTGCTTTTGTGGTTTGGTACCGGTGGATGTTGAACCTGTGGCAATAATTACCATAACTTCTGTTTAGAAGATATGTAAAGGTATAGTATAGAATCAGGGATCTACTATTAGAGATAGATAGAGCCACCTACGTATTATTAATGTTAGTATATCGCCACATACGGAACGATTACCACCCATTTATTTGCCACCGTAAGATCAATACGTATATACAATAATACACAGAATTTATTAAGATTAAATAATAAAAAAATATATAAATTTGGGGCTAAGGAGAGTTTAATTTTCATTGCAAGCCATTTGATTGTCATCTGATCACGCTAATTAGTCGCCTAACGAGCCATAATATGAGACCGTGAAACCGAGATTTAGGCTGTTCCTGTTTATGTCCCATTTAGGTAATTCGGTTTACAGCCTTCTCCGAATGAACCGAAAGGGTAATTTTTGTAAGTTTGATATTTTGAAGGTCCTGCATACTACGGCGCTACGCAGGGCTACGAGGCTACGTAAGCTACGGGAGTGCTACGCATTCAGTAATCTCAATGCAACAGTAACTGCTAATACGTGGCACATTTGAAGATACTACTAATAAACCCAAACCGTCGCAAGAGGCAGAAAGAGAAGGAAAACTTGATACAAAACCTGTGCCAACCCGTCTTGCCAGCGTGGCATAGTAGGCTAATTTCCCTCCATGAACTATTAGGAGGCCCGACTCGGTATGGGTTGAAAGGATGATTATTTCACATGGGATAAGGTACTGCTGTTTGGGCTTGGACAGCTCACTGGGCCAAGAACATATTTATACAAATCTATATTGTATTTTTTAAGTATTCACGTGTTAGTGGACGCATTTACTTTCCTTTCAACTAATATTATGATAAGACAATGTTTAAGCAAGAACAAATGACGTTAAAAATAACAAGCCTACGCGTCTTCTCAGAGGGTGTCGCGATCCGACTTTATGGTAGTTTAAAAAATGTACACCAGATGTCGTTGAACGTATAAAGCATTTTTTCTAATTACATGTTCAGAACATATTAATAGAAAAGGCTATATGTCTAGAGCCCAATAAATAGGAAACTCCCCCGCTAGATGGAGGCACCTAGTCGTTATTTCATACGATATGTTATGGTGATAGTCTTCTTCTTCTTCTTCTTAGATTAATGGCTTGTCATGTTACAACAACATTACTCCGCCAAATGGTGATAGTCAATGAAACAAGTTCTTGAATTAAATGAAAACTTTGACGTAGCTAAAGCATCTTTTCTAAACCATTACTAACCCAATACTGGTCGGTGTCGCATAGACAATAAAGGGATAAAATTAAACAAATAGGCCATGAAACATTTTTCATTTGGAATAAATACTACACATTAACGCTATCTGAAATATTACTTAATTACATCATTATTACAATGAAAATAAATAGCTATTATTTAAAAATAGTCATACACCCAGCTTGTCGACTACTTTTAAAAATGTATGCTCACTGACTAGAACGTGTGCATTAGTTCATACTAGACAATGTCAATCAATTACAATTATATTATTATTAATATACTTTTAAATTGTCAATGACAACTATGCGTGTATAAATATTAAAATTATATTAATTATACGTTGATTACATTATGGTTGAGTAGAAGTTTTACCATAGAAACATATTTTATCTTTAATTCGTTAACATAGAGGCGATAGACCAAAAAAACGTTGTGCCATAGATAAAAGTTGTCCTTGAATATAGTAGGGTACTGCAGCTAAGCTTTGATTATATAGCTAACATTTTAATATTTATTTGTAGCCCAAGTTCTTGAACAGCGGTTCCTGGTTCATGCTTTCGAAAAAGGGACTCTCCCTGAAGATTACAGATGCATCGGCTATGTGGGTCTGGCGCTTGCCATATCTGTGGAAAATTAAAAAGATATTAACGTATCAGCTATCTATTGATGATTTTATGTCTTTATATATTTATTCATAATGCCGCGCCAGATCTGCCGAGTATTATTATGACCTACGTGTTTCAGAGGGTTCAAAATTTCACTAAAAACTCTATTTGTATTTAAATTCATTTCTTCGTGTAATACGCCATCTTGTGTCAAAAAGTTGTACTTTCTCTTTAACTTTTCGGTATTAGATCACGGATTCCTCGACCTTAAGGGTATGTAATATGAACGTGAAAATTAACCGCATTGAACTGGATTTAAATAAAAGCATTTTTTAATTGTCAGATGTGAAACTACTACAGGTTCGGAATGCTGATGTACAGGGAAGGGCCGGCAAGAAACTAGGTAATAAGCAACTAAGTAACTCAAACTACAACTACTAAACTCAGGCATTGTGGGAAAACGGGAGCAGCAAGGTCTTCTATTTTACATGGAGGTATTTCAGCAGCTCTACCCGTTGTGATTGAATTATTTATACAATCTGTAAAATTTAAAGGAATTACCTCCCTCTACCATGTACAGAGTAGTATTCCTGTAACTCCTTCAGATAGTTAGAAATCTGCTCCGCCGTGTCGAAGCGCTCAGGGCGGCGCGGACGAGGGTATTGCGCCTGTGTAGTGCACGACAAGATGACCGACAGCATCACGATGGCGGCAAGCACGAATCTCAACGTAGCTGTTAACAATAAAGAAAATTAATCTTACGACACAAAGTATATCGGTACCTCATTTAAAGCTTACTGTAGTAAATTATAGTTCAATTGTGGTTTATTTTACACTCTCATGAAATGCATGGTGTATTTTAAGTTACTTTAGGCGCAAAGGGCGGGGATCCAGCCCTGTCTGGCAGGGGTCAGCGGCGCCTATCCCCCATTTAATCGGGGAATTCTTAACTGTGCGAAATGCTCTTGAAACTTCGCTATCGCGGTATAGGACTTTTTGATAATTATCGCATTTGTAAGCTATATTTCTTAATGTTGATAGTTCAGATATGTCGGGTAAATTGTGGCATGTTGGTCGCTATATTACCTATATTTGTACATGCAATTTCAATTTTGAAACGTAATATTTTATGCCTATGCAATACAGTATAAATACATTCCTTAAAGTCGGTGTGCTAACGCTTTTAAAATATAATTTATACTGCCCTAAAACATCTAGATACGCGGAAAACATAGTCAAATGATAATAAAGATTTTTTCAACACGCTTGGCTACGGCAGGTCAAATTTTATCCAAAAAAAAATATATATCCTGGATGTCTTGTTTAAGGTAATGATTTTTGTGGGATATAAAAAGTAATTAACTCATCTAGGCATGATTTTATGGGTACGCTTTGCATTTTACGGTGTTGTGTTTTTACCTTTACACCGCTGATCAGTCAACTCATCCTGTAATCAATGCGACGATAAAATAATAATGCTATCGCCACGCGCCACCAGGCAATCATGTCGAGGATTACAAATTGTCATCTATATTTAACAACCAACAGATTTTCTGCGAAAACTTCATTTCGATCAATGTGTTGACGTAGAGAAGGCAGTGCTGAACAATTAATGTGTTTTTTTTAATATATATTACGCCATATTGTCGTATTTTCCTCGATTCTGATGGCGTACAATTATTTCGAGCATCGCACTAACCGTTGCACGCCGAGAACTCTCAGATGTTCGATAAGTCGAAAAGAGTCGCGGTCTTTGATTCATAAATAGTAAGCGCAGTTACAAGACACTGCTAGCACTGAGGTGTATTAGATGATATGTAATTTAATACGTAATTTGTTAATTTAATACGTTTACGTTTTCTTTCTAGGAGTTAAACAAATCATCTTACAACCGTATTTTTTACGCTGAAAATCCTAATGGATAACCGCCCGGGTTCGGGGTGGAAATAACAATTACCGGCCCACTAATACCAACGGCGATCCTCGACTGGCCGAACCAGGGCCACGGGTTTCCTTCCCCGATATGGGAACATGCTCCACGACCCCGGGGTCCACCTCGTATTATATATACCAATTTAAATGAGCCTCACGCTCTAAAGCGTGCTCATACATCCCGAGCACCAACTTTTCCACTATTTGGTAGGACGTTTAATGTGTACACTAATCATCGTTACTATCGATTACTGATTCTGAGGGAATACATCGTACGTCCTATACAATCAATGTCCCGTCGCATCAATTACCACTCTACTCGGGAGGTGCGTGATAACAAATTAAAAACAGATCGTGGTACATCCAATAAAGCTACGGTTCCGATAATTATAGATAAAAATACGTACGCCGTGCTCAAAAATAGATGATTGGGGCGTCTGATCTGGTTGGCATTTGTACATGGCTTGGGAATGTAGTAAGGGTTCGCGGAAACACCCACGTTAAAGTTGGTAAGCCCAGACTCAGCTAATGTATTGCTATCGGGTTAGACGAAAGTAAAAATAAAAATAGGACTATGGATGGCAAGACATCAATGTTTTATTGATAAAATAGTTTTAAATATAAGACGAGTACCACTGTTCCTGGAGACTTGGTAGTAGGAATATGCCTAACACTAAAACATCCCATGAATATAAAATATGATTATTCTGTCTAGGGGTTGGATATTATGCAATCTTTGGATCACGGGAGCCCGGTTCGTTCCTAGGATCGTGCAAGTGTCTATAAGTAAACCAGAGGCACTTGTTCAGAGTCTGGGTGCCCTTTTTGTTCGATAAATGTTAAGTTTGAAAACAGCACCTGCGATGCAGAACGTATTTCAAGGTATTTTAGTCAGCAGCTGGTGACAAACATTTAAATTGCTTATTTTTACTAGAGAGTGTCGATATCAGTAGTACTGTCGATTCCTACGTTATGCCTCTAGGGTTTTTGTTACACCCTTCAAAGGCTCTTGTAATGAGAGGAGGTCCGACTCAGCAGTAGGTCATATATGGGCTGAGTTATAGTAGTATAAGACAACGGTGAACCAGGTGGCCTTGAGACAGGCCCAAGTTGATCCAGCAGTCGACTTCATTTGGCTGAAAGGAGGACGTTACCAACACCAATATATATATAGCCCGAAGTGCTCGCTGTGGTTATTAATAAATTACCAAAAGCTGTATGCCAGCCATCGAGTGTGCGCTCGTGTTTGCAAAGCCCTCCAATCTGCGCCCAGTTATTGTGTTGTAAAATTAGCAAGCCGTTCTGATAATGTGCGCTTCCTCTGTGGGAGGTGCTATCCACATCCATAGGGCAACCAACTGTAATGTGATAAACAGGAACATTTTGATGTGAATAAAATTCTACGAGACTAGGTAACGTGGGTTGACTGAGTCGGTATTGAAGAATTTTGTTTTACTGTTGTTATGGGTTTAGAGAAGACAAACCTGTTTAAAGCTCAATCAATCATAGAACAGTTCGACAACCTAGTTAGAAGACGACGAAAATGTTTGTCACCAGCTGCTGACTAAAATGCTATAACTAGAGAAATATGCACCCAAACCCCAAGAAACATTTTGGGAGACAGGTGGGTTAGGTTACGAGGTTCCTTGTATTTTATAGTATTTCCCAAAAATAACCCAGAACTACCCTTTATATAAATTTTATTATCTGGTACCCTAGCGTAACGAATTGTAAGAGTAGGGGTAAGGTAAACCAAGTTAATCAGGTGTCTGAACGACGTCGTGTGATAAGATACACTTGTGAAAAAAATACAAATGCATATCCTACTCATGAACGGTAAGACACTAAATATTAACTGACAGAGATTTTAATATTATTTTTAATATGATCATTTAAGTATATATATATTAACAGCTGAAATAAAAAGGAGGCGACGTAAGTGAAATAATTTCACGACATTCATTTCCGACATTTTGGTGTTATATTCACAAGAGGAAACAACAATTATAATCTATCCACGACGACGTCAACCTGACTTGTGACTTGTGTCGGTCGGAGGGGGCATAATTCAAAGTAATTTCCATCTATAACGCTCATAAACAGACGTTGAAAAAAATTCATAGCAAGTTTGTATTCTCTTCCAGTTGGGACTTCTGTCTGTCTAGTTTTTACAGCGTCTTTAGGCGCAGACTGATGTATTTAATAGCAGGCATGATAATTAAAACAAAGGTGGCTCCTGAGGACCTCAAAGTAATAATTACCCGGCATCCAACTTAGATGCATTTTATCCCGTCATTTATCCACTAATCTTATTTAAAATCGCTACTTGCAAAGGGCACACGGGCTAGAGACCCTCTCCACCGCACAGGAAATTAAAAACGAAGTAAATCAAAGTATGGCTTAATATTTTATCCTTTGTCGACGTTATGTTATTTTAAGAAAGGTTTGCCCTCTTTGCTTGTGTAGTTATATATTTCTTTATGTATGGTTGCTTCATCACAACGCTATATAATACAAAAAAGTGTAAACTTGAAAGGGCAACACTGCTTCACTGACAAGTTTAATATTATATGTAATTCAAGGGGTATTTATAATTAAACTTGCGTAATCATAGCTCAGAGAATTAGCAGACTGAAGTGGCAGTGGGCCGGTTATATCTGTAGAAGAACCGACAACCGCTGGGGTAGACGAGTTCTTGAGTGGAGACCGCGAATCGGCAAGCGTAGCGTGGGACGGCCCTCTGCTAGATGGAGCGACGATCTGCGAAAGGTTGCGGGCAGCTATGTCCTATGGCATGTCCAGCAGTGGACGAGTGTGGGCTGATGATGATGATGATGAATCTTCTCTATAATTATTATTACTGAAGTAAATGTTTTATAAATACAAAATGTGTTTAATTATACAAATATGAATGTTAAAATTATTTAATTAGACTATTTGTAATCGTTTGACGCTGACGAGTTTATTACACCTACTGTCAGTGTTGTAATCCTATACATTAATAATTTACTATAGAAACAGAAAGTAATAAAAATAACTTTTCATACCTTGAAAAGTTTCATGCTGTTTATACAATACAAGGAGTAACATAGCTAAGTTAACCGTATGTGGACACAAAAACCATAACGAAAGGTTCAATATGTATTAAATTAATTACTACTGATTCTATCGATTTGAATTGGAATTTTTTATAAAATTTTTTGAAGATTTGAAGAAATTCTTTATTCTATTATTATTAATAGAATAAAGAATTTCTTCAAATCTTCAAAATTTCTTGTTCAAAGACTTATTATTTACCACAATGGAATATTGAGGCCGATAAGATTGCTATTTTTTACCAGATGCGGCTAGCGGACTGAGCGCAACCCAATCGATCTGCAGGTTTAGCAACGTGCAACTCTGTGGGATGGGTGTTCATCATGTCCATCAATTGTGTATAATATCTGACCACTTCCGAGCTTTGTAGAGCACGTAGGTCCCGACTGCCTTTCTATTATCTATGGCGGATTGCATCGTAGCCAGTAGCGGAAAACTGACAGCTGGTCTTACCACCGACGGTCGCACTAGACTAGCACGAACACGTTGCGTTATATCCCGGGGGCTCTTTACGAACATATCATCACGAACGCCCGATCACGGAATCGACCCAGGCCCCCGAGATGCCAAGGAGGCGCATGCAGCCGTTTCTTTTTATTTTGGCATTGGGGAAAAACTTGTTCCAAACCACCAAGCCTCAGGATTGGGGTCAGCGGTAATGTGGTAATCGGATTCCGGCATTCATTCATTGGCGCCCCCGATGAATTTCCCGCTCGGTGGGCCAGGTTACTCAGTAACCGTTACTGTTTACCGGGATGCCCTCAGTCTCGGGGCGCTAGTCGAGCCGCAGGTCCCAACAAGGCCTCCAAGTTTAAAATGTGATTTGAAACATAGGTGGCACCCGTGACCTCATTTCGGATAGCTATAAGGTTTTTGTTACGCCCTGTATATTTTCAAATTTGATAGTTCTCTAACGATATAGAGTTCCTTCAATATTCTTCTTTAGAACGTGATTTGTAATTTGTAACATCTCGCAATGTGACAGAATTAATTTATTTCAATGTACTTTCTAGAAACGTATTAGCTTTGAATCGATTCAAATATCGGTATCACAAATTGATTGTATCTGTCTCTTGCAGAAAACATGATTCCCATATTCTTAGAACGAATGCAAATATCGCAACGTAAGATTCCGTTTTTATTTATTCGCATGATATTATATTCATATTTTATTTATTTGCATATAGAGTACTCAGGTTAATTTATTTTTCCAATATCCATTAAGAACCCCTCCCCTACTTTTAAATGGAATTGACTATCAATTACAGTTCTGTATAGGATAATCTGACATAGGATACTTTTTATGGCGATAAAAAAAAAAAATTTTTCAATATTAGGTAATTTACTGCAAATTATTTGGCTTTTATTTGACATTCATAATCATATGTTAGCTCTAACAATGGCGATATCTGTTGACAGTTTCGCTGTCAGTTGCGTTTTGTTAAAGTCATTGAGATATATGGTTAAAGTAGGTTTTATACGGACGGGATACTATTTAAAACTCGAGAACAGCTGAACCGATTTGGCTGAAAATTGGTGGGAAGGTAGCTGAGGACCAGGAAAAGGACAAAGGATACTTGTTATCCCGATCAAAAAAAAAAATTTCAATATTAATTTACTGCAAATTATTTGGCTTTTATTTGACATTCATAAACATATGTTAGCTCTAACAATGGCGACATCTGTTGACAGTTTCGCTGTCAGTTGCGTTTTGCTAAAGTAGGTTTTATACGGACGGATAAAAATCTCAGGTATCCTATGTCCAACTTTCTTTTTGTTTTAAATATATATAAAGCGGAACAAAGTTCGCCGGGTCAGCTAGTAATATAATATTTGTTTTATCCTCCGGTACATCATCGGATACATCGGCCTAATATAAATACCCATAAATGACCTCTTGTTTAGTCGAGCCAGATCCTATTGAAGGGAAATTATTTAGCCAAACTACACAATATCACCAACACATAACTAAAGAGCACAAGAGGCAGGTCACCTAGCCCTGCAAAAGAAGGTAAACTTGATACACACGCTGTGCCAACCCGTCTTGCCAGCTTGGCATAGTAGGCTAATTTCTCTCCATGAATCTGGGCTGATGAAGATTGATTTGCACGGATTAGAAATCCCCATAAACAGTCAGGGGTTCGGTAACGCGGCCTCCGATTCACATTGTCTGCTAAGATGATCAGTGTTTTGCGCCTAAAATATCATGCGACCAGGCAGATCTACCTATTAGCTTAGAGATTTACTGTCTCTATATATTTTTGAATACTTCAATTACCTTCAAGGCGTTATTACTATAAACAAGTTTATAGGGTGGAGACAAGTTCTCTGTAAAAGACGTCGACGGTGTCCTCTCGCTGTTTAATTAGTTTTATAGTCCACGGCTGTTCTGAAACTTTGATCAGAACACCGTTTAACTTAACCAAGAATATTTTATGAAGATTTTGTTTCATTTATCCATACTACATTTACTTCTGAGTGGGGTCGCTGAGAGCTTACCCAGAACCAATATTTAGGTTTTACACGATGTCAATTGTCCGACCCCAGAATCGAACCAGGGAGTCGTAATCCAAAGGCAGTGTATGCCACCCCTAGCTAGACTAAAAAGTGAAGAATAATTCGTAAAATAAAAATTAGTTATAGAAAAAAAGAAATGTATTGTTAAGTTATCCAGATAAGTATCACTATCAGGAAAATCTCAGTAAACCGTATCCTGGAAACTTCAAGCCTGAGCATATCCAATTTTCTTTCTTTCGAGAACCAATCTTTGTGCTATTAAACATGCATAATGTAGTAGAAAAAAGGCGTAAATGGGAATGTGTTTACGCGGAGGTTGCGGTGAAGTCGGGTGAATTTGCCTGTATTGCCGTTTTCAATAGGCTCTCGCAAATTGCACGAGGGTTCCAGACAACAGGTGGCACAGTGCGGGGACCTACTACTAATAATGTCGATAACTTGTACTCTTGTAACTTTTACCGATGGCTGTCACATGCGTTTTATTGCTAAGAAAGTTTTATTTTATTTTATTAAAGGTTATTTTGTATTGTTTTAATATTCACGTTTCAGCTGACGCCTTCCATATCCAATGGAACAGTTTGTTATATGGAATTTGTTGGGTAAATATATTATATTACATTATCAAATAGGACCGCAAAGTAATAAACAAGAAAAGAATGACAAGCCCTCAGAGTTTCTTGCCAGTTCTTCTCAGCAGTGGTCGCGTTCCAAACTGGTGGTAAACTATATAACTTTGCTTTGTATAAATTTTATTAATATGTTGACAATTTGAAAGTGTCCATTGTGACTTTGGGATTTTATTTATTGATTTCGATTCAAATAATTAATTTTATAAAAATGCTGTTATGTTATAATTAATTTTATAAAAATGCTTATCGGTCAAGTATATAATCAGATTAATCATCATCTACTTAGTAGTTCTGGGAGGACATAAGAAACTACATGCGATAAATACTGGCTGACTCCATTGAATGAAATGTGTTGTTATTATTTTATGTAAAATGTGTTGTATTTACCTATTAAATCATTACATAGTATAAAACAAAGTCGCTATCGTCTGGCCGTCCCTATGTATGCTTAAATCTTTAAAACTACGCAACGGATGTTGAAGCGGCATTTTTTTAATACTAGATTGAGTGATTCAAGAGGAAGGTTTATATGTATATACAATTACATGCATAATTGCACCCATGGTGGAGTGGGTGGGTCGCTAGTTAATAATATATTATTAAACTAATTAAATTTTATTTTATTTCATTGTTATTTCAGCTACATTATATCAGCAGTGATATTATGAAGCATTATTAATATTTTCCTGGACACGCGTGTCGCCTCTCTATGCAGTTGATTTCGCGCACATAATAAGACAATAGTGGGAAGGCAAAACACACGCGCTTACGCGTGGCTGGCTTTGGCCTTTCATCGCTTATTTATTCTACGGTTAGCTAACTATGGTAAGAACAATGGTGCATGCACGTTGGATCATATAACTGGCAGGGTTTAACAAAACATCGTATAGGTATAGAGCCCACAGTTTTACAAACGAAAAGGTACATGGTGGATAGCCTCAACAAAAAAAATCTGTTTCAAAGAAATTGTATGACCGTATCATGAAAAGTGTCTTAGCAGAAGAAATAAGCATAGACGAAACAAGAACACAGCAGTTTAGTTGAAAGTTGTATTGTAATACTTTTGTAAAATCTATTAAATAAATTATTAACAAAAAGATACTCCGCGTTTTTATTAATATTACAGTATCACCATAAATAAAAAAACATGCTACTGGACATATGTCTCCTCCCTAAGCTACCCGCCATGTCCAGTCTGTGAAATAAAAGTGGTTTCATTCAAGGGCTCTAATGGCCACATAACTCTAGCAGTCTAATCCAATATCTCAGTAATATATTCTTAAAGACTTTACATTTATATGTACATACAGGTATTACATAAACATGAACGCAATATCCATACTTGAAACTCAAGATGTGAAGCATACTACAATTTTCGAAAATTTCCGCACGAACAAAAATATTTGAATAATCAACCGCCAACAGTGTTGCTCGACTCAAAGGCGAGAATTCACACCACGGCGGATATTATTTTCACGGATGGCAACACTGTAACTAGAAACGGAACGTGACAAGATGGCAGGATGGCAACCACGAGAGTTGTATAAAAAGCCGCGAACTTTTTGAACCATTCTGAACGTTATGCTGTTGCGATAATTACCTTCTATACGAGTATTTAAATACAATAGCATGTTATACACAACAATTAGAAACTCAAATTATTTCGGATAGTGATCGTTCTAAAAATACAAACAAATTAATTAGTGAGCTGTAAATGCCCAATTTAAAGTAACCTAATCCCTTTTAACACGGCCATATTATGTCTTTACGATCTCGAATCAAGATTCTTAGCGCCAAATTAAATGTTTGATTAACTTTAATTGTTCGTCGCACGATTACGGGGGACCTCTGATTGCGTTGCTTGGATCTCAAGAGATTTTATTATAGACATCTACAAAGGTCTTTTATACACACTGCACCCAGTATCGCCTGCATGGTTTTCCAGCTATTTTTATGGTTGTTCGTGGTTCCTCGATCATGCTAATCTTCAATCTTCTATAATATAAAAATGAATCGCAAAATGTGTTGGTAACCGCATAACTCAACAACGCCTGGACCAATTTGGCCAATTCTTTTTTTTAAATGTTCATTGTAGTTCAAGGATGGTTTTTACGGCGAGAAAAATTCGAATAATTGCCGGAATCCCCCTAAAATAGCCTTTTTCTTTTTCCCATACAAACGTTTTCTAACTAAAATGTAGAGATAATTTGAGCTTTATTGCTATTGTATAAAGTTCATATTAAATGACAACCACTCTCTGTTGTCTAAGCAATGTAGATGTGTTCCTAATGTCAAAGTGTCCATTTGCACTCTATAGGTTCAAGCACATTATGTCGGGCCGCAGCGGGGCGGAGCGGGCCGCAGCGCAGCGAAAAAGGTGTACCTAGCACATATGTGACGGGCTGGGTCGCAGTGCATTGACGGATTTTGAGTTCTTTATTTATTTAACTGCACACCACAGGAACACGGAAATACCAAAATATGCCCACCAATCCGCTTGCTATATAGCACACTTTGACGGGGCGCAGCGGGGCGGGACGGGCCGCATTGCACGGACGCAAATCGGCGTCGCAATAATGCGAGCCGCTGTGGCCCGGCACAGTGTGCGATAATTCTTACAAATTGTATTGAAGCGATTTGAGCGGATTTTTGCGCTCCGCCCCAGCTCGCTACGGCCCGGCATAATGTGCTCGAACCTTAATACCGCTATCTTTTTGACAGGACGAAGTCTGTCGGGTCCGGTAGTTTTCTATACATTTGCTTAGGTCTGAATGTAACAAAGAACTAAGAATGAAACAAAGCCTAAAATCGCTGCGTATCATCACCTCAAATTCCCCTTTTTCTTCGACCCGGCGTAAAATCCTTTATGGACTATCCCTGCCAGCCTGGGGATGGCCAACAGGGGGTGTGAGGGAGTCCCCTCCGCCTCTGTGAGGAGACGGAGTCATACCCACTAAACGTCCCGGGGTGTACCATCCCGCGCTTGCTGCCCCGTGGGCCCTGACTGCATCTCCACGCGGACAGCGTGATCTCAAATTCCCTGAAAGAAAAACATCCTAGGAACTTTAAATTTAATAATAATTTACGCTTTCGAGGAGCTGCTGTACTGTAGGATGGTGTAACTATAGATATTTTAATCAGTTGCTAGAATACCAGGTAGATTAAGTTTACATTCCCTAACTGTTAGTCCTTGGCACAAATCCGAACACAAATAGAAGTAATCAGTTGTTTTCAACGGATTCCGATAATTATGTTCATTTGTTTTCGCCTGGCCATTTCCTTGTGGAATCACTGAACGCTAAAAGCACTTCTCTGGACTCATAATTACGCCTACGATACCATTGTAATTCAGGCCACAGGCAGAAACTCGTAAAACAGATCAAAGCAGAATATTCCCGTATTGTCTTTTAATGACTTTAAGACGGGTGTAGCGAACCCATTGATGAGTTTGTTTGATTCAAGCTATAGTTTAATTAACAAACTGTAGGTACCTACTCGCAGTATAAATCAGTATCACCTGCCAGCTTTTGCAAGCCGCGACGTCAGAAGCAAGCAAGTCAAGAGTGTGCGAAATTGAAAGGTTGGTTGTGAATTCAAAACAGTCTACAAAACGCATTCCGGGTTTCACGTTATCGCACTCCGCATCAAAATTATTAAAGCCATATCAAATAATAAAATCTCTTTTGATATCTCTCTAAAAATAGAGAGCACCACAATGCAGGGTTCTAATTTAGATTTGACATCGAGAAGCCCTTGACTGAAGTGATGGAAACACCAAACACTACATACCACACACCCATTTTATTTGTTACTTGAAATCTATTTCAATTTTAGCAGATCTTGATAATAAATTGCTATTTGTCAAATAAATATACTGTGTAATAATGTAATTATACTTATATCCAAGCACCGGTTTCTGTAAAGGGCCCCAGTCATGTGTGATTAGAGGCTATGAAATGTGAGGAGGTGTGGGGCAGCTTATTATGGAGTGTTCTTACTCTCGAGTATCACAGTCTAACATAAGTCTGACGAGCACTAAAATTAAAATTTTAATTGGTATAAAAATCTATGTAACAGATATAATCAATGCTTGTAATCCTGCTTCTGCATTTCCATTTGTAAGCAGAATTCTATAATAAAGTAGTGAAAAAATATGTAACCATCAATTTCTTTTTCATGATTAAAATAAACAGCTAAGCGGGAACATAGATTTTGGTGCGCCACAATTTAGATATTGCGAAAAGAGGTTTTCAGGCGATCCGCTCAATTGTTGTACTGCCAACGTTAACTTGACTATTGCCATTAATTTGAGTTTTTCTTAAGTGGAGGGACTATTATAAAACAAAGAAAAATATTAGATACCATTTTATTTTTTCGTGGACGAGCCGAGAAGCTTGTTAAGGAAATGTTTCGATCACTTCAAAACCAAATACCTAACGAAGTTGCGAGAATTCCCAAGTACATCATTACGTATTGTAATTTGGTGAAGTTGGAACGTCAACTTTAAAGCAAAACATGGGTACAACGGTTATCGGTCGGTTTGAAATACGGTTCCTTTTATGGTATCACGTGTATACTCCAGTGCAAACGATCCTTACCTTTGTTATCACTGAGTTCATTAGCAATACTAGGACTACAGGTATTAAATATGTACATACATATTATTCAATTGGGTTAGGTTCACTGACCTATCGAATAACTCGGTAAAAGCTGCAATTAATTGAAAGAAAAGAAAGAATTACGTAATATAAGCTGTCCCGATCTTAGCCCACTTGACTATTTCCTATGAAGATACCCTAAGAGTAAGAGAAATGAAACATCAGGTCATAAATGGTGGCGATACTATGGGGCAATGTGTTAAATTGTTCACACCAATCATTGTGTCAGATTAAAATATTGCCGAAATGAGTTTTCTTTTCGTACTACACACATCAAAAGTGTCTAGGGATCAACATATTTTTTTGCAATAACTTTTCTCCTGATTGATATTAATTAAAATTTTCTTTAAGGATTCATCAAATAAAGTGTTTTCGTTTGTCACAGTAACGATAAACCTAGTCACCTTTGCATTAATAAAGAAATTTGCCATTTTCCTAATAAAGGGATTTTTGACATTTGAACAACTAACATTAAAGTTCGAAAAAAAGACTAAAATAACAGTTTTCTTTAAAATTTTATGGAGCGGCGACGTCATTTAAGCAGGGAAGAAATGCTCAGAGCCGTGGGAATGATAGAAGCTGGTTCCCGGCAACGTCCTGTGGCTTTAGCTCTGAATACAAGTCAGAGTGTTATCAGTCGACTTTGGACACGTTACCGAAGCACTGGTACCGTGGCTGAGCGCCATGGAGGACGGTATCGCTGCACCACACGGAGACAAGACCGATACATTCAAATCTTAACTCGAAGAGCTCAAACAATAACCGCCATGATGTTAGCCGTGAGGCTTCATCACACTTCAGGGAACTTAATTAGCGACCAAACAGTCAGAAACCGCTTGCATGAAGTGAACCTTCATTCCCGAAGACCGCTACGGGTACCACCTATAGCAATGCACAATCGTAGGATTCGATATCAATGGGCTCTTGAACACAGAAATTGGGCAGAAGAACAATGGCGTTTCGTGTGTTTTTCTGATTAGTCTCGTTTTGGTATGAGACCGGATACAAGACGTATACGACACTGGAGAACCCCTGGATGCCAACGGCGATTAAAATCCTGCCAGGAAGTCCATCCTTATAGTGGTGGAACCATCATGGTATGGGCGGGTATTTGGATCGGCGGAAGAACTGAGATGATTTAGATCAGAGGCAACCTCAACGCTCAAATTTATGCTGAGACGATTGTATCAGACGTCATCGTTCCTCTACAAGTGCAAATCGGTCCCTTATTTCAGTTAATGCATGATAATGCACGACCGCACACCGCAAGAGTTGTAAGACAGACTCTCGCCGCAGCTAACATCAATGTCCTGCCCTGGCCTGCTCAGTCGCCAGACTTGAACCCGATTGAGCATGCATGGGATATGCTACAGAGAAGAGCTCTGCCGAATATGGAGGGTATCCAGTCGCAAGAAGACCTTTTTTTGTTGTTGCAACGAACATGGGCGGCCATTCCACAGCGTGATTTGGATGAACTCATTTTGAGTATGCCAAACCGATGTTCTTGTGTTGTTAGTGTTCGCGGTAGAAACACGGATTATTAATTGTTTAAGTTGCCCAATAAAATTTTAAAGAAAACTGTTATTTTAGTCTTTTTTTCGAACTTTAATGTTAGTTGTTCAAATGTCAAAAATCCCTTTATTAGGAAAATGGCAAATTTCTTTATTAATGCAAAGGTGACTAGGTTTATCGTTACTGTGACAAACGAAAACACTTTATTTGATGAATCCTTAAAGAAAATTTTAATTAATATCAATCAGGAGAAAAGTTATTGCAAAAAAATATGTTGATCCCTAGACACTTTTGATGTGTGTATTATCTATAATAAACATTAAAAATAGCAATACATTGCTAGCAAGTACTATTTTTATTTGTTTTATTATAATTTCAAATACGTGCCTTTAATAACTCTATGTATACCTCTATACCTCATTTTGCATGGGATGGCACTTACTTGGATGCTCGTATGTACTTAGCCATAGTATTAAGCATTACGCTATTAACGCACACATGGATCATTTGTCAAAAAAGTGATACGAAATATCTGGCACACAGAAATACGAAAGGCCATGTGAATTGCCAGCTTTAGTGAAAAGAAATTTCTGGAGTCATCAAACGTCTATTTATCGTATATGAGTCTTTGAGTGAGTATGAGAA
Source organism: Clostera curtula (assembly GCA_905475355.2). Lineage (NCBI taxonomy): Eukaryota > Metazoa > Arthropoda > Insecta > Lepidoptera > Notodontidae > Clostera > Clostera curtula. The sequence goes on along the minus strand of FR997794.1, from coordinate 26,306,042 downwards.
CTTGGGCATCAATCCTGAGCCAACTACAGACTGATTGGTAGCCCTTTTGTATTTGAGCAGCGAATTCGTCCAAGAAGTTTTGTCAATTTTTCTTGGCTTCCCCGCGGCATTTGGTATCGACATTATAAATATTTGATGGATACCCAGTGGCAAACAAAGATCATAGTCTTTTTCAAGTTGACATAAACATGGTTATTGCACAATAGGTGGACGTTTTGACAGATGCTCTAGATCGCTAATGGAAAATTGATAACGTCTGGAATTATTTTTGTGACCCAACTGTTATGAATCACTACATAGTATAAAACAAAGTCGCTGTCGTCTGTCCGTCCATATGTTTGCTTAAATCTTTAAAACAACGCAACGGATTTTGAACCGTTTTTTTTTCAATAGATTCTCTGATTCAAGAGCAAGGTTTATAAGTATAATACATCCATAATGTAGTAGAGAAACACTGATAAATTTAGATGTTCATCATTGCACCCGTGCGAAGCCGGGGCGGGTCGCTAGTTACGGTATAAAAAACCAAAGTCCCAGTGCCAAAGTATTCTCTAATATATTAAGTAGGGGGTAATGAAATAGAGATAATTATTTGGAATACCAGAATACCGGTAAGTATTATTAATAATTACAACGAATTGATAAATTTTAGAGTTGAGTGGAAGAGTTTTATTTTAATTTTATAAAAGCGCGGCAAAACCTCTGCGTTCGCGAGGCGTTATTATGTGTGGTGCACAGATATTCTTTGTAAGTAATTTTTTATACATACAACAAAAGCTGTAAAATAAAGGCAACATCAAAAGGGTAGTTTTTCAAGGCAGATCTGCCATGCATCAAAAGACGGACATCGACCAAAAGTCCACAGAACGTTGTACAGTCTATTTTCAAAAGCAATCCTTTCTATTTTGACTCAAACGGCTTTGTAGTTTTTCATTTAATATAAAGTGCACTTTCTCCAAATACTTCGCCTTATCGAGCTCAAGTGACTCTTTCTTGTGCTCAAGTCTTTAAAAGTACATTCGAAGACTTTGTAACGTCACCGCATTGACATTACAAAGTCTTCGAATGTACCTACCTAAAAGCGTACTTACTAATCGACCATATTATTTTATGACAATTTGTGTTTCGTATTTAACAAATAGTTTCTTCTTTTGAATAGGTAATATGTGTTTTTAATTTACCAGGCTTTTCGTACTTATTACTCTTTATTACAAATTGAAATACTTACAATTAACTAAATGCAATGTTCGTTCACTAGAACGGTCATTTTTCAAAACTTTAAAAATATTTTTATTTTAAACGATCTCGTGATCGTGTTCGATCGACATTTTATGCACCATTATCATTTATTTTGAGTTTCCTATTTTTTGCAATTCCGCCCGTCCTGTGTCAAAGGAGACATTTTAATTACAAGGAGAGGTGACGTCATTGCCTGATGTTAACTAAAGCTACAGCATCAGGTGCAAGAGCTTTTTTATTTATGTTGCTTCTAAGTAATTATTTTTGCTTCGGATTACTACTGCCTTTACCAGTTTCAGGTTTTATGTCGCAAACTTAACCTGAATGTTCCAGGGTAGCCCGCGAAATTCAAATTTTCGTACGTTTTTTGCAGGTCAGTGCTAGGTTGTATGTTGATTAAAATGTTATTCGCGGCTGTAAGACGTATGTAGTTATAGAATTATAATCATCAAAGTCATCAATACTACCATCCAAGCTCATAAAGGTGCAAGAATGAATTGAAAAAGTTTTTCTTGCACCTACGGGCTACCCTGGAGCATTCACCTTAAAACCTTTAACTTGCATAATGGCATACTTTTAGCAGTAAAGCTACCGTAATTGTATACTTACTAATGTATCCATTAGTAAGTATACTGATATATTATGGAATAATAGAAGACACATTTTGGACAATATTTATTTTACAGCGACAAAATGTGACAGCTATAAAATCGTACCCTCATTATTAATAGCCCATTCACGAGAAAATAGAAAAGAACAAAATAAATATCAAAACTTATATTTAGAAGGATAGTTGTAGTAGTAGAAAATTTAAGTACCATTTTATGTTCCGTTTGCAGCGACAACAGGGAAAAATGTCTCTAAGCTCATACAAGAAAACGCCGAACCAGTGTCAATTTCCATTATAAGAAGGACACCGCCAACGATTATATTCACAGTCACCGGCTTGTTGGCCTCCAACACTTTAGGACTACCGCGTACACGAGACTGAACTTCAGAGCTTGAATCTTGAATCCTGGCTCAGTTTCAACATTATTCAGCTTCCATTTACGAGGAGACAACGTCAAATGGCCTCTCGCTTTGTACCCGGGTGAATCAAAAAGTTCTTAGAAGTGCATATATATGAAACCTTTTTGGATCAAGTTCGATATTCAAATTAAAGAGTGTCTATCACACTATATTTATGCAGACTGTCACTTGTTTTTGTCAGTTCGTTCGCATGTAATAATTTTTTTTGTGCAACGAGTTGCTAAAAAGTCAAAATTATGGATAAAAGTGAGTTACGTGCGGTGATAAAATATCTCAGTTTGAAAAAAATGTCTACGAAGGAAATTTTTTTGGACATTCAGCAGACATTAGGGGGTGATGCTGTACCCTATTCTACGGTTGCGTACTGGGTGGCTGAATTTAAAAGAGGTAGATCAAGCTGTAAAGATGACCCGCGTTCTGGGCGGCCTTCAACCTCCGTTACAGAAGAAAATGTCAAAAAGGTTGAGAATCTGGTTTTGGAAGACAGAAGAATGACTATAAAACATATAGCTGAGATCCTAAAGATATCTTTTGGTAGCGTTCAATCCATTTTAATTGATTCACTGGGGTTCAAAAAAGTGTCTGCAAGATGGGTGCCACGAATGTTAACCGACGAAAACAAAAAGCGACGTTTGGAAATTTCCAAGCGTAATCTCGAAATGTTCCAGCGTGATTCGGATAATTTTTGCCGTCGTCTTGTCACCATGGATGAAACGTGGGTCCACCATTTTGATCCTGAAACTAAAAGACAAAGCATGTCTTGGAAACGACCATCCTCTCCATCCATTAAGAAATTTCGAGTTGCTCCTTCCGCTGGCAAAGTTATGGCCTCTGTGTTCTGGGATAGTGAAGGAATCCTTTTTATTGATTACATGCCAAAAGGCCAGACGATAACTGGACCCTATTATGCAAATTTAATCCCGAAAGTGCGTGAAGCGATTAAAGAAAAACGTCGTGGAAAACTGTCGTTGGGCGTGTTGTTCCTTCAAGATAACGCTCCTGCCCATCGATCGAAAGTTGCGCTCAACGCAATCCGCTGTGCTGGCTTCAATCTCCTTGACCACCCACCATATTCTCCGGACTTAGCCCCAAGTGATTTTCACTTATTTCCAAAATTAAAAGAGGAAATTCGTGGAACAAAATTTCACGATAATGACGCGGTTATAGCTGCCGTAGAGGACTTTTTCGAGAGTCAAGAAAATATATTTTTTTCACAAGGAATAAGGAAGTTAGAAACGCGTTATTCTAAATGCATTGCATTGGAGGGAGATTATGTAGAAAAATAAAATATTATTATTTAAATCTTTGCATTTTTTAATATTGATTCCAAGAATTTTTTGATTCACCCTCGTATAATTTGCTACAAATGGAACCCATATAGCGACAGTTAATGATTACAAGATCTGCCGACCCGCACGCCGTGCAATTACCATCTACATTTTGACTAGCACGTGAAAACGAAACGGTCTTCATACATTTATGTCTCGGCTTCATCACCATAACGGACATTCAGTCCGAGCGACCACTAGACGCCGTATCTCGTTCAGCAGATTCCAAAGCGCAATCAACTTCATAGCAGAATAACAATCCAAATTATCTTCCGCGAGTAGCCTCTGCTGAAATGTTTCTTTAATGATGCCGCAAACCAAGGTCACGCAAATTCTCCTCCAAGGAGCATTCAAAATTACAAAACTTTCACAAGTTTTTCAATTCAATAACATACTAGGAAATCGTTTCACCGGCTCTGCCTACGCTGCCAGAAACGATACCTCTCAACGGTAATCGAAAATCGTGGTTACAATTGACGTTATCAAAGTATCCATGGCCATGTCATAAGACAATTCTGTACGAAGCTCATATTATTTTATGCTTAAAACTACAATTCAAGATGATACAGTTAGAGCAAGAAAATTTTTAAAAGCCCTCTTCTTTTAAGAAAATGACAATAAGTTATTAAAGTCGAAAATTTTCAAAAATTTAACCATGAACCATGAAAAATCGCAGAACATGATTCGGGTACCCCAAGGGGTGCTCTATGTCAGGACTTCCGCTTGACAAAATTTTTTGGGACATCCTGTATATTTAACACATTATGGTTTGTGCGGTAACCGATTTAGGTTCGTATGCTGAACATGGCAAAATTAATGGACACTCAAAGATTTTGCGCGGAATTCAGCCGCCTCGGGCAGAAGCCCAAGGTGTCCCAACATAAATCCAGTGCCGACATTCCTAGAGAAAGGAAACATGTGAAAGTGGTAATGAGATCCTACCAGTCCGACTTCCGTGGTACTTTAAGTCCTTTCCAACAGATGGAGCACTCACTCAACAGGATGATGATGATGGTAACAATTAATAGAATGTACGTAACGCATTAAAACACCCAATTCTTCCAAAACTTGAAGGACTTTGGCAGCCTTACGCGTCATTATGAGCAGGTGTCAAAGTTGCGGTGTGTAACTATTTTAGTCCCATTGTTGTTAACGTGCTTAAATACTTTTTCTTTTGTCTGGAGTTCCTGTGAATCTGTACAAATGTTTGTTTTTTAACAGAATAAGATTATATAAAGTGGGTGGAACAAATGCCCTATACATGGGTGGAAAATTCACGTAAAATGAATTTTTGCCATAACATTTTGGTCATCAACTGGTGGCGAATTATCTTATGCACTGTATATTGGAATTATTCAGAAGTTGTGCTGGCCGCCAACACTCGGCACTCTTAAAGTTGCTTGTTACTACGATAGAACTATAGTACCTATAGGCTGATTGGTCGGACACATGGTGATGACGGATTTAGGTTACAAAGTGCTAAATCCCATTCCTCATTCCATCCAGAGGTTGTCGTAAGATCCGACAAAAGGAAATGGTAAGGCTGCAAGAGAGGAACATCTTGATACGAAACCCTGTGCCAATCCGTCTGGCCAGCGTGGTACATTGGGTAAATTACTCTCCACGTAATGGGAGGGAGCCCGACTCAATACTGGGTCATTTATGGACTGAAACGACGACTAATACGTCGATCAACCAGAGAATGAAGAAAATCGGAATAAGTTTAAAAAAAAAACAAATCATTTTTAGATTCAGTCTTTTTGTCCTGCATTCAATCTACGTGAAAGGGTTTTTTATTTTTATTTTCCAGATTTAATCCAGGAACGGACATATTCTTACATTCTACGACCAAAATTAATGAAGTAGGATGTCTTAATGTCAGCAGCCCATACCATCGTGAGGGTGTCGTAAGAGACGACAAAATAAACGCAAACGTCTTACACAATGTCAGCAGCCCACGCCATCTTGAGGGTGTCGTAGGAGACGACAAAATAAACGCAAGGGACATATAACCGAGCCGCAAGAAAAGGCAAACCTGATACAAACCCAGTGCCAGCGTTTCCCTCCATGAAATTGAAGGAATTTCGGCTAAGTAGTGGGTTATTTATATGCTGAAATGATGATATTAACAACACGCCTCATATGACCCGATGCTGATTCTATTTTCCCTCTATTTCATAACATCATCATTTCAGCTGCTGGAAATAGGCCTCCGCAAAGGGTGGGGACGAAGGCCCGTCCTGGGCCGCCCGCATCCATCGTTTTCCGGCGACCTTAACCAGTTCGTCGGTCCACAGTGTGGGAGGCCTACCAGCACTGCGCCTCTATTTAATTGAAGGAAATTATGAATATGCCACGTGAGATGCAGCTAGCGTTAGCACTAGTTAGTTTGCTTGTACATTTACGCCTCGAAACTCTCAGAATAGTATGAGTTGGTGACACTTACATTATATGAATAGTATATCGCAAAAACGTACGTAATAAATTAATTATATCAGGTTTCTTATTTTCCAAGGAATAATTATTTATCTTAGCACTATTTTGTGTTGCACATAAGTTATCAAAGTCAGTTTCGCAGGTTACTATGTCCTATTTCTTTATTATTATTGCTCTTCTCCAGTAGCGTGAAAGCGTGATGCTATATTATCTTAAACAAATCTAGATCTCGAAAAATCTATCAATTGACACTTATTGAAAGTACGCCTATGTTCAAGAGGAGACTAAATTCAATTCTTCATACAACCCATTGACCAGTGACGCTAGATTTTTTTTATCGAAGACATATTGCCAATTTTCCAATACTGGTTTTAATTTTTAATTATTTAAGGCCGTACGCCCGTCATTTATTTTTAACGGATTGGGCGCGACATTTTTTTAGTAGTAGAATACAAAAAGTGTGTCAATACAAAAAAGGGAAACCATTTATGGCTAGAAGGGGGCTTGATATTATAAAGCTTTTTGTATTAATTCAATAGTAAATCGTTATTATTGTTGATACTTGTTTTATTAGGCACGTTGGTGCTCCGAGATCGTCCTGTAAAACTGTTTATTGAATTTGCAATAAGTGACTAACTGTGTATGCTAAAAAAATTTCTATTGTACATTAACTTAACAACTTGTAAAAAACATACATAAAAAATAATAAACATTCTTAATTACTCCTTTTATTAATATATTTTAGTTATTATGTTTTAAGGTTTACTTTTTTAAGTATTTGAAGGTTATTGATTTGATAGTTATATTATTTGTGCAATTTTTCTTTCTTCATATTTAAATCTAAAAATAAAAGCACCCTATATGTTGGAACCGACTTGCATACCATCACTAAACGCGGAAAAACAGATGATTAACAGTATATTTCACGACCACACAGCCGTCAACGTTAATTGTAAAACTTTTTACAATTATGAGTTTATGTCTCCTAGTGTAGACAGACACTCCCAAAGACCGCCATGCTGACAAAAACATGTTATTCGAAAAAAATGTGTCAATTGTTCAACCCGTATTCACGTTAATGTTTAATTTTCAAAAACTTTTCCACTAATTTGTGCAGCGTGGAGAATTTTGAATCCGACATTATACGAACCATATAGCCCCCAATTTTCAAGGCTCTATATTTAACGGTTTAGGCTGTGCATTGTTCCGACCCTCAGTCGGGCCAAAATATTTTATACAATAGAAGATCTAAATCTAATAATGTTAAATATTCATTTACGAGCAATTCGTATTCATTAGAAATTGATCGCAAAGCCAAAAAATCTTACAATCGCTTACTATTACAAGACTTATTCATTTTAACTTAAAATCTACTACAGAATACAATTCAACCTAATACCTACATAGTAACATTTTTTTTCTTGACCATTAACCGACTTCAATAACAATAAAAAATGAACAAAAAACGCGAAATAACCATTTTAAGATGGCACCGACTTTAAAAGATATTTTACAATATAAAAACGGTTAAAAAAAATAGAAACGAACACAAAATAAACATTAATTACAAAACGACATTGCCACGTTATTTTTAATTTAGAATTAAAAAAAAAAGTCACTTACCCATTTCTGCGATGTCTTCTTTATAATCTGCGGCCGACGAAAGGTTAGACACTGGTGGAACACCGTCGCTGGGACCAGATGGCGCACAAGTGGCCGCTGGGGACGAGAACCGCAGCTTTTATCCACGTGTTCGCCAGGTAATAGGCGAACAGGTGGGCGGAGCATTGTCGCAAACTAAGTCATGGAGTCGCCTTGTAAATGTAAAAAAGGCCTTATTTTGTCATCCTTTTTGCACATACATACAAAGTTATACACGAAACCATTGCCTACTTACTTACTTGGCTTAACGCGCCCTCTATATCACGGGGGAGGTCAATTATTACAAATGATGGACATCCATCCAACATCCAGCAAAGCCACATGTAGCTTAACCTGCAGAACGATTGAACTAAAATTATTTTGAACCTGTTTATTTCTTTCAGCAGTACGTACTCGCCGTAAGTAATCGCCAAAATAATGTAATACAATATTTTGACTGTAATACATTTATCAGAAATTTCAAACTAATGAGTCTGAACTGATAAAACTGAAACATATCACCTTCCCCTTAGGTTTAAGAGACAAATGGCTGCATTGTTAGTTTACAATATACAACCTGCTGACTGTTACAGATATTTTTTTGAGTATCCTTATTAGAAAGACTATGACAGATTGTGCTATTCACAGTTCTCTTGATGCTATTCACATCTAGATGTTAAAACAACTAGATAAGACGGCAGCCTTGCCTTCTCCTTTACGAATTGTTCCGTTTGAGTTTGAGACCCTATAGTTTTCGCTGTCCGATTTAATACACTTGGCATCACAGCACATCGCGGCTGCTTTGGTAGCAGCCTTCAACACGACGTCATTGCTATTCGGGGAACAGATTTTGAAGTATCAATCAATGCAGTCTTCATGAAGTTATAATGTCACTGTGTTGCTACGGCGTAGCCACAAGCGTAGCCGAAAGACCCCTTGCGCTACGAGTTGTAGCAAATGTAGTAATGAAAGAAAATGCATGTTTGTTTTAACTAATTTACCACTGTATTGATGATAACCAGCCAGACGAGGTGTTATGTCTAACTAGGGGTCGCAGCGCCTATCCCCCGATAGTTGTAGTCGGGGATATCTTAAACTTCCGAATTGCTCTTGAAATTTCGCTATCGTGGTGTAGGAATTGTTCGTAATTATCGCATTTGTAGGCGATATTTCTTGACGCAATTAGTGCATATTTGTGTAAAGTATGTAGCATGCGGTCGCTACAAACCTATTATGATGGATGCTCGTATAGAAATGCTTTGAAAAACACACAGGCGACCTATAGACGCACAACATCGGTGCGAATCAGTGACTTGTCAATCAGAAAATATCCATATTCATCTTTCTTCGTCTCCCCATGCTCGACGGTATTATCGGTGTTTGTTATTGCGTAAACCGGTTTGAGAAATTTCTAAATCTTGGGCCGGGTGCGGAATAATTTATATTCATAAATAAAAAGTAAGTGAAATGCCTAATATTGAATAATGTTTCTGTCAGTAATATTATAACCCGGAGAGCATTGCCGAATATTGTGTAACCAAAATAACGTGCAATTTGATTTTATCAAAAATATTATTTATAACGCACTGATGGGACAGAATGATAAGTGAATAAATACTGGAAATCTATATCTATTGGAGCTGTTATTTATGATAGATTTACTCATCACGATATCTGTGGAACCATACGACCTAGAGACTTGAAATTTGGTAGGAATATTCTTTTCACCGAGTAGAGGTCAGCTAAGAACGTATTTTACGAAATTCCAAAAAAAGGGGGTAGTTAATTATTAGGCAAAACAACGTTTACGTGTAGCTGTTACATAATAATCTCCTTCTTCTATTTAAATATATATATATATGTGTGTGTGTGTGTGTGTCCTCGCCTGTATGTCCTTTATAGAATAGTAAACTATGCATGTGGTGATCTTGAAGAAATGTGTGTCGGTTGAGCCCATGAAGGAATCTAAACAAAAAGAAAATGAATATGTAATTCACCATCACAAGTCCTCTGGTTTAACGAATACAAGTCCTCTGAACGAAAACAAGTCACACAAGTCCTCTGGTTTAACGAACACAAGTCCTCTGGTTTAAACAAAGACTTGCCTGACCCCTAATCGAACTGGGGTCCAGAGGCGGCACCCTCTAGACCAGAATTGATGACTATACATTGATTGTGTTGTGAACTGAATTGTGAATGAAATCTTTCATTCCTTTGTTATCAGACATATAAAATCATACATGCATACCTATTACCTGCCCGTAGTGATTTGTATGCTTCATACTGGGTATTTGATACAGGCTCGCCTAGTGATGAGGCAACGGAAATTTCCATAAGTTGCTTTCATCGAAATGTCAATCAAATTAGTAATAAGTCTGTATATCAGGTCGTAGCGGATTGAGTTTAGACAACGCCAGGCTCTGCTGGATATCCATCATGACCATCAGTTGTGTGTAATATCTTAACTCCTCCGTGCTTTCGGGAGCACGTAAAGCCGTACGTCTCGGCAGCCATTTTACCATCTATGGCAGTCGTAAGCAGTAGCGAGGACTGGCAGCTGATTCCATTCAGCTCCATAATCAGTGAAAACGAATGAAAACTGAATGAACCGAATGACCGAATGAACCATATGCATAATGAAAAAATCCATGGTAGTACCACTGCTAGTCCGCCCATAAATAACCTAGGCCCTCTCCCATTACGTGGAAGGCACTGCCTTCCACGTAATGGGCCCACTGTACCACGCTGGCCAGATGGGCTGGAACAGGGTTTCGTAGAAAGTTTTCATTCTCTTTCGGCCTTATCACTTCCTTTTGTCAGCTCTTACGTCACCCTCCGGATGGAATCGGGTGGTGACACTGTGTATTGTAAATCCGTCACCACACCAATCAAATATTACTAAGCTTGTGTGATATTAATTACGGTACCGTCTAGGTGCTCATTACCGACGGAACACGCCTATTGTAATTAAAAATTGAATCCTACACATGTCGCAGTCACCATGTTTTATATTTTGGGAACATGTCACGCGAACAATTAAACCTTAAAAGATAGAACACAGATATGCCAGTCGCCCTATTACCATTGGAGTCTATGTTACGTAATTCAAATTTGGTTCGGAAAAACAATAGTCGATCGTGATACCGACAAAGAAGAAGAAGATTATACTCGTATAGGGAGGCCAGCCTACTACTACCCAGCCCATAAATAAATATAAATAAATAAATATAAATATCCTTGGACATTTCACACAACGCCATCTCGTCCCAAGCTAAGCAACTTAATGCTTGTGTTATGGTAACGAGATGGATGATAATCTACTTATATAAATTTTTTTTTGTAAATACATACATATTATAGATAGAAAACACCCAGACCCGGAACAAATACTTGTAGGTCTTACAATTTTTCTTCCGTGCAGGGATCGAACCCGCGACATGCTGCACAGCACTTCTGAGTCACCACGTCAGGCCTCCTCCCCTTAAACCCACCATTTAATAAGCCTCCTGTGCCACGCTGGCACAGGAGGTTGAGCATAATGTGACTAGAAGATACCAAATGTCCCATGACGAATCACATATTTAATAAATATCTCGGCTACTGAACTTAAATAACCATTCAAATTATACACAGTTATCAAAACAATATTGTAATGCAATGTTATAAGGTTTCTAGGAATACTGAGAGCATTATTATATCGCAATCTTAGACATTCAACATTCTATTTCTGTGATTGACAGTAGATAGACACGTAGTTATGACTACTATTTTTAAATTATTCGTTTGGTATTTTTTATTTCACCTTTCTGCCGCTAGCTACCATGAACAGTACAGAGGTTGGTTATTTTATTAATTCTTTCTCAAATAATTTTTAATTAAGAAAATAATGGAAGTGAAATTCTACGTCACAAAAACTTTGTTAACGTCTGGAGTCTAGACCGATACCTTTCACTTTTTATAATATTTTAACAACAAAATATATATACAGTAACAAAATATATAAACTATAAAATATATGTTTTAATAGACACGCATTGTTATTTTTACTTACACTTACACCTACTTTTTGAAAGCATAAATGTCTTCACTATCACTACATATTATAAAACAAAGTCGCTGTCGTCTGTACGTCCCTATGTATGCTTAAATCTTTAAAACTACGCAACGGATTTTGAAGCGGTTTTTTTTAATAGATAGAGTTATTCCAAAGGAAGGTTTATATGTTATATACATATAGTTGCACCGGTGCGAAGCCGGGACGGGTCGCTAGTCTTTATATAAAAGAAAGCATAAATCTTTAATTATAACTTTTAGATTCTGGATGTTATGTATGTAAGTTAATAACTGCACTTTATTGATCTCCTCGTTCTTGGACGTCACATACCTCGCAATATAAGAGTTACAGTTTAAAACTAAAACGTCTGAAGGATTTTTAATAAAGATATAGTCTCTTGACAGTTCTGATCGTGCTCTTTTATTTAAATCCCAACGTTTCAGACACTGTAGTGTCCGTGGTTTAAATACAAGAACACGATCAGAACCGTCAAGAAATCATTTCCTGCAAAGATCGTGAAAACCTAAGACATCATTAATGAGATAGTCGCTCGAGAAGCCGATGCCTAAAAGTTCACCTATATATGAACACGTGTACAGCGTAAATCAAGCTGCACTAATTTTTATTGTTGCAGTTCCTCAGATTGTTACAGACAAGTGGGAGTCGTACATTTTCAACAATAAAGAGATTTTAGTTCAAAATCTTCCCGTGAGTTGGGAGAACGCGAAGATTATGTGCAGGTGAAGAAAAGTCTTTTGTTTCCCCACATCTGTCAGCAACAAAGGCTATTTATTTTCAGTAACTGTATCGCAAACATTTTAAAGTCAGTACGTTTAACTATAAATTAACAATTTCTTTGTAAGTACATATCAACATTAAAAATCTAATAATTAAGTATTATTCTAAAATTAAAATAATCCAACTTCAGCCACGACATTTTTTCTGGATGCTTATATTCCATCCTTCCAATTCATCATAAGGTTGTCGTAAGACCCGACCTAGTCACAAGAGAAGGACAACTAGATACGAAACCCTGTGCAATGAAGGCTTATCTCCATGTACCTGGAGGAGGCCCAACTCAACAGTGGGTCATCTATTGACTGAGTAGTAGTACATATATGCCTATGTGGTTATAAAATCTCTCTCGTACGTTGCGTCTTTGAATCCAGTCCATTTTTAATGTTACGTAATTCTATCATATTTATGTGCTTCTTAATAGGGGCTACCATAATGGAACCTTAGCAGTACTTGATACAAGGGACAAAGCGGAATTCTTAGCGGAAGCGTTGTCAGAGTCACAGTTCGGTGAGTACCTTATCTTATTACAAATCAAAGTTCAAAGGAACCCACAAACCAATAAATAATCCATTGCGACACCGAGCCTTTGACTAAAGGTCCTTTAAGGACCATTCACCGACGTGGAGAAGGCCAGTATGGGGTGTGTGAGACACTGGTGCACCAATCAATAATGAACGGCGCCCAGTAAACAACACCCCACTACCTCCCCCTCTCCCTCCTCCTCCCGAGTGCATCGCCGCCTGCCGACTGTGTCTCCACGGAGTAAAGGCAATTAGCCTACCACACACCCAAAGCCAGATGGGATGGCACTGAATTTAACTTGTTTCGAACATTCCTATTTTTTATTGACAGGGGTAAATTCCATGACCTTTTGTTAGTCTAGGGGTTGGATTGCGGGTCCCCGGTTCAATTCCGAGGTCAGGCTAGTGACTCTGCCTAAGCCAGAGATACTTACTACGTAGAGGCCCGAGTGTCATTTGCGTTCGTAAATTATGTGTTTGTAAAGTGTCCCGCAATATAGGTTACATAAAGAACAGGACAGTAGGGTTTTAAAAAAAAAGTACCAGCGTGTGAAACTGGTCCTCCTCTCTGTAATTAGGACGGTAAATGGAGGATGTTTAGTGTTCACCCATACCCACTAAACATCCTCGGTGTACCGTCCTGCGCGTGCTGCCCCGTGAGTCCCGACAGTAGCTCCATACGACGTGAAGTTATACTACTTTTATGTCAGAGCTTTGTCTGTCTTCTTATTTTAGCCACTTCGTTTCACGAGATGTTAAGTGATATTACTTACTTACTTCTCAGCCCATAAATGACCCAATGCTGAGTCGGGCTTCCTCCAAAAACATGGAGGGTAAATATCCTACTGTGCCACGCTGGGCTGACGGTTTATTATCAAGTTTTCCTTCTCTTGCTGCTAGGTTTTCGGCCTTAACATTTCCTTTTGTCGGCTCTAACGACACCCTCAGGATGCAATAGGGTGGCGACACTATACATTCTATAGTATGCATATTTAAATACATATACTAAGTAAAAATATTTGTTCAAAAGTTAATTTTCGAAGCATTCACAAGTAACCGTGTCTACCACATAACCTGTATATTCAATTCTAAAGAATATTTGGTCAGTGTAGTTCTAACTTCGGTGTGGGTCGGCGCTCGTCGTGACTCGGCTGAAGACCCAGCAGGGTACCGCTGGGGCCAGGGCCTGGAGCTTCGGAGGACGGCGCTGGATGTCCTTGACTCGGAGAAAGACGGCAACTTAGATCGGCATTTTCCTATGGTATGTAGAAAGTATGAAAAATAAAATGACCCAGTACTAAGTACCAATAAAGTAAAGTAAAGTAAGGTACTCTTCCATTGAACTTGGTTTTATATCTGCTTTGTTCTAAGCACGTGTGCAGGCTGTAATTAAAAATTTTAAACGAAAAAGATACACTGTTTAAATAAGCGTAGAAAATTCGATAAACAAATATCGCACTTTAGGAAGAATCAAAATATGGGTAGTGACGACTCATGCCAAATCCGAGAATTTGTCAGCAGCAATGAACTAAACGCTACACAAAATTGATTTATTCAAGTGATTTTTCATTAAGTGACAAGTAAATAGGACCCAAGAGGGAGTGCATTATTTTACATATAATATATTGTATTTATTTAATTGTGTATGTTCGTGCAAGTGGCTCAATCGCACACACGTGCCAGTTCCGGACATGGGAGCAGACTGCGTGGCTTTGGAGCGAGTCCAACATGACAGTCCAGTGTTCCTGGACCTGCCGTGCCATCTGGAGAGGCCCTTCGCCTGTGAGAGAGGTAAACAGGTCTTCAAAAACGAATTAATCTACTCGTACAATTTAGTTCATTTAACTTTTTTAAAGTCTCATCATCATCATTTCAGCCAAAAGACTTCCGCTGCTGGACATAGGCCTCCCCCAAGGATCTCCGCAAAGGCCGGTCCTGGGCGGCCCGTATCCGTCGTTTTCCGTGTGGGAGTCTACCAGCACTGTGCCTTCCGGAACGCGGTCGCCACTAGAGGACTTTTCTGCCCCATCGGGCGTCGATCCTTCGAGCTATATGCCCTGCCCCCTGCCACTTAAGTTTGGCAATCCTGTGGGCTATGTCGTTGACCCTGGTTTGCCTGCGTATCTCCTCATTTCTTATTCGACCTTGCAAGGAAACTAAAGAATATCCAACGATTACTGAAAGCCGCCTGAATCGCTTTGGAAATATTATTATAGGAAAATCTATATTAGTCTGAAATCTGAGACATTTCATCTCTCACCAAGTAAAACCTACTTGGTGTGAGATGAAAGAAAAATATGAAACTGTATTGTAACAAGTGTTAAAAATACATGAAATGACGTCCGCAAAGACCCGTGGGCTGCAACTTTCTTATCAGACTGCATTTCTATCAATGACACCTCTGCTCTGGTGATATAACTTCCATGGGCGGCGGAAAGAGCCAGCAGGCGGGCAGCATGCGTGAGCGACACTTCATAGAAAGGTATCTAGTACATTAGAAGCTTGCTTCTTCAGATGCGCGGGACGAAGTTCGCGTGACTGAGGTGCGGACTGTGAGGTGCCACAGTGGCCTCTACCATGTGTTCGATGGTAGGATGAACTGGAACCAGGCCGCGGCTTACTGCGTCCTTAGAGGCATGACGTAAGACACATTCCGTCACTATTTTAAATTAAGAATTAATAAACGCAAAGGTGTTTAGTCTTTTTTCTTTATTACCGAACACAATATTTGCTGGCAAATTTTTAATAAAATAAATATGAATCGATTGAAGATGTGTTTTAGTCCGTGCGGTGACGGATTTATAATACATACTGTCTCCACCCCATTCTACTCTAAGAGTGTCGTAACAGCCAGTCGGCTGTTACAACACAAGGAAATGTCATGGCCGTTAACCTAGCCGCAAGAGAAGTAAACCTTGGTACGAAGCCCTGTGCCCGTCTGGCCAGCGTGGCAAAATAGGCTAATTACGCTCCATCTAACTGGCAGAGGTCCGACTCAACAGTGGGCTAATTATAGACTGAGTAGTAGTAGTAGCAGTAGGAGAAATAAGATTAATACAAATTTATTTATGAAATTAACCGCCTATGTATGTACCACGTTACATGAAGCATTTAATTAATTAAATAAATAAACATTTCGGTTCGAGTATTTGGACATTACATTAAATGCGGATGTTGTAACACTTTTTATTTATTTATTATTTAATTAATCGTGACACTATATAAGTAAATCAGCACAAATTACGGTAAACGGTTGGCGCAGTGGTTGAGCGATCGACTGCTGCGCAGCATGTCGCGGGTTCGTTCCCCGCACGGAAGAAATATTTGTACGACCTACAAGTATTTATTCCGGGTTTGGATGTTTTCTATCTATAATATGTATGTATTTACAAAAAAAAATTATATAAGTAGTTTAACATCCATCTCGTTACCATAACACAAGCATTAAATTGCTTAGCTTGGGACGAGATGGCGTTGTGTGAAATGTCCAAGGATATATATATATATATATATACGAGTATATATCGTCCCCGTAGAACTTAAGTTGCTGATAGCTTAATCAGCAACTTAAGTTGAAAATGGCAGAACATTTTTCTAAGACTTAGTTACTTCTTCCTCTAGCGAGACGATATATATATATTTAATAATACAAAATATAAAATGTGTTTGATCGGCATGTTAACATGGATTGATTATTTTCAGTTTAGCAAACATCGGATCGTTCAAATGTTTGAAAAAATTGGGTATGACGATGCTGAAGAACCGACCAAGTAAGTTTTTGTACTTAGATGTTTACGACTATTACAAATCTTTAGAATTCCTTGTCAGCATTATGCATTAAGTACTCCGAACAATAGCAATTTATGCATTGGGTATACGGCAAGAAACGCTTATAGCAAGCCCAACCGTCAATTAGAAATATGTTGTCTTACCAATAAATAACTAATAAGGCAAACTAAAAACAGGCAAAAATAAAAACGCCACTTGTTATCATTTTTGTAAACGACACCTCTGCTCTAGTTTTATGCAGTATTGCGCGAGCAGTTTACAAACATGAAATTTACAAACAATTTGTGTTGTGGCACCCACACGCGAATAAGTGCCTCTGGTGGGTGCAATTTCTCGATTGGGCGTCGATGTTCCTTTTTATCAGGAAAACATTACTTGATGAATTTCCATAGAACTTACAAATTAATGACAAAAATACATAAATGTCTTAAAACTAAAAAATATAACTACTTATGAATATATAACAAATTATAAGAAAATAAAACTAATTTAATAGATTGGGCGCATGCGGTAACGTGCCTAAAATACTGGCAGCATTTCCCCTTTGTATGGCCAGGCTTATCCGCTGGCCGAGGAAGCTGCCAGCTTACGGGTCGCCTGCCACCTATATAAATTTTTTGCTTAGATTTTTATAGAGGCCCACTGCGTAAGGATTTCTTATTCATATTTTAAAATTATAAATAATGTAAATTTATAACGCCCGCTGTGAAATTACTTGCAGAAATTATTTGATAATCGCACCATCGGAATATGCAGGAACAAAAAGGTTGTCTTAGTTTCAAAAAAATCAGTTTCAGACATCTAATAATGGAGTTAGTTTCTCAATACCTAGGATGCATACAACTATTTTTTACAGGGTCTTTCAACAAGGACGGGTCGATTAGAAGAGAAATTAAATAAAACCAACTGTATAAGAGATATTAAAGAAATTATTTTTTAATTTGAAATGCATATTTCTGCCATTATTTAAGAAATAAAGTGAATGACCATAGACAACACCTTTTGTTCGCAGACTGGGCTACAGAAAGTTTCGAAGAGGACCCCGATTTTAGCCGAAAAATCATCTTTAGCGACGTGGTCCTTGTTGAAAGACCCTTTAGAATAAAAAAAATATATTTTATAAGTTTTCGGTAAAACCTCAGGTATACTTAGTCAAAGTACTGTACAGGTATTGAAAATGCGTGGATTGGTGCCAAGGGTTCTTTAGGCAAGTGGACGTGGCTAGACACGGGGCTTAGTGTCTTCCAGTTGCCGGCCTACACCGACGCGCAGCCAGGTTCCTGGCCTCCAATGAGGTGAGACTTGATAAATGATAAAATTTGCATGAAAGTTAGAAAAATAAATAGAACAGCCAGGGACTTCATGCTGAGTCAAGAAGGTGTATGAGTTCCCCGGATCTCCTTAGTAAATAGGATGAAAAGACAGTGTAATTTATGAATAAAATGTAAATTCTTTTCGGCCGATTCTATGGTCATGGTGTCGTACGTAGCCACTAAATGTAAACATGCAGACAACCGCAATAGAAGGAGATTCTGTGGCGATCCGGTCCACGTACGCAGCGTAACAGTAGGCAAAATCCACCATGCCGCCCTAGCCCAGGCTGCGGACGGTTGGGTCGGGGATAGCCCACCGTCCGCCGGTATAGCCTACCGCGAAGGTGTGACGTCCAAGTGCGCGGGACGTCGCACGGGAGAGGGTGCCCGAAGGGGCTGCCGCCTGCGGCCCACGGTAGCAACGTACGCGGTACCCGTGGCCCGCGTGAGGGCGGGTGTCGGCGCACGGCGGGTTATTTTAGTGGGTGAGGGCCCCACACTACCCCGAAGTAGTTTTTCCCGCCAAACCAAAAAAAAAAGGTAAAATCCACCGTGAGTTTGGGGAGGCTCGACTGAGCAGAGTTGAGATAACACTTGTGTGTGAGTGTAGGGACAGGACAGCGGTGAAGCAGAGCGGCTGCCTCCAGCTGGACAGGCATTCAGCACATCCACCCGTCTTTCTAGAAGCCCGTTGCGAGCGACGTATGCCCTTTATATGCTATCAAGGTACGCACGATATTTGCATGTGTAGGAAGATTTATTGATTCAAACCGGCTTATATGCTTCTCATTCCTACATACACAAATTCCTTTACTAGATTAATCTATACTTTTTAGACTTAGTTTCTCACCAAGTACTTCGTAGTAGATAATTAACTTCACTTTAAGATTAATGGCAATTATGGTATAGTGACAAAATATATCGCAATATACTAAGAAAGAGGAGATCATTGTGCGTGCGTGCGTAACGTGTATCGAAAATTTAGTAACTGGCCACTGTACTAAAAGAATCGAAATAAAAACGAATTCTAAAGACTAATAACTTATTAAAGTGTGTAGGTACATCTGAATAAGTAGGTAGCATCAATAGAGTTAGATAGCGAGGAACCTATTATGTTGAGTGACTTACAGGGCAAATTTTAGCACAAGCAATGTAATATCTGACCTCTTCATCTGTCTGTCCCGGCTGCCATTCTGCCATCTATAGCAGTTGTTACACGTAGTCAGTAGCGTGAACACTGACGGCTCATATAATTATCCGTTTAATTATCGCTCCATGTAAATGGTAGTTAGCCAAATCATGCTTGACCAATGACTGCTAAGTCTAAGTCCCAGCAGCAGAGCACCCTGTGAAGTTATGTTTAAATATATATATAGGTTATAGGTAAAAAAATATATTTTATTTCATCTCAATTATTTACGTCGTAGTTGTTCGCCAAATAGGTCACCCCTTTAAAAATAAGGTAAATTCGAATAAAAATAGTATTTAATTCCGTGGTTCTTCTCAGTGACAGTCACATTTGACTGGGAAAATCAGATCAACTTTTTCGATTTGATACATCACTACATAGTACTCGTATAAAACAAAGTCGCATTATTCTGTCCGTCCCTATGTATGCATAAATCTTTAAAACTACGCAACGGATTTTAAAGCGGTTTTTTTTAATAGATAGATTCAAGATTCAAATTCAAGGGGAAGGTTTATAATGTATAACCCACCCACGCTTTGCACGGGCGAAGCCGGGGCGGGCCACTAGTAGACAATATAACATAGCGTGTTCTAAAAGCTTTTGCAATAATACACTAAAACCATGTTCTATTTACAGGAGTGCCTGGGTTAAAATCTCCAATAGCGACACCTAGTGATGACACATATTACTACGTCCTTGTTAAACAACTCCTGTATTGGCAGCACGCCTATGAAAATTGCATTAAAATGAATGGAACACTCGCTTCTCCCGATAATAATGATATTTTGATTCAACTATTGTTGGCGATGGGAGAAAATAAGGAGCAACGTAAGTTTGCGCAATAGCGCGTATCTAATCCATCACAATAACGCCATCTGGTATAGAGTTACAGAACTGACAAATCTGTGACATCTTGTTTTTCATATTCAGGGTGGTTTTCATATACATCTTGGTTTTCATACCAAACTCGGTATCGTAATAAATAAAAAAATTGTTAATATAAAAATGTAAAATGTGAATATAAACTGCTGTGATAAATTAAAGGAAGAAGGTGTATTTTTCTTGTCGGTAAAGCGATGCCATCTGATGACCAAAAATTGTCACTATAGTAAGAAAACTTAATGAGTACACAGATTACTATGTTTGTGGGATAATAATCACAATCGGCAAATGGCTGTTGTATTTATCGTACCAATGGAACATCGATTTTGCAAAACAAACTGCTCCTTTTGGCAGACCCTGTGCCTTCACTACGGGTGTCAACTTTGTAACTTTTCAGCTGTGGAACACATTTGGATATCGGGCCGCCTGAACATGTCCAAAGATGTGTTATCCGACGCTGTTACATACGCATGGTACAACCCCACTACCGGCAAAATAATCCCTGACCCGAAAACTGCTAGCGAAGCTAATGTTCCAGTTTACGTATGTATTTTGTAGAAACATTGTAGGAACTTGACGCCTTGCTTACATTTTCTAGGTATTATAATATTAACAATTTAAAATGAGCCATCTTGTGATGAGTTCCAGAAGCATCTCGTACATTAGTTCTATTTCCGAATTATGTACTTGTAATGGTGGTACTTCACTTCGCCATTCTTAAGCATGTTTGCCATATCATGTTTGTATATGTCATGTGTGACATTTATGAGCAGTATGAATAGAACATTGGTCAAAAAATGCAAAGACGCATAATGCTTAGGCGCATTATAGAGCACATATATATCGAATACGACTAGGAATGTGAAGTGCCAGCTTAAGATTTGTTACCAAACCAAACAACAAAAATAAACGATTATTATCTATACTCTATACTAATATATAAAGCTGCAGAGTTTGTTTGTTTGTTTGTTTGTTTGAACGCGCTAATCTCAGGAACTACTGGTCCGATTTCAAAAATTCTTTCAGTGTTAGATAGTCCATTTATCGAGGAAGGTTATAGGCTATATTTCATCAAAAGAATTAGGGATCCGTATGAAAATTGCGATTTTGTAACCCAAGGTGTAAAATCGAAAACCTATTTATGCGTGCGCTGCAAAAACGATTGACAATAGAACAAAATGAAGTACTACGAATTTGTAGGTCTTATTAAAATCTACAAAAAAGTCCGCGAGAGCACATATCTAACTATCATAGTTTAGTCACAATAACCACTTTTATATTCATAAAAAAAAATGCATAGAGATAAGCACGGGTTCGAAGTCCACGCGAGCGAAGCCGCGCCCAAAAGCTATTTACATAATATAATGATAATGAAAACTTCTCAGTTCTCATTCTGTTCGCTATTCGTGGGCGCACTTTACATTACGTTTTTACTGCCAAGAAACGCAGTGTATGGCTGGAAATACAATTATTCAAAATACAATTTTGTGTACAAGGACATTAAAGACCATTGGTTGGATATTTTGTTTGGTAACAAATCTTATGCTGGCACTTCCTACACATACCTATTCATTTTCGCTACTCGTATTCAATATATGTGTGCGCTATCTATTTACTAGCAGCATTCTTATGAGGTTCCACAGATAGCTAGTGAGAGTAACGCTTAACGTTACATTCCTAACTTGCAGGTGCCGCCATGGCTGGACGAGGAGTTCACCACAGACAGCTCGTGTTTGAACCTTGACAGACAAGACCACCTTGTCGGCCTCGTGTATGGCTTGCCGTGCGACACACCTCAATATTCCGTTTGTGTCATAGGTAGGCCTTCACTCTATAGACCAAGTATAAGAAACGTACACAGTGACTGAAGATACACTTCATCTCACGCCGTTTTGCAATCGGTGATCATCACTTAGCTTAGCACGTGTTTTGTGTTTGACGTGCTATGTGTGTTCTTGACTTTCCTGCAATCGTTTGTTTTGAAGAGTATCTATGTAATTTTTTTTTTCTTTATTTATTTAAAAGAATTTTTTACTTGCGTAAAGACCAAGAAATACTTCACGAAAATGACCACACAGTGCACATAATGTAAATTTGTACACTGTATGTGTTTTACAATGTAATTGTGCTTTTACTTAATCATGTCGTTTTTAAAGTATTTTTAGGATATCTTGTCATTTCAGCCCATCAATGATCCACTACTGAACCGAGTCTCCTCCAAATTCATGGAGGGGAATTAGGTTTGGCACAGGGTTTGTACGAAGATTCCCTCCACTTGCGGCTAGGTGATTGACAAATTCGGGAATAACGGAATCAATACGGAAACACTCTTAATAGTTCGACAAGTTTATTGCGACTGAGTACCCACACCATATTTATAATATTTGTTCGTTTCATACCGCCACTAACCGATACATTACACCTCCGCGCTTATTCTAAAGTATAACAGTTACAATTACTAGTTACTTATACAAATATTTATTTTAAAAGTATTACAAGTATACGTGGTACGTTTATTGAACATGGAATCGAACTACGGGTTTTCGAATCCTTCTAGGACGTTCTTCCGGAATTGACGGCGGACATTCTGGTACTGGCCCATTACAATATTCGTCTACATTTTCTTTACTGGTTTCGCCTACTCCTGGCGTTGCCGTAACACTGGGCTCCGTCGTCAAGTCCGGGGGCAGAAACGTATCCGTACTATTGCTAGTACCCGTGACCGCGTCGTCCAGGATGACGTCATCAGAACACGCTATATCCGACAACCTTGACCTGCGCTTAAGGTGGTCTATATGTTTTCTATCTAGTCGACCGTCACCGCTATCCACCATATACTCCCTATCACCTGCCCTAGCCTGTATCACCCCCTTAACCCACTTATCGCCCTTCGCGTAATTCCTTGACCACACGGTATCACCGTTATCTAGAATGCGCACTTTACCCTCCGTGCCGTCCACCCGGCGGTTTTGCAAATCGTGGACGCGATCTTCTAGTGCGCGATTTCCGCGAATTAAATCCAAGCGACAACGCAGGCTACGCCTCTGCAACAGCATCGCTGGGGTTTCTCCTGTAGTACCTTGAACAGTATTTCTATAATTTAACAAAAACGATTGTAAGTAGGCATCAATATCTTTATTATCCCGGTAAGCCTTTTTAATCGCCGTTTTACATAATTTCACTGCGTTTTCAGCGGCTCCGTTCGATGCTGGATGATAAGCTGGTGAAAATAATTGGCGTATTCCATTGTTGTTTAAAAACTTACGATACTCCTCACTGGTGAATGGGGGGGCCCCGATCCGAAACTATTTCAATCGGAAGTCCGAATCTGGCGAATATACTTCGTAGAACCTTAATGACTTGAGTAGCATTAGTACGGGTCATTTCGAAAACTTCGAGCCATTTAGAACTGGAGTCTATCAGGATCAAAAAGGTTTGCCCTTGGTACGGCCCCAAAAAGTCAATGTGCAACCTACTCCAGGGTTGCGCGGAGAAGGGCCACGGCTGCGGCGGTGCTCGCGGTGGCGCAGGTGCTTCTATCGCGCAAGTTTCACAGCGGTGACACAGTGATTCTATGTCGTTATCTATATTTGGCCACCACACGTAGCTTCGTGCCAATGCTTTCATTTTTACGATACCGGAATGACTACTGTGCAACTGTTTCAGTATTGTTTCCCGAATAGTCGGGGGTACGACCATACGGTATCCCCACATCAAACAACCGCAATCTATATACAATTCATTTCGTCTCGCGAAGTATGGTTTGATCCGCTCGTCTGTACAAGTTGAAGGCCACCCTGATTGGACATAAAGTATTATTTTGGTTAGTAAACTGTCACTCGAAGTGGCCTTTCTGATCACAGCATTCGTCACGGGCAAAAAATCTTCCACAAACTTAATATACGTCACCTCCTTATTGCCGTGGGAGCCAGATTCTTTAGTCGCTGGCGGCAGCCTAGACAAAGCGTCTGCACAATTTTTCTTGGATGACACGTATTCTATGTCATAAGTGTAGCCGGATAGCAAAATAGCCCAACGCTGTAAACGAGAAGCGGCCATAACCGGAATACCGACTTTGCTACCAAAAATGTGCGTTAGAGGTTTATGGTCCGTTCTGAGAATAAATTTCCGCCCGTACAGGTATTGGTGGTACTTCCGAACGCCAAAAACAATAGCTAGGGCCTCCCGGTCTATTTGAGAGTAGGCCCGCTCGCATGCGCTGAGCGAGCGGGACGCGTAGGCTACCGGCCGCTCGCCGTTCGGGGTCACGTGCGACAGCACCGCCGCCGCACCGACGCTGCTGGCGTCCACTGTTAGCACTAGAGGCAAGTGAGGCGAATAATGCATTAGTACCTCGCTAGACGTCAGCAACTGCTTGATTCTTTCGAATGCCTCCTCACATTTCTTGCACCACTCGAACCGGACATCCGCTCGTAATAGCCGATACAATGGGGCCAAAATGGTACTTATGTTTTTTACAAATTTCGCATAATACATAGTCATGCCTATAAAAGCTCTCAACTCTGACACGTTTCGGGGTGTTGGAGTGTCCACTATTGCTTTTATCTTGTCCGGGCACGTTCGAATTCCGTCTTTGCTAATAATATGCCCCAAATAAGTCACAGACTTAGCGAAAAAGGTACACTTTTCTTTCTTTACCTTCAAACCATGCGATTGCAATCGCTCAAAAACCTTATGCAAATTACGTATGTGCTCCCTAGTGTTTGACCCGGTTACTATTATGTCATCCAGGAACACACCTACATCCGGTAAACCGGCAAAAAGTTGTTCGAGACATCGTTGAAAAATTCCCGGACTCGAAGACAGACCGTAAACTAATCTATTAAATATAAACATACCCTTGTGCGTGTTTATTACGGTATATTTTTTTGAATCGTCCAGTTCTAATTGAGCGTATGCTTGTGACAAATCAATTTTACTATATCTTTCCCCCCCATGTAACCTGGCCAACAAATCTTCCACGCGGGGCAACGGATAACGGTCGACTTCGAGAACCTTATTCAAAGTGAGTTTGTAATCAGCGCAAATTCTAATGGTACCATCCTTTTTGACGACGGGCACGATGGGCGTGGCCCAGTCGGATCGCTCGACCGGCGTGAGCACGCCGTCGCGCACCAACTGTTCCAGCGCGCGCTCCACCGGCTCACGCAGCGCGTACGCCAGCGGGCGCGCGCGCAGGAACACCGACCGCGCGTCCGGGCGCACGTGCAGTCGCACCGGGCCGCCCGTGAACCGTCCCAGTCCGTCTTCGAACACCTTACAATATCTGGAACTGAATTCGGCTATGTTAAACTCATCGTTCGACAATAACGTTACACCGACAGTATCGCTACTGCTGCTACCTTTCCTTATACTAGGTATTTTAATATTTAATTCTGCCATCCATTGACGGCCTAGCAAAACGGTTTTGCCGTTTTTAATGACGTATAAATCTAACTCTTTACACTTATTTTTGTATCGAACAGTCGGTCTAAGTACACCCACGGGGCTCACCCGCTCACCGGTGTAATAACGAATTACTATATTACTTGGTTTCATACTTAATTCTTTGAAAAGATTTTTACATAAGTCGTAGCTAATACACGATATGGCACTTCCCGTATCACATTCCATATGAATATGTTTTCCTTGTACTTCTAATGGCAAGAAAATTGGTGGACATTGGGTAATAGATAATTGATTCATGGCTGAAATTATTACCTCCTCACTGCCTTCGCTGTCCGATTGCGCCGCCTCTTCTTCTATGTGATGAGTGCCCTTTACCAAGGGACACACCCGCCGCAGATGCCCCTTCCGATTGCACGCGCGGCACACATATCGCACAAACCTGCAGCCGGTCGTGTCGTGTGCCGCACCGCACGCCTGGCACTGCTGCTGCTGCTGCCGGTGACTCTGGCCACGTCTGTCCGGCTCGGGCGTTTGTCGTCCTTGGTCCTCCATCCTCCGCCATCTTTCCTTTCCTGATGGTGGAAGTCTTCGGATACTGCCACTACGAGGTCGCGCCCCCGTCATCGCCAAGCACTCGGCCGTCCTCCTGTTTGCCGTGTCTGCTGAGCGTTCCGAAACTTGCCCTTCCACTATCGCTGCATTCTGTTCCGCGGCTTCCATGCTGCTCGCCAGCTTATAGGCTCTGACGTAGTCCAGCTTATCCTCCGCAAACAGACGTTGACGTATCACCTCGCTGGCTATTCCGCAAACGAATTGATCCCGTATACTTTCTTCTAGCCACGTACCAAACTCACAGGTCTTCGACATCTTCTTTAAAACCGCTAGGTAATCTGCAACATTCTCTCCCTCTTTCTGTTTTCTTTGCCTAAATTTGAACCGTTCCGCCAAAATACTCGGTTTCGGTTGTAAATGTTTTTGCATGATGACCGTTAACTGTTCAAATGTTTTAGTACTGGGTTTGTCAGGAGTACAAAGGTTCACCAACAATTCGTAGCTCTCTGCACCCATCACAGTAATCAGTGTTGAAACATGTAGTTCACTTTTAATCGCATTAACGATGAAATAATGCTCCAAGCGTTCAACGTATAACGACCAATCGTCCGAGTGGACTTTGAACTCACTTATTTTACCGATTGACATTATCACAAGGCTTGAAATAACGTTTTTATATTTCTTCAACACTTAATGCTCACGCGAAAAGTCCAAATAATCCTCGTCGCCACTGACAAATTCGGGAATAACGGAATCAATACGGAAACACTCTTAATAGTTCGACAAGTTTATTGCGACTGAGTACCCACACCATATTTATAATATTTGTTCGTTTCATACCGCCACTAACCGATACATTACAGTGATCTGCCTCTTGCGGTGGTTTAATCGCCTCTTACGACACGTCATGGGTTGGTGACATTGTGCGTGCGTTCCAAATCCGCCACCACACCGATATCTACTACTTATAGCTTGGTTAACTCTGTGTCAATTAATATCAAAGCAAACGTTGCGATATCTTTCGCATTTTAAAACCTACAATAATCCGAATGTCGTTAGGGAAGGGAAGTTTACCGGCAATTAGGTGTTCGAGATCCGAACCACAAGTTATTCTTTTAACACGGGCCTGCGACACCTGCCCTGTCTGAATTACTGTTTTTTCTTTTCTTTGTTTCAGAAAAAACAACTAAACCAGTTGTGGCGGCATCGTCAGAAGGTTATGTGGCAATTTAACTCGCATCATTCTCAAGTCATCGGAATAGTCGTTGACTTATGACGGGGACTGAAGCAGCCATAAACAAACGTGGAATTCTTACTTATGTTCGAAATAAAATACTGTAATTACTTGTCTGTATTGTTTGTATAGTACCCGGCAAACATCTTAAGCAATAATTGCTGTGCTAGGGGAAAGTACGCGCATGTATTAACTGATCGCGTTGGTTTCGAGTCCCCTTTGTCATTGCGACAAAACTAGACTACACTCTAGCACTCGCGCAGTCCAGGCCATTGTCTAAGATGTTTGCAGGTACGCATACGGCTCGCCTGGTAGTAACATCAGAGTGGTGGGTGGGAGAAAGTTTCTTTCAAACCGCACTGGATGCCCCCCCCCCCCCCCCAATTATAAATGGTGCCAAGATAAAAAGGGTGCAATGGAAATAAGAATTAATGTTTTTATTCAAATTGATAGTGCTTTCCAATCATTTGATTATTGTCTGTTCACATTTAGTTGATCTCTGACATGGCCAAAACATCTACCATTTTGGTGTTTTCTTCCCAAGCATCATTTCGGTAACATGTTTAACCATATGTATTGTAATCGTGCAAGAGTGTACTCATCATGAAATCAGAGGCCCCATATGTTAAATCAGTCGACATATCAAATGTTTGGTTGGTTGTACACAGGCTTTAGTCACATGAGTAAATGAACATACAGAGACAGAGATTCAAACAACCACACCACGGTAGGTACATCACTACAAGTATGATGGGCTTGTGTGCGTGAGCACTGGCAGCTTGTCACATACGGAACAAAACTTGTTTATACTGGTTCAGCCTGTGTTCAAACAAAGGGCTCACTCAATTCAATTCAATTTTGAGCAAAATGTCATATCTTCTATTAACAACCACAATCATAATGAAAATATGGGAGTCATATATTTTTATTTTCATTTGGCTTAGGCCTGGCCAACCTGGCAGCTAGAAGTAGGATAGCTCTGAACACTATAGTCATCCAATCTAGATTTTTAATAAAAGAAAACAAAGATTGTTTTGTATTATCACATCTATTTAATTTATGTCATGAAAAACAAATACTCAGGCTACATCTGATGATTGACTTTTGGAATGTCCGCCACACATACAATTACCTACAATTAACTTAGAACATAATTGTTATTACACAGGGTGTAACTAAAGCTCCGAAGTAAAGGCATAGTGCCCACCTAACAGACCTTTTGTATACAAATAATTCTGATTTGAAGTATCAGGGAGAAATTAACATTTGTTTGTTGTTTCATCCAATTGTCATCACAAAATGCTTGTTGCATTTGATATGAACCATCTTGTAGTCATAAGTATTATTTAATTGTTAACATGTATATTTAATTGAAATTGTTCATTTTCCCGAATAAAATATAATTAAAATATGCACACAGCTTATTACATTTCTATGGTACAAGAAATATGTTAAAATTATCACTTAATTACAATTGTCTAACATTTTCCAATATAAGCCTAATTATAAGTTTGTTATTAGGTATGCACTTAGCTCTAATCAATGATTTCAATGAAAACTTCCATTTCGCTTCCTGCATGGTGCATCAGTTTGATCAATCCATCCAGAGTTGATGGCATAGCATTTACGAAATTTAGAATTAACTTCACGTAAACTTGTCTTCAGGAATCGTAAGTACTGTAAATAAGCCTTTAAACTGCGGTTCATGCCCAACAAGGCATTTAACTCATCTGATTCATCTTGCCCGGTAACCTTAAGAAAGAAAGATTGTTTATTTTATTTCATCTCAGCTTTAAATTCCTACTTGGGGGACCTACTTAAACGAAATTAAACTATTAAGCTGAAAGGCGAAAAACTGGCCATCCAAATCTGTATAAACATACATTTCATTTCATTTATCTGAATATATAAAATTAATCTAGGGTAGTCTAACTCTTGTCATTCCTTTTGTCGGCTCTTACGACACCCTCGGGAAGGAATGGGGTGGTGAAACTATGTATTCTAAATGCATCACCGTACAGACGAGGCCGATAACCTAGCCGCAAGAAAAGGAAAACTCAATACAAAACCCTGTGCCAACAGACGGCCAGCGCGGCACAATAGGCTAATTTACCCTCTCACTCACTAGTGGGTCATTTATGGGCTGAGTAGTAGTAGTAGTCTAGCCGACAGCCGAAGTTCCAACCAGGCAATCGATCCGTTAGCCAAATCTTTAATAATGCTAATGCAACAGTTTAAAACCAGATTGTGGTTTGTTACCTCTCGTTCAGAAGTGCGTGACTTCTTACTCGCCATATCGAACTCGTACACAAATAAGTAATTAAAGTAAATGCGAAATAATCCCAAAAATTATTTTAAATTTTGAATAAATAATAACCATAAAGTAAATTAAAGTTGTTTATTTTATGAAATTCAATTCACCAATCACCAGGCGGCCATAGACAGACATCATAATACCACAGAGTATATTAATAAATGTGACGGCGCGTCTATTAGAATACCTATAAATTGAATTTATAAAAGAAAAGGATGGTATACCGGAACGCCACCTTGGCAATACGGTACGTGTCGTTTATCGTGTTGAAGGAGGCGGAGCGGTCACTTGATCGGCACATGTAGTAAAAGTGATTATATTCTGAATATGAGTAGTCGATAATATTAAATAATGACATACATATTTATTGACAACAGGGCCATAATTATTATTTTTGTTACTCATTTTCAGAATCTATTCAATAGGCTACAAGAATAATTTTAATAGTAAAACTTCAATCAACACAAGTCAAAATATATTGAAACTTAACGGAATCAATATGGAATTAGGTTAATAGCTATTATGAAATGGTTGTAGGAATCATTTAATATTAGTGTACTAAGTAACTATCAAGGTATAATCAAAACCAGTCGAACTTTAACTCAATAGAATTAGAATAGGATCGCTTACAACCATTAGTATATATATATATATTAGTCCAGTAACTATCAAGACATTAACAACTAACTAATCTCTTCACAGATATTTCACAAAATTCAAACTATTAAATGGTCGATAGCACAGTGCGCGCGCTCCCATCCGATGTCAAGTATGAAATGTGTACGTATCATATAAATATCATTTACGTATCATCCCTTTTCTACATATTTCAAACATCCAGCTGAATGTCAAGCTAAAGTCTAACTAAAGACAGATTGCTGGAAATAAAAGGTAGCTTTAAAAAAAAAAACGTATCATCAAATCAAATACTTTATAAAACCGCCCTGCCTCCGTCGACTCATAGTTGCGCTAGCATGCGTACTTAGTTTGTGGTTCCGATAGATAGACCAACCTTTTCTTTCATAGCAACAATTTGTAGACGCGCGCGCCGCGTTTATGAAGGACATAATATACGCGCGCGAGTTCATGTCCATCCTGAGGAATGCTGTAATGCTGTTACATAATTAGTTATGGTAATGTCGTTATTAACTACCGGTTTAGTCAACAGCTGTCAATTTGGTTTATTGTAATCTAAGGTAATTTTGCAGACTATGAAATAAAATCAATGTGATAAATAATATTAATTAATATGGCCCGATGACATGTACTCGCGCGCGTATTATACTTTGCCAAAATAAACAGCATTTGGACAGATCACAATAGAGGCGAACTTAATTTAAAATTGATAATAAATCTATTTGATTATCGATAAATATTCCCATAGAATTTTTATTTGTTATGTTGCACATATAAGCAGTGTGGATTATAACAAAAAAAAATATGATATTACCATCATATATTTTTATATTTCAGAGTAAGTGATATTATTTTATCATATAAGCAGAGTTTCTTGCCGGCTCTTCTCTGCAGAGCTGCATTCTGAACCGGTGGTTTTATTGATTGACTTGGTAAAAGAACACTAATAAGTCAACTTGATTAAAATATGATGATTTGTTAGGTGGTACCTACATGCGATAAATCTGTTTTAAAGTGTTTTGAAGATGAATTTACTTGCTAGGTGACTGCTGTTGCTGGGGAGTAATCGTTGTTACTAGGTTAACGTGGCAGGAGGCTGTTGCAGACTCGTTGGCAAAGTTTCTCTCGAGTTCAATGTTGATCATCCAGCCAGATGGGATGTTATGTCTCGTGCTATCCTCCGATAATGTAGTTGGGGATTTCTTATCCCACACGACAGACGTATCAAGTTAGCAAGAATTAAGAAGACGTACCGACTAGCGCAGAGTAACCTAACACGGCTATATTTAGCACTCTCTTTATAAGTTAGTAATCTATACAAATAAATAAAATTGGAGTGAGTTTGTAACGATAAAATATACACTTTTTTTTAAATGCGTAAGTACGTATTCACAAAAAAAACTTTCTAAAAATGTTTCTTTAATTCAGCTACCATCAGTGAAAGTCCCGTCAAAATCAATCTAGCCGTTCCAGAGATTAGCCGGAATAAACAGACAGACAGACAGGCAAAAATTAAAAAAAAAATGATACTAAGAACTATGTACATTTTTTTAAAAGTGGTTATTTTTAGATTACCAACAGACACTTCGATTTTATTTTAGTTTATAAATATTCAAAACCAATATCTAGCTGTAATTGTTTTAAAATATGTTAGGGATATTAACTTTTTATGATCCGAATTTGTTAGAGATATTAACTGTTCCGCTATATTGCGGTTAGGATCCTAAACGCTCGTTTCAGATATTATTACATTTGGTGGGTCTAACTGATCTACAAGAAAAATAAAATTTTGGATTCGATCTAGAATCAACCTCGTTCGGGGACAAAAGTATTGATTTCTCGTATTCATTCTGTACATATAAACGCAATACGCATGCGCCTTCTTGCACTCTAGTATGCGCGGCAAAGCGCCATCTGCCTACTATGGACGTAATACCAACTAAACGCCGCCATTTTGACATTTGTTTGGCTTTTGTGTTCTGCGAATAAAATTGTCCGTGATAAAATTGGTACCGAGCGTTAATTAACGTAACAGCAATACACAAATATTTTCTACAGTGCATAATTTAATTAAAATCAACGGTATCTGTGAGAAACGCGCATGTTATACAGCGGAAAAATCAATAATGTTCCAGTGCCGCTCTTTTATTTTTGCGTTGTATATTTCTTAATTTTACCGTGTTTATGTTTGTAGGGTACTGTTAAAAGTCACAAATAATGTATGCTGTACATGTTACATCAAGTTTGATATTCGATTAGGTCCTAGAAGTGGTAAAAAGTTGTGTTGGAAAAAGGCGCGAACTGTATCGCGCCGCTTTCTGGCTTCGATATTCATGGATCTATTGAGACAAAGAGGATAGGTGATGAGCCGCATTACGTTTGTTTAATTGGGCTGATATTCATTTCAACTAAGTTTTTACTCATGCACTACGGACACATTAATGGAATGAAGAGTACTTTCTAACACATTAAGTTCATGTAAGTTTCTTCCTAGTAATTAATTACATGTATTGCATGAACAACTTCATGTAACATTTTAATCTATGAAGAAATGGTCGCATAAACAATTAAAACAACTAAAACAGCTGGCAAACTTAATGTCTACAACTTCTGTTACTTAAATTGCTCTGTAATAAATAGTCTAAATAAATTCCAGATATCCATTTTTGAGCTAAACAAACATTACTAATATTGTATACATACAAAAGTTTGTTTATGTACTTGATGTAATAATAATTTATTTTTTGATGGAATTTTTGAGGCATAAATAAAGTTATATAATAACATTTACTTCTCTTTCCACAACATTAAAAACAATTAATTGATCTAAATAAATAATTAAT
Organism: Clostera curtula; assembly: GCA_905475355.2. Classification (NCBI taxonomy): domain Eukaryota; kingdom Metazoa; phylum Arthropoda; class Insecta; order Lepidoptera; family Notodontidae; genus Clostera; species Clostera curtula. Next base: position 26,272,835 of record FR997794.1, on the reverse strand, counting down.
ATCAAAATACATATGTATAATATTTAAAAAAATGTTAATACAATATGATAAGAATTTATTCCATTAATGTACCACCACTGGTGCACTTTCAAGTTTTTGGGCTTTCACTAGCATACTAACTAATAATACAAACAGACAAGAATAAGCCTAGATCAGAATTATATCTATAAAATAATTGTCTTTCAAATATTAATTATTGATTGTGTTATAGATGTTTTAAGTATGTAATGATTCTTTCATCAAGAACTTGATTGTTTACAACAAAATTTGGATTAAATTATTAAATGTTTTGTTGTATTAGAAAGAAAAATCTTTAACAATTCTAAATGAAAAATAAACGATATCAGACAAAGGTCCACTGCAATGCACTTGCAGATATTAATTCAATCATTTCTATTAATTAAAGATAAGCTAGGTTTTGACTACTAGGTATCTAATTTACTTGAAGATGTGATTCAATTTTGTTAATCACATCATTTGATTTGAGTTGTAAGTCTGCAATTGATTCAGTCTACAAATAAATAGTTCAATCGTAATAATACTTAATAATAACCAGGCCAAAAATATTAACAACTCAATGTTGGCCTCTTTATTTATAACTAGTGGCCCGCCCCGGCTTCGCCCGTGCAAATCGGGGGTGGGTTATACATATAAACCTTCCCCTCGAATCACTCTATCTATTAAAAAAAACCGCTTCAAAATCCGTTGCGTAGTTTTAAAGATTTATGCATACATAGGGACGGACAGAAGAATGCGACTTTGTTTTATACTATGTAGTGATAGTGATAAAACTTATAACCAAATGTAAAAGTAGGTGCCTAAAAGACACATACTCTATCATACTTCATTGAATGTGGGAATGTTGCCAGTCCTAAAGGACCTTTCTTTCTTCTTTCTTACATATATTATAACCAGCAACATGTATTTGCAAAAGGAACTAAACAATTTTAAGATTGATGCACACAAAGACCATGGGTTACTTGGTCATACATATTGATAATGCCTTGTAATTGACTGCCTTGTTGGTCTAGGAGTTGGATGTTCTGCCTTTGGATCATGGATCCCCAGTTCGATTCCAGGGTCGGGCAAGTGTCTTTGTGTAAACCAGAGACACTTGCACTGAGCTTGGGTGTCATTCAACTGCCCCTGCAATATAGGTTTAGCTAGTGCAGGAGTTATCACTACATAGTATAAAACAAAGTCGCTGTTTCTGTCCGTCCCTATGTATGCTTAAATCTTTGAAACTACGCAACGGATTTTGAAGCGGTTTCTTTTAATAGATAGAGTGATTCAAGAGGAAGGTTTATATGTATAACCCGCTTTGCACGGGCGAAGCCGGGGCGGGCCACTAGTGTTATATAAAAAAATACTGGCATGTGGTTTTAGCTGAAAGATTCTACACATCTACTTCTTATTCTATATTGACCAGCATCAAGACAGCCAAGTTACTTTAAAGTAATATTCAATTATAATTGGAAGTGGCTGGCTCAATCATTTGATGCAACATCACTGGACAGTATATAATTAACATAATTTTTTTAACAAAATTATTATTAATATTTAAATTATTAATGATTAAAAGAAAATCAATCTATAACATTAACATATGGCTGTGGACTGTGGACATTTCACTGATATCAGTTTTCATTTCCAATTGTCTAAACTCTCTCTCACTCTAATACAATTATTTATCAAAATACAAATAATTTAATGACTAACAAAATATAACAAACTTTAAAAAAAAAAACGTATGCAAAGTATACAGGCTTTTATATGGCTTTGTTTGTTATTTAGGTTAAGTTGCCTCTGAATCTTGCGATGCGGCTAAGAAGTAGGAAGAGGGAGCGGCCGCTCTCAGTGCAACGGAGTCCAAGAGTTACCAAACTTAAGAAGAAACCCATCACCCCGGTACCGGCTACGCCAGGCACGTGGAAAAAAATACTCAAAGGCGACATAGCCAAAAATGGCTTGCCTGATACATCATCACAGATATACATCACACGATCACAGAAAAATCTAAAGTCTAAACCAGTGAGAATAAAACTCAGAAGTATGGAGAAGCCTTTGGAAACACCTCACAAGAAGAAGACCAAGGATGCCAAGAAGCCAATATTTCAGACTGTTGTCCGCAGCACCACAAAGGATACAGTCTCTTTGTCAAACATTAAGAAAACCCAGAATGATAAAATAACAACGACATTAAAGACTAAGGAGGTTCGCACAACAAAAAGTGTTCAGCTCCGTCATAGCTCTCTGAACCGTGAGCTGAAGAAATCTGAAGTGATATCTTCAGCGATCAGTTCGCCCCGAAAGACGAGACGGCTCGACAAAGCTGATAAGTCGGCATCGCTGAACAGCTCGCCTACACGGAAGGTGAGACAGATCGGTATGATATCACCTAAATTGCCTAAATTATCAGTCAGTTCCACAAATGAGAGTCCCAAGAAGCGTACCAAGAAGGGTCTCGTCGTACCTGACAACCGCTACACGGACGACAGTGATATCACCATGTACGAGCCCCACACTACCACATTTGTCGACCTGCCCACGCAGAAATCGGATGACTCCGATTCGGACGCGCACGTGGAATCCTCGGGACTATGTTTCCCAAACGACTGTTTAAACGATTTCATGTCTATAGCGCAGTGCGCTAGACTCTTGAAAGAGGGCGGGCCCTCAACAGAGGATATAAACTTTTTGGCTGACAAGGCAGCTCGGGTGATGACCACGGAGCGGACGGAGGAAAAGTCTAGAAGTAACTCGGTGGACAAACGGATGAATAAAAGGAGGAAGTCTAGCAATGACTTGGAGATGTACCAGCCGACGTCCACTACCGACGACTTGGACAACGGCGCTGAGTTTCTTACTAATGGGGATAAATATATGCAGGTAAGTCCATTCGATTCGAATTCGTTAAGAATAGTCTATCCGTATTTTATTTCACTGCACTCTACTTCTTCATTTAAAGCTCTGAAATGGTTTATGGTTTTTATGTTTTGTCTTTCTCCTATAGCCCGACTTCGTATCGATGCTGGAGCAGGACATCTATGTGCGCGACTCCGAGTGCGAGATTTCGTCGACTTGTGACACACAGGGTACGGCTATCGAAAGTTTGGAAGCGCTGTCTGCTAGGAGCCCAAGTTCCGGGTTCCTGGCTGAGATTAGTCAGAGCTTATCTGCTGAAGCCACAGGATGGGTGAGTTCTATTTGCATTGTCTTCCAATTTGCTGTTTTAGTTTTGCTTGCGTTAATAGACAATAATATATTTTCTTTGTGTACAGAGTGGCCCCGATATTACTGCTGACGAGTCTTCTTTGACCTGCCACGACGATCAGTCGCCAACTGACATAGAGGTATGTCAACAGAGGAACTTAATATGTTTCATAATGATTTGTTTATCGCGAGTCTCCTTCACACAATGCCATCGCTAGGAGCACTTGCTAAAGAGTCCTATTCATCCAAACTAATTTCCTAAACGATATTTTAGAGAAGAACTAATTGAAATCGAACTACAACACAATTTGATACTGTATTTGAGAAAACTGTAATTTTAACATTACACATTGCTCATTCAATATACTTAATTGGCATCCCAATGAAAGTAGGCGCGTGACTGTAAGGCTGTGCAAGCTATTATGATCCCATTTTGAAGGAAAAGAAAAGTATTGAGTATAGTTATAGGAAGCAATTTTATTCTTACACATTGGATTGAACTGAATTCACTAGTGATCCTGTAGTTGCGGTGTGTTGGCTTAAAGGTCATGATCTTTAAGGGCATTTGTTGGATGCAGGATGAGGCAGGGGATGTGATAACATCGTGTAGCACCCGGGTGGACTGCGAGCAGATCACTTCTTGGGTGGACGCCTTCGATCCTTACCTCTTTATCAAACAGGTAATATATTTGTCCCTTTATGTATTGTTGTCATTCAAGAAGGGGCATACCTAGAAGTTCGTATCGGTTTTGCGGCTTGACTAACAATAATGTCTCTTGCACTTAGTTCAGCCTATCTAGTTGCATGTCACTACTACTCTACTCAGCCCTTAAATGACCCAGTGCCGAGTCGGACCTCCCCCAGTTACATGGAGGGTAATTTAGCCTACTGTGCCACGCTGGCGGGCTGGCACAGGGTACTCGTATTCGTATCAAGCTTTCCGTCGCTTTCGGCTAGGTTATCGGCTTTGTCATTTCCTTTTGTCGGCTCTTACGACACCCTCAAGATGGAATGGGGTGATGACGCTATGTATTCTAAATCGGTCTCTAAACGGAATTGTTGCAACATATAATGTATTGGTGAAACTACATTCGAAACTAGTCAGCACATGGTTTATGTTTTACTATGCTAAACAATTGCTTGTGCACTTGTACGCAACAAATTAATTGACGTGGAACACTTTGGTTGGCATAGCTACCGCCCTTGGAGAGTGTGGCAACAGGGGCGCTTCGGGCGCGATACCCGGCACTGCCACTAAAGACGAGGACCAGTCCGGATTTCAGTCTCGTAAGTTTGTCTTCTTGTCTCTTTGGCTTATTAATAAATTTGGAATATTCGATATTTATTTATTACTGCGCGCAAACACGTTTAAACGGATTACGTTACAGGTTATAGGTAGTGTAGAGATTTCGTTTTTTTTTCAAATAATAAGTCGCTGCAATACTTAGCTTCACTCGCTTCTTTTGCTATTAAAACGTTGTAGCAATATAACTCCGCCAATGTAACGTTGTACAGGTGAATGAGCAACAATGACAAGCCTTCTGTGTTTCTTGCCAGTTCTTCTCAGCAGTGGTCGCATTCCGAACTGGTGGTAAACTATATTAATTTGCATTATATAATTTTTATCAACTTGTTGACAATTTGTTAGTGTCCTTTGTGTCCTATACAAAATAATAAAATTGATTTGACTTTGAATGCAGGGGAAAGGAAATCACTAATTATATAAATAATTTGCTAAATGTATGGGTTTGATATGGCTAAAAATTTTTGTATATTATATAGTATGCAGTACAAACACATCAATATCATCATCATCATGACAGCAGATAACTTACCAAATAATTTTTCGGGCCTCCTCTACATTTCTGGAGGGTAATTATTCTACACTTCAATATATGGAAAAGTAAAACACAAACACAGTATACACACCACAGACACAAAGCCTTTAAACTAATAAGTTAGAGGAACCATCCATCCATGTTTGGATGTATTTTTGACAAAGAGTAAATAAATTGACCAATATAACTAGATGTCGCTGTTTCGATAATATTGGCATGGCGAAAATCCATGTGTATTATATAGGATTATTGTTTGGACAGGTGTTAGACTTGGACGAGACATTGGTGCACTGCTCGCTACAAGAGTTGCCCGACGCCAGCTTCCATTTCCCGGTGCTGTTCCAGGATTGTCGTTACACGGTGCGTATAGTAACCGTGCATTCGGTGTAAATGAATGTATGTAAAAAGAGATACGAGTGACCAGAAATGCATATACATCGGATTTTTTTTTAAAATGTGTACTAATCTTAGCAGAGTTTCTCGGTGTCATAGCGTGCCGTCAGTTTAGCGCTCTGACGCGCGCTATGTACGCGTTCGGTTTGGCGAAGCCTTTAAACCGAGGGTTGGGTTTCGGCCAGAAAACCAAATTTCGGCCATTGATTCGGTTTCGGTCAAAAGGGCTTTCGGCCCGACGGAAATCTCGGTCGTGCATCGTGTTGTTAACTTCGGGTGCCTTTATTGCTTTCTTTATCATTATAGCTGTTGGTTGACAATACGTGATATTGCCAAATAGCTCCAACGGAAGACCAGCGCTAGCTGACCAGCTAGCATTATGCTGAGCTGGGACCAATTTATGACAGGGGACTAGTAATGTTACGTCACACCTGAACTGTAATCTCACGCCATAGTCGTACTATCAGCTGGCACTAGCTTAGGCGTTTTGGTACCATGTACATCATTCAATTATTCATTCATATAATCAAAACTCCAATTCAAAAGGAACTTTAATTACGTAGGTTTTATGATACTATGTCGGACACGTTCTGAATAGTTTAAAATGACTTTAGACAGTGTTCTTTATTATACAATTAATTTGCATGAATCAGTCCACTTATATATTTTTGCTCAAATAGATTCTGTTTACCCATTTGTAAGTTTTACATTTCAAAATAAAGCGGCTATTTCATCAGTGCGAATTACACCCCGTCCAATTAATTCTCTTTAATAAGACACACGGCCGGGTTGAGTCCCGTTATAAGTATGTATACGTGTGTATGTTTAGGTATTCGTGCGCACTCGCCCGCACTTTGCCGAGTTCCTGTCGCGCGTGTCTCGGATGTACGAGGTGATCCTATTCACGGCCAGCAAGCGGGTGTACGCCGACCGCCTGCTTAACCTGCTGGACCCTGCACGTCGCTGGATCAAGTACAGGTAGTCGGGGTTGATATATATAGATAGCCCGTATACTACTTCTTCTCGCCTTTTTGCAATTGCATTGGGGGTGGCATCAGTCTAACCTGAATTGGCCAACTATCAGTATTTACACGGATCGATCCATTTAGTAGGCCATCCGGTAGTTATTTGGCTAGACCGGCAGTTCACTACGTGGACGACCGCCATAGATTGTACTTCACGTGCTCTCTCCGAAGCTCTGAGTAGGTTAGATATTTCACAGAAATTATGGATAGCTAAATGTAGCAGGGCCTCACTTTCCGCTAGGTTAAGATCAATCTATAGTATATAGACAGTAAAAAGAAAACGCTTGTGTACATCAGTTCAGTTCAAAAATAGATAAAACGTTGGAACCGATGACTCGTACTTCGTCGTCTAAAGTAGCGTGCTTTAATTTTATCGAAAGCAATTTTATCTCAATAAAATATGTTCTCGCTCTCTTCCCACTATGTATTAAATCATTAAGCATTTAAAATAAAAAATCCTTGTGTTTACAGCGTGAGCAATATTAAATACGCTCACGCTGCAAACTGTTTAATCGCAATAGGGAGCAATGTTTGATTTAACTTCAAATAAAGACTGCTCAAATATTAGACTTTTACTGACGCTCTAAAAGAGACTATAGATTGACTTCTTTCAACGCGAAGCAGACACATAGCTTATTTGTTAAATAGATCTTTGGAAACTCGAGTATGTTATTGCAGATTGTTCCGCGAGCACTGCCTCCTGGTCAACGGCAACTATGTGAAGGACCTCTCTATACTCGGCCGTGATCTGCGCAAGACTGTTATCGTCGACAATAGCCCTCAGGTCAGTTTTTTTGTGTATAGATTTGTAAAGTTGTTGTGTTGCTTTTTGTCCACTCTTTTTATATTTCTTTATCAGTTTAAAATGTTCCAGTGCTGGGCAAAGTGCTACTCTTGCTGCACAGTTTAATGTACCATAAAGTGTCGATTGTTTAAATGTTTTGGAAATTTTTATTTTCAACTGGCAACACGAGCCTATCCTATTCAAAATGTATGTTGTTGCCAGTGTGGTCTTAAGGAAATTGATGTTAGATTGAGGTGAAACATTGGCCGGCACTGAAATGGTGATGGTTTGTTGTAAAGTGTGTGTAGTTGATGTCAGCAAGTGTTATGTACATAAATTAAGAAGCTATTGCGATTTTTTGGCTCATTTCTTTGCTACATTGCGATTATTTTTCGGTGAATTTTTGTTTTTCAATGTTGTATATCTACTCGTATGTTTTTTATCATCTCAAAATCACTTTAAATTACTAACCATATTACACTGATTGATGGCCTATGTAGCCTTTGTGAATGGTCAGCTAAAAAGGAATTCATAGCTAATGTTTTTTTAGTTATTCATAGCTAATGAAGTTATCGGGGATCAGTAATTATCAATATATATTATGCTTAAAACAAAAGGGGATAGCGTATTTGGTTTTTTTAATGCTAATCTCCGGAAGCACTGATCCGATTTGAAGAAATTGGTTTGTATATCTAATACAAACCTATTCTCCCGCTTACAAAGTAAGCCAATGTCTATCATCGTTACTACCCAAGAAGCGAAGTAGTAATCATACATGTTAACAAATCCGGCTGAAGAATAAGAAAAAGCACTGTTCAAAAATTCCATTTTCCGTATGGGAAATTACTGGCTCATCTTGCATTTGTTGATGCATTGATAGACGTATACTTAGTCAATAGTTTTTATAACAAATGGAGGGATAGTATACAATGGATGCTTACAAACTGTCTACATAATTCTAAACATTTTAAAAAAGCAAACTATTAGACATGTTGCCACCACTGCGACCACTGCTGAGGAGAACTGGCAAGAAACTCAGGTTGCTTTTAATTTATTGTTTTTACTTAGCGATTTTATTTATTACACCTAGTTATAATTTTATACTCTGTACAGTACTGCTAAACATAAGCGAAGTAATATGTTGGTTCTTTCTTTAATTCCTTAACCTTTTCGTCTGCGAAAGTATGCGAGTTTTGTGGCATGTCGTGTCGTTTTGATATTTATTTGCTGTCTATCAGGCTTAAATGGTTTAACCTTAATTTATTTGATAGATTAAAAGTATCTTTAATACCATTCTATATTATTATATTAACAGCTCTATATTAAATATGCGTTGATAACCAAACAAAAAAAAAATCTACCTCCGCACAATAATTAAAAATAAATTTGGATGGTTGTCTTTGTGCAGGCTTTCGGGTACCAGTTAGAGAATGGCATACCGATCGACAGCTGGTTCGTGGACCGCAGTGACAATGAGCTGCTGAAGCTGCTTCCCTTCCTGGAACACCTGGCTACGGTGAGAACTTTTTTTTATTATACAAGGTGTAACAGTAATGGTATAATATACTGAAATGAGGTGGCTGAATTTTTCGAAAGAAGGGTAAACAGAGGACCTGATTAGGGTGGAAGACTTCGTCAGAGCATAGATAGAAAAACTAGCTGAAATGGAAATTGATTTAAACCACACTGCCAGTCCGTTAGCTGAGCATGGCACAGTTTAGCGAATTCATCCATGAAATTAAAGGAGACTCAACTTAGCTAATGCTAGAAATCCGGGAGAAGTATAGTTTAGGGATATAGTTAATCTATTCGTGCCAAGAGTGATGCAATAACGAACAGTATAGTTGCATATTAATTGTACAAATTAAAACCGTTTTGTAGTCATTGCCAAACTAAACAATTTCAATCAATTTACACAAGGCTTTGCTAAGCAGTAACCTGGAATAACGTCTAAAACAAGTATTCTTATAACATTAGCTGTATTGTTACTTACAGAAGGACGACGTGAGGCCCTACATACGTGACAAATACAAACTGTTCAGCTACCTGCCACCAGACTAAACTCACCGGTAACTCCACTGAATGACGTACACTTCTTATCGACGACCTTCCTTAGACGACTCCAGAGATAATTCTGTTCTACGGCTTCCTGAAAAGGTATTCGCGGAGTAAACATTGTTACTCGGCTTTGAAATCGACATGTATGAAAGCGTAATTATTTATGAAGTTTATATTGGCATATCATTAAAAAAGTTGGTACATCGATCAAATTTTAATAACGAATATTACGGTACAAATTAACGCATATAATAAAAAAGCTACGTTTGTGAATTCTTGAGCGAAAGATGTGTTATTGGGTGCCAGCAATTAAGAAAGAATCTTTTAGTTTTAAAAATGATTATTCCCGCGCTACCTCATTTATGCCGTTATGTGGAAAAAATTGAGGTTATGTCTAAGTTATGGAGAATAGAAAGAATACACCTGGTCGTATTTAGAATTACAACAAGTTGTTTCTTAATTCTAAGTCTGACCCTATCTTGGTTACTCATAACATTGACAATGCATATTGACATTTGAACAATGTCATCCCTGGAGTCGTCAAAATATAAAAACACGCTAAAAAATCCTCTATTATTTTTTATAGTTTAGAAAGAAAATATTCAAAAAAATATATATTTGTAGTTTTAATTTATTGAAATAATCGGCATACTATTAGAGATTATGTGGATTAGGATAGTGATTATAATTTAAATATCTACTGTGACAGTAAAGAGATGACCATTATTTATTTACATAATTTGAAATATGGTAATTTTATAACAAATATACAGAAAATTAGACAAAAAATCTAATTAGATATTATTTTTTGAAAAAAGTATGTATGTCGTGTCTTATTTAATTATACAGGGTGGCCTAATGAAGACATAATGTGGTATTTTAGATACATGCGCCTATGAGGCTAATATTTAGTATCTGTGCTCTACTCAAATGATTTCCTGTAAAGTTGTTATTGTTTTTTTTTAACGAAGCCCCTGCACTACGTACAGTTTACAAACATGTAATTCACGAACACAAATAACACCCAGACTCAGAGCAATTCTCAGAACCCGGGTCCCGTTGATCCAAAAGCGGCACACCAACGAGGAGGTTATTTTATTATAAGAGAATATACTACTGGGTGGCATAAACTGAATCGGATCTGGTGCGAAGCTCCTTAGTGGCAAGCAACTATACCAATTAATAAGAGTGTTATATTGATAGGTATTTCTTAGAAATACAATCGGTACAAATGTATTAAACATTTAATGCATTTAGATAATATGCCATTATGAAAATAAACCATTCCATGTCATCATTCTGCTCCTAGACTTATTTAAGCATGGTTGATTTTGTATGGACGAAATTTAAGTTATTAATTGAAACAAAATCTACCTTAGCCACCCTGTATGATTACATGGAACTTAATATCCTATGTAAAATTATAAATAGGCATGTACTAATACAAAATTATCATAGAGTCTATTTAGATACAAAAATAGCATCTAGGTAGTTTCTTAATCCAGATATCATAATATTGTGTTTGAATTTTCTATTCAAGTCGTAATTTATATTAAATGAAACTTTAACAAAATGACGCTCTGCCTGGCTATGCAAATTTATTTCTCGTCGCGTGTCATGCATCTCTTTATTGACACAGTTGTTATATTAAAAACGCATTTGTTTCGGGAAAGGGTGATCTTCCGACAATGTTAAGATTGGTTCTTTGAGTCTGTGATTTTCGAGTTGTTTTTGTCTTGTGTTTTTTTTACTTCAATTGTTTTTGTGTACGTGTGAGGAGTAGCTGTCTACATTACTTTTAATTGCGGGTCGAGCTTTCATAATTGGGATACCCTCCCTCGAATGCATGGTATTGTGATACTCTTTTTATTTCAAACATTACTTATGTTTGCATTCCAGAAATTTTTAAAGGTACTTGCAAATGACTGTGACATCAATAGTGTAAAAAGCCATAGCAACAAAAGAAAATGAATTTAACTTTGAAGCACAGCAAGTGTTTTAGCGTTGAGTTATATAGATAGATATTTAACTCCCTCACCTTTTTTCCTAATTTCAAAAACACTAAATATGTTTTTAGATTGAATGTAATAAAATATTATATACAATGTCTAAAACTAGTAAAAAAGAAACAACTTAAATATATACCCAAAAGAAAAGAGAAACTAAACACTAAATAAATCTAAATTAAACTAGGCACCGTATCCTCAGCGCTGCAGGGGTTTGCAAAAGTGCCCAGAAGGCTGGCGGCATTGCCACGCTGGATGGCAATGCTTATTCGCTCAGCGAAATAGAGGCCAGACTTCTGGTCACGCGTGCAGTCAAACAGCCGCTTTGCCAGATCTTTATAGAAAGACTGGGCATTAGGGCCCCAAGCCCCAAGCGTCTCCACACCAAACGGCACAAATATATAACCGCTGGTTAAGCTGCTGTATTTATGCCGCTTGATGTTTTCCGCTTCCGCTGCAGCGGTACCGGGTGCAACCGATGTACTTGGAAGATGAGAAGGAGCCAAAGTGTCGACACATGTGGCATCCCACACTAACAGCCGTCCCATCTTCCAAGGCATCAATGACATCCCGTCAGGTCTCTTGCCATCGCTGCGCACCAAACCATTAGGTTCCAAAGCGGCTGGTACACCAACGCTAACAAGGGCCCGACGAATGATGTCATTAATACTGGCATGGCGGGGTATACGGCCAGCACTTCTGCAGCAGGATAAGGCATGATGTCCCAAAAGATCGACATTATTACCGCAGCGACAGCGATGAGGGGCAATACATTGTATCCCTAAGCGGAGACTGGTGGCAAGGCGGAAAGTGTTGTTATCTAGTAATGTCCCAACATTTGGAGAAGGAATGGCTTTGAGCCAAAGACCTGCCTCCCATTCTCCCACAGCCAGTAGGCGAGCTCGATCTGCAGAATTGGTGTACGAATTTAAGAGACTGTTCCGTACCAAACTGCAGAGCGGCGCATCCCACTGTCTTTGAGAGCTTGGAAATGCGGGTAATTGGGAATTGGGGCAAGCTATTTTCCATGTCTGCAATGCTTCCTGGGTAAATGGTACTTCAAAGTTATTTAAAGAACGACCTAAAATGTTCTTTACCAATTTTTCAGTACCAAATACAGATGATAGGAAAGCTGGTAAGCTTATACTAGAAATTTTGCGTATACCGAGACCTCCTAAACGTATAGGCATTGTAGTTTGAAGCCAGGCACGATCATTGAAGTCTAAATTTAAAACAGATTGCACTGAAACTCGTATAATTTCGTCGATTTTTTCCAATTGAGAATTGAACTTCCATAAAGGACTGCAGCGAATATAATAAATAAATTTTGGCATAAATAAGCAAAACCGGATAATAGTAAAAGCTGAATGTACATTAATTTCCGAAAGTCTGACTGACACATCAGCGTAATTTTGAATTTTTTCATCAATAAAAGGAGAAAAGGATTCTTCCAAAATAGGGGCCCCTAGGAGACGAAGCGTATTTTTATTCAAAACAGTTATATTCGGTGCAACGGCATTGAATTGGTCTATAGCAGATGAAGTTGTAGTTGGATCTGTGAAAAATAATTCACTCTTCGAATTATTTAATTCCAAACCTATAGACTGCAATTCAGATTTTAACAAAATTAGATCTTTTAAGACCGTTTCTACGTCACCTCCAAGGGTCCCGTCATCAAGATACCAAACATTGAATTTTGATTGTAGTTTCTTAATAATAGGATTTATAGCCAGACTGAAAATAGCAGGCCCAAGTGGATCGCCTTGCTGACAACCGACTGCCGAATGTATTAGATGGTTTTTATAAATCAATTTTGTTGGGTACCTGTAACATTGCCAAAGATAGCTAAAAATTTCCGGTGTTTCTTTTTTAACTTGTGTCAGTAAGTCATCCCTGTTAACCGAATTAAAAGCATTTTTGAGATCGATCTTGAGGATGACCTCGCCTTTCCCGCTGTCTAAGAAGGTTGACAAAGCATGTATAGCTGCTTCGCAACCGCCCTTTGATCCAAAACCGAGTTGCAGGGGTTGAAATAATTTTGACAAAGGTTCAAAATAATGTTTACAACAGACTTTAGAAACCATGCGTCTGTAGGTGCAGCCTACTGCAATTGGTCTTATGCCGCCATCCTTTTTGCGTAGTGCAATTAGATTAGCTCCATAAAGAACGTCAGTAATTTCGGGATGTACATTACCTGATAACATTAAGTTTGTGAGTGCCGTTAGAGCTTTCAGGAGAGATATACTGGCTTCACCGGTGCCAGGACACAATAGGTCTTTAAGATGTTGAGGCGTCAAACCATCTAGGCCACCAGCGGAACCCTTTCGGAAGGAACTAATGGCAGAAGCGACGTCTTCTGTCGTGGCTGAAAGAGTGGAAATTTTTAGATTGACTTGTGAATGAAAATTCATATCATAATATTTTATCATTGCGTTTTACTGAGCATATGTGTGAGTACACATGCTTGGTATAATATTTAACAATGAAATTACTCATATGTAATAGTGCAACTATAACTATCTAAAATTCTTAACAAGCACTACAATGCATTTGAGAGGTGGTAGGGTAAACTCGGTGGTTACATTTAAGAGAAGAAAGTCTGTTATATACTCAGCTTAGCAGCTCGCTATAATTCAATGGGATTGGGAAACAAAATGAGCATATCATAATTTTACAACTATCTTATACACAAATGTGATTAATGTTGAAATTATAACAAGGTAACACTGAGCCTCTTCATGAAGGACATCATAACCGACAATTAGTTTTTTCCATGTTGTTTATCTTCTGTAGTTAAGAACTGTTTAGAAAAGTATTAAATTAATTACTGCTACTGTTACTCGGCCCATAAAAGCCCCACTACTGCGTCATGGGTGGCCAGGGTACATGGAGGGTAATTAACCTACACTGCCAAGTTGGCCAGACGGGTTGGCACAGGGTATTGTATCATGTTTTCCTTCTCTTGCGCCTAGGTTACCGGCCTTGTCGTTTCATTTGCCGGCTCTTATGGACACCACTCGAGAACGAAATGGGGTGGTGACATTATGTATTCTAAATCCGTCACCACACAGAGTAATTAAATTATTTACTATTGAATAATGCTACACTGTCATGATTCAATAGTTAAGTTGAAAAGGTTTTGTCCTATCACCATGTCTGCTCATAAATGATTATTATTAAGATATTGGCCTACTGCGTCGCGATGACAATGTAGGCACAATCTAATTATTTAGTTGGACATATAGTTGTTGTGAGTTACTCACCAGTTATGGAAATTAGTAGGTATGTGACAGTGAAGTATTTTTTTGTTTAATTAAGAGTACTATACTAATGTGCTAATATGAGTCTCAGGAAACATAATTAACTCCCATCCCTGAAGTGATTACATTTGTGTATATGATGATCTAGTTATACAATATATTTGTTTCTTTTTTTGCTAAGTGTTTTTATATATTTTATTTGGATATATTGTATGCTCGATGTTGCGAGGTGCTATTTTTTATATGCTAATATACAGTAGGTATATTTTGTGTGTTTTCGCTGTTTACGCGTTGGCTCGTGGATAGACATATTGTCAGTTATTTTTTTAATCTTTACATTACTTTGACCACGCCAAGCTCTGAGGGGGTAGGTAGGATACGGGTATAATCACAATTTTATCACAAGGGTAATAGTGAGACATATTTATTTATTTGTCCCTATTTGACTTAAACAACAACCAAGTGGCTGTTGTTCGCTATACCGAGTTAATTTTCACATGAGTGTGTATGGCCAGCATTTTAATTAAACATAGTTTTAACTTATTTTAACTATGATTTTGATGAAGACTAAAACAGCATGATTTCTGAAAAGTCTCTTCAAAATCCAAAAACATATGGATCTGGTTCTGTATCTTTCGCTGATAAACTACTAATTATGTCACGTTTTTCCATGAGTGAGCTTTTGATTTTTAATTTGGCATTACTCCCTAGTTTCTTATTAGTGTCCACTATTGGATGGTCTAATCATATGGTGTGTTTAGTTTTCCAATCATCAGTTTCTATTCCTGACTTGGTAAAATGATTTCGCAGATACCATTATTGGTGTTATTTCCGTTTTAGTCTTTATCCTCATGACCCAATCAAGCACGAAACCATATACTTTCTGAGATGGAAAGTTTTTATCTATATGTAATTCTTTTTTCATTTGAAATGTTCGAGGGCCGGATGAGTTTGATGCTGGTGGCATAGTGTGTGCTTAGGTAGGACTGCCGAACTCAAACGAATCGCGAATTTGCCATTTCGAAGTGATGTGAGCCGGTGCTGGTTAGGTAAATGGATGCTAACCCTAATTGTATTTAAGACCACCCGTCAAAAACGTTACCGTCACATATACATGACGCGTTTAACAATTTTGATGATTGGTTAATGAGACTTGAGTGATGTGGAGGCCGACCTTAAATATTGCAGACACTGAATTCCAAGAACCCTGAAACCACGTAGAATAACTACGTGGTTTACGAATCTATGTAATATTCTGTCCACGAGAAACGTGTTTTTGTGTTTTTTTTTATTTACAATAATAATTGTGTACTGTAAGAATTTATTTTGTCTATATTTTCGTCCATTTTTTATGTAATCTACGTGTTTACTCACTTAGCTATAAATAGATGTTACCTCACGGTACCTAGAAACAATACATATATTGAATGTGAAATGTACATGCTGCATTCATGAGATCTATTAATTTTTTGTTGACGTGTTAGAGAGACCTGGAGATTAATTGCGATATTAATTTATTTGTTATAATGTTTAATCTATACTGATTATCGCGTAAGAGTGTGTCATTACCTTTGTAACATTTTTAATTCGTAAACATACTCGTGGGTACTAATGAAAACTTAATTCTTTCTCGTATTCACCGACATATACAAGGATAAAGCTGTTTTTTTATCGCTTTCTGTCAATAAGCATGACATTCAATATTCGCTGTATTTTACGAGCTCAATCAGCGAATCAGATGTTCCTTCCAAACCGGTGGGACGTAAACACTTGGACACAGGACAGCGTTCATTCACTGGCCGAGACCACTCAGCTCGCAACTCAGTTACAGAAGACTGATCTTAAGCCGTGTAACAGGCAGTATATATATCGCCCAACGCGTTGACCGTTTGATAGACGACGGTTTAAGCTTTTCCCATTTTAGTTATTGACTTCTATAGATTACTAATTTTGCCATCACATTTAAAAAAATAACACATGGAAGATATTTTTTAGGTGCGAATCTTTAATATACATTGTGTCATATAGTTTAGAAACTATTGTGCGGTAACTGAGTTGGTGGTTGAGTAGTGGATGGACGCCGACATTATCTTGAACACAACACACGCTTGTGACGTATTGAGTCTGTGAATGGAGTTCGCGACCGAGTGTTCCTGGTGTCACATCACTTGGCTGTGGTTAGATGGCAATGGTGACGGTCAGATGGGTATGTGACAGCACGAATCAAGTGTCCAGTGAAATACCATCATCATATATTTCTAACAATTTGTCAGTTGCCTTTTCCAATATTGACCTTACACTAAATATACCGTTGAAAGTTCGCTCGCAAGCTTTATAACATACCTGTAGTACTATGCGTTTTGTTATTCAAATGGTCTCACAATTGCATACCCGCCTATTTGTGTCTAACTCTTCGTGTCTTAGCTCGTAAGTGATTTGTAACTGGAATTATGGCTGGCCTCATGTGCCAAATGAGATGGACATTTTATTAATGGTAACTAAGGCGATTGAAGTATAATAATAATGATGATGACGACAAGAACTGAATGTAAAATAGAAAATTGTTCATATCCGTACACTACTGTTTCTTTTCCCCCATGTCGCTCAGTGCGGTGTTGCCGACATGGGGGAAGCCAGTCCGAGCCAGTCACAGAATTTTTAACGTTTCGCAACGTAGTATTATTGATCGGCGTTACGTGTTGATGGCTATTTACCGGGGTAATATTCGATACGTGTTTATTGCGGCATTAGAAAGAAAAATAATGAAAAGTGTATTACAATTCGATTTAAAATTACTTCATATTTTAGTGGGTTGGCTCGGTGGTATGGTTGGTCAAGTGGTCCCTATACCTGTGTGGAGCTTATAAAGTGTCCATTCTCTGTTGGGGTTGTATTTTAATGTGTGTATGTGTAGATTCGTTTAAGACCGGATATTTTTGATTTGTCCGAGTTTGAAGAATTTATATATTGGTTAAACATGATTTTAAACGAATAATATACTCACATTGGCAAAATCCGCTTTACCTGTATCTAATAGGCCAAAAGCATTTATTTAAAACTCCAAAACATTTCAGAATATGTTTTTATTGTTTTTCGAATCATGTTCAACTATACGCAAAACGCGAAAATTTTCACAATTAAGGTAGATCTGAGTAATAAAGTTCGTTTTGTTACATTGGCAACTATCGTGTATATCTCGATTGTAGCAACCTGCAAGCTATGCTATGTCCTTCGCGGCCCTTTATGATTACCAACTACACAATACAAATATCAGACTATCGGTGAAACGAATATATTTATAGAATATATTTCATCGTACATAGTCATAATATGATACCCTAGCACGAAGATTTCTTGTATTTACAATGTAAGGGCGCGACCGAGACAGGTTATTGTATAAATACCGATAAAACATTATCTTTACGAGCAAAGGTCAAAAATAGTTTGCAGATTGAACGATGGTAGTACTTCCAACAAATCGATGTTATGAACTAAAACTATTTCTGTAAAACCGGAAATATTTGTAGTATTTAATCCTCAGTTCATCCAATGCCTCTTTTGACGCCGACGACTAATTTGGTTGAAGATAAACGTAGCATTTAAGTAGATAGTCTCTTTTTGGAAATAAAGGCTCGCCTAGGACATGGCTGAAATAACGACAAAACGATATATACTTACGTAGCTTTGGCTACGGTGTGTACCTTCTTTAAATTGTAGAGTCCTTTATTGAATGTAAATGCATACATTATTGGTTTACAATGTGTATATAAATTTACTGCTGAGGTCTTTTTTGACGATTTTAATAATAAATGTTTTCGCTTAATACGCATGTCAGGGTAATTACCGACAAGTTCGTGAAATATACACAATAGCTATGCTGTAATCTCATTATTTTTGTATTAGGCCTGGTAAATGTCTTAATAATAGTGCAACTATAGTGTTAGTAGAGGGCTTTGCATCCAAACGCGCAATTACCCTCAGTTGCTACTTTTTATTCGGTTGTCGGACTACGGGCACACGAGCCATCATTAGCGTACACGGTTCACAACCTGGTTGAAAGAAGATTGCCCGAATGTCCAGGCTGTCGAATTTAGGAGAGCCACCCAGTGTGATTGCGCCACAAGTATATTCCATGTAGAGTCAAATTGATATTTAGTTGACAAAGGTAAATGTAAATAGTTTGGATGCAACGCCTGCAGTGTCTCTTCCAATATAAAGTTTTACATAAATTATTGGCGTCTAGACGTCTTCCCATCATCGAAATACACTGATATTTAAATAGACGTTTGTGGTACTCCCCGTGTTACAGTACTGGCCAATAGAAATTGCACATCTGCAAAAGATTACGTAATAAGGGTCTGATATCGCTTTTCGGTTTGGGAAAATGTTATATTTGAAAGGTGATGACGGATTGTAGCATACAAATGCTACAAAAATAATGTTTAGGGATGATAGAAGTGGTCATTTGGCCGCGAAGACTGTTTAGGAATGGACTACACTCAAGTCTGTAGGTAAATAAAGGAAACTTAATATGGTACTTAATTATTTTTTGCATACAATGCTATTTTGTAAATTCTAGATATTTACCTGTTTTAATTTAGTACATAAAGGTTCTCGCGCCTTGCGTGTGCTGTGTATTGCATTCAGTGACTTGTATTGCTACAAAATGTCAAAACGTTTACTTACGTTGAAAATTGGAGTAATATTTTTTGTAAAAAGGATGTCTCCACCATTATTTTATACTAGTATTTTGATACCTTATTACGACAATTGATCTTGGATGATAATTTGCATGTTTATTTGTTAATACTCAGTGCTAAATCTGTTGGCAAGTGCTGTAAATAGATTTTAGCTGTAGTTAAGAAAATTTGAAAATAATAATAGCTATTAAAATGACTCATGTATGTAAGTATTGTAGCGATCAAATTGTTTTCGATCTAATTATTATGTATGTTTAAGGCATAATCGAATGTTTAACCTATTAAAATATAACGAAACATTGTGTTTTTATTTTGGAAACCCCACGCGCCTGCGCGGCTTGCTATCTGGTTTCTAATGAAATAGAGTTTTTATCTAAATCCGAATGTGCGACTGTTTGCTATTAGA
Organism: Clostera curtula; assembly: GCA_905475355.2. NCBI lineage: Eukaryota > Metazoa > Arthropoda > Insecta > Lepidoptera > Notodontidae > Clostera > Clostera curtula. Next base: position 26,253,152 of record FR997794.1, on the reverse strand, counting down.
TAAATTAATACAAAATTACCACGTTTACCGATTATTTATCAGGTGAAATACGTATTAAGTGGAAATCTTGTACACATCTACCAAGTAATTATAAAAGATCATTCCATTCATAGTTAGCTAATGATGATGTCAGTCTTCTATTTTAGCAAACGGCTAGACAATACTAGCTCCTGCTTGCAGCATTGCACATGTGGCTCCTATGCTCATCTCGAATCTCGACGTCCAATTTTATGCCCACCCGTTACGTTTCACAGTAAGATAACTATAACAAGTGTAAATAAAATCGGAGTGTCTGTTTGTAATAATAAAATAACCACGTTTTACTGAATGCGTAAGAATGTATACACAGTAGATAGACCAAAATAACTCTGTTTTTAATTTTTGTCTGCCTGTTTGTTCCTGCTAATCTCTGGAACGGTTGGACCGATTTTGACGGGACTTTCACTGATAGGTAGCTGATGATGTAAGGAGTAACTTAGGCTTTTTTGACTAGCTTCGTCCCGCGACGTAACATCGCACCAGTGCGAAGCCAGGACGGGCCGCTAGTTTAGAATAAAATATGGTTTTATTGCCATAATTTTATACTTAGTTGAGTATAAAATTATAGTTGGGTAAAAGAAGGTACGAAATTGGGTAAAATGACAGCGACAGCAGCCTCAACGAAAATAACACAAATAATGATACAGCGGGTCAATAAATGTGAACGCACTACAGTTACAATTTCTACGAGAGGATTATACGAGTACACTTAGATATATTATTTAACGTCTATCCTAATCCATAAGCGTGAATGTACGATTCACAGAACAGTGTGGTCTGTAATAAATCCTCGGTTTTATTCAAATGCTCTATCCTTCGATTTGGTACTTCCCACGTCCATTTGTGATCACGGTGATTTCGCGTATCTTTTGTTGATCATAATTATAGTTCAATGTTATGTTAATGTTTGATTACTGATAGGCGCTATGACTTATAATCGATCGTCGATTAGGATCGATATTCCACAAATATAAATTGTTACATAGTGAACAATATGGGTTCACTAAGGGTCGCTCTACGGCTGATGCCGGTGCTGTACTCTTAAAGCACATCTATGATGCATGGGAAAACTCACAAGATGCTATTGGTGTTTTCTGCGATCTATCTAAAGCTTTCGATTGTGTACATCACAACACTCTTTTGAGAAAGCTACAACACTATGGTATCAAGTTTAACGCGCTTAATCTCCTTGCGTCATACTTGAGTAGCAGAATGCAGTTTGTGGACATAAATGGAGTCAAATCTACTGGTTCGACAGTAACAATGGGCGTGCCACAGGGGTCTATTCTGGGTCCGTTTTTATTTCTTATTTATATAAACGATCTCGCCTTCTTTGTAAAAGATATTTGTAACATTGTTCTATTTGCTGATGATACATCGCTTATTTTTAAAGTTGACCGTAAGAAAACAAATTTTGACGATGTAAATAGCGCACTCGTGCAAATATCTCAGTGGTTCACTGTAAACAATTTATTGTTGAATGCAGCTAAGACCAAATGCATTAGGTTTACTACCTCTTACTCAAAAAGTAGCGTTACTAAATTGATATTAAATGACAAAAATTTGGACCTAGAAGAATCTACAAAGTTTTTGGGCATTACTTTAGATTCCAAGTTACAATGGAGGCCCCACATTCATAAACTCGCTGATAAACTTAGTTCAGCAGCTTATGCTGTGAGACAGGTAAGACGGCTCACCGACGTGGATACCGCGAGACTTGTCTACTTTGGTTACTTCCATAGCGTCATGTCATATGGTATTTTGCTTTGGGGCAACGCCGCAGACATTGAAACTGTATTTGTATTACAAAAGCGTGCTGTGCGTTCCATTTACAATCTAGGACCCAAGGAATCACTTAGAAATAAGTTTTGTGATATAGGAATTTTGACTGTGGCATCGCAGTTTATCCTTGCTAATATCTTATTTGTGAGACAGAATATCAGTCAGTATAAGACCAACTGTGATGTCACTACGTCCACTATCCGTACAAGAAATGGGCATAAACTAATGATACCTCACCACAGACTGCAAAAAGCCCATGGATCTTTTGCAGGCCTCGGTGTTCGCCTGTACAATAAAATTCCTGACGCTATTGTAAATCTACCCTTCATAAAGTTCAAAAATTTTGTTAAAAATACACTAATTAATAAAGGGTACTACCGCGTCAACGACTATATGTGTGATAATGATGCCTGGAAGTAACTGTCATTTTGTGCCTGTGCTCTGTTCCTTTGGCCCCTTCAATACTATATCTCATTGGCGAAATATTTTGTACGTAGCATTTAGAAAATGTCATATATTGTACACTGTATGTGTGAGCAATGACGCAATGGAGACCTTTAATCGCGGATTTGTTTTTGTTTTTTTTTTATTGGCTCTGTCAAGGTCTATCCGTCATTCATTGCGTAAACATGTAGCGTGTTTCTCTCATCTTGCGAACTTGCTCTCACTATGCTGTTTAGTGCTTTTTGTAAACGAACAATAATTTAAAAAAAGCAACTACAGAGTTTCTTGCCGGCTCTTCTCTGTAGAGCAGCCTTCCGAACCGGTGGTAGTTTCGGCATGAATGTGAGTGAACATATAGGGATTGTGAGCGATCAGGGGAGATGGAGGGATTGCAGGAATGAGGAGTTGTGTGTGAAAGGTGTGAATGTAGGTATGACGACTGATAGGTGTGTGTGGAGACTACCACCTAGTGTGGGACAGGGGCCGTAAGATGATAATGGTGTTTGTAAATATGACGATTTATAAGAGTTTTGTGATGAAACCTACGTAAATAAAGTTCCTTTTGAGTTTGAGTTTGAGTTTGAGTTTGATATGCACACTTGACGCCAGGTTCGATAACACGTGTCATATCGTATGTTAATAAATGCTTAAAATCGATCGAAAGTTGACCGAGGATTTTTGTTTAAATGCGTACTGTGGTCAAAATAAATGACGTGTTGGCTAAAGCTAAATTTACTACTACTACTATTCAGCCCATAAATGACCCACTGCTGAGTAGTGCCTCCTCCAATTACATGCAGGGTATTTAGCCTACTAAGTAATTACATTAAAGCTTAATTTATCAAGGACTAATTCTTTCTTTAAACGTACCTACGTACTACTTTTTCCTATAAGAGCCCCCGCGCATTAGGCGGCCAGGCCGCGCGGCCAAGTCGCTGCGGCCAACTAATTCTTCCACAATGTATGTAGATGGGCTCTAATACTCAATTTCACTCGCAATTGCGTATTCCATAGTAGGTACGCTTGACAAAAGTTGTTCGCATACCATTTAACCTATAAATTATTTACCTATACGTTTAATCAACGTTTTAGAAACTTATTGCTAATTTAGATGATTAAGTACCTACCTACCTAATATATGTATTAGGATAACAGGTTTCTTGACGCCACTAAGCACTACATCAATTAATTGATGATATTGTTGTTTATTGGCCGGACCTTTCAAATTATTTGGATAATAGACGCAGCTAGCTCTAGACAAAAGTAAAACCCAATCAGGAGACGATCATGTAAGATCATTTATGTGTTTATAAATAAATTAAAATACATATGTCTACGCTGTATCCAAAATTGTATTGCAACTACCTCTTTATGTTTGTAAAAAAACTACTATAGAGTTGTCGCAGGCACTTCTGTAGATCAGCATTCCGCACCATACATAGTCGACTATTTAAAATAATTTTGTAAAACGTCCTACATAGATACTTAAATGAAGCCATCTTGAGTTTGATACTTTGCCTCCGAACTTTACGACGCTGATCTCATTTCCATATCCAGTTTTCTTTCACTTGCATTGAGCTGTTTTTCCTGATTATAATTTCTATATATGTGCGATAATATAACAAAATTTCCGACATATCGATTTAAAGATAACCAATATTGATCCGGAAGAGATCTAGATTAGCGAATATAAAATTAATCGCACTGCGTATCTTTCTTGAAAGTCTTTTACGACACATGTTTTGCTTTGATTATAAAGCGCCGGCTATCAAAAGACGCCGCATTTTATACGATGATCATATTATTCTGACGATGTACTGATGATTAGAAATTCTTGCATTGCATTCTACATAAAATAAACGTACATAATTTAAATGCGGATAAATATAACAAACTTGCCATTCGTTATGCATTATGTTCCTCCCCCTCGACCGTGCTGTCACCTTGTTGTGGTGAGGGGGCTTGCGTGCCTTTAGCTGCTTGCTGGCTTGCGTGATCCGTTCGCCATACCGGCTTAGGGTCACCCATGCCTGGCTAGCCCACTTGATGGGGCCAAGGCCAAGGCGCCATCAGGGTCGCAGAGCATGCGGTAGTTGCGGGATACCGTTGGCTTTAGTTAGGGCGCAGTTACCATCTTTTCACGCCCCGGAGTCCCACGTTTAGCGGTCGGCTATCAACAATAAAAAAAAGAAAAAAAAAATAAGTCGTGATCCTAGTACGTCGCAGGCGGGTCATACAAATGGACATTTAATTAAGTACCTGAGCGAGACCATCCATTCCCGGATTATGCTAAAATTATTACACCCAGGACAGGCGTGATGTTCTAAAGGATAAAAATCCTTAATGATGCCAAATAACTTCTCGGAAGACATTAAAAAGTGCGTAGTATCATTACGTCGTCTTCTGTGAATTGATTAAGTGCTAATTTCTATTGATTTCTTCAAAATAGTACAAATAAATAAATAACATTCAAATGATTATAACTACATGTACTAACAACAACAATTCCGTATTGTCACGGGTGTAGAATACATAGTGTCGCCAACCCATTTCATCCTGACGGTGTCGTTAGAGCCGACATAAGAAAAATGATCATCATCATCATTTCAGCCAAAAGACGTCCACTGCTGGACATAGGCCTCCCCCAAAGATTTCCACAAAGGCCGGTCCTGGGTCGCCCGCATCCATCGTTTTCCGGCGACCTTAACCAGGTCAACGGCCCACCGTGTGGGAGGCCTACCAGCACTGCGCTTTCCGAAACGCGGTCGCCATTCCAGGACTTTTCTGCCCCATCGGGCGTCGGTCCTGCGCGCTATGTGCCCTGCCCACTGCCACTTAAGTTTGGCAATCCCGTGGGCTATGTCGGTGACCCTGGTTTTCCTGCGTATCTCCTCACTTCTGATTCGATCTCGCAGGGAAACCCGAGCATAGCCCTCTCCATTGCCCTTTGGGTGACTTTGTGCCTTCTGATAGCCCATAGTGAGCGACCACGTCTCTGTTCCATAAGTCATCACTGGCAACACACATTGGTTTAAGACTTTTGTCTCAGACACTGTGGTATTGGGGACGAGAAGATCTTTCGCAGCTTCCGAAACGCTGCCCAGCCGAGTTGGATCCGACGATTGACCTCTTTCTCGAAGTTGGACTTACCTAACTGGACAGTGTGTCCCAGGTAAATGTAGTGGTCAACAACTTCGAGGGTACAACCTCCGATGTCAACAGGAGTGGCTTGAACATGGATATTAGACATGATCTTCGTCTTCTCCATGTTCATCTTAAAGCCGACTCGTTGGGAGGCTCGATAGAGGCCATCGAGCAACGTAGTGAGGCCCTCCATGGTCTCAGCCATTACGACTATGTCGTCAGCGAATCGAAGGTGAGTGATGTACTCGCCATTCACGTTAATGCCCAGCCCTTTCCAGGCCAGAACCTTGAAAACATCTTCCAGTGCAGCGGAGAACAGTTTCGGAGAGATAACGTCTCCCTGTCTAACACCTCGCTGCAACTGGATCGGTTTCGAGGTCTGGTCCTGGAGTTGGACTGACATGGTGGCGTTTTCATACAAGCACTTCAACACTTCGATGTACCGATAGTCGACTTAGCACCTCTGGAGAGCCTGCAATACCGCCCACGTCTTGATCGAATCGAAGGCTTTCTCGTAGTCCACGAACGCCAGACAAAGGGGCAGGTTATACTCCTCGGTCTTCTGTATAACCTCTGAAGGGCCCTAAGAATCGGTTCTCCACCCGCCTTCAGAAGTTCTGCGGTAATTCCGTCATCACCCGCTGCCTTGCTGTTCTTAAGTTGCTTGAGGGCCATTCCGATCTCGCACAGGCTGATGTCCGGGAGGTATTTTGTGTAGTGCCGGGTTAATCTAGCTCGTGGGACGTTTGCTAGATTTATGACTGGTTCCTGTGTAGACGCGTAAAGCTGTCCGTAGAAACTCTCGACCTCACCCAAAATCTCTCTCTAAGAAAAATGATACATCGTTGGAAAACCTAGCCGCAAGATAAGGAGAACTTGATACGAAACCCTGTGCTAACCCATCTGGCCAGCGTGGCACATTAGGCTATTTACCGTCCGCCCGACTCAGCAGTGGGTCTAACCAAGAAGGCTAGTAGTATTGTCACGTTGTACGACCATCCTACTCGGATCCACCTAGGCTGGGTAGCGTTCGGGAAGCAGCGAAAGATCTTTTCGTACACAATACCGCAGTGTTTGAAGACAAAAGTCTTCGATCAATGAGTGTTGCCAGTGATGACATATGGTATAGAGTCGTGGTTACTCACTATGGGCTCCATCGGCAGGCTCAAAGGTAAGGTATAAGGCTATGCTCGGAGTTTACCTGCGAGATCGAATCAGAAATAAGTTGATACGCAGGAGAACCAGAGTTACCGACATAGCCCACAGGAATGCCAAACTTAAGTAGCCGTGGGCAGGGCACATAGCTCCGAGCTATGTACTGACGCCCGATGGGGCAGAAAAATCCTCGAGTTGCAACCGCGTTCCGGAAAACGCAGTGCTGTAAGGCCTCCCATACGGTGACTCAGGACCGGCCTTCGTGGAAATCCTTGGGGTAGGCCTATGACCAGCAGTGGACGGCTTTTGGTTGAAATGATGATGACGATGGCAATGCTATGTCGCTGAGTGGAGTAGCCAGCCTTCTGGCAACCTGTTTGTGTTTTTTTTTACCATCAGATAGATTGTTAAATTTGTTTTTTTTTCCTTTGTTCTAAGTAGGTATCTAAACAAATAGATACTGCATCAGACGACGAACTCCTTCAGACGACTTTGTTATTCACGCTTTCGTACCTAATCAAAGTTTAATATAAAGAAATGATCTAAGTTTCTTTTGATAAAATTCAAAAATAACATTACTCAGAATCGTTACGACATAAACAATAAAATAATGACAAACAAATTAGTATGAGAGACTACAAAGTGTTTACCAATGTCATGATTTAGTAAGTATCGTAGGTATCTCATACCTTGTTGGTACTACACAGTCTGGAGGTAGGTATGCATATGATGATAAGTGCTGGGACCAACTTACCAAACTTAAAAGAAACTTTTTACAAAGCTCTACTAAATCGTATTTTTTAAATTATTAGTATGTGCCTTCTTTCGGCCCTAGTCCCACGTTATCATATACCTATGTATAATACAACTTCATTTTTATACTTACACTAGTGGCCCGCCCCGGCTTCGCCCGTGCAAAGCGGGGGTGGGTTATACATATAAACCTTCCCCTTGAATCACTCTATCTATTAAAAAAACCGCTTCAAAATCCGTTGCGTAGTTTTAAAGATTTATGCATACATAGGGACGGACAGAAGAATGCGACTTTGTTTTATACTATGTAGTGATATACGTGGCTGTTGCGGTGTAAGTCTTGCACCGTAGACCATAAAGCCGAACGTCCACCGCCAGCTAAAATAAGTTAGTTTAGTTAGTAGTAGTAGTGTAGCGTGTTTCTCTCATCTTGAACTTGCTCTCACTACGCTGTTTAGTGCTTTTTGTAAACAAGACCAAAAATTAGAAAAAAAACAACTACAGAGTTTCTTGCCCGCTCTTCTCAGCAGTGGTCGGGTTCCGAACTGGTGGTAAAGTATATTAGTTTGCATTGTATAAATTTTATTAATACGTTGACAATTTGTAAGCGTCCATTGTGTCCTATGCAAAATAAATTATTTGACTTTATAACTTTAATAATACTTAGCTGGCGGTGGACGTTCGGCTTTAGAAGTGATACCTACTTCATTTGGTTCACTAGTAGCTGTTTACGCCTAACCTTGCCTGTAACTCGCGGAATAGGCGCCTGTGGCTCATAGATGCACAAGAGGCTTAAGCATGGATACCTAAGCTATTTGATGAACCTTAGTTAATCTTCCAACGCCTATAAGCTTTTGGACTTTTGTCACCTGTCAAAAAAGCTTTATGAGCTAACATAATGAACTGTTGTCAGCAGTTTTACCTTATTGAAGAGGTCCGAGCTTTGTGGTCTGGACGCATGCTCCTCTACTACTTCACAGACGCGCTCAACATAAAAATTTTGATTTTATAAAATGTCATTGTCACTTGTCCAACATTGGCGGTCCCAAAAGATTAAGCGAAGGCAGTTGAGCAAAAAGGTGTACAAATACAACTCACCCCGTGTGTTATGTTTTAGCAGTATATTTTTAGGGCCTATTGCAAGGATTTTCTTTTGCTTGGTGTTGGGAGAAATTGTTGGTCGGCAAAAGAGCCAATTGCCGCAATCCAATGCCCAACGCATTCAGACAATATTCAGATACACGGAAGATCGGTCTAGACGCAATTCAGATTTCTGCGTACATATAAAATCAAAACTCATTTAATCAAGTTGGCTCATTATCTTGTGACAAGTCAAACAATAAAATTTACCGTTTAAAATTGAAAATTCGTTATTTACCTTCTACCACCGGTTCGAAATGCAGCACTACAGAGAAGAGCCGGCAAGAAACTCTGTAGTTGCTCTTTGTAGATCGCCAGTTTCAGGTACAAATGATAGGTTTGTGAGAGCAAACTCACGCAATAGTAGGAAAGGGCCATCACAGCCAGTTCTAGTCAACAATAGTAACCTTCTAATGCCCGAGCCAACCGACGGCACCTGTTCACAAGCATGACGTATGTGGAAGCTATCGTCCTCCTCCACCATATTGTAGGGAAGAGAACGCATTCGTGACGCAGAACAATTATATACAGACTGTTGAAGGTGGTCAAGACCTTCGGACTTGAGGAACAAGGCATGCAGGGGGAGTTTTACAAACCGATCCATGTACCATAAATTTATTTATAAATTGTATAGATAAAATAGTTACCTAATAGTGATAAGGTGACCAAATCAGCATATTTCTAAATAGGGGTAAGGTTTCATAGGGAAACTAAGCCCAAGGTGCCGTTGACATTTTATCGAGTAAATTCTATCGATTGATAAATCCAATTAATCTTTTGCCGATAATTGTTCTTCCTTATCGATAAGAATCTTAATTTTCGTTTATGCCGTTGAGAAATAATTCTGTGTCTATATTGCGAAAGACATAAGGTATAGTTTCGATTGGATTTGAGTCTCTTAATTCTAACTAGGTTTATCAGTAGATTGTATGACGAATTCTATAAAAGTTGTTGATTAATATGTAGGGATTAGACAGTAGAACACAGCATTGTCTGTTTATAGACCTGTCCACACGATTTATGTGTTAATATTTTCTAGTAGGTACCTTTTCTTTTTTTTTGTGTGCAACCGGTGAAAATTTCACAGGAAAATATGCTTGGTGAGTACGCAATTTATTTTAATTACTCAACTTTAAAGGTTACTGAGTGTACCGAGAGGTAGGTACTTTTCACTGAAACTCAATAATACAACTAAAAAACTGCGACGCATTCGCGAACTTTTAACTGCAAAAGTTGCTAACTGGGAGCTTCTGGTTTTGTTTTTTTAACTGCCATCGCGAACTTTATTTAAAACATACCCGAATGAAAATCAGTGCTTTATTTTTGTGACAACGTGTTGTTGTAGCTCTTAAAACTCCGAAATAAAAAGTAGAGTCATAAGTTTTATATTTATCTTTATGACATCGCGGCAACGTAATTTTGAGCTAAATTAGCATTTAATTACATCAATTCAATTGAAAAGCCTAACAGTTGAATATAGTGTTGACTATATTCAACTGTTAGGCTGAATTATTCATCCGTAAGATCGGGTCTCCCTAAATATTATAAAAACAATACATAGGTACTACCTACTAATAACCAATCGAAAAGACATGTTTTTTATAAATACGATTTCGAAATCGCGTAGAAATTAAATTTGATACCTTCGTTATAATTTTTTTTTGTATATGCACAGTATGTTCTTTTCCCTCCAAAATACTGGAGGAGGCCCAAATCAGCGGGGTGCCAATTAGTCGATTACAGAAATGGCATACATCAATGTATTCACGTAGCTACTAGTGACGTTACAATCAATACGTTACAAGTATAATCGCAGTGATAAGTGACGGATTAGGGAGAATATGGATTAGGTTCACGTTATCTTCTATTGCTAAATTCAATGCTCGTAGCGTAATATATTTGGGCAGCAAAGGGCTCTTCTATCAAGACTGGAATACTACTATAGACTCAAATACCTACATCCGGGAATTATGTGTACCAGTTACAATGTAAGGACTAAGACATATAAATTACCCGTGTCATAGGACTATTTTGATGCGTTCCTCTAGTGGGTTATCATATAAATGTATTACGTACCAAGCTTATTATATTCTCCACAATTTGTCGCATAAATTGTCTAAAAGTGGAGCTCCACCTTACAGAATACCACCATTAGATGGTTTTGTGTCTTGCCCGTACCTAAGGTGCCAATACTCTCGATAGTGTTTGCAGCGGAATCCACTTTCAGCCATTCTTACACGCGACTGACACCTCTGGTGTTGCATACATCCATAGGCGACATTAACCTCTTGCCATCACGCGGGCCCCCGAAGTAATGGAATGGCACATTCCTAAAGTGATGTAGTTTTTTGATATCCTGCTACACCTCGCTCTCATTTTTCCCAATCTCATTGAGGTCGGCACCGGGTGATTTACAATTACTAGTAGCGACCGGAGCGATTGCCGTCCGCAAACATCTAGTGGGTTACCGGTCATTATATGGTTAGCCGTAGTTTTCACGCTATTGCCTATGTGTAACAGCTACCATAGCTTCGAGGACAGCCCTACGTGCTCTGTGAAGCACGGAGGTCAGACATTACACACAAATATCTGACCCTGTATGTCAATAATGATTCCCGAGGTAAATCCATAAAATATGTTTTCCAAACAACAAATTAAACCACAAAAGCTATAGTTTAAATAACATTTAATCACAAATGCCAATAACATTTTTTTCTATACGAACGACAATATTCATAATAATAATTATATTATTAATAATTAATTACTTGCAAGTAATTTGGTTAACTAGCCAAAAATAGCTCGTAGATTCGAGTCCAACTCCCTGCGGGAGTATTGAAATACATAGACACTTTCAATTGAGAACATTTACTTCACATCTACTTTAAATAAGCGACGGGGTCGCAAAGGGACGTGGTACATATAACGTGGGCGTAATACATCTATCTCCTTGCTCTGGTAAAGAGGCGTGAGGACTTATAACACTAATCGAGAAACGTTGACATGTCCGAGTTGGTGCAGCCACGACGTCGTAGAATCTGATCGATCGATGAATCTGAGATTCAATCGATCTACTTGGATCATCTGCACAGTTTCACGTCAATACATTCGCCACCCTCGAACTCCAAATCCACAGCAGTGGCAGTGCCTGCAAACAAAAGCTCACATTGATATCGCAATTTATAGGTCTGTAACTCGAATGTCATATTCAAATGTTGTGCTAATAATGTGCGGGCAGATATTAGGTTTGCAGGTTATTTGTATTCGCAAAATATATGACATCAGATTTATTGTTATACATACATACGTATTTGTAAATTAATTATTTGTAGAAGTGCACCGCATTGTCCCGATTCCTACTGATAAACGGTGGTAATACTTTAAGGTGATGCACCAATACGAGCGATAAAATCACGCCCCGTTATCAGTCGTATGCGGATTTTGTTTTAATAACTTTGATTTCACCCGCTTTATCGCATCTACTACATTTTAAGCCACATGAGAATGCTTTCAAAACATTCTAGATAACAATGGCGAATACCTATTCACGTGTGAATTCACCGTTTGCCCTCGAGCTGAACAAGTCCTATCCCACCTTCTCTCGGCCCATGAATGTACTGCTGAGGTGAATGTTTTCTGGGTAATGAGAGGTGATGTGGACACTCCGGGACCCTTTGTAATGCGCCCCGAGACCCACTTAAACCCCTTCTTAAGTTCATGGTCGGAAATTAGCCTTCTGTGCCACGCTGGCCAGTCAGGCTTTCCTTTTCTCCCCTCGCTCCTTTATTCTGCTATTATGACACCCGCAGTATGGCATGGGTTGGTGACTTACCGCCGATCAAATCGCCATCAAAATAGAATCTCAGCCTGTTGAGCGGCGTCTCAATATGTTCGGCGTACTGGTTCATAGCCATGGCTAGCTGCTCTTCGGGCTCAATCAGCACCTCGAACGGCTTCTTCATCTTCTGGCACTGGAACTTGACCTTGATGCCGTCTTTGACGTAGTAAGTGTCGAAGCTGGTGGCGAGGCGGGTGACGCTCTGGCTGAGCACGCCGCCGTCAATGAACTTGGCGATGTTGTAGTTGATGCTGGCCGGCGTGTCCTCCGTGCTGATCACAACGTCGTTGTACGTAAGCAGCAGCTTATTATTCGTCACATTCTCTTTTTTGGCGAAAAACTCGAACACGTTCTTCAGCTTTTGGTACTTGCGCACCTTGAACTTGAACACTTCCAGGCTTTGCCAGAACACCTTGACAGAGATTTCCTCGTTATCGTCAGGGCTTACTATATCTTCGACGACCACCACGTCGGGCTGTTCCGCAAAGAGTTGCTGGGTGCTACTAGCGTCCGGGTACTCGGCGCAGTTGCCCACGTTGAACACCGGTACACAGGTGGTTATGAGATCAGACACGGTCCTGAATAGCCTGGCCCTTCCCCGGCCTCTTGGCCTAGTCGACCTATTATTTCGCCTGCCCCTGAAGCCACCCCTGCCTCGTCGGCTAGTGGTGGGGGCTACTGGGCCCGCGGAAGTGGAGGCAGTTTCTCTTGGCGGTGCGGGCACCGACGAAGTGGCTGGTGCATTGTTCTTTTTCTGAGAACAAATAAAGCAACATAATTAAAATTATACAATTACGAAACCTAGACTAAATCATATTCATAATCTTTTTGTTAACTCTCGCCAAAACGAGCATAGTCATATGGTCAAAACGTGTAAAATAAGTCACGTGTTCTAATATATAAATACCTCTGGAATATTTAATAATAAACACATAATGACTTTACATCTTTCATTTAAAAAAGCCCCAAAGCAACGATAATGCAGGTTTGCGAAAAGCGTCACAATTTAATAGACCAGATATAACGTCATATGCGCTTTATGCTTGCATCTCTGTGCGCAGGGCTTTTGACATCATAAAAATAACCGACGCTTAAAACGTTATTTAAAACCCACTTGAATGTATTTATATTAAACTTTGTTTTAAAATTATGCCGTATGTCATTCGTATATTCATAATCTAGGAAAGTCCAAGCATATTGCCTTGTATGTTCCGTAGCTCGGTACATCGGTACATGCATCGAAAACAAAGCAAGTACATATATTATTGCTGTACAGTTCAATGAATGCAATCCGCAAATAGATACTGGAATTGCGCTATTGATCGGCTGCAATATCGATTTGAGACTAACCAATGGGGTTGATCGGGCGCGAAAGTTTTAATTGTATTTAGTTATGCAGCATGTACTCATGGTACAAGTGATCGAACCGTTTAAGAGACATGTCATTGAGGTTTATTAGGCCCCATTGCACTGTTGTTACAGTTAGTTAAATCAACAGGATATCTTATATCTTCGCCCATGAATGCGAGAACAGTAGGCATAAGTTTTACTATAGCTTTCCTTCACTTTCGGAAAGATTTTTGTCTATCACACCCTTAGGATGAACATGGTGGGTGTCCCTCATAATTGTAAATCTGAAGCAAATGTTCAAACTGCTCTGAATACTACGCAGATGTCTTGAGCTGCAGTAAGCACGTACCATCAGATCGATTGCACGTCCGAGGTCATCATTCGACGGACATTTATTTATGTCAGAATAAATTTGGGTAGATGCATTAAAGTTGTTATACCCCGAAAATAATATTTGCACAGACGGTAGCTCTTTTTCTTCTTTGTTTGTTATGTGGCATCTTTGAAAAGAGTCCTGTCACTTTTCTTTAAACTCAAACTCGAAAGGAACTTTATTTATGTAGGTTTTGTCACAAAAATTTTGATCCCCCACCCATATTCATGCTGGAACTACCACCGGTTCGGAATACTGTTTTTGTTAATAAGAGCCGGCAAGAAACTCTGTAGTTGTTTTTAGTGAGAGCAAATTCGCTAGATGAGAGGAAACACGCTACACGTTTACGCAATGAATGATGAATAGGCCTTTGTCCTAATTGAAGCCCTAAATTAATGAAACAATCGTAATAATTCTATTTTCAGACTGGTTTGTTTGTCCCTACCAGGGTAGTTTTTAGCCTGCATGTTGGTCAAATTTCATTGAAGTAATAATGTATTCAATGAACCACTGCAAAGTGTGAATTGGTCCAATATCAAGGTATATTGCTATAACCAAAACAACTTGTTTTGGTTATAACATATTTTAAGATAACAGAGACTTGCTACTGTAGTGCACAATATGCAAAGTACTATTATCACAAATCTCTCTTGCACTCAATTGTAAACACAATGAGCCAACATTGTTGACATTCATTCCATTCTTATTTAACAAGCATATCATATCTTCAGAACAATTTATGTGTTGTGTTCAGGGTTCACGGGGTCTACATTCCTACTGATAAATTCGTAGCCACAATAACAGATGCATACCTGATTACATTCTTACCTATAGAACTGTAGTCCAGTAATTTGGATGTAAATGTTGTCTTTTACAGGGACCATTTTTGATGCAATCTAACAAGATAACTATAAAAATACTTACGCACTATTAGTGTTGACAAGTAACAAAAGTACTCAAAATAGAATAGGATTTGAACAGAATCTCTACATTAATATTATTTTGGGTAATAATGAACTTGTTGATTTGATTGAGAAAATATCTATTCACTCATTTTCATCATAATCTCAGTTTATATGACTAGTTGATGCAATTTACTTTAATCCTTCTGATTGTGCACTTTACCAATCTGCAGAAATATTTATAATGTGAGAGACTGACACAACCAACTCTCGTATAAAATTGTACATCTTAATATTCACCCAAGAAACTTTGAAATTCACAAACAGCTTGTGTTACCATAAACCTTGTGATTATATTATTAAACACAGCCCCTGCCTATAAAATTGACTTTTAAAACAGTCTGGGTACCTGCTTGCATAATGTATATATGAAAAAAATATTCCAATATCAAGTGATGCTGGCTCTCTCAACTAACAATCAACTATATTTCCAGCCAGTACCAATATTTACATCAATGTATTAAGAATAAATAAAAACCAAAGTCATGTTTGTCCTGAATTGTTTTACTAACTCATGAAATTGGATTTGGATAATTTTTAGACTGAACAGAAACTAGTGATACCCAGAACTCACAGATTTTAAATCTCATCAACTATTTAGTAAAGGGTTTTGGCAACTACCCTCGTCTATACATATATTTACATTAAAAGTAATTTCAAATGTGATAACTAAAGACATGTGCATCTCGTAATAATCACTACCAGTATTTAAATGTTATTGCCATCTTCTGGAAATACCGGTAAACATTTGCGGAGACCAGCCAGCTAACAATGTTTACAGAGCTGTTATGTCTACCAGGGCTGCCCGGAGGTGTTAGGTTCAGGCAGCACAAAACTTGTCATTGTTGAATTCTTCCGGAGAGGCCTATGTCTGGCAGTGGACTTCCATTGGGTGGAACAATGATGATGAAGATGGTATGTCTATGTGGTGATGATTTAGAATTCACAATGTCACCAACAAGCTTCATACTGGAGTTAGAGGTAACTAAAGGAATGCAAGGGACAGACAGCGTAGCTGCAATAAAAGGAATAATTGATACTAGCTCTGTGCCAACTCCATGAACTTTAAGGAGGCACATCACAGTAGAGGTTGATTTATGGGCTGAAATCATGGATGGTTGTGGGTAAATCTTCATTTACCAAGTCTCATACCACAGTGCAGTATTTCAAATATATTTTAACAAAAAGCAGTTGGAAAAGTTGTTGTTAGTTGGTGGATATAGTATACACAAGATCTCCATTTATGGAAATCTAGACTGAGGCATATGGTTGCATATGGAAGTCAGTGGTTGAATATTGATAGTAGAAAATGTGACCACTAACAATGGTACTACAGCATCTGCATCATAGTGAGGTATCTTTTCTATATCTACCAAACCACTAAATCTATAAACTATGAAACAATGGCACTCCACTGCTTCAGCAACGGCAGTGTCAGCCAATCTTCATAAATAATATGTAGCATAATATTTGAACAATAAAACCTATTAAAACAAGAATGAAGCAAAAGGTAAAGTTAGTTTTTATTGTTGAAGGGAATAACCCGGCTTCAGCCATGACTGGAAAATCAAAAATATTTATCTAACAATAACAAATCGCTTACCTCCATTTCTTCAGCCTTCCGACATGAAGACCGCGTAGCTCGCATTGTAGAAGGGTCAGGAGCAGGTCGAGTTTTCTGACTCCTAGTTCTAGTCTTCGTGTTGCTGGCAATGATAGCATCTAGTGCTGTATCTTCAACGTCCGTATTGTTGAAAGACATATTTACATCTTCCGTGGTAGCACTTGTTGGATTTGTGTTAGTATCGCACTTGGTTGCAGTACGAGGTTTTTTCGATCCGCCGGGACTTATTTTGCTCACATCGGAGCTTTGATAAGTATTTTTGATAGTTTCCAGTTTTTTAGCAACATTTCCGTAACAATCATCCTCAGAATCCGACGACAACATAGCTTCTCCTTATCTTTTATTCGATGCAAATCACTATTATTCACTACAGTAAACAATTTTCAGGATTTATTATTGAAACACGAACACTTCAGCCGGGATTCAGATACATAATGTTGTACCTGCGACGTTTCACGTTACATTAGACTTGACGACACGGACGGACGCGGGGGGGCACGTCGGTTAATGATTTTTGAAACCATAGCCATAATGTCGATAAAGTTGCTATAGAACCTCGCTAGATTACGTTTTAATCCATTCTTAAAGTCCTGCTTCAACAAACAACAAATACTTTTATTTATTAATTAATCAACTAAATATGTTTGATTTTTAGTTCACTTGATGCATACATAAAATATTCAAAATAAGTTGACAGAATTTAATGCTCAGATGGATGGGATTTTATTTTGTCTTGATTTTATTAATAATTTAATTTAGGACATACTCATTATTTGTATATTAAAGAAACACAGAGACCGCGCAATCGCGCAACCGCGCATGCGAGTCGAGTCGTCCTCCCAAGGAGTCCAGATATTCCTTCTTTTCTAGAAAGTTCCCATCGCGCATGCGCTAATACGTGGCGTCGAATCGAAGTCTATTTTTTTTAGGGTACTGTTACACATCACACTAGAATATCTTCATCGTGGTCCAGCTCGTGGGTAAACGGCATAGTCTATATTCAAGTCTTGAAAAAAGACGGAATTTATTTGAGATGCGTATTTTTAATATTGCAGAATAACATGGGCGAGAAAAAATCTTGAATCAGCTATTATTTATTATCTGAAAAAAAAACAGATTAATTTGAAACATACTCCGTGTTTTTTTTTTAAAAAATATACCTATATTTTCATATAATCTCTAATATATATTGCTCGTGTTCGAGCTTTAATATAGATAAATGATATTTTTCTTTCTAAGAGAGAATAATTTTTAATATTTATCGATATGCAACAAAACTACATCACGTCCCATCTCTCGCATATAATGACAATCGAAATACGTTTAGTGATTGCTATAATCAATGAGAAAACCTACAAAATATTGGAAATTGTTGAATGAATCGTATTACAAATAACTAAACATTTGCATCGCATTTAATACATTATTTACAACACTTCAAATTATAAAATGTTATTAAGTATTTAGGATGTAACACTGTAGTACTTTTTGTTAACTATGGATGTAATCGAACAATTACGTTTAGTTAACGAAACTGAGCGCGGTAATTTTAAAATCGAAATTTGATAAGTACCCGAACTGAGCCCTGTGATGGCCCTGAGATACAATGCCTGAGCCCCGAAGATCTAAGTATATAATTCCCCATTATTGACTATGGTGATGTGTGCTACTTTGACCGGAATGCAGATTCTCCTCGATCAACTTTACCGTCTTCTCAATAACTGCATTCGATTCGTATACAACTTTCGCAAGTACGACCATATTTCAGAGTCGAGAACCCAACTAAAATGATTACCAATCCGACAGCGTCGTGAGTTATGAGCGTTGACGACTCTTTACGCCTTCCTTTATTCTTCTAACCCTCCTACTTACCTATCCTGTCAGTTCCAATATTCCTTTTCCAGCCTTATCAAAAACCTGCGCTCCACTTTCAACCGGCAACTTCAATGTCCTGCTCACTCTTCCGTTTTTCTACACCGTTCCTTCTTCATACAATCCATCCTTCTGTGGAATGCGCTACCTCCGGAGATCAGGATGGTCAACAGTCGTGACATTTTTAAGCAGAGACTTCGTAAGCACTTTGAGATTACTAATTAGTTGGAGTGGAAGTGATGAATCATTAACTACATATTTTATCTGTTTAATCTTATTTATTATAAAGTATGTATATGTTTAATATATATGTAGTGTATGTATGTATGTAGTATTTATAAGTAGTCTATGCATGTAGTGTATTAATATATATTAAAAAAATTTACACCTACCACTCTTTGTCTCTGCACCACCCAAGGTAGACTGGCAGAAAATGCCTAAGGCATTAAGTCCGCCTTTGTACGTTACTTGTGCAGAAGTGTAAATAAATAAATAAAACGTATGTATTTAAAACAAAAACTAAATTGGATTTTTGGTACCTAATTGGAGATTACTTGCGCTATCAGACTGATTGGTCTCATTGTGCCAGTAATCTCTACGGCATAAAAGCTGGACAAATAAAAACAAACAAACAAATTGAAATTAAAAACGGATATATCGTCGGGTATTTATATAAAACCGTTAAAAAGTGTTTAACTTCAATGTGTACTTTAGCTAATATTGTGAGGGTGGTAAATTCAAACTTGGGACATGCTTGGGACTCGATTATTAACACCCGGTACAGGAACAGGCATTCATAACCAATCCTACAGCATCAGCGAGAGCATAGATAAACTTGCTACTTTCTTTCAAGCATTTGTGAAAATCTCGTGTACAATAAATACTGGAGAGGAACGCAGAAGGCAAGACCATCTATACCGGGTGTAACAACAGCCCAATAGCCATCCGAAGTGACGGCACGGAGCATATCGAAAGGGGTAGTTCTGTGTATATATATTTATTTTATATATCAGGGACAAATCTAGCGTTTTTATAGTCGGATTTAAATCGCAAAATGCTTGTTCCGTCGTTAGTGATCGGCCTGGCCTTACTAAATAATCCTACAAGCTTCGTAACTTGTTACACAGTGATTCTTAGAGCTTCTGTGCAAGTTTTACCAATTATGTCACCAGGTGGTGACCAAAATGTTAAGAAAAATAAGTTGCTTATTTTTTCTTTTCCTTTACGTTCCATATCCGCGCATATATCTTTGCTTCATCTTCTCAGTAAATAGAGCACAGTTTTTAATAGTTCAATGATTATTGGAATTCCTTAGGGATACCCAAGCCCTGTACTCGGATATGGACCCTCCCGCTGACGGGATGAACAGAAGACATACCTAATTACAAACCGCATTAATTTATTCAAAAGTCATCTCTTACGAATCCAATAATAATTAGTGTCCTTTCAGGATCACGATTACACTTAATTAATAGTATTTTCGTGTTAAATTAATTGATTTGATATTGTAATCGATTAGCTGATTGTTAATCTAGAGTGGATTAATAATAATAACAAAATCGCCTGTGACTATAATTGATGATTGTGAACAGCTACGAGTCATCCCTGTGTATTAATCGTTTTATTTTATAAAAATGTTTATTGTAACAAGAAGTCGCAGCACTGCAGAAGCTCTTTAACCCACCACTTTTCCTTTTTAAAAAGGTATACCTTCCACCAACGGTCATGGAATGTCATTCACTAAGGAGATGCCATTCAGTTTCAAATTCCTATAGTGCTTGTGACATTTATTTTCATCCCATCTATTCGAAAAGTGTCGTTTTGTTCCTCTTTATGTGGGAGCAAAGTAGGTCTTTTCTGTTCTAGACTTTTTAGCGGGCAGTAATGAGTTTTTAATTCTTTATAAACTCGTAAGTGCGCCGTAATGAACTTTGCCGCGCAATTTTGCATTTTGGTTCATCTTAGTGTTCAGTGTTCAAGACTAGCTGTACAAAGTCGCGCCGCCGCGCCGGCTGAATAAAAAAAGAAATCAAATTAAAAACTGTGACCATTCATTTTCATAATTTCGAAAAAGTAGGTGTAAATATATGTTATTTTGCTATCTTTAATGTGCGAATGTATTTATAAGCTGACTAACAAGGCAGTAATTATGTTAGGGATATTGAGAACGGGTTCATAACCTACGCGAGCGAAGCTGCTAGCTGTAGCTTGGTACTCATAACAACATTATTCGTTATCATATTCACAAACAACTCAATCAAGCTATTGAGGTGGAACAATTACAGTGACGGATTAATATTAAAACCATATTTGGGTCGCCGAATTTCCATAATCATGTTTCTAGATGACTAAATGCTGACATATTTTACACGGCTGAAGAAGAACATTGAAGAACCCACGCACTCCGATTATAATACATGCAAAGGGGTTAAGCTAGGTGGTCGATACAAGGTCGGAGGCGTTCGCATCGCCGTAGAGCCCACGATGAAATACCTGGGTCTGGTGCTCGACGGTAGGTGGACCTTCAGTGAGCACCTCCGAAGGTTGGCCCCCAAACTAATGGGCGCAGCGGCCGCACTGTCACGGCTACTGCCCAACCTTGGGGGCCCGAACGTCTCCTGTAGGAGGCTGTACACAGGGGTCGTGCGGTCGATGGCTCTATATGGGTCACCAATATGGGCGGAATCTCTGACGGCCCGTAACGTTGCCCTGCTGCGAAGACCGCAGCAGGTGATGGCCGTCAGGGTAATCAGGGGGTACCGCACGACCTCCTTCGAAGCAGCAGGCCTCCTGGCTGGGCTGCCTCCGTGGGAGCTCGAGGCTAAAGCCCTCGCCACCCTGTACAAGTGGCGAGCGGCAGAGGTGGCGCAGGGACGGCGTCCCCTTCCTAGGGATGTAGAGGAGCGACGGACCGAGCTGCGTGCTACAGTCCGCCAGGAGTGGATGGAACGGCTGGCGAGTCCTAGTGCAGGGCATGCCATCGTAGAAGCCATTCGTCCCGTATTGGACGAATGGCTGGAGAGGAGGCATGGCGCACTCTCCTTCCGGCTGACGCAGGTTTTGTCCGGGCACGGGTGTTTTGGAAAGTACCTGTGCCGCATCGGCCGGGAGGAGAACCCGGGGTGTCACCACTGCGCGGATGGTGCTGAGGACTCCGCGCAGCATACCCTGGAGGTGTGCCGTGCGTGGGACAGGCCGCGACGCGACCTTGTCAGCGTCGTGGGGAGCCTCTCGCTGCCGGATCTCGTTAGATCCATGGTCCGGAGCGAGAGGGCTTGGAGGGAGACGGCCTCATTCTGTGAGGTCGTCATGACAGCCAAGGAGGAGGCTGAACGGGCCAGAGAGTTGGCCTCCCAGCGCCCAAACCGCCAGCGCCGCAACAGGCGTTGGAGGGCGCTGGCCGACCTCCGTCCGCCGTAAGTGGGCCTGCGGGCGATTGACCTGGGAAAGTCCGTCGCCTGCGCAAAACAGGCCCCGGGAGGAAGGCGCGCTGCGATTCGCGCGCGCCTCCCAGCGGTGGAATGGGGGATGGCAATACAGCCCCCTCCTCATAATCGGAGGGGCCTGCCTCGGAGCATGGGGCTCCACTATGAGGCGGGCCGAGGCCCCCAGGGACACGGAGCATGCTCTCTGCAATGGGAGTGAATCCCGTGGCCCTGGCTTGGGCAGGTAAGGATCGCCGTCGGTTTTAGTGGGTAGGTCGGGGCGCAATTTACCATCTATACGCGCCCCGGAGTCCCACATACCCCGGCCATTTCCCAAAGGCCGGATATCCATGAGGATCTCCGACGTAAAAAAAAAAAAAAAAAAAAAAGGTGGTCGATACAAGCCACCATCTTGATGAAGTTTCAGGGGGTTTAGCTCGAGACAATCGTGGTAGGTTTTAGTGGATAACCCAACCGCACTCCCACAAACCCCAGCTCCGTCTACAATATTCCCCAATATTAAAAAAAAAAATGTCCGATACTAAACCGATATCACTTAGAAACCTCTTGTCTTGTGTCCCGGTTGTTGGAGCTGCCCGAATAACGGTGGAGGTCACTACAGAATTGGGCGATGTTGTATTCCTACGCGTGAGGAAGATATCAATGGGGTTGGCATCTGATGTAATCCACTTTCTTTCTGCTGCTTTCACTTCGCACAGAGTCAGCGTGAGTGACATGTCCGGCGACAAATCCGCAAGAGAAGTATCAAGTTTTCATACGAAACCCACTGCAGGACATAGGCCTCCCCTACTGAGATCCATAGTCGCTCCCTCCAGCAGAGGGTTTCTCTCAGTCAATTCATGAAGCACTTCTGAGTCGGGCATGCACCAAGTTCCCGGAGGGAAATTAGCCTACTGTGCCACGCTGGCAAGACGAGTTGGCACAGGGTGTGTATTATGTTGTCCTTTTATTGCGGCAAGGTGATCTGCATCATGCCTGGTTGGTTGACATGATACATTTTAAATCCCTCACCACACGGTACATATTTAATATATTTATTCTAAGTAATGAATACGTGATTGTAGGAGACTCGTTCAGCTATGCCCCTGGATCAATAGTATGACTAATTGAGAGCATGTTTATCTCATTCATCTAAAGATTAGCCGTGAATATCCACTACTAGCTGCCACCCTTGGCTTTGCCTGCGTGGATTGCCCGTTCTCAACTCGACTTTCTAGTCGAGAGGTTTGTGGACGACTATGATTAATTTCACGACCCCTTCACACGGGATTGCTCGCGTGTTGACATTATAATATAACTCACGATACTTCCTCAATAAGCGTGTCATTGAAAGTGAGATTTTTTCCGATCCAATCATATAAACAAACAAACCACTGTATGTGTATATTGATATAACACCTGTGCCGCTGAAAGGTGCCTGCGGCACAGCTATCTTGGTACCATCTGAAGACAAGAAACACGTCAGTATAGGTGCTATCAAAATAGTCCAGGCGTCTCCGAGACTACAGGCATTTAGTGAAAAAGCTGTTTTTATGTTACAAACAGACGTTTCGATTTTGTTTATTTAGTAGATAACAAAGGTCTTCGACATTAAAAGGCAGATAAAATCTTTTCTTTAAGTTGACCCATCTCGAAGTTTGTTGCCCTAAGCCCATCCAGGGCATTGTGACCTTCTCACTCACCTTTAACCGTGTCATCCCGAGAGCGACCTGTCTCGGTTTATCGCCATGAGTTTCAACAGACTTCAAAAAGGATTATTTTTGTTACCGTTTAACTCGGTCATTTGTGAGCCGATTTGATTTTTTTATTCAGTTGGTATTGGTTCTAAAATAGTCCCATAACATTTTTTTTATAGAAATCGTTTCAGCAGTTTAGCGAAAAGCTTGAAATATGTAAAGATTATTCAACAGCAAAACTTGCTCCTTTTCGATGACTTTATTATTTGAGTCGTTTACAAAGCCAGACCAAAAAAATGTAAACCAACTACAAAATTGACAAATTGACAAGAGAAAAATAATCAACCATTTGAAGTTTTGTTTTTTTGTCAACCGATCATTTTGTGCCCATTGATCATTAAATAAATAAATAAATATCCTTGGACATTTCACACAACGCCATCTCGTCCCAAGTTAAGCAACTTAATGCTTGTGTTATGGTAACGAGATGGATGATAAACTACTTAAATACATTTTTTTTTGTAAATACATACATATTATAGATAGAAATGACACCCAGACTCCGAGCCAGTGCCTCTGGTTTAGACAAAGACACTGGCCCGACCCCGGAATCGAACCCGGGACCCGTTGATCCAAAGGCGGCACACCTGACCACTAGACCATATTTATTTATTTATTTATTTATTTATTGATCATTGTGTGGAAATCCTCGGGGGAGGCCTATGTCCAGCACTGAACTTCCTTTGGCAGAAATGATGATGATGATGATGCATATTTTTTTACTTACAGATTATTTCGGTAAATGTTGATGAACATAATAACGCACGTATTAAATTGAGTACCCAACATAACCTAACTTTGTCCCACGTGCATAAAAGATTACAAATATGTAACAATTTGTATGAATCATCTGCAGAACAGATACAGTCAGATATTTAAACCTGCGTTCTATGGGGGAGGCACTGCCTCCCCCATAGAACGCAGCTTAACGTTCACGGTCTTGGGCAGACTTGGCATACCCAGCGACCTCAAAAGGGTCCGTTCGTCTAGCCGGGAGTCGTTCGTCACCAGTCTATCCCTTACGCCTAACCCAATATTGGGTTAAAATGGCAAATTAGGCTTTTCATCCTCCTTACTGGTCATAATCTTAAGAGACCCGCGGCTGAGACGAGTGTCTTGCACATTCATAGAGTGGAATTCACCTCCTGTGCCATACGGGGCATAGTTTTATACTGTTCAAGCCTTTATGTCTATTTCGTATAGTCTCCTCGTAAGACACCTTCAGGATAGAATGGGTTGGCGTAACGATATAATTTATCCTAAATAAATAACTAATTTTAATCCGGTTGGCAGCATATGTGGTACCTGTTCTGTTGCTGGCTGCGTGGGTGTCAGCAGATGCCAATATCACTTCATTTAAGCCTTTTGAGGGAGTGGACCCTAACACTGTGGAATGCGACCCTGCTGGCCAGGTATAAAATTACATAGTAACGCTTTCTGTTTGATTGAATTCAGGCGAAAACCCCATTTTTCAACTGTCTGCAGTTTAGCCCCTGAGCGGATGAACCGAGAGTCGGTTCTTTATTGTTTGTCTGGCATACTCGAGAGTGCTCTTAGCTATATTTTAGGAAAATCTGATCAACCCTGACTCTTCTCGCGGTGTCGCCATTTCTAACTTTGAATAGGCACTGCAGCTTTGAAATCTGAAGAATCATAGTATGCCTGGCTTTTTTCGTCGAGAAATAATTAAATTAAATAGGCTTTAATAATTGTAGTTACTGAGTGACATAAGCCCCTAAAGTCAACCTACTTCTGTTTCAGATCTTTCTGCTTCTGCCTCACTATACCGACTGTAGCAAATTCTTCATGTGCGCTCACGGTGAGGAGGTGGAGTTCAACTGCGCTCCCGGAGGACTCATTTTCGACTTTGAACTACAGGTTAGGATAAGTTCAGTTATGTAGACCGTCTAAGCATCATGAAGACCGGGCCCCTTAGTCTTTGTTTCCTTGAATTATAAATTAGAAGGGACCCCGGACGGAGAGCCATTGAATAAAATATAAAATCAAAATAACTTAAGTAGGGTGCATTTTCTCAGAAAACAGAGAAATAAAATCTGAGCAAATGGACTACTAATAAATTAACAAATTATACTATAGGAGCGTTAGTAGCATAAAGTAGTAGCATGCTTTGTTTTAGACATGCAACTGGCCGTGGGCAGTTGAGTGCCGATTGAGGACGCCCAAAGATGAAGAAGGCTCAGGAGATGAGACAGCAGATGGCCTGATTGGGCTTTTTGCTGAAGAGCTAGAACAGCAGCCCGTGGGTATGTGGAGATATTCATTTACAATTCCAAGTCTTTGACAAGCTTAAGGCCGATTTAGACGGCGATAGTTTCTCGGACCATTCGGTTCGAAAATCGTACGCTACTATCGCAAGCAATAATCGCCATACATAACATTATCGCATCAAAATGTATTACACACAGGCAAGAACTAAATTCTCGCCTACGATTATGTCATACGAGATTCGAATGTGACATTACACAGCGACATTTTATAGGAAGATTCTTGCTTACGAGAAACTTGACTCGATCTAGTATGAGAGTTCTTCAAGTTCATAGGAGTATCGTACAAATCGGTTTGAACCGTTTTGAGTGCGAGATTTGATCATTCGAGTTTAGTAATTACTAGGTTATTGTTCTCAAAAATGACACAATAATCGTTTAAATATGGTGCTGCCGATAATATTAAGTTGTTTCTTTGCTCCAAAATTGTTTCTTCTCGCTATCCAATTTTTAACCCAACATCTTTTTTTCCGTTTCCGTTTAAGTAATTCTTGTCTTAGAAGAGCAGATATAATTAAAACACCCTCGCGCACCACACTCATGGTAGCAACTGGCACAAAAACTCGAAATACGATTATTGCTTCAAAATTCTGTTTAGACGGACACTGTCAATATTGTAATGCGAGGCAATTCTCGCCAAAGCGAGTGAGCGAGAGGTTTGAATGTTCAGACCAAGCAACTTTTTTATATTCTTTCGATAATCGTATCTCCGAGGCGAGAATCTCTCCCCGTCTAAATGGGCCTTTACAAGTCGTCCTTAAATCGCTCTTTAGAAATTCTGCTATAGAGCTAAGTGATATATTTACATAATAGTTAAAAATGTTTTTCTGAGCGGTAATTCAAGAGCTATCCCTGATGTAAACAAAGTGGGCGTTGAGAAAAATATTGTTTCTTCAATTATATTAGGGGTTCAACCTTGCTGCTTATTATGGTCTGGAATTATTTTACTTAAAACAATGTCTGGACTAGGCAAGCCACGCAAGCTTACAAATTGAAGCTGGCCCTGAGTAATTGGGTACCTATTTAATTCAATGCCTTACTGTCGTCGTCGGACAACTGTTTGCAATGCGAATTGAACGTAAATACTTTGCGAGCGTACCAAGGAGATGAATGATGGAGTCTCTTTGTAAATAAAAAAATCGACTTCGATGTAATTGAATGGATCAGCTTGTAATCTTTTTATAACAGTGCATTTGAACAGGAGTGAGTTTTTATAGGTAGTACAATTTGATTTAGTTCTTTGATAAAAAAAAATCTTGTGATATTTGATTACCTACTCACATAAGTTGAGTTATTATTTGCAGACACGATAGCAAGCGTACGTCCGATATCTCCTCTGCTGTCACGATTCCATGGCGTCATTAACTGCAACAGGGCAGACGCTGCTGCCAGGCAGGTTCCATACAAGTAAGTACTCAGTATTGTTGGTCTAGGGGTTAGATGTGCCGCCTTTGGACAAACGGGTCCCAGGTTCGATTCCGGGGTCGGGCGAGTGTCTTTGTCAAAACCAGAGACATATGCTCTGAGTCTGGGTGTCCTTTGTGTTCGCGAATTCCATGTTTACAAACTGCCCCCGCGATACAGGTTTTACATAATGCAGGGGTTTCGTTTCTAAAACCAAAAAGTAAAAACTCTCTTAGAGGAGTACGTCACCAATTCTTCGGAAATAACACTATTCAAATATAGAACATGAAATACATAATTTTGTTCCAGAGGTGACTGTCAGAGGTATTGGCGGTGCGTTGCTGGAGTCCCACAAGTGGCCTACTGTTCAGACGGGCTGTTCTTCAACGAGTTTTCCCAACAGTGCGACTTCGAGGCCAACGCTAAATGCACCATAGAACCGGAGGGAGCCGACGAGTTACAAGGAGAGTTCCTCTTATCCAACTGAATAGAAATGACTGAAATTAACGCTCTACAAGACTTACATCCTGGTAAATTTTCACTCCCGGGCCCCGTTTTACTTTTAAGTATCTATGTGAAATATTTTATAACCTCGAAATGTGACAATAAATAACAAGTTCTAAGATAAATTGACATCTTTTGATATATTTGAAAGACGGCACATTCTATAAAAAAGTTTTAATTGATGATCTTTACAAATGCCGATGAGATACAGATGAAAACCTAGTCCGCGTCTTTCCCCTTCCATTATATGGTAAGACCAGCCGTCGGTGTTCACGCTGCTGACTACGTGTAACTACTACCATATATGGTAGAATGGCAGCCGGGATCGACGCCTTTACGTCGAGTAGAGCCAGTAGTTGCTTAACTTAAACGAAACTAGTTTAAACCTAAAAAAAAGACAAGCCAACCGCGTTCCTTCCGCCAGGTCTTCTCGGTTGATGCCGTGGCTTTCCGACCTTGTAGTAGTGTTATAAAATGATGTATCCGTTTGACGATTGCGAACGCCAAATTTGGTATGTATAATACGTAAAGCATTCCTCTGTTCTATTCTATTCTAACCTGCAGATCGAGTGAATTTTGTTACGCATAGAAAAAAAATACATTATATTTATTATATTGGTTGATTATACCACCCTAAGCACTAAGATGAGCTACAATCGGAATGTCTGCGTCATTAACCGTACTCCCCGGACCTTGCTCAACAGATTACCATTTCTTCAGGAATTTAGATTTTCTTCTTACATGAAAAAAAAATCAACTCTGATGTGGCAGTCCAAACCGCCTTCAAAGACTTTATTGATTCTCGCCCCCATAGTTTTTTTTAGTAAAGGGTTCAATTACTACTAGGTACCTAAATACCTATGAGATGGCAAAAGTGCATAGATAACAACGGTGCATACTTTGATTAAATAAATATAATAAACAAAAAAATGACTATAACTTCCTCCCGTACAAAACGCCAATTACATATGTAAGGACCTAATATAATAATTCAAAGGATTCGTAGTTCTCGGGGCATTGCACTATCGATCGATTGGGTGAAATTGGGTCGGCAAGGATTGAATAAAACATAGCGAATCGGCTCCTATCAGCATCGGACAATGTCCGATATGTAGGTCCGTTTGCCTCACTGGATTGATTGACCAATGTTCGTTCGTGGACTTACTTTGATGCGAATTTTAATGAGGATGCCTCGTTGGACTAGGAACTGCAACCAATACCTATGAATCACAGGTACCAGACTTCATGCCTGCGCAGGGCAAGTGTCTTTGCTTAAGCCAGCCTTAGAATAGAATAGAAAAATGTTTTATTGTTTAAACCAACTACCAGGTCGCGGCACCAACCGAGAAGACGTGGCGGAAGAAACTCGGTGGGCCCATCGTTTTTTTCAAACGCCACATTACATTGACCTGGCACATATAACTAGATTTGTTTTGTTTCGAAAGGCGCTCAATTGAAATATGTTTTTTTTTAATTAAAAAAAGATAGAATAATTAAAAATTAAATTGTATATTGGTCTTGAATCCAGTAAGCTGACCTTAATTCCTCTGATTTAGTTATCACATATTTGCAAAACACTTAGTATCACCACCCCATTCCATCCTGAGAAGTGAGAGGTGTCGTACGAGCCGACAAATAATGAATATTAAAATATAGTAGAGACGTTTATTTGTACTCCTAAGTAAAATGATACATGAATAAGTAATGTTATTGCATGTTCTTCTTATGGTCTCACTCCTTGACACCCTCGAAAGGATTAGGGCCGGGGACGTCTTGTCTCTCAAACGGGTAGTATGGGTGGTCTTGCCAGAAACTCATGTTCACCGTGCGAAAGTCCTTGTTGAATTTACCTGTACACACAAGAAATATAGACGATCATTTAATTATAAGAGGTAGGTGCATGTGGTGACTGATTTAGAACAATTAGTGTCACCAACCCATTCCATCCTGAAGGTGTCGTCAGAGCCGACAAAGGGAAACAATGAAACTGAAAACCTAGCCGCAAGAGAAAACTTTATACGAAACCCTGTACCAACTCGTTTGGCCAGTGCGGTGCAGTAGGCTAGTTAGGGGGGGGGGGGGGGAGACCCGCCTCAGCAGTGGCTCATTTATGGACTGAGTAGTAGTAATAGTAGAAGTTATTGCAGATTATAGAATAAGGTCAATAACAATTTATTTGAAATTATGATATCGAGATAGTTGGTACCTTGGAGAAAAGCATACCTATAATTACTTGAGAAACAAAAGCCACACATGAAAAGCTGTGGGACCACTACCAACCACTACATAAATAGAGCAACACGTTATTTTAATGCAGACTAGTGGCCCGGCTTCGCACGGGTCCGTTGTTAACCGCGGGTGACACCGCAAGGCTCCTTATATCACCAGCTACCTGTCAGTGAAAGTCCCGTCAAAATCGGTCCAGCTGTTCCAGAGATTAGCCGGAACAAACAGACAGACCGAAAAAAATTAAAAAAAAATATTTTGGTCTATGTAGTGTGTATACATATGCATTTAGTAAAAAGTGGTTATTTTATTATTACAAACAGACATTCCAATTTTATTTATTTGTTTAAATTATATACGCCTCCTGCGTATAGAAAAGAAACAATTACGTAATTGCTATCAGATGAACTTGGAATGTTAGCACCTTTGAGGTAAGACTAATTTTACCCCGAACCATTCATCCTGTTTTGTAAATATTTTAACAAACATAATATGCCTAATGGATTGTACCATTTTACGACAAATGGCCTACAGCATTTGGTACAAACTTACTCAATGTCTCCATTTCTTCAGCTGTTAACTCGAAATTAAAAACATCGATGTTTTCCTCAATACGGTGTTCGTTCACCGACTTGGGAATCGGTACAACGCCTCTTTGTACCTGCAAGTTATAGTGATAATTCTCACTTTAAGCACATAGCTCCTTCCATGATTATTCATTATCTGATTTTGTAAACCATTAATAAAGCATTCGCTTCTTACTGCTGTTGTTGACCTCTGTTAGCCATTTAAAACGTCTAGTGGCCAGTGGTCAGAATCAACCAGCATTAACTTCAATTATAGTTAAATAGTTCTATTCTCAATTTGGCCACAGACTTTAACAATAAACAATAGAGATTGCTGCGCTGCTACGTTGCTACGCCACTTACTAAAATAAATTTGAGGGAAAGACATTAGTTACACATTTTTTTTTTGTTCTGAATCCTTCTCGTGTTCATGCACAACACTTTTGCTGAAGATCATCACATGATCAAATGCATAGTTTAAGATTCTAAAATTTTTTATATGTATGAAGAAATTTATATAAACATAATAAAAAAATACTTCTCTGCACTCATTCTGTATATGAACTCGTCTGTGTGCAGGAAATTTTATACTCCTCAGTCCGAACTATTTTACGAAAATTGGGTACAAAGATTTTCCTTCACGTTTTATTTAAAGATTTTTTCAAATATGTATATAGTTACAATCAAAGGTTTTGGATTCTTCAGTTAGTGTTCTTACCAGTGATGTGAACGTCCATGTACTAAATTTAAATATATACAATAATTTATAAGTCTTATATGTTCACGTCCCTTCGACGTTCTCCTTTCGTCGGTAATAATAGCATTGCATGGTAGATTAAAAAAAATGTATCTTTTTAAATCCTAATTATTTCATAAACATCGGTGAAATATAAACTTATAATGTGTATTATCGGAATGGCGCCATTTTGGTAACATAGGATGATGTAGGTACGTCAAAGCTTTAGTGAGCATAATATATTCAACCTATTATACAGCGTATAGATTAGTGATGCTACAAACAAAGGATGGTTGGCGCCTTTGACGTCACATTAGGTTTGCCAAACGCATCAGCACATTCGAATTTCAAATTCCATATTTACGCATTCACAAGAAATTGTTTAGTGAAGCGAAATAAAATTGTCGAAAATAAATGTGCAGAATCTTCATTCTCCACAAATATCTGACCAAAAGACAGCAGTTAAGAAGGTAGACTGGTAGAAAATACCAAAAACATCAAGTCAAGTCAGCATTTGTACATAAATAACGTCACCTACCAGATATCTTAAGGCGATTTGTGGTGTAGTCTTCTTATATTTCCGAGCGATATCCACAAGCACAGGGTCATCGGCCCTTGGCGGCGGTGGACTCGTGTTCTTGGAGAACAAGGAGCCGAACGGTGTGTACGCCATGATAACGATGCCTTTTGATTTGCAGAACTCAATCAGCCGGTCTTGGCCCAGGTTTAAATTGACCTGGAAATTGCGTTCCAAGTGATTCGACGGGAAAAATTATAGACGCGGTGACTTGTTTTTTAATTATAATATGCAATTTTTATCGAGGTTATCGCGCCGCCTTTGAATCGATTCCAGGATCGGATAAGTTTGCCCGGTGTCATTTGTGTGTGTGAGTTACTGTTAATAATTGGATTTCAGAAATCTTTATTTTGATTGATCGTTACCTTTTTAATGTTTTTAAGCTATGAAACTGTTGCTCACTTGTGTAATAAAATAATAATTAGTATTTTAATGAAAACACTAATTATTATTTTATACACAAGTGATTTATGGGCTAAGAAAATGTTCTTGGCCCGTAAATCAGTTAATATATTTGTCGGACCTCCACTCATTTCATGGAGGGATCATGACGTTGGTACAAGACATATTACAACACCCACAACTAGAGAGATGATCTTCCTCAGGCATTCCGTTAGAATAAAATGGACTAGACTAGAATATTATTTTATTTAGTCTATGTCTGCTACCACACGAACAAGTAAGGTATAGTTCTATAATTTCTTGCTAGTACCAGTAATAAATCTTGCGTACTTAGGACACCTGCCTGACCCCAGAATCGAACCGGGAATATCCAAAGGCGGCGCTAGCCAGACAACCGAGGGGATCATTTATTGACGATTACCTCAACTTGTTGCACGGCGGGCTTAACATCAGAATTGGCCAAGATCCTCTCAATTTGGCTGATGTTGAAGTTGGAGACGCCGATGGACTTTGCCAGGCCCAGCTTTTTGGCCTCTACCATACCCTTCCACGTGTCCAAGTAGTCTACAACATCGACATTGTCCTGAAAGAAAAGCAGTCCTTAGATATGCCCGTCTCCGATAAACATACCTACGTATATATACAAACATTAACTAAATATAAATATCAAACATTTTTATTTAACGCTTGACTAGAATGCGTAATAAAATCGTGCTTAGCCTCCCACCCCGGCTTCGCACGTGTCATATAGAGAGAAGAATACATAACAAACCATGACTATTCCGAGACGAATTCAATAAAAAGTTGGGACCCCCAAGCTTGCTATTTTCTATCGAGGGCACGATGAATACGACGCCTATTGCTAGTATTGATCTAGGTCTTGCTAAGTGCTTGTGTGAAAAGCGTGTGGCATATGTTCCAAACTGACACTGCAGCATTAGTAAGTTACAAAATCCACAGACAATAGTAAATTGATTGTTTATCTTGCCTCTTTTAAATAAGGACGTTTGGGGCCTTAATCAGAGCCAATCTCGATTTTTAAATATAAATCTCTGTTTAAATAAATTTGTATCTAACCTCAATTTATTTTAGTCAATGCAACTGTGGAGTCAACTAACAAGTGGCATTAATAGATGAAAATAAACATTTCTAAATCAATATGTGTCACAACTTTTACTAATTTTATTTAATCTTAGTCTAGTCTATTCTATATTTGTTAAGCGCGTCGTCCACGGAGAGAGAATAGAGCTAGACAGCTTGAAGACTTATCTAATCTATACTCTATTTGATACGTACACGTAGAGATCCATATATCGCCCATTGTATCCCTTTTGCCCTATCGTAGGGTAGCTCTATCATAGTAAAATTTTGGGCTGCGTACACTACATTGCTCGAAGACTAGACATTCATATAAAAACGGTAAATTTCAGTTGACTACGTTTAGTAAAAAATACGACTATAGCTAGACTGATCTATGGCATGTACATAATTCGAGAGCTCTCTATTCGTATCGCTTGTCTCGCTCTCGTATTTGCGTCCACGAAGCCTTCCGAGAGTAGCCGAGCCTGTCTACGTAGACTGTACGTGGACGAGGTGCTTTAGACTTATGTCGCAAGTCATTTTTCAAACCGACCTGTTGCACGCATGGCTCGTAGCAAATATTGAATTTTTATTTTTCCCATAAACAGATTTCACGGAATTTTCCGTTCTTTGTACGAATATTCATAAGTTGAACAGAATGGTGTCTGATGTCTTAATTCTCTCAGCCGTCATGTTCCACTGTTGAGCTAGGCCTACTCAAATCCCCCCTTCGACTGTACTTCTAACTTGCTGTAGTGAGGTTGCGTGCGTCTAGGATCCGTGGCTTCCATCTGCGACATAACGGCCACATAGGTGGTGGAGTGGGGTCGATGTTTGGGGGGAGGAGGTGACGCCGACAAAATATCTCTTTCAATGGAAGGTAACGTCTAATATGCCACGTTGTCGAGATGCCATAAAGCTTACACCTCTTACGACACCCTCGAACGAAAGGGGTTGTTTCACGGTGTAATGTGGAAACCTGTGATATGCAGCACTTGCCTTGATGAAATAGGTTGTTGTATTTTATAACGGGCTTGCGATAAAAATGTTATCCAGTGCAATATCTGGGTCGCCTAGAAATAGCAAGCTTTAGGTCAAGTGGTATTTAGGTCACTTAGCTGACCTGAATAACTTAGTTCAGCTTACGGTCGATAGTGAAATTCCGAGTCTTGACGGACTTAAGATAAATAATGGCCAACCCGAGGGTACTTGATAAAAACCCATCTGGCCAGCGTACAGTTGTCTAATTTCCATCAATCAAAGAGCAGGCCTGGCTCAATATCACATGTCATAATCATAATCAATGACTGTTGATTACCAATATTCTAGTAAACTTCGCAATCGCGCTAAAGGAGTTTTTGGTTAGCAATGTGCGATTGGTACCGCTAGATACACAGGTTGTTTCTCGCCCTTTTTCCACCTTCATTTGGTCTAGCCCCAGCTTAACCTGCTTTGGCTAACTACCAGTTATACGGCGTGATCGCCGTCTGGCCCGCGAATGGCCGGGAGCGAAGTCTTCACTAGTCCTGCGAGGCACGGAGGAGGTCAGTTGATGCAAATGATAGACAATCGTCCGACACCCCGACACAGTAGCCCGGCGCTGCTCAACCTGCGGATCGCTTCTTGGCTAGTCCTAGTCACTTTGTTTATAAGATAACAAAAATAAAATATTCCATGTACTTACGCCTTTGAACGTCATAGGGGTGTGAATTAAGTAAAGATCCACGTATGTCATGTTCAGGCGTTTCAATGAATTTCTTAGGGATTCCACAGGCGTTCTCTGTAGCTCTGAATCAAGCTGTGAACAAAATAAATGATATTCAATACTAGCTGCTGCAATACCTACCAATGTTTCGCGATGGCAGAGATATTGGTCTGGCGAGTTTTTGTCATCGCGGTACATATGCTCGAAGCCGCACCGGCTCCCTAAACTGCACCTACAGAAAGTTCTATGCAGCGAGTATTCTACTCCAGGACTGTTTGGAGAGCGCAACCTGCGGCCCTGGAGCAAGCAGTCGAGGAACGTCCCTATTTTCTGCCAATTATACGCCCCGGAGTCCCATATACCCCAGCTAGTCCCCAACGGTCCATGAGGATTTGATACGAAAAAAATACTGTAAGGGGAGCAGTGGAATTTAAAAGGTCAAACCGAGAAGCTTGTTGTTAAGTGCAATATTAGTGGAATCCAGTGATTCATAGAGATCGCATCAAAAATGTGGCCAAGAGTTCACCGACACAGACGAGGTAGTGTGTTGAGACCCTAATATCGAAAATACTCGATTTGCGAAGGTAATCGGAAGCAATTCCGATGACAACTCCGAATGAAGGCAGCGAGCGTCGCATTTCCAGTTAGGGATCACGATTGGTATAATCTTGTTGAATCGTATGAAGGGAAATTTTCATATCTGCCTATTCAGTGTTACGCGAGAAATCCTGTAGTATTTTTCCAGGTTCACGAGTTTCAAAATATTAATAAGTTGATTTTGTTGTTTTTCGTTGCTAGGGCAAGTATAAAAATAGGCGGTTTTCTTAATTTCTAAATTCATTGCTTAGAGCATTTTATTTCTTTATATTGATATTAAAATCACTATAGTGATAGTGAACATTTTGACCCGTTATCATTAATAGAATAATAATAATAACGGCGATCAAGGTGGAACATCTATTTTTAGTTCGATTTTCTATTAAAGCGTATTTTTTTAGTTTTTTTTAAACTATTATTTTTTTCAAGAGGTTTTGTGGTTTTTCAATGCGCGCCGTCTCAGGTAAAACGGTGTTTTGCATCAGATGCTTAACCCAATCGGATATCGAGCAGGCAAGTTGTTGATGAATAATCTTCTACTAGCTACTTGGTTGTGTGTGTGCAAGTACCTACTCGCCGTTAGCAAGACGAGAATAACCGGAAATGATATTAAGTCTAATAGATTCGCCGGGAACGGGGCATACCTAACCGACTTCAAAAATTTTCGATCGTGTAATGTGTGTAAAATTAAAATTGTAACCTCGAACGTAGTCGCGAGGAATACGCTTATTTAGTATAGCTGCGGCTCGCAGGTTCGCTCAAGTAGTTATTATTAACCATCTGGGTGGCGTTAGTTCAGCGGTGTTAGTTGCTGATAGAGAGATGGCTATTACTTCAGGAGTAGGTTACCTTTGTGACCACAAATACATTTTCCCTGGATACCGACGAAGCTCGCACTCCAGCGCCGACTTGGTCCTCATTTTCGTATACTGCAGCTGTGTCTATCAACCTGCAAGATTGACTTAATACGGTTATCAAAATGTTAATAGTAATCGTGTCGGATTGTTCCGTGTTGTGACGGATTTAGAATACATAATGTGTTGAGTTTTCTGGTGCTCGAGTTATCATGCTCACTTTAAGACTCATGGCAGGGGTGGCGTCGTGCGACGGGTCGTTCTCTTCCCTGCAATATGGTTGAGGAGAGCGATGGCTGCCGAATGCGTCATGCTTGTGAACAGGTGCCGTTGCTGGGGGTCGGTTGGCTCGGGCGTTAGAAGGTTAGTATTGTTGATTAGATCTGGCTGATGTTTGGCCCTTTGCGACTATTGCGCGCGTTTGCTCTCACAAACTCTCTTATCACAGCCTTGTACCTAAAAATGGCGATCTAAAAAGAGCAACTACAGAGTATCTTTCCGGCTCTTCTCTGTAGAACTGTATTCCGAACCGGTGGTAGATGGTAAATATTAAATTTTAAATTAAATATTATTTTGTTGTTTGACTTGTCAAAAGAGCTCTAATGAGCCAACTTGATTAAATGAGTTTTGAATTTGAATTTGAATTTGCCACCCCATTCCATCCGAAGGGTGCCGTGCCGCGGAAAAAAGGAAATGATAAGTTTGAACACCTAACCGCAAGAGAAGGGAAACTTGATACGAAACCCTGTGTCAACCCGTGTGGCCAGCGTGGCACAGTAGGCTAATTACCCTCCGTGTAATGGGAGGAGGCCCGACTCAGCAGTGGGTCATTTGTAGGCTTAGATATAACAGCAATCACGAATATGGTACACACATATAACACACGAATGGCCGTGAGGAAATTCTTTTTGTTATTTAAGAGCAGGCAGATGACTGCATTCCGCCCGATGGAAATGCAGTCTCGATGTGGGGATACCTAGTGATCTTATACTAATATTAAAAACGTGAAAGTTTGTAAGTATGGATGGATGGATGGATGGATGTTTGTTACTCTTTCACGTAAAAACTACTGAATGGTTTTTAATGAAACTTTACAATAATATAGCTTATACATCAGAATAACACATAGGCTACACGTTATAAAGATATTATGTGAATTACAACAATATAAACAAGTCGAATTCAAAATTTCTAATTGTCAAATTTTCGACCATAATAAACTATAGACAACATAACCTTTCGCTGTCAGTTGCGTTTTGTTAAAGTAGGTTTTATACGGACGGGATAAGAACCTCAGGTATCCTATGTCCAACTTTCTTTTTGTTTTAAATATATATAATGCGGAACAAAGTTCGCCGGGTCAGCTAGTACACTATACGTATAGCACTAGCCATATCATTTAGCATCCCTAAGTATATAGCATGTACTTGGGGATACTAAATTATTTTGAGAAATCAGTCCGTTTTTTTGCGTTTCTTCGCAACATACAAATCTTTCCTCGGTAACAATATTAGTGTAGATCAGGACAGTAACAAATCGAAAACAAAAGCACTCTCTGTAGACATTTTCTCTATCAATGGATTAGGATTTCAGCGAGTCACTTAAAGTTCGTCACTTAAAGTCGCGGTTGGTTATTTATGTGTCCTGATGGAAGACTTAATAAAAGATAGGAATTCGTCTTTGTCACCTGTATCCGGCGTCGAGCGCCCGTTTCACAGCTTCTTCCACTACCTTTTCCTTCACTTCAAGGACGCCTTTCTGTGTGGAGAGATTTACGAGTATTGGTCTGTAAATTAACCTACGACACATGAAGGTGAAAGGTAAATTGCATTATCCAATGATCATGTAGCCGTGTGGTAACGGATTTTGAATGAATACATCGTGTCACCATCTCATGTCATCCTAAGGGTACGAGTCAACAATAGTAACAAGGCCGAAACCCTAGCAGCAAGAGAAGAAAACCTTTTTTTTTTTTGTTCGCCCGGTGTAAAATCCTTTATGGATTTCCTCGCGACGGACTCCTTTATGGAAGGGAGTGTGAGACTCTCCCCCACTATGGGATAGTAAACCCTGTACCAACCCGTCTGGCCATCGTGGCACTTTAGGCTTATTACCCTCCAAGTCGTTGGAGGAGGCCCGATCCAGCAGTGGGTAATTTACGGGCTGAGAACTATGTACCCGTTTGACATGGTGCTCCACCAAATTGAACGATTATTTATTTTAGATTATAAAAGCAGATTTGGAGTACACAGTATTACCACCCGATTCCATTCTGAGGGTGTCGTGAGAGCCGACTAAAAGAAATGATAAGGTCGAAAACCTAGCCGCAAGAAAAAGGAAAATTTGATACGAAACCCACCGTGGCACAGTAGGCTCATTACCCTCCATGTAACTGGAGGAGGCCTGACTCGGCAGTGGGTCATGTATAAATCTGTAGTTTGTCCATTATATGGAGCACCTGATAAGTAAATGCGTCCCAACTCATATCGCCACACCGTGCCGGTAGAGTGGGAAGTACAAATAAGCCTGATTTTGCCTGTTATTCCTACGCGCTTTACAACGCTCTACCTAGGTGGAAAATATTTGCAAAGCTATTACCTCGCCAAATCCCAGGAACGTGCCTAATCCAATCGCGGGTATTGAATTTCCGTCGTTCAGCGGGATCCGGTACGCTTTCCCGCCATCTTTGTTGTCGCTGAGCTGGTAAAATAATATAAACAGTAAAACCTCCTTATTCGCGCTTCCTTCACTATTCGCCAATAAAAAAGGTCCGCGTGATGACGGACTTAGAATACAGAGAATCAACGGGTCCAGGGTTCGATTCCGGGGTCGGGCAAGTGTCTTTGTCTAAACCAGAGGCACTTGTTCTGAGTCTGGGTGTCATTTGTGTTTGTTTGGTAACTGCCCCCGCGACACAGGTTAAAACTACCTCAAGATGAAAAATATAGTGAACACAGATCTTTTGATTAGATTTTTTTATCTGTGACTTGAATGCCTTTGACCCTAGGCTTGCGTGACGGAAAGCAACGCCAGGGTCTAAGATGGAGCAGGTGTAGGCGCAAAGGGATGATCATCCAGCCCGACGAGGTGGTATGTGTGGCTAGGGGTCGCACCGCTTGTCCCCCCGATAGTGGTAGTCGGGGAAAACTTAACTGTGCGAATTGGCTCTTGAAATTTCGCTACCGCGGTGTCGGACTGTTTGGTAATTCTCGCATTTGTGGGCGATATTTCTTGATGTAATTATTTCTGATTTTTCGGGTAAATTGTGTAAATTATGCCGCATGATGGTCGCTACACAGGCAGTTCGAGGAAATGCCCTGTGGGGCACCGGCTCTCACATACACGGATTGTTGACTCTTACAACACGCGTTATTTCCCAGCGTGCGGTGATGAAGTTTTATATTCTACCCTCACTTGCCTTCACTTCGGACCAATCTTCGGATGGTACATGCTGTATACAGTGACCGAAGTGAGTTATAGATCAATAGGATATTGTTCGTGTGGTGACGGATATAGAATACATAATGCACAATACTAGCTACAAGAGAAGGAAAACTTGAAACGAAACCCTGTGTCAATCTGTCTGGCACAGTAGCTTAAAGCCATGATGCTTAATAACTAAGTCACTATCAAGTATTTCTTGAGTAGTTCAATTTCTGTTGATGTAGTTATTTTCCACAATGATCCAGACAGGCTTACACCCACGGCTTATGTCGACGTCCTTAGGGCCCTTGTTAAAATGGCTTCTTACGCAGAATTCTAATCATTTAAAAAATACAATTTCTTAGTAAAGTTTTTTTTCCTGTGGTGACGGATTTTGAATACACAGTGTGACCACCCCATTATATCCTGAGGGTGTCGTAAGAGCCGACAAATGTAAATGACAAGGCCGAAAACCTAGCTACATGAGAAGGAAAACTTGATACAAAACTCTGTGCCAACTCGTCTAGCCAGCGTGGCACATTAGGCTAATTGCCCTCCCTGTGATGGGAGGAGGTCCGACACAGCAGTGGGTCATTTATGAGCCGAGTAGTAGTAAAGCTTAAATTACTTCTTTTAAAAAAGCTGCTATTGAAATTCCACTAACGTTCTTTCTTAGAAACAATGAAATAAATCAGACCAAAATTATCTATATACATATAAATAAAACTGGAGTGTCAGTTTGTAATAATAAAATAACCACTTTTTACTAAATCCGTAAGTATTTGTCTGTCTGTCCGTCTGTCTGTCTGTCTGTTTGTTCCGGCTAATCTCTGGAACGGCTAGACCGATTTAAACGGGACTTTCACTGATAGGTAGCTGATTATTTATGGAGTAACTTAGGCTACTTTTTTTAGACTAGCCTTGCCCCGCGCCTTCACCCGCGGTACGACAATAAGAAAGCGCGGGTGAAACCGCGGGGCGCAGCTAGTATTTTCATATGACAGACGGACATCTCAATTTTATTTCTATGGAGGAGTATGAAGACTAGCGTAGACTAGATGTGCTCAATAGCGTTTCTTAATGCGATTGGCTTTGAACGAGCTCTCCGGGGTTTACGAAACACTGCAATCACTATTCATGAAGTGCTTTCCATATTGTAATGGCCAATCCACGACAAACAACAGACTAAGGACGTGGAAAATAACCCTTTATAGGAATATTGCGTCGTGGAAAATTTGCTTGGCATGACGTATAAATAAAATATGGACATATTTTAAAGCGCCCCCGATAAGTTTGAATATTAAGATAAACCCACATCTAGAAGAGAGCTTTTATGACTCGATTAGCGTGATTGTCAAATAAACTAAATTAAATCGATTGGACGCTTCAGAAGCTGCCGGAGACATACTGTCTGTTTTTTTCCGTCAATCAAAAAATCTGCGGCGATGTTGATGGAACTTACATAAATAACGTTAAAAGGAGTACGTACTTGATATAGATAATTAGGGTTCATTGTTCATTAGGGTTTGTTATCGTAGCCGCAATGCCACAAATGACAATGTAATTAAGTAGAACAAATATAAATATCCGTAACATGAACAGTTATAAAATAACAAATTTATATATAAAAGCAAAATGACTCACCACTCCCAACATGCAATAGCCAAAAATTAAATATAGAACGGACAACATAATCACTTCACAGTCGCACGCAAAGTGACTAGGAAAGGAATGGCTATTGGCTTGTAGAATAACACAATAAACACAGTGTAAGCGATTTATGTTTAGTTCATAGTGGTATAGTTATAATGATCAGAAGTTGAAACCAGTTCCAGTCACATTTGTAAAAAAAGATTCAAATGTATAACCCGACTAAACCAGAACTGGCGCGACGACGGAAGTGTCGATCTGTTTTTTTATCAAAGCGATTCTATGGTTACTCTTTGGGAAACAGAAAATACGTACAATTATCATAAATTTACTTCTCTGTCAGTGCCTTTTTATTCAATCAGATCATTTTGTTCATTATTTTTACTTTTAAAATCAGTGGGTTGCCATAACATACATCCTTAATCTCAGTGTAAGAATTGTTGTTACTCCGAACCTACTTCGTATTTATTAATACCGTTATTAACACGTAGCTACTCTGTGACTAATCTAGAATTAACTACGCCCGGTGTAACTTTGGGGTAAGAGAAGAATAAGCAATTTTTATTAATATGACTGAATTGCTTAGTGCATCCAACGAGGTCGTCGTATTATAGTTCA
This sequence comes from Clostera curtula, assembly GCA_905475355.2. NCBI lineage: Eukaryota > Metazoa > Arthropoda > Insecta > Lepidoptera > Notodontidae > Clostera > Clostera curtula. The sequence continues at coordinate 26,210,867 of FR997794.1, read as the reverse complement.
ATCGACTGTTTCAAGGCGATCCACTTCACCGATAGTTGATACAAACTTTATTATTAGTTAATATGAAGTGCGCAGCTATTCATACTAGTATTATTTTTAAAGCGCATGGTAATAATAAAATTAATCTGAATGTTCCATTCAAATACAAATTCTAGTAGTAAAAATAAATAATAGTAATTTATTAGAGCTCTTTAGACAAATCAAACAATAAAATAAAATTTACCATCTACCACCTGTTCGGAATGCACCTCTACAGAAAAGAGCCGACAAGACACTCTGTAATTGCTCTTTTTATATCGCCGTTTTTGCTGGACTGGATTTATGACAGATTTGTGAGAGCAAACTCGCGCAATAGTTGCAAAGGGCCAAACATCAGCCAGATCTAGTCAACAATAGTAACCTTCTAATGCCCGAGCCAACCGACCCCCAGCAAAGGCACCTGTTCACAAGCATGACGCATGCGGCAGCCGTCGCCCTCCCCATTACACTGAAATATTTCTATAGGGACCAGCAATGCACAATGTGGTTAAGGAACGCTCTGCTTGGTGTCCGTCCACCATTTGTGTGTAATTTCAGAGCTCCCCCTTAATTCGGAGGGCCAACTGTCCCGGCAGTCGTTACACGTAGTCAGTAGCGTGAAAACTGACATTCTATATTAAGTTTGTGCTTATTTAATCCGTGTGGTGATGGATTCAGAATACATAGTGTCACCAACCCATTACATCCCGAGGGTGTCGTAAGAGACGACTTTGGAAACGCAAGGGGCTGATCACGTAGCCACAAGACAAGAAAAACTTGATGAAAGCCCTGTGCCAATCCGTCTTGCCAGCGTGGCGCAGTAGGCTAATTTCCTTCCATGAATTTGGAGGAGACCCGACTCAGTAGTGGGTCACTCATGGGCTGACACGACGACGACGACGATAGTACATATTCTAAAGCTGACCCTGCCTGATAAGGTGGAAGACGGGTACCGTATCAAGAGCTTATCGGATGTTTAATGTACATTGCTATTTATATATAACCTGATAAAGCGCACTCGGTCTCGTATCTGTCACAATGCAATGCACATTACGGAGGGGTATACTGGGAGTTTGTGGACCGCGGATCATTTGCGGGTTTTATTTTTCAGATGAGTGCTGTCAACGTCAGTGGCGGAATTTGGCGCTTGCTGAAGCTTGCAAGGAGGCTACACTCGAGAGCAATGAATCCGGGTCACTTAAAGAATGTTAAAAATCTCGGAATCTAAAAATGATAGGTTAATGCAATAAATTGTATTTAATAGACAATGTAATACTCCTTAAATGAAAGTAAAAAAAATATGAGTCACCATACATTTTATTAACACAAAATTACATAAAGAAAAAAGCTGCTGATCTCTCCTTAAAACAAAAATAGGAAACATGAAATTTTTGAACTTTATTACGATTTTCTTGAATTTTAATACTTCGTATTGCCTCCTCGTGCTTCCATTACTGCGTTTACGCGGTATGGCATGCTGTACACCAAGTTCCTTATACGATTTTGGGGAATATTCTCCCATTCCTCTGTGAGAGCAATTTTGAGCTCACGAAGCGTGATTGGGGGAGGGTTTCGTTGTTTTACGCATCTGCCTAGGTCGTCCCAAGCATGCTCGATCGGGTTGATATCCGGGCTGCGCGCTGGCCACTCCATACGAGTAATGTTCATCTCTTGAAGGTAGTCATTCACAATCCTACCTGTATGAGGTCGGGCATTGTCATGCATAAATATAGCATCCTCACCTAAATTGACCATAAATGGACCAACGTGATCATTGAGGATTTCTTCCACATATCTTACGCTAGTTAAAGAGCCGTTTTCTATGATCACCAGCTCTGTGCGACTTTCAGAAGAAATTCCGGCCCACACAAGTATAGACCCACCACCGTAGGCTACTTTTTCTTCGATGCATGCTTGCTTGAATCTTTCCCCTGGTCTTCGATACACTCTGTGTCTTCCATCGTGCTTGTAGAGCATAAATTTTGATTCGTCGGAGAACATAACTTTTGACCAATCTTCAATACTCCAATTTACGTGGCTCTGGGCATATCTTAGTCTTGAAATACGATGCCCACGCTCCAGTTTAGGGCCATTTGCAGGTCTAAGGGGTTTTAAGTTAGATTCAGCAAGCCGACGTCTTACTGTCCATGCACTTGGGTTACTTCCTCCGAGGCGTCGAAACTGATTTGTGAGTTCAGTTCCTGTGAGAAAGCGATTTCGAAGCATGGTGTTCACCAAGTATCGGTCTTCTCGTGCTGTGGTACACCTGGTTCTGCCGTTCCTGGTCTGCGTAGGTTAAGACCAGTTTCTTCGTAACGTCGGAGAACTCTTTGTACTGTTGACAGCGACACACCGACAGTCCTGGTTGTATCGCGCTGACTCCGGCCGGTTTCCAGCATTGTAAGTATTCAGGTGCATTCTTCAGGCGTAAGCGACATAATTTTAGCTTGAATAATGAATATAGAGCACTATCATGGTTTATGTACCCACATAAATGACAGATTACAAACAAAAGCAAAACCAAATGCTGTAATTTCGTAGTTACATCTTCGAAAGTGGCCCTTTTTCAAGTTTGTTTTTTTTATGATATAACTTTACAATAACTAAGAAGTTTTAATACCTTCATTTAAGGAGTATTACATTGTCTATTAAATACGATTTATTGCATTAACCTAGCATTTTTAGTTTCCGAGATTTTTAGGATTCTTTAAGTGACCCGGATTCATTGCTCTCGAGTGTATTTACATCAAAACCCTCATTATGGAAGTTCGACGACACGGTTGGCGCAGTGGTTGAGCGATCGACTGCTGCGCAGCATGTCGCGGGTTCGATCCCCGCACGGAAGAAATATTGGGGGGGGGGGGGGGGGGTTAAACCTCTTTGGTTAACAATAGTTTAATTAGAATTGTCAGATATTCATTTCTTTATATTTAATATCATATTGTATTTTTATTCCCAAATATACCACACTCTGCATAACACGTGTCTCTTAGTTCACTCCATAAGCCTAATATTACAATAACTTTAAATAGTGTCGCAGCTTCCGCCACACAGCAACATAACTATATCAGCATATTAGTGCAACATTATTTTGTGCCTGTGCGCTAACTCACTGGCTGTGTGGCCACCCCATTTCATTCTCAGGGTATCGTAAGAGCTGGCAGAAGGAAAGCCTTGTGCCATCTCGTCTGTCTATCATGGCTTAGCAGGCGCATTCCCTCCATGTAATTGGAGGAGGCTAAATTCAGCAGTGGGTCATGTATAGGCTGAGTACTTAAGGTGAATGTCCCAGGGTAGCCCGCGAAATTCCAATTTTCTTACGTTTTTTGCAATTTGCAGGTCAGTGCTAGGTTGTATGTTGATTAAAATGTTATTCGCGGCTGTAAGACGTATGTAGTTGTAGAATTATAATCATCAAAATCATCAATACAACCCTCCAAGCTCATAAAGGTACAAGAAAAACTTTTTCAAGCTCTAAGTCATTCTTCCGAATCCGAATTTCGCGGGCTACCCTGGAACATTCACCTTAACTCACTGATATGACAAGCATCCTTTTAATTAGTGGCCTGACGAGATTTGTACCCGACCCGGCCTAGGTCGAAAGTCGCAAACGCTATTCCAATTGCAGTGTATGCCCTGAGGATGGAAAGGCCTGGTGATTGGGTGATTTATAAATGTATCACGAAGAAGGATAATACTTACGACCACCAAATAGCCTGTGCGCAAAAAGCATTATTACGAACCGTGTTGTTAGATATAAATCGGCAAAAAGCGTATGGTCAAGGTTAAAGAATGCATAGCAGTGCTAGCACTGGTCTTCGCTTTTATACCAGTTGGCACGTAACTGCCGTGACCTTGAAGGATCTGTGTGGCAATACAGTACATATAATAATACAGTAAGATTACGCAGGTTTTATCACAAAACTCCTATAAATCGTCTTAGTTAAAATTACCATTAACATCTTACTGGCTCCTGTCCCACGCTAGGTGGTAGTCTCCATACACACCTATCAGTCGTCATATCTACATTCACACCTTTCATACACAATTCCTCATTCTTACAAACAATCCATCTAAATAATTTACACAGGCTGAAACATAACATTTTAAAGTATAGCAATGTCTCACAAAATTGCATAAGCAATTTGTCTCACAATTATTGTTAAAAACATACACTTTTAATATAATATTCCTAGGATAGAATCTCATCTCATCTCTTTTGGTCTCCTACAACCCTTGCGTCTACTCAAATTCACGCTGAAACTACCACCGGTTCCGAATGCTGCTCTACAAAGAAGAGCCGGCGAGATACTCTGTAGTTGAATTTTTCATTAAGGGATCCTGGATTCAGCAAGGATTGTCTAGACGTTCCTCTATCTGGATCCCTGCATCGTCGGTAGCTTAGGTCATCGACCACATTGTCAACGTATTTTCTATTTTATTAAAATATTTTATATATTTTTTTACCAATGTTTTTTAGTGATTATTGTTCAACTCGCTCAACATCCAGTGGTAGTAATTTTCCAGGTGTGCCACACAGCAACTACCAGCGCGAAGCTGATGTGGAAGTGCCGTGGTAAGTACCTAAGTAAAGGTAAGTTCGGCAATATCGACCATACCTTGGTAGTAGTAATGAACATGTCTTTCCTGGTCACGACCCCAACCTCAATCTTCCTTTTGACTTCTTTCTCTATTTCCGGCTCCATGCGGCTGAAGTGCGCTACATCGATATGACTGTACCCAACGCCAATGACGTACGACAAGCCGTCCACCAGTTTTGGAGCGTCCTATATTCCTAGTTGAAACTGGAACCACGAGTAAAAGACCTGGGGACCTAACCCATGACCTCACATTTCAAATAAAATGGAAAGTTTTGGAAATAAGATAATGATATCTATAGGCTATATGATGTTGGTATCTTTATTTATAAGTATTTCCTATAAATCTATAGTGTAGTTTTTCATTAGTATTATAGTGACTCCCACTCAAACAAGCTTAAGGAGAAAATAGTATATTTCATTACAAGTGCGGAAAAGCTGTCATTGCAAAGAGTTCCGACAAATGTCTACCCGAGCCGAGGCGCAGCCGAAGGCGAGGGTTGACAGTCGGAACAAGTTGCAATGACGGTTCCGCACGTGTACTGAACTATTTGTACTATTTTTAATACAGTTGCGAAAAAATGAAGCAATTTAATAAAATAATAAAAACACAATAAACTCAACTAACTAATCATTTCTGAAAAATGGCGCCGACCGTAGAATATAAGCAGAGATTTTTTTTCTTCACCCATTCTGGTAGGCAAAAAGAACAATGCTCATACAGCCAAGTCTTGAGTAGGATTTTTTTATTGATATGAAATGAAATTTAATTAGATGAAATGAAACTCATTCAATCAAATCATTAAATCTGATATTGAAACAAATTAGTACGTAGTTTCTTTTTAGAAATATACGTATTTGCATGAATCATAAAAACTTCTATGATTTTTTTAGTAAAAACTTAATGGTTGGTTTTTCCTTATAATAGACATTATTTTGACAGTTGGGAAAGAGAACGCACTAGTGCGGGAATGGTAAAAAAAAGCACGCGTGTGTAAATAGCCCACGTCCCGAACGTTATACGTCCCTGCAATATGCGACATTTCGTTGTCTTTACTATACCGACTATGAAAATAATTGGATAAAAAATGCGCTGAATATAAAAAAACACACACCAAACGCTGCTGGTTATCGTAAAGGTTATTTCAAATTCAAGTTCAAATAGCCATCGCAGAAAAAATAATTAAAATAAAAATGAAAAAGAAACCCCGACACAATAACCTGAGTTCCATAAAGTAAAAAATACTGAAAGAAACTGAACCTTATATGTAGTACCTAAGTATGTACGAGTATTAATAATTCTAAAAAAATATACATCGCGTTGGGGGACCGCTCCTACTTATTTGCTTCTTCTTCTCAGCCCGTAAATGACCCACTGCTGAGTCGGGCCTCCTCCAACTACATGGACGGCAATTAGCCTATTTTGCCACGCTAGACGGGTTGGCACAGGGTGCCGTATCAAGGTTTCCTTCTCTTGCGGCTAGCTTATCGGCCTTGTCGTTTCCTTTTGCTGGCTCTTACGACACCCTTAGGATGAAATGGGGTGATGACACTATGTAGATATTCTAAATCCGGCACCACATGGATGAACACATGCAACATGATTACATGAATTTACAAGAGCATCAGTCTACGTACAGAGACTGGCAATTGCTATTCTCAAATCGTTGGCGCAGCGAAGACAACCTAGCTATTCAACGGCACGCAGCACAAATTAACTAGATTCTACCGGAGGCTTTCTTCACTCTGTTTGCATATTCTTGATCAATAATCTCTACGGAGAAGTAGAGATGCACATTTCCCGATTATTTTTAATTTAAAATTCCCAATACAGTACCAATACAGTCGTTTAACTATAATAATAGGAGGTAACAAATTTAGGATTTAATCTTATATCTTTAAATGAGCAATTCTTGTATATAATTGGTATCTCTGAATGGGCTCCAACGATTTTCATGAAATTTAGTATACTATAAGGGGGTTTCGGGGGCGATAAATGGATCTAGCTAGGAATCATTTTTAGAAAATGTCATTTTATTAGGGTTTAGGGGGGGATAAATAGATATATGTAGGAATCCTGACATCTATTGGCGAATAATAATACTACTTACAACAGCAGATGGCCTTGTTAAGTAACACGAAGTCAATGAGTGTTTGCGTAATTCGTACTTAAATATAATTTCCAAAAAACACAATTTATAAAAAAAATAACGAGCAAAGCTCGGTCATCCAGATATTTTAATTAAATCGACAACGGACAGATACTCGTAATAAAAATCTTTAAATAAAATGGTTGCGCTTATTTAGGTCACACGCTCTCGTTATATAGTATTTTTGTTTTTAATCTAACTATTAATAAGTCAACAACGGATAGACGGAGAACAAGAACAAACAAAAGGGAGCCTTGGAGCGAGTCTTAGAAAAGTCACGGGATTTTGCAATTTGAAGTACACATATATACGGATTTAGAATACATAGTTTGACCACCCCATTTTATCCTGAGCGTGTCGTAGGAGCCGACAGTGACAAGGCCGAAAGCCTAGCCGCAAGTGAATGAAAACTTAAAAAAACGAACCACCCAGTCTTACCAGGGTGGCACAGTTTGCCTTATTTATGAGTAATGGCGAACACCTTTAAGTTTTAAGAATGGTATGGAGAAGTCAGTAGTGCCAAATTTCGGATGTACATCTATCTTGTAAAGTCATACAGCCAAACAACGCAAGCGATATTAGGGGAAGCATGGTTAGGGAGGGCGACGCACAAATCACAGGTGTTGCACATGTCCTTAAGTAACAAACAGTTAGTTCAATTTATGAACATCACATCTGAGTGATAGCTGAATCACTCATATTATGTGATGCAGATCCATCGATCTGTTCATCGGTCTAGCTGACCACACAACCGTTAATGTCATCACATTAACGGTTGTGTGGTCGGCTAGACTGCCTGTATTGCCACAAGGGCCTAATATTGGTCCTTTCTTAATTTTGCAAATATATCAATGAACTTGCATTATAGATTTAGAATACATAGTGTCGCCACCCCATTCCATCTGAGGGTGTCTAAGAATAGAAGGAAAACTTGATAGGAAACTCTGTATGCTGATACAACTGTATGCTGATAGAACGTCTGGCCAGCGTGACTACTACTCGTACTACTACTTCTCAGCCCATAAGTGACCCACTGCCAGCGTGACACAGCAGGCTCATTACCCTGCTTGTAATTGGCTCTTTATTTCAATTCCCGACACAGCAGTGCGTCAGGTCCTACCACAATTTCAGTCAGCGTGTTAATGCACGGTGACTTTTTTATACGTTTAGCTAAAAATAAAAAGACCCGCATAAAAAATATCGTTTAACCCATAATCTATTAAAATAATTATGAAACTTTTAATATGCATAATATCTTCAAGTTATATTTATAAACAAGCCATGTAAAGTACTCAAAACAATTACACAAAACTTATGGAAACTATTACAATATTATTATATTTACTTACTAATAATAAACATTAACATATAATTATAATATTACAATATTCTAACACTCCACAGAAGGCACTTTTAAATGCTTCGTAGCAATTGTGTTAATGGTGGAGACTAGATGACAGTCGTCTCTAAAGAAAGTTACTCACACAATGTCCAGAGACCCTGCGAATCAGGCTTGAAACTTGGTGTTTGAATCTGTGGATACGTGCCAAATATCCCCACAATTGCTACAATTCAGATATTTTAATTGTCGTTAAATAAAATGCCGTTAATGTTACTTTGACGAATAATTTCGTTTACATTATTTCAATTGCGATATGACCGCTAAGTGTTCTTGTGGTCTTTCCACTGAGGTACCCATAAATTCATAAATATCCTGTTATCAATCAATCGTCTATGCAGATGTGTTTGAAACGCTAGGCGATGTGAATCGTTGCTCGGATACGCGGCAAAGCAATAGCGTTTTACTCGTTAAGTAGTTTCGGTCCAATATCCAATATCTGGTAGGTATTGTGGCAATAGTTCACCCACTTCTATTTAACATTGAGGTACTTAGCTCGTAGATATCAATTTGCCGTCATCAGTGGGCTAGAAGGCGACCCACAGGAAATTCTCCTCGCTGCCTTTTTCTAACCCCCGACGCAAAAAGAGGGGTATTATAAGTTTGACGTGTCTGTCTGTCTGTGGCACCATAGCTCGCGAACGGATGAAGCGATTTCAATATAGTATTTTTTTGTATGAAAGGTGAGTTACGGGCGAGTGTTCTTAGACATGTTTGAAGAAAATCGGTTGAACCGTTTAAAAGTTATGACGGGTGAAAGTGGGGAAGAAAAGCCGAATGTCTGCAAATTATATTAAGTGTACCTATAAAAAGTATAACATAAAAATTAAATTAAAAATTAAAAAAAACCCCGACACAATAACCTTTAAAAAGTAAAAAATAAATACATCGCGTTGGGGGACCAGGGGTCAGGTAATAAATAAGTGGGAGCGGTCCCCCAACGCGATGTATTTATTTTTTACTTTTTAAAGGTTATTGTGTGGGGTGTTTTTTTAATTTTTAATTTTTTTTTCGAAGCTATTTATCACTACACTAAGTAATGGCGTGGGAAATTTCTTATGCACGTCACATCCTAGATCTCAATTTATCGATACGAGATATTAATGCATAGTATGGTTAAAATTAATGTAGTTCGACAAACGTCTACTGTCTACTCAATGTCACCATTCGCACCGTTCTTCCATTTCAAAAGGCCTAAGGGTATTTCCACTTTTTGGTTGATCTTGTCGAATGGGTAATTCTCGTATGTTTCCCAGAATACTGGACGCGATGTTCTATAACCGTTGTCGAATGCTTTGATGGCTTCAGTGTCAGCTCGATCCAGGGAAAAGTCGAAGATGGACGCATTCTCCAGGACACGGGCCTTGGTTAGCGTCTTTGGAATTGTGGAAATTCCGCGCTCGTACTGCAAATTATTGGATAATAATTAATAGTATTTAGCTCGCAGCTCCTGTTTAACTGAAACTATTTTGTATAGAAATAATGCGCGACGTGGTGCTTATGGTAATAAATACACTACAACTCAGCCTATGCATGGCTCTCTGCTGAGTCACGCCTCCTCCAACGCAGGGTAATATCCTGCCGACCCATGCCCCGCCAGCATGGGTCACACAAGGTCGGCGAAAATACGTCACCACACGGAAATAAAATTGCCACAGGCAAAACATAAAAGGGCACACTAAATATAGGCGTTGAAGAAAACAAAGTTCGATGCGAACAACTTTAGTATAGTTACTTAGGTTTAGTGAAACAGTTCATTTCCATTTTGCCTCATCTGATTAGGACTCGAAAACAATCAATATCAGAAGGCCAGCGTGGCAAGGTAAGCTGCCCTCTGTCAAACCCAAAAAGGTGCAACACAGAAATAGATAATTTTATTTGAGATAAGGGATCAAATTTTAAGGCCATCTACAACACCTTCAACAAAAAAATGCACCGTGAGAAGCTCGGAGTCTTCACGGCCAAGAGTCGAAGGTCATTTACACTTTGTACCTGGAACTTTAGTTGAGCATTCCACCGGACATCTCTACTTTTAGTTACGTACCAGATATCTAAGTAGTATTTGCGTAACTGTCTTCCCATGTTTCTGGGCTATGGCCACCATTGTAGGGTTATTGAGCTTTGGCTCGGGGCTGTCCGGAGCGGCCCGGGACGGCACCATCGTCCCGAACGGGGAGTACGCCACCACCAATATGTCGTTGGATCGGCAGAAAGACATTAGCTCTTCTTGGCCTAGATTTAGGTTCACCTGGAAACATATTATAATATTCATTTAAAAAGGACTACGTCTGTCAGCATGGTTTGAAAACAAAGGAACAGACATATTGAATACTAGCGATCCGCCCCGGCTTCGCACAGGTGTAATGATGAACATCTAAATTATTGGTGTTTGTCTACAATATTACGCATGTATTATACTCGTACATATAACCCTTCCTCTTGAATCACTCTATCTATTAAAAAAAACGCTTTAAAATCCGTTGCGTAGTTTTAAAGATATAAGCATATATAGAGACGGACAGACGACAGCGACTTTGTTTTATACTATGTAGTGATGATAGTGAAGCCTCGAGCCTTCCTTGTAGTGACGGATTAAGAATACACAATGTCACCAACCCATACCATCAGGATGTGGTAAGAGGCGACTAAAGGAGAGCGAGACGCAGATCACCTAGCCGCAAGAGACGGAAAACTTGATACAAACCCTGTGCCAACCCGTCTTGCCCGCGTGGCACAGTAGGCTAATTGCCCTCCATGAATCTGGAAGAGGCCCGACTCAGTAATGCCTTGTTGGTCTAGGGGTTGGATGCGCCGCCTTGGGATCAGAGGTCCCGGGTTCGATTCCGGGGCCGGGCAAGTGTCTGTGCAAACAGGCACTTGCTCCGAGTCTGGGTGTCATTTTTATTCGTGAATTTCATGTTAGTAAACATCCCCTGCGATACAGGTTTTACGTAGTGCAGGAGTTACGTTTAAAAAAAAAACTGCTGTTAAGAAGAAGAGCAGTTCATTTGTGTCTATAATTCATGAACATTGTATAGCTACACCATGGAGCCTAACAGCTGAAGTTAATAAAACGTATAGGTAGTCGCGTAATTTTGCTGAGGCTTTGACTATTTGAAAGCATCATTAAGAATTTGTGCGAATAAAAACATTTTGAATAATTTTGATGGTAGTTGCGGATGACCTAACGACTGCAACCTCAGCGTGTCTCAACTGCTCTGCTCCAGAGACACAAACACACACACATGGAACATGTTTCGTGATCCTGGTGGGAATAATAAAACTGAGTTTGCCACGAACCTCCGGCACTGTTTGCGGCCCCAACCGTTTAATGATATGATGATATGTAGAAACGAGACGAGAATACGTCCTCTCCTTATAATATTGTGGACATTTCTCACAGAGTTTATGGAACGGACGTGGAAGGTTAGACCGTACCTCGACCTGATTGCAAGTGGGCGGTATCTTGCAGTGCTGCAACAACCTCTGCAGCTGCTGCACGTTGAAATTGGATACCCCGATGGATTTAGTTAGACCCTTCTTCAGTACAGTTTCCATGCCACGCCAAGTCTCAAGGTAGTCTATTTTCTCGTCCGCGGCGTCTTCCTGGAAAATATTGTAGTCTAAGCTTCACGGCGTGGTAAATGTTAACCGTTATCAGTTCAAGATTATTATGTAAATTCATTTAAATACTTTATACGGATTTATCGCGCGTATTAGATCCCCGGTTGGCCGCGGCGATCAATAGGCCACGTGTGTGTCGTACATTACCTATTTAATTCCCGACGCTTCGAATGCTTTGCAGTAGCCGTGATCACGGGAGAGACGAGATGACAGTTGTCTTCAAAAGAACAGAGAAAAAAATCTAAATCTACCGCCTATAATTTTGTTTTATTGATAACGTTCCCCGTGTACGCAGAAATCGCTCAGTGTCCAGAGGTCTTGGAGATGAGTGTTGAGCTCGAGATCTGATCAATTTAATGACTGGATCCCAAGCAGGTGGTATCTGCTAACTATCCTCTCTATTGAATCTTGGATGATTTCTAATCTCCATAATCTCGCGGATCATTCCTGCTATGTAATGATATTTTTTTGGCCAAAGACACAGTTAAGCACTGTTAAACTGTTTCTTTGTACTTTTTAAGACGGCTCCTGCAAAGCATTTGAAACGTCGGGAATTAAATAACGTAATATACACGCGATAAATCCATTAAAGAGTGTTTATTTTCAACGTGTAATAATTACTTATGTTCATTTTTAGTCCTGGTCCCACTAGAGGGGTCGTGGAGGGCAGACAGCATTCGCTCCGTGTACTACCAGTACAGGTTAAGTACTTACGCTAACAGACATGGGCCAGTGGATAATGACCAAGTCCAGGTAGTCCAAGTTGAGCCGGCGCAAAGAGCCTCGCACAGCTACCTCAACGTCCGCTTCCCGGTGCAAATGGTTCCATAACTAAAAAATGCACACTTCAACAATCCACTGGAAACGAGAAAACCATATTACATTCTTAACTGGAGTGAAAAAGATTCTTTCCCAGTACCATTAACATTAAAGGTGTTGTATACACTCTCGTGGATACATCGTATCACCATCGTTCAATTCTGAGGATGTTCTAAGAGCCGACAAAAGGAAATGACAAGGTCGCTAACCTAGCAGCAAGATAAGGAAATTTTGATACGAAACACTGTGGCAACCCGTCTGGCTCAGTAGGCTGATTACCCTCGCTGTGAAGGGAGGAGGCCCGACTCAGCAGTGGGAGATTTATGGGCTGAGAAGTAGTACGACACCCTTACGACGGAAAGGGTTCAAAACACGGACAAAGGCGGATTTTCCTTGGACCTTGGTAGTCAGGAATATGTCTTCTCTTTTAACGACGCCTTCTCGGATCTTCTTGTTGATGACCTCTCCTACTTCGGGCTCCACCCTGTACACGTGCGCGGTGTCGATGTGCCTGTAGCCAATGTCGATGGCGTAAGACAGAGCCTCCACCATCCTCGGCACATCTTCGATCAACAGTTCGTTCTGAAAAACAAATACAAATATATTGTTTAAACCTCCGGTGAAAAATTGGTGTTTTAACTTAGACTTGACTGTGTGGAGGCTGCGGGGAGGGGACGTGACGTTACGTTACGTTCCCGTCTACCCTCGCCTTAAAGCCCAGTGGTGGGTCGGCGGACGGGGGCGTCCCAGTAGAAGGCGTCTCCGCGAACCTGTGGCGCCTCAAACAAGACGTGTGACATACCGCTGGGGTAATTACCCTCCATGTAACTGGAGGAGTAGTAGTAGATGCACTTGTAGCCATATTCACGACGTATAATTGGTAGTGATGTTCGATATATTTATTGTATTTTATGGAAAGTTTTTAATGGAAGGTATATACCATAAAAATAGTAATATTCAGCATACCTTTTCATTGAAGCCCAACCACGTGCCATAACCGAGCGCTGGCATGTCTCGGCCATCGTTCATTTTGAATGTCGGTATCTTAACCTGAAACAGGTGTGATTAAAAAAAAGATTTTGTTGAAATTACCACAACGATATTTGTGTGCAGCATAAGTTCTTAAACTGAGGTAAAAGCCCCTATTAAAATCACTACACATATAATTAATAATCTCCTTCACATGCTTTTATTATTTTTCTATTCTTGACATGAATATAATTAAAATTGTACATTTTAATTTAACACATGACATGAGCAACTAAAGTAATACGAGTTCTTTTTGTTTTTACTACGCTTATAAATTAGCTTCAGACGATGTTAGTATGTAACGGAATTTTTGAACATGATTTTGACCCACTTCAAAACGTCGGATTAACTCGAAATTTGGCATATTTATTGAGGACCGATGACAATTCAATATTTTAAACATTTTGACCCGTTATTCTTACTAGGATAATAATAAATATCTGGATGACAGAGCTTTTCTCGTTTTTTTTTCGTTTTTATAAATTGTGTTTTTGGTAATTATATTTAAGTAAGAATTACGCAAACACTTATTGACTTCGTGTTACTTAACAACGCCATCTGCCATCCATCTCACACAAAAGTAGTATTATTATTCGCCAATAGATGTCATGATTCCTATCTATATCGATTTATCCCCCCCTAAACCCGAATAAAATTACATTTTCTAAAAATGATTCCTAGCTAGATCGATTTATTACTCCCGAAACCCCCTATATACTAAATTTCATTAAAGTCATCTCATCTATTGGGAAGTAGTATACTCTTTAGTATAAAAAAGTATTAAAAGAAACAGTGTTTTATATCGGTCGAGATAACCCCTCGGAGGTTATTTGTCGTATCAGATTGATCGGTTACGTAAACAATTGCCTAATAATTTGGCCATTATCAATTTAATATTGCACCGTCATTTATTATGTACCTAATAATCGTAAAGAGAGTAAAACTTAAAATAGCACCTACTAATAATAGTATCCCAAAAATGTGCCTTAACTCAGTCCAAAATCAATATGATAGCAATATGATGGAGAAGATTCGCCTACTATGTAGTATTGGCAAGATACGTTGGCACAAGGTTTTTATGCTACCTGACCATTTGGTGACGGATTTAGAATAGTGTCACCACCTCATTCCATTCTGAGGATGCCATAGGAGCCGACAGTTTTTTTTAACGAGTTCCCTTCAGCCTGTACAGCGTGAGCAGTTTAAAAACATTTAATTGACGATCACAAATGACACCCAAACTTAGAACAAGTCGCAAGAGTCGAACCGGGGCCGCAAGAGAAGGAAAACTAGATACAAAACCATGTGCCATCCCGCCTGGCCAGCGTGGCGCAGTACGCTAATTACCCTCCATGTAAGGGGAGGAGGAACGACTGAGTAGTGGGTAATTTATGGGCGCAAGTTCAAGATTTCCTCCTCTGACGGCTACGTCTTCGGCATACGTGATATCTATCTCGTACGACCCTCCTATGATGGGTTGAGTTTGTGACAATTTGTACCATACGATGGATGACGTGAATATCTTACCACTTACCCCCAACGATTGAACTTGTGGCGGGTAACGTGTAATCATATAGCTTTTACTTTAATAGAAATAACGTCCAACATTACTAATAACTCTATGTTCGTAGTCGCTATGGCAAATATATATAAAATCGTTATGTACATACCCTCTTAGTTCTATATTGTATATTTAATTAGTATTTTTTTATCTTAATTAGCAATATATTTATTTTAAACTTTCAGAGTATTTCTTTTTCAATATATTGGTGTTAGTCCTACCTTTATGTAAAGATAGATTTTCAACTCTACAAAAATTAGGTATCTCGCGCTCTGCCGTATACTTAGTGATTTTTTTGTAAGCAAAACCTATAAAAAAACCTATCTATAGATTCTTGCATGTTCTTCTCTGTAGAGCAGCATTCCAATCCGGTGATAGTTTCAATTATGAGTATGGATGGACGTAAGGGATGTGAGTGACCCAAAAATGGCACGGATGGGTTAGAATAGAAAGATTCTAATAAGTAAAAACCAAAACTGGTTGGAATGCTGCACCAACCGTAAAGACCTGGCGGGCAAAACTCGGTGGGCTTGTCTTTTTTTTAACGCCTGATTACAATGAGCGTGAACATTATTTACTTTGGTTCTGAAAGGCGCTCAACTGTAATATGAATATTACAATAATTGTGTGATTACGGACATGCGTATGGCGTTATATTTCAAGGTCAAAAAATACAGTTTAGTCACAACTGTGTTGGGATGTACTATCACAGAGTATACTATGTTATGAATGTATTATATATGCACCGATAAACAAATTTATGTTAAAGGTTTGATACGAACCTGAGCCATCTTAAATTTATTATTATATAGACTGAAAACACGACAATAACTGCGGCGCAGCGAGCGAGAACTGGCCAGCTTTAGCAAATTGAAGCGGACTGACTATCACTATGCCTATACTATAAAATTATCGTAATGGGATCGAATTTGATCGAAATTATCGTATTTATCAGTCAGTTATAATGTCTATTTTAAATAAATCATAGTAATTGTAATATTGATATGTATGCAAGTACCCTTCTATCCATCTATCTATATTATTTATTTATTTATCTTTATAAATAAAAATGAATTGCTTTTCGTTAGTCTCGCTAAAACACGAGAACGGGTCCAGCCGAATTTGGCTAATTCTGGTCTTGAAATATTCGTGGAAGTCCAGGGAAGGTTTAAAAGGTGAGGAAATACGAGAAAAAAAAAAACATTTTTTTAATACGCATTATTTTTGTTCCAGTTAAGGTTTGCACGTATTATAATAAAGTTGAAACATTCTGGAATTATCATTCAGGTTTTCTATTTATTTATTCTGAGGCGGTACGACCTTTTCCGGGTCAGCTAGTAGTTTATATTTTTAAACCACCGCTTTCAAATCAATATACCACTGAAACTCAAATGTTATATGTATGGTACAGACCTGAACCGATTCCCTTTCCACGTTAAGTTTATAAACGCGCCAAGTTTAAAATTCATTCGGGCAAAATTTCTCTATTCCCAAGCAAGTTTGATATGAAACACGCCAAAATTTCGTATTTTATAGAAGAAATGGATATGGATTAGTACTGACATAAAAAATGAAAGATTTTTTAAATCCTATCCTACTAATATTATGAACGCGAAAGTTTGTAAGTCTGGATGGAGGGATAGATGGATGGATGTTTGTTACTCTTTCACGTAGAAACTAGTGAATGGATTTTGAAATGAAACTTTACAATAATATAGCATAGACATCATAATAACACATAGACTGCAATTTATAAAGATATTGTGTGAATTGTCCAAAATAAAACAATGTACATATGTATAAAAAAAATCTGAAGAAAAAATAAATTCCATTACCACGCGGGTAAAACCGCGGGGCGCGGCTACTAAAAATAATAATTTAAATTCTCAGATTTTGCATCACGATGGAAATTATCGTACCTACAATCTGCGTACGATAATAATATGCTATCGTACATCGTACGTAAGCATAAAATTATCGTATGTGTACTATAAATTATCGTACGGTTCCGAGCTCTGGGACTGGCCGTCATTTAAACTCCACCAGGGTTACAATTACAAGGGTTCGTTTAATGGAAATAATACGTAGTAAAATTTCAAATAGTCATATTTGTGTCTTATTAACTTAATCGATAAAAAAGTATTTATTAGAATAGTTTATTTATTTTAAATTGGTTGTAAGTAGGTATATTTCGACAGTTACTAAAAAAATTTGGCTTTTCACCGAGGAAAGGTTGAACACACGCACGCAGACTTATTAGTATACATAATTTCGTCACAATCGAGCAATAAATAATAAACGATCGTGTAGTCCAGAGAGTTGCTAAACTATAGATATCTACAGCATTATGATTTTACTTATGACAAACTATATTTTTGGTTTGTAATTTTAAAATTATCACCACTTGCCACGTAGTACTTGACTGGTGCCAATTTTACAACTAATTGTGTATTTTTGTTGAAAAGTATCTTTTAATTGATGTTGTTATTTTCTTATGGTGACATAAAAGTATTCTGATAGGGACAATGCTACTACTACAAAAATATACGTTCCTTCAGGTCTAGGTTAAGTGAAAACTAAATCTGCGAATGAGAACAAATAGTAGAATAAATAATAATAAGTAGTAAATGCCGTATCTTTAGTACAAATAAAGCACACATGGCAACATTTTCGCAGTGATAGTTCTATTTTAATTAAAAACATACGCACACAAGCACACTGTAGTAGTTAGAGCCGTGGGAGGACGCGTTTATAATTATTAACTTTACAACAAAAACATGGTGATTTTGTTTGTGGTTTGTTTTACAGATAACATAAATATTATCGGAGTTTAACATTTATGACTTTAACTCATTTTTGCATTTGAATGCTAAAAGAGCAATAAAGAGCCAGTTTGTATTTATTATAAGAATATTTTATTAATTAATCTTTAAATACATAATCATAAACTAGTCGATGTCCAGGTTGGCGCCATTCTTCCATTTAAGAAGTGCATCGGGAATAGCTTCCTTGGCGCCGGTGATGTCGAAGGGGTAGTTCTGGTAGGGTTCGTAGAACACGGGGCGCACAGTCCGGTATCCGACGTCGAACTTCTTGATGGCCTCTAGGTCACTCTTGTCCAGCGAGAAGTCAAAGATGGACGCGTTCTCAATCACGCGGGTCTTGGTCGCCGTTTTGGGCAAGCTCACCATTCCGCGTTCATACTGTAGGTGGAAAAGATTGTCCCAATTAGTTTAATTTGTAATTCCACCGAAGTTTGTAACTATTTTAAGTTACACAGTAAAGCAGGACTGGAATATGAGACAGTCTCAGGACACGCCTTATTGGTCCGCCTCTGGGTCATGGGTCTCCAGTTCACTCCTGGGGTCTTTGTGAAATCACCGACTATAGCAGAAGCTAATAAAGATGGAAATATCCTTACCATCCATCTGAGCACAATCTGTGGAACAGACTTGTTGTGTTTCTTGGCGATGCCGACGACGACTGGGTTGTTGATCTTGGGCTCGGGAGTGTCCTTGGCGGCGCGAGAGGGGATCATGGTTCCGAGGGGAGAGTATCCGACCACGAGCACGTTGTTCGCCTGGCAGAACTTCACCAGCTCCTCGTTGGCCAAGTTGAAGTTCACCTGTTCGTAGTATGTAGTATTTTAATCAAAGAACTCTGTAGACCCATGGGGTCGTATTTATATCTACGACTCAAAGTTTCTGCCACTCATACAATTGATTATATTTTGTAAATATTTAACGAATCTATTGATTCACAACGAACCTCAATCTGGTTGGATGCAGGAGGCACTTTGCAGTTTTTGAGGAGTCTGCCCAGTTGTTGGACGTTGAAGTTGGAGACGCCGATGGCTTTTACCAGCCCCTTAGCGAGGACTGCCTCGAAGCCGCGCCAAGCGTCTACGTAGTCAATCTTCTCATCCACGCCTTCTTGCTGCAAGCCAAATGATGGGTTAGTATCTATCAGAAATACAAGGTTTCATTCACAGGCAGGTCAGTGGCATCACCTCCACATGTCAACTTGTTGTGGAAGGTCAGGACATTGATATCTGGTCAGGAGCTAATTATGCCACCGATATTGTACAGCCTTTAGACACTTGAAAAAGCGGCAATGCTAGTGATATTTAGGTCATATGGATAATATGAACCAAATGCAGTATTTATGTCGAGCTCGGAAGTGATTTCATTTTAGAAACATTCATACTAACTGGTCAGCTATCTAGAGGGCCTGTCGGTTACTTACAGAGACAGACATTGGCCAATGCATGAGGACCATGTCGAGGTAGTCCAGTTTGAGGCGGCGCAGAGAGTCGCGTACGGACTTCTCCACGTCAGCTGGCCTGTGGTTGTGCTGCCACACCTGCAAAAGTCATAACGTTAAGGACGTATTCTTACACGCTCTCTATACTTGACAATCTTGTGGTTACTAAAAATAGAGACAAACACGCATCTTTAAAATTTAATTGAAGAACCGTACGTCTTTTGTTTAGTATGCTGCCGAATTGTAGAGAACTACACCGCGTTGTAGACTAAACTACCGCCATCTAATCCTAAAGTAACCGTAGAGGGGGTTTCAAGAAAGGCGTCAATAAGCATTACAGGGTACAACGCGAGAATGACGCCTCTGTTGATGGAAACATCTGTAGCGACCGCATGCTACATACACAATTTAACTGAAAAATCTGAACCAATTGCTTCAAGAAATATCGCCTACATATGCGATAACTACGAAAAAGTCCTACACCGCGATAGCGAAATTTCAAGAGAAATTCGCAAGGTTAAGATATCCCCGACTACAACTATTGGGGGATAGGCGCTGCGACCCCTAGCCAGACATAACACCTCACCTGGCTGGATGATCACCCCTTTGCGCCTAAACATCTTTAAATAGCAGCTCACCGTCAGTTAGGTTGTATACTTGTGCGCTCTGCCCTGGTAAACTAAAATGACCATACGGTGCCTTTAAAAGTTTTTCTCACAAAATGTGGCAGCATGAATTGCTCGTGTTGGTAAAATGGAGCTGGCATTCAATTCCTTTTATTTTTCCGTTTGGCGACGGGTTGAGAATACAAAGTGTCACCGGCCCCTTTCGGCCTAAGCCTGGCGTAAAAGCCGACAAGGCCAAAACACCTAGTAGCAGGAGAAGGAAAACTTGAACTTATCTGGCAAATCTTACATGTTAGCAAATATCAGTTATATATCTGATTCAGTACACACTTGGTGTTTAAAAGGCTACTTTACCTTCGTGTTTACAAAGAGGTCCTCTCGTTTGACGACTCCCTCCCTGATCTTCTTGTTGATGGCTGCCCCAACCTCCGGTTCGACGCGGTAGGCGTGGGCAGTGTCAATGTTGCGGTAGCCAACATCGATGGCGTACTCGAGCGCAGCCACCAGGCGCGGAACCTCTGACATGTCGAGTTCATACTAGGAATAGAAAAAGAATAAGGAAAAGGTTTTAGGCTGCGTTCTTAATTAAAACCTTTACGGCGCAAAATACGAAAATAAAAAAATAGAGTTATTTCTGTCAGCTATTGATTTTTTTACACATGCTGCGACATCCACTCCGTGACCATTCTAATTTCAGTATACGATTATTGTAAAAGTTATCAGTAAGTAACGTCCCAGTGCTTCTAATGGCTAGCCTTAATTTATCATTGTACATTTAAAGATTCCATTAAAATTTCAACGAATCTTTCGCAAGCTCTCGAAGCATGTGGAACCCGCGGCCCTGAGTGGGCAGACGGGTTTCGCCCCGAAGTCCCACCTAATTCAGCTATTCCCAACTTTGAAGAGCTTTGAGAATGCAGCTGTAAAGCTGCGTTCAAATATATGCCAAGAAAAGAACATTTGAGGAATAATTTAAGCGCATGCACTCACTGAGAATCCGTCTGTATTATCAGTAGTCGTCTGCTCACTGAGGCCCATCCATGTACCGAATCCAATAGCTTGGACCTTACGGCCGGTGTTGAGGGTGAAGGTGGGAATGTTGACCTGTGAAACACCCGACAGTATCAGCAAAGCTAAAATGTAACTTGATCAATTTCGGTTAACTGGTGGCTGCAGTTGGAACAGTAATTAACTCGGATCTCCTATTTAGTATTTGATTGGGAATAAAGGCATTTGGATTGTATATAATACTATGATATTATGGTTTATAGTTATGACTGGAACTTAACTTAGGGGTGGCAAGTGCTGAGTATTATAAAACGTTACAGTATTATGCGACATGTGAATATAAGAAATGCGTATGTAAAAAAAAGCTATTGCAGTAGCGTTATTACAAAAAATTGCATTTAAAATCGCTTTAGCAAATAATTCTACAAACATCGAAAAATATGACTGAAGACGCATTGATATTTATTATAATATTTAACGTTAACAAAGAATATTTTGAGTTGAGATTTAATACAATTATAATTGAATCCTTTTGCAAAATTCCCGCGTTGATATACCCCGCTCCCGTTCCCCACAGAGGACAACTCGAATTGGTATTCCAGTAAACAGCACACAAATTAATACTACAGTTATTAAGATTATGCTCAAATGTCAAGCCGAAGTAATTGGCTCACGGTAACGTGGCTTACCTTTTCAGTCATATTGATGTGCGTTTGCTGACTTCTTCTCGAACACTGCAAGGATGCTCCGATGCGCGTGCCTAATAAACACTCCAATGTTGATTAGATAGGTCACCGGCAGGCGTGGCTAAGGCACTGATTGATCTAATCTACAGGTGTGCTTGAAATAGCCAACATCGATATTTGTTTATCGCTCTTTTGTTTATATCTCGATTTTTCTGGTTTTGGGTCAACATAATTATGTCGTGGTTAAGGCGTGTAGCGATTCTGTGAGCAACATTTTCTACACATCTGGAACGGGAGGTGGTTTGGCGGAAGGAACCCTTTGTACCTCTCTTGTTATTTACAATTTCATTGTAGAATTACAGGTGCATCATGATAAGCTGCATTAAGGTAGATGCTCCAGGGTAGCCTGCGAAATTAAAATTTTCTTACGTGTTTTGCAATATGCAGGCCAGTGCTAGGTTGTATGTTGATTAAAATGTTATTCGCGGCTGTAAGATCGCGTATGTAGTTATAGAATTATAATCATCAAAATCATCAATACAACCCTCCAAGCTCATAAAGGTTCAAGAAAAACTTTTTCAACGTCAAAGTCATTCAAAGCACCTTTATGCGCTTGGAGGGTTGTATTGATGAGTATGATGATTATAACTCTGTAACTACATACATCTTACAGCCGCGAATCAAATGTTCATCATCATACAACCTAGCACTGCCCTACAACGTAAGAAAATTTGAATTTCGCGTGCTACCCTGGAGCATCCACCTTAAGTAATGATATCTCTACTTATGTAGTAATCCAAAAACTTAAGAAACCCCATTTGACATGAAATGACCCACTGCTGCGTCGGGCTCGGGCCTCCCAGGGAGGGCCTTTAGCCAACTGTACCACGTTGGACAGAGTTGGCCTTCTCTTGCGGGAAGCGTTTCGGCCTTGTCATATTTTTTTTGTGAGTGACTAGGATGCCTTTGACCCTAAGCTTGCGTGATGGAAAGCAACGCCAGGGTCTAAGATGGAGCAGGCAATTTAAGGAAATGCCCCGTCGGGCATCGGCTCTCACATACACACGACGGAACACACAAGCCAATCCATTTCATTGTAAGAGTAAGAGTTGACAAAAGGAAATGACAAAGAAAAGCAAGAGAAGAATTTGAAACGAACCCCTATGCCAACCCGTGTAGCCAGCGTGGCACGGCAGGCTAATTACCCTCCATGTAATGGGAGGGGCTCCGACTCAGCAGAGGGTCATTTATGGGCTGGGTAGTAGTAGAATTAGCAGGTCTAGGCAGTCAAAATCAAAACTCATTTATTTAAGTTGGCTCATTAGAGCTCTTGTGACAGGCCATACAAAAAAAATAATTTAAAATTTACCATTTAAAATTAATTATTATGAGAAGAGCCGACAAGAAACTTTGTAGTTGCTCTTTTTAGATCGCCATTTGGGTATAAGGCTGGTTATAAGACAGATTTGTGAGAGCAAACTCGCGCAATAGTTCCAAAGGGCCAAACATCAGCCAGATCTAGTCGACAATAGTAACCTTGTAATGCCCAAGTCAACCAACCCCCAGCAACGGCACCTATTCACAAGCATGACGCATGCGGCAGCCATCGCCCTCCTCAACCATATTGCAGGGAAGAGAACGACCCGCCGCACGACGCCACCAGTACAATTAATGTTCATCATGAATCATATTCCTGAGAATATTTGGTTTAAAACTGCTTGGTCATTCTCGTATTAGACGTCGCTTGCCACTAAGCAGTATTATTTCCCTGAATATGTTTCGTAATATTATAAAATACATACCGATTATCAGCCAATACGTACCTTGCTAGATGAACGATCTTTTATTTACCCATTTAGGTGCGGTACTAGTGTTTGAACATAGAGTTAATAGGGACACTCCATTAGCCATATTAATAAGGTTCCTCTCCAGTAACACGCAATATTTCCGCGGAGTTACTTTCATAGAGTGTATTTAAGGGCCTGTCTGTATAATAAAACAACATTTACATAACTTGTATTTATTTATCTTTATAATAAAACAACAGCTATTGAGAGCCGCCATAAATCTTCTGGTTAAAATTAGAACTTAGTGTGTTGTACAGGACACTTTAATTTATTTAAGTATTTTATAGAAGTAACTACGCACTATGTAAGTTTGGAAGGTATCGCTGTTACTGATTAGTAAGCTTGCAAACTAAGCTTTGGCGATTGAGAAATCTAATTGCATTCAAATTTAAATACGCGTATATGTCCCTATTCCGTGTGGTAACGGATTTAGAATACATAGTGTCACCACCCCATTCCATCCTGAAGGCGTCGTAAGAGCCGACAAAAGGAAATGACAAGGCCAAAAACAAAGAAGGAAAACTTGGTACGAAACTGGGGCAACCCGTCTGGCCTATGTGGCACAGGATGCTTGCTAATTATCCTCATTGTAAGTGGAAGAGGCCCGACTCAACAGCGGGTCGTCTATGGGCTGTGACAAAATTATAAAAAGGAGATAAGACGCAGACGGACATCTCCTTTGCCAGGTCCTTAAAAATTTGAACGAAAATGTTTGCTTTGTTTTTCGAGATTTTTTATATTAGTAGCTCTATCGATCCTTTTGTTATCGATATTGGGATTTTGTTACACCATTATTTGTCACTCGAATCGGATGTGTGATGGTTTAATTTTTCCGTATTTTACAAAATATCTTCGTAATCTAATCGATTCATCGATTTTAAGTTGCTATTATTAACGCATATTATCGATAAATTGCACAATATTAGGTAAAATATTATAGTGACCGAAAAAGTCGAGTGTTTAAATTGTACTTAGTCTTATATCACCGCAGCACGTAGTTACGAGTAGGTATGTCTAATTATGTTTTGAATGTTTGTTTTTTATCCTTGCGCGGTATAAGTTGGTATGTATAGACGAGTGTATTTAATATGTTCGTTAATAATACGATGTAACTAAAAAGTAAGACTTCTTTTTCATCCGTGTTATGGAATAAATGCTTCTAAATATTGTAACAGATTATCGTTTACGTATTTCTTTAATAAAAGTATTTATATTACGTAGAACGTCCAGCCTACTGTATACTAAATAAATTACCTCCCTTTGCAAGTTATTTTATTATTTATTTCTAGTTCAAGAGCTGATTGGTTTTGTTTTTAATACTTATCTCTAAGTGCCGTATTTGGGATAATACAACTTAATACGCCAATTTATTCCAAAGTTTTCTTTGTACATAATTTTGTTAGATAGTACATTTAATAGTAAACTCAAACACCCAATGGCCATCCGAACTGAGGTCATCGCTCTCTTTTCTATATTGAAGTAAGCATGAGTGAGATATCGACGTTTTTCTGAAGCAGATATTCCTTCAAAAACGGGTTGCCAGTAAAACCAACCAACTAGCAATCGTTATTATTATCCTAAAATAGTAGTAAGAAGTATTAGTGCTGACGGGTTTAGATTAAATAGTGTCACCACCCCGTTCCATTCGACTCACCAGCGGGTCGTGTATGGGCTGAATAGCAGTAGTAGTGAGTAAATAAAAGTAGTAGTAATCTGGTTTCTTGTTTCTGGCACGTTCATGGCTTTTACACCATAAAAGGTTATTTTGTATTTTATAGTGGTTTTATTCAATTAATTTGTGATTATTACTATAGTTGAATGCTGTCATAACTGAATTATCACAATATAAGTCATTTTGTATGGATTATTTTAACGTATTTTGCTAAGAGACCTTTCTGTTAAGTCTTTACATTCATAAACTCGCTGATAAACTTAGTTCAGCAGCTTATGCTGTGAGACAGGTAAGACGGCTCACCGACGTGGATACCGCGAGACTGGTCTACTTTGGTTACTTCCATAGCGCTTTGGGGCAACGCCGCAGACATTGAAACTGTATTTGTATTACAAAAGCGTGCTGTGCGTTCCATTTACAATCTAGGACCCAAGGAATCTTAGAAATAAGTTTTGTGATATAGGAATTTTGACTGTGGCATCGCAGTTTATCCTTGTTAATATCTTATTTGTGAGACAGAATATCAGTCAGTATAAGACCAACTGTGATGTCACTACGTCCACTATCCGTACAAGAAATGGGCATAAACTAGTGATACCTCACCACAGACTGCAAAAAGCCCATGGATCTTTTGCAGGCCTCGGTGTTCGCCTGTACAATAAAATTCCTGACGCTATTGTAGATCTATCCTTCATAAAGTTCAAAAATTTTGTTAAAACTACATTAATTAATAAAGGGTACTACTGCGTCAACGACTTTAAGTGTGATAATGATGCCTGGAAGTAACTGTCATTTTGTGCCTGTGCTCTGTTCCTTTGGCCCCTTCAATAATATATCTCATTGGCGAAATAATTTGTACGTAGCATTTAGAAAATGTCATATATTGTACACTGTAGGTATGTGTGAGCAATGACAAAATTTCTAAAAAAATAAAAATAAATTTTTGGTGTGGACCCGACCCACTTAAAATTTAGGGTGATGAAAAATAGATGTTGCCCGATTCTCAGACTTATTGAATATGCACACTAAATTTCATGAGAATCCATCAAGCCGTTTCGGAGGATTTAACCACAAACACCGCGACACGAGAGTTTAAATAATAGTTAGATAACACGGAAATTAACCCCACAGTAACTTGCTGGAAAAATCAGTGCAAGCCCAATTTACAAGCTGAAAAATGTATTTGGGTGACATTTTATTGATATGCTATTATAAGTCAATTACATTAATTTCCTATGAATTATTCTTTTTAATTTCTCTTTACTTTTTGCAATGACAATTGTAGGCACTGCGACCTCTCGGTTGATGTAGCTGTGCTTTTTTATTTTAGCTGCTTCACGCGCAATCCTTGTATAGCAGTGGATGGCGGTCAGTGGAGAGGATAGTTGGTTTGTGGAGCTCAATCCAGTGGTTTGGTCCAGACTCTGCCTGCTCTTGTCTGCCGCAATAAGTAGTACTTATAAAAAACAGCCAACCGAGAGGATATGTGACAATAAATTTAAGTGAGACCATCCTATTATATTTATTATTATAACTTTTTAAATATTCAGTTCCTTGGAGCTAGAGTTATCATGGCAGTGGTGGCGTTATGCGGCGGGTGGTTCCCTTCCCTGCATGGAAGGGTGATACGGCCCTTTGCGACTATTGCGCGAGGCGACTACAAGGCCGGGATAAGGCAGATTTGTGATTTGCTCTCACCTTCCCTCCTTCATCCCGGCCTTGTACCTAAAATGGCGATTTAAAAAGAGCAACTACAGAGTTTCCTGTCGGCTCTTCTCTGTAGAGCTGCATTCCGAACCGGTGGTAGATGGTAAATAATTAATTTTCAAGTTTATGCGGTAAATTTTATTATCTTGTTTGACTTGTCAAAAGAGTTCTATTGAGTTTGGTTTTGATTTTGATGGATACCGTCTATCATTATCGTGAAATCCATTGTTCAGTGAATTAATGCCCTGTCGCTAGTGTGTAGATTTTATTAGTGTAGTGCGTCGAAGTATCGTCGGTTCCCAAAAAATAAAAACAGTGGCGTGCAAACGAGGGTTATCCGAGCTACTCCCAACCGTCCGCCTGTGACCACGGCTAGTGCAGTCCACGCCAAAAGGTCAGGTAAATAAAGTTAACCTCACAATTTATGTCTGCGATCCAGACCCGTAATAAATATATTTACAGGGAAAATTAGATATCCCGTAGAATTTTTCCATTTGACATTTGATATTGACAGCAAATAGTTTGGGTATTATAGATAGATATCTATTTATAGATTAGAAACACAAGGTGACAGTTTCTACTATGGAGTAGATTAGATCCCTATCGTAGTTAGTAGTTTTGTCTGACCTCAAAACCCTTACCTAATCTGATTATGGAAACAATAATCGTGTAAGGGAATTGAGCAAAGACCAGTAGTCTTGCAATGTTTTTAGGTATACAATATTTAGAGCTCGTTATTACAGGGAAATAGAACTTACATAGTATAGTATGTGGTCCGTGGAGATTAGATCATCCTCATCCTGAAGATGTTGTCGAAAAGGAACTGACCAGAGAGAATAATTATTACCCGCCATAAATAAATCTTTGAGTACAACCGAGTTTGTAAACAAAGCTTTTTATAAAATGGAGTTTAGTCCATTATCTCTCCAAAGCCATATTTGAAATTGGAACTGGATTAGGCGACCATTGGTTTAGCACGGGATTTCATACCAAGTTCACGATTCATTTCCTCATTCAAGATCCGAAGACGTAGGTTCTATAGTTGTCTACTACGATACGCTTAAGATACATTAGGTTAGTATAAGAATATGAGCTAGTTGTTCCCTGCGAATACGCGACTGTAAATTGGTTAAGTCAATTAAGTTTAGTTTATAAAGTAAATAAAATAAAATACTCATAAACAGTTTTAAAAAAACTATAACAATTTATTACGTGAAATACAACATTAAAGTATATACAACATTTAGACAATTTCACTTGAGTTTATTCAATGTCCAGGTTGGCACCGTTCTTCCATTTGAGGAGCGCACCGGGGATGGGCTCTTTGGCGCCGGTGATGTCGAAGGGGTAGTTCTGGTAGGGCTCGTAGAACACGGGGCGCACAGTCCGGTACCCGATGTCGAACTTCTTAATGGCTTCATAGTCACTCTGGTCCAGAGAGAAGTCGAAGATGGACGCGTTCTCGACCACTCGGGTCTTAGTTGCTGTTTTGGGCAAGCTCACCATGCCGCGCTCGTACTGTGAACAAAATTTGAGGTGGTAAGGACAACAAGTTTGCAAGCGTCTGGAAGTAAACTTAAATTAAAAAAAGAACTTTGTTTATGTAGGTTAATCGTTATGTTTAAAACTACCATCATCAACCTTCGGCACTTGTCCGACGGTAGGTGGTAGTGTCCATACACTCCTATCGGTGTCATATCTACATTCATACCTTTCATACGCATGTCTTTATTGTTTGAGGACATGGTCACTTCTTCTGATCCATCCACTGAGTCAGGCCTCGGAGGGAAATTAGCCTATTGTGGGCAGAGGGATATCTTCCGGTCTCTTGCGCTTTAATGTGATCCCCTCCAATCTTTCGGTCACCTCATACGTGGCTTTCAAGGCAGAATGAGTTAGTGATCCTCTGTATTCTACATCCGATACCACCCACTCATTTTAGCCAGATTTGTTTTAACTTTTACTACCAGCCTATAGCTATCGTGATTGATTTTGTTGATAAAAATGTTATTATCGCTTGACAATGTTACACACATTGTGAAAGACAGGAACTTAAAAAGCTGAAAAAACACCGAATTCTTACCATCCATCTGAGCACAATCTGTGCAACAGACTTGTTGTGTTTCTTGGCGATGCCGACGACCACTGGGTTGTTGATCTTGGGCTCGGGAGTGTCCTTGGCGGCGCGAGAGGGGATCATGGTTCCGAGGGGAGAGTATCCGACCACGAGCACGTTGTTCGCCTGGCAGAACTTCACCAGCTCCTCGTTGGCCAAGTTGAAGTTCACCTGGAAGTCATTGCGTTGAGTTTTAATGGTGATTCATATGTTTCGTAGATAGCCTGACAAGAATGACACAATTTTGTGATGGTAATCTAAGCACTGCTTAACGGCATAATTACAGGATATTTTGACAGAGTACAACGAACTCTAAGCCGATTAGTGCCAAAAAATTATAAATAATTTGTGCCAAAAAATTATAAACATATCTTCTTCATGTGCAAAAAGACCTGAAGAAAACACATACTTGTTTATTACCAATGCTTTTTAATTGAAAACAGTATTACCAACCTCGATCTGGTTGGTTGCTGGAGGCACTTTGCAGTTCTTGAGAAGTCTGCCCAGCTGTTCGATGGTGAAGTTAGATACACCGATGGCTTTCACCAGACCCTTCTCCAGGACCGCTTCGAAGCCGCGCCATGTGTCCAGGTAATCAATTTTCTCATCCACGCCTTCTTGCTGCAAAATGTTAGTCACATTCGTCCAGTAAAGAAATTTCACGGTTTCACGGTTGTATCTTTAACCAAACTGACATAGTTATAATATCAGGCAAAATTCATGATTATCTCGGTATTAGAGAAATAATTTTAATTTAATAAATTTAAGTTACTTCTAGATCAACGCGAAGTCATCTAATAAATATTCACTAATCCCGATTTTAGAATATATAATGTCTCAACCCCATCCTAAACTGAGGTTGTCGTAAGACCCGACTAAAGATAAGGGAAACTTGAAACGGAACTTGGTTGTAATTACCTTCGTGTAATTCGAGCACGCCTTAGCAGCGGGTCTTTTACGGGCTGTGACGAAGAAGGAGAATCGTGATTTCTGAATCCGTGCTCACTTAATTTATTGGTGTATGAAAATTATAGTTATCAGCCGGGAGTACTCACTGAGATGGACATAGGCCAGTGCATTAGCACCTGGTCAATGTAGTCCAGGTTGAGGCGACGCAGGGAGTCACGCACTGACTTCTCCACGTCGGCAGGCCGATGATTGTGTTGCCAAACCTGCAAATATTAAATCCATCATGATCATGGGTCAGTAGGCTTCTTGTAGCGCGTTCTACAAGCAAGGTATTTTGTGTCTAAGAAGTGTATGAGAAGGATCATCTTTAAACCAAACCATATGCAAATTTGCCTAGCGATTGTAGTTTATGGTACGTTCACATTTCGCCAACAAATGGGTGGGTATTTCGGTCGGATTGGTGGTCGGAATGAAAAAATATTCAATAGTCAGTGCTGGAAATAGACTAAGAGCTTATGGGCTATAGTTATGGCCATTCGCTGTTGATAATGAAAAATTTAATTTCAGGGTGTATTGAAGAACAACAACTATCTTCGACCAGACCAAGACATATTATCAGGGCGCGGTTAGATATGGATACGGTAATCAATAATGTAATCATTAAAAACACACACTATAAAATAATCAATGAAAAATACGCTATTATCAAACTTATATTTTAAAGAGCAAAGATTTGATTGTTTGATGGCATTGAATAGGCTCTGAAACAACAAGTCTAATTTGAAAAAATCCTTCACCATTCATCATGAATATAGAATGACGATAGAATCACAAAAATAATTCTACGAAACCAGGAGCCCCGTAATCTATTTATATTGTTTTTATCTTTTACCTTTGTGGTTAAGAACAGGTCTTCTCTTTTGATCACTCCTTCTTGGATCTTCTTGTTGATCGCTTTGCCGACCTCTGGCTCCACGCGGTAGGCGTGTGCAGTGTCGACATTCCGGTAGCCGACATCGATGGCATGCTCGAGCGCAGCCACCAGACGCGGCACTTCTGACATGTCGAGCTCATACTAAAAGTGACAAAACAAATCCTTTGTGATACGAAAACTCACTGAATGATGCCTTCTCAAGATGGACGCTTGAATCATATCGGTAGTACTAATGATAGAGATGGCGAAACTATTTACCGACTTTCGCTGTCGGCACTGAAAAATGACATATTGGTATGTGGTACATTTTTTTTAAACCAATTGCTTATTGCTATTATGTTTCGTGTAAAATTAATAATAGTAGTAATAGTAAATTTTATTAATAATGGTGAAACGGGCTATTTTATAAACGAATAAATGGTTCTCCTACACATGAAGTAATTTACCTTCTTATACTACCTGATACACCGCTATATCTTAATTATTTATTTATTTATCAATTTATGTACATCTACAATACGTGGGACAAAGGCACAGCTTTGTACAAATGTGTCCTGATTAGGGCAGGAAAGGCGCAAACCAGCAAAGCTAGTTTTATAAGATACCTAGGTGCCAATTGATCACTAAGCGAGGCCCACCAGGGTCGCGGGGCTTACACCCTCGATCGGGAGGAGTGAATCTCATGGTCCTAGAATCGGGCTATCGAGGATCGACGTTGGTTTTAGTGGGTCGGGATCATGTCGGGATGCAATTTACTATCTCTACGCGCCCTGGAGTCCCACATTACCCGGCCGATACACAATAGCAGGGAAAAATTATAAAAAAAATGTATGTGACTTACTGAGAAGTTGGTTTCTGCAGTGGCTTTTTCGCTGAGGCCCATCCATGTTCCGTATCCAATGGCTTGGATCTTGAGCCCATTGTTCAGGGTGAAGGTGGGGATTTCGACCTGGATTGAAAATAACAAATAAATAAAATTATATCATGTTTTAAAGAGCTTACTGAATGAGGCATCCGTTACTATGATGAGGAAGAGGCATCAGGCAGCTTACATTGTTACAAAATTGTGAACAGTTACACAAAAAATAATAAATAATTTGATTAATGCAATTAAATCGAAGCTTTCAGCCTGCACTGCGAATTTTCAAACTACATTTTGTCTTAGCGAGTTGATAATTTTAATGGATTCATCGCATGTATTTTACCGGTTTACAAAGTATCCATTAAACCTATGTACACCAATTTTGTTTTATTGATCACGTGCTTAGGAAGCACGCATTTAACTTTTGCAACGCAAGCCTTCGGAACCGGTGGTAGTTTCAGCATGAATGTGGGTGGACGCAAGGGTTGTGAGCTATCAAAAGAGATGGATTGTAAGAATTGTGTATAAAAGGTGTAAATGTAGGTATGACGACTTTGTGTGTGGAGACTACCACCTAGCGTGGGACAGGGGCCCTAAGACCATCATTAACTGGTAATTTTAAATATGACGATTTATAAGAGTACTGTGAAAAAACCTACGTAAATAAAGTTCCTTTTGAGTTTGAACTAATTCTTTGTAACTTTATGTAAAGACAACTGTCATCTAGTCTCTTCCGTGACCACGACTGCTGCAAGGCATTCGAAACAACGCGAATTAAAAATAAATATGTTAAAATGTGTTCAAATTCAAAGTGTAACAATCGCAAACAAATCAAGCTATCATTAATTTCAAATATATTAAAATGTAGGTATGTTGTAAATATCTTGTGTTGATGGTATGACGAATATAGAATATCACCAAACCACTCCATTCTATGAGTGTCCTAAGATGCGACCAAGAAATTAAGTTAGTACCTAAGTCTTGGAACATTTTGGGACTTCAATATCGGGCTAGGCCCACCAGTGTCATGGAGAATAAACAAAGGCCATGGGTGCTATTTATCATGCTCACGTGCCCCAGGGTCCTCCAGCTAAGCACCAACCGCAATATAATGAGGATCCCCTTCGTAAAATAGCATTTATCTCCCATATATAATAGAGGAGGGACAGATCAAAAGTAAGTTATTTTTATTTACATGCCTAAGTATAGATGTTAATTTAATAGGATATTTGATTGTCAATAACTACAGTAATTCATAGTAATTGCCTTAGCAAACTAACTAAAGTTTTATGCCATTATTACATTAGTATTATTATATATTGTGAGCACATAACATAATATACCAATATCAGTTTTTAAAAGATTACGTTGCGATTAAGATATCAATTATCACGTTATTCGTGTCTGTACACTTCAGGTATCTTTAAGGTTAAATTTCATTTTAACGAAATATAGATGAATAAAAAACATTACATAAACGCTTATTGTCCAATAATGCAAATACCTCAATGCAAATAGCGTAGTGAAGTGCCACCATTGCACAACGCCTGCCTCCTGGACTAATATGGCGTCAAATATTTTCAAAATAATGTCAGCCATAAAAATATAACCCAATATGATTTTTACACACACATACATAATTATCACATTTATTTTAGCTCACCTTTGAAATGCATTGCGTATAAAGCGGTCACGGGGATTATTAATAGGTTGAGGTAATGACATATGATACACCTTTAAACAAATTCACACGAAAATGTTGGATGAATTGTAATACGAATGTGCAATAGCGTAGCGCAAACAGCGTTCTTTAGTTTTAAATACCATCTTGCTGTGGTGAGGGGGCTTGCGTGCCTTTAGGATCCGTTGGGGCCATACTGGCTTAGGGTCAACCATGCTGGGTGTGCCCACGGTTTTTGGCACCTCTGTACTCAGAGCTTCCTCGAGAGCCTTAAAATGTCATGACACAGGCGGGCCAGGGCTGCCGCCCCTTGCAGCAGAGGGGCGGCCAGGCTGTGCCTCTTGGTGGGTTGGGGAGTCGGGTCGCGGAGCATGCTCCCTATTGGGGAGTGAAACCCGTGGCCCTGTTCAGGGCAGTCGAGGGACACCGTTGGTTTTTGTGGGTAGGTTGGGGCGCAATTGCCATCATTCCGCGCCTTCCAACGTAAGCAGAACGCAAAAATATAATACTGCCAGATTTCCTCCTTCTAATTAGGTCAGGCTGTTCGGTACTGTCACATGAGAAATCAAAGTGGAACTGCCTACCTTGTCTGCCATGTTGAAGTGCGCTGACTAGAGGCTGCCCACAAACTGCTAAGATTAGCCGCGAATTATGTTAATAAATACTCGAACACCGATTAGATTAGCTTAAAGATCCAGTTATTAGGAATCAATCAATCAAATCAAAATTCGCCGTTTACCAATATTTTGGAATTCTGTAACATCAAATTACCAAACTTTATCCAAACTATTAGTGTACGTAAAAATAATTAAACCACGTTACTTCTGGCGCAGCTATGAGAAGTGTTACAACTTACAGATTACTTTCACTTAGAAAATCTTGAAATTAAATTTAAGGTAAATGTTAAAGGGATGTAGTTATAAGGTAATATTGAGCTGTTGATAATGATGCGATGCAGGCTGCACCTTCATAATTTACCAAGATTCCAGGGAATCAAGAGGCAATCAGCGCGGGATGGTATGAGTCCACACACCGCACGTCGGGCTACCTACCTTTGTGAATAGTCCATTAGCGATTTTACCCCTGCTAAAAGATTTCAATGTTTCAGTTTCAAAATATATTGGGCTAAATAATACATACAAGGTGTAATCCATGTGGTTTTTTACTGGGGATTCAGAACTACGTGGGGGATTTAGAACACACAGAGTCACCACCCCATTTCATACTGAGGGTGTCGTCGTAAGACCGCAAACCTAGCCGCAAGAAAAGGAAAACTTGAAACGAAACCCTGTGGCCAATCCGTCTGGCCAGCGCAGTGGGTTAATTACCCTCCCTGTGATGGGGGAGGCCTGACTCAGCAGTGGGTCATTTAAGGCCTGACTAGTAGTAGTAACAAAATTCCTTTAGCCACCGAATTCCTCTTCTGTCCTGAAGTATGAGTGTGATATGCATGTTTTTATGAACCTGATTTTTAGATTTAAACAACCAATTATTTATTGTAATTATTATCCCCTATGCTCAGTAATCCGAGTTCCACGAGGAGTTTTAAGGTTTCTGATTTTATTTTTCTGTAATAACACTTTCGTCACCAGCTGATCGCCAAAGTTTTTAGTAAAATTAATTGTTTCATTTTCCTATAAATTACTGCACTTCATGTAAAATAAAGGTAAATTAATGGCTATGGGGTTTTATTACACCCTGTATAATAGTATAATGAGCCATTTAAAGAGATGTTTACTTTTGACCGATCATCTTTATATAAATAAAAATGAGTCGCCAAAATGAGCATAACTTCCGTACAGCAGTACCAAAATTTTATGATCTTTAGTTTACATAAAAGAAATTAAAAAGTCGATCATATTGCTTTTATATTCACATTATGTGGGTGGTAGGAAGTTCGCAATGTTTATGCGTGTAACTGCTTTCACGAAACTGTCAGACTTGTTTGTACCACCATCACAGTAACCCATAAATTTGAAAGAGCAACCATCAAGCTGTGGCGCTCTTTAGGGGAGGCCTATGTTCAGCAGTGGACTAATGTGGGCTGATGATGATGATGAACCATGGAGTTTCTTGCCGTATCCTCTATGTGGAATATCATTCCGAACCGGTAATAAAAATGAATTTAAATTTACCTTTTTAAATTGTAGTAATATGTGTTATAATTTTTGACTACTTGAACGAATTTGCAAGAATTTAATCGTTATTTTTATTTTTATTTGATTTGCTGACTGTTAATCCTGTATTCGTGTGATGACGTATTTAAATTACAAAGTGTCACCGCCCCATTTCACCCTGAGAGTGTCGTAAGAGCCAACGAAAGGAAATGAGAAGGCCGAAGACCTAGACGAAAGAGAAGAATAACCCTCCACGTAATGGGATTAGCGCCGAATCGGTAGTGGGTCATTTATGGTCACTTTTATGAACATACCGATGAATGATGAATGATTATTGCCTAAATGACATTATCCTCTGAAATTCCTGGTGACTATCCATATAATAGTAATTAAGACAGTCATTATTTGGGTCGCCGGTGTATCTTCTCATTTCTGATTCGATCTCGCAGGGAAACTCCGAGCATCAATTGCAAAGGTCAACTATGGTAACACAAAGTTACCTTTGGCCTCTTTTTGAAACCACGGTGAGCGACGACGGGTCTGTACCTTATGTTATCACGGCCTCCTGCCATGGGAAGGCGGTCTGGCCGACCATACTCTAAAGAACTCGTGTGGTCTCCAAAAGGGCCGTCGAGCCATGTTTGACTATCCGTACACTTTTTTCCTAACAACATTGCGTGTATCAAAAATGATATAGCCACCCGAAGTGCGAATATAGACCTAATCGAGAGCTACATAGTTCTGAGGTTAAGTATATAACTTTGTTGATGAACCAGTGATGGAACGTTTTCTAAACCAGGTTTTATAAAATAGAATAGAAACATGCTTCATTGTATAAATCAATTATGGCGTTCACAATCGTCAACGGATACATCATTTTTATAATACTACTATCAGGTCGGAACGCGGCACCAACCGAGAAGACCTGGCGGAAGAAACTCAGTAGACTTATCTTTTTTTAAACGCCATATTACAATGACCGTGTCCATATAACTATCTAGTTTCGTTTGGTTCCGAAAGGCGCTCAATTTAAATATGAATTTTATAATTAAACAAATATTAATATATATAATATTTTGTGCTCTCCACAGCTCTAATAAATCTTTCATAAAATTCTGAAGATTGGAGTGGAAAACATCTTTGATAGGTAAGACCCATAGAATTGAAAATGAAATTATAAGTCATGAATCCAGTGAGCCGACCAACCCCAAACAGCGCACACAAGCATAACGCATCTGGCAGCCATCGATCTCCTCAAACATATCAAAGGAAAGTGGTTATCCCGCCCGCCACATGTTGCTACCACTGTTCGAAGTATTTTAGTGAGCATGAAGACTTCCAGGATTGACGCCCAATAATAATAATAAATAAATTTAAATTCGTAAATTAATTTCCAGTAAGCTTGCCGTTTTGAAACCGAACCAGCAAACAATAAATATTTTTTTCCATGGTATATTTGATAATATGAACCGGAGCAGCTTAATCCCAGGCTACGGGGTCAGTCAGCTATAGCTATAGACTTACAAAGTTAAGATTTAGCAGTCTTTTAGAATCCATGGATCAGAGGTCCTCTCAAATTTGGGGAGACCTTATTGTACTTAAATTCCTAGTATTCACAGAGCGATTGTCACTTAACGTATCAAAATTCTCAATATTTTTCCGAACATACGTTTTCATAAATGTAGTGACCCGCTACGGTAAGAATGCCTATTTCTTTTACCTCTGCTACCAAATCTTCCGTGGAACTTAATCTGAAACTTGATGGTGTCTCCAATTACTTAAAGGCTAAAACACCTTATTGAAGTCATCAATGTATGGTTTATATTTATCTTTACTGTGTTTAGTGTTTATAAGTGTAATCTAACGCTCAAATTACAAGTCAGTAACAGCACGACGAATATTATGATCAATCAAACTAATCATTTATCTTATCTTCGTGACACGGTACAATGTACGTTAATTGGTGGTTCTCAACAATCTTGGTAATTGCGTATTATTACATGAATAATATTTTGAGAGCATAGTGGCACCGCCCCATTCCTGAGGGTGACATTAACAGGACACAAGAAGTTAAATATCTTGACTGTTAATAAATGAAAACTCCTCAAGTGGCCACCACGTACAGGAAAGCGAAGTGCTGGTAGGCGTCCCAGATGTTGGGATGAGCACTGGTGATCTGGTTAACGTTCCCGGAATCCGATAGATGCGAGTGGTCTTTGCGGAAATCTGCGGTGAGGCCTATGTCCAGTATCAAAGTTCTTTAGATTATAATTAACTAGCGACCCGCCCCGGCTTTGCACGGCATGTTTTATACATATGAACCTTCCTCTTGAATCACTCTATATATTCAAAAAAGCCGCTTCGAAATCCGTTGCGTAGTTTTAAAAATTTAAGCTTACATAGGTACGGACAGACGGCAGCAACTTGGTTTTATAATATGTAGGGATAGTGATTGTGATTATATGATTAATTCCCAATTCAGCACTTTCCATAACAACACTTGCTCCTTATAATGAAGGCACGTCTAAAAGAATTTCACTTCTTCTTTTATGTGGGTTTATTAATTTTAAGCAACCTGGGTTATTAAATTCATATCGCCTTTTTTGCCCGAATACATTCATGCGTGTTCATGCAAAAATGGCGATACAATATGACAGCAGTTTTCTCGAAGTTAAATTTCGTGGTAACCCTTCGGCATCGTAAGCAAAATGGAGTCACCCCCCCATTCCATCCTTAGGGTGTCATAAGAGCTGACAAAAGGAAATGACAAGGCCGAAAAGCTAGCCGCAAGAGAACTTGAAGGACAACTTGAAGGGACAATTGAAGCGATACCGTATGCCAACCCGTATGGACATCGCGGCACAGTAGGGTATTACCCTTCATGTAATTGGAGTTAAGTTTTAGTAATAAAGATAAGCGTTATGTTGCATAAATAGTGGTGTGGTGGAACATCAATATGTACTCTGATAATCGACGTTACGATGTTAAAAGATAATAGTATACTTGTGGATGATAACGTACTAATTATGATATTATCCTTATGTGGAACCATCAAAATCCCCGCGCACTTGGCATGAGGACAGGTGTGAAAACGAGATAATTACTACTACTACTCAGCTCTTAAATGGAGGGTGATTAAGCTACTCATGGGTTGGCAAATGCTTTTGGTATTGGAAATGCGAGGCGCAAATTGAAACTGCCGCTGGTGTGGACGAAGATTCGACGTGAACCGACCATTGCCAAGCAAATGCCTAATCAGTGGTCGTTCACAACATCGTAGGACTCATTGGGTGCTTGCCAAGATTAGAGTAGAATACATAGTGTACACCACCCCATTCCGTCCCGATGGCGTCGTAAGAGCCGGGCAAAGGAAATGTCAAGGCCAAATACAGTCCTCGCAAAACTTTATGGCCGCTCCGAACCTAGCCGCATTACGCTGCGCAGAACACAAAATGAGGCATCAGCGGGACGGACGCGGGGTGTGGAGGAAGGCACACCCGCGCGCGCCGTCTTCCACCCGCACGCGTCCTCGACTCCCGCGCGTTCGTATTGTTTATGAAATGTTTGATGCGCATGTTTGTACGGACGGCTACATTCGGAGAGGCCGTAAAGATTGGCGAGGACTGTACCTAGCCGCAAGAGAAGGAAAACCTAACCCTGTGCCACCCCGCCGGGCCAGCATGGCACTGTAGGCTGATTGCGCACCATGTAGCTGCAGGAGGCCTAAGAGTAAGTTAGAGTAAGGGTAGTTTCAGAGGACGTGGGTAGTATGTCCAATGGGCAATAATAAAAATTAAAAGCGTCATTTTTGTTCAGGATTTGTAAGAGAAAACAGTCATAAAAACTTATTAAGTACCTAATAATGGGACTAAAGGAAACTAAAAACTAGGATTTAACAAAAAAACTGAGGGCGTGGAGTCCTTCCGCGCGGAAGGAGTGAAAATTCGTAATGTAGAAATAAAAATAGGAAGGGGTAGAAACTGATTTTAGTGAAATCATATTGTTACAATTCACAATTGATCGCATCTTTTAATTATGAATATCGATTGGTGAAATATCCAAATCCATTAGTCATTCTCTTTCTCTCTCCTACTTTCTACCTTTGTGTATCTTTACTTCTCTCTCCCTCGTTAAACGTTTAACGCAACCTTGTTAGAAGTAGCATTAGAAGTTTCCCTTCAATATAGAAAACTACTTAAATCCGTACTACGCCAGTAATAAGTTTATCTGGATTCAATTTATTGCACAATTTAGCGAAGCGGTTTCATAATATTGTGCAATAGCTTACTATAGCCCAAGCTAAGCAGAAATTTCCGTGGATGCAGTTGCGTCTGCCTCTTCGCATGAAGCTGAGACGAGCCCATTTTGTTGCATACTTGCATGTATATTTTTCTTTTAGTGTCTTCTCATAATTTTCCGCATGTAAGTTAAATAACAAATAAATAATATATGCTATTATTATTAACTACTCGGTCAAATTAGCGAATTTGCTTTCCGTATGGTACATTTTTGTAACAAGACTCTGAAGAATAATGTCCACTCT
The DNA here is from genome assembly GCA_905475355.2 of Clostera curtula. Lineage (NCBI taxonomy): Eukaryota > Metazoa > Arthropoda > Insecta > Lepidoptera > Notodontidae > Clostera > Clostera curtula. Next base: position 26,170,698 of record FR997794.1, on the reverse strand, counting down.
TCTCTGTAGAGCAGCTTCATACTTTGACTATTATCTTACAAAATGTGTTGGTACGCGCATAACTCGACAACGCCTGGACCAATTTCGCCAACTTACACGGTTTGACACGGTTAGCGCAGTGGTTGAGCGATCGACTGCTGCGCAGCATGTCGCGGGTTCGATTCCCCGCACGGAAGAGATATTTGTACGACCTACAAGTATTTGTTCCGGGACTGGGTGTTTTCTATCTATAATATGTATGTATTTACAAAAAAATAAATGTATAATAAGTAGTTTATCATCCATCTCGTTACCAAAACACAAGCATTAAGTTGCTTAGCTTGGGACGAGATGGCGTTGTGTGAAATGTCCAAGGATATTTATTTATAATTCTTTTTTTAAAATGTTAGTTGAAGCACAAGAATGGTTTTGAAAAAATCTAATAATTGCCGGAAAGCCCCTAAAAACAGCCTTGTTCTTTTTCCCATACAAACGTTTTCTAACTAAAACGTAGAGTCAATATCATTATTATTATATACTAGCGGCCGTCCCGGCTTCGCACGGGTGCGAAGTTACCCGCGCTTATTGTCGTACCGTGGGTGACACCGCGGGGTGAAGCTAGTAATGAAATAAATGTAGAATAATTTTATTTATGATCTTTGATTTGTCATTCCGTCTCACAATTAGAACGACTGATAAATGTGGTCTAACCATACACTTTTGGTTAGTGGTTCCGGTAATCTAGCTGGGCCTGGGTGCAGACAGCAATCTGTGTACTGGCTAGTTAGAGAAATACGGTTACGAGTAGTGTCCTCATTGTGTGGAGTAATATACAGCTATCTGCCACGTGGGACCCAATTGTAGCTCGACAGACGAGTAGAGAACCTACCCGTTAGGCCTGTAGGCTGTCGCGTCATGAAATAGAAGGAGGATTGAACAGAATGTGTTGATTCATTAAAACAACATCTCAATATTTATAGGCGCTGAGTTAACCAAATATTGAATAATTGGGCAACCACCAACAAAAACCAAATTATACTATGAAAACATACCCAATACAACTCGAGTCCATATGAAAACGACAGTCATTCCGGTGTTTTTTTTCTATATTACGCAACATTATGCAAGTAAGTAATTACGACACAGCAATGATGAAGGACAATTACCCACTAGGCAAAAAATACTCCAGTCATCTCAGTATGATATTCAGACTTATGATATTTGTTCATATTATCTTCCCGTGCGCCAACTGTATTTATCCTTAAACTTATTTCAATTTTCAAAATATATTATGTCTTGATCTCCTGGACCTCTTTCCTCATTTAACCGACTACAAAAAAGATAGAGGTTCTTAATTTATCTGTATGTTTATGTGTACGTAGGTAAAAAAGGTATTATCGCGGCGTTACCGTATTTTTTATCCTAATTTTTTATCTAAATCGGTTCCCTACTATCATGCAATAAGTGAACAAAACGATTTGTAAAAAGGTAAATTTGGATAACATTTTAGTTTTAAGCAACCAATATAAATATACCTTTAAAGAAACGAATTGTTCAAGTTTTAACGAGTATAAGCCTCGTCGGATTAGCAGCCTCGGCATCGAGTCGGGGACCCGAGTCCAAAGGCAGCTTTTGTAGCCCCTAGTGTATAGAGACGGCTTGTTGGTCTAGAGCCTTAGTTCCCAAGGGTCCACGGGGGACTCAACAGGGGTTGGCAAGACAAAAAATTGGAGTTCCCAATTCGTGAGCTCAGGTCCACAAGTTTACTTGCTTGATAAACAGCGACTGTAACATGCTTTTTCTATCGAATTTAAGGAAATATATCACAATATATCTGTGAAAAATCTATGTTTCGGTTCGATCTAATCTTCAAAATGTTTGTCAAGTTTTGGGAAAATGGTACAAATGTAGAGCTGCAATGGGTCCACTGGGACCCATTAAATTTTGAAAGTGGTCTACCTGGAAACCTCTGGTCTAGAGCCCAGATAAACAGGGCGTTACTGTACAATGATTTTTGGATTAAAACATTACATATTTGTAGAATCTGGACATAATAACTAGCACTCTGTACATCTTTCCTAATAACTTGAATATACAGGGTGTAGTCGGTAGGCCAACAAATAAATACTGTTGATAGTTGGTTGGCTAACCAAACAAACTAAAAAGTATTAATACTGGAATTACTATTATACAAAGTGTTGTGTAATAAAATCTGGAATAAACAGACAGACGGAAAGATAAACAATTGAAAAAAATGTTATTATGGTCTATGTACACTACGCGTTTAGTAAAAAAATGTTATTTTATTATTACAGAGAGACACTCCAATTGTATTTATTTGTACAGATTAGAGTTTATGGATCATTTTGTAGATTTAAAGGTACTAGATGGCGTTATTCCAAATCTATACAAATTGTAGAGACGGCTAGGCATTCAAAACATGAAGATACATTTCTTCAAATGCATAATAAAATGAATGTGCACGTTTGTTTGTGGTAACTCATTCTAACCCACTCCAGACGTTTTTCACCCCAGAAATATTTGCTGTGATTTGAATTCGCCATGTAGCATTTGCGATGTACAATGGCAGAGTATTATTATAGCGCCTCCAGTTTAAAGTACATTGAACTAATACGAATGATCGACACCAATCACGACTTGTCAGGTTCTTGCATAATTTAGGAGCACCATCTATTAGATACAGTAACCTTTTGTATTGGTTAAGGTTCTAACAAATTCAGTCAGTATATTGTTGAATCAATAGAACTAAAAGGTATCCTTGACACGCATCCTTTGATTACCGGTTCTTGCATAATTTAGCGCCATCTATTGGTTACGAAATACACTTTATACTAATTAAGGTTGCCACGAATGCAATCAGTATAATTTTGAGTCAAAATTATTAAAAGGTACCTATCGCCGACAAATATGCGGTGTTGTCCGGTTGTTGCGTAATTTTATGCCATCTATTCGCTATAAACAACACTTTTTATTGGTTAAAGTTGCAAGGAATGCAATTAGTGTATTCGTGAGTCAATAGAACTAAAAGGAATCGACGACAAGTATCCCATGATGACCGGTTTTTGAATAATTTAGCGCCATCTATTAGTTACAAACAACACTTTCTATTGGTTAAAGTTGCAACGAATGTCATCAGTATGTTTTTGAATCACTGGAAATGAAAGGCATCGCCGAGAAGTGCCCGTAATGACCAGTGTTCCTATAATTTAGCGCCATTTTATGGAACAGAGACGTGGTCGCTCACTATGGGCTCCATCAGAAGGCTCAAAGTCACCCAAAGGGACGTTTGGGTGACTTTGAGCTCGGAGGGAGTTTCCCTGCGAGATCGAATCAGAAATGATGAGATACGCAGGCAAACCAGGGTCACCGACATAGCCCACCGGATTGCCAAACTGAAGTGGCAGTGGGCAGGGCACATAGCTCGCAGGACCGACGCCCGATGGGGCAGTAAAGTTTTCGAGTGGCGACTGCGTTCCGGAAGGCGCAGTGCTGTTAGGCCTCCCACACGGTGGACTGGTTAAGGTCGCCGGAAAGCAGTGGATGCGGGCGGCCCAGGACCGGCCTTTGTGGAGATCCTTGGGGGAGGGCTATGTCCAGCAGTGGACGTCTTTTTGCTGAAATGATGATGATGATGATCAGCTATAAATAACACTTTGTATTGGTTAAGCTTGCAACGAATGCAATTAAGTATATTCGTGAGTCAATAAATAAACGGAAAGGCATCGCCGACAAAGTATCACGTCATCATCATCATCATTTCAGCCAAAAGACGTCCACTGCTGGACATAGGCCTCCCCCAAAGATTTCCACAAAGGCCGGTCCTGGGCCGCCCGCATCCATCGTTTTCCGGCGACCTTAATCAGGTTATCGGTCCACCGTGTGGGAGGCCTCACGTAATGACCGGTTTTCACACAATTTAGCGCCATCTATTAGTTACAACGAACATGTTGTACTTGTTTAGGTTGGAACGTATGCAATCAGAGAATTTTGACTAAACAAAACTACAAGGAAACTCCGGCAAGTATTCCGTGTTGTCCGGTTCTTGCATAATTTTAGTAACGCCATCTATCAGTCAGTATATAGTCACACATTTTATAGTAGTTAAGATTTCAAAGAATGTAGTCAGTATGTATTTGTAGCAATAGATGTCACTGTGTGAATAATTTATAAAAAACGTTGCTACTCGACAATAGATGGTGTAAGCTGTATCACACAGAGTTTATAGAAGAAAATTGTTGCTAAAGATTAATTATCTTAAGCACCCGGCAAACCCATTCACTGAGGGCCAATAATACGTTTAAACTTATCATTACGAGTAATAATAAAATCCGTATTTTTACACTTGGTTTCTTTTTGCTTTATTCCCAGCCATTAGGCACGCTTCTTAAGGTACGTGCTCGTACAAAATGACCTCTAATAACGGCAGGCATTTTTGAGAAAATAATAGACTGATAATATAATTTGCATTGGCTTAAATAGTTACATTCAGTGCTACAGAAGAGAAAGTAGGTAGCTTATGATTACATTTCCCTATTATGGCTTTTAGGAATCTAATAATTTAAACTCTAACGCATAGTTAAATCATCATCATCATCAGAGCAGTCCGTAAAAGATCCACTACCTACTGAGTCAAGCCTCCTCCAATTACATGGTGGGAAATTAGCCTATTGTGGCTGGTAAGACGGGTTGCCACAAGATTTCCGCAGGATCTGTTGTGGGATGTAGAATGGGATGATGACACAACAAAAATATTTCCCAAAGCAATTGAGAAACAAAGCATGCATGTTAGCTCGCTTCACTGGAACTTCGGTTACAAGCGAAATCTGAAAATAGGCGTTGAAGGTTTTAGCGCGGCTAAACCAACTTTGATTTTGTAAGCCTACAACTTCTATGTAGGAAGTTAAAACACCTCATTCGATTTTCAAATGAGTAACATCACCGAAAAGACGCCATTTTATCTCTGGCCACTTATCTTTTAACATTACAAAGGGCTACAAATTACAAAGATTAAAACGAAAGAAACTCCGGTGTACAAAGTGACTTGTGAATAAAGTTTTTTTTTAATTAAAATCATGCCAAGTGTGCCTTGTTTCTGTAGTACGGGTTCTGTTTTGACTGAAAAGTCAAGTTCGTCGCGTTGGTAATCTAAGGTAAGTAGATACTAAATATTCATTCATACGGTTGATATCAGAAACATAGTGGATTTAAATATACAATATCATGACCTAGAAAATACAATACATTTTTTTAAGTGAACTTGTAAGCGGCGATAAGCACTTTTCTTGGGATGGGTACCTATAACATATCAAACCTTCGTAAGACGGAGGGAGTGTAGAACGCCGCGGGGGAGGAAGTAGGTAATAATAAATAATTCTTTATGTAATATTGTAATTTAGGTTTACGATAGCGCAATTAATAAATATTGTATTGAACAACATAAATGCTAGTCCTTTTATACTGATAATTCCCTATCCCATTCCGAAATATTAAAAAATGCACAACGTTAAGGTTCAAGGTTTCACTTCCGCCGGCGCTCCGGGAGTGCAACCCGTCGTTTTTTTCTATTTAGAGGATCAGCGACGCGTAAGTGTAAACTCTGGTGTTGCAAACGTCCTTATGCGATGGTCGCTTAGCCCCACGCAGGCCTTAATGTTATGTACCACCCATGTAATATAAAACACACAAGCTCAAGATATTTTAGGTCGAGGCCAGTGGACCCCTGATCCCTAGTGTTGCCACTTCATCGCGGGAAGACACGTAGCCGTCTTGAACGGCGTGAGCGTTGTTTTACGGCGAAGTGAGACTTATTTTCTGGACGTTTTTTCAAGGGTGCTGCGTTTGGAGGAGCGTTTGGTGGCTCCGACTTGCTTGAACGAGTACTCGAATAGTGGGCAGCCTTTTTTACATAAGCTACAATCATACATTTCAGACCATAACCGAGTCAGGCCTTTCCAAATTCAGTAAGATAAATTAGCCTACTGTGCCACGCTGGCAAGACGGGTTTGTATAGATTTCCTTTCCTTTTCAAATTGACTTCATAGGCTGAGGTATGTGACTGTCAAGCCTATCCATATGTGATTGGAAATTTGGCACCAGTTGTCATGTGCTTATAATAGAATAGTATATTGTTTATGGGTCACGCAAATGATTGCAAAGGTAAACATTTCTAGATTAAAGTACAGACAACACAAATTTCAAATGGTTTTTTAGCAAAACGCCTAAAACTTTACATTATTTCTTTTATTTTTACGAAGAGAAACGTGAACTAAGTGAACAAAATCAGTTACTCAGGAACTCTGCTGTGTGTAATGTAATTTAGATATTAAGTCTGTTGTCTCGGGCCTCCGCCACTTACTTGGAGAGTAAGCCTAATGTGCCATGCTGGCCAGAAGGAAAAGCACATGGTTTCATTTCAAGTTCGTACCACAACCGACCTAGGTAAGTTTTGACGTAAAGAATTATTTTCACTGCGTTGTTGGTCCCGTTTCGATTCCGGGGTCGGGCAAGTGTCTTTATGTCAACCACAGGCATTTGCCCTGAGTCTGGGTGAAATGAGTATTCGCAAATTACATGTTATTAAACTGCCCTTCCGATACAAGTTTATACCTAGTGTAGAAGTATTGATTTTTTTAAATGATTCTTCAAGTATTATTCACTTACTATTATTAAATATTTAATAATAATTAACATGTAAACATCTTTTCAAAAGCCATTTTGTAATCATCCTTATGTATTTTTTTATAATAGATAAAACTTATGTTCGTAAGCTTAGCGGAGCAAGTCACTGTTTCGATCGAGTAACTTGCCCAATGAGAACGACATTCAAACGCAGCACCCATCTTAAACTACACTTCAAGTGTCGGACTAATTAAAAAAGTCCCTTCTTTCCGGAGAGGTATTATCCTAACCCCCCTAAGGGCTCCGCGGAGTGGCAGAAACGGAATAGTGCGATGAATAAGCGACTTGAATGTTTTTAATGAATTTTTAAGCCAAGCGTACGCTCATTACTGCGTAGATGAGTTTATTTTTTCCGAAACTGTGGAACTCCTTTGAGTTTAGGAGAGTTAAATAAAACTTAAGGAGATACGCTGGTCAGTATGCTGAAGGATTCAGAATACATGGTGTCACCACCCCATTCCACCCCGAGGGTTTCTTATGAGCCGATAAAAGAAACTGATAAGGCCGATAACCTAGCCGCAAGAGAAGGAAAACTTGTTACGAAACCCAGTGCCAACCCGCCTGGCCAACGTGGCACAGTAGGTTATTTACCCTCCATGTAACTGGATGCGGTGGTACAGATAAAACGATGATAGGTCAATTAATTGTAATTTGGAGAAGCAATTGAAAACTGAACATCCAGTACCTAACAGTTAGATAGGTACATGTTTAACTTAATTTATGTGGTTGCATCTGAGTGAATAATAACATGACGACCTTTAAAGAATACTGAAACTTAAAGACTTACCTATTCGTCGTATTATAGAATATTTAAGTAATCAAAAATTAGAAACCTTCCATTTTTACTATTACATTATATTGATGTATCTTGTTGGTACCTACATAGATGAGGAGCAAACTTTCTTGATTAGATAACTCCATAGATTTTTTAACTTTATTCATGTAGGTTTTATCACAAAACTAAAATTACCTATCATCTTATGTCCCATATCGGCGCTCGGTGGTAGTCTCCATACACACCAATCGGTCGTCATACCTACATTCACACCTTTCATACACATGTCCTCATTGTCACAATCCATCCATTCGCCACTTGAGAGAATAGAGTTATATTACCTATTAAATGAAAAATATTATCTAATGACGATGATGTTTAGCATCCTACAAAAGAGAGGTGTTAAAACTTGTCATTGACTTACTCAAGCCGCCCGACTCAGATAATAACTCTATCTTACAGAAGCGGTAATCCAGTTTCTCTCTGCTAGGAGTGAAACTGGGTTTCTTTTTTAGCGTGGCCCTTACTAATGTGCCACAAACATCCATCGCTTACCATCACGCAGGCCGGTTATTGGTATACACACAACTTGTCTGTTTGTCCTTGTAAAGACAACTGTCATCTGGTAATACTACTCAACCTATAAATGACAAAATTCCCCTCTGTCGGGTCTTACGACACCGTATAATATATAAATATAAATATATAAATTTTATAATATATAAATTATCATTAGCATTAGCCTTGTTAGTCTAGTGGTTGGTTACGTCGCCTTTGCATGTCAGGGTCCCGGGTTCGATTCCGGGGCCGGTCAAGTGTCTTAGTGTAACCGCGCACTTGCTCTGAGTCTGGGTGTCATTTGTATTCGTGAATTTCATGTTTGTAAACTGCCCCCGCGATACAGCTAGTGCAGGGGATTTATATATAAAAATAAGCTATTCTTAGGTACTGCTGGACAGACAGAGCAGAAAGTTTCAATCCCCAGCTTCATGCACCAAGCTGCTTCAACCGACTTCTAAGTTCCATTTGAGTTAAGCTACGTTGTACATCCGCGATATTTGTGTGGCCGGACTTAGAAAACATAGTGTTACCACCCCATTAGTTCCTACGGGTATCGTAAGAGCCGGCATCGTAAGGCCGATAACCTAGCCGCAAGAGAAGGAAAATTTGATAAGAAACCCTTTGCCAACCCGTCTGGCCAACGTGGGATAGTAGGCTAGTTACCCTCCATGTGACTGTAGGTGGTGCGATGATATTTTTATAGCCAGATGAATTGGATGAAATTCCAATTCATGCTATAAACATATTGTGATGAGAGGAGGCCCGTCTCATTTCAGTTATGGCCTGAATAGTAGTAGTGGAATTGGTTGAAGCAACTGAACATTGAAAATCCAGTAACAGTTAGGTAAATGTTTAACTTAATTTATGTTGTTGCATCTAAGCGAATAATAACAAGATGACCTTAAGGGAATACTGAATTTTAAAGTGACTTACTCGCATTACCTATAGGTTTTACGAGTAGGATGTTGATGAATTAGGATAAAAAAAAAAGAAATAACTGGGTTAGAATTGTACTGTTACCTACATACATACATACAAGTCGCTGTCGTCTGTCCGTCCCTATGTATGCTTAAATCTTTAAAAGTACGCAACGGATTTTGAAGCGGATTTTTCTAAAAGATAGAGTGATTCAAGAGGAAGGTTTATATGTATAACCCACCCCCGCTTTGCACGGGCGAAGCCGTGGCGGGCCACTAGTTATACATATATTAGAAGCAAACTATCTTGGTTCGATATGTCTATAGAATAATAGACATAACTACTTAATAATGAAAAATATTCAGGAGTAGATTTACCTTTTCGAAATCTCTATAAGTTTCTCTTGGCAGAATTAATGATGCTACGAACTAGGTATTCAGTTGCATTTTTTTGTACTGTTGCAAACTAATATGGTAACTGCTTATTACCAGTCAATCGATTTTAGTCATTATTATTTACACATTACAATTTACACATTATTTCCATATGGTGACAACTTTAGAATACATTGGGTCACCACTCCATCCTAATCTAGGGGTGTCATAAAAGGGGACTACATGCAATTAAACTTAGACGCAAGAGAAGGATAGCTTGATACGAAACCCTTTGCCAACCCGTCTTGCCAACGTGACACGGTAGGCTAATTTCCCTATATGAATTTAGAGGATAACCCAACTCAGTTGTGGTTCATTTACGGGCTGAAACAATGATAGACACATTGAAGTGAATCTGGTGGCGACATATCTGACGAAAATCGTCGCATTTAATTTGACCAGAATAATTACATTCCCGAGAACTCCGAACTACGGGAAGAAAGTTCTGAAGAATCTTTAAACTGCCAAAATACACCCGTGGTAGGTACTGTCAACACGGCTCCGTTCACTCGTCTTAATAAATTGCACTCATTAAGTTGGCACATAATATTCGCTAATTAAAACCGCCCATTAACGTTACCGGCCGCACAAAATGGCGGTACAAACTTTTCCAACGTCAAAAAAGTCACTCAATTAAGACACGAAAAATCACGCAGTCAATACAATGACGAAATACAACAAACAAACAGACACACATTACAATATAATAAACTGCCCGACCGAAAATAATAAAACCACGACGAACGTATAAATAGGAGAAAAAAAGGAACACCAGAGGGCCCCGCCTCGCTGGGTCGGTTCAAGCCCCGCCTATACGTGGGGAGGTGGTAGCCGCATTCGCCAGTCGGTACCGATTCGCGTATTGCGTTCACGTTCAGTAGATGCAGTAAGGCTTTACTTTAAATCTAATTAGGCAACCTGCCTGTCAGAATATTTATTATCTGTATAATTTTTCATAATCCACTCGTTTTTCTTGGCGCGAAATTTTGACAGTTCCGCGATGAGGTTTTGAAATTCGGACGCGCTCTAGTGCTGTGAGTGTTGAATGGACTGTTTGTTAAGTTTTTTTTTTAATGGAGGACTTAAATACGTCTTGTGACAGCTTTATGTTAAATGTGAGTATATTTTATTGTAGCTTTTTGCTTGGTTTTGATACTACAATATATTTAACAGTTACCCAACTCTCAGTACATGACTTTACTAATAATATCCAAGTAAGTACATAGGTATTACATGCTTTTAAAAAACTGTACTTTCAAATGTACTTTTAATTCAAATTTACATATCAAAAGGGTTTCGTTAATTATTGTATTATTTAAGAGGTAGTGTTAAAAATGCTTTTAAGTAATACTTTTGCATAATTCAGTCTATTAGATAGCTGGTTCTGTATGCTTGATCGCGATATGCTTTTTAAATAATGATTAAATTTAATGTACCTAGCTGGAATCGTGGTATAAAGATTCTTTATATTCAGACGCTCTTCTTTTAAATATTAAAAAGTGTAGTAGGTACTGATTGACATTAAATTTAATCGATACATCGTTTATCGTAATTTAGAAGGCCTCTTATAATATTGCGAATTTGATTAATTTAGTCATTCTTCTTTTCAGCCTATCGCGAAATGTTTGACTAATATATTTTGTATTAAGTACCATAACTAAGCAATTCGAAAAATATGCTTTTCACTATGTACATTATTAATTGGGTTCAGATGTGCACCTTCTTATTTAAGTTTTTAATTCAGGGTAGGTACAAGTATATCCCTTTTTATCTTATTGTAAGTTTTTATTATATTGTGAGTTTATTTAAATAAACGATGTTTGTTAGGTAGGTACATTAATAAATAAATATCTATCGAATATCGTAAAACGCTTCTTAAAATATAGGTACTACTTCCGTATGGTGACGGATTTATCCATAAATTAGACTAACAAGACACTAGAGTCTTTATTTTTGTATTTATCTGCTACTTACAAAGTTTAACTACTTTATATTAAATTACACGAGTATGTACCTACCTAATATAATTGATTAGGTTTAAAATATTAACAGATATATCACATATATTATGTTACGTAGGTACGATATTTATTAGTATTTTATATAATATAGATATTTACCTATGTAGTAACTTCGCGTTCTCAATGTATGATTTATTTATTACAATCTCAGCCCTTACCTTGCTACTCTCAATTTTTACAATAGGTAGGCACTATTCCCCTCAATAATTAAAACAATTACCTACGCGATAGCCAGACCCATAGCGTATTAAAAAAGCATTAACGAGTATTTAAAATGCTTATAATGGTACGTACCTGCCGGACGTTCCGATAAAAAAACATAGGTAGCCATGTAATATTATATTTATGTAAGGTTATTAATCTTAAAATATAAGAAATATACATTTTGAGTTAGGTAAACACAGTAATTGTGAAAATATTCCATAATCAAATTTGGGCACAATAAACTTTTCTTTCTAAGATGTATAAATTTTTCTTTTTATAATTTATGAGTAGAAATTCCCTATTGTTATTTTTCAAAATACTCGTATACTTTGTAAATACCTACCTACTTGAATAACTGCGATATTCAAATTTTGAATTTGTCATATCTACTTTTTTAACGTTATGACCGGGATTATTTACATACTAGCTTTTGGGCGCGGCTTCGCTCGCGTGGACTTCGAACCCGTGCTTATCTCTATGTATTTTTTTTTATGAATATAAAAGTGGTTATTGTGACTAAACTATGATAGTAAGATATGTGCTCTCGCGGACTTTTTTGTAGATTTTAATAAGACCTACAAACTCGTAGTACTTCATTTTGTTCTATTGTCAATCGTTTTTGCAGCGCACGCATAAATAGGTTTTCGATTTTACACCTTGGGTTACAAAATCGCAATTTTCATACGGATCCCTAATTCTTTTGAAAATAAAATATAGCCTATAACCTTCCTCGATAAATGGATTATCTAACATTGAAAGAATTTTTGAAATCGGACCAGTAGTTCCTGAGATTAGCGCGTTCAAACAAACAAACAAACAAACAAACAAATAAACAAACAAACAAACTCTGCAGCTTTATATATTAGTATAGATAATTTAACATTATCAGATTGATTTTCGTAACAAACATTAGGTATACCTATATTGCATTATTGCAGCAAAATTATTGTATCTATTAGTATTATGAAGTATCAAATAATAATAGGTGTAGGTAGGTACTTAAATTTATTTGAATACCATCATAATGACGATAAATTATTTGATACCTACCTTAAATATTAAGCGTATCATGCCTATTTAAAATAGCTGTCATACTTACTTAATTTCATAGAACTTGTGGTGCCGGATTTAAAATACATAGAGTCGCCACCCCATTTCATCCTGAGGGTGTCGTAAGATCCGGCAAAAGGAAATAGTAAGGCCAAAAACCAAGCCGTAAGAGAAGGAAAACTTGACAAGAAAACCTATGCCAATCCGTCTGGCCAGCGTGGGACAGTAGGCTAATTACCGTCCATGTAGTTGACGCAGCGGTGGGTTGTCTATGCCTATGCATAGACAACCCACCGCTAGTATTAGTAGTAGAAGTAGTATACCTAATTTAAAAACATAATGCTATAACAACTTTCATTAAAATATTTTTAGTTATTAAGAGAATATCTTTTTAGTGTACATCAACATTAACATCGTATTTATTACTCATAAAACTCAAATTAAATTTATGTTTAATAAATCAGTGTGGATTTTGTTAATACGTAATTGAACAATTATTAATCTTGTTAACACATTAATTGATATTTAAAGCGATTGACGCCATTTTCTTATTTATTCAGGTGTAGACGCAAATTGTATTGTTAAAGACTCACAATTGTTCTCTGCGTCAAGGATGTGGTAAACGCACCAGTTTAGAGACAACTGACGCAAAAGTATTTTAACAAGTGTAAAGAAAACATTACAAAAAGGGTATTTAGCAATATCATGTCGGGATAGTACTTGAATAAATTAGAAGAGGTTTCAGCGACCTTGTAGAGGTCGTTAGGAGTCGGTGGTTGTTGTTTGCACCCCAAGTCCTACGAACTATGAGGGCCCTCGTTAGTAATCAGCGTCTGAGCACAATTAACAAAGTGTTTATTAAAACAATCAATTTTGAAATCATTACACTATTTTTTCGTTTTTAAATAAGTATTTAATCAAGCGCGTTTAAATCTAATATATTTATAGGTAGGCACACATTTGGCAAATTTTTTATAAGATACTAGCGACCCGCCCCGGCTTCGTACGGGTGCAATAAACCTTCCTCTTGAATCACTCTGTCTATTAACAAAAACCGCTTCAAAATCCGTTGCGTAGTTTTAAAGATTTAAGCATACATAGGGACGGACAGACGACAGCGACTTTGTTTTATAATATGTAGTGATGATTGACGGTGATCAGTAACCTTATCATTATTTTGACAAGCTTATTTCATAGAACCGCACATTTACAGCAGTGGGCAGGGCACATAGCTCGCAGGAGTGACGGCCGATACGGCAGAAAAGTCCTCGAGTGACGACCGCGATTCGGAAAGCGCAGTGCTGGTAGGCCACATGGTGTACCGACGACTGGTTAAGGCTTGTTGGTGATGATATTATAATTTGACAATTCTTAGTTTAGGAGCACTGTTGTCATTTAAACTGTATGTGCAACTAACATTGCTCAACTAGCCTAGGTATAACACGGAATATTTGTTAAGTATTTCTAAAAAACTGTTCGTCTGGCAGCCTAAAGCAGGGGGTTGATGATGATGAGGATTACATTACCTATTTATTGTATTTCCTGCAATGTACAAACAATTACCTAATGGTAATATGCGTATGCTTATTACGTGTGTGTGAACGTCAAACAGTGTCGACATTCAACTCATTTATATTTTCCAAATATTTAATCCAAAAAATTTTTTTGCTTGTAATTAATTCTCCTCAATATTAAAAATGTTTTTCGAACTCAAGCTTAGTACTTGACAAGCTGTTTGCGTAATAAAGTAAAATGGTCTGAAATAAAATTCGCACAATTAAATTTTCCACTGACAGTAACGTCATTTTAATCATTTTGACGTTTGAGTGTCATCAACTCATAATAACAACACGCACAGCGTGATGCGAGTCTAATGAAGGGTAGATAAGAAACTCCTTACATTTTCATGAGCCATCATTTGGCGAAAACTTAATAAAGTGGTTCTTTTATGGACTCTGGTGATGATGAGTACTGGATAGAAAGCCTTGCCGCGGTGAGGGGGCTTGTGTGCCTTCATGATCCGTTGGGGCCGGCTCAGAGTCACCCAGGCCGGTCAGAGTTGCCCTACCAGCCCTAAACCGCTGGGTCCTCGGGTTCCTTCTGCGAGGGCGGTATGTCGCAAAGGTGTGAGCTCTGGCTGTCCCGCGCCGTGGTTGCAAACCGGGGGGAAGGGGGACGAGACGTTACGCCCCTCTTCTACCATCGCCTTAGAGGCAGGCAGGCAGGTGATAGGCGTAACCCGTCCTCGCGAACCTGTGGCGTCTCAAACAAGACGTGTGGGAGTATACCGCTGGGGTTTTCGTGGGTAGTCGAGTGTTCCGGAGACCCACATAATCGCTGACCCCACCCTCGAAGGGCAGCGGTATGAATTAAGGTCATCCCTAGTGACACCAAATAAAAAGGAAGGTGCGTTCCTTGTCTTTATTTTAGTGATTTCTCGACCCATAGGATCGCGCCTGCTTCATAGCTTGCGACTAAGTTACTAGTTGACATGGAAAATCCACTGATACACAAATGTTGCTCGATCGCTAAATGATTTATATAATATTGAATGAATACTTACAATCTTAAATTTATAATGCGACAACATTTTTACAGTTTTACATTCTGAGCAATCAGAGCAGAACCTTTTAATGAGTATCCTAGTTCGCGCAAAGGAAATAATCTTTGTATGTACAGACGAATATGGGGCATTTCATCCAGACAAGTGATACCTAGGCCATTTTACCCATCTATATACGGGTACATATATGTGCATGGTCTAAAAATTGTATTCGCGCTTCCATTCCTCTCTCTTTCTTTCGATGCTGAGATCCAGATTCCCCTCGTTGTTGTGATGTTTCTAAGATTGATTAACTGACTGATTTTCAAACTTATAAATAAGAAAGTTGTTGTGTACAAATATTGCTGCAGTATTATGCACTTAAGTGTTAAAGTCAACCTAACAAATAAAACAAGTTATTTTATAAACCACTTGTTATTTATGTTTATTTAGAATGTAAAACGCTAATCTTGCGGAATACATTTAGCTAAAACGTCAAATTTATTTCAAGAGGTGTCACTAATTGTCCACGAATATAGCCTTTAGCCGATGATATGCAAATTGAGACTTAATATTAAATCACTAACTTATATACTCGAATTCAGATGGTCTACCATTTTATGGCGGGAAAGTAAAAAAAAATGATATATTGATATTAGATAAATTATGTAGAATCGATGTAGCTACAAGGATTCCAAATTTGAAACAGCGGTGCACAGGTCGCCTAGCAATCTTGGAGTGGCGACAACTATGCGAGAGCAAATTGAATTGGTACTAACTAGGCGTGATGGCGGATTTAAAAAACAGCATGCCACCAACCCTCACTGTCCTGAGGGTGTAGTAAACTCCGACGAGAGAAATATTTAGCCGCACGAAAACTTGATGCCAATCATTCTTGCCACCGTGGTACAATAGCCTAATTTCCCTTCACGAATTTAGAGAAGGCCCCACTCACTAATGAAATGATGAGGTGGACGAACGTCCTTATAAAGGTCACTGTGAGTCAGTGGATATGGACGACGCAGGATCGTGTTTTGTAGTGATCTATAGGCAATGGTCATTTATGTGAAAAAAACTGTGCTGATAAGTTCTGATAGTTTATTAATACTTATATTCCATTATGTTATGATAGGTTGTATGAAACCTGTTCGAAACAGGTACCTATCTTTAATGCGTGAGATTTAAAATACAGACAAGTATTCTAAAAACGCAGTATTTTTTTAAGAGATTTAATTCATCAACATCATTTTTTTTATTGGTGATGTTTTTATAGTTGTTGGAAGCCCCCAGTTATAAAACAAGATTTTTGAAGTCCATGTTTTGAAACTAGAGAAGGATTCTTTTCTTAATCGACACTTAGACTTTTACTTTAAATTAACAGATTTCGAAAATTAATAAAAGTCCATATCGCAAATGGCACGGATGCCAAGTGTGCAATTTACCTTAGTCTTATTTTAAATTGTGTAAATACTGATGACAAATTTTATGACTGTTGAAATTAATACGTACAATACATGTTTCTTTTATTTGCTATTCGTTAAGCAATGCTGTATTTATTTCCTAAATGTCTTTAGATTTTATTCTTTGGATATAGGTATGTAAGATCTTGTTCTTCTTTCCTTTAGACGTCAGACTCCTGCAAGGTCAGGTTCCATGGAGGGTATAGCCTACTGTGCCATGCTGGCCAGACGGGTTGTGGTCAGCCATGTCATCGCCATTTGCTGAAGATGGAATGGGTGGTAACAATATATATTCCAAATTCGTGTTCCGCTCTACTTCTAAGTTGACAACTTCAAACAACACCGATCAGAAGAGCTAAATGCAATTTATAAGGCATTAATCAAGACAGTAACATGTCTTTATAACTGTTCATCATCTGATGATGAGAGAGGTTTGATATCCTCTCTGGTCTTATGCTGGACATAGGCCTCCCCTAACGAGCGCTTTAACATAGCATCCTGTCTTCAGCTTGATATGAAATATAACAATTATGTTAAACTATGCGTTGATATCTAACCACGGGTCCTTATTTAAATTCAGTGTTTTATTTTTATTGCCTCTTGTTGAAAAGCATGTTTACATATATATTATCTCACATAACATACTGTAAATATTTAACGTTATCCAACAATCTAAGAATATTCGAAGAATCACATGATCGTTCCGGTAACTAATTTTATTAAGGCTCTTTAATATGGCTCTGACTTATGATCAAGACAAGATCAAAAGTGTCAGTTGGGTGTTGAAAAAGGCAAAAAAATTATACGACGGTTATTAAAATCGAAATGATACGAAGTTCACCGGGTCATCTAGTTTATTTATACCTACGCCACTAACTAAAAGCAATTTTTTTCATCACCCCCTCCTTTTGGTGGAATTTCGTAAAATCCGCTAAAATTCTTAGCTTACCTCACTCGGTGAAAATAATATTCCTACTAAATTTCAAGTCTCTAGGTCTTATGGTTCCAGAGATATCGTGATGAGTGACTATAGTGACTATACGTGGAAAGATTACTAAGTCCGGCCTCCTTCAAATTCATGGAGGGAAATTAGTGTAGTGCCAGGCTGGCAAGGCGGATAGGCAAAGGGTTTGAAACCACTCCCTCGACCGTGCTGCCACCTTGTTGTGGTCTTTAGGATCCGTTGGGGCCATACTGGCTTAGGGTCACGCTTTGAGGGGAGCTCTGAACGCTCCCCAATCTATCCAGAGGCACGTGCGGGACATTGCACGTGCCTGCCTGCCCCCCTGGCTGTAGCTAGTGGCGGCAGCCCTAGCCCGCCTTTGCCAACTTTGAAGACAGAGGAGTCCCCGGAGCCAAAAACCACAACGCCTCTGTGTGCCGCTCTTTGTCTGGCCGCTCACCGTGGGTCCACCCGGCATGGGTGACCCTAAACCGTTATGGATCCTTAAGGCACGCAAGCCCACTCACCACAACAACTATTGTAGCTATCTCTGTCTTTAATCTACGTTTGTTAATTTTTATTTAAGTTCCCATTATAGATTATCACGTTAACCGTTAACGTTAACGACCATTTAAGCTCTTAGGCGTAGATCTCACTTCCGATCTAAATTTCGGTCGTTACATCGAGTCCATGGCAAACACTGCGGCAAAAAAACTCGGTATCCTCTGCAGGGTGCGACGATACTTCACGTCGGAGCAGCTCTTAATTCTATAGAGCTCAAGTTCGCTCCTGCATGGAATACTGTTCCCATCTCTGGGATGAGTGCTAGAAACCAGCTGGATGCTCTGGACTCGTTGGAACGCCGAGCGAAGAGGATCATAGGTAGCAACTGTCTCGTAGAGGCAAACCTTCCGAGCCTCGAACACCGCAGACTAGTTGCCTTTTATCGGCTACATTTCGGCGAGTGCGCGGAGGTTTTGCATAACCTAATTCCCCTTTCCATCTCCGAACGACTAGACACGGCGCGCAGTTTCACCCTATGTTGTAGACATTCCACCATTACGCACGAAGCGGTTTGCCTCTTCATACATTATGCGGACAGCTAAGGAGTGGAACTCTCTGCCGAGAGCTGTTTTTCGGATAGATAAAACGGACCTCTTTAAGGCCAAAGTGAACAGACACCTTCTAGGCAAACGTGTACCATCTTAGGCCTCTTCTTCGCCTTCCATCAAGCGAGGTTGAGGTCAAACGTAAGCATAATGTTACTTGACTATCTTAATCCTACTGATTGGCCGAACATTTAGCCGCAAACGAATGGAACCTCTACCATCATGACACAATGACCTTTGACTTAAGTAAACATATACGCGAAACAAATTTAGTGGAGTAGGTACCTAAAAATATGGACATCGGAACATAATACCTATGTATATGTCATTAAATCCAAATTGATAAATGGAGAAAGTAAGCCTGTCTATTACACTATCACGCCTAATACGTTGATCCGATTTCGATGAATTTTGCTGTAGAAAATAGTTTATGGCAATAAATAAAAATAAATTCTTCTCCTTTTGAAGAGGATAATGAATGAATGATCATTTCTCAAATTAATGATGTATAGAAACTTCAAAATCAATTATTATCAAAGCTAATTGATGATAAAATTAAGTACATGTTGTACATAATTAACAACATCGCAAGAATATATATAAACCAGCTCATATTCGCGTGAGTTCCACGGTCCACCGATAGATGGCGTTACTACAACCAACAACGAGAAATCGACGCGTGACCAAAGATTTACTATATCGCTTCATAAAGATCATGAAAGCAATAAAGTGGCTATAACTCGTGGTTTGCAATAAACAATTGAGCCTATTGCAAAATTAATATTCTTGAAGGGATTAATAAATCTGAAGATCGATTTTCGCGATTTAAAGGTAGACTTAAATATACGTTCCATGGATTTAGATTAGGTACCTACCTACTTAGTGCCACCAACTATTTCGATTCTGAGAGTATACAAAGAGTCTTATAAACTATATTGATAAGTATGAAAAGATTTAGAATATTAATATTGTTTTTTATATATTTTTCAATACTCTAATGAAGGAGTTACCATGCGACCGCGCTAATACCGACGTGGCAAAGTGGACCTCTAACAGCAAGACCCGCTTCTTTGCAGTACGTAACTTATATGCAGTTAGATTTACCTTAAGTGCGATGCTATGCCTATTCTTCATGTAACCCCCTGCCGAGGCGGGCCACCTTCAAAAGCACGGGGTATGGAATTTAGCCCATTATTATGCATGCCAGAGAGGTGGCGCAATGAATCAAGTTCTCCTTCTCCTAAGGTGGCTAGGTCTTCTACCGATCTTAGCAACTAAACGAGCTTCAAAATGAATGATACCCGGAAAGTAATGTGTTGGTGACAGTATGTGTTCAAAATCCGACTGCTGGCGATTTCAAATAAAAATAAATCTATTTTGGTGATTCGCCGTAATTTAATCATTTCCACCCAGACGCAGACTGTAACTGGCAATAAAAAGTCTCCAAACACACAAATATGTAATAAATTATGTTATAGACAAACAAACATACGAGACTTTTATAAGATGGTGTAAAAAGTAACGGTTGTTTATTGAACTGTAATTTACGGGTTTGGAATGGCGCTCGCTGATGAGCTTTTCACATTTGGAATGCGTGCGTTTTTTTTCTTAGGTAGGGTTAGGCAATTACACTTGTATTCCTCATGTCTTCCGCTGGAAGTGATCAACCCACCACTGTACGTGCAATCCACTCACCCTTGGAAACAATGGGGCTTCGGATAGTAACTTATTTATTTAACTAAATAATGAAACTTACACAAAATAATAAAATTTCCTTTTCTGTTTCCAGTACAGTACCCGTTGTCTTTATACCTTTTAATATTGCATCGATATCAATAATAATATCTTACGTAAAACTGTTCGAGATTTTTTAGTTATATTAGAGTTTTCTTGAAAATTAGCAACACTAAGCATAATAGTGGCAGTGGGCAGGGCACTTAGATCGCAGGAACGACGCCCGAGGGGCAGAAAAGTCCTCGAATGGCGACCGCGATCCGGAAGGCGCAGTGCTGGGTGCTGGTAGGCCTCCCACACAGTGGACCTACGACTTGGTTAAGGTCGCTGGAAAGTAATGGATGCGGGCGGCCCAGGACCGGCCTTTGTGGAGATCCTTGGGGGAGGCCTATGTCCAGCAGTGGACGTCTTTTGGCTGAAAGGATGATGACGATGTTGAAGCATAATAACAACAATAATCATTTTAGGATTGGTTTATGTTGGATGTTGCTAGAACACCGAAAGTTTAATATTAATTTATGTATTGGTATATTTGGAGGGTAAATAATATAATTTCAATTAATATTTAGAGTTGGTAGTTATGAAAATTGGTTACATTTCCAAACTCGTACCTAAACAATTGAGAAACTATTGATTAAACCAATAAAACAGGGTTTTTTATTGTGTCTAAACTGCAAATTTTATTAGTTTTCGATAAGAAATAATTAGTTTAGCGCTCGAGCTTATTGCAAATTTTCGCTTGCAGTACCGTGAAATTGGTTTTGTTTGGCGTGTCCGTGTTTGCGTTTTAAGTACTCGCCTTAAAATGGCCAATATAAATAATTAAAGGGGATATATACTTGGTTGGCTTGGTGACGGATCGAGAATACAATCGAAGTGTCACCAAACTTTTTTTTTTCAGGTGAGTTAGAGTAGGTAGAAATTATAGCCACAGCTACGTCGCTAGTGATTCAAAGTATACTGATATTTTGCCAGTCCATTGTAGAGTCAACAGTCAATACCGGGGGTGACTTTCGAAACGTACGCTCTTGGTCGGATAGAAAGACCAATGGTGTCTTAGGTTTTCGCGATTATTATACATTGAAATGAAACAATTTTTAACGAATGTGCACAGGAAATGGTATCAATAAAACCAAATGATATGCAGTAGATTTAACTGTTTCGTTGTACTTTGAAAGAAAACAGTTATCTAGTGTCTCCCGTGACAACGACTGCTGCAAAGCATTCGCAACTTCAGGAATTAAATAATGTGAAATACAAATTTCAATGTAGAAAAACAAGTCACTACATATTAAAAAACAAAGTCGCTGTTTAAGCATACATAGGGAAGGACAGACGCCCGTCCCTACGTATGCTTAAATTTTTAAAATTACGCAACGGATGTTAAAGCGGATTTTTTTTAATAGATAGAGTGATTCAAGAGGGCGTTTTATATGTACATATAATACATGTATAATCACTACATAGTATAAAACAAAGTCGCTGTCGTCTGTCCGTCCCTATGTAAGCTTAAATTTTTAAAATTACGCAACGGATTTTGAAGCGGATTTTTTTAATAGATAGAGTGATTCAAGATTTATAAGTACATATAATACATGTATAATCACTACATAGTATAAAACAAAGTCGCTGTCGTCTGTCCGTCCCTATGTATGCTTAAATTTTTAAAACTACGCAACTGATTTTGAAGCGGATCTTTTTAATAGATAAGTGATTCAACAGGAAGGTTTATATGTATAATACTTGTATAATTGCACGCGTGCGAAGCCGGGGCGGGTTGCTAGTGTATGTATATTGATATGGGAAGCCCGGTCAATCTATTTGTTTTTCTATTTACCATAGCGTGTAGGTACTACGAAAGCCACTTGGCTATAGGCTTAGAAGCAACTAACACGAAGGATATCCTAGTGTAAAACCGAATGTTGAGCATTCCGCTTAATACCAAGTTCTCCTTCATTTCTAGAACAGTCAAGGTGTATGTCATTCAATATTCCACTAAAGGAGCGATCGTTTACTCATTAAGTCTTAGGTTAAAATGTGGGGGAGGCTGCCTTAACTGTGAGGATAATTTATACATACTTAGATATTATCCGTGAGGTCGCGGATTAACAATACACAATGTCCCCAACCCATACTATCCGGAGGGTGTGTAACAGGCGAGACCGCAAGAGAACGAAAACCTAACACAAACCCCGTGCCTACTTGTCCGTGTGGTGACGGGTTTAGAATACATCGTGTCACCGCTCCATTCCATCCTGGGGGTGTCGTAAGAGCCGACAAAAACAAATGACAAGGCCGAAAAACTGGTGCAAGAGAAGTAAAATTGGAAACGAAACCCTGTGCCAGCCGGTCGGGCCAACGTGGCACAGTAGCCTAATTTTACTCTATGGATTTGGAGGAAGCTCGACTCAGTAGTGGGTCATTTATGGACTGTAATGATTATTCACTAAGACATTGTAGCTTAGGACCGTCTCCGGCCGCATTTGTAGGAACATCGTTTTATATTCATATAGGTATGGACATGTCAATTAGACAGATGTAGCCGAACAAATCGGCACAATGTTTGCTCCAGCGTAGCCCGCGAAATTCAAATTTTCTTACGTTTTTTGCAATTTGCAGGCCCGTGCTAGGTTGTATGATGGTGAACATTTGATTCGCGGCTGTAAGACGTATGTAGTTACAGAGTTATAATCATCAAACTCATCAATACAACCCTCCAAGCTCATATAGGTGCAAGAAAGACTTTGAGCTTGAAAAAGTTTTTCTTTCACCTTTATGAGCTTGGAGGGTTGTATTGATGATTTTGATGATTATAATTCTCTACATACGTCTTACAGCCGCGAATAACATTTTAATCAACATACAACCTAGCACTGACCTGCAAATTGCAAAAAACGTAAGAAAATTTGAATCTCGCGGGCTACCTTGGAGCATCCACCTTAACACGAAACCCTGTGCCAACACGTCTGGCCAGCGTGGCACAGTTGGATAATTACCGTCCACATAATGGAAGGAGCCCCGACTCAGCAGTGGGTCACGGTGGCAGTGGTTTATGTTAATGTATATATGTATAATACATATATACATTAACATAAATATAAACATACCTATACCTAGTACCACACTTGACCCGCGTCAGCTCAATTCAGGATGCTTCGTTTACTCTACTGTTGGATATTTACTTACGGATAATGCTTGACCGCAATTCTTCCCTTAACTCCAACACCTCGGGGATCGCGAAACCGCGATGCAAAACAAAACAAAAAGCACCATAAGATTCGCTACAATTTAACACGTAACAGCTCACCGCAAGGCTCAACGCTTCATTACATGCCTTATCACTGTGTTATAAAGTTCAATTTAATTTTGTTTACACTTAAATTTAAATTCATAAGATAGCCCAGCTGGTGCACCGTCTA
This sequence comes from Clostera curtula, assembly GCA_905475355.2. Classification (NCBI taxonomy): domain Eukaryota; kingdom Metazoa; phylum Arthropoda; class Insecta; order Lepidoptera; family Notodontidae; genus Clostera; species Clostera curtula. The sequence goes on along the minus strand of FR997794.1, from coordinate 26,146,850 downwards.
GGTAGACTGTAACGTTATATGTATATGGTATATTTTCGGTTAGCAAGTAGTGATTTGTAAGTTTGCGGTGGGATTGGTCGAAATATCTGGTTGGAGGTGCGCGTGCGACGACGTGTGTGGTCCTGCAGTGTAAACGGTGGGAATAGTGCTCTACTCCTTGTACGTTCGATCAGTAACATTTTATTTTAATCCAATCTTATTTATTCATACTCCAGGTCCGAAATAAATAAAAGTATTGCTTAAAATATTACATAATTTTCAGGGCCTAGTATCCATGAAAAAACTCTCAATATTATTGTAATTTATTTCTTTATTGATACAAAGCAAATTGCAAATTGCTCTTATTTCAATTTCAGCTGCGACGGTCTTATTTTGAAATTCGATTGCAGTCACAAAACGAGTAGAAAAATGTGTAGATTTTATGAAGATAATGTGGTTTTCTCGTACCAATGAACAATAATTAAAGTAAAAAAGTCTAGGATCAAATCGGTACTCCTACAAGGATAATTAAATGTAGAGCATATTGCCAGGCGTATCACTGTCATCTTGTTTTATCCGAGCGTCTCGAAAACCGCAGTTACTCCTTACCTTACCGAGGTAACCGTCAGATCATTGTATAATTTAATACCTCCTTGCGAACCTGCATGTCGTCGCAATAAGGCATTAACAACAATGAGTCATTTGTCAAATACTTCTTGACGTTCCATTTGCAGATCATAGGCCACTATCGTGTTTAGGATTCATATAACTAAGCAGTGATAGGACCAGACGTCGTCATTAACTTTCTTGTAATGGCAAGGTTGGCCAATTTAACAACTTAATGTCTTATCAATATTCGGTTGAATTTATTAATATGTCATTTCAAGTTTATTCTTGTCTTTACCCTTTTCTCACGTTGTGATTTCAACATCTTAATTATACATCGATACAGGGTGTACTCGTGACCCTCATACAATATTAATATCATTCTCTTTTGTAAAGACAACTAAAATATAGTACATACAATTTCTTTTGTCTCAGATGGCGTAATCAACGTCAAGCAAAATGGCCGCTGTATCATCAGCTCACCTCCAAGATTCTCGAATCAAAATACAAGAGCCGAGCGATGAAGAGCCATATTCACCCAACACACGGGATACCATAAGCCCAGAATATCATGACGAAGAAAAAGCAGAAGAACGACCCGTTCTCTCGTCTTCTTTTTCCATACACAATGTCTTGAAAAAAGAAAGAGACAGTCACAGCCCTGAAAATGTTTTCTCGACCGAAAAACTACTACAAAATACGCCTAATTTTACAGATTTGAGAGACATGAACGAAAACTCTCGCAATTCTGATAATATAGATGATGACGATGATGATAGAACGAACGAGTCCAGAGCAGAAATCAGCGTCGATGATAATTCATGTTGTAGTGATGACACTGTGCTTTCCGTCGGTAATGAAGCACTGCCCAGCTTCGAGCAGAAAGCCCAAGAATCATCACAAAATCTTACATCATTTAAGCACATCCAAACACACTTAAATGCCATATCCCAGTTAAACCAAAACATAAATATGAACCAGCCTCTATTACTGCGGCCGAGCCCTATAACGCCTAATCCGTTAATGTTCCTAAACCAACCGCTCCTATTTCAAAATCCCTTAATCAATCAGGTCGATTTAAAATCTGGATTACAAAACAGAATGTCAGTGCCACAAAATAATTTAAATTTAAACCCGCAACCCTTTGGATTGAATTTCGGACTTAGAATGAAGGCTCAGGATGTCAGGAGAACCGATGAGAACAGAAGATTGAATTACGTAACACCGAAGTCTCCAGAAGAATCTGGCCGCGATTTCATAAATCAAAATTGTCTGAAGTTTAGTATAGACAATATTCTGAAGGCAGATTTTGGACGGAGGATCACCGATCCATTAAATAAAAGAAGAACACGAGGCAGAGTTGAGGCTAAGACGTCTCCAATCAAAGAGGCGTCCTCTTCAAAACCAGATGAGGCTAGAGTTCCCGAAGTAAAACCAGGGGAGAGAGGTGGAGCTATTGACTTGTCAAAAGGCGAGGATAGTAGTAGTAACCAGAGCTCAACTCCTGGTAAGTTACGGCTTTTATACTGCTTTGTAGATATATGGGGTGTAGGATGGTTAACCATCGATTCTAAAATATATTGTGATATCCTTCGATAAATTTAACCGTTAGTCGATTGTTCTACCTAGTAACTTTTTAGTGACAGAATAACTAGTTGAATTGTATGAAATATAGATATACAGTTTTCTGTCTCTTCAAAGGTATCAGGTTCACAAACACAAGCTCTGCGAATATTGGCTCTTTATTGCAAAATTAAACTTTCACTGTCGCGGTTTGCTTGCGCCAGACAAATCATCTTCATGCTTTTTCAACACTCATACTGCCTGCTGTGTGTCAAAAATTCAACCGTGAATTATTATTTAGACTTTGAAATTTTACTTGGAATGAATGTTCACACTTTAAAATTCTTTGCAAATCTTATATTTTATTGATGAGATTTGGAGCTTTGAAGATTATTTGTCTCATTGTGGTTGTACTCTAAATTCTTGGTTCGTTGAAGAATACTTATTGCTAAACTTGAATTTCTTGGGATGTTAGTAATGAGTATTTGTCAATTTGTTTTCTGCTACGCGAATTGTCATCATGTCCTCTATCTGTTAATTTATTATAATATTATGTTTCATGTGTGTAAACGTTTTCTATATTCTCGAGGGTCTCGACTGATGCCGTTTGCGCAGGTACCGCTTCCGGGGACAGCGCGATGGTGTGGCCTGCATGGGTGTACTGTACCAGGTACAGCGACCGTCCCAGTTCCGGTAAGTTTTACTTGATAATACTACCTCTAGCAGGAAGCATGCTAAAAATCGACTACGTTCTAAAAAGTGTTAGATGTTCATTCATCGTAACGTGAGTACTTACGTGTTCTTCCCTTTCAGCAAATTTATTTATGGAGATTCATCATCACTTATGTATTCGATAAATGTAGATCCTAGTAAATTTTGGTTTATTCCTCGATTTGCTACTTTTCTCCAGATCATTACTGGTTTGTACTTATTAAGTCTAATCAAATCAAACGAATCGTAGAAATACTGGGCTAATTTTGTCCACCAAAAGCGTTGGCAAATAAGGTTCATTATATCACTTTTGCATAAATTTAAGAACTGACATAGAACATCTAGATGCTAGAGAATGAATAGTCAAAACAAATACTAAACCAAACCGGCCAGAGAAGGTACATTTTCTATTAATTTGATGGAGGCCGATTCATTTATTCAGGCCTACATGATATCTGTATAGAAATATTACTCAAATAGGCTAGTGGTTAGATGTGCCGCCTTTGGATCAACGGGTCTCAGGTTCCATTCCGGGGTCGGGCAAGTGTCTTTGTCTAAACCAGAGGCACTGGCTCGGAGTCTGGGTGTCATTTCTATCTATAATATGTATGTATTTACAAAAAAAAAATGTATATAAGTAGTTTATCATCCATCTCGATACCATAACACAAGCATTAAGTTGCTTAGCTTGGGACGAGATGGCGTTGTGTGTAATGTCTAAGGATATTTATATTTATTTATAATTATTAATTACAACTGTACTTGATAACCTCAAATCGTCATATTACAGACGCTATGTTTTTATGGACCCAGTCTAAATTCAACACATTCACTGCTTCCAAAAAAATAAAAAATAATTGCTGGGTGCCAAACATTTTTAAGGCGAATTTTGATTAAGTACTAATGTGGATGTTTGCAAATATGGCTAAATGTATATTGTTATTATTTATTACTATCCACAAAATGACCCGGACGCACACTCGGCTCCGAGTGGCAGGCACCGCTTCCATAGCCCCGCTCCACTCGGATCCGAGTGGAGCGGTAAGTAATTTGGTAATGTGGAGCGGTAAGGTAAAAGTTACTTTTCACTTCAGTAGCTCAAACATGTAGGTTTTGCTCACTGAAAACAGTGGACAAAATGCGATTTTGCCCACTGAGTGAGACAAAGTAACTTTTTAATTCTAATACGAAACATTGACACTATCTCTTTCCCGCCAATAGAAAAGAGAGAGAGACAAAGACCAAGTGGCCAGTACCAACAGCTCCGATTTTTCTTCTTCTTCTTCATTTAGGTTTTGGCTTCCATCGTTATACCGATGATTTTGCCAATGACAAGTGTGTTGTGTTAGAAATTTCGTGTGATTATGAAAGTTAAATTAATTGGTTAGAGTTATGAAGTTAAATGTTAGCAGGTAGCGCTATAGAAAACAATACAAAGCATTAAAGTACAGATTATAAATATTAAATTGATAGAGCAATATTATGGGAACTATATTTGATTAAATACAAACTAGACGTACTTTTAACAGTTCGATTGGATGAAAGGAGTTCGTTATGGGGTTACTCCGATTTTTAATTCGACCTCAAAGAACGTTCGGAATTTCGTACTAACTAAAGAAATTTAGCAAAAATGATATTAGGTATGTCCTTTAATGTAATTTATTAATTGTTTTACTTATTGTTGTATTTAAACGAAAATAAGTATTTACTGTTTATAAACTGATATTTAACCTATAAATATTTAATTCTAGTTTAAAAAATGTAACGTAATATATCTTCTCCTATAGTGTTCTCGCTGCTGAAGTGAAAAGGTTATTTCTAAAAATAACTATTTCACTTCAGCAGCGCATTTTGCCCACTGTTTTCAGTGAGCAAAACCTACATGTTTGAGCTACTGAAGTGAAAAGTTCTAATGTGTGTTACACGAGAGCAAAGTTTTTTGCATCTCGTGCTTTTGAATCCCTCGCAACACTCAGGAATCAACTTTAGAATCACTCGCTACGCTCGTGATTCAATCATTGATTCCTTCGCTTGCTCGGGATTCAGCACTCGCAGCAAAAAACGACTTTGCTCTCTTGTTGCATAAATAACTATTTAACAAAAAACTTAAACCTACTTCAAAGTAGTTGATCGATCGATCGTTCAAATTGAGCAAATTAGTGCACGTGATGATAAAAATTTTTTAAATATTAAATAACTACGGGATGGAATAAAACAACACGAGTTGATATTTGAACAAAGATGAACTGACAATTTATTTCTATATTCAAAACATATTTCATAAATACAATAACTTTGAATATAGGAACTACCAAACAGTTCTTAATACTTCCCCTCAAAGATCACTCGAAAGCATTCATCTTCAGGCAAAGTGAGCATCTTCAGGCAAAGTATTATAGAATGACACGCCAAACATCACACAGTCTTATCACACATACCGGACATACATAAGCTTAGATCGCATACACACTTTTTAAATTTGACGCGACCTAACGGTTTTGTAAACACATCTGCTGGATTGTCTTCCGTACATACATTGTCTATATACACAACATTCTTAGCGATGCAATCACGAAGACAGAGATCCCGCGTATCCTTTAAGTACCTGAGTACATGTTTGGCCTCCCTAAAATCACACTCATCACAACATGAGTTATATTGTGCCAAAAACGTTGACCGCAGCAGCAATATCAGGACGTGTATTACAGGCCAAATAATTCAATGACCCAATAAACGCCTGATAACTACGAGAGTCTTGGCAGGATAAGAGCTTACCTCCTTCCCCTTCCGCCAAGGCTTTATGGAAATCGATCAAACTTCTGGTTGACAAATTCAGTTCCATTGTCAGTGCGTATGCACTTCACCTTTAAACCAGTCTCTACCTCTACACTAGCTACCAATATTTAAAAATATTTAATACCTCATCTTTTGATTTTAAAAAGTATACAAAAGATTTCCGAGTAAAATCACCTAAAATATGGTTGAGACATTGGACCACATAAACCTGCATGAACCAGTTCCAGTCTATCAACTGCTCTATAGGCCTCACCAACCGGAAAAGGTAACCGATGTGCCTTCCCCTTAATACAGGCTACACAAGGTTCCATTACGCTTTTCCTGAAATCCATACTTGGCAACTTACGCAAATCCTTTTCATTTACGTATCCAAGCCGCCGATGCCACAACATCAACGGGTTATCCGCCTTCACTGTCACTAACGCAGTCCCATCTACAACCGCCCGACAACCATCAAGCTTGTAGAACCGGAGACTTCACTTGCGGTAGCCAGAAGCGTACCCTTGAAATGGCCTGGAATCAAATGGTGAATTAGCCTATATCCCTCTCTGTCAAAATTCACCTTCCATCCCTTCTCTACTAATTTAGACACTGATAACAAATTGACACGCAAACCTGGTACATACATGACATCCCTCACAGCAAGCATTTCTCCTTTTATACTCACCATGATGTATCCTTTACCTTTGCATACAATCTTATCATTATTCGCACACGTCACGTCATTCATACCAACATCCATAACCAAACCAGTAAACCAATGTTTTTGAAAAGACATATGAGAAGACGCTCCACTGTCGATGTACCACTCCGTCGGATTGATGGAGTTCCCGGTGCAAGATGAATGTAGGCTCACGACCGCCACGCCCTCCACTTTGGTGGTCGAACCAGCTTTCCTTCTTTCAGGACAGTCCGGCTTCTTATGTGCTTTCTTTCCACATTTAAAACATGTTACTTTTGTTATGTCAATGTCCTTTTTCCCGTTCTTCTTTTTATGCACCACCAATGCCGACGAGTCCGCTGAAGATTTACCAACTTTATTTGAATCCTCCTGTAGCAACTTCTGTCGAACATTTTCTGAGGTTAGCTTCATCCCAGAGTGCTCCAGTGCCATTCGCATTGGTCTGTACTCTTCAGTTAGTCCTCTCAGTAAGACGACAGCTACCAGATCATCGTCAAACCCGTTGGCAATATCCTTCAACTTTTGAGCATGAGACAAAACCGCAGCAACGTAGTCGTGCATGGACGAATGTCGTTCTAATTTTTCGTCCAACAACTCGTTCATTAGGGTTATTCTGCGGTTTATACCCTTGTCCTCAAATGTTTTGGCCAAGCTATCCCAGGCGTCTTTAGCATGATTTGCTTGTTGTACATACGCGTAAAGTGTAGGTTCCACATGCAGGCAAATCACTGCGAGTGCCTCTTGGTCCTTCTCAATGGCAATGGTGTCTTTTGAATCTGGGTACTGTGACGTATATTTTAAAAGTTTTTCTCGGATGAGAATCATTTATATTGCGAACTTCCATGTCGTGTAGTCATTCAATCCACAGAGATTTTTCATTGCAAATTTCATGGAAAGGGCCATGACCTTTTAAATATTAAATAACTACGGGATGGAATAAAACAACACGAGTTGATATTTGAACAAAGATGAACTGACAATTTATTTCTATATTCAAAACATATTTTATAAATACAATAACTTTGAATATAGGAACTACCAAACAGTTCTTAATAAAAATACATATAGATAATACTTTATTTAACAAAATAGTATTATATCGTGTTACTCACCGCTGTTTATCAGGGTTGTCGGTCTAATCCGATCGTTTGTGCGAGGCATTATATCCTAAAGGGTTACCCACACTGGCCCACAATCGCCCCTTGTAACAAGGAGTTTATTAAATCCCGACCGCGGAGCCCAATGTACTGTGACATAGCTAATAATTTGATAACCGCCCCTCTGAGAGATCCAGCCAATAATGACACCAAACCCTACACTGTGAAGCTAAGCGACCAAAAGAAGATATGTTTAGTTACTTCAGAATTGACTTAATTATTTAACAAGGTATCATATAGTTTGGTCAACGTTTTCTGAAATTCTAAGGGTGTGTCGGAGGTAACTCAAGAAACTAAACATGCAACAAACTAAGCTGCAACAAGGAATACTGATATGACAACGGGAACAATATTACGGGATATGACAATGATTCTATCATATATAAAATAACTCAGAAGCTCGTCGTTTATAATGGTAATCAAGATGATAATTAAAAAAGCTCCGCCTCGTGATCTTAGTCAACAGTAGACTTTGAGGGCCATTAAATTGAGTACACAGCCAATGATTTGACAACTCCCGAGGGAGTGCGCCCCGAGATAAGGGTGGTCTCTCTCTTGTTTAGGGGCGCCACAAATGTTTATTAAAAAGAGCATCATGTTATTTATCCAGCTTTTGTTGAGGGTAGATATCTAATATTATTAATGCGAGTACTCTCCACGCTTCTTTTGTTGTCCGATAAAGGAGGATACTTTTATCCGTCTCGTTTATAACGACACTTGTTTGTTCGTTCGTTGTTGTGAGGTTATTTTAATCTCTTATAATTTTGCCAACAATTTGATTTATCATCATCAAAAGGTCTACGAGCACTGTGCTTTGCGGAACGCCACTCGGTCGAGGACTTTATGCTCCATCGGCCATCAGTCCTGCTTTGTGATTACAATTGTTGAAGTCACTAATAAAGGAGAATAGCAATTACCTGCGTATTCATCCGCGTTGACTTTAAATTCAGTTCGATTTTTACCGATAGATGTCGCTTCTAGAATTTAACTCGATGCTACTATTTACAAATTGTTTCACACGACGGAATTCATACTTGTTCAGCCACTTTCTGAATTTTATACTTAGTATTAAATGAAATATTAGTTTGAGCTATGGAGTATTAGTAGAGTTGATAGTATTAAAATTATCATTCCGTGTATTGACGTATCTAGTGTGTCATCGACCACTTGGCGTAAAGGGTGACCATAGAACCGGCTGGTGGAAGAAGTCCACCAAGCGAAGGCAAACTTCATGAGAATCTCTGCGATAGTTGCCCAGACTAATTAAATTCGGGCTCAGATGCGGAGTTCCAACAATTAATTTAGTCTCCCGCGCCGTCGATGCACTATCTAAGCCGAACAGAATAAAAGTAATCATGACAGTGTGCGGAAAATAAAAATGCTCGGTTCTTTGATTCAAACAAACAATCGTACGGATCCCCGCAGCAATCAAATTAGGGGTCATTAAGCATGGTGTTGCAACGCGCGATAAATATTTATACGGTACGCGAACAGCAGCCCCTGGTACAAAAACGATTTTAGGGATGGGCACGTATCGATGATGACACATTTATTTTTGTTTATTTGCAAGAATTCTAGATAATTACACATACCTATATATATGAGTCATAAAACTATTAAATGACCGAGGAACCAGTAAACCACGGAGCTCACTTCTTTGAAACAAAGCTTAGAACATTATAAGTATGAGGTGCCACAGAAAGAAATAAGCAATTTTAAATGACCTGTATGGTGGTACAGTCAGGACCCACGGGAGGGAAAGCGCGGGACAGCTCTCCGGGGGATGCTTAATGGCTAGGAGAGCCTTTGCCCCACATGACCCACACCGGCCCTCCCTGGGCTCATGTAAAGATATCAATGATTTTACAACCATTAAAAAAGGACATGGACGCAAAGCTGACCCTGAGCCACCCATCGCATTCCAGCGACCTTCACCAGGGTGCCTGTCTTCTGTGAGGGAAGAATTTCCTTACTTTACCTTTCTGCCCCATCGATATCGAGCTTCCACTGCCACTTGACTTTGACAATCCTGAAGCAGAACGACATGAAGAATTTGAAACAGATTTGTTTTTGACGGACTCAGATAGCATTGTTCGTGTGGTGACGGATTCAGATTGGTGTCACCACCCCATTCTAACATAGTTGTCGTAAGAAAGGAAATAATAAAGACGATAACCTAGCCACAAGGAAAGGAACACTTGATACGAAACCCGGTGCCAACCATTCTAGCCAGCGTAGCACGCCATGTAACTGGAGGGGTCCCGACTCAGCAGTGGAACATTTATAAGCATTAATAGTTGTAGTGGGAGTGGGAGTGGATAGGATACAGAGCCCGAAAACGATGGATGCGGGCGGCCAAGGACCGGCCCTTGGGGAGATCCTTGGGGAGGTATATATCCAGCATTGAACGTCTTTTGGCTGAAATTGGAGATTAAAAAATTGTGATTTAAATGCACCGAGTTGGTCATAAGCTCAATTCATTCAGTCATGTGCAGGTTATCATCGTGTATCTCGTCGCGGTTAATGCACTTATTGAATCGTTAGTTAACATTGACGTCGCCCGCTTCAGTCTTGACTTAACTAGGTTATTAGTAACGTGCTTGATTGGTGTGAACAATCGATTAATTGATTCGATTCTTTCCGATTGTGGAACGTAATCGATAAGCGTACCAAATAGCTCTTATGTACTCTCTAACTAGCTCAGTTATAATGATTGAGATACGATTTCCTATGACTAGTTATGTTTCATGTGAGGTAATGTACGAAACGGAGTCCGTGTAGTGATGTATTTATAATACATAGTGCCACCACCCCATTTCATCCTGAGGGTGTCGTTAAAGCCTCGTTGGTCTAGTGGTTAGATGTGCCGCCTTTGGATCAACGGGTCCCGGGTTCGATTCCGGGGTCGGGCGAGTGCAAAGACAGTAAAGATCGTCGGGCCTCCTCAAATGATATGGAGGGTATTTAGCCTACTGTACCACGCTGGAAGTCGGGTTGGCACAGGTTTCGTTTCAAGTTGTCCTTTTGTTGCGGCTAGGGTTTCGGCCTCGTTATTCCCTATTGTTAAGAAACTTAAGTGGCAGTGGGCAGGGCACATAGCTCGCAGGACCGACGCCCGATGGGGCAGAAAAGTCCTCGAGTGGCGACCGCGTTCCGGAAGGCGCAGTGCTGGTAGGCCTCCCACACGGTGGACCGACGACCTGGTTAAGATCGCCGGAAAGCAGTGGATGCGGGCGGCCCAGGACCGGCCTTTGTGGAAATCCTTGGGGGAGGCCTATGTCCAGCAGTGGACGTCCTTTGGCTGAAATGATGATGATGATGATGATTCCCTATTGTCGGGTCTTACGACACCCTCAGAATGGAATGGGGTGGTGACACTATGTATTATAAATCCGTCACCACACGGACTAGTCTAACTTGATTTGGCTAAATACCTGCCCCCAAACATGCTAATCGACAGGCAAAATCCACAATCAACGTGCTATTGATTGTGGATTCTGACAGTTTTGGTAACTTAGTAATACTAACTTACTAGTTTTGGATGTATGCCACATGCTTTTGACACAAGCAAATGATTGCTAGCATTGGCATCGCGTCTGATGAGCATGTTTGGGGCGCACGAAGCTGTCTAGATACATGCTAGACTGGCCGCCGGGACCAACGGTCGTGCCACCCGAAGCACAAAGAACGTCTGCTAATATAAATGATCAGCACCCATCCAACACCCAATGAGCCAGGCTATTACATACTCCCCCTTCCCACATTTTCCGACGGCCACAACAAGTATGTTAAACCTGAAAATATTTAGGTGGAACCAATTGTAACTATCCTCAGTAATCTTATGTACCCGGGCGAACAAAAAATATGCTTTTAAACCCTCTTATTATACTGACAAGTAAATGAATGGCACAGCCACCACACAATTAATAGAATTATTTAGTATCTGGGCGATAAATTACTCGTATAATAGCCGCCTTTGAAGTAAGCGGGAGTGCGCGCGCGCGCATGGTTTCGCGCGTAGATATACAAAAATATACGCAGTTAATGCTTGGGTATATGATAATTGAGCGTACTTATGTTTTTGCTTGCGGCCAAGAGTCGGGTGTTGCAGTCAATGGATGTTTGTTTGCTCTTAGATAATTACGAAACTTTATCTATTGAATTATTACTCCCTGGCTGGCGGGAAGAGGGGAAACGTGCATTTGTACCTTTACATAAAAACAGAATTTAATTATATGACAATCAATGTATACGTTATCTGTCTATGTACGTTATCTGTGGACACCAAAATGGCTCAAGTGATTTTGATGTATCAACCCATACCATCAAAAAGCCAGCGTATAAGGCGGTTGCAGCGACTGCATAGGTAGACGCAAGGAATAATTTCCTGCAACTACACACACTACCATGTATTTGACACACACATTTAAATTCCTGTGGACAAATTATGAAAATAACTATATTTATAAAAGTATAATTTAAATTAATTATGAACGAATTTCAAACACTGTGCGACCTTTACTTTACATGAACTTACTTTAGAACATGTAAGTAATAAGTATTACTACTATCAATCGAGTGTGACTTTTATTCATCAATACTAATTTGTCTCTTACACCGTGGTTTAAAATATAAATGATATTAAATTGACCATATATTGACTGTTGTGACAATAATCATGATAGCAACAATACTCGGCAAAAACATCGTTAACAATAGAGGTCGCTGAACAAACATCAAAAAAATTAAAACTAGAAATCAAAGTGTTTAGTTTTGTTCAGTTCTTTTCAGAATCAATTGAGATAAACACTGATGAATGTCACGTTAATCAATATCAAAAGATTAACATAACGAAAGAGGATGTGTAAAAATCAGGATTCACAAGAATTTCCGACATACATTGACGCAAAGAAACACGCTACGTCTCGTAGCGGCACACTTCAATCGTAGTATCTAGCTACGGCGTAGCAAAAACTATCTATTGTTCTATTATTAAATACCAAAGCTCACTTACGTCAATGATGCACCTCATAGGTTCACAGTTACCAGCTTTCCCACTAGAAGTATCGATATTAGCCTAAATATATTTAGTACATCTCTACCATTCTCCCCTAACATATGTTGACGTTGCCAACTAAGATTACTCTCAAGTTATCGAATGCTGCGTTTAGGGTTCTTCACTTTATTCGATTAGTTTAACTGTAGAGGGGACGATAGATAATAAATATTTTGTTTTCATTTACATTTGTAATGTTTAATTCACTTGTCGCGGGGGACTACGTCATTATTGAAATCGTGAGATTTAATATAATGAATGCCCTTTTAAGCGAATCTTTCCAAGCATTACACAATATGTTAGCAAATTGGAAGCCATGGGGGCGAGCAGTATAAGTTGGAAAGAAAACATGATTGTTGCTTAGCCTGCCACTGTGGCCAGCCTGGCTTGCAATTATTAGTAGATGGGTGTCCATGAGTTGGGACATGTGCCTTGCTTTGTGCTGCGAAGGGCACGTAACGCTGATGGACCAGGCAGCCATTCTACAATCTACGGCAGTCGTTATACATGGTCAGTAGCGTGTGATTTAGAATAAATTTTGTCACCATCCCATTTCATCATAAGAGTCTACAAAAGGAAATGACAAGGCTGAAAACCCAGCCGCAACAGAAGGAAAACTTGATTCGAAACCCTGCGCCAACCCGTCTGGCCAGCGTGGCACAGTAGGCTAATTAACCTCCATGTAGTTGGAGGATGCTATGGGGTGAGAAGTAGAAGTAGCGTGATAACTGACAGCTGGTCTAACCACAACTTTGGGGCAGAGTAAGTAGTGGTAGTTAGCAAGATCAGTCTTGACAGGTGCCAACCCCAATGTATTAGGAAAAATGTACGGTTAAAGTATTCGCCAATTAATACTAATTTTTACTAAAATCTCTGTAAAATTGTTGAGTGTTAAACTTCGCCTATAATTCATCGACAATTCGATTAAGCAGCACTGTTCGGAATCGATTTATTCCAAACCATTAAGTGTCGATTTCAGAAGATTTTTCCTCTTCAATTCGCGAGACGGGCGTGAAAATAGTTTTGAAAATTGTTTTTACACTCAAATTACTGATCTGAAATAAAGGGAGCCAACTTTTAATCAAACAAAAGTGCACTGTATTACATTCGACTGAGAATGACATTTAAATTAACAGATATTTGCCTTGCTTCGTTGTTTTGGAAATTCTATTTTAAGTCCTTAGAGCATGAAGTAAAAAGCAATATTATTCAACTGGAGTTATACTCGTATATGTTTCGGTGTGTTGACGGGTTTATAATACATAGTGTCGCCACCCCAATTCTTCCTGAGGGTGTCGTAAGAGCCGACAAAAGGAAGTGATAAGGCCGATAAGCTTGAAGCAAGAGAAGGAAACTTGATACGAAACCCAATGCCAACCCGTCTGGTCAGCGTGGCACATCAGGCTAATTACCCTCTATGTAGTTGGAGGAGGCCCGACTCAATAGTGGGTCATGTATGTGCTGAGCAGTAGTGTCTATGGTGAATTATGTTTTGCGCCTCCATTTGTCCTATTTTTCCTTCCAATATATGAAAATTAACAACTGTGTTGGTTCACACCTCAGACCTACAGTTAACGTCTAGTAATGAGCTGTTGGTTGCTAGTAATTAACCGCGGTTACGGCTGCTGGCCGATAATTAACCATCTTCGTAATTACAGGTTAATTAGTGTTTGTTAGCCAAGTTGGTATGTGGTTAAAGTTGTTCTACAATTAACTCACGCAATATGTAGTAACATGAGTGTGATTGGTGATTGTACATTACAAACTTACTACCATTTTTAGGCTTAATTGTAACTTACCTTTCAAATTCAGCCTACAAACGATCCACTATTGAGTCGGGCCTCCTCCAATTACATGGAGGGTAATACGCCTAAACCGGGTTGTCTCACGGTTTCGTATCAAGTTTTCCTTCTCTAGCGGCTAGGTTATCAGCTTCGTCGTTTCCTATTATCGGCTCTTGCGATACCCTTAGGATGGAATGGGGTGGTGTACATAGTGTGTATTCTAAATCAGTCACCACACGGACTGTCTGTACATATTTAGTAATATCCTTTCGTGTTTTTTATAGTCTAATAAAGTTTTGATATCCTATTTTGTATTTCTATATTTTATGTACTATTCTATGTTAACCTTGATCTATAATCGTATATTAATAAGCAAAGCAAAGTCTTTCAACCCCTTTTTACGAAACTTGCGCGGACTGATGAGCATACAATTTTCTACAGTTATAGTTTACATAGAGATGAGTTTTTTTTTAATTAAACACATATATATATATATATATATATTATGAATCGTTGTCTGTATTTCCTTTATAGACTTGTAAACTATGCATTTGATCATGTGATGATCTTCAGCCAAGGGTTATGCACGAGACCACGATGGGAAAAAATCTTAGTGGCGTAACGACGCGCGCAGGGTACAGCTAGCTGCATAAAAATACAATAAATCAATAAAAAACACACACACACACACAATGCATGGTGCATTTGACACACACATGCATATACTCTTTTGTTTATTGTTAAAGTCTGTGGTCAAATTGAGAATAGAGCTATATATATAAAACTATATAATTTAAATTAATTATGCTAATCGTATTTTGAGCGCTGGGTATATCTGAAATAAGTAATCATCATCATCAGCCCACATTAGTCCACTGCTGGACATAGGCCTCCCCTAAAGAGCGCCATAGCGCCCTGTCTTCAGCTTGACGCATCCAGCTGCTGCCTGCAACCTTTCGTAGATCGTCGCTCCATCTAGCAGAGGGCCGTCCCACACTACGCTTGCCGATTCGTGGCGTCTCCACTCAAGAACTCGTCTACCCCAGCGGTTGTCGGTTCTTTTACAGATGTGACCAGACCATTGCCACTTCAGTCTGCTAATTCTCTGAGCTATGTCGGTGACTTTGGTTCTCTGTCGGATAATCTCATTACGGAGCAGAGGAACTCCAAGCATAGCTCGCTCCATAGCACTTTTAATTGTTTAAAATAAGTAATAGCCCATTAAAATAGATCTCTTTAACTTTTCTACTTTTATTCCTCGATTGTCGAGCGCAATAGTGATCGATTTGTACAATTGTCTCCTGCGTACCCGAGCTGACAGGCGTCTAGTAACACCGGCTAAACTATTTTCGCCCCGAGTGCTACATTCCACTGATTTTCCGGTTCAAACCCCGCGCTGCTAAAATTTCAATTGGGCCAAGTTTGCCAATTAAAAGTCAGTCAGACGCCACCCGCTACACTTAATAAAGCGATGAAAACAATTAGAATTGCTATTGCCTTTTATTAGTTGGGAATTTGACGCGGCTGTCTCTACTTTGGTGATTGTTTGTGGCAGTCGGTTTATAGTCTAGTCAACTAGTTAAAAAACGTGAAAAATTTAGATAAACCTCCATATAATATGGATCTGGAATCAGCTCTAGAAAAATGCTTTTTCATCCCCCCATCTCGGGAAGAGTATTTTTGCTCTTCGATATCTGAGTGCAAAAGTCGTTTTTATTCACTAGAGAATAAAGTATTTTTGCTCTTCGATATCTGAGTGCAAAAGCCGTTTTTATTCGCTAGAGAATAAAGTAAAGATTATTCTGTAATACTTACCTGTCATAATGTAGTAATTAATACCTAAACTGAAATAAAAGTGTACCTATCTTGTGATTGTAAACGTTTTTTTTTTGCATTTAGTCATTTCCTCGCTGAGGTGGAATGAAAAGTTACGTGTTGCACTCGAGTGCAAAGATTTTTCACCTCGTGCTCTTTTGATTCCCTCGCTAACGTTCAGGATTCTAATTTAGAATCCTTCGCTTGCTCGGTCATCAAAATTGAACACGCGGTTAAAAAGCAACTTTGCACTCTTGTATAACAAATAACTATTGAAGGATTACGGTCAAGGTAAAAAATTGCAATTGTTATTAACAAAATAAGATGAAAAAATGGTAATTCGATTTTCTTTAATTAGTTTTAAAAATATTCATATTGACGCAATTTTGAAAAACGCTGGTAAAAGATGAGGAAATCCACCTCCCGGAACTCTATCTCCAATATTTATAATTTTAATTTGACTTTGAAAATAGGGTTCCGCGCGACTGTTACACAGAGTTAAGAGAGTTCATCATGGTTTCGATATAGAGTTTTTGTTGCTAATTGTATAAAGACAGTTTGTTTTGATGCGATACAATTTTTTAATCTGATTATGACGGGATTTGTCCACTGTATTAATGATTTGATGATGATTTTTATCGATACACCAGTATCTTTCTGACGGTAGAAGAGAAAATATTGCGCTAGATAACAAAATAATACGAATTAACGTTATTGTTTTACAGCGTGTTTGTTTGGATAATCTCTGAGTATAAAATGTGGTCCAAAAACGAATCGTTTCGAAGATATTATCAATTAAATTAGTTTAAAAGTTAGCTAAAACTAGCTATTGAAGTGAAAGTTTCCTTGATAAATACGAGTCATTTTAACCAATCACTCATATTTACAGCTAAGAAAACGTGACATTGTCGTTTTTCACGTAAGGGTGTTACCTACTATTAATCACGACTTATTCGAATAATTTCGTATTAAAATTATATCTCAGTTGATTCTTTGATGATATGGTCTCTCATGGATTCATGCCCTGGAGTTGGGTATGGGATAAAAGAAAACAGGTTGTACATTTTTTCAGTACCCTCACCACGAACAATACAATAATTAAATACAACACGTAATTAATAGAGTGCACATACTCCTTTACGAACTTCACTTCAGTTTTAGCATTTTAAAAGGTATATTTAACCTTCACTGCTGACACATTTTACAGCCCCGCCCAAAGGTTATTGCAAACTTAATTGAAGTTCACGTACCATAAAATTCAATATACGAAAGTTCGGATGTAATTTAGTAATAAAGATGGACTAAAGATGGAATAATCGCAGAATATAATCAGTTTCTTTAATTGAAATAATTGGAACAATATTTTTGAAGGGCTATAACATGTACTCGTATGTGTAGTGACTCAGAGTGATCAAGAGTGAGTCAATCCCGAGTCAAGGCAGATAATCTTTGCAACAAGAGGAGAAATACTTGACACAGCTAGTTAGGCCAACGTAACACGTAGCGTATTTTTCTCTATGTAATTGGAAGGAATTTCGGTCAATGCCCTTTGCCAGTGATGATGGTCGCTCATTAAAAGGCTCCAAGATACATACACAACATAGAAAATGGATTACGAAGCTTGTGGGAAAATATTCGCGAATTGGCTCTTTTTCGATAGAACATAAATATTGTGATTAAAAACGCGTTTCTTGCAGATAGAAAATAGAACAGAACTATTCCTTTCTGAAGGTTCCTTGCCCTTACTTCGGATGGCTATAGAGTGTTTATGTTACACCCTGTATCCCTTCCCAAAACAAGTCTTGTTTTCAACAACAAATTACCGTCAATTCCCTGCCTGTATTGTAACTCAATAGTGTCAGGCCTCGTAGCGACTCAATAATTAAACGCAAATGGCTGTTAGGTCCATTACCTTTGCCTTTTCAACCTTAAGCGGCTGCTACTTACACCGTATGGAACTAAAATGCGTGGTACACTTTTTTTACTCTAGGGAAAAACAAAAATTTATTTAAAATCAAAATACATTTTGTATTTTTAATTCCATAATAATTAGTGTAGAAATTTAGCATTTTCACGCACTAGATGAGGAGGTTCTGTTACCGAGATCACCGTCAATTGTGACCTACTTCTTCTTCTACTTCTCAGCCCATAAACGACCCACTGCTCTCTCGGGCCTCCTCCAACTACATGGGTGGTAATTAGCCTACTGTGCCACGCTGGCCAGACGGGTTGGCATAGGATTACGTAGCAAGTGTTCCTTCTCTTGCGGCTAGGTTTTGGGCCGTATCATTTCCTTTTGTCGGCTCTTACGGCCCTAAGGATGAAATGGGGTGGTGACATAATAATGTATTCTAAATCCGTCACCACACGGATTGTGAACGGATTTCGATAATTGTACGTTTGCCGCGGTTGTGGTCCGCGAAGAACTTTGTTCGCCGTATTGTTGCTAGGTGTTGTAAAAGCGGATCGACTTAAGACGGCTGACTAATCGTTACTGTAATTATGGCCGATATTGGGCGCGCGCTAAGATGGTGGACTGTCACTTTTGACAGTTATAAGTTTTCCCGCCAACTTGGGCTGGGGTAAACGTAGCGAGAGCGTGTGAGCATGAATACATACATAAATGAAGCTTGATTGCCATGATATAATGTAGCACATACTGTAATAACATTATATCGTAGATCCATTAGGCCATAAGTAAACTGTGTAAGCTGAATGTTGGTTTATAATATGTTATTTAAGATAGTAAAAAGGTGGCCCATGTCTGTATTTTAATTGTGATAAGAACTGCTTGGTGCTTTAGATATGTAATTCCGGGAATACTCAACGTTAGGTAATATTTTTAGGTTAGGTACAATGACTTAGAGGTAGTCCGTGTGGTGACGGATTTAGAATACATAATGTCACCAGCCCATTCCATCCTTAGGGTATAGTAAGAGCCGACAAAAGGAAATGACAAAGCCGATAACCTAGCCGCAAGACAAGGAAAACGCGGCACAGTAGGCTAATGACCCTCCATGTAACTAGAGGAGGCCCGACCCAACAGTGGGTCGTATGGGCTGAGTAGTAGTAGTAGTTTTTATATTCTATCTATATTATCTATCTATCAGCCACAGAAGTCCACTGCTGAACATAGGCCTCCCCCATAGATTTCCACAATGCACGATCTCGTGCAGACCGCATCCACCGACTCCCAGCGACCTTCACAAGGTCGTCCGTCCACCTAGTCGGGGGTCTTCCCACGCTTCTCTTTCCCGTACGTGGACGCCACTCCAAGACTTTTATGCCCCAGCGGCCATCCGTTCTCCGGCTTCTTATGTTTTTATATTATTTCATTTTATTTTATTTGGAAAAAAATCGATATTACATTACATGAAGGGCTTATCAATATGTTACATAAAACAAAATCAATGTAATAACAACAACATTTTCCACATATTAACAAAGAGATATCTATGTTATGATGAGGCCTAGATGAGCCAGTTACTACTTACAATTTAGGTAACATTTTATAACGTTACAAATCAACACACAAAAAAAGAAGGAGAGCATAATAATAATAAAAAAGCTAGTTAGTTATCAAAGGATACATCTAAGTTGTTCAGTACATTAATAACTTTACTTCTAAAAGTATTTTTATTGAGCATAAATATGTCTATATCTATGAAGTGACATGATGCCTGATCAAACAATCGGTACTCGCGCACGCCACGGCGGTTAATCGATCTAGGTACTACAAGTCTAATATCATTACTAATGTCTAAGTTAAGATTGCGCTCTTTACAAAAACAAAGTGGTGGGCTAGGCCTAATTATAGCTCATACATATATCTATATATCTATCAATACTATATATCTGTCGCCTCACTAATAAACAAATGACTTCCAATTCCTTTAACTGTAGAAAACAATTGGCCTACTGCGTCGCAGTGGCATACATTTTTGACGAAGTATAGGTATTTCTATTAAACCATCTTATGGTTACCTTAGCGACCTGGTAACCTTTCTTAAGATGGAATGGGTCAGTCGCATAAAAATAGCTTTCCACTCGATATTTTCAGAAGGCCTTGATGCTACCCCAGCTCGCAAACAAAACTCTGCCACCAGTAAACCGTAACAAACTTTAATAACTACGTGCGTGTTACTCGGAACCCGGGAGTAATATTGTTGTTTTTTCACAACGGCATACATTTATACCTACAATTATTACGGCACAACATTGCCAACACAAAAATGTAATGTAATTTGTACGTTTTTCCTTTCGCCACTGGTTTTTTGTGGCATAAACCTACTAATTAGAGCGATAAGCTCGTTGTTGATTAGCAGTTCGGTCTGTCAGCGCCTAGCGAACATGCTTTTTAGTGGTTTTAATTAATGGATAATTAATTTAATACTCTGATACTTGGATAAACACGAGTATTGTTTTGTGAGTACATTTTCCCAGTGCCTGTATTCTTTAATACTTGTATAATTTTGTGAAAGTCTCAGTGCTGATGTGGTCAATTTTAACTTTTTTATTAGTTATAGGCGTAGGAGAAGACGCCTCCCTGAAACTATGATTTACGTAAGACAGGACAGCAGCTGGGCCATGAACTATAGATTGATGATGTTTATAATTACCTGACTGACTCGGTTCTGCTCTAATTGCATGCAGAGATAGGGCTACTGTTTTTACAGTTATAAGATTTTTAAAAGGAAAGGAAAGGAATTCAAAGGATTGAGTTTTCCGTTATTTGAGGCCTGGTATTGCCTATTAATTCTCTTCGCTGCTTCATACGATGCGTTTGAGTATACTATTTCCACTTCAGTAGCTCAAGCATGTAGGTTTTGCTCACTGAAAACAGTGGGATTTTTTTTTTGCATCTTGTGCCTTTGAATCTCTCGCAACACTCAGAAATCAACTTTAGAATCACTCGCTACGCTCGTGAGTCAATCACTGATTCCTTCGCTTGCTCGGGATTCAATATCAGCACTCGCAGCAAAAAACGACTTTGCTCTCTTGTTGCACAAATAACTATTTTCAAATATTATAGAAAGGATAGATTTGTATTTTTGTATGTTTATATCAAACAAAAATTACTAGACCGATTCCAAAACTTCTTTTACCATTAACATTCTTCATTAAACCTTACGTATAATCGCCTTCGTGGCGCCGACGCGATACCAAGGCGAATATTTTTTGAAAGCTTGAAAGCTTTATTACAATGAAAGCAAACAAAATACTATCTAGATACTACTACTCAGCCCATAAATGACCCACTGCAGTGCTAATTAGCCTACTGTAACTGATTTAACTTACAAAGTCTCTAACTATTTCTAAGTTAAATCAGTATTGCATAAAACGAAACAGTATAAATTAATTTGCTCAAATAAATTCTACGCAAATTATCATCCTCAATATAAAGGATATGTGTATTTTGTGCACATTGCGTTTCAATTAACTGACAGTGCAGGGTCGGGGTTTGAACCCGATACAACGAATACGACCCTCCGTGATGTGTTCGCGGCACACTTTGGTATTTGGCAGTGCGGGGTGCTGATAAAAGGAATTTTATTCCGAATCATTAGTCTTAGTTAGGGTGACAATGTAGTAAGACAAACGAATAATCTATATTTGGACCTACTAAACAAGTTGCTAGTAAAGTATCAACATCATCATCATTTCAGCAAAAAGACGTCCTCTGCTGGACATAGGACCTTAACCAGGTCGTCGGTCCACCGTGTGGGAGGCCTACCAGCAGTGCTGGTCGGAACATGGTGCATTTCGGAACGCGGTCGTCACGCGAGGACTTTTTTGCCCCATCGGCGCCAGTCCTGCGAGCTATGTGCCCTGCCCATAGCCACTTAAGTTTACTTTTACGTTTACCACCTATGTCGGTAACTCCGGTTCTTCTGCGCATTTCCGAGCATAGCCCTCTCCGTCGCCCTTTGGGTGACTTTGAGCCTTCTGATAGAACCCATATTATGCAACCACGTCTCTGTACCTTAAGTCATCACTGGCAACACACATTGATTTTGTCTTCAAACACTGCGGTTTGTGGACGAACGTTAGTAAAGTATATCCGCCAGATAAGTTCATGCGTTACATTTAAGTTGATGGAATAAGTTCATCATCATCATCAGCCCACTGACATTAGTCCACTGCTGGACATAGGCCTCCACTAAAGAGCGCCATAGCGCCCTGTCTTCATCTTGACGAATCCAGCTGCTGCCCGCAACACCGCACAGCAGGAACACTTGATGAAACCGTTTTTGTTGGTGACTCTGGAAAAATGCTTTATATACGCATACCGCCACCCCTCGGTGGGTCTCAGTGGTCCTAGTTTCAATAAAAGTTGCCTAAGTAACTCCTTGTTACATCAGCTATCTGTTATTGAAAGTCCCGTCTAAATCGGTCGTTACAGAGATTAGCCGAAACAATCAGAAAGATTAAAAATATGTTTTAGGTAGTTATGTACCGTGTAAATATACGAACGCACTTAGTAAAACACTGTTAGTTTAATATTTCAAACTTACACTCCAATTTTATTTATTAGTACTGATGAGTCCATAATGTGGTCACCCTACAAATCTACGTCTCCCTGCAGAACAGCTAGGTAGATACTTTAAAGTGTGATCGGGAAGTGTAATTTAAGTTTGTGAAAATTCACGCTGATGCACCTTGTTGGATGTACCGCCTTTGGATCACCGGGTCCCGGGTTCGATTCCGGGTTCATGCAAGTGTCTTTGTCTGAACCAGAGGCGCAGTTGCTCTGAATCTGAGTGTCATTTGTATTCGTAAATTTCAAGTTTGTAAACTGCCCCCCCCGTTCTGTTTCTACCTAGTGCTCGGATACATTTAACAAAAAACCTTATGGTTTTTAAAAATACTAGCGACCCGCCCCAGCTTCGCAACGGTGTATGATGATCCTCTAAATTTATCAGTGTTTCTCTACAATATTATGCATGTTTTATACTTATAAACCTTCCTCTTGAATCTCTCTATCTATTTAAAAAAACTGCTTCAAAATCCGTTGCGTAGTTAAAGATTTAAGCATACATAGGGATGGACAGACGACAGCGACTTTGTTTTATAATATGTAGTGATAGTGATACCGAGGTATTCATTTCATTAATTTGATTATGTTAGCCCTGAATAATTAGGATAGTTTCCATTGCCCTATTGGATATACAATTATTTTAAATAATACTTTTGTAAAAAAAAATTAACTTCAATAATGTATAAAAATAAATATGTAGCTTTTTATTATGAGTTTAACATATTATTTATCTTAAAAAAGAAATTAGGAGAAATCTAACTACATATAAAATAACAATAAAAGTAAACTAAAACTATGTACATATTTACAGTAAAACTAAGCATCAAAAAATTCCTCCACATCCATCCATTTTATTTCAATGTAACTGGATGTCCTAAATAAATACATTTTAAAATATATAAATTATGAGCTTTTGAATAAATATTTTCGAATTCTAAATCTAATTAATATCAGTGTAAATTTTCGACAAGTAAATACGTAAGTAAACAATTATAAAAAGAGAAATATAATTCGTTATGAGCGAAGATCCGATCTCTATGAGAGAGAAAACACAATTTAAATAAATAAGACCCTCCTATTTGAAGTCTGTAAAAAGCAGTTGTTTACACTTGTTCTCAAATAAAGCTTCGTTCATTTGACCATTAAAAAACCTAGGTCAATATAATATTGTAAGTCTAGGTTCAGTACGGCACGAGACTGCAATAGTGTGAGCGAGACCGCCGTGACGTCATACGCTTGGTCCTGTTCACTCGCACAGGAGTCGTGTTCTTTTGTTTTGCTGCCACAATATCGGACGGGCGGGCCACCCAGACGCGCTTATAGGGTTGCCAATCCGATTTATTATATTTCGACCAGGTTAATTAATAACAAATATGATGATTCGGTATGGTGGATTTAGAAAACACGGAATGTGGTATGGCCCACTATGTCACCAAACCATACCACGACGAGGCCCATAATATTTTTTTTTAAGTTGGTGATATTGTGTCTTTAATCCATGGACCGTCACCACACTGATAATCAATCAATCCTTATTTCGTCACTACGCCATGTGACTAAGAACGTAGAAGAATTTCACAAGAACTAGAACTACGACTTAGACTAGGAATATAAAGAAACTAACAACAGATTTCCTTCCAAGCTGACTGTCGTGATATTCCATTCCAAAACCAAAATCAATAGATTCAATCATACACTGACCTGCAATACTAAGTACTACACTTTTAATATATAATTTTTTTCTAAACTATAGAAGATAGAGATTTAAAATAAAAAACGTTTTATAGCAAATTTTATCAGCTTTCTATGTAACTATAGCAAACTCTACAAACTTTTTTTCGAGTCCTTTTTATTTCGAAAGTATATCTTGTGTACTTAAAAAGTTAATGCAATTTTAAAATTGTGATAGGTACTTAGTTTTGCAGCCCAGTGTATTAAGTCATCAGTTGATTAATGTTTTGAAGATACTTATGACAACCTACTCGAATATATTTTAAAGGTTAATTAAGCAACAAAGAACCAATCTATACAATTTAAATTAGGGATGGATTTGCTTTCTTAATAAAATCATTTATTTAAATAAGGTCAGATTATAATAAAAATATAGGTACATAAGAATAAAATTTAAATAAAATAATTATATTATGCCCTACATTAAGTGGTTGAGTTTACTATTTTAAAGTTGATGATGTCTTAGGTTTTCACGTTTCAAATTCATTCTTGACGTTTCTAAAGTTCTATAGTCGGTTTTAAAGTTACTTTATTTTCTTTTTCAAAATCGATATACGTGTCAACCCTATCGAGAAATATAATTATCGGTGAACTCCGGCGCAGAAATGAATTTGTCAAAACATACGTCGCGCTCGGTATTAATAAATGCTTGGATTAACCCTAGCGTAGTGGCAACACGAAGTTTAGTACTAAAACAGGGTTTCCAGTAGAATAGCGTCAATACTCAATGTTAGGACCTATACACAGTGACATTTTAATAGACAGACTACACTCTGTTTAATCTTACGAGACTAGGTGAACAGAGGACTGCTACTCGTCTTTACACCTGTTCTGTTCACGTACTGCACGTCACTTATTTTTTTTATTTATAGTAATAGGTTAAGCGTCTCACAGTAGGCTAATTACCCTCCGTATACTGGGGGAAGCCATACTAACAATTGCGATTATGTTCTATGAACAGTTAGAAATTTCCTAAGGCCCTTAGCTTAACCCGTAGCTTAGCGGTAGGAGTTTAGACGTTAAAAGTCAAACTAATAAAGAACAGCGTAGACGAGACTCTACGTAGCTAAGTGCCTAAGCCCCGCCGCACATGCTCAGACTCGCATTGGCTGTCACGAGCCGCGTGCGAGTGGCAGTATATAAAACCTATGGCGCAGTACCAAGCTCCGCATTTGCTCTCACGTGCGGAGTTTGGTACTGCGCTCCCACTCGGCGCGTGACAGCCAATGCGAGTGTGAGCATGTGCGGCTAATAAATTAATAATGTTTGTCGTGCCTATGAGCTTGTCTTAACCTTAATATATCGAAACAAAGCCTAATCAAACTGTAATGACAATGTAAACAGAACCTAATTTAAGAATTGATCGTGTTTCTATTTCTCTGCCTACACACCTGGAACAATGGCGTGTTTATAATAGCTGTAATTATTTCGACATTAATTGGATGTCGAGCTATGATTTTTATACAACACTGGTAAACACTCGCTTCTTTACGTGACTTTAAGTGACTCACACATCATTATCATCAGCCCACCGTAGTTTGTCGCTGGTTATAGCCCCAATATCTGTCACATGTATAAAAAAGTCGATGAAGACAAAGGCTGGTTGAGATTATTGTCATAGTTCAAGTTCATTACTTCGTGTGATGGATTTATGAAAGAGGAAGGCCACAGGGGAACCGTAACTTTTTACGTTAAAAAGCCTTACAGATACCCGGCCGTTGAGGGTTAGCTTGGTTATCGGGAACGTGGCGTGGAGAGATGGAAATTAGACCAACAGTGTCCTTCGAGCCCCCAATAGATGAACATACTGGGTAATCTATCTCGAAGGATGGCGCAGTTGCAAGTAAATATGAAGGACGTTTCAAAGGTTATATATACCTATTCAGCTCATAAATGGTCGACTGCTGAGTCGGACCTTCTCCCATTACAAGGAGGGTATTTAGCCCACTGTACCACGCTGGCCAGACGACGAGTTGGCACAGGGTTTCGTATCAAGTTTTCAGTTTGTATTATACAATTAAATAAAATTGGAGTGTCTGTTTGTAATATAAAAATAACCGCTTTTTACTAAGTGCATTTGAAAGAATACACGGTATACATATATGTATACAAAAACATATTTTTTTTACCATGTTTGTCACAAACTCTTACTATCTCTACCATGGCTTTCGCTGGCAGATAGCTGATGTAACAAGGAGTTACTTAGGCTATTTTTAATGACACCGAGGAGCCCATATTTACTGTGTTTTCCACATAATTAAATACCCCGCGGCTGAATTCCTGTGTGTTTGGCAGCCACAATATCACTGTCGAGTTCGAAGTTAAGTGAGAAACTTGAAGATCCTTGAAATATGTTACTTTACTCAAATGTTATGTCTTTATTTTTCGAAAAGGAAAGTGGTCGCGCTTCCCAGGGCCAGTCGGGCGCGTGGGCGGAATGGCTTCATAGACCTCACACGTCGAAGATATAGATGTCAAAGCGGTGTCGTACAATGTACGGAGTGATCACGAAATGACATGACAAGAATGTGTTACCTCTACTTTTCGACACAATTTCAGATTTATCATCCTGCCTACGAAACCCAGGGCTGAGTTGGGAGTCTTTCAACTACTTCTCAGCCTGTAAATGACCCACTACTGAGTCAGGCCTCCTCCAACTACATGGAGGGTAATTGGAGAATTAGCCTACTACCTATGCCAATCTGGCTGGTTTCGTGTCAAATATTCCTTCTCTTGCGGCCAGGCGTTCCGCCTTAACATTTCCTTTTGTCGGCTCTTAGGACACCCTCAGAGGAAATGGGGTGGTGAACTGTGTATTCTCAAACCTTATTAACTTATTGGGTGGCAATTAGCGTAATATGCTGGCCATACGGGTTGGCATAGGATTTGTAGCACGTCGTCTTGCGGTTGACTTAGTTCCTTTAGTTGTCTGTTACGGCCTCGGTATGGAATGGGTTTAAGGCATTGTGTCTTTTAAAGCTACTTCTTTTTCAAGATGACACAAGTTGTTTTATTATAAAAAAAAGGCGGGATGAAATGCAATGAAGTATTCAGCGAGTGTCTTAGGTCAAAAACCCTTGATAATAATTGCAGAATTATACATAGAACAGAAACAGGAGTATCTTCTCATCACTATTTTTCACATCACACACGGCTAATCCCTAGTCCCATCTTCTGATAATTCCATGTATTGGATAAGAATCCACTAAAACCACATCCTGTATACATGTGATCATAAAAGTGTATTGGTTGTGCACCCACGCATCGCACGAAGCATTTTGCAACAAAAAACATTCAACAAAACATTGTTTAATTTATCATTTGCACGTCACTTATAAGGACGGGTTTAATAACAAGAGTAATGGAACTATCAGACTCATACAACTGGTAAGAGATTTTAATGTCAAAGTCAAATTCAAATCATTTATTTTGTTTATGACGCAATGCGTACAAATTGTCAACACATTAATAAAAAATGTCGTAGTCGTAACAGCCCATAAATGACCCACTACTGGGTCGGGCCTCCTCCAAATTCATGGAGCGAAATTAGCCTACGGTGCCGCTGGCAAGACGGTTTGGCACAGAGTTGTTGGTGACAATGTGTATTCAAATCCGTCACCACACGGACATAAAATAAAATAAAAAAAAATACAATACAAAGTAATATGTATATATTTTAGTTTACCACCAGTTCGGAACGCTACCACTGCTGAGAAGAATTGGCAATAAACTAAGAGGGATTGTCATTCTTTTTTTATTACTTTTCGGTCCTGTGAGCTACCTGGATCTACCCATAGCTGAGTCGGACTTCCTCCCAATTCATAGAGGGAAATTAGCCTACTGTGCTACGCTTGCAAGACGGGTTGCCACAGGGTTTGTATCAAGATTTCCTTTTCGCGGCTAGGTTCGGCGTCGGCCTTGTCATTTTTTTCGGCTCTTACGCCCTTTTACCCGATCCTACGGGTGGATGAAATGGGGTGATGACACTGGGTATTCTAAATCCGGCACCACACGAAGCTATCTAGGACACATGGAATAGAGGGGTGTTATAGTTTGACGTTACTGATTGTCTGTGTTTCTGATTCCATACTAAACAAACTGATTACAATTACGATTTGTTAGATTTTGTCCTTAATTAATAGTATTGCCAGCTGTGTTTGATGAAAATTTACTCAGCTATTAGAATATCTTATTTCTAATTGTTACGTTACTCAATTTAAAGTTCCGAACATCGACGTTTGTATGTTTTAACTCGTTGATCGAAAGTCTAACAACTAACCATCAGATAACTAATTGTTAAAACCTCGCATGGTAGCTTTTATCGGAGTGGATGCTTATTCAAACAGTTATTAAGCACCTGCGTCTGCCGGATAGCAGAACAATGCTCCTAATGGGAGCCTAAAACGTCTCCGCTGTAAACTATCGTCTATCTGACTTGTATTAATTGCTCTATTAAGCTCAATCCGTCAAGAACCTTTTTTTAAAATAATATCACTGATCACCAATAGCATGTTTTTATTTAATGATTCATGGGAGATGGCGTCGAATAATGAAGAATTTAGCTTTGATTTTTTATAAGACTGTAAGGTAAGGTTTTTTCTTTATGTCTTCTTCGAGATACCTACCTGAGATCATAAAGTTATATCTTCATGCCTATAAAACGCCAACGGGTAGATATGGACATGTTTTAAATGTTAATCGGGGTTTACTATTGTTCATAATATCAGCTCTTCAGTGAGACTCTACGAAAAATACCGCTTTTTAAATTGTTATGTTATTTAACTACGTCAATAAATATAAGTAAAGCATATGGATTTCTTAGCTCTAACATTTCTGTGCTCCAGAGATATTATGTGTTGTTAGTTGTTGTTCAATAGTGGTAGGTACCTACTACAGCAACAGAGCCGAATATGTTTGCAAAATATACTTCTTCAGTTCCAAAGAAGCCACAGATGTAATACTTCTGATATTTTAGTACACCTAGTAAATTAAATTCTCGTGAACATTTTGAGAATGGTAACTGAGAAAATAATCTTAAGAGTACCCCGTACATAATTGATAATGAAATACCCAATTTGTTATTGGTAGCCGAGTACTGACATTTTTTACCGTCGTGCTTTTATGAAGACTAATTAAAAAGCTGAATGAAACGCTTTGTTATTTTTTTTTCATTCCCGAGTAGGCTACGGCGAAGGATGTTATAAGGAATAATCGATTCGGTTTACTGAATTATGTGCTTGCTACAAGAAACTACAGATTTGAGTAAAATTTGACTCAGACTGAAAAGTATTTATAAACAAGTATTCGTATTTTTAAAATCCCAAACAACGTGCTGTTGCCACTTGTGGCTAGATATTACACCACCTATTTGATTATCAATCTGGACTGCGGACTTTTCAAACTGGCATCTAAGGGCCTCCGCGCATTATGCGGCCAGGCCGCGCGGCCAAGTCGCTGCGGCCAACTAATTCTTCTACGATATATAGCTGCACGCATTACGCGGCCAGGCCGCGCGGCCAGCGAAAAACATCGCGTCACATACGCGGCCTATTGGCCGCCGCGACCAATCCGCGCATTATGCGACTGGCCGCGCGGCCTGGCCGCCTAAATGCGCGAAAACGAAATCCAAATTATAAATTAGCTTAGGGTCCAAGCTAATTTATAATTTGGATTTCGAATACACAATGTCACTGATCAACACTATGCCGAGGATGTTATCAGAGGCGACTACCAAGGCAGATCACCTAGCTGCAAGAGTAGGAAAACTTGATACACACCCTGTGCCTGTATGCAGCCAACGTGGCGCAGCAGGCTAATTTCCCTCCACGAATTTGGTGGAGGCCCGACTCAATAGTGGATCATCTGTGGGCTAAAGTGATGATGATGATTATTAATGTACCTCTTTACGTTAACTAGAAGTCAATTGAACATGAAAATATGTAGTTAGTTTATATAACCAACACTTTCATCATATTACTAAAAATAACGAAGCGTGTTAAAGAGACAATTCTATTTATATTTACGCAGAGATTATAGGCTTGTTTAACTGTTGAAACAACGCTCCAAATAAAAAAAGAATCCAACATCTAAAATATCTAAGCCCTAGTAAAACTAAAGTCTCTTGACATGATTTCTCAGTCTTTCGATAAACGCCAGATATAGATCACTTAAATTCAATTGTGACCAATTTAGTCCATCTATTAGTGAGACACTAAAACCAAATGGTTGATATTATTTTAGACATCAATCGGGAATCTCGCTCTGTGTGGCCAGCCACGTTTAATTTTATTAATATAAAATATTTTTCATTCGGTCAGTCCACACAATCCACTTACAGCGCTACCATATAGGTAGATACATCACATAACGATTAAATGGAAATTATTTGGCGTATGAAGATATATTCCTAAAATCTAAAACGAAAAGACAAAATGTAATGGGTCAAAAATGGCTGGAGTTTTTTTTATTATTAACCCAACGTGGATTTCTTTCAACTTTGATATCATTCGGATCAACAGAAATAGATATCTAAATAATGGGTTTGTCTTGTTGCTACTAGTATGCAACTAATATTCAGGTTTCAGAGACGTATGAGAAAACTAGCTCTTGCGCGCGGCCTCGCCCGTGTGGGCTTCGAACCCGTGCATATTTTTTATGACCATAAAATCGGTGCGACTAAACTATGATAGTTAGATATGTGCTCTCGCGGACTTTTTTGTAGATCTTTATAAGACCTACAAACCCGTAGTACATCATTTTGTTCTATTGTCAATAGCTTTGCAGCGCACGCATAAATAGGTTTTCGTTTTTACACCTTGGTTTACAAAATCGCAATTTTCATACGGATCCCAAATTCTTTTGAAAATAAAATATAGCCTATAACCTTCCTCGATAAGTGGAAAGATTTTTTGAAATCGGACCAGTAGTTCCCGAGATTAGCGCGTTCAAACAAACAAACAAACTCTGCAGCTTTATATATTAGTATAGATTAAATTAACACGTTCGCTGCGTTACGGCAATTATTTTGCCGTTTTTCACTTCCAGCCAGTGCGGCAGCTAATTGTCCTTGTCTTTCCCTCGGTGCGGGGGTGATTTTGCTATGTTCCCGTTCGTGTAGAAAAGGGACAGTGAGTTTTTTAACATTGTTGCTTTTTCTATAGCAATATTATACATTAATAATATACGGCAAAATAGTTACCGTAACGCACATTAGGAACATAATTTTCATCTAGTGCGGTACGGCGACTATCTTGCCGTACCCCTCCAACCCCGCACCTCACTAAATGCGCCCGCGCGGAGTCTCAGTCTGCAATAGTGACGTGCGTACGTATGACGTATTAAACAATATAGACGATATTTAGCGTAAAAATGAGACGCTCACGGAAAAAACTCGTAATGAATAAATCTATTTTGAGTGAAGGTGCGGAAGCAAGAAATACCGTTCTGCAGTGTAGTACTAACTCGGGTGTGAATGTTAGTGAAAGCGTTACGATAAACAAAAAGAGTGACAAGTTTAAGGCTTCAGGATTCGTTTATACTCAAAAACCGGCTTGTAAGGAGTCGAACACAATTTTTATAAGTCCATCCACAAAAAAAGAATTTCTCGATTTGGATCAAACCTCCAAATATAAGAATAAAAGTACTGATGCTGATCTAATATCTTTGGATAATATTTCCGTGAGCAACTTGATATCCCCGGTCGGATCACCTTTCCAATCAGCTCTGCTAAAAGATCTTTTGTCGACACCCAAAAGTAGACAGTGCAATAGACCGAGTAGTCCTTCATCAACAAATACTGATGGATATATTCAAATTCATCAAACATCGACATCACATTCTAGTTACCGAAGTAATGATGAAGATAAAGAAACTTCATTTATACCGAAAAAAAACCCTGTTGCAGCTGATTTAGATTCCGACGACGAAGATATTTTTAATATACGTCCTCAAAAGATTGTAAAATCGACTGTAACACAAACAATTTCCCATAACACTGAAATTATACGAGAACCACATCAGATTAATTTTGACATAAACAATAATAGGAAACAAAACCAAACGTCTTTGATGAGCAAAACTCTTCAAAATCCTCAACAACAGCCACACTTTGATGTAAATGTGAATATTGCAGAATGCTCACCTGAGTCTTCAACTGTTTATAGTGACTCTGATTCTGAACATACTTCTGGCACTGATACATTTGAAGAAATATATGATAGTTCTACGGAATCAAATATTTCAAGTTTATTTGAAGACGAAAATACACAGCCTGAAGATCAATGGATCGACATTGTAGGTGATGAGGAATTTGATATTTCAGAAAATCAATTAAAAAATGAAATAAATTTTCCACCAAATGTAAAACTAGAAGAACCACTTGATTACTACAAATTATTTGTCACCGAAGAAGTAATAGAAAAAATGGTGACAGAAACCAACAAACATGCAGCTGAGTATCTAAGTTCACATGTTATGAAGTCGAAATCGCGGTTGAAACGCTGGAAGCCAACTACTATTGAAGAAATGCAAAGGTTCATGGGTGTGTTATTGGTAATGGGGATTAATAAATTACCCCAAGTTCAATTACATTGGTCTAAGAAAAGTTGTTATCGAAATGCATACATTTCAAAAATTATGGCCAGGGATCGATTTTTGCTTTTGCTAAAATTTTGGCACTTCAGTGAAAATATTGAGAATGGAGACAAATTATATAAAATTAGAAATGTGCTCAATATTCTATTGAAATCATTTTCTGATATATTAATACCAGGACGATTTATGGTGATAGACGAAACCATGATACCTTGGAAAGGACGGCTGAGTTTTCGGCAATATATTAAAAATAAGGCACACAAATACGGAATCAAACTCTATAAACTGTGCACACCTGAAGGTTACACATACTCAGTAATGGTATATACAGGAAAGGATGTTGAAATCAAATCCGGAGCAGGTCATGGGTACGATGTGGTCTTCAAATTGACTAACAATTTATTAGATGAGGGTCGAACTCTTATTGCAGACAACTTTTATACGTCGGTGCCGTTAGCTGAAGAATTATTGAAAAGAAAAACATACATATGTGGTACAGTGAGAACTAACAGAAAGGGGTTATCCAAGACGGTTATAAGCACAAAGTTAAAGAAAGGACAAGTTATAGGAAAAGTTAAAAATGGAGTCAAAATAATAAAGTGGATGGATAAACGCCCTGTGACAATGATCACCACCGTCAAAACGCATAACGCTTCTTTAAAAGATACTGGAAAAAAAACACGTGTGACTCACCAGTCGATTATGAAACCAGAATGTGTAATGATGTATAACGAAAACAAAAAAGGCGTTGATATCAGTGATCAAATGACTGCTTACTACTCAACTCTAAATAGAGGTATAAAATGGTTTCGCAAGCTAATGATGAGCTTATTGTTTGGAACATGCATAGTGAATGCATGGCTAATCTACAAAATTAAAAATAACAAACAGATATCATTGCTATTATTCCTGGAGTCAATTATTCAGGCCCTTGCAAAAATATCTTTTACAGAAGATAACTACCATCAACCAGGGAACCGAATTACTCACACATTAGAGAAAATTGAAAAATTTAAAAAGTGCTTTTTTTGTTACCGTAATCTTAGAAAAGATTTTAGCAGTCGTGACGCCGACAAGAAAGTTAAAAGAGTACGTACATTTTGCCAAGAATGTCAAAAGCCTATGTGCTTAAATTGCTATAATAAAATGCATAACAAATAAGAACAGCCATAACATAACACATTATATTTTAATTAGTGTAACGTTCGATTATTTTTATTTGAATTTGGAAGTCAAGTTTTATTTTTATAAATAAGCCAATGGCACATAGAGGCTGATGAAAAGTTGTATGATTTCAGTAATTAAATGTATAACTATTTGTAGCTTAATATGAATCAAAATAGAAAAAAACGGTTTCCTTTTTATGATTAATTTTAATTGTGCTGCATGTTACTGCTTTTTTTATTTAAACACGGAAACCGTGCTTTTTTTGTTGCCAAGTGTTTTTTTTTTAATTTGAGTTTATATTTTGTTAATTAGCTTTACTTAATTGCACTGTATGAATAAAAATTGGTACTTACCGAATCATTTATTGCATTCCATAGTGTGATACATACTTATTTTTAACTTGATTAATAAAATTAAGAAGATTATGCTGTTGAATTTTAATGTTGTGTCTATAATAAAGAATATTATTAAACTATCGATTATCGTTTTACAGGTAATTCCCCATCCCTAGCATTTTATTACTTCAATGCTATACGGCAAATATATTGCCGAAAATGCCCAATTTTGAAAAATCGTTGTATCTTTTAAAATATCTTAATAAATCCGGGGCTACTGCAGCTAGGCATACACGAAGGGGTCGCCCACCGACTAATTGAAAAAAAACGTGGAAATAGTTAGTTTCCACGTCTGTATGGGCCTTAAAAGTCAGGTCCTCGTACGGCAAAATACTTGCCGTAACGCAAAGCAGGAAAGATAGATACGGGCAGTATTTGTCTCGTATCGCATCGGTGGCAAGTTTAGTTTTCTCGCTGGCGCAGCGAACGTGTTAAATACGATATGATACGATTGTACGTGGCAATAGCCCCGTTAAATTATCATATTACCTATCTAAGTATATTTTCAAAAAAAGAAGAAGAAAAGAAGAAGAAAATAGAGCTAACTGCTGAGATACATTTAAATATTGTTTATCTATTATAAAACCTGAACGGGTGAAGGCCTTCACCAATACTTCTTGTAAACATATAAAAATAATTTATACTATAACTTTTGATATTGATAGCATTAATAATAATAAATCCACTAATTATGTGGAATTTAATGGAACAAATGACACCAATGTAATGCTTATCGCATTTGGTGTAAACAGCCCTAATCGACACGTTATTTTAATCTCATGTTCCCCGCACTAAATCATAATGGCGGTCGTCTGTGACAGCGAATTTGGCGCCAACCGATATGCCTGTCAAATACCTACCATCCGTTTTATGCAAATTGCAATAGTGTTGCCAATGTATAATGTGACTCTTGTAAGATAAAACGAGATTTAGATTTACTCCTGAATATCCAGAAATCGTTTTATAGCAAGTTATCATCAGCATATCTCTACATCAATAGGCTACTTAGCTTACGACCATAGACTGAGAGTTAATGGTCTTAGGTAGGCAAAGTACTCTTGGGCATGTAACTTATATTAATATCTGCTCATAAAACGAAGATCGTTTCAATAATACACTATCAACAGCATAGTTATTTATGGTAAAGCTCATGACAGCTTGTTAATAGCACACATCTGCGTAAAATTTAATTAATTCGAATCGTTTCAAATTGTCAACCATCCATAAACAATCTTGTTTCAGTAAGAGAATCATGTGAAGGAAAGCCCCATTAATTAACAAGTCATAAAAACCACAGATAAAGACAAAAATCAGGTCACAATTTTAAAGTTATTGCACCTGGCAACATACTTCACGCGTTCCTTTTTCGAATTTCGGATGCATACGATTTTAATACGTGATTAGCACCAACTAATGGGACTGAAGACATATTTATCGACCGTTATGTCTGTCTGTATGCCCTCGGATACCCCTTATCCGACTTCAAAACAACATGTGCCCCGACTTTGTGTGAACAACTTACAAGCGAGTGAGCGGTAGGTGAGGCGTTAATTCGGTGGATTTGGTGACAAATTATTCCAATTAGGTGTTGGTATCCTTTGTTATAGTGACGAAGGATAAGTTTTAGGGGTGATGCAGGAATACAATAAGTTTTTATGTATACATGTTGTTAAGTAACATGTTCTGAAAGCACAAATTTTCATATTGAGGGACTCGCCGCAACTTATTTAAAGGGAATTTAATTTATATAAAAAAAAAATCTTTTTACATTTAGCCTACTGATTAACGTGATAAAATTGTTTGAGAATCACTACATAGTATAAAACAAAGTCGATGTCGTCTGTCCGTCCCTATGTATGCTTAAATCTTTAAAATTACGCAACGGATTTTGAAGTATTTTTTTAATAGATAGAGTGATTCAAGAGGAAGGTTTATACGTATATTACATGCATAATTACACCCGTGCGAAGCTAGGGCGGGTCGCTAGTGGAAACTATAGTACAATAGTAATCGTCAAATACTTTCCAAATAGGCATTAAAATATTTCTATCGGCCTCATCCATCATGGTTGA
This sequence comes from Clostera curtula, assembly GCA_905475355.2. NCBI lineage: Eukaryota > Metazoa > Arthropoda > Insecta > Lepidoptera > Notodontidae > Clostera > Clostera curtula. The sequence continues at coordinate 26,110,206 of FR997794.1, read as the reverse complement.
CTAAATGCTTTTTTGACAGCTGTCAAATTATTGTCAAAATGGCCATCGGCGTGCTTTGAGAGACGCCATTTGGTAGTTCTGATTGAAAATTATAGAGATATACAGATAGATTGGATCGATAGATAAATAGTTTTAGTCTTAATTATTTCTATAATATGAGCAGAGCCTACATTAAAAAAGCCTTTCCATAACTTACAACCAAGGTGTGTTGACCGAGGGTGTTCTAGTATGTTTGGTGAAAATTGGCTTAGCTGCACTAAAAGTCTATCTGGAACCCTATCTAACTTCAATATATCTATCTATCTAAATCTAAGACCCTAGTCAATGTCATTAAAAGATCAAAACGCTTGGACATTAATCACGTGCCGTTAACCTCATGGGGTAGACAGACTGGCCATGGATATAATCATCAGTATCAGGTGTCAGCCGTGGTCTATGAGATCTCATACATCACAGTTGTGGGGTGGCTGGGTTGTACATCTGCAGGATATTTGGGGGCATCATGCATAATAGCTTAAAATAAGAATAATTTAAAGCATACAAAATATATCACTAATTAAATTTGTTCTTAAAAACAATTAATCAATATTAACGGCTGAAAGGATCGTAATAACATTTGGTACCATTTGGCACATAGCTCGGTAAACGTAAAAATACGTTTACCGAGCGAGGGGGTCGGAATAAATTACTAGTATAAGTCGAAGTAAATACTTAGGACATGAAATTTACATTTGAAGCATTTGAATGCATAATAGCTAACGTAATTATTTCTCAAGCTCCAACCATACTGCAAAAAGTGTATATAAGGTTGTGTTTAAAAAAGATTAGAATACTGTTGTGTGTCAATATACCGTTCAGCTGTGCCCCGAGTCCGCTTACATCGCGGTGGTTCTAAAAATTAAGTCATCACTCACAGTTGGGTCGCGTTGGTTTCTTTACCAATGCCACGCGGATGGACCGCGTCATGTACGGAGATGAGTTCTCGGAATTAAAACATTATCTGTACTGCTTCCACATTATCTGTACTGTTCTGCTTCCGCATTATCTGTACTGCTTCCACATACATTATCATCTTTATCCAAAAATAAATCACTGCGGAGTGTGTTCTAATTTCAAACTTATAGGTACTGTACCACTTGGGTGATAAAGGAGTACCTACTGTCGAGTGTTCTTTGCGTTGCGGCTCGGTTGCCTGCACATTTAGAGTGCTTATAATAGAATCCGTTAATGACATTCTGTTTCATAAAGCCTTCTACTACTGCTACTATTACTCCGCCCATAAATTGGACAACCACTAGGGTTGGCTATGCCGCTTTTGGATCACTGGTCCCTCGTTCAATTCCGGGATCGGGCAAGTGTCTTTGTGTAACCAGAGACTCTTGCTCTAAGTCTGGGTGTCATTTGTGTTCGTGAATTACATGTTTGTTGCCCCCGCGATGCACAACTAGTGCAGGGGTTTTTAGCGTAACTGGATATCTTTTTCTTTCTTTTATTGGTTAAAGGGCTTTGTATGCATGCGTATATGCCAGTCCTATTGTAGCTAGTTTAGATTTAAAGCTACACTTGTAACCATGTGGACAAAATATTGTACTCGTATATACTTTAATGCTTCACTCCAGCAGGGGTTGGACAATACATCTCGATAGATGCCTAATTGTGAAATATTCAGTTTGGTTAATTTGCAATCTTTGTTTTCGGTACCGTACACACTCCATCAACAAACGGTGTATATCTTATTTTGTCCTATTCCACAGATTCCACCACCATGCTTAGTTTATTGTTAGACATTTGATTTTCAACAAAATTTGACCTGCCATTGCATAACACCATCCAAACGCTTTTATAATCCTTATTTTGACAGCAAACTCTTCAATGGAGGTAAAAAAAGTGAGCGAGCGAGACACCGCCATACGACCGGGTGAGACCACGATATATTTCTCGTTGGGTGGCACAGTGACTCATGCGCAACGTCCGTAGATAGCGAAAGGGGGTATTGGGAAGATTAAACTTTTTTTTTGTTTTTTTTTTTTGGCTCCACGTGTCATCTTTAGTGGTCAAGTGGGTTTATTGAAAAAAAGCGGCAAACACGCTGTTATGGTAGTTCTGTTTGTTTGTTATTCAATAGTACGGGCGTGAGAAAAACAACAGCTGATTGTAAATTTGCAGCCATTTGTAATCCCTACAAATAAGTGGTGATAAACTCGTGGTTTGTCTGCGCTTCTGTAGCATTGTAGTTCCCCTCAACTCGCAGCGACCTTTGTAAGGTTGTCATAAATGCGGATTATTCTGTGGTCGCTAGTCATAGACTCACGCTGTACTTTGCTTTGCTGCTTGCACGTGAGACTGATAAATAAACTCTCAGGCTTTTCAATAACTAAGGAGACTAATTATAGTCAGCCAATTAATCTCCCAAAATAAAATTATTTGCATCTTATGACTGCATTAACTCAAAGCATTGCTAATCCGCGAGATATAAAACTTTAGTGGTACAATAAAGTTTTTACGAACGTTTTACCGGTTGTAAAAATGCGTATTATTCATCATTTAAAGTTTACTTTGGGTACGCAAAGAGCTACCGATCATATTTTACCTAGTAAGTATTTATTTTAAAGTCAATATTAGAAGTGCAATTTAACTCTGATTTTTAGGGATTGCATTTCACATATATAATACTAGCGACCCGCCACGGCTTCGCACGGGTGCAATGATGAACCTCTAAATTTATCAGTGATTCTCTACAACAATATGGTTTTAAAAACCGCTTCAAAATCCGTTATTGTAGTCCGGATTTAAGCATGTATAGGGACGGACAGACGACAGCGACTTTGTTTTATAATATGTATATAGTCACCGATTTTTTCTTTATAATATAGTAGTCATCTGGGTTTACTTGAAATTGGATCAATTCTATTTTGATAATAGATTTCGGTTTCAGTTTTATGTATAGTTATTCAGTCAATTTCAGTATTATAATTATCAGGATATAAAATGTTCATACGTGTGCCCCCGCAATTTATTAATATTAATTAATGGTTTCATTAAGTAGGTATTAGATAGACCGATGTTGACACAAAACCAGACAATAAAAATGGTAAAAAATGTTGTTTTGGTATACATACATCCAAAAGCACATAGTAAAAAGCAGTTATTTTAACAAACAGACAATCCAATTTTATTTAGTTGTATATAATGTGAGATTCTCATTGCTGGTTTGTGACTTTTTTCAACCTTTCCATCATCAACGTACGAGTATTTGAATTTGTTGTTGTGTTGTGAATCTCTCGTGTTTGAAATTGTGAAACGTCTCCCACTCTTGGCCTAAACATCTGTTCAAGATTTTGTGGTATTAAGTCAGGAATTCGCGAGGGCAGCACGTTCCTGTAATAACTTAAAGTGTATATTATGAGATGTTACCGGTGTTAAAGTAAATATTGCCACGGTCGACAACAAGGTTCAATACCGACCTTTAACATTTCAATGGGATTCTCAGGATCTCATCATCTATGGGCTTTCCCTATATCGCTGCATTCCGTATGGTGACGTATTTAGAATCATCATCATCATTTAATCCAAAAGACGTCCACTGCTAGACCTAGGCTTCCGCCAAGGAATTCCTTTACGTTTTGCGGTGACCTTAACGTGGTCGTCGGACCTACGTGTGGGAGGCCTACCAGCACTACGCTTTCCGGAGTACGGTCGCCACTTGAGGACTTTTCTGCCCCATCGGCCGTTGGTCCTGCGAGCTACGTGCCCTGTCCATAGCCACTTAAGTTTGGCAACCCTGTGGGCTGTGTCGGCAACCCTGGTTCTACTGCGTATCTCCTCATTTCTGATTCGATCTCGCTGGGAAACTCCAAGCATAGCCCTCTTCATTTTGGTGACTTTGAGCCTCCTGATGGAGCCCATAGTGAGCGACCACGTCTCTGTTCCCTAAGTCATCACTGGCAACACACATTGATCGAAGACTTGTGCCTTCAAACATCTCTTCGGATTTAGAATGCATAGGGTAAATTGCAAGGCAGAAAAGCTAGCCGCAAGAGAAGAACAATTTGATAGTAAACCCTGTGCCTACCCGTCTGGTCAGCGTGGCACAGTAGGCTTACCACCCTCCATGTGGTTGGAGGAGGCCCGACTCAGCAGTGGGTCATTTATGGGCTGAGAAGTATGTGGCTGTAGGCATTTACAGGTAGGCATTACGCTCATCTGTGCAACCCTCACGATGGAATGGGGTGGTGACACTATGTATTCTAAATCCGTCACCACACGGACAAATAACTACTCAGTGCAAAACCAAAACTACTGAGTGTGTACATCTAGAACAATAGCAGAGAAGCTGCCTCCAATTTGACGCCCAGTTAACTTGCAGGCCAGCCAAGTTATTCAAAAACGGTAAGTATCCCTGCCTACGGAGAAGAACCGGCAAGAAACTGTAGAGTTTGTTTTTACTGCCATGATTAAGATTCGTGTCAGAGCCCTGCTGTGTTCGTAATACGTCAATTATTTCCTTCTTCTATCAATGGTTCAAAGTACAGATTTCCACCAACTGTTGAAGACCCCCAACCATTCACCCGGAGGCTTGATCAGCTTACTAACCCGCTCGGAATGTGCCGCTCGATAGCAGTGGCCAGCAATTCGCTAATTATGATTTGTTTCGGTCCGTGCTAAAATTTGATGATTCAATCTTGAGTTTTGGGGATCCGCAAAAGATTCTGGCATCTCTAAAGGATTTGGAAACCGGTTCCAATTTATTTACATTCTTCTACCTTGAGGTATGGATACTGTTTGAGGCAACAAAGTAGGTATACTTAGTCTGGCCATAAATACTGTTACAATTAAAAATGAAAAAAATATTACATTTGGATTTGGAATTTGTCATTTTTATATGAATGTTCATTGAAATTTCTGATTTTGGCGCCAATACATTGTACAATTAGTTATATTTTGCGATGATAAAAAAGGTTGGGGTGATAAAGAGAACCGAGTCGCTGTGATTGCATTACACAAAGTTATGCACATTACACAGACAAATGTTATTTTTAAAACTGCTACTGCTATGTATTAAACTAACAGACTGTAAAAGTAATAAATATTTATTGGCAATAGAAAAATATTTTTCTTTGTTTCAGTATATATGGCAAGACTAGGTTACTAGGACAATTTGCACAAGGACCTACCGAGATTTTTCAACTGCTTTTGTGTAGAAATAATGCTTCAAAGTGGGATTTTGAACCAGTTTAAATTAACCTATGAACGGAATTTCTCTATTTTCTTATACAATTTTTTTTTGCACAAAGCCAAAAAACGTTGGGCTACTACGATTACTACTATCTACTATTCAGACTTAGGTACTGCTGAGGCCTTCTCGAGTCGCCTCCTATATGTAGCGTAATAAACCTACTGTACCGCGCCGGCCAGATGGATTACCGGCATAGGCTTTGTTGGCACGCTCAGGTTGGAATGGGGTGGTGACATTATGTATTCCAAATCAGTCACTCCAACTGATACCTGATGTTAAGTGAAGAAGTAGCACCTGCTTTTTAGATACCCTTGTACTCGAATGTATTTAAAAAGTTGTTGAATATATCAGTAACTCTTGGTAGGAGGGTAATTTTAGCTGCATTATCTACCCATGATTGGTAGTATTATTAAAAAAAAGGAGGAGGTTCTTAATTCAAATTCGTACTTGTTTTTTTTTGTTTATTACCTCACAATTTTCAACTTGGTGAAGCGATTTTGATTGAGCTGGGTGGACAAAAGCATTTGGGAAATGACAATTTTGGATAATCTTGGATAGTTGTTGTATTTCAAAACCTTAAAAGCGGAAAATAACTAAAGGTATCCATTTAAAGTTACATGCGTAAAATTAGACCAAAATTGTATAATACCTATTCAGTCACCGCCTCCCGACGCTCCCTAAAACTAGACTTATTTTTAGGTAAGGACTAATCAGGTAGACTGGCAGAAAATGGCTAAGACATTAAGTACGCCTTTGTAAGTTATAATGAAGTCTTAAAAAAAATATAAGTATCGGTAGCATTAAGCCAAACTACAACGGTTTGCAACATGGTGTTGTCAGTTAACGGTAACCGTTTTTACCTTCTCACCCACTCCATTCTATCTTGAGGGTGTTGTAAGAGACGACAAAAGGAAATGACAAGATTGATAACCAAGAGACGGAAAATTTGATAGGAAACCCTGTGCAAACTCGTCTGGCGTGGCACAGTGGGCTATTTACCCTCCATGTAGTTGGAGGAGGCCCGACTCAGCACCGGGTCATTTATGGGCTGAGTAGTTCAAAGTCCGCCACCACACGGAGTATAAATAGACAGAAAACGCCCATGTAGCTAATCCGTGCTTTTTCCCGATTTCTTTGGGGTTCCCACCAGTCGAACTACATTTGGCTACTTACATTTGGCCTTTCATAGCAATCCTTCACCTTCACCTTGAGTGGTGCCTTCTCCAACTAATTGAGGGTGATTAGTGTGCCACGTTGGCTAGATGGGTTGGCAAAGGGTTTCGTATCAAGTTTTCCTTCTCTTGCGGCCTTCTCATTTCCTTTGGTTAGCTCTTCCGACATCCTCAGCTTGAAATAGGGTGGCAATATGTATTCTGATCCCGTCTCCTCACGTAACAGTTGGATTTGGCTAACTGCCAGCATGTACGCAGTGTAATCACCGTCTGCTCTGTGCAGCAGTGCTGTGGGACCACTGATAGTCTGTTGGTTATTCTAGCTCGTCGTGTGCACGTTGCTAACATCGTGTGTCGACTTTCGTGGATGGGGGAATGACAACCGGGATCGACGGCATGCGCCCTCCGGAGCAAGGAGCAGGTTAATTTCATATGCCACCCAGCCCTCTTACTCAACCTTCAGCTCGGATTATTGTTTAAATTGCCATTAAATTACTTTGTCCACTATCGCCAGGGCTTAGCCTTCTCTTTAGATATTAATACCGGCTAGCTCCACTACTCTGCCCACCCCATCCGATCTAAGGCCTGTACAGATCTCGCGTCGCCTAATTTGAACAGCTCACAAACAGATGCGAGAGCGGGCATGGGTGGTCCGGCCACCCAGAGTGGCCAAAACCATGGAGACGGCCTGAGGGCTCCAAGATTTAGGGAGATCTTCTAGTACAAGCATTTTCAATAAATATAAGCATAGCATTAGAAGGAAACAGACCCGTCTCGGGCTCGTATTAGTAGTGTAATAACGATATTTGCTTTAAACCAACTGGGCTTAAACCAACTTTGTCTACTGGGCCACGTTGGCCAGAATGATTGGCACTGGGTGTCGTATCAAGATTTCCTTCTCTTGCAGCTAGGTTATCGTCAGTGATGCCTCCTTTGGTTGGCTTTTACGACACCCTGAGGATGGGGTGGTGACACTGTGTCACGGTTAGCGCAGTGGTTGAGCGATCGACTGCTGCGCAGCATGTCGCGGGTTCGATCCCCGCACGGAAGAAATATTTGTACGACCTACAAGTATTTGTTCCGGGTCTGGGTGTTTTCTATCTATAACATGTATGTATTTGCAAAAAAAATGTATATAAGTAGTTTATCATCCATCTCGTTACCATAACACAAGCATTAAGTTGCTTAGCTTGGGACGAGATGGCGTTGTGTGAAATGTCCAAGGATATTTATTATTATTATTTATTCTAAATCCGTCACCACACGGTAAACATCTATACTATTCCATTAATAAACAAGGACTTGCGCCCTGGGAGAAGTGTCGATAAACTCGATAAGCTAGAGCGTGTATTGTACATAAAAATAATTGTATGACAAGTATGTAGCGTCGACTCTGCCTAACGCAACGGCTCTGCTGGAAGTTTGATGGATGTTGATAATTTATTAATAATATCTGACCTGCTTCGTGCTTCGGAGGGACCATAAAGCCGATGGTCTCATTCTACCAACCATCTATGGCTCGTTACCCATAAGCAGTAGCTTGAGAAGCTGGTTTAACCATATAATTACCGGGACATTAGATAGGTGATGAAAATGAAATTGCAAACTAGTCAAAGTCAAATATTCATTATAAACGTTACATGCATGTATTCGAGAATGTTCTACCGTCGATTATTTCCAAATAACAATCGACTACTGCAATAAATAGTTGTAACAAATTCCACATAGATTCTAATAGGAATAATTCGACTCCACTCGTTCCACTTCCCAACATCGTTCGCTCATGTCACCAAAACATTTCAAGCTTGACTGGCCGCGTACTTACAACCCTGCGGACCGATACGCACTTTATTTCTATGTAAATAAGTTACCAATTTGCATAACACATTTATCAAGCTTCTTCGTATCAATACCGGCAATTGAAAATGTACTTTATGTGGTACTAATATAAGATCTATTACAGTTCGTTAGCAATTGTAAAGGATTGTATTAAGGGAATCGATGCATCTGTAAGTGCTACCAGGTTTAGACTTTACTGGGTTTAAATAAGGTCGTATGTTCAATGTTAAGTGGTTATCTATTTAAAGATTCTTGCGCGAACTAATTGAGACGTCTTCCGTAGTTATCTTTTTGTCTGTCTGTCTGTCTGTTGTGGTGGTTCTTGGCAACCTAACACTGCTTACGAAATAGAATGTGGCGTGACATTCCTGTAGGGTTTTTAACGACAAATAGTACCTACCACTAATTTCGGTCATCATCATTTCATCCTCCGTTCAGTTAAACCTTCTCCAAGTTCGTAGAGGAAAGGCCGGGGCGCAATTTAACATCTCTACGCGCCCCGGAGTCCCACATGCCCCGGCCAGTCCCCAACGGCGTATAAATGAAGCGCATTTTTCATAGTTAAAACACATATAAAACACTGTTGAGAATTATGCTTCGCTAAATACATACGAGGGGGCGTGTGATGGCCATTTGGGTGCCATAAGGTATATAATAAGTAAATTAATATCATTTAAGTGGGTATACATATACCTCAGTAGTGGTCATATGGCCTGAAATGATGATGATACATGTACCTATAAAAAAAGTTATATAACTGATTTTAAAGAAATTTTGTCAAAACATCGTCTAGATTTGTTTTTCATACTTCATTACACGTAAAAGTATAAACACGAAACTTCCATTAGATACGTTTGTGTTAACATCAAAATCTATTCACAACAATGCTGTGAAATAGCAAAAGTAACTTACAATAATGTTACACTATTGCTTCATTCAATTGTTAATGGTAAATAAATAATACAGGTAATTTTCTTTTATTAAAAACGATATCTGCATCGCGGGGTGTTAAGAAACCTGTAACTCAAGAACGCAAATGACACCCAGACTCAGCGCAAGTGCCCCTCTGGTTTACACCAAGACACTTACTTACCCGACCCGGGCTCGACCTGGAGACCCGCGCTCCAAAGGCAGCACATCCAACCCATAGCAAGGCAGCAATATGTGTAAAGTACGATAATAAGTACTCATCAAGAAACCGTGCTTAAACCAATTTTAAAGTAACAATAATTGTATATCCGTCAAGGTAAACGCACCAAATGCCACCACTATAGAATACAAATTAAGCGATCCAGCTGCTTACCTCGATATCGATAAAACGCATCTCGCCTATAATTATTTAATTAAGTGCATGTAGCGTTGGCCGCGGCCCGAGAAGAATGGGACGGCTCTTTGCGATGTAGCGACATGGCCGATAATTGGGCGGTTCACCTTATTGTACAAGCAATCAGCTGACATGCCCTTGAGCTCCAGTCATGGCGGTGACTTCAGTCTGTTTGACAGGTTTGAAGGTCCTATTCGCGTTGCCAATCATGCCGTGATAAAATACAAAGGATTTTAATATCTACTAGCGGACCCGACAGACTTCGTCCTGTCAAAAAGATAGCGGTAGGTATTAGGGTGCAAATTGACTCTTTGACGTTAGGAATACACCTACATTGCTTAGACAACAGTGAGTGGTTGTAATTTAATATGAACTTTATACAATAGCAATAAAGCTTTAATTGTCTCTACGTTTTAGTTAGAAAACGTTTGTATGGGAAAAAGGCGGTTTTTAGGGGATTTCCGGCAATTATTCGATTTTTTCTTAACCGTAAAAACCGTCCTTGAACTACAACGAATATTTCAAAAAAAAATTGGCCAAATTGGTCCAGGGGTTGTTGAGTTCTGCGGTTACCAACACATTTTGCGATTCATTTTTATATTATAAAAATCCGTTGCGTAGTTTTGAAGATTTAAGCATACATAGGGACGGACACACGACAGCGACTTTGTTTTATACTATGTAGTGATATATGAAGAAAATATATCTACGTTTCTGTGGGTATTTTTTTTAAATGGACCGTGGTAGCCGTTTACAGTGAAAAGACCACAATTAAGGGACCGATAATTAAAAAAATCGAGTAAATGATGGGACTAAATGATTTAGAGTTCCATTACTAGGTGTCTGATTGCGGATTTGCGTTATAAGCTTAACAAACTATTAAAAGACTACTACTACACAGAGCATTCATGGCCCACTGCTGAGTCAGGCCTCCTCCAATTACATGGAGGGCAATTAGTCTACTGCGCCACGCTGGCGGGACGGGTTTGTACAGGGTTTCGTGTCAAGTTTTCCTTTTCTTGTGGCTACGTTTTCGCCGTTGTCGTCTCTTTCTATCGGCTCTTACGACAGCCGCGGGCTGAAATGGGGTGTTGAAGCCAGGTATTCTAAATCCGTCAACACTTAAAACTATAACTCAAAAATCTTTAATGATTTCGCCTTCTAGCCAGTGCCAGCAAACTGTATTGAGAAGTCCTGAATGACAAGTTGGATGCTTCAAACACATCAATATGACTACTCTTAGCCATAAAAATATCGCAATGAAATGACTCAACATAAACTGTCAACACTCTTAACATACCAGAATATTTCGTTTTCTTTAAATCCGATGACTTTTTTTTCCGATGACAGCTTTCCAAATTAGCTATAAGTTAGACACTTATGACTGTGATCAGTTCTAGCGGTACTCACTGATACGTTGCGGGTCCTGATGCCTCTGAGAGATCAACAATGTTAATCTCCAAAAATACTGCCACTTTAGCCATTAACATAAAAATTCGTTAGAGCTCTTTAATTGGTCGTCCAATACGTCAGGTTGTCAAAGAAACCAACATGGCCGGTGGGAGAGTTAGTGATGAAGCTATTAGTGTCATTTATTATAATTTATTTGTGTTGTTCGAACTAAAATTTGCATAGAGAAGTGTGGAAATGCGTAGGTTTGATGGTTGGAGATTCACGGGAAAATGAGCTTGCGAACTAACATCTAGTTTTCGTATCCGTTTTATTAAAAAGAAAAACAAATGCCACGTGGTACGTGTATCAGTGACACGAGAAATTTTAATCACAGACGTTACTTAAGGAAGTTACCGTAGCTTAAACGGATCGGAAATCACGAGATCACACGATATGTATCGGACCATTGATATTGATAAGAACTCCTCGCTGTTTATACTGCTATATCTACTACGAGTACTACTACTCAGCCCATAAATGACCTACTGCGGAGTCGGCCCTTCTCCCATCAGAGAGAGGGCAATTGACCTACTGCGGTACACCTAGCCAGGCGGCTTGCTATAGGAGTTTGTTACAAACATTTCCTTCTCTTGCACCTTGGTTTTCGGCCTTGTCATTTCCTTTTATCTTACGACACCCTTTGGATAGAATGGATCGGTGGCACTATTTATTCTAAATCTGTCACCACTACTTACATATACCTACCTACTACTACTTTAATACTCTAACCTACTTATGTATGGTTATTGTAGCTCACGAGTGCAACTGTAAGCTTCTCTAATTTGTTACACATTCTTGACGGCCGTGTGTATTAGAAGTCAAATCACCATATTAACATAATATTACAATTACGCGCGTTCAATTAAAATTTTAGAGTCTTACTTGAAATATTGAATTAATATTTCTTCTGTATGCCGCACATTTTTTAAATTCTTTCGCTAATTATATGGTAAATACAAATATTAATTTACAGATACGGATTAAACCGTTATTTAATTACATATTTAAATAATATTATGAATATAGCTTAAACTATAACTTCCGTTGAATATACCTACTACTTTCCTATGATAAATAATTTAGGCAACACTTTACAAGTAATTGTCTTTATTAGTGTATCAAAAACTCCTACCCAACTGCTCTCATAAGAATTAACTTGTCATGCATACCTTATGTAGTCTCTCGTATAAAAACTCAAAATTCCATATATGAGCCACCCAGTTAATTAATTAATTAATTATTAATGAATTTATACCAGACCAGGCATTCCTCCACCGGTATCAAATTGAGCTCTTTGAACGTAAAATGTGGTAGCATAGCAGTCATTGAGCCAGAACGTCTTTATTACAATGCGACGTCGGTAGAGACTCTAAAAGAGCCCAGCAGGGGACCTCATTAGTGATTTTAAACTTCATGAATTGCTTATAATTATTTTCGATGTATGATTTTTTTATACATCCAGAACCGCCTTCGGTTTTTACACTTAATAAATGTTGATAACGCATAACTATTCATTTCGAGAACTGGGATTTAATAAGACTTTTTAATGGAATGACTGAATGGTTGCCGATATCATTTTTACCTATATTATAAAATCAATATTACACTTTAATGTTGTTCCGTGTGGTGACGGATTTAGAATATTCAAGGTCATCAACCTATGCCAACCTGAGGGTGTCGTAGGAATAAAGCACAACGCAAGTAACAGTTCACCTAGTCGCAAGACAAGGAAAACTTGATTACTATAAAATGTATCAAACTAATTTAATATATTAATATAAAATATTAATCCGTATGGTGACAGATTTAGAATACATAGAGTCACCACCCCATTCTACCCTGAAAGTGTCGTAAGAGCCGACAAAAGGAAATGATAAGCGGAAAACCTAGCCGCTAGAGAAGGAAAACTTGACAAAACCCTGATTAATGATACGAGTTTGAATCGATGTTTTGCGACCTAAAGTATTTATTACCCAGGTGTTGACATACCCTGTCTTAGGTTTCGCTTTTTAAAACAAAAATAAGTATTTGCTCGTATTTTGTCCACATTGAACAACATCAAGAGTCGTATCATACAACATGCTGTGTTCATCTAAGAACGAGCCACGATATCTATATTTGAACCCGTTAATACTAAACGTATAAAAACCGTTCGATTAACGAAACCGGATGTACCTACCGCGGTGACGTCACCGACCACCCACAGACCAGAGGCTAATTAAGACATTATTGTATAATTATATGATGCTTATCGACCGCTCTTATATTTCTTTATTGGGAAGTATAAAGTGACATTTGTGGGATCAAAATTATATGAATAAGAGAACAACTTTGCAAAGAAAAAGGAATCCGTTTAAAATAGTTACACCTATGGTATACAGTAATATAAATCAACACATTTTATCAGAAAAAAAATCTATTTACTTAGCTTAATTTGGTTTATACATAAGCGTAGTCACAAATCAGCCCTAACCCAGCATAATGTTAGCCAGACATTTACAATATTATTAATCTACAGTTAAAGCAACGACTGGCCTTGTTGGATGCTAAATACCGCCACCATAATCTTCTTCTTCTTAAATTACATACAAAGTAATGTTTGTCTTTATGTCCTTTAAAAATTTGTTAACTTATTCATCATGAAATTGTTGTGCATGAGCCAACGAAGGTTTCTGAACAAAAATAAATGATTTTTGACGCGCACCGTACAGCTGGTTTGAGTATGTATATTTGTCTTCCTCTATGCTTCGGAGGACACACTGCCACAGTAGGCCTATTAACCTTCATATAACTGGAGGAAACCCAACTCTGCAGTGGATCTATGGGTCGACTAGTAGTAGTAGTCAGTAGCGGATCGTGTTAGCGTGAATGCCGTAAGAACCGGCAAAAGGAAATTTCCGATAAGGCAGCCGCAAGAGAAGGCTTGCTGTCTTGCCATCGTGGCACAGTAGGCTAATTTCCCTCCATGAATTTGGAGTTGGCACAGGGTTTGTATCAAGTTACCCTTCTCTTGCGGCGAGGTGATCTGCCACTTGCGTTCCTTTAGTCGCCTCTTACGGCACCCTCAGGGTGGCAAGGGTTCTAAATCCGTCACCACATGGACCGGAATTGGAATCATTCATCATCATCATCTTCAGCCCACATAAGTCCACTGCTGGACATAGAAATTAATAATTGGAATCATTACTGAGGTTTATTTTGAATCTAGTGTTTGCTATCAACTTATAAGTTTAACATTTAAGAAGTTTTTCATTATTTCCTAGCTTAATACTAATTCGGTGTTTCTTTTGTTTTAGGAAGAAGTAAGTACGGGACCCGCTCACGACAACCACGTGAGAAAATTCCATTTTTTTCCTTTATATTTGATATTGGAACCCCAAAAACTTTCTAGTGTTTTTATGAAATTTTGTATACTGTTCTTATATATTTTATATTTATACATATACACACGCACGTACAATTCATCCGCAACCTCTTTTATTTCTTGTTAATTTCAAAATAATAGTTTATTTTACAATAACTATTTTGTTTAATATGTCATTTAATATTTACTTATTGGCTTCGTAAGTATTTTAATTGTTTTCATCCAAATAATATTTCGAATAAGCTTTGGAGGGGTAAAATATCTAAGCTATGTCTTGGAAATTAAAAAGAACGTTCGTCCGATAATACTTTACGTAACCTATAATTTTTTACTGCCTCTAACAGCTCAGTAAAAAGTTAATAATATCAAAGTTAACATTAATAGGCGGGCTGACAACTTTATATAAAAAGTGGTCGCTACCAAACTTTCTAGGCCTTAGATAATTTTAACATGGAGACTCCAAATTTTATCGATATTTCTCTTTTACTGTGCTTAGCGGTATTCATTTCTATATTATCTATAAAGCACATCACTATTAAAGCGATAGCCGCTGAATTAATTAAACAGTATATTCGAGACACTTGATGGGTTTTCATTGTACTACGATGCAAACAAGAAAATGGCATCGTCTAAATGAAGCTTAAAATTATGTGTAATTAAATAAATGTGCGTACAACGACGCTCCCGTAATATTTCAATCTACAATGGCTTCAACTTTATCCATTTTCCAAGACTCGTTTCTTTCATAGATCCTGACGTTGCGATACCAAATGTAATTTGTAAATGTTGGAAATACGCACACTTTGTGGCCATAAACATTAAAGAAACAGATAATTAATACCCTGCTGCTCACTAACATACAAGACACTAATTTCAGGCAACTGTTTTTACAACCTATAAGATAAACACGTCGTAGAAACAGTCATGATTTGAACAAAGATACAATACATTTTATATTTTACACTAACTAGTTACTTTCTTTTCACGGATAAATAAAAGATAATAGAAAATACATTATTGTGAACCATTTCTGACGTTCACAATCTTGAATACATACATCATTTTTAAACTAAGGTCTGGCGGAAGAAACCTGGCAGTCTTGTTTCTTTTTCACGCCAGATTACAATATTTTTTTTATGATTCCGAAAGGCACTCAATTTAAATATGAATTTCATAGTAATAAAATTCAAAAAGATAAATAAAAATGGAATGGTATTTCTTGAGCCAATAGACCCCAAACAGCAGCACCTGTTCAAAAGCTTAACGCATGCAGCCATCGATCTCCTCAACTATATAAAAGGGAAGTGGCCGCTCCGCCACACGTTGATACCACTGCTGAAAGTGTTTAGTGAACGGGACGCATATGATTGACACTTAAGTATAAAGATAGTTAAAAATATAATCCATTTCGAAGAAGGTTTCCGTTTCGAATACAAACTCTATAACTTTTTTTTTTATGTTGTATATTTGTTGACAAGAGCCCGAGTAGTTTAATCGCAGGCTACTGGAGTCAATCTGATAATCAATAACCATTTAGTATTGTGTCACCACCCCATTCCATCCTAAGGGTGTCGTAAGATTTCGATGTCGGTGTCGTCGACAAAAGAAAATGACAAGGCCGAAAGCCTACCCGCAGGAGAAGGAAAACTTGATACGAAACTCCGTGCCAACCCGATCAGAACTTCTCTCAATTTTGTAGGTATTTTATTAACCCCCGTCGCAAAAACAGGGGTGTTATAAGTTTCACGTGTCTGTCTGTCGGTCTGTCTGTCTGTGGCACCATAGCTCGCGAACTGATGAAGCGATTTCAATAAAGTTTTTGTATGAAAGCTGAGTTACGGGCGAGTGTTCTTAGACATGTTTGATGAAAATCGGGTGAGCCGTTTAAAAGTTATGAGGGGTGAAAGTGGGGAAGAACAACCGAATGTCTGCAAATATAATCGAGTGGGGTCTCAAATGAAAGCGCATCACGTGCAATTTAACATAATCTACATTATAATAAGTATGTACCTATAAAAAGTATAAAATAAAAATTAAATTAAAAATTTAATAACCCCCGACACAATAACCTTTAAAAAGTAAGCGTTGGGGGACCAGGGATCAGGTAATAAATAAGTGGGAGTGCAGTTATAGAACAAGCAAATACTTTGACCTACGAATAAAAGGACCTACCGAAAGATCTCGTAGAGCACACCAGCCTCGTAAATTATACTACTACTACTCAGCCCGTAAATGACCCACTCCTGAGTCGGGCCTCCTCCCATCACAGGGAGGGGGCCATTAGCCTACAGTGCCACGCTGGTCAGACTGGTTGGCACAGGGTTTCGTATCAAGTTTTCCTTCTCTTGCGGCTAGTTTGAGAATCATTTCCTCTTACGACACCTTCAGGTTGGAATGGGGTGGTGACACTGTGTATTATAAAAACGTCACCACACGGGATGAATCTCATATTATTATTTTAATTTAAATGTATAGTCTGCGTAATTTAAATTCTCTGAGACGATAATGGTTCCAAAATGGTCAAGACGGAGTGATCTATCATTGTCTAGTTTTCTAAAAAAAGTTAACTGGTGTGACGGATTCCAAGGGTTGTCTGCAGTGACACCAACCAAGGTATAGGTTAAGAATTAACTTTTAGGAAGCTATCAGCATCCAAAGTATTGTTGTTCATATGTATACTATTATAATACATCAATAGAATATTTATTACAGTTTTTTGAAATAAAGACGCTTATCTCAAGACCTGCTGATCAAATGTATTAAATATTTTGGGTATTACCAAGCCTGCTTATTGGGAAAAATACAATAGCATATAACCAAAAAAGTGGAGTAGTAGTTACTACTACTGAGAGTAGTCATAAAAGTACTAGAGTACTAGACAGTAGTCATAAATGTGGACAAATTGGTAAATATTCCGAACATTATGAAAGTTACTGAGTATTACTGAGATGCACGACATCTACGTCGAGTCTTCTCGGCAGTGGGCTGACAAGTCATGACCCACTGCTGAGTCGGACCTCCTCCAATTACATAGAGTCAAATATACTCCATGTAATTAGCCTAGTATGCTACGCTGACTCGACGTGTTTGTTAAGGTTGTCAAGTTTTCCTTATCGTGCAGCTAGGTTTTCGGCCTTGTCATTTCCCCTTCTGTCTTCTCTTACGACACCCTCAGGATGTAATGGGGTGACACTGAGTATTCTAAATACGTCACCACACTGAAACTTTCGTAGTCAAGTTACAAGAAAAGAGTATTTTACTATTTGGGTAGGTATCTTATTGATTTAAGACAATCTAGTCTATAATTGAGGAACAAAATGTGTAGGAATTAGGGAACTCTAAAGTGATTCTCATCAGTTTGCTGCATTGTAATCATGAAAGGTTGAAGCCACTGACCCAGCATTCGTCATAATGTGATTAGTTCAGTAAAAAAGTGCTGACAAAAACTTACTCAGTCGTGATTCAACTAAATAAAGAAATTAAGTTAACTGTTGTTTATTATGAGGTGTTTTACGTTTGTAATATGCGGGTATTGAAGCCTATTATCGAAGGTTGCTTCTAACAATTACTTGAGTCAGTAGATAGTATATTGTCTGTAAATTATTAAGAAAAGGGATACTAAGCTAACGATGAACATTTCATAATTTGTTGCTTTACTATGGTTTATATATAAAAAAAGAAAATAGCGTCTTCTTAGAATCTATTTACGCTAGTCATATTTACAGGTTCTATAGGTACACTTCACAGTTTTTCAAAACAAGATCCTGAAATACTACACTCATTATATATTTTGACACATACACACACTTTATATTAGTTTTACACGATATTATAATTATATTTATACAACCATTATTACTACAGCGTGTCTATATATGTTCTGTGTTTTCAGATGCAATGTCAATTGCATCCAGCTCGTGCTAATAAATTTATTTACCATTACATACGGGGTGTAACAAAAACTGTATATCCATAACAAAATGAAAGATATTATTTTATTTTGATACTGTGTACTAATTTGCAGCAACAATCAAGCAACTTTTTTAAGATTGTGTTTGACTTGTAAAACCTATTTTAATTATTTTGATGAGAGCGACGATGCTGACCATCTCACATCTGATGGATAGGGGTTTTGTTACACTGTTTACCATGAAAATAATAAACAAAGTCGGTGTAAAACGCTCAAGAGATAGAACAAAATGATTATTTTTGTTAGTATGGTTTAAGTTAATCGGTATCAAATAACGAGTCGGAAGTTTATATTATTGCAACATGCCAGAAAAATTGGAAGGTAGGAAATTATTGAATATTGTATTAGATTAGGGTGTTCGTGCACTTATCCGTTCAAATAAACTGCCACGTTTAATATGGCATTGGACTAACATACGACAGGAATTATTATTCCTATCTTACGTTAGTCCTCGTAGTCGCGTTAGTCTTAGTATTTGGTGACGATAAAATTACTGCCAAGAAAATGGGCAACGACAACTGCAGCTGGCTTGCCCAACAGGGGTACGGTACCTTACAGAAGACCATAGACGATGGAGAGCGCTTACAGGCGGGTCGTATGTTTCATTCGTTTCCGTATGAGGCACTAAGCTGCTAAATCAAAATGTACATAATTGTGATTAAGGATTATATTTTGCAAAAACACAGTCAAGCTTCAAAACTATATTCGAATCTTTTTCAAATTACCTTCCGAAAACTTGTAGTTCGATATTCGGTTTAGTGTACAATCGCCTTAATTGGTGACTTATTAATCATTAACATAAATATTTTGTTGTCACTTATGTTAGCATGTCATTGTATTTTATGGTGCTTTTTTGACTCATCGAATGGGTAATGTTTAAAGATGTTGTGTGTTTTTTGTGGTTTGTTATTTCAATGTTTGCATGTAAATATTTGTATCCAATTTTATACATGTGGCTATACTCGAGAGGTGTAAAATTAATACTGCACAGTGTGAACTTTACATTTTGCACGTTTATGCAATTGGACTGTTTTGTACAAAAGCAACTCACTGTCAATATTTTCTCGTAAATTGTTATATGAACAAACGTTGTATAATAAATTAAAATATAAAATATATTACATAAATTTGGAAATGTGAGAACCATCTCCGTAAAAGGTCACTAGATTTTAAAAGTCCTTACAGAGGACACAGCTTTATTAGTACACGTCTTGCCTAATTTCTACTGACAGTTATAAAACTTGATATTAAATTTTCACCCCTGGATCTGGCTACATCTAGTGTAATGCATTTGTGTCGTGTTTTTGTGCATGTACTAACAGGAGCCACCGCGTCGCCCGCCAGGCGGTCGGTGAAATATTTTGACCAATTTTATAAACTCAACACACCGATTTCGTTTTGAGAACTGAATTGGTTAAGATATTGCATCGTCTGCTTGGTTCGGGAATGTCTTCGAGGGATGTGCTTCAGCGAATGTATAAACGATGCTGTACGATTTTGTGTTCTACTTTCAAAATGGTGGCATCTTCTTAATTTTAGTGGATATCTAACGTATTCAGTTTAATTGGATTATAACCCAAATTTCATGACAAATAAAGTTAATTGGGAATATATGATCAACACAAACTGCCATGTTGCAATAATGTATAACTTTATCATGCGTTGAGTACTATCTAAAAGTGTTATAAAACTAATTGAAGTAACTAATAGTGCACTTGCGTGAATAAACGTGAGATCTCTTCAATTTCTAGTCTTGACCATAATTATAGCAAAACCAAAGCAAAAATACAATTAAACACTTTTTGACTCGTCATTAAAGTATAACCAATTTATTTGGCATGATCGCATAGGCATTTATCAACAACTGTACATATTATACTGAGTTAAACTGAGCTACGAGTAGGTATAATTACGATAATTACTCTGATCGCAGGCCCTCGTACCCGGCGGCCTAAAAAACCACCCGGAGATGGAGCCAACGACGAGAAGAGGCCACGCACCGCTTTCTCAGGACCACAACTCGCTAGGTTAAAGGTAAATTTTGCAATATTAAAAGTCCCTTAAACCTTCAATACAGAAATATAACACTATACACAATTCCGACCCCCTGGCGCAGATGTACTGAATACTTCTAGTATTACTAAAAATACTCTCGATTCACCTTTCATACACAATTAAATACAAAATTGGTTTATCCGATCCCGAGATGTGATATCACGCCAAGCTTATAACATACCTATCTCTTTTCCGGGGTAAAAAGTACCAGGAGATACCTGGTTGCTCTAATGAATAGTCACCGACCCGTTCCGTTTTGATAGTGTCTACGTAAACGTCTACAAGAACTAATTAGTAGACAGTAAATCTAGTATTTAGAGAAGGAATTGTTTAAACCAAACCATGTCAACTCGACGGGCCATCGTTCTAGAGTAGGCTAAATTAGCCCCCATTACACCTTGTTCTTCCCGAAGGCCCAACTCAGCAGGACTGAGATAGTCAAAGTCAAATCATTCTGTATTGGACACAATGGGCACCTCTACTTCTCACCCAATTACATGGCCTCCATGGACACAAATGCATCTCATGGAGCCACGCTGACCAGACGGGTTGACACAGGGTTTCGTATCAAGTATTTCCTTCCCCTGCAGCTTTTTTGCAGATTTGCCTCTTGCGTTTCTGTAGTCGACTCTTACGACACCCTAAGAATGGAATAGGGTGGTGACACCATGTATTCAGAATCCGTGACGTCACAGGTAAATTGACGCCTACTAACGTATATCTCAGCCTGTAAAAGACGCACTGCTGAGTTGTGCCTACTCCAATTACTATAAAATTTGCCTGCCTAGATCGGTGTCAAGTTTTCTTTCTCTTGTGGCTAGGTTTTCTACCATGTCCTTTAGTCTGCTCAGGGTGCAATGGGGCGGTGACATTATGTATTCTAAATCCGTCACTAGACGGCAGACCGTTCAGTCGTATATTATTCATAAATAATAGAGACACGTGTGTGACGTACGGCATTCTGTGCAGCACGAGTTCGCGGAGAACCGCTACCTGACGGAGCGACGGCGACAGGCGCTGGCGGCAGAGCTGGGGCTGGCCGAGGCGCAGATCAAGATCTGGTTCCAGAACAAGCGCGCCAAGATCAAGAAGGCCTCCGGGCAGCGGAACCCACTGGCCCTGCAGCTCATGGCGCAGGGCCTCTACAACCACAGCACCGTTCCTCTCACGAAGGAGGAGGAGGAGCTGGAAATGAAAGCCAGAGAGAGGGAGCAGCAGTTAAACAGGACACCCATCTAATTAATTGTATTCTTAGGTTCTCTTAAGAGTTGATACCTTGGACATAATTATCTCGTATATTGCGCGATTTAGTTTTAGACACCATACCCGGAGGTATTAAGAGAAATGTCTCTCTAAGGAAAAGGTTTTATAATTACTGGCTGTAATGACTTACGTCTTACATAGCCAAACATACAGGTTTAATTAGTACCTAATAAATTATAACAAACGTAATGTAACATTTTTTTTTGTAATTTTTCGTATTACCTCGGAGATGGATGCTATTTTAGAAACCGCTGTATTAGGTTACCCAATTCTGAATTCATAGCGAAGGTGCATTAATACATACTCTATCTGACTAATTATAACAGCAAGATTAATATTAAGCGACTTGTTTGGAAGGAATGTAAAAAAATATTCGTTCGTTTCAGTCAAAAGTGTAGTATTTTACATAAATAATGATCTCAGGAAATTTATCATATCCTCGGTGTCAAAACTTAAGCGATATCATTTCTTAAAAAATAAACCGACGTCGGTGTCCGCGCGCCTAGATATTTTAAAACAAATTGGACACATCACTCATAATAGCAGGTGAGCAACTAAAATGCAGCGCGTAAGTTGCTTACGAAAAATATAATTAATAATTTATTGCAATAACTACTGCAATATAGGAAAAAACTGACTGAATATCCTTATGGAATATGCCTTTGGTCATTTAATCTAACCCATAAACAATAATGTTATTAATGTCATTGACAACTTCTAAACATACATTCATACGATTCAACAGGTTTTGCAACAGGCCTAGTTCAACGTTAAAATCAATCAATGAAATGTGATGTCTGTGATTCATGATTATTACAAATTACATCTTAAAATTGCAAATTGCAGCAACGCAGTAATCTCCACGGGAAAGACTAGGTGACCGGTGTCTCTAAAATTATAAAAATTCAACATCTCTGTAGCCCGTCTGGGTTCGCAATGTAATAAATCGGGCACATCATTCAAAACGCAGTGGCTTGACAAAATACGACTCATGTTAATAATTTCAATCGTTTCTTATTTAGTATAGCTTTCAATATGTTCGAATTCCACTATTCTCAAAAGAAAGATATCAATAATAGATATTTTTTTATAAAATGCCTTAAAATAATAGCCAATTTCGACTTATAAAGGCGGCAGTTGATAACTAAGCCACGGTTTAAAACTAGTCTAGAAAGGTGTAAGTCACTTTGAAATTTATCAGTTTTACTCCCTTTCAATAAATCCCAACTCTCGCGAGGGAAGTCTTTATTCGAATTTCCATGACCTACCAAGTTTGATGAAGAACCCATTTAATTCTACTTAACTATGTGAAAGGTTATCAGATCGACAAAGATACTTTGACATTCAATTTGGTTTTAACATTTAGTTTTTTTAGTTACTGGTTTTAATTATGCAGTGTGTAACAAAATCCCAATATTTACAATGAATACGATGATGAACGATTGATATACTAAAACTGCAAAAAGTGTAATAACTAGATAAATAACATGAGCCCCCAACAATATTATGTATCTAATTTAATATCTACAAACCCGTATGCATCAGATTGCATTAGCAAAAGGGCAGTTTCTTGCTAATTCTTCAAAATAGAAAAACAATTACATATAAAAGTAATCAATTCGGCAGGCCCTCATTTGAGGCTATAGGATTTTCGTTACACCCTGTCTATAAACCGAATGAATTAGATCAGCCTATGTTTTGTTATTCACGCGTTTTTATCAATATATTGTTTGAAATCACTTATAATCAAAGTCTTGCGTCATATGGCGCGTCTTATTATTCTGAGCCTCTATAAAATGAATCTCTTGCGTTTGTAAATATGTATAATCAGTTATGTGTTTAATATAAGAAAAACTAAAGAACTGCAAGTCAAGTAATGGTTAGAATATTCCGTACATTGTCATGCCTCTTGAAAATGTTAGACATAAATTGCCAACGAATTGCCAACGATGGGCTGCAATGCAATATCACCTTTATGTCTAGTACAGTATGAACCTTGTACGCTGTTAATGTTTTTGAATACTTAGTTCAAATGTCACTGGTATATAAACACTAGATATTTAAATCCCTGTTACATAATATCAAAGTTTACCATGGCGTGTCACTAACTAGTTTATTTAATTAATTGTGCATTTTAATTAAACCCATTGTTTGAAGCATCGTTAATAAAAAACATCACACAATGTTATGTAAAAATATTAGTAGAATTGTGTCCCACTCGATCGATTAACGTAAATTTTGTAAATAATTATGTTTACAATAGTTACTTGAGTAAGTTTTAATTAACAAATTAATGTGTAAGTTATTTATTGTGCAATGTAGCAGTATTAGTCTATTTTGTGTTTTGGCAACATTTTGGAAATTTAAAGGTTCTACACACTGGCTAGCAAAAATGTGTCATTTGTGAAACCATGAATTAAACCTTAAGTCTGTATAATAAGGTGTTAATTCTTGATTGTCTTAAACGACTGAGCTAGTCGGTTAGTGTGGTATGTGCTTGTATGGAGACCTGTACAAAATTTTTGACGAACATAAAAATAGTTGCACGAACTGGAAAGTTAAGCATTGTGAATATTGTCTGCATTCGAAGCGTTGCCAACGCACAAATCTGTGGAAGGTAGTGATTTATAGAAGAAACTTATTAAAGGAAGTTAATGGAAGTGTTATTTTATTTGTTTCTCTTATAATATAGTCGGGAAGGATCGTATGACCGGTTATGAAATCGTAAAACATAGAAAAAGTTCAACTAACTTATGTAAGTATGTATATATTTTTTTATTTAATCTGATATTTAAAAAACCCATTTTTAATTATGAATCGTTCCTGATAAAGCTCATACAGATTTCAACAATATAAATTAAACATTTATTTTATTAACGTAAGTCAGCAGATTATCGTGATGCATTTCGTTAACCCGCGAATGCAAACAACACACATTCCATGCTTCAAAGGACTTCCAATTAGAGATTACAGGGGTGATGTTAAAAAATGCAATAAAAGAACTTCAAAATTAAAGTCCTAACACGAGAATCGAACCAGGATTCCTGATTCGCGACGCCGCAAGTATTTCAATATCAACCCTCCGTTCCTTGGCTGTCAGTCCATTCGTAAAGGCTGACTAAATTAAAAGGGTGAATTTAAGAAATAAGGGGTTCAAAATGTTGTTTTCTAATGCAAAACGACTGCGTATAAATAAACCAACGGACCTGAACATTTAAAACTTGTTTTTATTACTTGCAGGCATACGTCATGCATGTTCTACATAATATGAAAAAACTCTATTCCATTCTCACCTATAAAGATTGTTTACTATTCAGCCCATACAGTACCCATTGCTGAGTCAGGCCTCCTCCAATGAAATGGAGGGTAATTGCCTACTGTGCCACGTTGGCCAGACTGCAGTTTGCACTCCTCCAGGTATACATGGAGGGTTTCGTATCAATTTTCCTTCTCTTGGGGCTAGGTTAACGGCCTTGTCATTTCCATTTGTCGGCTCTTACGACACCCTCAGGGTGGAATGGGATGTTCACACTATGTGTTCTAAATGGGTTCCCACACGAATTGTATAATTGTGATTTAGCCTAAAAATTTTCAAAACTGCTTACATAAGCCAATACAGAATATAATCTCTTTAGCACTCAGTGTAAATAAAACAAAATTGCAGCGTAGTAATCTATAAGTATTCCTGTAATCTTCTATGTATGTATTAATAAGTAAAATGTACGATTTTTATTTCTTAATACATACTTAGGTTGTTAACGGTTCTTTCTGATAAAATACACTTTTTATACTTATGAAAGGTATTTTATCGTAGACTGTGGCAGTTAAAAGTACTGCTGTAAGTTGTGATCGGAAAAGAGTTTCGCACTTACGCATATTAATCGAAACACCCGAATCGATATCATCTGGAAATTACAAGGTGTAACAGAGAGGTGATGCCTCCCTCGACGCCGACAATCGATTGGGAGCAATAAAAAAACACATCGAGTGAAAAGAACAGTTAATTCGAAAACGGCTGGGCGCTCAGGGCCTGCGTTCTTTTGAATAACAATTGGCTTACATGGCTACAAGCCAATCCTAACGGGCTAGAGAGAAATTCTATTTGGAGTCATCTTCGCATCCATTTTCACACATAGGTATTGTGTGTTTTATGCAGCTGTCAGACTTCATATCGTTGACTTTCCTTGTCCTCTCATTCATTATCCTTTGTGCATGTGTGTTTATAAAATGTACTTATTTTTTCTTTTTATTTCCCCAGTCTGCTATCATAATAGTAACCCATTAGATGACTCTTATTAAGTATCATCATTTCAGCTAAAAGATGTCCCCTGCTGTACATAGGCTTCCCCCAAGGATCCACACAAAGACCGATCCTGGGTCGCCCGCATCCATTGCTACATAAATATTTGCACCACTGACAAGCAATAACATTGGAAATATATTGTCGCAATCTTATTAGAGATTTAAACACCGCCATGTAACCGCCACTCAAATTGAAAACGGCCCCTTGAAAATTCTTTTTGGAAAGTGGCAATTGTAACGTTGACAGTTTAACGCCAGGGAGCGCTGATTATACTTATTACCGTCTGCGGGGTAGGCAGAGATCCACTGACATCTGCAGATAAATGCATGCGGACGGGCTACATATTTTACTAGGGAAATTCCTTAGTCCAACCTTCCTCTCGCTTCTATTATAGGCTACTAGCGACCCGCCTCGGCTTCGCACGGGTGCAATTATGAAACTCTGAATTTAACAGTGTTTCTCGACAATATTACGCATCTATTTTACATATAAACCTTCCTCTAAAACCGCTCTAGCTATTAAAATAAAACCGCTTCAGAATCCGTTGCGTAGTTTTAAAGATTTAAGCATACATAGGGACGGACAGACGACAGGGACTTTGTTTTATACTATGTAGTGATAGTGATATTGCTTCAGTTACCGCTAAATATGAAATACTCCTCCAATTGCATGGAGAGAAAGTTTATAGTGTTTGGTATATAGTAGTCTCGAATACACTTCATCCCTGTGGGATCTTTTGTCCCCCTGCCTTGCAGCTCATCTACTCACGATTCTTATCATCAAGAATATCCTTAATCAGTTTATTGATGGATTGAGACCGTAGGACCCTGTAACTGTCTGGTCGTGGATTTAAAGAATGTTCTTTCGCTTTACCGGTAATGCATTGCATGGGCATAGTATTATGTCCATTAGGTACTCTGCAAGTGTTATTGTTTGAGAGGCCCATCGTGTGTCGGTGTTCTCCCGTGCCGTAGTGACCAGAGAATGCACCTATCAGTCTCCTTATTTGATAATTGCAGAGATAAATACGATTCTGTAATAATGAACCATCTAATTTAGAACCCTGCCACATTAATATTCGTGTACTATGTCCAGACTGTTTACGCCATTAGGCCGGCTGGATAACCTTCATAACATGCAGCTATGAAATTTAAAACAGTTGGACCTGCTTCTTCAGGACACCTTCAAATGTAAGTTTGGCAGTGTTTGAAACGAATAGGAAAGCGAGAATAAATCCTAAATCAAGACGCAATCTTTAGATGAGTTACATGTAAACTGGGTCGATGGTCTTGGGGTTGGATGTGGCGCCTTTGGATCAACGGGTCCGGGATTCGAATACGGGTTCGGGCAAGTATCTTTGTCTTAACCAGAGGCACTTGCTCTGAGCCTGGGTGTCATTTGTGTTCGTGAGTTACACATTTTGTAACCATACTGAGAAACCATACCGAGATGTGCCAGCCGTAGTCGTTTGCCCTTTTCAGTAACAAACGAACAATGATGGTGTTACTATAGCGAACTTCCCTCCCGCGACTTGAAGGAGGCCCATTTGAGCTGGGAATCAAAGGGCGTCGACACCACCTCTGCCTATTCTCACTATACTCACTGGTTAGATGGGTCTTAGAATTAGCAGACTGAAGTGGCAGTGGGCTGGTCATATCTGTAGAAGAACCGACAACCACTGGGGTAGACGAGTTCTTGAGTGGAGACCGCGAATCGGCAAGCGTAGTGTGGGACGGCCCTCTGCTAGATGGAGCGACGATCTGCGAAAGGTTGCGGGCAGCAGCTGGATGCGTCAAGCTGAAGACAGGGCGCTATGGCGCTCTTTAGGGGAGGCCTATGTCCAGCAGTGGACTAATTTGGGCTGATGATGATGATGATGATGAGATGGGTCTACCTATCCCTATTCGATTAGCTTATAAAACCATGGTAGATGTCCATCTCGCATCAGCGAGCTCCTTTCAAGTATGACGGGGCATAGTGTTGCCAATCCATTATATTCTGCGGCGTCTTAGAAAGCCAAATAAAATACTTAAAATCTAAACCTATTTATATTAAGTCGCTAATAAAGGAGTGTGTATTTACATTGAATAAGCACTGGCATAATATAAATAGCGAATTTAAAAACTATTTGTCTATGAAATCAAGATAATGTATTGCTTGTCTACTAAAAAATCAGGTGTTAAATTAATCGGCCCGAGGCGAATGACCTTTTGACGTGAGCATAAAAATTATGGACCACCCACGTAGAAGGCACTGCATTCGTCGCTACACGACAGCGATACGGAAAAACATGTGACTTTAGGGATACGCGTTACTGGATTTCATACCGTACAAGAAAAGGGCATAAGGTTAAATTTGGCTTGCGGCTATATGTATTTTGCACTGTTATTGCATAACGTTTGGTATAAAGCATGTGAACGGAATGAAAGATGTCGCGTTCTCGCTTTATCGTAAAGAGTAGTGCAAAAGTTGTCGTACGAGTGAAAGGGTCAGGATCATTTTTTGTGTTCGATTGCGAATCATAAAATGGTGAAAATAAATGTAGTAAATGGCTACTCATAGTTTGACTTGAAGTATTGCTGGTGCTTGGTGGACAATCCACCTTTTGCCAGGTCTCTTGTTCAGAAAAATAACTCTAGTATTAAATATATTTCAGTATTGCTCATTATATTGTTCCTTTTTACGTGGGGAAAGCCTTATAAAGATTGCCAGCCCGAGGGAATGGGGAGCCGGGGTAGGTAAGCTTCTCCTGGTGCACCCACTAAAACCTGTCATGTTTTAGTCGGCGCTTGCCATCTGCCATGCGGGAAAACTGCGTAACCTGTCTATTTAGCCGTGGCTTCGAGAGGGGAGTGTGGCCCTACCCTCAGATGGTTAAGGGCAATTGCTGCCACATGCGCTGTGCTTGTGAATAGGTGCCGTTGCTGGGGGTAGGGTTTAAAATCTATAGAGAATCTTTCAAAAGGAGGCTATCAAAAGGTGCTTCTTCCTGAATGTCTTCTGTAGAGCGGCATTACAACCAACGGTTTTAAATGGTAAATTTCGCATATTCATTCAATTAGCTTATGTTTTTCAATTGTCTAAAGATTTTGATTTGGACTGTTTTGCTACCAGATAATTGACTTCCATCTTTGCGCCAGCTTCGATTATCCAAGTGATAATTTAATTCCATAAACACTAACTTAAGTAATATGTACCTACTTACATAAACACTAACTTCACTACATAGTATAAAACAAAGTCGCATTTTTCTGTCCGTCCCTATGTATGCATAAATCTTTAAAACTACGCAACGGATTTTGAAGCGGTTTTTTTTAATAGATAGAGTAATTCAAGAGGAAGGTTTATAGGTATAATATAACTGCAACCGTGCGAAGCCGGGGCGGGTCTCTAGTAAGTAATAAAACAAGACTAAAAATACCAATTAACCTAAAACTTAAATACTAAAATACGAGTATATTATTTAAAGGAGTCCCTTTTGGGCAAGGTTCCGAAGATACTGGCCGGTTTCCCCTTTGAATCGCTAGACTGATTCTTTGTCGGAGGTAGCTACCAGCTCTTCGGTCTCCTGTGATGTCGACTAACCTTTTTGCTATTTCATTAAAAAGGCTTATAGCGCTAGGACCCCACGGACCAAGGGTCTCGACCCCTGTATTTGTATGCTTTAGCTTTTTCAGCCGCTTCACAAGCCGCACCACTGTTGTTGGTTCCATGTAGATGGGAAGGGTGATCATTGTATGATGATGATACGTGGATGTGGATCTGAAATTGAGACATTTCTCGTGAAATCTTAACGTCATAGTCTATCTAGGTAACTCTTTCTCCACAACCATACAACCTAGCCTCAAGATAAGAACTACATGAAATACACAATAGGTACATGAAACGCTGTGACCCCGGTCTAGCGTATTGTAGGTCCTGTTTAATTTATTTAGCTACAATTGTATATAGATAATTAACATAGAAATGATATATAAAAAATAACTGCGTCAACTGAATCGTGTAAATAATGTGAAAACCATACAAAATAAACTTAAAGAAAATTGTCTTTGGCTCAGTGAGCCGACTCACCTCAAACACCTGTTCACAATTATAACGCAGCCATTGTTCTCCTCAACCATATTAAAGGGAAGTGACTGACCCGTCACATGTCGCTACCGCTGTTCTAAGTTTTTCAGTTTGTATGACAACTCACAAAACCAAAGCCCGAATACCAGTAAATAAACAAACAATAAAAATCAACAATTCACTTCCAGCAAGACTGCAGTTTCAAACCCAAAAAAAAAGAGACGGTTGTCTATACAATTATGTGCACCCGATTTAAAAGTCAAGTTAATTATGGAACTCAAACAAAAATATGCGGAGCTTTTGCCAATTATTTCTAAGAATCTTTATCATTTAGATATCATTTCATAATAGCTACTTACCTACTTAGCTTGCAGATTTTTTTATTTGTTTATGGGCGTCTCTTTATTGCTACTTCGAAGTTTGTTATAATTGGAAGCGTATACAGACAGTGCCCACTTGACATCAGAGGGTTAAGCGTCATTAAACAATTCTCTGAAAAGTGTTCAGAGCATACTTGGTACATAGGAACCTAATAAAAAAAATCATTGATCGATCTACAATTTATTTATTCCCCTGTCACTTAATCGTTAGTACCTAAGTACAAGTATAAGTACATCACCTTAGTATTGTAACAATCCGACCGGCGCGTTGCCGTTATAAAGTTTGCGCTTATGAACTGTCGATAAATTGCGTGCTCCGTAGCGTCAGCGCAACTTACAATCGGTTCTAAAAATGTTCGAAACCTAGTATAAGTATTTAACTATTATTATAGTAAGCTTATCGTGGCTTCCTTGACTAGTAAAATATTAATAGAGATAAGAGTTTCCCATTAAACTACTAATGAGCAACATGACCATTTAATATCATTTTGCTTAGTTGCACATAATAAATATTATTATTTTAATTACGTACGCATTCGGGTAGTAACAATGAAAGAAGTAATTTTTGAAAATAGAATGTGCGAGGCGCCAGCCAATCAACTGCTAGGGTTGTCAATAATTTTACCCTAAACTTAATTTGAAACTTAACACCGCTTTTAAGAACGGTAGGTACTTTATATCGAAATCTATATTCTAATATTATTTTATCTACGTAAATGAACACAATAAGTAATTTTATCTACACCAAGTGAAACACCGCATCAACGAAGTTCCTATTCAGAAATACCTACTAGTGATGATACTACTTTTATTCGATACTAGCGACCCGCCCCGGCTTCGCACGGGTGCAATTATGCATGTATCATACATATAAACCTTCCTCTTGAATCACTCTATCTATAAAAGAAAACCGCTTCAACATTCGTTGCGTAGTTTTAAAGATTTAAGCATACATAGGGACGGACAGACGACAGCGACTTTGTTTTATACTATGTAGCGATTAGTCTCTTTCTTATTGGCGGTCAGTTTTCTTGTACATTTAAAAGTTATACTCACTTATAAAATCGTAAATAACAACGCTACAATTAAAGACAACAAATATACGATAAAGCTTTTAATACCTTCCTTATTTAAGTTTTTGAAAACATCGTAGTATATTTGTTAGATACACAATATTTATTTAGGTCCGTTAAATACGTCACGAGATGTTTTTATTAGGAATGTGTAACGGATTCGAAAGAGATTATTTTATGACGTACAATTACGCATTTCAATAACTGGAAAGAGTTAAGATATCAATAACTTGAGTGTACCAACCCTACTATCTGACCAATAGCTGGTCGGCGCGCGCGCCGATCTATCACCGACGCGCGGACAAATAAAAATAAACTCACCCCGAGTTGGGTGGCCCCAACTTTATATATCAATTTACAAATTTCACTTTTAATCAATTTAATGGACAGTGCGCTTTAGCTGTCTTACACTCAACCGATGCGAAACCTGAATATCCTTTGCTTAATTCAGATTGAACAAAACAAGTCACATAATATTCTCATCAAATATAATGGTGATGGATTTAGAATACGCAATCACTAGCTCATACCATCCTGAGGGTGTCGTAAGAGGCGACTAAAGGAGTGCAAGAGGCAGATCACCTAGCCGCAATAGACGGAAAACTTGATACTTACAAACCCTGTGCCAATTCGTCTTGCCAGCGTGGCACAGGAGGCAATTTCTCTCCATAAATTTTTAGGAGGCCTGACTCAGTAGTGGGTCATTTATGCTCATATACGACGAAGGGCGATTCAGAACACGTAACGTCACCAACCTTGTTGTCATTCGCGACAAGTGACAACCTACGGAACCAAATAGACAGGCGACTCAAGCAGTGACAGGAGAATAACAGAGACTGTGCCACGGCAACCACTTTAGGATTATTTCTGCCTATACAAGTAGCCAGTCTCTCCTGGGAGTTATGGAGTGAGATAACACTGGCCACTGTAACCTCATGGATATCCTGCCTGAGAGGGGCCGGGTATATGGGACTCCAGGGCGCGGAAAGTTGGACATTAGCGCCCCAACCTACCCACTAATGCCAACGTCTGTCATTAGACAGAAGATATCTAGAACTACCTCAACTGTTATTACTAGAACATGGATGCATGTTACTGGCTTGATGGTATCCGACTTAACAATATGTTTTTGCTGATTTGATAATGAGTATTTTTTATGAACTACACTACACATCTTTGAACTTGTTGGAGGCCCGACTCAGATGTGAAATGATGATGATGTAGATGATGAGATCTATAAAATAATCTGTAGCGACTATCATGCTACATACTTTACACAATTTACCGAAACATCTGAACTGACAACATCAAGAATTATCCCTACATATGCGGCAATTACCAAAAAGTCCTACATCGCGATAGCAAAGTTTACAAAGCAATTCGCACGGATAAGAAATCCTCGACTACCTACAGTTATCGGGGGATAAAATGAACTCCTTCATTATAAAAATTATAAGCGTGGGAAATTTCCTACCACTACCCGCGCAATTTACCCGTAGATTCAAAGGCGGCACATCCAACCTCCAGGCAGTCGACGACTTCTTAATCGTTTACTACTCGGCCCATACATGACCACTGCTGAGTCGGGCCTCCTCCAAATACATTAAGGGTAATTAGCCTCCTCTGCCACGCTGGCCAGACGGGTGGCAACACGGATCCGTATCAAGATTTTCTTCTCTTGCAACAAGGTTTTGGCCTTATCATTTTCTTCTGTCAGCGACACCCTCAGGATAGAGTGGGGTGGGGTCAGCATGTAGGTATTCTTAATCCGTTGCCAAGTGGATATGTTTGTTTCTATCTTAGCAATAATTATAAGTTGTACCTACATTTAAAATGCTATCGCATTTGAACAAATTGACAGAAACGCGCCCGATGCAGTAAAAAATCTCATGTTCTAAACTTTTTGTTAGTTTATAGACAAGCCTTGTTCATATATTGTGCTGATTTTCTTGATTGCTATTGAATACAAGATTTGACCTGTTCGATTCACGTGTTATGTTCAACTTCTAAATAATATTATACCCTTGTTCCATAGTCAGCTATAAAATGCGTATTGCTTTCCGCAGCCTTTCGCAAATCGCCGTTCTATCTGGCCGGCATAACACTGAAAAAGTATTGTATTATAAAACCTACACAAATAAAAGTAACTACTTACATATATTCTATACATTTGCTTTTTGGCAAAAATCAATGTCACAACAATAATAATACATTATGAGAAACTTACCAAGTACCTACATATCTCGAATTGGCTTACGAGGCATGTTGATTCAACAATCATTGTGGCGATAGTCGTTTCAGCAAACGGTCATATCGCGAGCCGAAGCCAGGGCGCTGCGGCGCCCTTTAGTTAGGGGAGGCCTATGTCCAGCAGTGAACTAATGTGGGCTGATGATGATGATAGTAGAGAGAGAGTGCAGAATGCTAATATATTTATTAAATTATGGCTAAAAATATATTAAATCAATACAAATAACATTACACACACTATTGCGTGTGTGCGTCATGTATTTGACGCACACACGCGTATCACTATTTTGTTACTTGTTCTTTAACAACAGCACATGCTTTTCTAGGGTCAAATTGAAAATCTTACTAATATTATAAACGTGAAAGTTTGTAAGTATGGATGGATGGATGGATGGATGTTTGTTACTCTTTCACGTAAAAACTACTGAATGGATTTTAATGAAACTTTACAATAATATAGCTCATACATCAGAATAACACATAGGCTACAAGTTATAAAGATATTGTGTGAATTACAACTATATAAACAAGTCGAATTCAAAATTTCTAATTGTCAAATTTTCGACCATATTAAACTATAGACAACATAACGCTGTCAGTTGCGTTTAAAGTAGGTTTTATACGGACGGGATTAAAATCTCTGGTACCTATCCTATGTCCAACTTACTTTTTGTTTTAAATATATATAATGCGGAACAAAGTTCGCCGGGTCAGCTAGTAGAACTATATTTTTGGAATGCTTGAATTTCGACCGCTGGGCGACCACTAGTAATAATAATGACGTAAGAAATCATTAATAAATACTAAGTCTGCCTGTAAGCCTGCAGGGTAGTTTGGTTGGACTATTAGATGACATATAAGTAATGTGGCAACAACTAATCCTCAATTTACATCACAGCTACCTCTGGATCGAAGACCTCGAAATGTGGTTTATCGATTTCATCTCGAATCAGATCAATTAGATCGATAGCTCCGCTTTGACAACCCGCTCGTCTGACAGTTGTGACAGGCGTCATGACAAGGGAGCGTGAGCGTGTAAGCAATTAGAGTACATAGTCAGATTTTCTGTTTGAATTCATGCCATTACAACTTTATCATTTCACATTCATCTGTCTGTTTAACACTAAATCGTTAATGACGAGGAATTTTTCTGGTATAAACCTTTTAATACCAATTCTTGAGATTGCGTTATTTCCAGTATCATCAATAACGTAGACCATTACCAATATTGAGCGAGGCCTCTTCCATTTTAATGGAGGGATATTGCCTGTATTAGTTTGGAGGCATCTACTGAGACGCGCTAGCCGACTTCAAAAAGGAGGTTCTCAATTCTTCTGTATGTTTTTACCATATAACTCCATCACTGCATTGCCAATGAATTGCTTATTTAATAAAATCAGTTCAGAGGTCAGTTCGTTCAGAAAGACGGTTCAGAAGTTTCCTATAAAACTTAAAATAAGCGAACAAAACTTTATGACGAAAAGCAAATTTGGATATTATTGGATGACTTTATATGTACCAGTAACTGTAATAAAAAAACCGAATAGAAAAAAAACCAGCTCCAACTTAAATTGGCACCAACGTTAATAAGGATAGATATAGGAATAGGCCCTGACTGTTTGGTTTGTATTGGTTATTTTCGCTTTTATTATTTTTGATTATTAACCTATCTATTGTCTTAAACTACCTTCAGGATATCCTGATCCTGAAGATAGTACCTATACTGCAAGGTAATTACAAATTATTACGTAGATGTTTTTAAAATTATTTTCTTTCGACGATTTTTCGCGCACGTTGAATGATAAAAGACGCCCCGATCAAAAGGGTGTTGTGAAACTAATCGCGTTAGACAGAGAGAGAATGATGACATAAAATGCTGCTTATTTCACAGACTTTACCTATTTGAATGATAGAAAGTGCATATTCCTTGGAACATGATTTACAAATATTTATAAAATACTAGCTGAACCCACCGCGCGTTGCTACACCACAAAATAAAATAAATTTGAAGGAAAGGATTAACAAATTTTTTTTTTGCTTTGCTGAAACAACACTTTGCTGAATATCGTCACAATTATCAAATACATAGTTTATGATTGTATTAATTTAGGACGTAGAGTCTGCCTGTGTATTCTTTTTTATCTATTTTATTACCTTTATGCAAATTTCGACTTATTTTTTAAATATGCTATTTATATATAGTAAATTTATTACTGAATATATTATTAAAATCAGAAGTAGGTACATATATCTGTCTCTCACGCTTCCATGCCTAAGCCTCTCAACCAATTTATAATGTAGAGATAATGGGAATAAGACGCTACGACCATTACTTACTTGCTATTTACGCAGTTAAAAAGGAAAACTTAAATTAAAAGTCAACATGACCACGGGTCAAAACCCACCCGAGCAAAGCCGAAGACATTAGTCAGCTAATTTACTAATTATTACCATTCCAGGATCAGCTTAAAGCAAAACCGGCTTCATCCATTCTCTCACATATACACCTATCTATGAAGAACTATCCAAAGATTGCGCAAATTAAGTGCAATCCAAACAATTTAACTCATAGTCTTTGACAGTCAAACTTAACCATTGCGAAGGACAGATATATATCGGTTGTGCAAGTGTGAAAGGGACGGCGCGACCGGCTGGACCACCCAAGTCGAAGCATGGCATCTACGAAGCTATTTAAGTTAGAATGAATAATCTTGATAATTTAGTTTTTATTGGGTGGTGATTAGCGATTATGATTAAACAATCGGCTAGCCTGATGGAAAAGGATTATGATGTTTGTTAATTTAATACTGGTTTATTTTTAGTTATTTGGCCATTTTGATGATGCTTAATAGAATCGGCTTTTGTAGTATTATTGGACTTACACACGGTGTAATAAAAATCCTAGTGGCGCGGTGGCTCTGTGGCTCCGGAGTGAGGGCCTAGAGTTCGCCAAAAGAAGTAGTTTAATGTTTAAGTGATTTCCTTTCGTGAACTATGCGGGCGTAATGGACGATTTTCTGAAGCAAAATTGTATTACAAAACTGGAGCTCCTTCCAGTGAAAACTTACCAACTAGCAATCATTATTAGTATCATAAGCTACTCAACCTATATATGACCCACTGATGAGTCGGTAACTGGAGGATAATTCACCTACGCGGGCCATACGGGTTCGCTCAGGGTTTCGTATAAAGTTTTCCTGTTTTTCGGCTAGTTTCTCGGTCTTGTCATTTTCTGCTGTCGGCTCTTACGACACCCTTAGAGTGGAATGGGGTGGTGACACTATGTATTCTAAATCTAGTATTGGTACCTTAAACGCTTAGTTATTTGAGTTCCATTATATTTCTCCAGTTGTCTGTGATTATTTATCAAGGCAACACAATTTTAAGACAAAAAAATTAAGGAAAAGGGTACTTATTATTCCGATTATTTTAAACATAACATCAGTATCAAAATCAGGATTATGGATGCTTTCGTTATGGCTATAGGTTTTATGTCATATCCTGTACATGATGTGTTTATTGCCAATACAGAAATAAAATAATAGGTTAGGCATACCGCCTTTGGATTGACGGTTCCCCGGTTTGATTCCGGGGCCGGGCAAGTGTCTATGTATATGCCTAACATACTTATTGCGGGCCTGGGTGTAATTTGTGGTCGGGAATGAAGTGTTTGTATGTTTAAGTGGGAAATAATCAACAAAATTCGATTTATCCATCCTCCAGATTATTATTTATCTACATACAACAAAAAAGATTTGCTACAAATAAAATTGTGGTAGTAGTTATTATATTATTTGTAGCAAGTAAGTATATCTTATAAAAAACTGGATGCTCGTTCATTGATTACTGTGTTATTGTGAGGCCAAAAATAAACCATTGGCCATTAAAAATATACTAATTTGTAAATATCAAAATCGTTGGTCGCTCTATATTCTCTTGTAATAGTCTGAGAGGTTTGCGCCAATACATTTTTTGATCTCGACCAATGATTGTACTTGCTTCTCTATATTCAAACGATTTAGAATGGAAACATAAGCAATAAGATTCGTCCCCAGCCCGCCGGAAATATTATCTCTTAGATTTAAAAACAAAATGCACATGTCGGTGTTTAGGCAACATATTCTTAAATACTAATAAAAAAGTAAGATGCGATAGGTATAAGGTAAATTTTATCCCGCGCAATATCATAAATTTTAGATCTATTTGGCGGTGATCAGTGGTTAAAGGCGTAACCACCGCGATGGGTTGTTGACGAACTTTCCCCCACCGGGTTGTTTCTCTAGGTATATTAACCAAAATATGAAGCAACGACTTTTAATTAAATATAATTACATCCATCCAACAACGTTGATAAAATGAGGTATGGGAATCCAAATCTAGCAAAAGAAGTAGAACACCAAACAAAACGTTGTAGCCATACGATTGAGCCATACGACATTTGAGAGGCCTAGCACTGAGCCTCAATAATAGCCCATGACAAGCCTGCGTTTATTTGACTTTGACCTCTATTAAATAATGTAATTAATATGATACTTAAGACCATGTGGCGACGAATTTAGAATACTCGGTGTTACAACCCCATCCTAAGGGTGTTGTAAGGGCCAACAAAAGAAAATGGCAAGTCTAAAATCCGGAGAAGGAGAACTTGATACATAATTCCCGTCCTCAATGGGCTGGCTGGGTTATGAGGGACTCTGAGGATCGCAGAGATGGTAAACCGATGGCGATCCTCGACTGTCCAAACCAGGGTCACGGGACACACTACTGGCCTCTAAGGCGAGGGTAAAAGGGAACGTTAATTTACACGCCACGAAAGCGTGCGCGTTGCTGCATTCATCCCGTATGTTTCCAAAACCCCAATGTTAGTTTAGCGCCTTTTTAACTGGGCACTTTTAATCGCTCTCATAATCGTATTGATAATGTTTGAGTGATGTGGCTGGGCCCGTAAGTGGTAGCCGATTTAGGGTTGACACCTAAGAATCTGGCCATTAATTGCGAAAAAATACGGGCACAATGATCCTTAATTTCAACAATTCCGTGTTGTGACAGATTTAGAATACACAAACTCACCAACCAATAACAACATGAGGCTGTCATAAGAGTTTCGACTCTTACGACACCCAAAGGAACCCAAAAAGCTGATGACCTAGCCGAGAAAGAAGGATATTTTGTTACAAACCCTGTGCCAACCCATCTTGCCAGCGTGATACAGTAGGCTAATTTCCCTCCATGAGTTTGGAGGAGACCTGACTATCACCTGACCATCATTTACGGGTTGAAACGTCGACGACCTTTATTAATGCTACTATCGATCCTTTCGTAATGGAATTTTCTACAACCTGTACAAGAGGTGACTATTTTAAATTGTTATTTATTTTCCATTGCCGCAAATCGTTGATCTGATCTCTTAACTTAACAAGAAATGGGGTCATCGGTAGACCAGCGCCAAGACCCATGGTGTTGAACTCATTCTGTCACACACGTTTCAGATATTTTTTTTTATAAAAAACCAAACTCCTGTACTCGGTATCAACTGTATCGCGGTTTACAAACATGAAATTCACGAACACAAATGACACCCAAATTCAAAGGAAGTGCCTCTGGCTTTCACAAAGACACTTGCCCGGTCCCGGAATCGAACCCAGGACCCTATGACCCAAAGGCGGGGCGGGGCATCCAACCTCTAGAGGTTGGTCTAGACCAACAAGGCAATCTACAATGTTTAAGTCCATCATGCTTGAAACAAATATTATTTCTTTCATTCTTTCGACAATGATAGATAGAAGTCGGCTATTTGGGCAGCCCTCGCCCAGGAACCGTCACACCAGTTGTTTGGTATCGCATCCGTTCAACACTCAAAACGTTCACTTTTCCAATTTCCACACTCGGGGGAACTGTTTGTAAATATACTTTCTTGTGGCTAATTCGAGAAATGAATAGGGGTTTATAAAGTGGTCGTGTAGCTACTTTTGGTCGCTCTTCAACTGTAAAAAGATTCCAATTAAAGTCTATAAACAGTATATTACAATCCTTGATTGATTACGTTTTAGATCCGGGAAATATTAGACTGGCATGAGTTAGAGGTTTGGTTTTTTTTGAGGTTCGTTTATTTTTAGAGGTTTCATTTTACAGGTATTAAGTATATTCGCACGATGATTTTGGCTGTGATTAATCGATTTAGGAAATATACACTATAAATAAAAAATAAAAAATACTATAATTACAGAAACTCTGTATGCAAATAAGCAACTACAGAGTTTCTCGCCTGCCCTTCTTTGTAGATAAATAGAGTTTGGTTTTGATAGATTGTGGTCCGTGTGGTGGCGGATTACGTTGGAGTACATACTTTAACCACCGCATTCTTTCCTGAGGGTGTCGCAAAACCTGACAGAAGAAATCGACAAGTTCGTGAATCTAGCTGCAAGACAAGGAATACTTGATACGAAACCCTGTGCCAACAGCCGGGTTGTCAGCGTGGCACAGTAGGCAGTAGGTCCAACTCAACAGTGGGTCACTATGGGCTGAATAGTAGTTAGTAATAGTATATTAGTGGTCATCATCATCATCATTTCAGCCAAAAGACGTCCACTGCTGGACATAGGCCTCCCCCAACGATTTCCACTTATTATTATATTGATAAGTAGTACTGTCCTATATTTAAAGGGGTTTTAATACATCTTGTAAAACATATATTTGACATATTTAATTTTAATTTATTTATTGAAAATTATAATTATCTGCCACATCCACAGGCTTTCTAAAAGAAAACACTGTGTCTAAAAACTCCCTATAAAAAAGTCAGTATAGTATACTACAGTAGTAAATAATACAGTAAAAAAAGCAGACACAAATACACACGTCAATCTTATTAAACATCTATTTCCCACGCCTTGGTCCCAATGATTGTATAAATAAATACATAATATTTCCATATCGAAATCCTATAAAGTACGTATTTTTTCACCTCAATAAAAACGTGTAGTTTCTAAAAAAGTATACGGGACAATTCTGATAACACACGTTGAGAAAGAACATCTACACCATATCTGAAGTTGATTGAATACTGATATTGGATTATTGTGTAGTGGGTTTTGCCCGTGACTACACATTTGGAAATATTGCTCATCGTGGTATTAATTTTCATCCTATTTTAATTATTTTTTTCGGTTCGTCATTCTCCAACGCCAAAACTAACTTTATAGATATGTAAGTAATATTTTCCTGTCATAAAGAAACTATGTTTTCTCCAAATCGACGTAGCTCATAAATGACCCACTGCTGAGTCGGGCCTCTTCCCGTTTCATGGAGGATAATTAGCGTACAGGGAAAGACGGCCGATGGGGCAGAAAAGCCTTCGAGAGTCGACCGCGTACCGGAACATACACTACTGTGGGGCCTCCAACACGACCTGGTTAAGGTTGGAAATTGGAATTTCTTTAACCAGTAGTGGACGTCTTTTGGCTGAAATGATGATGATTCTGGAAGAAAAAATACTCGGCACAACTCAAAAATTTTAATTTTACTTACAATTAAATTGCAAACTTACAATTGAATTGAATTTTACAATTGAATTTTAGCAATTGAACTTACCATCTTCAAAGTC
This sequence comes from Clostera curtula, assembly GCA_905475355.2. NCBI lineage: Eukaryota > Metazoa > Arthropoda > Insecta > Lepidoptera > Notodontidae > Clostera > Clostera curtula. The sequence continues at coordinate 26,068,854 of FR997794.1, read as the reverse complement.
GCAATGAAAATACCTTCACAAGCCAAACAATATGAATCTATCTAATCTATTCTGTTCTTCGTTCATCCACCCCTGAGTATGCCACAAACATCCAGGCTAACAGTCACATCCAGACGATACAGACTCGTTACATTCGTAGCTTGGGGCTAAAAATAAGCTGTTAACTCAAAACAAAGTTAAAAACATTCGCATAATTTTCTTCCAATTGGATTCTTATAGGAGAATTTCCCTAGCCCAGGAGGTTTTCTAAGAAAAGTGGTTTCCAAGTGGAGCACGTTTCAGTGCGTTGCGCGGACCACACACGACGCGCCCGCCCCATGCGCCCGCGCATCGCTAGACTAATAAGGACCTACTTACTAACTAGTTACTATCTTGAGCACTTGTGAAAATTTAATAAAAATATTTTAACATTTAATTGAGTGGCATCTAACTTTAGTTCCTAGTTAAACCTTTAATTTGAGCATATTTTCGTTTATTCGATCTAGGAATATTAAAAATATTAACTATAAACTAGTTGAGTTTTATGTTCCTAATTGCAGGAACTTTGATAGAGATAATTTGTCGACCATACGAACATAAGTGCATTTTTTTAAATGCTTTCGTTGTTTAATTTATCTTATTCTGAATGAGATTTAAATACAAAAGTTATACACAGTTAAAGCTTATATGTATTTCATATACATTCATGAGGTCAATGAGCAATGCAATACTTGTGATAATTGGTCTTTTTAGCACAATTAAAAAATCAGATATTTAAAACTTGTAAACCTCTGTTGCTGGCCGCCTAGGCGCGTGGCCTACTAAACCGCCACAAAATTTCAACCGCCTGTGCGTACTTACATAAGCGTTTGCATATTAAATTAGAAAAGCGGCAGGCCGCGCGGCTAGCCGACTAGGTGGTTCAACCGCTAGTGCGTACAGGCGCTTATAGTCAACTTACTGTGCTTGAAATTACTCAAACACTGTCCTTCTAAACGTTTTAGAAATTGGTCATGTCCACAGCATCTCAACGCCTCAATAGCACTGTAATCGACCAGAAGCAATAAACGGCCGGTATTAATAACAATAATAAAGTCGGTACAGCGACACAGTCTAATCGACCTGGCGGTGACTCTTCGAGTACCGTGATTGATATCTTAGAACGACGGAAATGAACTTGAGAACGATGTACGTTGTCGTTCATTTGCAAGTCAGTTGCGTTATTTTGTTACACTTAGCAGATTCCGTGCCCAGACGGCGAGATTCGTAAGTTTTTATATCGGTACCATTTTTTACCACAATAACATTGATTGGCTTCAATCCTCGCTGCAGTTTCTCAGCTGGCTTTTCTCTGTAAAGTTTTGTACTGGACGATTCGAAAGTGTATTGTAAAAATAAATCTAACGTTATCAATAAAACAAAATGGTAGACGGTCGATTTTACTTTTTCTTTGTACTTTTGAAGACAACGGTCCTTTAAAGCGGCTAGTCTCTCCCGTGACCCCGACTACTGCTACTACTTAGTCCTTAAATGACCCACTGCCATCACAGGGAGGATAATACAGACGGGTTGGTTGGCACAGAGTTTTCTTTCAAGTTTTCCTTCTCTTGCGGCTAGGTTTTCGGCCTCGTAATATCCTTTTGTAGGACACTCTTACGACACCCTCAGGAAGAAATAGACAGGTGACAGCTTTGTAGCAGTCGTCGAAAAACGACTGCTACAAAGCACGACTGCATTCGAAACGTCAGGAAATAAATAATGACATGTAAAATAATGTAGTAAGAGCCGATAAAAGGAAACGATAAGGCCGAAAACCTAGCCATAAGAGATGTGCTTGGAGGAGGCCCGACTCAGCAGTGGGTCATTTATGGTCTGTGAAGTCACTCACATCACCCATTTGTTGTAACAAATTTCTTGAATAAAACATTTAGAATTTTTGATTTTTTTGAAGTAGAAGACATCAAAATAAATCTATTTTTAAAGTAAATTTTGATTTTGAGCAGTGTTTTGGTTGGATTGGTTGCTACCCATCGAAACATTGTATAACTCAAATATAGTAAACACTTTCGTATCGAAGAACACGAGGTTACCACCGGCTGGAACCTTCTGTATAGTGGGAAAAGATTCCTTAGCTTTTACACATTTAATCACAATAAAAACGATAATAGTTGAAATGCAAAAGGGCATAAGTTAACAAAAGAGCGAGTTTTCGAAATACTAAAAAATCTAAATAGGGTAAGCAATGCCATAGAATGGTGACAAACATTAATTAAAAATAGAAACTTATTAAGTTTACAATTAAACGTAAAAACGCCAAGTACACTATTTAATTAACATTCTTTTATTTAGTTCGGAACGCATCGATTTCTGTGAAAAACCAACAAAACAGGCCATTTTCAAAATGTCTACCTAGTTAATTGTAATTTTGAGAAGTAATTAGGTGGATATTTTACTAAATTGATTGGAAGTTGTTCGTAGTTAACAATGAAACAATTAGCATTTGTAGCAAAATAAAGTATTCTAGAGGACTTTTTTATGCGGTGCGTGGTCTATTACAGCTACAGGTAAAACAGGTAATAGTCGTATCCTAGGCAGATATTCTTCAAAAAGAGCTAATTACGCTTTTTTTTATTATAACAGGTGTCACCTAAGGCTGCCCTTAAACACATAACACCCTTGATAGAGGTTAAAATGGCGATGATTGTAGAAGCGCAGCAAAATACTGGCAGCTGGAATTAACAGTTCTTTCACTAAGCACATATGGAATTGAACTTGAACTATACCTAGTCCATCCGTGTGGTGACGGTTTTAGAATACATAGTGTCACCATCCCATTCCATCCTGAGAGTGACTAATGAGCCGACGAAAGGAAATGATAAGGCTGAAAATCTAACCGCAAGGGAAGGAAAGCTTGATCCGAAACCTGTGCCAGCCCGTCTAGCCAGCGTGGCACAGTTGGCTAATTATCCTCCCTGTGATGGGAGGAGGCCCGACTCAGCGGTGGGTCATTTATGGGTTGAGTAGTAGTATAGTAACTATAGTTAAAAAATTGCTGTAGGTCAGCATTAATTTGCATTGCTTGAAGTTATACAGATTTAACGACTTATATTTAAGGTGGATGCTCCAGGGTAGCCCGCGAAATTCAAATTTTCTTACGTTTTTTGCAATTTGCAGGTCAGTGCTAGGTTGTATGTTGATTAAAATGTTATTCGCGGCTGTAAGACGTATGTAGTTATAGAATTATAATCATCAAACTCATCAATACAACCCTCCAAGCTCATAAAGGTGCAAGAAAAACTTTTTCAACGTCAAAGTCTTACAGCCGCGAATCAAATGTTTATCATCATACAACCTAGCACTGCCCTGAAAATTGCAAAAAACTGAAGAAAATTTGAATTTCGCGGGCTACCCTGGAGCATCCACCTTAATAATTAGTATTAAATATTTATATGACCTTATGCAGAATGGAAAGCCACATAGAAACTTCAATGCAATGTTAATTTAATAGAAATAAACCAAAACATTATCATAATGCAACCTTACGTAAAAGTTTCAAGCATTCCTAAATTATAGCTAATTAACTACCAATACATCTTCGAAATCACCATAATTCAAAGCCCAAATCATCACTGCTACAGTTTCCAAATTATCACCAATTTACTACTGTACGCTGATAGTCGCCGATGTTTACCGACGGCGCCCGATGTTTACCGAAGACTTCCGATGTTTACCGATCATGAGCGTCCTAAAGAACCAACAATATTGACTCTTTTCATGTAATACTTTCACAAAGTTAACGCTAGGATGCGTTCTACAACAAAAACGATGAAGTATTCCATTTACAGAATGCACATTTAAGTTTGTGTTTTAAAGTGACGGTTACAAATTTAAATTTGCCGTTGTATTCAGAACAAAATGTATGTAGCTGTGATATTTTGGGCGGCAAAATTAACCTGGTTTTAGGTGTACTTATCCTAATATTGAATACTTATGAGGTGCATTGTAGGGGTGATTATGAATGTTGAAGAGGTGAAAACGTGAACCAATATTTGAGAGTGGCTTTATATGTAGTTCACGAAATATGGACTAGTAAAGGTCTAGTAATGTGATGTGAGGTAAAGCAGAAAGTCTTGAACTTGAACCACCCTTTACAATACCTCATTTGAGAGTCGCCTACAGATGGGGACATACTCGTATGTACTTGGAGTCCACTTTCACTTCTCCACTTCTCAGCCCATTCGTGGCCCACTGCTTAGCTAAGCCTCCCCTCCTTACATGGAGAGTAATTAGCCTACTTTGTCACGCTGGCCAGGCGGGTTAGCATAGGGTTTTGTATATCAGCATGGTTCTGCATCAGATCCCACAATGCCGCAACAGGACGCGAGTTGGAGCACCCTGGGGAGGTTTAGTGGGTAGGCCCCCACTATGGGGGAGAGTCCCACACTCCCCTCGCTGGCCATCCCCGTGGCCGGCGAGGAAGTCCCTATAGGATTTTACCCCGGGCGAACAAAAAAAAATATTTTTTTGTATCAAGTTTTCTTTCTTTTGCAACCATCTAGCAAAATTTTCGGCTTTAACGTTTCATTTTGTCGGCTCTTACGGAACCCTCAGGTGGAAATGGGGTGGTGACACGATGTATTCTAAATCCGTCACCGCACGGATACGAACCGATAAAGCTAGGCTAGTTAGGAATTACATTTACTGTGATTACAAATAGAAAGTATCGTCGGACACGCCGCGAGAAGGGCCTATAAATAATGTGCAGTACTCTCAACATGACGTGTGGCTCACACTGACAGATTTACTCGAGCCCGTAACTCATCGACAACGTTTTATTTATACGTAATTTATTGACACGTGTGCGCACATGAGTACGTTTGCTTGTATTTTTAATGATCTTTATCAAAGGAATAGTCACCGAAGTAAGTGGCAAATTCAGAACGACAAGACACAAAACGAGTACTCAATCTTTACTTGTGGACACGTATCTTGGTAAAGCTGCATGGCCCTCTTGTGAGTCGCGGCCTTCTCCACATTCATGGAGAGATAATACCTGCTGTGCAATCCTGGCAGGACGGGTCGGCCCAGGGTTTGTATCAAGTCATGCGGCTATCTGATGTATCTCGTGCGTTCCTTTAGTTGAAACCGGAACCGTTGGCACCGGAAAGTGGAAGTTGTGTTATAGAGTGGTGAACAGACACAGAAAATAATTAAGCCTGTAAAGTAATGGTATCTTACCTAACATATAACGAAGTTATTTAGAAGTATACGTGCCATTTTCGAACCAGAAATTTGCCCATTGTATAATACGTAAGAAATAGCACTCGGCGTTAAGATATTGCGTGTAATGTGTAATGGATTTAGAATACACAGTGTCACCACCCTATTCCTTCCTGAGGGTGTCGTAGGAGTCAACAAAAGGAAATGACAAAGCCAAAAAACTAGCCGCGAGAAAACTTGAAACGAAACCCTGTGTCAACCCGTCTGGCCAGCGTGGCCCAGGCCCAAGGAGGAGGCCTGACTCAGCAGTGGGTTATTTATGGGCTGAGTATTAGTAGTCGTTAAGATAATAACATGCTACCCCAAATTTGTCGTGTAGGTTGACACTGCTTTTTGTGTCTATACATTGCTGGTGTACAATGGTAGAGTATATCTTTCTAGCTGTCTATCCCATCGCGAGTGCACCCGTTTACCACTTCTAACGGTGTAAACGTCAAGACATACGTAACAGTGTTACTAGTGAATAAGAAGCAGATGCCCTTACTATTAATACTCGCATTTTATTCCGCAACGACAGCCGCCGTCCTCAGCCTCCAATAATGTGTGATTTATTTGTTGTTTAATGTTATCGAGTATGTGTCGACACATGTCCCAACGCATTGTTTTGACGCTTTCAATTATTAACAGATAATGTGTATATTATTTTTGAATTACTTTCACTCATTACCAGTCAGTATATGACGGATTAGATAGAATACATTTTGTCTTTTGAAAGAGCCGACAAAAGGAAAATATAAGGCTGTAGAGCTAGCCGCAAGAGATGGAAATCTTGATACGAAACCCTCGTCTGACCAGCGTGGCACAGTATGCTGTTCACCCTCCACGTCTCTGGAGGAAGCCCGATTCAGCACCGGGTCATTTATGGGCCGAGGAGAATAAGAAGAACAGTCAGTATATGATCCGGGTTCCAGTTCATTTAGAGGAACGATCAAGATACTCAATATTGTTTACGGATTAAAAAAGAAATTCATCTAGTGGTTCCCATTATCAACGGATCTTGCTTATTTACGTAGAGCGCACAGGTTCAAGTCTCAAAACGCGGAGCATACCTTTTATGCTACATGGAGTAAAAGATGTGACAGTCCGAAAGACATCTTAGGACTTTTAGTGGGTCCCTATTAGCTTGTAAAGATTTAAGACAAAACCTTAACATCCGAACTCGCTATACCTTTCTACGATCCCTGCAGTATTCTTTTGTTTATCGCAAACATACGTATACTGACAGACAGTCGTGACTTTGCCATATGATACGAAAAAATACCAACTTCTAATCTTCCTTAAGAAAAGTTTTAGGAAAAATTTTGTCCTTAATAAACGCACAAACACACGCACATGAATCTTCCTGAAGCCCTCGGAAACTGTCAATCGAAACATATTTTTTAATACAGTTGCTCAAAAAGAGGCATATTGCAGGGACGTATAGCGTTCGGGAAGTGGGCTATTACACACGCGTGCTTTTTTTTTTACCATTCCCGCACTAGTGCGTTCTCTTTCCCAACTGTCAAAATAATGTCTATTAAAAGGAAAAACCAACCATGAAGTTTTTACTAAAAAAAAACATAGAAGTTTTTATGATTCATGCAAATACGTATATTTCTAAAAAGAAACTACGTACTAATTTGTTTCAAGATCAGATTTAATGATTTGATTGAATGAGTTTCATTTCATCTAATTAAATTTCATTTCATATCAATAAAAAAATTCTACTGAAGACTTGGCTGTATGAGCATTATTCCTTTTGCCTACCAGAATGGGTGAAGAAAAAAAATCTCTGCATATATTCTACGGTCGGCGCCATTTTTCAGAAATGATTAGTTAAATTGCTTCATTTTTTCGCAACTGTATTAAAAATAGTCGTTCAGTACACGTGCGGAACCGTCATTGCAACTTGTTCCGACTGTCAACCCTCGCCTTCGGCTGCGCCTCGGCTCGGGTAGACATTTGTCGGAACTCTTTGCAATGACAGCCTTTCCGCACTTGTAATGAAATATACTATTACATATAATTTGGAACGATTGGACTTATTATAGCGCAATTTATGACAAAATGGAATCTGCCAATTGATTTGGAATCTATTCATGACAATACCCGTGATCTGTGTAATTATAAAAAATAGAAGATACCCGTGCGAAACCGGGGCGCGGTGCCGGTTCAATTATGCATCGATACCTATTAATTTTTAAAAACGCAATCTCTTTGTTGTTCAACGGAAATGTTATTCGAAGATCTTTTCGCGTGCCGTATCCGTTGTAGATTTGACTCGGAATCGTTTCAGTTAGGTACTTGCAATAATAGATCAAAGGGGTTCAACAGTTAGCGCGCTAATGACTATCCCGGGTACGACTCCCGGGTTCGCTTCTCGGTATGAACCGTTAAATCATACTGTGCTTATGATTTATTACTGATTCATTTATTTTAGTTTGTTGAAGAATGGTTGGGTGTTGTTTTGCTATGCACACATTAACGTGTGGTACTGAAATTAAATTTGCAATGCAAGTATGTATTATTTTTTTGCAGTTCTGTCTATTGGCCTTTGACGCCTCATGCAGTTCCATAATTCGTATTATACGTCGGGTTAGTAAATATGCAACTACACCTAGAAATAATTTAGATTTAGTTGGGAAGATACGTAATTTTATAAAATGTTCCCACAGTTTCTCTAAGCAATCCGTCTTTCGTAGTCATTACACCGAATTCCTCAATAATTGCTGTGGATTAACCGCGTTCTATTTTCGTGGCAAATTATTTTCACGCCACATTTGCGCGGGAACGCTAAACGGTGCGACAGATAGTCTGTGGCACCACTAATTAGGGAACGATTTCTTATGTCACGGCAAATGAATTATAGATGACACGTGGGCTCTCATTGCAACTTCGAGCACTGCCTCTGCGAACGAAGCTAACGCAGTAACACTACTCCGCGCATGTACAAAGACTTTACACCGGAAGAATGATACGAGATAAACAATAAAATAGTGTGTGTTTTTAAAATGATTTTACAATTGTATTCACTTTGAACGTAGAATATTTAATGTATGTACTGTAACTATAACAGTACTGTGGAAGGTTATCGATGCGAATACAATTCTTCGGTAGCTTGATATGATCGCTAGTTAATTCATTAGGTCGAAGCACGTTACGTAGAAAGGTCATTGATTAGCAATTGCAAAATAGGTCTACATATAGATAGTTTCATTAAACCTACAAAAACGATAATTAATAAATTATGAAATACTTTATTCCGTGTGAATTTAGAACACACAATGCCACCATCTACATATATTATTCTAATGGTGTTATAAAGATGATCACCTAGCCGCAAGAGAAGGAAAGCTTCATACAAACCCTGTGCACGTGGCACAAGGGGCTAATTTCCCTCTTTGAATTTGGAGGAGATCTGACTCAGTGCTTGTACATTTACGGATTATACCTCTGGAAAGGCTCCTTCGGTCTGTAAAAAATATTAACCAATGTTGACCTATGGAGTTTTATGAATGTAATACTTGGATCATTGACTCGATTTAAAAAATATATTGATGAACTATCGACGCCTTCTTCACAAAGTGTGGATTGTTTTCATGTTATAGGTATATTATAGACATGTCATTATCATTATCATTTTATAATGATGCTCTTCTTATTATTGTGTATACCTAGAAGATGCTCAGCTTATTATTAAGCAGAGCATCTTCTATTAAGCGCTGTAGGGTCCGCCGTCCTCAACTTGAAATAGGATTCCCATCCTCATAGGGTGCCGACCCCACATCATCCCAGCTACTACTACCAACTCAACCCATACATAACCCACTGCTGAATAGGGCCTCCTCCAAGTTCATGGAGGGAAATTGACTTACTGATCCACAGGAGTTTGTTTCAAGTTTTCCTTCTTTGGCGTTCCTTTAGTCGCATCTTACGACACCCTCAGGATAGTATGGGTTGGTGACATTTTGTATTCTAAACCTCGTCACCACACCGACATTATAGTATCTCGTCCAAAATTACCCAAATTTTCCTTTCTTGGAATAGTTAGTGGTACCGACTCATTAGTGCGTTATTTATGGGCTAAAATGATGATGATGACTAGTTACGTAAAAGAAACACTTTTTGAGAATAAAATATGTACACCGACTTCAAAAACAATAAAAAAAGAAATTACAGCCATTTGAAGGTGGTGCCAACTTAAATTCTATACAGAAGGTAAATGAGATGTGAAATCACCAAAGCGGAGGCAGCGACTTTAAATGGTTTTTTTGGTTAGGTTTCACTTTTCAGTTGTTTTTCCAATATGTTTTCCCTAAATGTAAATAAAACAACAAAAATAACTTTGTAAACCGTAATATAATTTATTTTTTACACATTTAAAAACTAGCACAGTCACGTTATCTACCCGAATAATTAATCTATAGACATAATATTAATCAATTATATACAAAATAAAATGGAAGAAATGAATGACTAAAAGAAAGATATTTGAAAATATTAAACTATTATTTAGGTACTTAGCTCAAATCAATATAATCGTGATTCTATTTACAATAACACACATAAATTAAATTAGTTGCTAACATGATTTGCTCTCGGCTTTTTAAAACAAATACTATGTACATTCAAATGTATCTGTTGCAGTCATAACTCTTAATCAGACAAAAGTGTCACTACCAAGATTTATCAATAGCAATTTTATCAATTGGCTTATCCTTAAATTGATTAAAGTCTAACCTTACCACATTTAATAGCAAACAAACTTTGAATTCAAAATATCTTCTTCCATATTTGTCTACAGAAACTCCTTTTGATAAAATTAAAGTTTTGACTGCATAATATATTATCTAAAACTATAAGGTTCCTTGGTACTCTTAAAATAAATTAGATGAGATTTACTACATTAATGTTACCACCGTCCCATGACGATGATCGCTTAGAAATAAGAAAACCCCGAATGCACGATTGGTCTATTTTTTGACATTTAGTTACGACATGAGATGTGCGTTTTTACTGTGTACTCTAACACTAATATTTTGAATATTATTTTAATTAAATTGTATTTCCAAAACAACCCTACAATTTATTACGTTCTACATTACTTATAAACTATTTGGTTATACATCGCATCTTCGGATGAAAATATTATCAGGCGATGGACAATAAGTAATTTAAAAGTTCCTTGCATTTAATAACCCTGCTAGTAATCTATCTTGTAATATTTTGACAAGAAGATAATTTCCAAGTTCAAATATCAAAAATTATGATTCATGTTTTTACAATTTGTCCATAGTGTACAATCACTCTGGACAGATTATAGCTTTACGGAACTCACAGTACTACGGTAACATACGTTATGAAATTGCAAGGACTAAAATACCTATAGTACGTATCAAATGCAAAATTAATTATTGGGTCAAATAATTTTCTGTTTAATTATAATACTTTGTACGGTTTAATTTTGTAGACTTGATATTAGTTTACTTTCCTTTCTATATTACCATTTACATATTAATATTATAATATATTAGGTACCAATACCACAAACAGTCCGCACTGCTCAATATAAAATACTACACAAATTCATATTTCCACCGATAGCTCAAAAGATTTTTATTTTATGCATTAAATAATTAACATTTTCTTTACTTATTAACTATTTATACTTTCAGGAACATTTTTTTTTATTTTATTTTATATTAACATTATGCAACTAGACTCAACGTGGCGTTTATCGATTTAGCTTCAGGCAAAAAAAATATTTACTGGGTTATTGCATATAAATATATGTTCACAGTGTATATTGAAATAATAATAAGCTTTTGTTTAAATTCTAACATATAGGACATTATGTATGTTGTTCCTTTGGATTACCCGTTCTCCCTCACGTGTATAGTATTCCTTTTAGATCCATGCTGTAATCATGACAGGTAAATTCTGTGTAAAATTCTTACACAAGCGTCAATACCTCACAGAACATAAGTTGGTGTAGTTATGTTAGTTAGAACATAAGTGCTAAACTGTGTATAATAAGCAAAGTTTTTTTTACATGTAGAATTACAGAATACATTGCTGATCATACTATTTTCTTCAAATTGACAGTCATTGTCAACTTGAAATTGAAGCTGTTTCAGGGTAGGAAATTTGGCTAGAGACCGATGTCCGAAACCAATATCGTTTACGTGACATTGATTTCCTCGTCATCTTCGCTTTCGGTCACGGTGCTGTGGTTGTAGAGGCCCTGCGCCATGAGCTGCAGGGCCAGCGGGTTCCGCTGCCCGGAGGCCTTCTTGATCTTGGCGCGCTTGTTCTGGAACCAGATCTTGATCTGCGCCTCGGCCAGCCCCAGCTCTGCCGCCAGCGCCTGTCGCCGTCGCTCCGTCAGGTAGCGGTTCTCCGCGAACTCGTGCTGCACAGAATGCCTTACGTCACACACGTGTCTCTATCTATCTATATGAATAATATACGACTGTACGGTCTGCGGTGTAGTGACGGATTTGGAACACATAATGTCACAAGCCCATTCCACGCTGAGCCGACTAAAGTAAATTATATGGCACAAAAACTAGCCGTAGAGAAGGAAACCTTTAATGAAGCCCCTTTTTTATGTGCCAACCCGTAGGACACGCGTGGCACAGTAGGGTAAGAGCTCAAATATTAACGATATTTCCTGTAGTTACCTTTAGTCTAGTCAGTTGTGCGGCACTGAAGGCGGTTCTTGGTCTTTTCTCTTCCACAGTCTCCTTTTTCTTTAGTCTTCTACTCCTGGGACCTGCAGACAACGGAAATAAGGTCTAAATTAGATTAAAGTTCCTGAAAATATCATCATTATAAACCTTAGCCCTTATCAATTGAACTGAAATATGAAATGCTACTTTCGTTCTAATCGACGCACGAGCACATCATAAACATGTTATTCTATTAGAATTTGACGCCCTAAATAATACCCTTGTATGTCTAATTTAATTACACGGAGCGCAATGGCGGCCGCATTGGTCGGACCAACATATGTTAGGGCAATCCCGTATCATTAAGGCTCATTAAATTAATATCATAGACAAGTAACCCTTTACGACTTGTGTATAGGCACACCCATCTAAACTGCGACTCGAAATTACATAGTTCATGTATAAATAAGCATTCAGAGGAAAGCGCTTTATTCTCGGGTCATTAAAGTTTAAATTAAACAAACCGATGATGTGACTCCGCCAATTTAATTTACCCAGCTCCGAGAACATCGCGTGATGATACTCAACGTCTATTTCCTAAAATCATAAATCAAATGTTTGCATAACAATATGGCCGCACAGTCGCGCGCGAAGGTGTTAACTAAAAATGCTATTTGGCGCCTCGTGCGTGCTTAAATTAAATTTATGTAGCGATTTTCTTTGAACGAACGACCATTTTAATTGGGTAAAAATATGAAATAGGTGTGACGCAAAATAAGTTGGACATTTTTTGATGTGGAAACACCGTGATTAAGGTTATGTTTCTTGTGAAAGTAATTATGGTGATTTAAATTCAGAAGGCTTGTTAAAATGAACTTTTCTGCGTAAGCATTGCGATTTTAATCAATTGGATGCTTATAATTCAGGATTTATTACTGGTTATTATTTTTCGTCAGCATATTTATTGTAGTATTAAATAATATGCTGACGAATAAATATGTAATAATGTATATTAGTAATTCATGTAAGAAATATTCGTCAGAAGTAGTTATAGTTCTCGTCATCTGGTTACTGATATTATTGTTCAATAGGTAAACTACTAGGCTATCGAATGTCAATATAATAAATGCAGACAAAACAGATCCTACCCAGTAACAATAGCACCTATAAACACTAAACGCCTCAACACTCCATTACTCCACATTTGAATCCACAAGCGAAAGCTAAATCACCCACAATCAGTACAAAAAGATCTCTGGCTAACAGCGTAATAAATTGAAAGTCCAGTTTTAAACTACCACGGAAAATGCTGCGCTATAAACACTTCTGTACTTTCCTGTACTTGTGTTTTACTTTTATTTTGCAACGGAATTTATATGGAGCGCAGATGTTTCGGAATTGCACTACTCTGGGTACTGCTGTAAAGAAAAGTCACAGTTTAAACCTTTCTTTTATATATTGAAAACAAATACGAGAAGACCTTCTGTTTGGTTTCTTGCATGAGTGGCGTAAATTCCTTTAGGACAACCCAAGCAATATGTTGCGCAATCAAAATTGAATTTTATCACTTCCAGAATAGAGCAGGAAATCGTTAACCGGCTTTCTTTTGATAACGGATCACTTTTCATTTGCACCCCAAACCGAGTTCTAACATTCAGGAAACAGAGTATATTTTACTGTAAAAGTTTAAACGTTTTGTGATCATTTATCACCGTGATAACGGCCAGTAATTTTTTTATTCGTGTTTTTAATTAAACAAGCGAAAACATTACGGGCATTTTCTGTATTTGTGTTTCTGTTCGAGGTGAGAGAATGGCTGTAAGAAAAAAGCCTGTGCCCGTTTGATTTTGAAAAGGTTCCCACCATTTTTTAGTGCAAGCTCCTGTAAAATTTTAGAAGTTTATATAACGGGATCCATTGAATTTGTATTTTGTTTGTTATAATTAGGTACGTCACAAAATTTTATTTTGATGAAATTAAAATACTCTCTTTATTGACTGAATTTTTGTTTCATCAACCCGGTACTGGCACTTAAAAGTTAGTCACAAAATGGCGGAATTACAACTTAATTTTGTACCAGTGTTGTTCCCAACTATGATTGCACCCCACAAAACAACCCCTAACCCAGCATCCATCAGCAGTAAGTACCCTCGATAAACAAAACAAATTAGACACCAACATAACCACTTAAAAGGCATAATTCCGAGGACTATCCCCAACTGGGGGCCATTAAAATTCCGGACAACTCTGTCGGACATTATGAGGATAAATTAGACCGAATATATTCATACGAGTTTAAGATCATTAATTTAATAGATATTGTTTAACGGTTTATGACCATGCGGCGATGGATTTGCAACCATGGTGTCACCGATACATTTTATCCTGAGGGTGTCGTAAAGGTCACTAAAGGTACTAGGCAGACAAGAGTACGAAACTATCCTATGGAACCGTTCAAACAGTAGGTACTTAAGTAAACTGATCTCATGGGTCAAAATAAACGGCGACGTAATTAAACTAACGCAATTTAGAAAATGATTTATTAGTTTTACGCATTTGTAGTGTCAAACGAAACAGTGATAATTAAAAATTATAGCAAACGAACCTCGAGTCGATTAGTCCGAGCTAGAGTTGCAATGTTGTTTTTAATTCTACAACCTGTCAAACCGGTTCGAGGCAGACTAAATTTGTAATAACTTAATTTTCTTGATGTAAAGGTGAATAAACTGGTGGTTGCCCGCCAATTGTATTGATTGATTCGGTGAGCATCGGTAGTTATTAATGTAACTTGCTTCACAAACTGATATGAGGCAGTTTTCGGCCAGTGTGGCACAGGTTCATTTCCCTTGACAATATTAGGAACTTATTTCCCAAAATATCAGTACCAACAAGTTTAATCCCTGTAAGCACTTTGAGTAAAAACAACCAGCGAGGGATGTCAATCGCTCGAGACAGAAGTGATTGCTTTCGATGTGGGAATCTGTGCGGATGTAGAATGCATAGATGCGGCATTATATTAAAATGTCGCACCTAACTGTTCATATCATCATCATCATCATCATCATCAGCCCACATTAGTCCACTGCTGGACATAGTGTTCATATGGCATGGAAGAAAGAAAAGCGATAAGCTATAGGCCAATGCCCACCAATGTGTGCTAGGGATAGATTTATTTTTAAACATCAGTATGTCTGTGGGGAAAATGGTGATGACCATCAGTAAGCCATTTCTTTACGCTACCACAAGTTGGCATATTACATTCTAATTTAATACAACGCGATACGTGTAATAAACAAAGCAGGGGTTTCAATTAAACACAGAACCCCCAAAACTTGAATAAAATTAATTCATTATGAAATAACATAAAATACTGCATGAATAAAAAGGTAACTAAATACGTACAAGCTGATCAAACAATTAAAAATATCTGTTCTGCAACATTAACAGCCATGAAGTGCAAGTATAAGTAATGTATCCTCTATTTATAGGGTATAAACTTATCATTACTTAAATTTATTAATTTGTCTTGCTTCGTTAAGTACTTATCGACACTTGCTGAATAAATTAATAAATATTTACTCGTTCAAATACTTTTGTTTTTCCTACCTCAGTAATGAATCGAACGGTTTTTTCATCACATTAACTCATCATATTTAAAAAAAAACATAGACAAAATCAAGACAGAACACGAACGTCTCAATGTAACATCTCTTTTTTTTATATCCATGTTCTTATTACATATTCAGTACACGTGTACTCCTCTGATCGAAAATAGGACGTGGACCGTATTGTTGACAAGACAAGGCTTAGATTTCTTTAACGGAAGGCTCGTATTGCCTTTGATTATTTTTTTCACATTTTTCTTAAGCTATCAAAGGACTTTTAACGCTCTAGCCATCGAGTCAAAGTCGAATATCTTTTGTATACTGATATCTTTCAAGAGTATACGTTTCCTTGCTTTGATTTTGGAGGGCACTTCTGGGTAAGAGGGCGTTGGTATCATTTTCTTTGGTGTAAGCAACAAAGTGGTGGGAACATTAGGGAGAATATATTTAAACCGAATTCCCAAAAAATCCCACACATTTACGACTGTTTAAGATGTATGGACAATGGATACATATTTAGTGTACACGGATGCATGTTAGGACTACTTATATCGTCTACATGTTACTAGATGTCAACGATGCAAACGTTGTTTTGCCATATTATACTTAAATATCGCTATTAAAAATAGTGGTTGATCGTAGAGAGGTGAAAATGTAGGTTGCATGTATTTTTGTATGGTGTAACATAAATTAATAAAAACCTATTTTTTGGTAAACATATATGTTGTATGTTTGTATATGTATATGATGAATATGGACCACCCTACCATTTAGGGGAATGAAAAATTGATGTTGTCCGATTCGCAGACCTAACCGATATGCACACAAAATTTCACGATAATTGGTCGAGCCATTTTGGAGGAATTGAATAACAAACAGAATTTTATTTATATTAGATTAGGCTTCTACTGCGTACGTGTTCCAAATCGTCATACAATTTTCTAATAAGTAAGTACTTGTTAGTATTAGTAGTAGAATTCCAAGAAAGGGCTTTAATATTCTTTATAGAAACGGCTATAAGAACTGTAAGAGCTATAAGAATATTATATTAAACAAGCTTAAAAGTTTGCTTTTGTTGTTTTATTACTATATACGTCTTTACTTATTTATAATGAATTTGTTTGGATATAAATCCGTGTGGTGACGGATTTCCAATACATACTGTCATCACACCATTCTATCCAGAAGGTGTCGTTAGAGCCGACGAAAGGAAATGACTAGGCCGAAAAACTAATCGTAAAAGCAGGAAAACTTGAAACAAAACCCTGTGCCAACCCTTCTGGCCAGCGTGGCACAGTAGGCTAAAAGTCCTCCGTGTCTCGGAGTAGGCCCGACTGAGTATGGGATGAGTTGCAGGTAGTAGTAGTTAGCTATAAAGACTGCGCCACAGTTACAGCTATAGTTCACTGAACTATAACGACTAAAAATATAAGTATTACTTTGTTTATATCGCGTTTGTCGCTGACTTTTTAAGCTATTTTAAGGAAACTTTGTCATTCATATTTGGCTCTAAAGACCAGCGGCTTCAGGAATACATGGAGCACCTCCCGTTTAACAGGTCCGACTGATCTAATAATAAACGAACATTTTCTTAATTGGACCTACTTATGCAAAAAGGAATCAATCCACACTAAGACAGTTTTGAGATACAGTCATTTTTGTCAAAATTGTGTATACAAATAATTTTATTGTTATTTTCAATAAAGTTATATTACCATATTGTCACTTCACTTTCACTTTGATCTTTACAGGGTCGATAGAAGGCTCATTTTTGAAACCTTCTGTGTACTTAACTCGATTTTAGCAATAGTGTGGATTGGTTCCTGTTTGCATAAGTAGGTCCAATTATCCTTCAAGTAAACATTCACAGACATTTCAAACCTCTTACGACAACAATTAGCCTTTAAATGGACGAAATCAAGTTATTAGTACATTCCGTGGTTGACAAAAACAGTGATGGCGGTGGGCCGTTCTTAGTACTGCAGTAATACCAACTGTCGATTTATTTGTATTAACATTTGTTTAGGGAGGGGACAAATCCTAGTGTTACCGGTATTAAAAAAATACCGTATATTGGTACACTGCAAACAATCCATTAATTCAGAAACGCCTCGTTAAATAATGCAGGATACATTTTCGCCATCATAATGGATATGAGGAAGACGAAAATACTACTTGTAGGTACCTATTTTAAAATAGGAAGTTTTTTTATGGAATAGTAGCATTCATTAATCCGAATAACTTTATTCAAATGGTACTACCATTTGAATAAAGTATAGCAATTAGTGCACTGTAAAACATTGTATCACCGATAAGATAAGTTCCATATAATTCAAATCGCGTTGGAAACTAGTTTGAAACCAACAAAAACGGATCACCAGCCAATACTCATTCTCACGGGGGGTAGGTATTTGTTATGGGCCTTTATCAGTAACCATAAAAGACAACCATTAAAAGTTAAGATGTATTGTTCACTAGTGACGCGCCCTGACCAAAATGGGTTTATCGATATTTTTATTAGTCAAAAAGTTCTGATTCTTGATAAGAAAGTAATTGTGATCAGCGTCCCATGTTTGTCATTATTAAACTACTTTTATGTATCGGGAAATGTAATGCTGTTCCCATTTTAGTGTCTTGAAATATTGTAAAACGAAGTGTTCATTTAAAATAAATAAAGTAGTAATCGTAATACGATTACTACGACTACGATTATCGTATACTTAATTATTAAATATACTAATGTTTTAAGTCCATTTAGAAATATTAATTTATTTAGTCCATTTAGCATTTTCTAGTCAAAATAACATCCAATTGACACATATTGAAGTGAAACTTCTAATGCGACTTCCAACAAGGTTGCGTTTAACGTGCAAGAGGGAGAGAAAAAGAAAGATACAAAGGTAGAAAGTAGGAGAGAGAAAGAGAGTGAGTTATTTCACCAATCGAAAATGATAAATAAAAGATGTGATCAATTGAGAATTGTAAGCAATGTTAATAAAGTTTATCTTAAAAGAAAAACGTGATTTCACTAACAATCTATGTCCACCCCTTCCTGTTTTAATTTACACATTACGAAGTGTCACTTCTTCCGCGCAGAGGGACTCCACGCCCTCTTTTTTTTATAGGGCACTTAATGTACGACCATGTTAGAAAAAAAAACCTTATACTAGCATTCTAATATAAACTAATGAAAATGTGTGTATTATTAAATTAAAACTACCAAACTAGTTACTTGTTTGCCTGCGACAATGTTCTCGGTAATTACTGTTTTGGAATGAAATAACAGGCAATTTTAAAGTTTCGATGGAACGCTTGTTAAATGTACTATTAAGTCATTTGTACCTAAACATTTTGTACCTTGTATCTATTTGGTATATTATTCGGTTTATCTAAGTGTCCAATTGGGCGTAATTTAAGCAAACAACTTGTTATTACATCGAGTTTGTTTCTTATTAACTACTATGTTTGATTTGAAAATGTAGTCTGTATTAGGATTATACTTTGTTAAATGATATCAAATAGTATTTACTATAGGTAATTTGATTGAATAATTACTTCTTTAATAAAGTGCTTACTTACGCTAAGTGTCGGCATGCATTTTCCTATTGTAACACAAATCTGCCAACATTTTTTAAGATAATTATCGATAACCCTGTTGACGTACGTCTCTACTTTCTCTGTAACGCCAATTGTCACTGTAGCGGGAAGAGAGACTAATTAAGGTATACGGGATGCGTCGGCGCAAGTACAGTCATGCACAACAATGTTGCAAATTTTTTGCCGTATTTTGGTAACTGGATCCGCTTTACTGTAAATCAATTATGGCCAATTGTGACTTATTTCCTTAAATAATTTACATATTGTAAAAAAGTTACATTTAGTTACGGTGCGTTGAAAACTTTTTGATGTTTGATTACTCAAACGAATTGTATTATTAATACTGTGTTACATAAAATAAAATGGCAGATAAATTAATACACTGCTGAGTCGAGCCTCCTCCAATTACATGGAGGGCAATTAGCCAAATGTGCCACGCTGGCCAGGCGGGTTGGCACAGGGTTTGTGTCAAGTTTTCCTTCTCTTGGGACGAGGTGATTTCTCTCTTACGTTCCATTAGTCGCCTCTTACGACACCCTCAGGACCAAATGGGGTGGTGACACTATGTATTCTAAATCCATCACCACATC
This sequence comes from Clostera curtula, assembly GCA_905475355.2. Classification (NCBI taxonomy): domain Eukaryota; kingdom Metazoa; phylum Arthropoda; class Insecta; order Lepidoptera; family Notodontidae; genus Clostera; species Clostera curtula. Next base: position 26,049,153 of record FR997794.1, on the reverse strand, counting down.
ATACAAATCTATACCCAATCAATGAAAAATCTAGGAAGGACGGTAGAAATTCAGTATTTCGACTTTTGTGCATAATGGTACGGTCATTTTTAGCATACCCGAGGAAAATTGCAGTTTTAGTGAAGACATTTCGATTTAACTTTTTATCACGGCTTCGTCATTCCGCTGGCGGCGGGCGGGCAGGTGAGTCTGCTAAATTGGCGCTTAAAATATTATTGCTCTATTCTTCTTCTGCAAATGAAAAACACGGATCGCGTATCCGAATGTATGAGAAAGTCCGAGCGAATTCCACTTCGCTGTACCTAATTTGAATTTGGAAATACAGATTTGCACCAATCAAGACAAAGATACATTTTCAAGGAATTGCACAAAACATGTCACGAAATCATTATTTGTCTATGTGTCCTTAGCTCAGACGATTTATATGTATAATACAGAATCTGATATTATTTTACTACGCAATAAACATTTATTTCTAAATAAACTATTGTAATGCTACTACTACGCAGCCCTTATATGACTCACGGCTGAGTCTGGCCTCCTCCAAGCACATGGAGGGTAATCGGCCTACTGTGCTACGCTGAGTTGTCACAGGGTGTGTTGCCCAAATATTGATATGACCTCTAAAACATTGCCCTGTAAAGGTTCAAAGTAGTGACAGCCATATTAGGTCAATACCAGTGATGTTATGGTTCAGTGGCATTATACTGTTCACTTTTCCACACATGTAGGGGTCCCCATCCTTTATTTGCCTTACCTTGATACTTGATGGAGTCAAGTGCAGAGGAATAGCCAACACTAGTCGGCTCGCCCTCTTCCGGTGCCGTTACTGAGGACCGCCATGCAGTTCCAAATACTGCCCTTTGTGACCCTCTCACAAATATTAGTATCCAAAAATAGCTATCTAATAAGCAACTACTGAGTTTCTTGCCCGTTCTTCTCTGTGGCCTTCCAAAACTGTGGTATATGGAGTAGTATAGTAAATGTATAGGTATTGACGTATCACGGCGCAGTAGGCTAATTACGCTCCATGTGTGAGTAGGCCCGACTAAGCAATGTAGTGGTATTGATATACAAGTGTACAATGGTAGTGGCATACCTTTAAAATACATGTACGGAACCATTCGGGTCACGAGTCACGCTTCACAGCACCGCTCCTATTCGCGTTAGCGCAATGATACGTTGCTTCAATGATAGAATTGTTTACTTAACCGTCTTCTCGGAAAATAACCGGTGTGCAGCAAAAAATACACAACTGTGTGTTAATTGTATAATGAGTATAGTCGGCCGCGTTATAACGAACGTTTTATATAAGTTCACGATGCGTTTCCCTGTACGAGGCTTTGGAACTTGTCCGGAATTGACGGCATAACTAATAGCTCCACATCACCAACCAACACCTTTAGTTCGAGTACGTGGAATCTGACGTAAATAATTACTAACTTAGTTGGTACATACGAACCACAACGTTTATGAGCTACCATAAAACGTATCTTATAACTGTCTCATCACTAGCTCTCACGCACTCTTTAGTATGGGTTTTGGAGTTGGACTGAAAAAATACGTTTTCGAAGTTGTTACTGATCGTTTAGTATAGAGTAAGAAAATATTATACAGGGTGCAACAACGAAATAATTGTTACTGCTACCGATAAAGTGTTTGCTAAACTAAAGATAAATTGCTATTTGGTTGGTTTTCACTAGAATCCTTTTCTTGTAGTGATACTCTGGTTCAGATAAACGTCGATTGCTCCCCCATACAAATTTAGGTAGCAAACTTTTTTAATTTAAACACAGAACTGCTCTTTTTGATTAGCTTTACGCCCTCTCTTCGGATGGCTATTGGGGTTTTGTTACACCTTGTATGGAGGTGAAATAGTCGTTGTCGCCTGATTCGCTGCTCTCCCTACAAGGTTTTTAGCAGAACTATAAAATACAATATTAGACAAATTGAAATAGATAAATAGTCAGAAAAATACAAAGCACCTAAACTATAATTTGCGATCTATGGTAGCTAAACCATAGACACGCGCCTTTACCCGCCACTGGGCGTGCCGCCATTACGAACTACAAAATGGCGGCGTTGTGAAAAAAAAAACGATAATCGCACGATATAATTACGGCTAAATTGTTTCATTACTTCACCTGTTTAATGCAATGCAAACTTAACATTTTTTACTGCAACGATACTGGAATATTCAATTTTTAATCTTATCTCGATGCGTCAGGGTTCATTAACACCATGTTACCACAAATGTAAGGTTTGACATCACTATAAAAAATAAAGCAAGGTGGAAATGTGCTAAAATGAGCGAAACGAAACAATAATTTTTAACCTTATGGTTTAAAAAATAAAATCTTGATGGCTTTTATTAATTATTTTTTAAATTGACCTGCATCGCACAATTATGTTGTCAAATCGTCGCTTTTGGAAGACTGCTTTTAGTAGCCTTTTGAATAATGCGGTGTTGTTATAATGCCAAACTGGTTGAGTTGTTATACTCATCGATGTTTCTAAACATTTTATCAAACGTCATTAAAATATCGATATACAAGCTTTAAAAGTCGCATGAAAACTTTAAGATTGATTTTATGACGTCTTAACTTTTATTCCATGGTAAGTATTAATAATAAAACCTAGGTAATTGCCCATTTTACTCTCATTGAAGTACTATTTACGGCAATGTGAATTACTTTATTGTGGTTTAATGTGCTTAGTTGTGAGTTAATGCCCTAGAATTGAGGATGGACTTGCAATCAAATTCGTCTTCGTTTATTACCGCTGATCATTATACTAAGCGCCCTTCGTATAATTATTGTACATTATACCCGTGGTTATAGTTTTTATTAGGTGGTAAATAAAAATATTCCTATTATTACCGCTAACAAAAAAACTTGGAACATATTTTGTTATAAAAGTCTTTGTAGTCTTGTAGAGTTGTCAGCATTGAACGTAACAAATTCGCGATAGCCTGCACTTGTGATATTAGTGAGTGCCACAAATAGAATGTTGGTTTTACTGATAATATCATCAGCAACAACAATGATTAGGCTATATAGAGGTTTGCTCGGGCAGAGTATAGTTTGTGCAAGTTTTGCTTGCCTAAACTGTACCTACCTCATTTGAGAGCCTGACTCAACTTTAAGGTCCTTTTTGATTCCGTCTACTACAGGTACACGTTTAAGGTACCTTTATTCTAAATTTCTTTTTGCAACACTCGATAGAAACATTCGCTCAGGTCCAATTTGAAGGAATCAGATTATAATATGTGATAAATTTAGGTCAGAAACTTCGCGGTGCAATTACTTGAGATAGTTTTAAACTCACCCACCTGGGGCAACGGGGGTGTTGCGGGGAGCTGACCCTGCTGAAGGTATGCTACCACTAGCTACGCGGTCACCGGCCACATGAGATTGCCGGGTGCGGGCGGGCCCTCTAAGACATATACATAGGGAATTAATATCTTAGAAAACCTAAGTAGGTACACGTTTCGTTGAGATAATCCTTGAGATAATTAGGCCCAGAGGATTAATACATTTCGAATGAATCGAACCGTAAATCATAAAATCATCTGTAATCATGGAGCTTACCTATAAGACTCAGGCATGATGTTATCAGGCCCTATTAGATGTGGGTGTGAGAGGAAAAGAAAGAACAAGATAGCTAGTCTTTTGCCATAGTGAAAATACTGATTATTCATTGCCTTTTGAACTGAATGCGAGGAACGTGTGATGTGTCCACGCAATTCAGTATTAACTGACAACTGTCAGTTGTCTTGTGGTAAAAAACGTCATCATTGTACCTACAGTACCTACGTTACAATGGTAATAACGTGTATAAATAATTCTTCAACTATTGTTTCATTGTTTATTCAGTAATAATTTTGAAAAATAAATGTTTATATGTCATGCATATTTATGCGTAAACTAACCAATCATTACGATAGTTGTCAGAAAGTATCTATTTAGCTCAGCATTTTATTTTGATGATATGATGTTTAACTGTATGACAATGTATGCATCATTTAGAATGAATGACCTTTGGATCGTAGGCCGCCGGCGCCGGTTCGATTGCAGGGTCGGGCAAGTGTCTTTGTGCAAACCAGAGGCAGTTGCTCTGAATCAGGTTGTCATTTTCGTTTGTGAATTTCATGTTTGTAAACTCCCGCTGTACAGGATAGAAATAGTGCACGAATACCGTTTTTTCAAAAAAATAAAAGTTTTAATATATAGGTAAGTATTTAACTACTTATCTACTTCTAAAACTAAAAAGTTTAACGTTTTTAAATATAAAAATATATAAAACAGAAAAAAACGTAGGTACCTATAACCATTTGAATTAGATTCCAACTGGTTGTTAAATGGTTAATTATAACTTTTTAAGTAAGTATCTGTATTATAACGGATTCTGCATAATGAATTTGCTTTTGTTAAAAAGGTTTTATTGTATTTTTTTTTTGTAGGTACCTACTTATAAATATGAACCAAATACTAGCACGTCGGCAATAGATATCCCAATTTTGCCTTCCAACAAATGTTTTAATGACTTGTTTAAAGTTTTATATAAAACTACAAAACCGATTTCGATGCAATTTATATGGGATCTGTAGTCAATACCAATGGAATAAAAACTATAACGATCAATTAAAAACATCCTTATTTTTGTAATACGGCTATAACCACAATCTGTGTTTATGTGAATTTATTATAATCTTCACAGAGGCATCTACATATGTTTTGCTGCAAAGAATGTCAAGCGGTTTACTAGAGTAAGCTGATGATGATGATGACATACCTACCAACTTGCAAAACTGGATTAGGCGTCTCCGAGTGATATCTAGTAACTGAGAACAAATGTACCTTTAGGTAGGTAAGCACTGACAGAAAAAAAAGTGTAGACTGCCAGTAATGTATGGTATTGATGAGCAAGTCCATAATCTTTCCTGTTCGCGATCCCGTTCGGTGAAGACTGGAATACGTTCTCATTTGAATATAAACTTATTAGAATTTTCCAGATCACAAGGTACTAGCCGTATTACCTATTGCGGAATCCAAACGGTGGTTATTAATTGGGGTCTAAGATACATTTTCCAAATATCACCATAAGTTGAACTTAGAAACAAAGGCCTAAACTGATCGTAAACCTCGTGCATAAATCGTAAGGCCTAATATCGGATAACAGAAACTAAATTGTGTAAATTTTCCCCCATAACTGAGTAACCTGAGGCAAAAGGAAAAAAACAATTTGTGAAATGTTATCCCGACGGATAAATCTACCCGTAGGCTTCGGTATTTGAAATTGCCTTATAGGACACCGCGTAGTACCCGGAAAGTATGTTATAGAAAAACAACAACAAACAATGCATGAAATACTTTGAATAAATAAATGTATAAACAGCCATTACATCTGTCTAGATGTGTCAACACTCATTATACTACCAAAACATTGGTTACTTCACGGATCATTCGCTGTTAATATTATTCTAATACATACAAAAGGAATGGAAGCACCATTGTCAAAATATTTATGTATATTTTTCGGTAATGTTTGAATCTCAAAACGTCGGCGCTTCGTCATCTGTGAAACAAATCAAACGGGTTTAATCAGCGCTTGGGCACATACCGTTTGTCGATGTACATACCACATACAAATGCGCTTATCAAACCTTAAGAAATGTGACATTTAAAGAGGCACTTAAATCGGCATGATTTACACTTCACAATATTTAATAGTTACTTATTGATAAACGTTTCTACATCTTTTTAACTGCAGCGCACCGTACATTATTAACTTCGTAGTAAAGTTTTATCCAAGTCAGAGTTTCGTCTTTAAACTTATTCTCTGGATAAATCTCTTCCAAAATTCAAAGTTAACTAGCATCAACCATAAACACAAGCAATTAAGAGAATAAAACTACGAGAGACAAAGCATTACATTAGCCAAAAAGGATAACAGGAAATGGCAATTTACTCACCGGAACTGGGCCTGTCGCTGTATCTTGTGCAGTACACCCACGCCGGCCACAATGTAGCGTTTCCCTGAGAGGTCTGACTGTTCGTGTCCGTGCTCCCGCAGGTGGACAGCGCTCCGCTGGACGTTGACGAAACCACGGAACTCGCAGAATCCGGCCTCTTGTGGGCCTCAAGGGCTTTGGGCGCCTCTTTTTCCTTTTGAATGTGCTCCCCGATCTGAGATACCGTTTGCCTCAACCCTCCCAGCGGCGGCAACGAACTAAACTCGGTTTCCTTCGATTTTAAATAATCGAAACTATATTTCGGATAATCGGTTTGAGGCTTCGACAAGTCGTATGGCTTGTACAGTATGCTATGGTTGGGACCTACCGGTTTTGGTCCCTCAATCTTGCTGGTTTTCCTCAACGCGTTCAGACCGAATTCCGGGTGTAGGATGTTGGATATGGAGAAGGCAATTGGCGCCGACGGCTGCGGCCGTTGGTTTCGGAGTTTGTCCGCATCGAACCTCAGCTCGTCCTGGTTGATTTGGGGCTTGACATCTGGTGTCTCGGGCCTGTAGTAGTTAGGGTAGCTCTCCATCTCGCTGTGATTGTCTGGGCTGGGCGGTGGAGAGTTTGGTTGCACTTTCACTATGGTCATGTTGGGCGAGTTTCTTGTGTCGATGGTGGTGCAGGTGTACTGGTTCATCTGGCAGTAGTTTATTGGGCTCTCGGCGTGAGGGGCCGGCACTCTGCCCGTCACGGGCCCGGGGCTGTTGGCCTGGTTGGGGCTGCAGCGATCTTCGAAAGCCATTGTTGTCACTGATTCATAACACCTCTAACAGATCGATATTTGAAAAAGTCTGACACGAATCGGCTCAAACGTGTCGAATGAGTTACAGTTTATTTTTTTAATTCTCGAATGCACTACGAGTGTGTTGAGGCAAAGGGCGCGTGATGTCAGTCTCAACTGTCAGTTGGAACGTCAATAATAGTGACAAACGCACTGCTCCCGACGGCGACGGCCGAGAGACTGCGCCCCTTGCCTCCACAGGGAGACACGCCCCTGTTCAAACAAGCTTTTTACCCTACCCAGTCCGCTCAATAGGCGGTGCCGTTCGCCTTTCATTGCTCGACAGTATCTTTGCGCTTCGTCCGTCCTGCTTTGGCGTGGCGGTTCCGCCGCAGTTAGAGAAGGATGGATATGTGACAATTGATTTAACCCGAGTGTGTATTTAGTGGGGCTCGGTCGAGATTTGTAATTCAGTTGTAAATTGCCTCTATGGCTCTTTTGCGCGGTCGTAATGTATCAATAACACTGCGGTGCGCTTTTGTACGGAATTTCAATTAAAGTTTGACAGAATTATTATATTGATAGAGAGGCCGCCATTTTGATGAATTATTGAACGTGTACTGTCGTACACAAGGTTTCTTTTCTCATACTTTTAATTAAGTCGTAAAGAGCTTGATATTAATACATGAGCGATACAAATCTACAATGGTTGGGATTGCGATCTGATAGACGTATGTACTTATAAAGTTTCCTGGTATATTTGCAGGCGCACTTGTTATTGCTGATAATATCAAACTATTTTGAGCCGTAAATTAAGTGCAGAGTGTTTATTATTCTAATTGTTGATTATTTGGAACCTGGTTTGCTCAATTTTTATATAATATCTAGTTAGGTACCTACAGTTTTTACTTGTGAAATATTTTGTATACCTATATTTTGTCCCACTTCAGTACAAAATGTGTATGAAATATTATGTTAATTACCTACATTAGGGCAGAGGTTTTACGTTCTACCCAAGTATAGCCTACACTAAAAAACATTAATTTCCCCGTGTTTTTTTTTGTGATTCAGTCTGATTTTCTGAACATAGCATTAACAAAAATTCGCGTCGTCGTCGATTTAGAATACATAGTGTCATCACCCAAATCCATCCTGAAGGAGATGGCAAGGCCGGTAACCTAGCCACAAGAGAACGGAAAAACATGATACGAAACTGATACTGTGCCAACTGTCTGGCCAGCGTAGCACAGTAGGTAATTCTCTCTGCACGCAATTGATCACATTCAAAAATCTAACCTAGAACTATTTACGTAGTACTAAACTGTGTCTTAGCATATCATACAATATATAGATAGCTATAATTAAGTTGCATCATGCAATACCTAACTAACGAAATATAATTGCATGGCTTTCTTTAATATTGCACTTAATATTCACTAATATTGTTAAGCGTCAACTTAACGTCAAACAAAAGCAATTTGGCCACCTATTTTTATAGTGGGGCATTTTATAAAAAGGTAGGTATCCTATAGGTATAGGATGTAACAAAAATAGGCTGTACGCAAAAAAAAAGCAGTTCTGTCATCAAAATATTTCTCCATCAAATAGTAGGTATGATGGCTATCGACGTTTTCCTTAACTAAAAAGGAGCTTTATTTACGTAGGTTTTATCACATAACTCTTTTAAATAGTCATATTTAAAATTACGGTCCCACGCTAGGTGGTAGTCCCCATACACACCTATCGGTCGTCATATTTTTCATACCTTTCATACACAATAGGTATCTACCTCATTGTTACCTACAGTCCATCCATCTCTTTTGATCTCCCTCAACCCATGCATCCACCAACATTCATGCTGAAACTATCACCGGGTCGGAAAGCTGCTCTACAGAAAAGAGCCCGCAAGAAACTCTGTAGTTGCTTTATTTTTAATTAATGGTCTTGTTTACAAAAACACTAAACAGCATAGTGAGAGTAAGTTCGCCATATGAGAGAAACACACTACACGTTTACGCAATGAATGACGAATAAGCATTGACAAGGCCAATCAAATACAAATCCGCGAATAAATTTGCGTCATTGCTCACACACACTATTTAATGTAGTGTACAATATATGACATTTTCTAAATGCTAAGTATAAGTTATTCCGTCAGTGAGATATAGGTATTTGGTATTGAAGAGGCCAAAGGAACAGAGCACAGGCAGAAAATGTCAATTAACCTAACCAGATGTTTATTACAAAAGTAATAATAACGATAGATAGTTTTATTATTATTCTACAAGCTTAATCATGTGAGTTCCAAAATGTTTATTTTTTCTGCTTATTTTTCGAGTTACAACACCTAGGCCACTAACTGGTGACCATTTTATTTACAAAAGAAGTTGGATTGAATTTCCTGAACTTTGACCTTAGTCCTATCGATCGTTATGGTTAACGGGCTTTTGTTACACCTTATAGAAGAAAATATAAAATGTCTAGTGAATAATCAAACCGAGTCTAAAATGTCAAATATTTATATTGTAGGTAAATGTTTCTCAACTGTCATTTATTAGTAAAAAGACATTAAAATGCATATAACATAAAAAAGCCACTGAACTGTTACTAAAAAGTTTAATAACTATAACTCAAATTATTGTCACCGAGTACAGTGCCAAGAAGGCTAGTAGCCCTGCCAAGTTGTATGGCAATGCTAATTCGCTCAGTGAAGTAATAACCAGCTTCCTGGTCACTGGTTGAAGTTAACAGACGCCTGTACTAATAGTTTAGCATGACATAGCTACCGGCAGAGAAAAAAATGAATTCAATTCTTCGATAACTTATAGATATGCCAAGCAAGTGTTATATCATGATAATTAAGATTTATCGCATTTTTAATCATGAAATTCTAATAAGCGGTTTTTACTATCGCCAGAATTACGGATTTAATAAGCGTGACTAAGGTACCGACTAGCAATTAGTTTTAATGAAACGATTAATTAACGAGACATTTTGTTCCAGCGTATATTTTGATTTTCGGTTACTAGGCACAATCGTATCGTAATGGTCCACTGCGAGTCTGACCTCCTCTAAAGTCGAGGAGGGAAATTATATTAGAGTGTCAGCTAGAACTGATGTCATTTTCGTTCAATCGACGACGTTCGATTCGTCATCCATTGCGTAAACGTGTAGCGTGTTTCTCTCATCTGGCGAACTTGCTCTCACTATGCTGTTTAATGATTTTTGTAACCAAGAACAATAATTTGAAGAAAAAAAAGCAACTACAATATTTCTGGCCGGGTCTTCTCTATAGAGCAGCCTTCCAAACCGGTGGTAGTTTCAGCATGAATGTGGGTGGACGTAGGTGTTGTGGGCGATTACGGATGGAGTGAGGAACCGTGAATGACGGCTGATAGGTGTGTGTGGAGACTACCTCCTAGCGAGGGACAGGGTCCGTTAGATGATAATGGTAATTATAAATTTATTAAACATTGTTGAAGTTTGTAAAGTTAGATGAAAAATAAATGTATACTAATCATCACTACATAATATAAAACAAAGTCGCTGTCGTCTGTCCGTCCATATGTATGCTTAAATCTTTAAAACTACGCAACGGATTTTGAAGCGGGTTTTTTTAATAGATAGAGTGATTCAAGAGGAAGGTTTAGCCGGAGCCGGAGTGGGTCGCTAGTTATTAAATATGACGATTTTTGGCTGGGGTACTTATCGGGGAGTCCATGGGCGCGAAAAGATGGTGAAGTACACCCGGGCTATCCACTAAAACCTACCACTATTGTTCCGGTCTCGAGTCAAACCACCTGCGGGAAACTTCGTGGACTTCATGAAGATAGGTGGGGGCTTGAAAAGCGGTCACCCTGATCCAACCAGCTTTTTTTAAAAATATTTATGTCGATAGTAATATCGTGCTCGATTATTTTGAAAAAGACACTATACACTATCCAAAATACAAGATATATTCCTCATTAGAAACATATTATATCATATGAAAGTCACATATATGATCGTCAGCTTAAATTGACGTTATTAACTTGCACATGAATTGCATCCCAATCAAGGGCGGATCCAGGGGGGTGTCATGGGGGTCATGACCCCCCCCTGAGCTGGTTCCAGGACTTAGGTGGACCACTAATTGAACATAATGATTTTATTTATATATTTTATCACCATACAGATTTTATGTAAAACAATACCTTATTAAGGAACAAAAGAAACAAGGACTAATTATTACAAATATATCTATAGTCTAAGCTAACAAAGATGCTGCCACCACATATTTAATTTTTATTTTCAAGTAATTATAATTGCGTGCAGTCGGGATTTCATTATTTATATAAATTGTCGTACATTTATATTAATTTATTAGATATTATTGGTATTTTAATACAAATGTAATCATTATGTTTAATGTTTTTAAGCATTGTCGGTTTTTTATTTATTGTAATCATTTTTTTTATTTTTTTTATTATAGAATGAATTTGTTGTGTATTTTTGTAGTCTACTTAATTAAATAACTACTACTCGTCACACGAACTATTCGAAGCAAAAGCATAGACCCCATACTTAGATTTACGTTAGACCTCAAGTGCTTGCAGCTTGGTATCCGTATGCCACTACTGGGATTCAGCAGAATATCAGCGTCAGGTACTGCACTTGACATATGCTGAGCTGGATACCCTTTCGGTGCAGTTTCGAGACACATGGCTAATTCAGAAAATTTATTCTTTTTTGGTTTTATTTATTTTTTTATTATTTGGTTGTATACATGGACGTATAAAAAAAGGCGGACGGAACTCCCGCTAAGACAAAAGTGAGACGCCAATATGGCGGCCGCTCTTTAAGTGTGAGTTAATTTTGGGGTGGCCAAGTTACACAAAAATTTGCCATTAAAACACGGACAACGTAATAAAAAAAATATGTATTGTTCGAAATTGTAATGTTTAAGTCAAAGTCAAATAATTTATTTTGTTTAGGACACAATGGACACTTACAAATTGTCAACATATTAAAAAAATGTATAGAATGCATATACTATTGTAGTTTACCACCAGTTCGGAACGCGACCACTGCTGAAAAGAACTGGCAAGAAAATCAGAGGGCTCGTCATTTTTTGTTTAATAATTTGCGGTCCTATTTCATTTAATTTAATATCCCAAATGCTGAGTAATTTTTTTATAATAATGTCTTTTGTGTAATAATCTCTTTTTTTATTTATAGTCGGTAGCTAGTTGTTTGCCCAGGGTGTTAGAAAAAGTTCGCGCAAGACGACCAAAAAGCCGCGTTCTCCTACATCATGACAACGCTTCTTCACACACGGCCAACAAAACAAAGTCATTTTAGCTTCCGGAAAAGTACAACTCGTCACCCATCCTGCGCATAGCCTCGATCTAGCATCCTGTGATTTCTGTATTTTCCCCAAAATCAAATATTTCATGAGAGGTTTCACTTTTACCAACTCCGAAGAGGCAGTGATAGCGTTCAATCATCACGTAGAAAACATGCAATCAGATCTGTGGTCCTCCTGTTTAATTAAAAAAACGGTTCAATCGCATGAAAAAATGTTTGTAATGTAGTCTTTTGAAAAGCAATAATATTATAGTTATAACATTTTTTTTAAGTTACGCAAAACTTATAGTGTGACCTACGTATGTATTTTGTCTGTTTCTATTTGGTTTGTTGGAAACCCTTGTCGTACCACCTCTTCAATTTTGCGGAGTTTTGCGTCATGTCATGTCGAGGGGTGATATACCTCTAGCTGTTATGACAAAATCATTAACCACGGTTACGGAATATAAATAGGCTGCCTCATTCAGTGCGTGATAGTGGTTCTCTGGGTGTCTTCAAGAGGGCAATATGTATCTACGTGGATATGTACAAGTTATTATGTGTGGAGTTTTTCAAGTGTACAATAAAGAATAAATATTTTCAAGTACAGTACTTACGTACATTCATAAATAAATAAATAAATATCCTTGGACATTTCACACAACGCCATCTCTACCCAAGCTAAGCAACTTAATGCTTGTGTTATGGTAACGAGATGGATGATAAACTACATTATATACATTTTTTTTTTTGTAAATACGTACATACGAGGGTGAATCAAAAAATTCTTGGAATCAATATTAAAAAATGCAAAGATTTAAATAATAATATTTTATTTTTCTACATAATCTCCCTCCAATGCAATGCATTTAGAATAACGCGTTTCTAATTTCCTTATTCCTTGTGAAAAAAAAATATTTTCTTGTCTCTCGAAAAAGTCCTCTACGGCAGCTATAACCGCGTCATTATCGTGAAATTTTGTTCCACGAATTTCCTCTTTTAATTTTGGAAATAAGTGAAAATCACTTGGGGCTAAGTCCGGAGAATATGGTGGGTGGTCAAGGAGATTGAAGCCAGCACAGCGGATTGCGTTGAGCGCAACTTCCGATCGATGGGCAGGAGCGTTATCTTGAAGGAACAACACGCCCAACGACAGTTTTCCACGACGTTTTTCTTTAATCGCTTCACGCACTTTCGGGATTAAATTTGCATAATAGGGTCCAGTTATCGTCTGGCCTTTTGGCATGTAATCAATAAAAAGGATTCCTTCACTATCCCAGAACACAGAGGCCATAACTTTGCCAGCGGAAGGAGCAACTCGAAATTTCTTAATGGATGGAGAGGATGGTCGTTTCCAAGACATGCTTTGTCTTTTAGTTTCAGGATCAAAATGGTGGACCCACGTTTCATCCATGGTGACAAGACGACGGCAAAAATTATCCGAATCACGCTGGAACATTTCGAGATTACGCTTGGAAATTTCCAAACGTCGCTTTTTGTTTTCGTCGGTTAACATTCGTGGCACCCATCTTGCAGACACTTTTTTGAACCCCAGTGAATCAATTAAAATGGATTGAACGCTACCAAAAGATATCTTTAGGATCTCAGCTATATGTTTTATAGTCATTCTTCTGTCTTCCAAAACCAGATTCTCAACCTTTTTGACATTTTCTTCTGTAACGGAGGTTGAAGGCCGCCCAGAACGCGGGTCATCTTTACAGCTTGATCTACCTCTTTTAAATTCAGCCACCCAGTACGCAACCGTAGAATAGGGTACAGCATCACCCCCTAATGTCTGCTGAATGTCCAAAAAAATTTCCTTCGTAGACATTTTTTTCAAACTGAGATATTTTATCACCGCACGTAACTCACTTTTATCCATAATTTTGACTTTTTAGCAACTCGTTGCACAAAAAAATTTATTACATGCGAACGAACTGACAAAAACAAGTGACAGTCTGCATAAATATAGTGTGATAGACACTCTTTAATTTGAATATCGAACTTGATCCAAAAAGGTTTCATATATATGCACTTCTAAGAACTTTTTGATTCACCCTCGTATTATATATAGAAATGACACCCAGACTCCGAGCCAGTGCCTCTGGTTTAGACAAAGACACTTGCCCGACCCCGGAATCGAACCGTACTTTACTTGTATCTATTGTTATCAAAATTAAATTATAAGTTCTTGACTTGAACACGACTATGTGACCCCCTCCTGGCGCCAAAGCTGGATCCGCCCTTGATCCCAATGTTCGCCTAGCTGCTATCTATTTAAAACTTGAGCCACGCCACGAAGATACCTAAAGATATGTATATGTTTCGTGTCGGTGAATGTAAATGACGTCGGGTTTGAACCTGTGACTCCAAAGACTGCGTCATTCACTAATCACATGGTACTTACTCGGCACTCGTATAGTGTTGACAAGCTCCGACACTCGGATTATGCTAATACAGCGTATTGTCAGTCAGTTCATTCAAAGTCAACTAGGTATTCAGAAATTGGAGAAAAAATATTACCTAACTTATTTAATGTTTACCTACCTACTTACGAATAATGATTGTTTAGAGATATTTAAGACAGTTTCGTCTTCTTCATATCTGTGAAGGTGATTTTCAGTTCATCAACGTTTCAGCCCATAAATGATCCACTACGGAGTCGGGCCGCCTACAAATTTATGGAGAGAAATTAGTCTATTGTGCCAGGCTGGCCAGCCGGATTGGCACAGTGTTTATGTTAAGTATTCTGGCTAGGTCTACGTCTTGCGTTCCTTCAGTCGCTACTTACAAACACAGTATGGAATGGGGTGATGGCACTATGTGTTCTACCGTCACCACACAGACTAATAACACGAAGCGTCTGCCCTCCGCTGCCCATCCAGTGGGACAAACGATAATTAGAATAAGGCTCTTCTCTGTAGCAGCATACCGAACCGGTAGTAGGTTGAATATGAAAGTGTGATGGGTTGTGGGTAAAGAAATGAATGGATCGTGTGAGTGATAACATGCGTAAGAATGTAGATATGACGCCGATAATAGGAGTGCACGAGACTCCTAGCATGGGAACAGTGCCGAAAGATGGTATGGTAGTTTTGAACTTGAATAAAGCTCCCTGTGAGTTTGGCAGATGACAGGCTATGGTAATTTTTCATGATACTGACTAAGAGTAACCACGAGTACCATAGATGTCAGAACGGCAGTCGGGCCTGACAGTTTAACGTGTCCTCCGAAGAAGGGAGGAGGTCAGATATTACAACAGACCCATCCAACACACAGCAGAGCCGTGCCTTGCTTAACGTGGTTCAAATTTCACAAGAGTACCATAATTATTTATCTACTACACTGTTTAGACTGGGAAGAAAATTGAGCGGTACTGAAAGAGGACAATAGGTACTACCTATTTGTTTTTCACACATACATAATTAAATACACGTAGTTTAACGTAATTACAAAACGGTAGCAAGCCCATAAAAACACAGCGGTTATTATCTGATCTAAGAAAGAAAAAGGCATCATAAAAAATAGACGTTACCAAATATAAAATTAGATGGTTAGTAGCTATTTAAGCTTTTAATATGTCTACAAAAAATATCAAATGCGTATTTTCAGTCACGCAATTAGAACTACCTACTGAGAGAATTAAAACATGTCTAACGTACGTATGTACGTCTTGAAAATAGCCCATTATGGGATTATTTTTTATTAAGATTAACAAACGGTGAGTACCTACAATAGACAATTAATATAAAAACATATCTAAACTTAAAATTACTCATTGTACCACCAGCACCTTTGATTTGATGGCCAAACCAGGCCGCTGATTAATAAACTTAGTTGGTAATTATAAAAACTAATATAAATATTATTATTTTAATGTCTGTTTTACTAATAAATAGGTTTACAGTAATAAATAATTATAATATAAATATTGGGTAGAATGAATTGGCAGATCTTTTCAATTTTTATTCTGCATTATTGGTTGAATCTTGCGAGAAAATGTATTGTGGCGCCAAAGATACCTCTGTTAATTTCAAAATGTGTATTGTACATATTTTTGTTATTGGGTTATCAATAAAGTGTAGTCTAACTATCTTTCTACTTCCTCTTTTTCTCCATGTAACCTTGGACGTATGATCCGACAGGTCACACTGAAAATTAATGCTGCAACACCCCTCAGTGTGACAGCTACATGGGATGTAGTCCAGAGCTACGTAAATATACTACGCGTTTTTTTAAACTTTAGTACTCCAGGATTATACATAAATAATCCAAATATCTTGGATGTAATCCAAAATGCATAGTTTCGTCATCATCATCATTACTCTTAATTAATTTAGGTCTAAAATTGTGGTAAAAAATAGAGAATAAATACTCTTCCTTTCATTGTTTGAGACAAATGCAAATTAATTCAGGATCATTTAATTTTATTTAATTTAAAAACATTTATGTAGATTTCGCTATTGTTCTTTATGTGGTATTGACGGTAAGATTTAACATTTGACATCAAATCATAATTTCCAATTACGTATTCTTTGTCGTGAGCGTCTCGAAGTAAATTTCAGCTCTTGTTTTATATTTCAACCACACATACTTAGTTTAGATTCTCTTCATCAAAATTAAATGGAATGGAAGAGATGCCATTTGGCAGTGGGCTATTTATGGGATGTAATAATGTTGATACCTACCTCTAGTAGGAGTTTTATTGCGATTCTCACCTGATGTTAAATACCTAAAAAATAGATGCAGTCGACATGGAGTACCTACCAAGAAAAACGAATCCCATCCCTTGGCGGTGTGCAGGAAGAACTTGGAAGGTAACCACCATGTAGCGTTGACGCCTTGGTAAGTCTGGTAGTCCTGCTGAAGAGAGGAGATGGGGGAATAACGTACATTCTCCGAAATGTAACTACCGATAGTGCTTCGTCGCTAACAACCTGTGGAATTGGTCAGTGATTCAGGTGATTTTATAGCAAACTCCTATTCAGCTCTTAAATTACCCACTGCTGTTTCGGGCATCTTCCTTACATGAAGGATCGCTGAAGAACCTGCTGTGCCACGCTGACCAGCCGGGTAGGTAAGCGTAGGGTTTCTTATCAAGTTTTCCTTCTCTTTAGTTTCTTAGTTTTCTTCTCTTCTTTAGTTTTCTTCTTTTGTCGACTCTTAAAACAACTCCAGGATGGAACGGTTGGTGACACTGTGTATTCTAAATCTGTCACCACGCGGTTAATTTATATTTTATAGCATAATTTGAGGTTATTCTTTTTATTTTTAACATATGAACAGATATTAGAAAATATTCCAACTAAAATAGCGTTAAGCACGACCTAAATAAATCCTTGAAAGAAACAAAAGCAATAACCACTAGCAATATCAACATGGCGTCGCTAACGAGCCGACGCGCGCTGTCAATTCCGTTCCCGCCTAAATAGCTGTCAAAAAAATAGACAAGAGTGGTTCCTCTGTCAGCTAATAGTACCTAAATAAATTATATTCCTAGAATAATTTCAACAGAATCCTAGAATAATCTTAAAGTATAACTTTATATGTTATAAAGTTTGCTTTGATTCTATGCAAAGTAATATTTTAATTAGGTATGTGTGTACAATATTCTATGTAATTGAAATAAGCATATTGTATTGTATTGGTAGTTTTTGTTCACTGACTCGACCAATCTTACATTTAAAACGATGTTGGTAAATGTCTAAATCAACGTAACAATAAATGGAAAAAACCCTTTAAACTGCAACGAGACTGCGTTTCTATATTATGTAGGTAGGTACATCATTAATCTAAGAGATGAAATTACGGGTATCAAACTGACGCTAACCTGAATTTTTAACTACAAGATCTAGACAGTAATCCTGTAATCTAATCACCCAACAAAAGTTAAATAATAAATTTAAAGTGTACCTTTAACCAACGGGGAAACTCATTTGAACTTACTTAGTGGCGAAACGATGAAATTCAAATGGTTTATAAAATTGGCGGCATAAAGTTATCTTCTGCGCACAATTATACAAGTCAATGGATACCATAACTAATCACAACTAGGTAGGTAATCAATTATAATAAGTGTAGTTTAAGTGCTCACACAACAATAATTAGTAATAGATATCGTTATGGCATTTGGCCCCAGTCAGCAACATACGATAGATACGGTTACAAGTTACGCATACAGGACATTCATATTATTGCTACTTAGAACGCAAATGGGGGATATCATGGCTATTCCTAAGGCTTCCTATCCACCGGTAAGGAAGTCATAACCTTTGCCCAGGTTGCGTGCAATGTTACCAGGCAGTAAGTATTTACACCCAACCTTCGCTCCTATTTTTGCAACACATTAACTAGATAAATTTAGTAAGAAGTGCTCAATTATCCATTTATTTTCGGTAATTAGTTACATGGTAAATCTAATAATTTACCATAGCTTCTGTTACCTTTAGCAAAAACAAATTGCGGAATAGAATAAAAAATCTCTTCAGTAATGTAATATTTATGTGGTACACTACTAACTCATTGCTTAAATCCTAACTTCAGGATACAAAAAGCGCAACAGTGGAAAGCTCGCCATACCGCCTTCTGAACTAACAGCGACCTCACAAGCCATCAGGGCTAAAAATGAAAACTATTTTAATCGATGATAGGTGTCGCTTAGGACGAATTAAAACCCGGTGTTAACATGATTTAGAATTCATCCCACCCTGGGGGCGTCGTTAGAGCCGACAAAAGTAATGACAAGGTCGATAACCTAGCCAAAAAAAAAAAATAACTTGATACGAACCCTGTGCCAATCCGACTGGGTGGCTTGGCACGTAGACTAATTACCCTCCATGTAACATATGGGCTGCGTAGTAGTAGTAATAGTAGTAGAGAAATGACTGTCACTTTACAATTAATAAGTAGAAATATTTTTATGTTCAGATATTGTGTATTCTAATTGACAATGAGTGCCATTCTATCCTGAGAGTGCCAAAGGAGGGGACTCAAGGAACTCAAGCCATATGAGAAGGAAAACCTGATACAAATCCTGTGCCAACCAGTCTGGCCAGCGATAATGTTGTAATATTCCTCCTCTTTAGTAATGTATAGGCTGAGAAGACAGTGAGACATATTGGTTGCGTCAATCACGTAAGGCTGAAAGGATTTTGAATAAAACTATTTTATTAATGCTTAGGTAATTAAAAATAGAAACTAATTAAGCTGGAGTTATGAATGGAAGAGTCTGAAATGTGGTTAAGTATAGCATTTGTTAAAAATCTTATGAATCGTTATTTACAAAGAATTTAAGTCATATCGAAGGGTAATAGCATACGTTAATCTATCTTTTGATGGCTTCATGTTTATATTGACGTTACTACACTACATCATTAAGATAACCGTAAATAAATAAAAATACAGGCCATAAATAAATAAAATGCAATAGATACAAGTCGCACGCCACGCTCACAATGGAACCTGTCTTTACCCAGATGTCAAAATGTCAATTCATAGACAATCGCCGCGTCGAGGTTGCATTGTTTATCGTGAATCGATTATTTGTTTATTCGATATCAATTGTTCACGATTATCGATTTATTTGTTACACATCTGATTAATGTAATGTTTGTGCCCGTCTGGCTGTTAGTAAAAAATAACGCAGTACATAAATGTATTTATTTGGACTTTTGCAGTTTGTAATAGCACCATCACTTCACTTCGCGTATATGTCATTATTTGACATTGAAGGCTGCGTGGATCGAACGTTTGTCAAAAAAGGTGCAAACAAGAGACGTATACATCACATACGAATAACGAACACGAATGGCCAAGTCAATTGCCAGCAAAAAGCCAACCAATGGACATTTATATTGTATATGACTGGGATAGAATTATGAGGGCTATTTCACACTGTCCTGCCATTCATATTTATAATAATTTTTCTTAGGATATTGGAAAATATTAGTTAGGATGCATGCCTACAAAGCGAACCCGTCTATAAGGTGAAATGGTCTTCAGGGCCCAAGAGTGAATGGGATCTAAAAGTGCTTTAATTGGAGAACCATAGGTAATTAGATCTCCCACCAATTAAAGCGCGACTTCTGACTGGCTTATGGCTAACTGTATCCAGTTGCTAACCTTACCATTCACACGACAAAGTCTAAAAAAATCCGACATCTGTGTAAACTCTGCCTCTGAGTTTCTTGCCAGTTCTTGTCAGCTTCGGTCGCGTTTTGAACTGGTAGTACTAAGTGGACAATTTGTAAGAGTCAATTGTGTCCTAAGCAAAATAAAAGAACATGCTAAAAGCATGGATGTTGTCTTATACAGATATGAATACGAAAAGACTTACATAAAATTGAATCGTAGCTTAGAATCGTAACATTGTATTTCAATGAACATCAAATTTAATCTAGTCCGTAGAAATACGTCCGTGATGAACAGATGTAATTGTATAAAACAATAATATTTGATATGGCTAGTGAAATATTAAGGAGAGCTTCCTCTGTTCCGCAGCTATTTCGGTGACGACGTGTGTGGTCCGGCGCGCGAGCGTAAACGGTTTAAGGGGAAGACACTAGATGATTACAATATTTGTACCAACATTTTTATACGTAGCTTTCGACCCACCTCATGCTATCTTATTCACGCTCAGGCACGCGACACAATCCAAGGATGATGGTATTTGGCTGTGGTAGCTATTCTATACGGTAATGGTCCTTCCCCAATCGACAAAAATAAGTTATTATACAATTGACATGTATAACAACTGCAAGAAATTATTTCCCGCCACCACGGACACTGCTAAGTGTCCGTGGTGGCAAAGATCGTGAAAACCTAAGACATCATTATTTATAACAACCTGTGTCTCTGTTTGTGGCATCTTGCTTACTGAATGCTTTTATAGAGGGTTTAGCCATGATAAAGCAAAAAAATACACAGCTGTTTGATAAAATTAACTTTATCTCGACACGTATGGAACATTACCATGCTCTTGTAAAACCTTTTGAATGTTTTTATTACGATATTTGGATAATCATATTCAACTTACGATTATCTACCTACTCTAAATAATGAAAGACCCTACGATCTTTCTTAAAATGTTCAATGTTTTTTTTTATAAATAATCTCTTGGAGGTGCTAATTTTAGTGCACTTGTCATTAGCCAGTCAACGCAAAAGAGCTTTGGATTACTATTTTAAATATTTAAAGCATTGGTACCAGTAACTAAATAACATTATGAATAATTCTCCTAAGCAATGAAATTATATAACCAATTTTTAATTTTTAGGAGAATAATTCTAACCCTTAACAGCGCGTGTGCGCAAGAGCACGCGATCAGAACAAACAACGCTGCGCCCGTGCCGCTACCGTTGCGTCGCCAGTGATAACGGCTGTGCCAGATGTACGAGTACTCCCAGACATACATTTCTTCGACCATTACTAGAGTAACTTAAAGATTGTCTATAATTATGGCACGGAACTATCTATATCATATTAATAACATTTAAAAATACCTATTTGTATTCGCCTGACAATTCAGTATGCACTTGCCATGGTCAGGGGCAGTGGCGTAGCTACCAAGGGGCTAGGCGGGGCAGTGCCCCGGGGCCCTCAAGCTTAGGGGGCCCTCGAATCCTCGAAACTAGAAATCTAGGAATCTGCCAGTAATCTAAATTTGGTGATAAATGATGCCGTTAGGAGTTGTGTGGAAATACAGATTTCTTTCGCAACGTTGCAAGATTTATATAGCTTTTTCGGAAACAGCATCAAACGTAGGGATCTACTGTGAAAATTCACTCTTCAACTAGATGGTCCAGTAGGGTCAATCAATACGATATCAGCAATAACACTTCGTTATTCAAGTGCAAAGCCAGTGAGAAAATATGGTATTGATTACGCATTTTGATGAATTAGCTGCTGATCACCGATTTCCAAACCGAGAAAAAATATTTTAAATTGAGATTTTCAATAATGTACTACCGTAATATCTCAATTATATACACGTTTTATTGCTATGAATGCAGTGTGTCATATATTCGATTTTCTAACACCAACATTTTTATTACATGATGATGAACCAACTTTAGTACAAAAGTGTGACGGATTCCAAAGAAAATATTCCTAGTTTTTCACTTCAATTTATTAATATTTATCACCTAGTTTTACCTCAACTAGCTCAAGCATGGACTGTTCACCAATTATGTAAGGAAATAATGAGCAAATCTACAAACAAGAAAAAAATTCAACACAAGCCCCGAAAACAAATTAGTGCAGTATCTGTGAGAGTAGGGCAAATTTGGATTAAGCGTTTTCAATCTCTATTACGGATAAAATGGATGCCATTTTTGAAAAAGTGGAGTAAGATATATCTCTAGTTACGACGTAGCTGCAGAACTGGGAATTGACGACAAAACAGTTTAGGCGCATTTGAAAAAACCTAGGTACACAAAAAAGCTCGATATTTGGGTAC
The DNA here is from genome assembly GCA_905475355.2 of Clostera curtula. Lineage (NCBI taxonomy): Eukaryota > Metazoa > Arthropoda > Insecta > Lepidoptera > Notodontidae > Clostera > Clostera curtula. The sequence goes on along the minus strand of FR997794.1, from coordinate 26,026,629 downwards.
CTCACGAGCTCACTGAAAGAAACCTAATGAACAGTGTACTCATTTGTGATTCTTTATTACGACGTAATGAAACCGAGCCATTTTTGAAGAAGCTGATAACTGGTGATGAAAAGTGGATCACGTACGACAAGAACGTGCGAAAAAGGTCATGATCAAAGGCCGGTCAGGCTTCACAGACTGTGGTGAAACCCGCGTTAACTCGCAACAAGGTGATGCTGTGTGTGTGGTGGGATTGGAAGGGCATTATTCATTATGAGCTGTTACCACCAGGCAGGACCATCAATTTTCAACTCTACTGCGAACAACTGATAAGATTAAAGCAAGAAGTTGAGAGAAAGCGGCCGGAATTAATCAACAGAAGGGGTGTGGCTTTTCATCATGATAACGCTAGACCTCACGCATCTTTAGCCACTCAGTAAAAATTAAGAGAGTTTGGCTGGGAGGTGTTAATGCATCCTCCGTATAGTCCTGACCTTGCACCTTCAGATTTCCACCTGTTTCGGTCACTTCAAAATTCTTTAGGCAGTGTTAGGTTAACATCACGAGAGGACTGCCAAAACCACTTGTCGCGGTATTTTGATCAGAAGTCCCAAAATTTCTATAGCAATGGGATCATGTCCCTGCCTACAAGATGCCAAAAAGTTATCAAACAAAATGGTACCTACGTACTTTAGTTAAATTTAAATAAACTATATTAAAAAATGTTATAAAATTTCTTAAAAAAATGCGGAGAATCTTTTTTTCCAACCTATTATGTCATATTTTTTTTGATAAAACCTAATCACTTTACATAGCAGTGGGCCCCATTTTTTAATTAGCCCCAGGGCCCTTGGTTACCTAGCTACGCCACTGGTCAGGGGGTTATAATATATGGTGCAGTCGAGATTGACGCAATTAGTTTTGGAAATTTCTTGTGGTTTTGGTATTCCGTGTAGTGTCAGGTTTAGAATAGCAGGAGAATAGAAGGAAAACTTTCAAGTTTCCCTTCTCTTTCGGCTAGGTGTTCGGTCTGGTCATTTCCTTTTGTCGGGTCTTATGACACACTTAGGATGAAATGGGGTGACGACACTGTGTAGGTACTCTAAAGTAGAAGTCTACGATAGTAGAAACATACAAAGTGTGCCAAAATAACAACATCACCATCACTAAATAGTATAAAACAAAGTCGCTGTCTATGCTTAAATCTACAAAGCAACAAAAAATGCACAAAGGTATAAATAACAAACAAAGTCTATGTAGGTATGCTTAAATCTTTAAAACTACGCAACGGATTTTGAAGCGGCTTTTTTAATATAATAGATAGAGTGATTCAAGACAAGTATGTATAATACATCCTTAATATTGTAGAGAAACACTGGTAAATTTAGAGGTTCATCATTGCACCCGTGCGAAGCGGGGGCGGGTCGCTAGTAGATATGTATAACGCTTCTCTCATTGCCAACCCTTCAAGCCAGCATGGCCTCATTTCAGCCCACTATTTACCCACGACTGGGTCGGGTATCCTTCAAATTCATGAACGGAAATTAGCGTACTGTGCCACGCTGGCAAAACGGGTTGGCATAGGGTTTGTTTCAGTTTTCCTTCTCGTACGTCTATGTGTTTTGCCACTTGCGTTCCTTCACACGCTTCTTCTTCTTCGTCGTAAATCGTCGTCTTCGTGGGTCGGTGCAATAGTCTAAAGAGTAATTAAACTTAGTCAATAATATGGTTTAAAGTTTTGCAATGTATACCATACTAGGATGAATTTAAACTAGAATCTATAAACTCAATTCCCCCCACACGTTTGCCTAGTATATTAGCAATAATTTTTAGCAAATTGCTCGGCAAATAGTACTTAGTTGAATATTAATAATAAGTGCTCGTACTTTCAACTGCAATTCTGCTGTTAGCGTTTGTTGAATCTAATTGTATAGTTACTCCAATGAAAATTCAATTAGAGTATTGATGTGCATTCTGAAAATCCCGTAAACTATTCTATGGCGAGGCTTAAGGTGGGAAAGTCCAAGTCGTCGCATATACGAAGTCCTAGCGTCGTGTAGAACGCGGAACGTATTTGATCCGCAGGTTAAGTTTTCCTTCTCTTACGACCAGCTTATCGGACTTTTGTCTTACGAGACCCTCAGGATAGGATGGGATAGTGAACCTGTGTATATGTACCATGTTCCATAGTACTGCCGTCCATCATAATAGCTTTGTGACAATTATCTTTGTTACTACAGGTACAGCCCTAATGATGGCAGCTGTCAGTTCCCGCGCAGAGGCGTGCCCGTAGCAATTTCCATCAATCGCTTACGTTTGCTGCGTCATTTTGCCTATCTATAATACAATATTCTATTCTAAGCTGACACTCGTAGTGCTTTACTTTGTCAAAATTAAACATTACTTACGTAACTACTATTGTGACAAGAAAATATGTGTCCTTGTTTTTCGTTATTTTCGTCCTTGCATAGAATAGGGTTGTGTCATTATATTCCCGCTGTTGCGGAGCACACTCCCCCGACCGGGAGGAGTGAATCCCGCGGCCCTGGATTCGAGGATCGCCGTCGGTTTTAGTGGGTAGGTCGGAGCGCAATTTACCATCTCTACGCGCCCCGGAATCCCACATAACCCGGCCAGATCCCAGCGGCCGGGTAACCATGAGGATCAGCACGTAAACGACGTAAATATATATATATATATACATGCATATATTCCCGCTTAAGGGTCAGCGCAGACACAGAGGAATAATCCTCGCGCGTTCTCAGGATTCCCGCGTGTTTTCCGAGGACGCGTTTGTCTGGTGTAAACATTTATGCACTTTATTGTAATATTTTTAAAGTTTATTTTCAAGTGCGTTCCTCTCCGCTGCGCCCTGTTCTGTCTGCGCTGACCCTAACGAGGCGGGCCAAGGCCCCCAGTGTCGTGGAGCAAGGTTTGGGCAGTCGATGATTGCCGTCGGTTTTAGTGGGTAAGCCGGTGCGCAATTTACCAAGTCCCACATTACCCAGCCAGCCAAACGGCAGGGTATCCGCGAGGTCTTCTGACAACAAAAATAACATTATATTGCCCCTGAAGCTGTCAATTGGAGCAACAAAAACAAGATTCCTACGAATTGAAAATCTCCTCTTTTTTAAGTGTCAAACTTGATATGAAACTTTAAACGTAACAACACATTTAGGCCAGCATGATACAATTGGCTAAATTCCCTTCACCAAACTGGAGGAGAGTCGACTCCGTAGGTAATTACGGGCTAGGGTGAAGAATCTTGAAGAACCGACAGTCCTACCAATAAGACTGTTAGGTTATGTTGTAGACCTTGGGCCGTCCTCTTATCGTTAGCTACACAATCATAAATTTAGAGGGTACCAATTTAATTTAAAAGTTTCATTGATACGCCTACTTCTTTTGTGTCGGTCAATATTATCACCAAGTGTAAACACCGTGAAATGGAGCGTTACCGTCAAAGCGAACGAAACTGATTCTTACGTCAACAATGTTACGATACATTTTTCCGAAGCTTTAATCTATTGTTACATGATACGTAATCAACTGAAAAGTGAATAAACGTACATGCCGATTTACCTCTTGTGAAATTAGCACTTACATAGTGAATTTTACGGATTATATTGGCGTGATAGCATTTTCATTAAACGCTGTTGTTGAAATTGAAACAGATTTGCGTGCGGTTCAATGTGTACTCACCTCAAAATGTATTTTGAGCTTGTTAGGGACGCTCAGGGCTGCATTTGGTGATAACAAGGGTTTTAACTTCTTTTTCTCGCAGGCAAACATTCCTTACTCAAATCTGAGCTGTGGGAGATGGACGGGTTATGTTACTACATGCTAGCATTCCTTAAATACTCAGACTAGTCCAAGCCTGCATATGGGTCGCAGAAAATGTTTGTGATATGCAAAACATAGACAGCGTCGTCACGAGATTGTTAACTTGAATGATTTCCGGCTTTTACGTCTACGAATAGCATCTAGTAAAATTCTTTTTTTTTTATTTCATTCCTAATTTAATGTTTGTAATTGATATGTATAAATTTGATAAATGCATAGCAAGGTATCCAATGTGTTATCTAGACGCATTTACAGAAAGGTTCTTTGTGACTTATAAGAAAAAGTGTGATTTCTCCCAGCAAATTAATGACACCATCTTTTTGTCATTTAGCATAAATATTACTATTCAGATGAAAAGAACCAATTCTTTTTCTCATAAGTAACGTGAATTAAACCTGATTCGCTAAATTTCTCTAACAATTCTACGAACGTCACTTTGTTAAGACCAATATACTGAATATGCCATAATGGGAGAGGTGAGCACAGAAGTTCTACTTCTTCTTTATGAATAGAGATTTTAGAACTTAAACGTTAATAAGTCTCAAGTGCATCCCTGTTATGCATTGAATTCGTTAATGGGTAACCGAGGCTCGTTGTCCGCTGCCTATATCAATTATTTCGTGAACTAGCTTTATAAATACTTGATGCTCTCGAGAATGGACTGAGTTTACAGCTCACAATACACTACTAGTACTAATCAGTCCATACACGACCCACTGCTAAGTTTGCTCCTCCCATTACATGGAGGGGAATCAGCCTACGGTGCCACAGTAGCCAGTTGGCTAAGGGTTTCGTATCAAGGGTTAATTCTCTTGCGGACATGTTTTCGGCTCAGTCACTTCCTTTTGTCTGGTCTTACGAGACTCTCAGGATGGATTAGGTTATGCTATATATTTTAAGTTCGTCATCACACGGACACAACATACCTACTCACTAATCAGGGACTTGCAGAGTGCTTTTTCGTTTTTCTCTATTAAGCATATTTGCACAAAAAGTAATCCAAAGTTATAGAAGTGCGAAACGTTCTGATACCGGAAAGGAATCCCACTTTTTATAACATTTGTACGCGCAGTACATTAGTATTATGCTAAATGAACGCAATATCTTATTTGTGTGCAATTCAAGTATTTCTCAGCTACTTATATTTATAACTATCTTTAGCATGGCGCGCATTGCTACCACTAACTAAAATCAATTGATCCACCAACCCGCAATTTTTTCTTTTTTTTTCTTTGTGAATAGAACTTTATTTAAATTTAATAATGAGGATATTTCAGTTCTATAGCTAAAGTAGTGGCCGATACCCCTGTATTCAGGCCCAAACTTGTCCCAATAGGGAACTTAGGACAAGAGATTGATATAAAATATGGACGCAAGGCTTGCGGCAAAGCCCTGTACTAGCTAACCCGCCTGACGAGCCTCACTCATTAGGTTCCCCCTATCAAATTAGTGGGGCTGACTCAGCACTGAGTTATTTATTGGCTGAATGAAGAGCAATGAGTGACAGAGACAATATCTACGCAAGTATTGCACGTATCAGCTCGACAACATAGTAAATCATTTCTATGAAAGGATCTCTTCTTGAAAAATGGCCACCAAGCAATCCCGCTTTCCGCCAAATGGCACCTTTCCACCCTTATCTATCTCATAACCGCTGACTCACAAACCTGCTATATTAACAGTGTAAGGAGCTCTATAAATAAATAGAGGGATGGGGCGGCATTAAGCCCCATTGTAGACACACCTGGCTTCTCCCATACGGAAGTAGGGTTCACATCATATCAGAAACACATTTCGGGATATATCATTTTATCACTAATGACGTGGAATTATGCTATTTATTTTATTTTAGATCATGATGTTTTTTAGATTTTTCATTTCTACGTTCTACAACTTAATTAAACTTTATCTTAAAACCGTGCATGAATACTTTGTTACTGCGCTTTATAGCAGTACAAATACTTTTTAGCTATATGGCACTTTGAAGTTTGACTTTTTATCCGAAAAGTGCTTAAATATTGTACCTAGTATTCAGAAGCAGTAGATTGTTGATACAGCTAAGAGTAGTACTTTATATTCCTAATCACTACCTATACACAATCTACATTAGTTTTCTAAAAAATTAAATATTAGGTACTTTCATGAAACCTCATAAAAATTGTCTTATTGTTTTCGATGTAACATTGTAAACCCATTTTCGTTGTTAAGAGCGCTACCTACATAGCCAATTTTTATTATTTCGAAAAAAGTTGCTATTCCATGGATGTTTATGTTTTACCACATGGTAACCCTACGCTGCACCCCAAAATGGCCGCATGATATTTTGTAATCTGTTCAACATTTTTCTTAATCTATTTTCGTCGGGTTTTCGGGGTGAGCCTGTACCTAATAACTATCATTATGTGAGTGCTGCTATATCTAGACCACTTCACGCTATAGAATATTATGAAAATCGTATAAACAATGTTATGATTTGGAAGAATTACTTGATAATATGTAATAACCGTTGTTTTTTTAGTATTTCTAGAACATGGTAGCGGATGCCAATGTCACTACTGCTAGTACTACCAGAGGTACTACTGATACCACTGATGAGACCCACTGATGAGTCAGGCCTCCTCCTATCACAGCGAGGGTAATTAGCGTACTGTGTCACGCCGGCTCGACGGGTTGGCACAGGGTTTTGCTCAAGTTTTCCTTCTCTTGCGGCTAGGTTTTCGGCCTTGTCATGTACTTTTGTCGGCTCTTACGACGCCCTCAGGAGGGAATGTGGTGGTGACTCTATGTATTCTAAATCTGTCATCCCACGAATAATGGTATTGAGACGAATATATGATATGGTACAAGAAGGGACTTCCGTATTATTTTCATCGAACAAAAATCCATTACTTGAATTGAGTGATAAGTCAATTTATCTCAAAACAAGGGTACAAGCACGGCGTCATTCAAAAAACACAAATGTTAGCATTATTATTCGAGACTGATCTATTTAGTTGTGCCAGCTTCGTAGACGGATCACGAGGAAAATTCCAGGTGGCTAAGCTACCATAATCGCTTCGGTTCAGATTTGAGATCATGCAAATCGACTCCGGAGGCTCAATAGCTATAATCAATATTACTTAATAATGTGTAGATGTTGTTAGTAAATTCAATATGATCAAAAGTGCACCGTCTACAAATTCAAAATCGAATTTACTAGAATGATTTTCTTTAAGATCGGTTTTAAATTGTCGAATGTACCTATGTGCTTAAGTTTAAAGGTCCTAAACTAACCTAACCTAATCGTGTCTTGCTTTACATTAAAAACTATAGAGTTTACTTGGATACTTCATAATTTAATTGACTCTTCATGTGATTCTATAATAACATAAGTAAATATTTTTAAGAAGCATTGATTACGACATATTATTTTTAAACAATTTAATAGTTTAAAGATTATAAACAACCAGACAGTAAAAAGCCTACCTACTAAGCAACATCATGTATATACCCTACTGTTTTATATCCCCTAACAGCATGAAAATAAAATTACCTACTTCAATCGTTTTCCCGTGAATATATTATTGGAAACGAAAATATTATAATTCTGTACTCCCCAAAACGATAAAAAGATACTCTGTCTACTTAAAACCCGAGCATAAACAACATATTCAAGAAAATTACGACGCGATTAATACATTATTAATATATCTATCCCTTCTTTTCGTGATGGTTTGTCCCATTCTACGGTCATTTTGAAAATGGAACGCGGCGTGAGCGCCATGAAATTAGTATCGCTTTTTCTCTCCTGCCGTGCCCGATTTGAATTTTTATATATTTTATTTTATTGAAGGACGTAAGCAGCCATTTTGGGTTTTTTTTTATTAATTATCGAAACGCTTTTTGAGAAGCATATATTTGAGATTTTTTATTTTCCGTGGCAATGTCATTTTAGGTTTGATTGCGTTGCAATATACAGCGTGTTCTTTTTAAATGATTTTTACTTTTATAGAAAATATATTATGGTCTATTAGTGCTAAATGACACTAATTTGTTTAATTTAAATATCTATTATGTTGACACAGATACAGATTAAAAGTAAATTGTAGGACCTTAGTTCATCCTAACAAAAATAAAAAAATAAAAATGACCGCCAAATTGCTCATACTTAATGCTCTTCCTTGAGATATGCGAGCTTTAACCTAAAGAGAAGATTTTGATAGTAAAAAAGACTATGTTTAGAATATAAATCTTAAGGTCCATCTCCACCTTAATTAACAAAGTTTAAATCAACAACACCCTGTAGCTACCTGCTCTTCACCGCATGTTCAGGGAATCCATTTAATTCACTATTTTGTTATTAAGGTTTTCCACTCCCGACAGATGGCAGATGGGTGCATAGTATTTTTTTAAAATAGAACAATTATTTTTTGACGGTCCACCTCGAGGGCCATGGAATTAATTGCTTTCGATTAGTGGCACTGCTGAGATTAAAATCTTTCGTTTTTATTGATTTCTTTAATTTATTTTATCTTTGTTTACTTAAGAGATACTTGGGATACTAAAGTAGGTACAGGAAATGTTCATAAATTACCCGTGAGGTGATTTGTTGCCATAAAAATACTGCTAGTTCTAATCGTGGATCAAACTTATTAAAATAAAGCCTCGAAGAATCATATATTTTATAATTAGCAGTATTATCATCATTTTCAGCAGGTATCAGTTGTAAGTACATATATAATTTTTAGTAATTTAGTAATTTTGTGTATGTTTTGGAGAAACAAAAGGAACTTGGTAGATATGAAATTGAATATATCTGTGCTCGTTAATATAGTAACGTTTAGGTATATGAATAATAAGGGTCTTGGTCTTAAAGTGGTTGTGGAATCTTCTTTATCATTTTATGGCATTCTGTAGCAAGTACCTATTTCAAATTTGATAACTCGGGTTGATTATTCTATTTTCAAATAAATATTATTTCTTTTTTGTGAATCAGGTTTTAGTTTATTGATAAGCGTTACGTTTTCAACACAATGAAATCTGTTCCTTTTGACTACATTAATATGGAATACGAGTTCAACAGCTGTATAAAGCACATTATAATATCAACATCATTTTGTTGTTACTTTTCATTCTCGTTATAAATATTTTCAAATGATTCCAGAAAAAAATATACCCTAACGACCAATGAAATTAAGTTTTTAAAACACGAGTCGGCACTTTTGAACGGGCAATCACGTTCGAAAACCAAAATGGCGGCTGTTGAAATAGTTTTTTGTAGGCGCCATAATTACAGGGCTACGCAGGCGTGATCTGTAGTTAGGGCCACGAATTGAGGTAATTTTGGGATCGGTGGTCTAGTAGGTAATGTTCAACAATCGAAGGAGAGGCCTATCGAATTCTTTTTTTTTTTTTTTTTCTTCCTTGTGGCTCTCACGGTTTGTGTTCAGCCAATGTCAAGTTACTTTGTATCATTTCAATCGTGTAAAACTACGGTTTGTAATAGACTTGTGTAACTCACGAGTCTATATCGAATTCTTATTTTAAAAGCAACTGTTTCTGGTTTGGGAACATCCTCAGTCATTGTAGACGTAAACAGAGTTGTGGATTGGACTATTAAAGTCAAGTAAATACTTATTAAATAAGTACTTTCGGATTTATTCAACTCATTGAAAGATCTAAACATAATATAAACATACCTCCATACTTAATTTAAATAATATAGTGCGGACAATAGGGAACGAAGTAAAGGGCATTTTACGCTAGTAAGATCGAAAAATAAGAGTGAAAATAAAATTTCACTAATTTCGTTTAGATTCAGAAGATCAGTTAAAGAAATATGGGACACTTCTCCAGAGAAATGTTATTCTAGAACTCTACATAATTTAGGTAATAATAAAAATTGAACCATGCTGTGGCCTGATCAGATAAATACCTATTAAAACTTGCTTCCACTTAGCGCATAAATTAATAACGTCTTCTCGTAATTTTCATTACGGCAATTTCAAAAAGAAAAGATATTTCTCCTGATTTACGTAAAAGGAACATCGATGTTCGATCTGCTTCGAACGTTACGCTTGATCTACCAGGACAAAAAGAGATAGATGTAAAGATCAATGTTGCGCGCGAGTAGAACGGGCTGCACGACATTGGTCGATGATTCCCGGGCACAGGGCGTCGCCTCGGTGTTCCCGCCATAAATTGAGTTGTTGACACATTAATAATGTGAGGTTATGTTTTAATATTACTTTTTTTCTCCGCTCACTCGCTGCGCGCGAAATTATAAGCCCTGGAAATATAATTATTGTTATGATTCAAGTTTTAATGAGCTGCGTGTGTGGTCCGCTCGGGTTGCGCACGTAATTAAACTGTTTCGGTGTACCAGGCCGTTTTCTGAAACCATATTTTAATCCAGTTTACAACTCGGTTCTAGGCTACGATAACACGGTTGTGAAGTAAGCAAGCACGTATGTACTGGTATTTCCTGACGCCTCAGTGAAATGGCGCAAAACTCAGGTTACACATTTCCTTGTTCAAATAATTAATGTTGATTTAGTTTAAACGTAAACGTAAAAGAAGTAGGTAATTAAATTGTATCGTTAAGTACAGGCTCCGTACTAAATAAACCTATATAGGTATTAAGATTAACTTAGACGAATAACCATAATATTTATTATACGTAATCCGTAAAATTTATTAGTACCTACCTATTTTGAAGAAAGGAAAAGTCTAAAAGGAATATTGAACTTCCATTTAAGATGTGTTACAGCCATCTGGCGTTTTCCCAATTTATTTGTGGCCCAGCAACTAGGGCTAAAATTCTCACGACAATCTATCCCATATTATAATAAACCTATAGACGTTTAGCACAAACTAAACTCTCACTTGTCGTTTCTATCCGATTATCCCGATTATTTTAGTGTTCCAGACACCACACCCTGAGTATAATACATATATATATATATATAGTATATTATAGTATACTCCCCTATACAAGGGGCATAGGGGAGTCTATGCTAATTTGGCTTAAGTACCTACTATCAGAGCCCCAAGCTTGGTAATTCTATAGAGGATGATAAGAAACCTTTCTAGTCTTTTTAATATACTAGAAATACTTAAAAGTTCGCAGCGATGGCTCTTTTTTACAGTATTGGCAATATACTAATACGATCACAACAAGCACTTGGCAAGATCTTTTGAATGCAACAGAATAGGTACTGCTAACAGTTGCATCAGATTGACCCGCTATCAGTTTTCATAATACTGACCCGGGACAATCACCGAGCAATTCATAAGTTACGTTTAATTAGTTGGACATCATTATCCGTGTGGTGACGGATTTAGAATACATATTGTCACCACCCCAATCCCCCGTGAGGGTGTCGTAAGAGCCCACAAAAGAATGATAAGGCAGAAAACCTAGCCGCGAGAGAAGGAAAACTTGATACGAAATCCTATGCCAACCCGTCGTGACACCCCCAGCGTGACACAGTGGGCTAATTACCCTCTATGTAGTTGAAGGAGGCCCGGCTCGGCAATGGGCCATTTATGGGCTGACAAGTAGTAGTGGGTCATCAATTCGTTAATGGAAAATATAAAAAAAATAGCACTAGTTTCAGAACATTCGAAAAGTTAATTTACTCCATATTACTCGAAGTTATTAAGCTGAAAAGGTCAATTTGGCACGCGTAACGCTCTTTTCGGTAGTACAAGTTTTTAGAACGAACAACAATACAGAAAACAATATTACAATGGGAACAAAGATCGTATTTACCTCACCAGAGAAAAAGACTCAAAAGGTCTGTTTATTCAATGAACAAATTCGCGTCGGTGTAAACAAGCCATTGTCTATGTCCAGGTGACGTGCGGAGAGGTGCACAGACAATTCTTTACTTTTCTCGTCGTACCTGTCAAAGTTGACGTCAATATTTTGGCGCGATTTGCGACGCAGTAGGTGTTTTAGGACATGGGTGTCCCGTAGATTCACTTGTGAATTGTAACGGTCGTCGATGGTGCTTAACGAATCGATCTTCCGTCAGCAATGAAATCTGAATTTATTCGTGCCGAACTAATCTACTTCTATGCGAAAGCGGCCTATAAGATTCCTTATTTTAATTCCGATATAACCGGAGCAGGTAAGTACCTATTTATCAGCATCTAAAATAATTTGATCAAGTTGCCTCACAAGATCACTTCTGGCAAGTAAACTGTTTAGGTACAATTTATTAAACCACCGGCACAGGATACAGCTCTACGGAGAAGTGGCAACTCTTCATTCATTTATTTTTAAATGGCTTTTTTAGGTACAAGGCAGGTTTGTGAGACAGATTTGTGAGAGCAAACTCGCGCAATAGTCAAAGGCCCAAATATTATCGTCAGTTGGGTTATAGTATGGTTACCATAGATATTCCTATACTTAAAGCTTAGGTAATTTGTATTACAACCGTGAATCGACGAATTTCAACTTCAAACAAGCAAATAAACCGTTGAAATTACAGAAAATAAAGTTGAAACACGGAAATAAGGCAAGTTCTGTACAGCACGGTTCGTATTGTTGATTTTGTAACGCATTCAGATGCCTAATAAGTTACGCTTGTTGCTAATGAATTGGATTTAAACTGACTGTGGGTTTTCTAAGAAGCCATTGTTGTAGCCTCACCAACTTACTTTTGCCGTTCCGAAATGCCGAGCACGCACCATTTTCCTTTTTGGTTACACTTTGTGAGAGCCAATATAAATTGGTTACGTATTTTAGCGTAAATTTTTGCGGCCAAATTGATTATCAGGTGTTTTGACGTGTCTCCAGTGAAATTTTATTTTCTTGTTAAATTTTACGACTGTAGTGACAATGTAGTCTGCTGTCATTGTGTTATTCGAGTGTGGTCGACTGCAATGACTCGCAATTGGTTTTGAGTACAAACAAGATTTCATGGCTTAAGAAAGAGCCCCGCTATAAAAAACCTCAATTTGTATTACGGAGAATATGAAACTTATAATGCTATGTAAATTAGGTGAGCTTGAGCCATCGCTTATTTACTGTATAACTTGCTTGACCAGTTCGCGAGCTGTTTGTATAACCAATTTATGAAATAGCACGTTAAGGCTCAATAATCATTTGCAACTGATCACCGTTTCCATGTTGCAGTTCACACTTCATTTTGTTTGCGCGACTCCTTACCCAACATACTTAGACAACGGACATTTGTAAACGTCACGACAAACTGAAGTAGACATAAATTGCAAAGCAATCCAACAGTTTCTAAATCTATTCAGCAAATGTCTTGATTCGACGGAATTCAAAAAGTAGTAATTACAACTGATCGTAGAACTTACGTAAGTAAGTAGAGAAGGAAAACTTGAAACGAAACCCTGTGCATGCCGTCTGGCCAGCGTGGCACAGTAGGCTATTTTCCCTCCTTGTAGTGGGAGGAAGCGCGACTCAACAGTGGGTCATTTATGGGCTGATTCTTAGTAGTATAACCTACGCTTTTTAACGTCAGCCAGGATCATGTTTTGTGATGAAATAGGTAGGTATAGGTAGGTACCTAGAGGGAAATAGTTGCCCATTGTCAACCGGCATGTCATCACTACATAGTATAAAACAAAGTCGCTGTCGTCGGTCCGTCCCTATGTATGCTTAAATCTTTATAACTACGCATCATAATTTGAAGCGGTTTTTTAATAGGTAGGGTGATGTATAATATTGTAGAGAAACACTGAGAAATTTAGATATCATCATTGCACCCGTGCGAAGCCGGGGAGGGTCGCTAGTTGTTACATAAATTACAATAAAATACTATAAGCTATTGTATGTGTGGTATGCAATTGTAGAAGTAGCATTTTAGTTGCAGGTCCTCAAATCGTGTAGGTAATGTCATTAACTGAGGTACCGACGCACGTCTACCAACATTTTGTAACTACCTACTCTACTCGCAGTGACGGTAAAAAATAATTTTAATAATAAAGTAAATCCTTCTTCGCCCTAACAAATGTCCTTTCAATTGCATTCTCGATTCTTAAATGTAGAACACGCCATGTTTCTTTTGTTCCAGACAAACAAAGTAACATCTTTCTTTTTAACTTTCCACGTTAGAATCCAATATGGTGGGCTTTCACAACAAAAATTATTATCCTATATCCCGTGGTGCGCTAATTACCTAATAACAGAATATGGGCGAAAGCAGCCGAGCCGGAGACCAAGGTGTTTTGAAAATCACCTCCGCATGGGTTCGCCCCATGGTCATGAGCGTAGCTATAGCGGGTAGCGGGCAGGTCACCAGCCTATGCCTTGGACAGAGTATAATTTTAATATTAATTTGTTTAAGACTTGAAAAATGAAAAATTGTGTAATATTATGTTGAAAAGCAATATCATCTTAACAGAAGAAAAGTCGAAATTAAAACGAAACTATATATAATCTTCCGAGACGTAAGCCAATTTCGTACATAAATTGTGTCCATTAAATACTCTGTAGAGTCTAACATCACACAGATTTATTTTATATTTTTTTTATAGGTATCTATGTAATATGTGCCAATTCATACGCAAGTCCAACTTGACAATTGCGAGTAAAACTTAGCAATGATTTAGTAACAATAATTTGGAAAGGACCTATCGCGCGTTAGCCAAATTTCGTGATATTGAAAACGGGCCGTGCGTGCGAAGATCCAAGCAATTGGTGCTATTTACGTCTGCGCCCTTATTATTTTTTTACTTCAAATACTCTTAGCAGACATGAAAAACGACCGTAGAAAATGCTCAAAATGGCGACTCGAAAAAAAATAAAGAAATTACCATAAACTCGGTCTAAAACCGATTAGAGAACGACCACGCCGCATGTGGCCTCTTTCGTAAACGTACCATTGTGTTACCTGTCAAAATATTTCTCGTTTTTTCCTTTGGGCCCGCCGGCAAAATGCCGTGATGCCGGCGAAAATTGAATAAAGAAAAAACTTTAGTCCGATCGTTGATAAAAACGTATTAATAACGCTTTGACGCGTTGCCTGTTTGTTTTAAATGTTTATGTTTATGTTTTCAAATCTATCTCTATGTATGTCACTCTATCTATGTCTATCTCTATGTCACTACAGTGATAATGAAGTATACTAAATATATTGAGTATTAAATTTAGTTTTGTACCAAGACATTCTTTAAAGGAAAGGGAAAATAAAATAAACAGGGTGCAAAAAAAAAAGCTATCTCAAACTGTAAGTTAAAAATCTATCTAGTATCTAGTAGAAGTATGTGTAAGTTATCAACGTTCCAGATGTTTACTATAAAACACGAGCTCCATTGAAAAGCTACTTTCTTTCGTTATTATTATCCTACGAGCTTAGTAATGAGTTCCATAATGTCCCTTGGCTTCTCTGGGCTCATTTCTAGAGATAGGCTACAATTTTGGCCCAGACCGGTGACCAACTTTTCAAAGCCCGGAATGGGTTTGAGGTTTTTTAAATTATGCACAATATATCTATAACAACACTACTGTTGATCCATTAATTAGTCCGTAGGGCTTTTGTTCCACCCTGTATATTCGTGACAATCAAGTTGACACATCAAGTATGACTTATTTTTATCGCACTTTAAAAACTCTCCATATCGCAGGGGTTATCGCGGAGCATGTTTCCCAATGGGGAGTCAACCCCCTGCCCTGAAGCGGGCAAACGAGGAACACCGTTGGTTTTAGTGGGTACCTCGGAGTCCCAAATACCCCTATTAGTACCCAAAGGAAAGTATCCATGAGAATACAAAGTGAGTTATTTACGTACCCAGAACAAGTAATTTTAAACCTACAAACCCCTAACAAACAAAGATAAAACATTAAAAATGACATAGATCCTACGTTGTAGTTACTAGTAAATCTGATTGAAGAATTATTTCGAATGCAAAAAGATTTAGCAATCAGAATGACTCAAAATTAATATGACAGTTAGGAACTTAATATCGCAAGACTTAAATGTAATAAAAAATGTATTATATTTGTCGCAGTTTTACGAAACCCGCTTAAAATACATCCTCTAATTGATACCGAGATCATTAAAAAGATAAGAAATATTCGAAACATGCAACCCTATCCGCCATCTTGTCTAACTACCGCCATAATTGCAGTTATCCACGCTTCGAGCTGACAACACTACAATTATCCTATTAATGAGTGACTTGCGCCTACGCACCTAATAAGCGTAAAGAAGTCATATATTAACTATAGGTACGTAGAGATATTCCTTATTAAGTGCGCTTAGATACTAAATAAGGTTTTAGAGCTAATTAGCAATAACTAATTTGAGTTGGCTTTAAAATGTAAGTACTGTGGCAAGACGAAGAACAAAAATATTAAATAGTATAGTATGTAGGTAATATTTATTCACCACGTAGTCGACCTTTTTAACCCCCGACGCTAAACGAGGGGTGTTATAAGTTTGACGTGTCTGTCTGTCTGTCTGTGGCACCGTAGCTCGCGAACGGATGAAGCGATTTCAATTCAGTTTTTTTTTTGTATGACAGGTGAGTTACGGGCGAGTGTTCTTAGACATGTTTGATGAAAATCGGTTGAGTCGTTTAAAAGTTATGGGGGGTGAAAGTGGTGAAGAATAACCGAAAGTCTGCAAATATAATCGAGTGGGGTCTCAAATGAAAGCGCATCACGTGCACATTACAAACATCATAATAAGCGTGTACCTATAAAAAGGAGAAAATAAAAATTTAAAAAAAAATTTAAATAAACCCCCGACACAATGACCTAAATAACCTATAAAAAGTAAAAAATAAAAAAAACATCGCGTTGGGGGACCAGGGTTTCAGGTAATAAATAAATAGGAGCGGTCCCCCAACGCGATGTATTTTTTTTATTTTTTACTTTTTATAGGTTACTTAGGTCATTGTGTCGGGGGGTTATTTAAATTTAATTTTTTTTTTATGATTATAGAAGAACATAGGTTTGTGAGGTGTCTGACGGATTAAAAATACATAATGTGACAAACCGATAATATCCGGAGGGTGTTGGTAGAGGCAAAGCTACGCAATTATGTATGTTATCTTTGTTGAGACAAAATTCTATCAACTAAGCACCGTTTCTTTTCGGTTCTTCTATGTAGCATTCGGTAGGATTTACAGCGCGATGTAAAAGCATTTGTAGACATGTGACTAAAGGAACGCCACCCGGTGCCATCTCGTCTGGCAAAAGTAAATAAATAATAAATAAATATCCTTGGACATTTCACACAACGCCATCTCGTCCCAAGCTAAGCCACTTAGCTTGTGTTATGGTAACGAGATGGATGATAAACTACATATATATTTTTTTTTTGTAAATACAAACATATTATAGATAGAAAACACCCAGACCCGGAACAAATACTTGTTGGTCGTACAGATATTTCTTCCGTGCGGGAATCGAACCCGCGACATGCTGCGCAGCAGTCGATCGCAAATTTATCTTAATTAAATAGGGCTATTTATATTCTTGATGAAAAATATATTTGAAATCCCACGTCGGCCGGACGGATTAGTTTGTCTACACAATGTCACCACCCCGCACCATCCTGAGATGAACTTGCCAAGAAAGCTGCAGTAACAAAAAAGGAACGGCCAAAATATGAAAAGGCACCTCTTTCATATGCAAAATTTAAATTTATTCGTCATGAAACTACATATAAATAAATAGATAAAAGCAATACCGGAGCAGTGACAAAATTGTTTCCTTTCCTTTAATTAAACCGGCTCATAAAATCTTGTCAAAAATAGCCTTTTTTCCGGTTATGGTGGTTTTGCTCAGTATCTTTCAGGTTCAAATTAAAGGCCTTACTGTAGCTGCAACTAAAGGGACGAGCAATCCATACTTTATCTTGCTTTAAGCTTATATGCTTCAATATATGCTTTAAGATTGTAATAGTAATTTGGGAGAGCTAGGTTTATATTAGAGAGTAGAATTGGCAGACAGATGAATGTAGATAATGCGAATGAAATAGTGGTGGACGATGATACAAGAAATCATTTTTAGAGTATACATTAAAGTTGGTGGAATTAGTGGGAAGAAAGAAGTTGGTGGAGTTTTACATAGCAAAACACGAAGAAATGAGTAGATGGTAAAAAAAGGACCCACAACAAGCCGTTTCCACAATGGCCAGATATGCATAACTAAATACGAGGAACATACCCCGGGAATAAAGTAAGAAATAAGATACAGTCCCCGTGGATATGTTCGCTATACACCTGATATAAGTATGCTATTTGTTTATAGGTACGTGTAGGTACCTAATTGCTTTCACTAATCTGTCAGACGTATTAGAAGTACATATTTAAAAGCGCAGCCATGGAGCTTACTGCCAGCTCTTCTTTGTGGATACCGAACCTGAGTTTTTTTTTTTAATTGACCATTTTGAAGCATTCAAGCATTTATGTGAGTAAAAAAACCATTAACTTGATTAGAAATACAGGAATTATTTAAGTAGGTACCTAATTGCTATTTATACTCATGCTCTATACAGGGGTGTTTAAAACTTAAATATGAGTTAACACCACTTATTAAGTTTGTACGTTCTACACCCGACGGAAATCCGTTATCCATACCATAAGCAAACCATTCCTGTTAGTATCGGCGTTAAATATTCGCAATAAATATTAACAATTAACAACAACATAAACCATGTACCTAATCATGCGATCATCATGGATCTCATCGCACAAGCGAATCGGGCGTCCTACAGTTAATTCCACGGAGGAATGTTAGCCTAACATCCGTGGTCGACGGACGCGTTTTCCTTCTCTTGTATACCAATCTAGGTTCTATAGCTGCCTTGGCCTAACCTATAACAAGAAATTAGATTGACAACTATACTACTACTACTCAATCCATAATACCCACTGCTTAGTCGGGCCTCCTCAGGTTACATGGCGGGTAATTAGCCTACTGTGCCACTGGCCAGACGTGTTGGCACATGGTTTCGTATTAAGTTGTCCTTCTGTTGTGGCTAGGTTATCAGCCATGTCATTTCATTTTGTCGGCTCTCATAAGATGGAATGGGGTGGTGACATTATGTATTCTCAAAGAGCAACTACACAGAAACTATACAGGATGCAATAAAAAACATAACGATATGACTGATAGTGTTATTGTATACATGAAATCACCAGTAAAGTGTTGTAAGTAGAAAAATAAGCACCGAAACAGCAAGAATCATCATGGGAGAGACACATCTAAGCTAATACATATAATAAAGATAAATTGATGGGTTATTTCCGATAGAGCGTACGTTTTGTGATTGAAAATCGGATCAGAGTAACGAAACTTGAAAATAGAAGTCTTTTATATACGTAGGTAAGTGCTCCATTCGGCAGCATAGCTATAGTTTTCTTAGAACCTGTATTATAACTTCAACATCATAGGACATACAATGTAAATATGTTAGATAGTTTATTCAATACAGGTACTTACACATATTTTTCTGATTGACCTGTCGTCGTAATAATATGTGAATTATGTCTGCTACGGACCTTATTTAAGAGTATGCTTTAAACATACCGCCCCGTTCGTCGCCTAAAAAAAAGAATACTTAAATCCCCAATCCACAGCCTCCCAAAAACAGAACCCGAATCGATTACAAAAATAAGCTATACCCACACCTACTTTATTACATGCAGATAACAAACTAATCTTATGCCTGCACCACACTCGGTTAGGGTAACCACAAATTTTAGATACCTACCAAGATTTGTCGGTCATTGTTTTCATGAAGTAAAGATAAATTTGTTGCTTACAATTAGGTACACCATATTATATTGCACTTCTGCATTTACACAAATTTGTATTTCTATGGGGTTAGTGCAGAAATAATACACTGTTATGGGGTCTACTTAATGATAGCTGCAGGTACCCCGAGCAATATTTAGAGTATTTATTTCAATTACGCATGTACTCGGTCCTATATTTAGCTGAGAGTGACTCTGTTGGCCAATTGAACAAGTTCATATATAAATATGTGGAATGCTGTCTAAATGAAACTCCAAATCATATGTACCCTACATATACTTAAGAGGTATATTTAAAAACCTATAAAAACTGCTGCCGACGGCGGTCCTTCAGAAGCGGTCGTCGATGCAATAAAACAAACTAATTTATGTCCTTGGACCTATCTGGCTGGAGATGGTAATAATATGAATAAGAGGATTTTATGTATGGTCAGGGGACCAGGCTGTAAAGGTCCTTGACGATAGGCGTTTGATCACGGCCGACGATGTGCGGAATTAACGATTTTGTACACATAACTGATTAAAGTTAATAAGATCGAAGAAACGGACCGGCTGAATTAACTGCGGTGTCCTTAAGTATTTTGTGGCAAAGATGGCGGCCACGGATTGCTTTGAGTATGTGGACAATTAAGTAAGTTCGCCAAAAAGTTGAAATCAAATCAAATCAAAATGTTTTTTATTCGAATAAATTCTTGCGAATGCTTATAAATAGTCAAAGATTCTAAGAGAAAAAATTAAAAATCGAAATATTAAAATAAAATTAATAATTTAGTTTTTACCACCGGTTCGGAATGCCATTCCATAGAGTTGCTTCTACTTACAAATTTTTACATAATTATTTGTTATTATCAACATGTTTTAATCTGAATATGTGTCTCTAATTTAGTTTCATGCCGACTGTGTCGACAAGGAAACGAAAATACGATTTGTATTAATAATCAAATACCTACCTAAGGGGAGTGTAGATTGGCATTGTTTATCTTATTGGTAAAAGCGGTCTGAAGTAACTTACTGTATGTATTTATAATCAGTAAAATTTTAACTTTATTGTAAGGCTACAAGCTATATATCATCTATACAACTCGAACATACCTTTTATAGGCGCGCGAGTTCATGTCCATCGGGGCCTAAATAAATAATTAATTATCACATTTATTTTATATAATAATTTGCAAAATTACCTTAGGTTACAATAAACCAAATCGACAGCTATTGACTAAATCGGTAGTTATCGACAATACCATAACTAATTAGGTAACAGCATTATAGCATTCATTAAAATGGACATGATCTCGCGCGCCTATAATAGTTGGTCGATTTTATATTATAAAAAATAACAACAACCGACAAAATGAAAAAAGAATGGTTTAATCACCCAGCTAAGTTAAAAATAAAAATTTTAAACCATAATTTAAAGAGTCTAAATCGCTACGAACACGAAACTAATTCCTTTAATTACGATTTAATTAACCCTTTCCAAAATAATTACCGTACAGTATGTCGCCGTACCGTAATTAATGGAATAGCTGGCTAAATTACCTGCCCTCTGAATATGACATAAAAATATTTATGCTTAACCATCGCCATGTTTCATAAATACAATGTTTTTAAGTGATTCTTGTATATTTTTAGTAAAAGTAGGCCTTTCCATATAATTAAAAATAATAGGCAAATATACAGATAAATTGTGCATTAAGAATATGTTTAAAAAGTAGGAGTGGGTGTGGGATATGAAATATTTATATGGGTTAGCTTAGCACTAACACCGCAAGAAAAGTAAATGTCGACGAGTTTGCTGTTTCGCCACCAATTTGTTATTTTCCTCAATGAGACTAGGTTGTCTAGGGCCCGAATTCCTGTTATATTTTTTTGCATTATGTAATTAGTCAACATAATTTTATTTAACATACTTACATTTTTAGATTAAGATGAAATTGACTATTTGCATTAACAGAAATAGCGTTGTCAATTTCAAGAAAACAAGTTATGTCAACAAAAAGTGCCTCATTTCACCTATTTTCACTATAACCGACTAGGTGCCACAGTATTAAGCCATACAGCACGTATCAATTAAAAAAATCATACTCACCACACGCACAAAACAAAAATTACATACAATTTTCTACCAATTAAGTTCTTCGACGTTTTCAATATTAATACATACTCCACCAAAACATTCCATTCTCAGTTTTTAAACGAAATCCTACCATATCACACGATTCTAAATTCGAATTTTATCTGCCTTGAAGCTGAACGGACCACACACGTCGCAGGTTTTTAAAAAAGGAACGCGCCGACCGCGCCTCGTTCGTTACCTCATCGTCGAGTGCTTTTTTAATTTTCTTTTTTTTAAACCCGCGGCTTTGTGGCTAGTTTTATATACACGCCTTACGTGTAGAGGGGGCTTTTGCCGACAGATAACACTTGTTGGCTTTATTAAAATTCTGATCAGACGTTGCAGAAGATTGGATTATGCATGATAATGTTGTGGTCAAGTAGAATAAATATAATTAAGTCAACCGGCAAGGTGTGCCAGTCAATTCTCGCAATTTGTCTCGGCCCCGTGTCTCGTTACAAATCTATTGATACTACTTACCTACCTCAAGAGGTGTATTGTTATCTGTGTTTTATAAAGTACATTTTTAAATAGGTATATATCACAATATTTTTGCCTAATTCTTTAGTTGATCATGCGTCGCTTGCAATAAAATTTTAATGACATATATGGTTTAACAACATACGATTTAGCCGTCCGTAGTGGAACACAAACACAATAAAATAACAAGTAGTCTATTGCCTAGGTACGTAAATTTATTATCTACTAGCTGACCCAACAAACTTCTTACCGCCTCAAAATCTTAAATAAAAAAGCTGAATGATAATTCCAGAATGTTTCAATATTAAAATATTTGCAAAACTTAACTGGAACAAAAAAAATGCACATAAAAATAAGGTTTTAGCTTTTTCCATATTTTCATACTTTTTAACGTCTGGCCTTCCCTGGACTTCCACGAATATTTCAAGACCAACACTAGCCAAATCGGTCCACCCGTTCTCAGTTTTAGCGAGACAAATGAACAGCAATTAATTTTTATCTATAGATAGAAGATCGATTAGGTATTTTATGGATGCGTCAAGCCGAAGGCAGGTCGCTATTGCGCTCTTTATGGGAGGCCTATGTCCAGCAGTGGACTAATGTGGGCTGATGATGATGATTATTATATATGATCCCTACATTAGGCATGGAATAATTATTTCAGCTTTTTTATGATATTATAGTAGCGAATGAAGAATATTTACTTTTTATTCTAAATTTTAATAAATATAAATTTCAAACTTACGTGTTACATACTAGAGAGGTGGTAACCCAAACGGTAGTGTATTTATCATTCCCCCATTTGTAATTCACTCCCACGCGAATCCCACATAAAACCATAATATAAATCACTATAACCCACAACACGTAGAACCAAACAATACAAGAATAACTGGGGCGAAGCGGCAGAATTAGCCACTAACTGATCCAAACAAGTCCAAATTACCCACATCTCCCCGCTGCGATCCCTAGGGCAAGGGATTATTGGTGTTACAATTCGGGTTTCACTTTGTGGGGGCGTGATGGTGCAGTTTTGTGTAATCTACTCTTTTGGGAATTATTTATCATGCCTCTCAGAAAATACTCGCTACACCGCGAGGCGTTGTGTTGAATCATGCCGTACTTACACGATGAGCATTTTCGTCCTTGGCCATCAGAATTGATACGCTTTCTTTGCCTGCACTTACTTGTACCTACATCGTCGTCGTCCCCGTTTCAGGTCATATGCTACCCACAGCTGAGTCGGACCTCCTCCAAATTCAAGTAGAGAAATTAGCCTATTGTGCCTCGCTGGCAAGACGCGTTAGTTTGTATCAAGTTTTCCTTCCCTTGTGGTTTGCTGATCTGCCCCTTTCACCTCTTACGACACCTTCAGGGTGGTATGGGTTGGTGACATTCATCATCATCATCATCAGCCTATTTCAGTCCACTGCTGGACGTAGGCCTCCCCCATGGCTCGCCACTGAACCCAGTCTTCGGTTCTATGCATCCAGTTGCTGCCGGCTGCCCGTCGCAGATCGTCGCTCCATCTAGCAGGGGGGCGTACCACCCTACGTTTGCCAGTACGTGGTCTCCGCTGTAGCACATGTTTGCCCCAGCGGCCAGTTGGTGACATTATGTCTTCTAAAGCAGTCACCATAAGTACTCGTAGATACGTCAGTTATAGGTGGTACGTATATATAAAATGTTGGCAGACAACTTACTAGGAGTAAAAACCGAAAACCGATATATTGGCTATAATTTTATTGATTCATACTAGACTAGCGACCCGCCCTGGCTCCGCACGTGTGCAATTATGCATGTATTACCTATACATATAAACCTTCCTCGTGAATAACTCTATCTATCGAAAAAAACCGCTTCAAGCATACATAGGGATGGACAGACGACAGCGACTTTGTTTTATACTATGTAATGATTAGCATAGTTTAATTCTTAATTATTCTTTTACATCATTTTTTTTCTCTCCTTGCTAGTGTTCATCTACCGTTTATAACCTCTCTGCATCACCCAAAGTAAAGGTTGACTGTTAGATAATGCCTAATGGCATTAAGTCCGCCTATGTACATTGTTGCATGTAGCATTTAAATAAATAAATTATATCCTAATAAGTACTGGGTTATATTAAGAACGTTTTGGATGTAAACTAGAATGAAAATAACCCCAAGAATATGGTCTTAGCCAATTCTTCTCAGTTCCAATAATATAAAGAGGTCTTTAAAGCACCGTTATTTCTCATAACACCTGTAATATATAGCTTCCCGGCATTCGTTATATACCACTGTACAATATAATTTTGTGAGCGATTCCTAACTAAACAACTTTTACCGATGCTGTTGTAGTAGGTAGCTACCTATTGATAACATCAAACTTGTTTATACAACAATTGATCGGATAAAATAAAACAACTAAGGTGGTGACGGATTTAGAATACATATTGTCACCACCCCATTTCAATCGGAGGGTGTCGTAAGAGTGGACAAAACGAAATGACAAGACCAAAACTCATCGTGATCACCACATGACACTGTTTGCAGATGACAGTACAGTGCTTTTTACTGGAGAAAACAAAGATACTTTTGAAAACGATATAAATTTTACAATTAAGAGTATAATAGAATGGATGGCATGCAATAATTTAAAAATGAATATTGACAAAACCAAATTTATAAATTTTAATCAAAGACGAAATAATGACTATAATTTAAATATTAATTATAATGGACAATCAATATCTCAAACTGACATTACAATGTTTTTAGGAATAATAATAGATAATAAGTTGACATGGAAATCTCATATAGAGCATGTATGTAATAAATTGAGTCAAAGTTGTTACGCGTTATACAAACTCAGTACTCTTGCAGACCGTAATACTGTTATCACGGCCTATCATGGATATGTTGCATCCATCATACGGTACGGCATAATATTTTGGGGCAACTCAACAAACAAAGAATTAGCATTTAAAGCCCAAAAGAAGTGTATAAGAGCCATATGTCATATAAAATCTACGGACAGTTGCCAACCCTATTTTCGGTCTTTGAAAATATTGTCACTTCCATCTCTATATATTTACGAGACTGTATTATTCGTTAAAAGTAACCAATATCTTTTCAAAAATAAAAACAGATCGAGACATGTTATGTTTGGTACCCTCACGTACAACTATGCTCAATAAAAGCATTTTCTGTATGGGACCTAAAATTTATAATAAATTACCTCAAAGTTTGCGAAGTGAAGAGAACATTAAAATATTTAAAAAACAAGTTAAACTATTGCTCTTAAATAAAACATATTATAGTATTGCGGATTACCTGAACGATAAAGACTTAAAATAATAATAACTTAATTTATGTAATAATAATAATTCACAAATGTTATTTTAAATTTTAAGACATAATATTGTACACCGTCTAGTACGGTATATCACAGCGATCTGTTCACTATGTTAAGACCTTTGTTTAAGTTTTTATGTACCTGTGATAACAATAAATAATTTCTATTTCTATTTCTAAAAAATAATGGGAGAAGGCCCCAATCAGCAGTGGGTCATTTTTGGGGTGAGTAGCAGTAGTAAATAGTAAGTAGATAATATAACTTTGTATTGTTACTCAATCACGCCAATAAGTCGTTTTTACGTAGGTAGGTATACAATGACATAGATCACAAATAATATCAGAGGAAAATAGAATAGAATAGAATACATTTATTTCCTGAAATATGGTGTACAGAGCCTTAATGCTATAGGTCCCAAACTAGGCAAGCCTGTGTCTTGGTGACCTAAAATAGTTTTTTTAAGAGTAATTTTATTAAGATCACTCTAACATTTATTGCTTATTGGCCACCGATTGTTCTTTAATTCACGAATTGAATGGACCGTAAACAATAATGCCATGCCATGAAGCTAATCACAGCTGGGAGCTGCCTTTATAGGTATCAGTTTTGCCATGTAAATATCTGTAAGCATTTCCCTGCGTACAGTGAAGGTAAAGTTGAGGATGTTGGATGGGGAACAGACCATGCTGTGAGTATCCGTGCCTTATCGCCGCGTGAACACCGCGGTTGACAAATAGCAATTTATATGTTAATAATTTCGGTTTTACGAGCAAGTACGAAGCGCTCGCTGGCTCGGGTATGCCAGCGTTTTTAGTGGAGTATTTTGTAAAAATATATACTTTTAATCTATTTTAGGGAGTGTAGCAGCACCGTTGTCATAATATTGACATGAATATTTAATTAAAAGTAGGTACCTACCTACATAGTGGGCTTTAATGAATATCTGTCAAACCATACGCACTTAATAATTACTTACTTGTTTCAATTTATTATAATAAATTGAATACAACGAGCATGCTCATCAAGAAAAACTTAAGTGCTAAATAGATATATGGCGCGCGAAAGTTGACGTCATAAAAACGCAACAACAAACACCTTGTGTTAAGAACGGTGCTACTGTAGGCATCATTTATACCATAAGCCCATACTGGTGTCCATAAACGTAAACATAATATTTTATTACGCAATATCTTCACATAAATACCAAATGAAAACGCAAAAATATGGCTGCCGACATAGACAATAACTTGAAGATGACAGATGCAGCTAATGTTCGCGCCATACCGCGCCGACCAATGACAACGCCGCTAACTTTTTTCATAGCAACGACAGCTGCAAGTTTTCGGCCAACATTAAGGCGTGTTA
This sequence comes from Clostera curtula, assembly GCA_905475355.2. Classification (NCBI taxonomy): domain Eukaryota; kingdom Metazoa; phylum Arthropoda; class Insecta; order Lepidoptera; family Notodontidae; genus Clostera; species Clostera curtula. Next base: position 25,999,781 of record FR997794.1, on the reverse strand, counting down.
TTGGTAGTTTTTATAAATATTCTCTGTGGGGATGGCGTGTAGGGGTGGTTATTATTTTTTGTTGTCCGATGATTTGTAGCCACAATGATGATGTTATTTAAAAAGGAAATTGGATTTTGTAATGAGCCCCGATGATAGTGTGAGATAGAATTTTTATGACTTCGTACTAGAATTTTTGATGAAGATAGATAACGTTAAAAATAGGGGACTTGATATGTATTAAGTCAAGTTACTGATACGTAAACGTACCTACTGTTACGTAAATTGTACCCAACTAATATTATATACATAGCGATAGGAAACCTAATTATTATCCCAAAAGTTTATAAAACAAACAGAATTTCAGATTCCCACGAGTATTTCTACAAAAAAATGCGGCCCAGATTTTATGTAACACTCCCTTACATAACAGTGAGCTTAAATGTATCACTTGCCACTAAATACTTGGAGTTTACGACCTATAAAACGGTGAAGTATTTTCTCGATCGGTATCTGATCTAGGAAAACATAAATTATTCATGTACAATCATAATAAAACTATGTAGGTACATTATATATACTAGTTCATCGTATACCAAATGTTCACTTATTGTTATAAAAATACATTATGTAAGTACATATAATTATTGAGCTACCTATCTTTTTTATATTCTTACATGGACAGTCTATGGACGTCCAACTTCTCTTCCGCAGAAGCAGCGTTCCTTTTTCCTCTATTTGTTAAAATCCAACTGACGTTAAATAGATATGGTTTCTTATAGATATGTTTACGGTACCTATAGATATACTGAAACTTTTTATAGCGGTTCTTCAAGTTATTTTTAGCAAATTAAATTGGGCACAAAAAGGCATATTGATAAATGGAAAATATCTCAACCATCTAAGATTTGCAGATGACATCATACTACTGGCTGAAACACCTAAAGACCTAGAAGAAATGATCATGAGACTCGATCAGGAAAGTAAGAAAGTTGGACTTGATATGAACACAAACAAGACAAAACTAATGACAAATAATTACAGAAGACCAATAGAAGTAAACGGAAACATAATAGAATACGTCGACAATTACATATACCTGGGTAAACAAGTCTCATTCAATGCAAATAGTAACTTAGATGAAGTAATGAGAAGAATAACTCTAACATGGAATAAGTTCTGGTCGTTAAAAGAAATATTAAAAGGCAATTATAGCCTGCATATGAAAAAAATTGTAATGGACACCTGTATTATGCCATGCCTCCTATATGGCTGTCAAACCTGGATATTCACAAAAAATATCAAACAGAAAATAGGGAATACACAAAAAGCAATGGAGAGAAGCATATTACAGATCAGAAAGATAAACAAAGTACGAAGCGAGGAGATAAGGCGAAAAACAAAGCTTACGGATGTATTGAGATAGGCATTAACACTAAAGTGGAACTGGGCTGGTCACATCGCACGCTGCACAGATAGAAGGTGGGCGACAGAGACCACTAAATGGAAGGGACCATCAGGAAAAAGAAAAATCGGTAGACCAACGCAACGATGGGCAGACGACATCGCACAGGCGGCGGGGAGAGATTGGATCGACAAGGGAAGGGACAGAGAAAATTGGAAAAGGTTGGGGGAGGCCTATACCCAAAATGGGGTCCATATCCCAATTTAGTTAGTCTTAATTACCTACTAACCCACCAAAACTAGTTTATAAGCAACTTATAAAATACTAACAACATTTGAAATGTAAATTAAGGTTATGGATTAAAAGGCTTTATTATTATTATTATATTATTATAGATATACTTTACTATATTTTACTTTTCCACTGAACTCAGTCGTCACATAAATACCAGCCATGATAAATAATTTTAATGAAGAACAAATGTTTTATCAATAAGAATAACGTCTTCAATTACCTACTCATTTACAGTAATTTTGTTCATTCGTACAGAGAAAAACTAGGTAGGAACTATGTAGTTGCGTGCGACTGATGAGTTATTCTGTTACCTATCGCTCTGAAACCACAAAATGAATGTCTACATCCATGAATTAATCCAGATACAGCCATACCGAAATGATCGATAGTACTGGTGATTTGAGTAGGTACGCTGGATAAAGACTAAAGATCACAGAGAATCCAAGAAATATGAAGGAGCTTTGATTCCTAAGCTTGTACGATAATTATAACGCTGATATTTTAAGATAGAATATTTTTTAAAACATAACTGATTCTTTTAATAACTGATTTAAATAATTTTGATGAGTATTTTATCGTGTGCTGGATGGCACCATCCTCTATGGAAGTTTGCTACCCCAGATATGACAGTCACAAGTTGCCGACCATGTAAGAGACCTATTCACGCCTTTCTCAAAAAACCCATACTGTAATGTCGTGGGAAAACCTCGGTCGGTAGTTCATTAAGTGTACCTACCTACTTGCGAGAAAGTTAGAATCGCCCAGCTTGATGTTATAGTGTGTGGGGATCTGGGGATGAACTCACAATCAACAGAATATAATATCGTAACAAATATTACAAAGTATTTTCATAAATATTACATATACTAAATTTATTACATTAAATATATACATATATGCACGCATTAGGAGATAATTTTATGTTGTGACACCTGGATAAAAAACGGAAGCCACACAAATGTCGCAGGTCAATTATGCTTTCAGTATTCAACCTTTCATCGTCTTAAACTCTTTTGTGTAATATTCAAAATCGGACCGAACCGCAGAATATAACACATGCCACGCCGAACAAAACAACCGCGCACCACACAAAGGCTACAAACGCTCAACTAAGGCTATAATTGAACTGCGCAACTCGCGACGACACGACGACAAAAAAATCGCACGACACAAAGGGACGACACAGTCGCTACACAAATTACAGCAACGATTTACATAGAAAAAGTGACAACGAACGACGACGGTACATTTGTTACGGCCACCATTGTATTGGTGCATTTTATTCTTGATTCCGGGATTCCGTATGTTTCGGGTAAACAACCTAGATAATATGTATTTTTAACTGACACACCAAGGTGAAAATGCATGAAATTCATAATAGAATTGAAATTGTATAGATAAATATATAATATAATACATAATTGTATATTCTGAGAACTTTTCAATGTTTCCCCAATATCTAATATATGTACGAATTATTTTTAAATTCATTTTTATAATTCATTAGTTAACTGTTATTGGTTTACCCAAACCGTGGATTTTTAACAATTATTACTTTGACTGGATAACTTTATACAGAACACTGAACGCATAGAATAATCGTGCTTGTCACCCGTTTTTACACCTTATTTATATTTATAAAACTACGTATTTGGTATGAACTAACAAGATGTTCCCGCCAAAGAATCCCGCCTAAATATACTGCCATGTTTTACAATAGACAATTTTGACTTTCTTTTCAGCAAATACGTTTGATTGTTGTGCCATGCGGTAGGTGAGTATTCCCAATAGAGATTATTGAATGTATTTTTTTCATTCCAATACATCTTTAAATTGTGATTAAATTCGATGGAAAATTATTGCGTTAGTGATACAAAATTGGATCTCGGATGTTGGCGGTGCGATTGGTTCTCAAATGAGTGTTTTCATTGATGCGCACGAGTGAGCGATTTAGAGCTTATCCATGACGTTACAGATTTTGTTAAGCCAAGTATTATATTGTCCATAGCCAATTGTTGTACATAGGGAGTTAAACGATGTAACAATACAAAGTCGTGGTGAGAACATTTGGACTTTGGTTAGACTTTTAATTGAAGTACCTACCACGTTTATGACGTGTCAAAATGACAAGCCTTCGCGAGTTTCCTGCCGGTTCTTCTCAGCAGTGGTCGTGTTCCGAACTGGTGGTAGGCCGTCGAATTTATTATTATATACCTACATATATGTTATGAATAATATGTTGACAATTTGCAAGTGTCTACCGTGTCCGAAACAAAATAAATGATTTGAATTTATTTTATTAGGTTTAATAAAAAAGTTACCCTCTTTAAAAAAACTGTGTCGGTCCATATTTTTTGACCGGACGGAACATTCATGAATCTTTCAAGAAAAACGGAAAACATATTGGTGCGTTAGGCACCAAACTATTCGCATTGCCAAACCTTAGTCGGCAAATAAATCCAATAACGTTTACTCGATCAGCAAATAAAAAAACTTTGTCATAGACAAAACCGCGGGAACGTTTTGAACATATGACGCATCCAATATGGTGGTAAGTTTTATTGCTTTCACTTGCAGATATTACTGAAGGCATTATAAATGTGGCCATGATTTATGTTAAAAATGGTAAGAATACTATAATAAGCTGAGATTCTTTCAGTAAGGCTGTCCACTTCTACATTTTTCAGGTCAATATATTTAAAGGCATGAACTTTACAGTTACACAGAATGAAGTAAAAGTCGTCAAGGTACAAGGAAGCAAATTTAAATAATATCACTGCCGTACCTACTAGTTAAAAAAAGAATCTAAATAATTAGAGATTTTCTTTATTTTGGGACGAATCATTTTATTGTTACGTTACGAAATTATGTTAAATATAAATCATACGTAACGTAAAAGCATTGGGTAAAACAATGCACCACAAGAGTATTAGTATTCGATACATGCGCAACCCACCCTTGTATCAACAATCACAACTAGGGTACACACCTTGGCGTGAGGTGGGCTAAGTGCTGAGAGCTAAGCGTTAAGATGTTACATACGGCTTGATATTTAAATAATTGCGGCGGATAATTGGCTTAAAAATAGTATATATATATTTTTTTTTATGTGTTAACTTTACTAATATAACATAACATGGTAAAAAAAAAAAATAGTTGCCTAATGTTTTGTTTTGAATTGAAGGATATTATTAATACCAATCTGCTAGGTAAAAATTATTGGCAACATAATGTGTAGTTCTTTTTATATATTAAAAAAGCTGTCTCTTTTTGGTTTAAAACAATGAACGTTCCCTCCCAAAGGCCAACCTCACGTCGGTGCAGAACATCTTAGCCACGTGGGAGGGGGACACTCAAAATGAAATTACTTATGAGTGGCTAACAGGGAAATGGCAAACCCATGATGATGGAGAGAAATAATATTGAAATGACACAAAGTGACTTGACATTGGCTAAACACAAACCGTGAGAGCCACAAAGAAGAAAAAAAAAACCAATGAACGTCTCATGTCTCAGATGAACCTAGTGCAGGTATTTCGTTAAAACAAATAGATACATTACACATCCAGACATTCAGATTGAACTGAAGATCAGCACTGATTCCGCTAGAAGATCGTAAGACACCTACAAGTGCGAAGTTTGTCTGTCGCAATCTTACGGGAGTTGTAAACCTTCGCCTTGCGACTAAGCTAGCTCATCTGAATGCATAAGTGAATAGAGGTTGAGAGGACTACTACAAAAAAAACTTGAAAAAAAAAGTGTTTAGAACAGCATAAATAATATAGATTAACAAGCGACCCGCCCCGGTTCCGCACGGGTGCAATGATGAACCTCTAAATTTATCAGTGTTTCTCTATAATATTATGGACGTAGTATACTTATAAAACTCCCTCTTGAATCACTCTATCTATTAAAAAAACCGCAGCAAAATCGACAGTTACTTTATCTTATAATATGCAGTGATGTTTCACCCTATTTATTATTTCCTTTGAAATCATAAAAGTTAGGTAGGGCTCTTAGACACAGCCTACTACTCAGCCCACAACGACCCACTGTTGAGTCGGGCCTCCTCTCATTGCAGGCAGGGTCATTAGCCATACATCTAACACTATGTCAATACTTGGATGATGACTTTGGTATTCTTGATCGAAAGCGGAATCGTGGTTTCAGACATTGGCGGTAGCAAATACATACAGGAAAGCTTACTTTTGGTAAGCCCATTCGTCTTCAAACTACTAGCTAGAGGATCCATGCGGGCAAAGCCGTGGGCTAATAGTTAGTAATTTACACATAGCAAACGCTCTTACTTTGTACCACAGCCGCGGAAAATCCATTAGGCGAGGTGTGTAGGGTGAATATAGGTAAACATATAGTTATTGTTTCGGGGTTGGGTTTGGGGCGAAACAATGTTTCGTTCAGTCCGTCTTAGACTGTACGAAGCTCACATTTTCGAGAATTATTACTTTGAATGTTAAATACATTCGTGTGGGAAATGTTGACCAGAGTCTCACAGCGTGTTTCGTGCTCTCTCTCACAAATGTCGATGACGTTCGACTTTAAAATTACTTATATAATACTTTTTATTTTTATTAAAATATTACTTTTGACACTAAATATTATGTAGGAACTTAACTTTTTTGCTGCTTAACTCATATTAATAAGAATCTATTAGAATGTCGCTAACACTTTTACCGATATCATTATATCGACGCCCCCGGGGAACAAAATCGTAATAGACAAAAGTAAATTTTACAGGACGAGCAAAAAACTGTTTTTCTGATTTAGCTCATAAACTAACCGGCCTATATTAATATACAATACATCATTTTTTTCAGTATTTTTTTTTCTTAATAAGTAGGTATAATAAAAAAATATATAATGTATACTTTTAAAGTTATTACGAAAGATGTATAATACTGATTTTAAATTTAAGTGTATCCTAAGTAACGGCACATAACGATTTTATTCTCGTGAAATTGTAATACCATGAAAACTATATCCCTACATTACGATGTTTTTCTACAGTATTTTCATGAATGAATGGTAATTGTAATAAACTAATACGATTTTGTTCTTGTAAAAGCTACCAGTGTCTTTTTTCGTATAGCTATATAACGACTTTGTTTTTGTATAAATGTGCTTAGAGAGTTCATCGTAATATGCAGTAATGTTTATGAATTTTGGTTATAAATTATTGTAACACTATTGCTGTAATACCACTAGGTACTTTGTACTTCGTGGGTGCTTTTCTACACTCAGTCAGTACCTACATATTGTAAAAACTTAAATAAAATAAACAATGAAATAAGTATAATAAACATAATTTTTAGTTAAGAAAATCACAATTGTTGCAATAGGCATTAATCAGTCTGTTTCATTGCTCTCACTGTTACAGTCATCCTCACCTAAAACTGCTTCAGTATTATTTGTGCTTATCAGCGAATTGTAAAAACTGTGATAATGGAGAGGTATGTGATAATGGAGTAGTTAATGCTACGGAGACTTGTTAGGTCGTCGTGTAGAGCTAGAAATTGGAACTGGACCGTTACAAGCTGGCTGCAATGTCACATCATCAGCGATAGACGAAGTTGCTGCGGTAAAGGCAGATTTTCGTTTTCTAGTTATTTTAGTTGTAGTTGATCTTATATTCATTTCAATATAGTCGTCATCATAATCATATTTAAAGTAAACAGATTGTGGATGTGTATGGGCAACTTTTATTTCTTTGACCAATATATTTTGTTACCTTTTGCATCATTTAGCCAATTTTGTCCAGTAATCAATGATTTTATGTCATAAAAATTGTCTTGTCTCTCTCTTTGTCATAATAATTGATCAGGTGTATAAAATTGTTTATTTTTCATTGCTCGTTCTACGCATGCATGCATAGAATCACCTTCATTTTGGCTGTGGCCAGATTCAAAGAAACGATGAACAATTTCCAGTTGAACTTCAGAATAAAATGAAATTTTATTTATTTGTTTATGATATTGTTCTTCAATAAAATTAAAAAGACAGCTACCTATCTCTATTGATCCCTTTTTAGCAATTTGCAAATGCCACATATAACAGTATCCTTTCTTTCTTGAAGCATCGAAAACAGTGAAGTTATACACAGGATACTTCCGTTTATAATGGAATATTCCTACCTCTGACTGAGGTACGCCTAAAACGTTTTCTAAATCAAAAATTGCTAGAGTGAAGTTTGCGTTAAGATTTTCCTTTTCTGAATTTTTGATTTCACAAATTCTTTCTTTATTATGTATATGTTTTGTGTATTTATCTTTTAATGATTCCTTATGTTCCCCTTCTGCTTGTTCATAAAGCGTACAAGTACCACATAAATCTTTCTTAGGGTGAAAAAAAGAATAATTAAACTTTGTATTAAATATAGTCTCATACTGCCTTTTGGTAGCCATCTTAACATCACTATAACCTGTCTGTTCTTTGAACCAATCTGTGTATAAACGGTACATTTTTGATATATTCAAAGTTTCGCATAAATACTTTCTTTTGGAAGATTTTCTAACATAGTGTGCTTCTTTTACTGGAAATAATGTTATGTGTGATATGATGCTTTCTTCTGTTGGAACTGACATTTTGCGTGGTCGACTGTTATGTTTACCTCTACAGTCAGTTTTGTCAGAATCACTATTGTATTTTTCTATAGCAGTGTAAACCATTTGTTCGGATATTCTTTACATACACGGACTTTATTATTCTCTAATGGCAAATAATAACTTATAGTTTGAGATCGGTTTTTATTTCGCACAACTTGAAGTTTTTTGACAGAATCTGACATAATGTATTTAGTTATAAATTGCCATTGCAACTCATGGTCACCTAATTTATAATATGTCTCCAAAATGGCATTCCTATTATTATAGGAAAACGTTTCACCACATTTCAATTTGCATTTACAAGAAGGTCCTACCAATTGTAAAAATGATGGGATTGAAACAACTGGTACAGCCAACTAATGGTTTATTATATTCACTTCACATCTATAATGCGTATAATAATGTCCACAATATATGATTACTTATATCACTTCACTTCACTTATAATATAACACCGAAGACGACCGCTCAGCTCGAGCGCTAGATCAATAATGCGCCTTTAAAGGCCCGTTTCCGTTCGCACGTCGACTTACGCCCACTACCCACAACACCGGACAATCCGGTGTTGCTAGTGGAACAATTATTAATACCCATTTTATCATGCTAAATATGTTTATTACAGTTGTTAGTAATCTAAAGAGTTTACAGTCGGCCATCCGAAAGGAAACGAGTCCCTTCGTTTAAGATAGGTATTACAATGGTACAAAGTAAATAAGGTTACGATCTTGATAATTAATTTTATAATAGAGTACAAATCAACATCACTCCACCAACCATGAGTTATGTAAACTCCGCTAATTCTTACAATGCTAAAATTAATACTAAAATCCAGGCGGCACTCATGTGCTCCTATCTGCAGCAATAATCCAGGCGGCACTCATGTGCTACTACCTGCAGCAATAATCCAGGCGGCACTCATGTGCTCCTACCTGCAGCAATAATCCAGGCGGCACTCATGTGCTCCTACCTGCAGCAATAATCCAGGCGGCACTCATGTGCTCCTACCTGCAGCAATAATTCAGGTGGCACTCATGTGCTCCTACCTGCAGCAATAATCCAGGCGGCACTCATGTGCTCCTACCTGTAGCAATAATCCAGGCCGCACTCATTGTGCTAAAATTCAGGTAGCACTTTACTATATCGTAATATTACATTATAAAGAATTGAAACTGACTTCGATATGGTATGTCCAGTTTGGCTACGAATCATCGCTATCACTAGAACTACAACTAGGAGCACTGTAGCTGAGCCACGGAAATATTTTATCACTTGATACTATGTTCTCATAACGTCTACCCTTGCGGGTCAGTGGGGTGTCTTCGACAACAAATCTATCATTGGGTAGAACTTTTTTTATTTTATACGGGCCCTGACATTTGTTCTCTAATTTCTTAGATTGTCCTGTTCCTGTCGTAATAGCTCTCACTATCCTTACCAAGTCACCCTCTTTATATTTAGTGCTAGGTTTTCTACTTTTGTCAAATCTTTCCTTATTTACGACCTGATTTTTAGCTATAGACTCTCCAGCTTCGCTTCTGATTTCGTCTAATGGTCTTTCTATACAACCGTTACCTGTATCTTCTATTACTTCGTTCAGAATACCTAAAGAAGGGTTTGTGACCTTTCTTCCGAACAATAATTCGGTTGGACTCTTCTTTGTAATGCTATGTGTAGTGGTATTAATCCCTAATTGTACGTCATGGACACACTCATCCCATGCATTAGAATTTTTATTGTGCATCATAGTACTAAGGGCTGACAGGATCGTGCGGTTGTACCTTTCAACTTGTCCGTTTGCACGGGGTGTGGCTACAGAATTTAAGATATGTTTGATTCCTAAAGATTTTACAAATGATTTAAATTTCTTACTTGTGAAGGTCGTGCCCCTGTCTGTAATTAGCCGAGTAGGGGTACCAAACAAACTGAATAGGTTTCTAAAAGCCTTTATGCTTTCTTTAGATTTTGTACTACGAACAGCTGTCAAATTGACATATTTTGTAAAGGAATCTACTATGACTAACAAATATGAATTTTTCCGTTTACTACGAATAAATGGACCTAAGTGGTCCGCGTGGACAGTGTGAAAGGGTACTTCTACTTTCGGTATGGGGTGTAGTAATCCTTCTTTAGCACCGGAGGGTATCTTGTGGTGGGCACATTCAAGGCACGCGGAAACATATTTCTTTACAAATTTTCTCATTTTAGGGAACCAAAAGTAACTACGAATTCGATCTAGAGTTTTTTCAAATCCGAAGTGACCAACGTCATCGTGATTTGTTTTAAGCAATTGCCATCTTACCCCTTTTGGTACTGCCCATCGCACGGTATCCTCATCAATGATGCGGAAAACTCGGCCGTTTTGTATTTTAAAACTCTTCCGCACATCTGCAATTTTTGCGGTTTCTGGATCCTCCAAAATATCTTTTATGCGTTTTAGTTCTGAATCCCCAGACTGGACAGTGGATATCCAATCATCTGTGTTTATACTTAAAACGTCAAGGGTGTGTACTGAAGATTCCTGTTCTATTATTGGGTTTCTGCTTAAAGCATCTACGTGGGACATTTTTTCACCAGGACGGTACTCTATTTCGCAATCATATTCAAGAAATTGGATCCACCATCTCGATATTCGCGATATTAAGTCACGTTTAGTGAATGTACTACGTAGCGCGTTACAATCCGTAACAATAGTGAACTTGATACCGAGCAAATAGACCCGAAATTTAGCAAGGGCATTCACGACTGCAAGAGTTTCGAGTTCAAATGAGTGAAATTTCTGTTCATCGGCCGTTGTTTGCCGGCTGTAGTATGCAACCGGTTGCCAAGGACCAGAATTCGTTCTTTGCAATAAAATTCCAGCGAGACCTAGTTTACTGGCATCAGTATGGAGTTGAGTTTCTGCTTTATGGTTGTATAGTGACAACACTGGTCTCTCTGTGAGAGCGCGTTTTAGGGTTTCAAAGGAGCTTACTTCGATTTCAGTCCATCTCCATGGAGTATCTTTTTTGAGTAATGAGGTTAGTGGTCTAGCTATTATAGCGAAATTTTTGACAAAACGTCGAAAGAAGCTGGCTAGACCTATAAATCGCCTAATATCATGCTGGTTACGTGGACTTGGGAATTTAGAGACGGCTTCTATTTTATGTTCACCAGGCTGAATACCATCTTTGCTTATCTCAAAACCCAGGAAATCTATTTTGTCGTGGAAGAAATTACACTTATCCATTTTTAAAGTGAGACCACTGTCGCGTAGTGCGATGAACACTTCTTCGAGGCGAAGAAGACCTTCATCAATAGATTTAGCGGGGATAAGGATGTCATCCATATACACAATGACGTATTTCAACTTGGCCTTATCTAAAATTTTATGCATTGCCCGCTGAAAAACAGCCGGTGCGTTCGCCAAACCGAAGGGCATGCGAGTATACTCATACTGTCCATCTGGCGTGACAAACGATGTCTTGTCTATAGAATCTACTGCGATGGGGATCTGATGATAGCCAGATGCGAGATCAAGGCTGGTAAAGATAGAGTGACCGGATAACTGGTCTAAGAGGTCGTCTATTAATGGGAGGGGGTAGTGATCTCTTTTTGTTCTTTTGTTAAGTGCTCTATAGTCGACACATAAACGCTTTTCTCCAGACTTCTTTTGTACCAACACTATCGGGCTAGCATAAGGGGAACTGGACTCTCTGACTATACCACATTGAATCATTTCGTCTACCATTTTACGTACGTGCCCTCTCTCCGAAAAAGATAATCGGTACGGTCTATATACGACAGGTTCAGAGTTCTTTAGTTGTATCGTCATTTCAGTAACTGTAGTAAATCCTAAGTCATGCAGCCCATTTGAAAAGCAACATTTGTATTTCTCAATCAAGGTTTTTAAGTTTTGAATGTCATTACTAGTTAATAATTTGCCATATTTTAATTCATTCGTTGGTCCCGACTTAGTTAGGCTCATTACCCTGACTTGTGTGTTAGCTCCCTTAGCCCTAGTTATAAGATGGTCTTTCCGGAGTTTAATAGTACTTGTTCCTACATTCTGAATTAGGACTCCAGTCTCACCACGTGTGATTTCATATTCTCCTGGCAGTAAATAGTATTCGCCTCCCACACTTCCTCGTACAGAACCGTTTATATATATACTACCGGTATACACAGAGTCAGCTTTAACGGGTATTAATTTAATTTCCCCCGTCTGTATACTATTGTCATCACACGTTTTTAAAATAACTTTTACTTCATCGCCTGAGTAAATTTTGTGAAATTGGAGATCTGTAGAAGACTTAAGTATTTGTATAGAGGGTCTCTCTGTAAAAGTGTGGCCCAAAAGCACTGGATAATTGATCAGATGGTCGTCTACTATAAGAACTTCAACATTATTTTCATGGATACCTTGTACTTCTATTTTAATAAAAGTCCTACCTTTGGGCAGATGTGGAACATTACCTAATCCTCGCAGCAAGGGTTGGGAAACACTTTGCCAGCTTAAACCGATTCTCCTAGCGTCGTTTTCACGAATCAATGTGGCCTCACTGCCTAAATCAACTTGACATAATATTGGCTTATCATTTATTTTGATTAGAACTTTATATTTGCTATTAGAGTCATTGAGTTTTGGTGATTCGGAAGATGTTGGTAATACATCTACTTCCTCGGTAATATTCTTGTTAACAAGAACTTTAAGTACAGACTTTTGTGAATCGAATTTAGATTTAGTCTTCATGGGGCAGTCAGCAATAGTATGTCCAACAAATTTACAGTAGTTACACTTTATAATTGGTTTTGGACATTTAAAACTTACATGACCTTTCTCTTTGCAATTATAGCAAACAATGTCTTCAGGTTTTTGACGGGCCTTAAACGGTTCACGGGAATTAGTTTCATTATTTTTATTCGTTGACTGAAAGTAGGAGTTTGTTCGAGGTGTGACTTTTTCTTTCCTAGCCTCAGTCTCCCTGGTCTGAACTTTAACGGTTTTAAAAAACTGTAATACCTCTTCTGGTTTATCGAACTTTGCTGCCTGAGCGCCTAACCTTATACCCCGGTCATCTATTCCGTGGATAATGCAGTCAATAGCCTGCTTTCCAAATAGTTTGCAACGATTTAATAAATTTATTTTAGAGAAATAATATATTTCCAAAGATTCGCCCTGGCGTACTCTTCTATTAAGCATCTCTGTGAGCAATTCTGCATAGTTTTCGGTAGCAGGAAAAGAGTCTGTTAACAATTGCTTCCATTCAGACCAGGTACGCTTAAGAGAAGGGAGGCCTTGGTACCATAACTTCGCCTGACCTACAAGTTTTGGGAGAGCGTAGTGTATAGTTTGTCTATCGCTCCAGCCATATATTTCCGTGCACTCATCTACTTTTCCTAACCAAACAGTAATAGTTTGTTCCCTCAACAGAGGATCAAACTCAGGGATGACATTATTATTCATAGAGGGAAAACTATCGCGCTCGCCAGATCGACTTGCAAGTAATTTTAACATTTCCTCAAAAAATACTGAGGTGTCAGACCTTGATCTCCCCCTGGACCTATTTCTAGACCTTGATCGTTCCCTAGACTTATTTCTAGACCTTAATCTACTCCTGCCGCGTCCATGAGAATCTCTTACCCGCTGTTGTTCAGTAAAGTCTTGTGACTGTCGTAGTTTGTCCTCCAATAGCTCCAATCTTTGCCTTTCTAATGATATATTTTCTTCCAACTCTCTGATTCTACTCCGGCTGCGTGATCGTTCTCGCCTTTCGACCCGTCGTTGACTATCATGTGGAATTTCCAGTTCACGTCTTACGTGAAAGTGCTGTGCACTTGGACTTATGTGACGTGATCTATCAAGCGAGCCCCTAGAACCAATGTTAGGGCGAGATACTATAGGGCTTGCCGGGGCCTTGGGTTGATCATCTATGTCCATGTTCTGAAACTCAAAAATAAATGGTTGAGTCATAGTAAGACATGGTGCAATAGATACGCGAGACTTGCATATAAATATAGCCTACACATTCCCAGGGAGTAGCCCGCCATATGTAGGAGTCATAACAAGGGTAGATATTTTAAAGGTGGGGTAGTATATACAAAATTGCCACACACCCAGAGAGTAGCTCTGGCAGGAATGTGACCATTTTAACATTTGTCGACTAATACATTTCCAAGGAGTAGCCCTGGCATAAATGTAGTAGTCACTAAAGGGGAATACATAGTTTAATTAAAATTCGCGCACACCCAGAGGGTAGCTCTGGCAAGACTGTGAAGATTTCATCATATGTTCGCGAGTACATTCCCAGGGGTTAGCCCTGGCATAATTGTAAAACTCTTAACAAGGGATATATTGAGACAGAAAAGTGTCAAAATCAGCACACACCCAGAGAGTAGCTCTGGCAAGAAAACACTTGTCGACTAATACATTTCCAGGGAGTAGCCCTGGCATAAATGTGGGGGTCACTAAAGGAAAATAGTAGAGTTAAAATTCGCACACACCCAGAGGGTAGCTCTGGCAAGAATGTGAAAATTTCACCATGTATTAGCTAGTACATTTCCAGGGAGTAGCCCTGGCATAAATGTAAAAGTCTAATATAAAATAAAGGTTTGATACTGATATTGGTGTTCTTATAAGCTGGTGATTAATAATGTCAATATAATCTGCACGATCACGCCGCCCGCGCATAGTAACTTGTAAAAACTTGTCGAAATTCGAGCGAAAAAGACAATAATAACCAAATACTCTATTAATAGAAAGAGAAAAAAATAGTATCACATTACTACATGTTTTCAAATTCATAAAGAATATTGTAATAGGTGTTTACGTGAAATAGTATTGATAATTATGTCAATAATAAAGCAGTAATATACGTTTACCGTTCAAGATTTACCAAACTAATTTAGGTAAAGCATGTTATTGAAAAGAGTTATCAATTTATTTACGTGAATAAAATCGTATAATGCCTTACCGATTTCTCGCGACATGCGTTCGTTACATAATGACAGACTACGATGTTTTTACGGGAAAATTTGTTACATGATTTCCGTAGAATAAAAATAAAAATTGTAATAACTTTATGAATTTTCAGTCAAAAAATCTAAAAAAAATCAGTAGGTGTATATCGACACCATAGATGCCGAAAATGCAAAAACATTAAAAAAGTGGTAATAGCGCATAACCATTTTATTCCCCGGGGGCGTCGATATCAGACCGTAAATGACCAAGTACTGAGTCGAGCCTCCTCCAAATTCACTCTCATACGACACCTTCAGGATGAAATGGGTTGGTGACATTGTTTGTTCTAAATCCGTCACCACAAACACAGGTTAAGCTCAAAATAAGTATTTTTGAAGCATAAAATATCGACCAATACACAAATCACGCATGAACACGACATCTGTTGCTTATTCTTAGAAACAAAATGTCATCATCATTATAAATATATAAAGTTATAATTTAAGTTTTTTAACGGTAAAGGTCCAAATAAGAATTCTCGTAAATTTATAAAAAATATGTAAAGTATAGGAAACATTTCGTTTCCTTTGTGCGGACGAATCCTAAACGAACCACGAGAGGGTGTGAACATCGCCCCATAAACAGATTATGGTTGCGTCGGGGGATTCCGCGGGATCATCTGTTTATTTAACACAAAGGGATGACATAGACCGGAGGCTTTACGACATATTTTATTGGCTGTTATGAGTTCCGTTGCTACCTACAGAAATTCACACTTCCTGAATAACTAGGCACAGTAGATTATGAGAGACCTCTACTCTATTTAGTGTTATGACTACGGTTGGCCTAAGCAATTACCTCGTTCTCTATGGTTCATGTCAAGCTTGATGCAATTTTATATAATTTACAATGTAAGGAAACAATAAAAGATGTATTAAAGATAGAGTACCTAATAGAGTAATATAAAAGAGCAAATCTTATAATGCGCCGTTATAATTTTTCTCATAAATAAGGGTGTTTTACATTACTGCCGTCCTCAATTTATCGTCTTGGTCAGTAAAAAAAAAGCCGTTGAATATGTTTACTGCAAATTTAACAAGGTTTTACTTAGACATGTTTATTGCAGTTAACGGTTAATTAATAAGGGTTAATAATCATGATTTATTAGCATTATTTTGTATGAAATTGTAATTGAAAAATCATTCGTATGTCAGTTGATTCCTATATCATAGAGTTATGGGTTGTAAACAAACGGGTTGCATAATTGAGGCGCTAACCTAAATCAGCGATGATTGATTATAAAAATAATTTTCAGTAGCTCCTGAACTGGAAACATTATTGGATGATTGTTTTAAGTGAACAGGTGTTGAAAGAGGGGCATATATTATCTTAGCGAGTTAAGGAAGTGCGGAATTTGTATTTGCTAGTGATTTGCTGTAATATTGCTATAATAAAAGCGACCTCACTCTTAATTATTCTTGTAACAGACACCAACCATGTAGTTATGGAGACAGTAACAGTAGTAAGTCTTTGCAACTGACAGTTAAATGTCAACTTCATTTCATTCAAGGATCTTTATTTACATTAAAACCCGTACAAAATTTATGAGCGGTTAAAAGACCTGTCGCGTCAGCAGATGGTTCATCGGCAAGAATAAAATAGAAAATTTTTTTTAGTATCCGTATAGGTCCCTAAAGTATATTATATATAAATTCCTTGCTACTGCGTTTTCTCCCCTCCAATTGGAAGTTGATATTCAAACACAAAATTAGTAAGAGGCAGAATAAGAAGAAGGTGATACGACCATGAAAGGGGTGGGCAGATTTACCTACACAAACCGTGTGAAGTAAGATGAAGACAAAAAATATTGTCAAACAAACTATACAAATAGGCTGCTACTCCATCCTTAAGGTGAATGCTCCAGGGTAGCCTATAACATTTTAATCACCATACAACCTAGCACTGACCTGCAAATTGCAAAAAACGTACGAAAATTTGAATTTCGCGGGCTACCTTGGAACATTCACCTGAAGCCAACTGACACCATAGTGTAACTTTAACGACGAGTGTAGCCTCTGATTTTGTTTAGATCACGTGTATTAATAGTGAAATTTGTTAATTCCAGTTTATTATCAGATGTAACACTACACTAATCTTGCTTTGGGCAACGTATTTTTAATAAGAGGGTACCTATACGTATAAACCAAATAATATCATTTTGCATCGTTAAGAGTTCACAACAAGACAGGTAACAAGTAACACCGGTAGTCGTAAGCTTTTATTTATTCAAAAACAATCAGTCAAAAGGTCTTACGTGTTCTTCCATTGTTTGCCCCCAAACAATCGGGCACAGGAAAAAAATTACAAAAGTACACTTACGCACCTTTTTCGGCACGCGACATTTTTCAAACAAGTAAGTCCAAGATATGCTGGTCTTTGCCATCAACCAAAACGTTTGCTTTTGAAGTCATTTTTAATTTAGAAGGAACATAGCATCCAGTTTAAACAGATCTATATTCCTACGCATTTGTATGGTAAGACGCGTTATTTTATAACGGTTGATATCGTATTAAACTTGAACTCTCGTGCCCCGTTAAACGTTTTATCTTGAGTTCTATAGAAATTGGACAACGCTACAATTTAGTTAGACCCAAACTTGCGGTCACTTTCGAAACTAAGCAATGGCTATACAAAACGGTTTCTTCAATTGTTTTCAAACAATAACAAATTGTATGCATTGTGTCTCACGATAACTGGTCAGTTTTGCGGTCGACAGCTGATATTTGTTATAAAACAATCAACTTTTTATAAAAACAAATGTCAGAAAATAATTCATTTTGTAAATACAATGGAAGAAAGTGGTATGTTGATAATGTTGACGTATCACTGTGTATGAATTCCTTTTTGCGCTGTTGTATAAACACGATATAGTAATAATACCGGACGCATAAGTTCGTTCTTTGTTATTTATCTCATATCTCCATAAAAGTTCATTTTAGTTAGGGACCAATCGAAAATGCTGCTCAACTACATGTATTTGAAAGCTATGGAAAGTTAAGGTGCGTATGCTACCACCTAGCGTGGGACAGGAGTCGTAAGATGATAGTGGTAATTTTAAATATGACGATATATAATACTTTAGAGAGTATAATACGATATAATATAATAGTTTAGTGATAAAACCTAAGTAAATAGAGTTCCTTTTGAGTTCGAATATGGAAATGTCAATTAAAATAAAATTTAATAAAATTGCCGCTAGAATAGCCTGCGATCTTTTTCAAGGGAGGAATAGGCCACGTATCTGCATTTTCGTTATCCATTCTACGTATCAAACAACGCAAAAGTCACCACAACGTCAACCGACCCAAAAAGTCGCGCTAGCGGAGAACTAAAGCTCATGTGATACTTAAAGTCCCACAAAGGCGGACATTCAAGCGCAGCAATACTCTAACAGCCGCGCGCGGCAACCTCTTTTTTAAGTTTTATCGGCACGCACATTTTATCATCTTAGATTTATTTTGACTTCGCGTGAAAACACAATGTCTCTCACAAGTAATACATATTATCATCACTACATAGTATAAAACAAAGTCGATGTTGTCTGTCCGTCCCTATGTATGCTTAAATCTTTAAAACTACGCAACGGATTTCGATGCGGTTTGTTTTAATAGATAGAGTGATTCAAGAGGAACGTTTATGTGTATAATATTGTAGAGAATCATACAAACCCCATCTACATGTGGCCGCCGAGTAATGTTTGCTAAAAATCTTTGCTCTTTTCCTATCGAAATTCTAAATTTAAATATAATATTTGCAAATAGTAAGTATTTGCATATTAGTTTTAGTGGGATGAATATTTAAAAAGCTTAAGAAAGCCTCTGATATCTCAATTATTGTGTTTTCTTACTCCTTTTGTTAAAACATTTTGAAACCCTTAGGTATAATTTTCGTAAAAAGTACGCGCGGATAATATGACAGCTGTCAAGCGTGACCATAAATTACGCCATTCTTTTTTAAAATGACAGCCGTGGTCTAAGCAAAGGCACAGTGGTGGTCAGCCGTTTCCTGCCAGAGTGTGATGTTGTTTGCATTGTGCGTACTATTTGGACACTGTTGCGAATAGAAACTTTTTATAAATTTAATAATGTCTGGCTGTTATATGTTATACCCTTTTTATTTAAATATCTGTCAATGTATAATTCTACTGTCTTGTCTCATTCTGTCTGTGTAAAATATATGATGTACTCCATGTTTTACTTTCTCTAAATATAGTAATTAGCTTCCTAAACTGCCGCTCTGTGAAACTACGGTTTCACAGGTTATGGTCCCTCTATTTACTTTATAGAAGAGAGTAAACCGCATCAGGATGAATAAAGCCTCGTCGTCGATACCACAGCCTTCCCAGACTGCCTCTGACGCATCTCAGGTAGTGGTCAACAGCAGCATGCCTAATTTCACAAAACTCCAAGGTAGCTGCAATTACGCGACGTGGAGTTTCGCAATGAAAATGTATTTAATAGACACCGAACTATGGGAATGTGTCATTTCAACGCAGGAAGAAATTCCAGACGCTGAATTTCGACGCAAGGATGCAAAAGCAAGGTCCAAAATTTGTCTAAACATAAGTGAGCATCTTTACCCTATAGTTATGACAGCTGAAACGTCTAGAGAAACGTGGAATCGTCTCCAGGAGTCATACTCATGAAGAGATTGCTTGGTTCCAAACTTGAAACGTACGTGAGTATGGAGGCCTACGTGAATGACATACGTCATGTTCAACATCAGCTGGTCGCCATCCAAGCTGGTCTGGACGACGAACTCGTTGGCGTGATTATGCTGGCAGGACTTGACGACAGCTACAGTCCGATGGTGATGGCAATAGAGCATTCTGGCACGCGGATAACTACAGACGCAGTTGCATCGATATTACTCAAGGAGGAACGTCGAGATGTCTCTGCCACGTCTAGTTCTTTATTATCTCGTGTTTCGTTTTCTAATAACAATACTAATGTATCATGCTCTTATTGCAAAAAGATAGGCCATGTAGTGTCTCAGTGTAGGAAACGTCTTAACCGACAAAAGTGTCAATCGTCATCCGATTCATCATCTCATACATGCAACAATACATCTGACTTTACACTTTCATCGGCTTTTAATATTGACATCCCTACAGGCTTTTCTACGTCGTCAGGCTGTACCTCAAGTGAATGGTTCGTTGACTCTGGTGCTACAATTCATATGAGCAACAAGAAAGATTGGTTTTTGGACCTCAAGCAGGAGTCTAAACCAGTTACTGTCGCAAATGGCCAGCAAGTCAAAAGTAAAGGAAAAGGTACCATCTCATTAAATGTTTCTGATAGAATTAAGCAAATTTCTGATGTTTTGTACGTTCCAGATCTAGCTGTAAATTTACTATCGGTACATAGCTTAGTTCGGAAAGGGCTGACAGTTGTTTTTACTGAAAATGGTGCCTCTATCCTTTTAAATGAAGGATGCAAAGTGACAGGCTCTGTCGTTGCAACAGCATCAAACTATAATAATATGTACAGATTAGATACGGCGCAATATAGCGCTAATCTCACACAAACTAAAGAGTCTGCATTACTGTGGCATAGACGTCTTGCACATCTGCATTCAAATGCACTTAATATCTTAAAAAATAAAGATATTGGTATAGATTATACAACTTCATCGTTTAATGAATTAAATAAAACCTGCGTGCCGTGTCTTCAAGGCAAAATGTCGAAAAGGCCATTCGATGTTTCTCAAAGTAGGTCCAAGTCCAAACTGGAGTTGGTACATACAGACCTGTGTGGACCAATGAGTACCCACTCATGGGGTGGTGCCCTTTACCTATTAACTTTTACAGATGATTTTTCGCGTAAGACTTTTGGTTATTTGCTGAAATCGAAAAGCGAAGTATTTTGTAAGTTCGTTGAATTTAAAAGTCTTGTAGAAAATCAAACGGGTCTAAAAATTAAAATATTACGTTCTGACAATGGGAAAGAGTTTGTTAATCATAACTTGAACCGTTTTCTCAAAGAAAATGGTATTGTACATCAGACTACAGTGCCATATACTCCACAACAAAATGGAGTATCAGAGCGAGTAAATAGGACCGTTATTGAGAAAGCTAGAACTATGCTACAAGATTCTGGTTTACCACGAGCATATTGGGGTGAAGCTGTATCTACAGCGATATATCTTAAAAATCTCTCACCAACGCAAGCTTTGAATAATAAAATTCCTGAAGAGATATGGATTGGTAAGAAAGTGGATCTACGTCATCTACGAGTTTTTGGCTCTGAAGCCCATGTCTTGATCGCAACAGAAAAACGAAGGAAACTCGACTCCAAGACTCAAACTTGTATATTTGTTGGATACTCTGCAGATACTAAAGGATATCGACTTATTGATCCTCAGAATCCACGGAACATTATCGTTGCGAGAGATGTCGTCTTCGTCGAAGACAAGCCATCATCTATAGAATCTGATGAAGACAATGAACAGTTGCCTGAATATCGTTCTGAAAATATTGAAGTTACCCAGAATTTATCGCCATGCGTCAACGTGCACCCTCTTGAGCTTCCTACTGTAGAAGCTTCCGAATCTCTTAGTGAAGACCATACTGAGTCTCCCTCTGAAGACCAAGCCGAGTCGTCTTGTGAAAACCATACTGTGTCTCCTTCTGAAGATAGCATGGAGTCTCTTACTGAAGAGCTTACTAGTCCTGAATCAGAATCCGAGGCCTTCGGCGATGCTCAAGATATTCCTGTAGATGTGCAACCAGTGACGCACAGTTCTGAAGATGTAATTTCCAGACGATATCCTCTTAGAGACCGTCGTGCACCAGTAAGATATTCAGACTTAAATTACGCAAATATAATTAGTACTGACAGCGAGCCGCAGACGTACAAACAAGCTCTAGAAGACAGTAATAGCAAAGATTGGCTTAAAGCTATGCAGTGTGAACATGATTCACTGCAAAAGCATGGGACCTGGATTCTTGTAAATAAACCAGCAGCTAGAAAAATTATTAAATGTAAGTGGGTATATAAAATCAAGAGAGATACGAATGGAAATATTGTAAAATATAAGGCAAGGCTTGTGGCTAAAGGATTCACGCAAGTCCATGGAGTTGACTACGGTGAAACCTTTGCTCCGGTTGCAAGATTATCGTCAATTCGTCTTCTACTAGCCTTTGCCACTAAGCTCAACTTGGAAGTTGATCACCTAGACGTAGAGACAGCATTCCTGAATGGTGATCTAGAGGAAGAGATTTTCATGGAGCAACCTGAAGGTTTTTCCACTGACAAATCTAAGGTTTGTCTCCTCAAAAAGTCTCTTTATGGATTAAAACAAGCTCCACGACAATGGAACAAAAAAGTTTGTGAAGCAATGGACAAACTTTTATTCAAACGTTCAGAAAAAGAACACTGTATTTATTATAAGCACCAAGGTGAAAAAATGCTAATCGTAGCTGTATTCGTTGATGATTTCTTTTTGTTTAGCAATGATAAGAAGATGAAACAAGATTTCAAAGACGAAATGAAAAACACATTTGCAATAAAAGATTTAGGCCCCCTGAAGGATTGCCTTGGCATGAGAGTGACAAGAAAGGATGGCACGCTATCACTTGACCAGACTAAATACATTGAGCAAATGATAGAGAAATTTGGGATGAAAGACGCTATCCCTGTATCAACTCCTATGGACATGGGTACGAAACTTGTCCAGCCAAATCCAGGAGATGAAAAACCGGAATTACCTTACCAGCAGCTCATTGGCTCACTAATGTACCTTGCCATTGGTACCAGACCAGATATTGCTTATACGGTATCCGCTCTGAGCCAATTCAATGTACATTACGGGGAGGTCCACTGGAGAGCTGCGAAGCGTGTTCTACGTTATCTCAAGGCCACGAAAGACAAAACACTTACGTATAATAGCACTGGCGATGGAATGGGATACGCTGATGCTGATTACGCAAGTAATCTGGTAGACCGACGGTCCTACACGGGATATGTGTTCCAGATGAGCGGTTCATCAGTGTCGTGGGAGTCACGCAAACAAAGAACTGTGGCTCAGTCTACGACAGAGGCGGAGTATATGGCTCTTGGCGAGGCTTGTAAGGAGGCTATATATATCCGATCTCTCATTAATGATCTTTTTCGATCATCTTTACCTTTGACCATCATGTGTGATAATCAGAGTGCAATTTCACTCACTAAAAACAATACACATCACTCTCGTACTAAACATATTGACATTCGACATCATTTCATTCGTGAGTGCATTTCCACAAAACAGGTTTTAGTTAAATTCACACCATCTTCTCAACAAACAGCAGACATTCTCACTAAGGCATTACCTAAGCTGAGACATTATAAATGTCTAAGTTCTTTAGGATTAAGTTAGCGTTATTATAGTTATAGTTTTTTGGTGTGTTTTGTAGATATTATTGAATCCTACATTTAAAAAGGCTAACATTATAAAATTTACGTGGGAGTGTTGCGAATAGAAACTTTTTATAAATTTAATAATGTCTGGCTGTTATATGTTATACCCTTTTTATTTAAATATCTGTCAATGTATAATTCTACTGTCTTGTCTCATTCTGTCTGTGTAAAATATATGATGTACTCCATGTTTTACTTTCTCTAAATATAGTAATTAGCTTCCTAAACTGCCGCTCTGTGAAACTACGGTTTCACAGACACGTTTTAAGAAAACAACAAAATTGTAACTGTATTGTAGTAAAGGTAACATGATTACGCTGTTTAGTATTGTGTTTAATTTGTATAACCGATTGGAAGTTTCTTTCCGATTGTACACCTCGTGTATTCCCTAAAATGGATTGACAGATGCATGTTTATTTACTTACGTAATGAGGAGGCATAAATAATGTTGGCTCGCTCCAAAAATATTATTTTACTTACAAGCATACATTCTGTTTAAGCACGCAATCTACAGAATGTTTATACTCAAGTAAGTAAAAATTTTATTATATACAATGTTAGATAGTCTTGTTTTGTGTGTCGTAACGCAACGCCACCTATCGTTTCATCTGGTGGTGGAGGAACAACTAACTGAACAAAAACTCATTCCGCAGTATCCAGTCATTTGGTAATTTATAATAACGGGTTTTATTTTGCTATAGGTATATGGTATCAAATT
Organism: Clostera curtula; assembly: GCA_905475355.2. NCBI lineage: Eukaryota > Metazoa > Arthropoda > Insecta > Lepidoptera > Notodontidae > Clostera > Clostera curtula. The sequence continues at coordinate 25,975,369 of FR997794.1, read as the reverse complement.
AAAACGTTTGTAATCACGCTTGGGTGATGCTATTAACAATTCCTTGTATGCACCGAAAAGTGTCATGTACCTATTATGTCCCAATGCTATTTAAAGCTGAGGACTTTCCCTCAGCTTTAAATAGCTGAGAACTTTCCCAAGAGACTGTGAAAGTATTTCTGTCAACTCCATAGCTTGCCCCATCAGCATCTACATACGTACCCAGATACATTCAGGCCAATTGTTAAACTGGCTTAGGTAACATACTTAAAGACTGGCCGTCTACCGATACTCCTAATACTTTAAAGGCCTTATGCAACGTATTAAGTTCGAGATCAACCCTTTGAAACGTCTCAATCGGCTTACACTTAACTTTACGGTTTACGTTAACTTCAGTCCTAAGCATTCTCAGAGCGATTCTTACATAACTCGATTGGTCCTCTTTACCAATTTTCATTCACAAAACGTTATGAGTGATTACACTAACTTTCTCGGCCTGAGAACTTTTAAACAAAAGAATATCGTAAATATCTTATTTTTCATAGCATATCATGCTGCTTGTTTGAAACCGTAGATGGATTTGTTTAACTAGTAAACTTTATTCTTTTTCGTCTTTACAAAAAAATCCTTCTGGCTGCTTCATCAAAACATTTTCTTGTAGATCTCCATTAAATGCTTTTTCAACATTGAATTGATACATATCCAAATCATGTTCTACTCTCATCCTCTCCTAGGAAGACGTGCCTGGAACATATTTTTTATTCCCATATTCATCTGAACTAGGGTCCAATGAGCCTCCCTTGTCAGTATCATCCGACTCAAAAATTGCTTGTCGTGTCTCCGCCTTGAGTTAGGTATTACAAATAAGTATGTCAACTGATAAACGGTCATTTCATTTGATGTTTCTAAATCGGAAACAGCTTGGTGAAATTACTATGTAACATAATATTCAAGGGGACATTTCAGAGATACTATTTTTTTTTAAACTCTTAGCTTGGCGCTCTACTCCCGCTGTTGGCGAGGTATCCAAACCAATTATTCTCCCTTGGTCAAACCCACCACCGCGTGGTGTGTCGCGGCAACTTAAGTGATAAGGACTTGAATTGAATTAATTCTGAGGATAGAGGAGTCCCAGGAGCTGAACCCCTCAGGACACCGTGAGCCGGTCCTCATCTGGTCTCTTCCCTTGGGTCCACCCGGCATGGGTAACCCTGACTTTTTGTTATAGAAATAGAGACATCTGTAAATGTTTACTTTTACTTTCCCTATAATGTGGTCCTCTGGTGCTCAATAAGTCACGGAAACTCAATTAGGCCAAGCATTGCGTTGTCAACGAAAGGAATCCAATCCAATCTAAAGGGGGGCAGCCATTCTATTGTTTTTCATAGGTTCTTGGACATTAGGGATGTTATAAATGCCCCTAGGTGAATGTCACTGCTCAATATTTGGCGGGCTGTAAATTTGTGTGACTCCTTAGCGGTGTACAAAAGAAGGGAAAATTTAATAAGCAAACCACCCACACCTCACCGCATTTAATAAACAAAAAAATGTAACAAGACCACAAAGTGTAATACTTACTTTTGCCGATTTGTATTAAAAAAAAAAACTTTAGGGCTGGAACTCACGACAATGCGCCAGTACAAACGTCAAACGGCCATTAACGTCAAAATATTTTGAAAATACGCATTCTACGCCGCAGGGGAACGCTTTGCGAAACGCCGCAAAAGTGGGTCGGTTATTTGAGCCATTTTAGACTAATTGTTTTTTTTATTCCTAGTCCCACTAAAGTTATTGCGTATGCAGTAGTTACTTCATGTGCTTCATAATGTTAGATTAATTAAAAAATAATTATTTAGGTTTGTACTATTATCTATAATCTGTGCTATTATCCTATGGAAGTACCTACATATTTCCGTACACAAACAACTTATTAATGTCCATAATATAAAGTCACCAAACCATTAGGTACATCCGGATCACGGACCAATATTGCTCCTGAGGAGGATGCTTCAGAAGGAGCTTGAAGACCAAATGAGGTTGAACGGTTCTGAACGTTCCCCAGCGCACGCTGTCCCCGTGGAGATACAGTCAGGGCCCACGGGGCAGCAAGCGCGGGACGGCACACCTCTGGGACGTTTAGTGGGTATGACTCCGTCTCCTCACAGAGGCGGAGGGGACTCTTACACACCCCCTGTTGGCCATCCCCAGGCTGGCAGGGATAGTCCATAGAGGATTTTATCCCGGGTCAAAAAAAAGGTACATCCGGATGGTGTCGAAAGAGGCACGCACCTATAGGAACTAACTAAGTATTTAAAAAAAATATTTATCCTTGTGGCAACCCGTCCAACCACCAAAGTCGAGTTAGTTAATTTTCCTTCAACACAATTCAATTTATTGACTATAAATATAATATTAGGTATAGTATAAATGTCGGTTGTGTTACAATAAGTTTTTATAATCTATTGAGCCTGTTCAAGACATATGAATATTAATTAAATAATAAATAATAACATATATTGCACAGATAATGAAATAAAAACAATGTCGTGCATTGTTAATGTACATAAAATAAATAATTACTTTGTCAGATAAGTCAAATCACTACACCTAAGTCATACCTAATAATATTTAAACTATTTACTATTTTAGGTGCAGACAGAAGAATTGGATAATTATTTATTTATTTTTGTGTATCCTCTCACTGATTGAGTAAAATAGTTTGGTAATTAATATTTGATTTAAAGCCTTTCTGAAATAGACTACAGGCAATTGTTGGGAAATATCAGGTATAAATATCCTTACATAAGATTTTACGCATATTGCATATTTTTTTTTTGGCTAGGTATATCCAGAAAGCGGTGCATTTTTCGAGGGCATACGTCTTTAACTTTGAAACCAAGTGCTTAAATGATGGCCGGTTACCGGGCACGTGATGTAGTTAGCTCAAATTTATTGCCAGTTTTATTCAAATCCGTGTGGTTACGGAGTTACGATACACCATGTTACCAACCCGTACCATCCCTAGGGTGTCGTAAGATCAACCTCATTTAATCAAGTTGGCTCATTAGAGCTCTTTTGACAAGTCAAACAATCAAATAAAATTGAAAATTTACCTTTTAAATTTGATTTTAAACTATTTACCATCGGTTCGGAATGCAGCTCTACAGAGAAGAACCGACAAGAAACTCTGTAGTTTCTCTTTTTAGATATTTTTAGGTACAAGAATTTTTAGGTAGATCTAAGACAGATTTGGGAGAGCTAACTCTCGCAATAGTCGCAAAGGGCCAAACATCAGCCAGATCTAGTCAACAATAGTAAACTTTCACAAGCATGACGCACACAAGAGGTGACTGAAGGCCTCTTGCAAGATCAACTAGCAAAAGTGATTTGGATCAATTTGGAGGAGGAACGACTCAGTAGTGAGACAGTCAGATCAGTTCAAAGACTCGGGAAACGCATCGGCATCTGATAAAAAAGACTCGCTTCCTGACACCGTCAGTTAGTTGTTAATTCAATGGAAAAAAAACCTGTTTATTTCGTTAAAAACATAACTCCACATGCAAATACAACAAAACCTTCAATTTGAATAACAGAAACACTGTTTAATAGCTTCCGTTACAAATTGTTGCTGGCCATTTAAATAATACTTAAACACTTGTCTAAATATGGAGTCTTGGGTTGCATTGCGATATAATCTTTATTTAATCTTTAATTATAATATTATATATGTAAACATCATGGACGTATAAAAAAAGTCGGACAGAGTCTCGCTAACTAAAAACTGTGACATCATAGTCGGCCAGATCAGCTATATGTACAGGCCAGCACGCACACTTTCACACATTAGTCGGCCATTACGCGCGTGAACATCGATGCTTAAAGACGCAATATGCGGCGAAAAAATAAAAACTATAAATCATGTCTTGCGTGGTAAAATGGTGTAAAAACCGTAGTGACCGAAAGAAAAACAATCCAGGAATCACGTTTCATACGTAAATGAATAATTCAATCACTTATTTCCAGATTATACACATTAAAATCAATTTGTATTTGCTAGAACAAAACAATTAATTTTAGGTTCAGTGTTGCCAATATTCACGTGTGCAAATTAACCGAAATGTGGGCAATTTTTAGTTTATTATAAAAATCTATATATTATTATGGTTAATTATTTAATAGTTACTACTGGGTATTTTATTTTATATTCCTTTTGCTAGATTTTCTAAGGAAAATTAAGTATGGAGAAATGATTGAATTAAAATTACTTAGTAGAAATTGTAATGGTGAAAACGATTGGATTCCAAACAAATACAGTGTCATTTGCAGTATACATTTTGATGCGGATGACTTTTAAACAACTAAAGGAGGAATCCGGCGTGTTGTTACATATGCAGTACCTTAAAAGGTAAATTAGCAATCTACCAAGACATGGATATTACAAAAAAAAGAATGAAACTATGCCGCTTATTTTTTCAAAATTTTAATGTACGTTGCAGCTATTGTGTCGGTATATAATAATAATAAATATCCTTGGACATTTCACACAACGCCATCTCGTCCCAAGCTAAGCAACTTAATGCTTGTGTTATGGTAACGAGATGGATGATAAACTACTTAAATACATATTTTTTTTGTAAATACATACATATTATAGATAGAAAAACACACAGACCCGGGACAAATACTTGTAGGTCGTACAAATATTTCTTCCGTGCGGGGATCAAACCCGCGACATGCTGCGCCAACCGTGTCGTCGAATCGTAAAAATATTCATACATTATTTTAATCCCCAGTGCTTTATTTTGTTTTAATATTTGTTTGAGTCAAGATACGTGGCAGAGGAATAAACTGTTAATGTACCATTTAATACCAGTGCTTCTCAAGAGGTCCGCAATAAATTATTATTATAGTTAGGCAACATAAATATATTACCACAAAAAAATTTTTGGTAATGAAAGCATTTCTTTTAATTTAGAATCGTTTTCAAAACATCTCGAAATTAGAGGAAGTTTCAAAAACCTCTCAAAGTAAAAGACATTATTATAAAATAAATACTCAGCATTTAGGATGTTAAAGTTAAACATAACAATTTCGAACATTTTTTTTTAATATTTTAACCATGTTTTTATTGCAAAATTTTGTGTATCTTGGCAACCCCAAATTTAACTCACACATACAGAGCTGCCGCCATTTTGGCGTCTCACTTTTGTCTTAGCCAGAGTTCCGTCCGCCTTTTTTTATACGTCCATGGTAAACATGTATTTAAACCATGGTATTATTTTAAGAATTACCCCTTATTATCCATTTGCATTGAAATTTTAAAATAATTTGGCGGTAAAATGCGTTAAGTTCCACATTTAAAATGAATCTCATTATTAAAAAAGTTAGCAACCAGTTCAAAAATAGAAATCCTACCCTAATAAATTCATTGCTACTCAACCAAAACAATTTTCTATTATTAAATATCTATCCGGATGTTGTAAAGCAGAATTACGGGCCGATTATACGTAAAAAAACGATTTCCGCTCCTAAAACTGTGTGACGCGAATAGAAATGGAAGAATTAAATTTAATCGCTCGGATTTCAACCCCGCAATCTGTGCGATTATGTGGTTGAATAAAAAGATTTAAATCCTTTATCTATGAACACAGGAAAGGGTGCAAAATGTAACGACATACATAAAAAAATCTTTATAACGAATTACAGTTTTAATATTAACAACAACTTAAAATAAATATACAACTGTTAATGAATTCATAAAATCAAATATGAATATTATATAAAACCCATTGAAATTAGGATAAATTTTCTTACTGATAAAAAAAAGACTGTCGCGTGTATTTTAAATTATTTAATTCCCGACGCTTCGAATGCTTTGCAGCAGTCGCGGTCACGCGAGAGGCGAAATAATTGGATAGCCTACTGTGCCACGCTGGCAAGACGGGTTGGCACAGGGTTCGTATCAAGTTTTCCTTCTCTTTCGGCTAGGTGATCTGCCTCTTGCGTTCTTTTAGTCGCCTCTTACGACACCCTCAAGACGGTATGGTGACATTGTGTATTCTAAATCCGTCACCACACGGATAAGTAAGTAATTTACTCAGGTAAGTAAGGTTAATTGCCTTGCACAAATTTGGAGGAAGCCCGAGTCATATAAAGGCTGAAATGTTGATGATACTACTACTACTAAACTCATGCATGACTCACTGCTTAGTCGGCCCTCCTCCTTAACATGGAGGGCATGGGTTGGCATAGGATTTCGTATCAAGTTTTCCTACTCTTGTGGGTATGTTTTCAGCATTGTTATCTCCCATTGTCGACTCTCTCAGGATGAAATGGGGTGTTGACACAATGTATTTATTCAAAATCCGTCACCACACGGAGTATGATGATAATGAATTTAAAATACACGCGACAAATACGTTATTTAATTTCAATGTATAATAATCCCAAAAACCTAAGACATCTATAATTTGACTCACTAGCTGCATTCATCCTTTTTAATACGCTTTTATTAGCTTCGCTTAGGTATGTATGTAACGGAATCTTTGAACATGATTTTGACCCACTTCAAAACGTTGGATTAACTCGAAATTTGGCATACTTAATAAGGACCGATGACAATTCAATATTTTAAACATTTTGACCCGTTATCGTTAATAGAATAGTAATAATAACGGTGATCAAGGTGGAACACCGCTCTTCGATGCAATAGCTAATAGAGATGTAAATATCATAAAGCTATTGCTAAATTTTTTAGTGATTATTTATTCCTTGGAACTCCTTATGCTTAGCCGGCCGCTGGGGACTAGCGGGGGGGTATGTGGGACTCCGGGGCGCGGAAAGATGAAAGATGTGGGCCTTCGAGTGCCCCTTTTAGGGCCGCAGGTTGCGCTCTCCAAGGGGGAACATGCTCCGCGACCTTGGGGGATTGCTTACCTAGTTGGCCTCCATAGATCCATCGCCTTTATCCTAAAATACTACAAGAAAAACTGTATTTTTGTATCCTATTTTTTTGGGCGTCTAATTTCTGTACCCCCCCACTACAATTGACACAGTTCAAAATTTGCTACGTTATAATGATAGTATGATGATGATGAACATGATCAATTACATATGTTTTGGTACGTAAATTGGATTTATCCTATTTGAATATGTGCCGTGCTCGGCGCTTGGGACCGCACACGTCGCGACGCAAATATGCGCGATTGGTGATCAGACACGTAGCTGGCTCGCGCCCTCGCTAAACACATACGGTTCTCGTGGTTAGCTTATTTGTATTATATCGCAGGTTTATTTTTACCATGTCAACCACCATATCATCAAATATTTAGCTCTATTCAACTCTAACATTCCTGTATTCTTGTAGCATTTTACAATGAATTAAACAGAAATTAGGGGGACATTATTTTTTAAGTGTGTAGGCTTACAACAGCCACCATTATCCTTTTATTACAATGAAAAATTTCTATAGCTGTAATTTGAGTAGGTAACTCTGAAATTGTTTTTATTACTATGCTTACCTCATAAAAGGTAGTATTTATTATTGCGTCGCACCGCCATTTGGTAATAATAATAATCGGCTCATTGATACCTTCTGCAAGTTATTTAACCAATTTGCGCGTGAATCATTCATTCCGTCTCCGTTCAAACCTTCATCTTCGGAGTTAAAGGACTAAAGGAATATATGACAAAACCGAAACACACAAATTACCGTGATAGTCTACGGATAATATTTTTACATTCACTGGGTACCTATTTCTTTCTAGTGAGTGTGGATGGCCAAAACTGTATAGCTGAATATAAAAAACTTACTGCTATGAGGAAAATTTTGTAACGAACGTGTTGATCTTAAATAAACACCAAATCCTATTATTTAATAGTAATAAGCGTTAAGTTAAATTCATAAGTGGTTAGTACCTGTCAATACTATAACACTTTGCTTTTAACTCATATTTTACTATTCTGTCACTTAAATTAAAACACAATGCAGCAAAAAACAAACAAAATGTCGTTTCCGAATTCGAAATTCAAAAAGGCGACTACAATTGGTCCGTCTAGATGCTTATCTACGCGTCCTAATGGCCCATTGTCCACGGACAAAATTCCTACTTTTTCTAAACACATTTTTAATTATGGCAATTTTTACTGATGTCACTTTGGCGACAGGCATTTTAAGTCGCAGGTGTCTTTAGCCGATTGATATTTTATTTAACTTTGATTAATATTTCTTACTCTTGAAACATTGCAAATAAAAAACAAGTCACAGATAAGGATGACTTAACTGAGATCGTCTGAACGCTTAAAAACTATAGCTATAGTTATTTTTTTATTATTGCACTATTTATTTTTTATTATAAATCAAGTTTCTCAAATTAAACCCAGATAAAAAAAAAGAAACTAGTAAAATTGACTTGCATCGATTCTGTTTACACAAATTATGCCTACTGTAGGTAATTAAGTGTTCAAATTTAACGAGATAATTATAATAATCGTACTTTGTACAGTATAGCCCTGTAAACAAACTAAGCAGATTTACATATCCCAATACATATATTACACACAAATAAAGACAAAAAGACCACTTAATCGCCTACCATCGACAAATAAGTCAGCAAGCGGTTTATCGCACGCCCGTCACATAGGTATAAATTAAGAACAGAGACGGTCCGTGCACAACATTTGAAATCCGAATGCAAAAACAGGCTTTTTATTTTTAAATTTCTATGTAACCACTCATAACTATACTTTGATACTGATGAAGATTATACAACCTTGCGATGGCGCGCAGCATGTAGAAATCCACCCCGAGGGATGTGACTTTAGGCAATATGTGTGTTATTTGGTGGCGGATTTTAATCCAACACAAGAGAAGGAAACCCAGTGCCTACATTTATTTATAGACACTTCCTTGACCTCGAAATCGAACCGATACGTGTTCCAAATGCAGCGCTAGCCAACAAGGCTCGGACTTCATAATTTAAATTACCAAGTATCACACTTAACAAGAAAATGAAGGTGATCTGAACATCATAATAAAATATTGAATTCAGAAGACAAGGTGCATTTTATAGGTAGGTAGTATTAAAATTGCAACACCTGTCGATAGATTTGCATTTAGTCTACGTTACTGAGTAATAAAATATGTTGCTGCTACATTACATCTATTGGTAGGTACAAGTTTGTAGTTCTTCAAAACACTGACACTTCAGTAGGTACCCACCTACATACAGTGCATCTTGCAATTACGTTAAAAAACACAAATAAAAATTAAAGTATCCAAAGCAATCTCTACGTCATTTGTCGTTCTAAATCGTCTCTGATTTCAAAATTCGGTAGGGCATTACGCGTATCGCGCGCGATTTCTCATTTGCCCTTTCAAAAAGGGAACACATTTTTTCAAACGCTCAAGCTCAAGCATTCACTTTAAGGCATTAAATCCAAATGACATTTTTAATTATTAGTACTACATAATATATTTACTTCTTTTTGAATAAGTACTTTTTAGAGTCAGTGGAAATGACAACTGACAAAAAAAATGTGTTCTCAATTCGACTGCATGTTTTGTTTTTTTTTGTAAATCTCTCTATTATTAGATTGGCATCGCTTATTGCCAAAGAATTTAAATTTTATAGAATTCGGTTTAATTGTTTGCTATACATAAATCTTGAAATAACTTATTAACATAGGTACCTTAAATTTGTCGGGAGGCACATTTGGGTACCTTTATTTAAAATTGTTAATATAATATGAGGGGTTGATAAATATTCCCATCAGATATTTCAAACATTGAATGACGTTTATTTAAGTATTTTACAAAGCACACCCGTAAAAGCACATAAAAACTTTTTAACAATAAAATAATGTAAATCGGCTAAAAAAACAAATCATTTGAAGTCGGTGCCCTATGTTTACCCTAGGACACCGACTTAAAAAGGTTGTGTATAATGTTGGATGCTCTTTCCTTTTTGTTCCAAGTCGGATTACATTTTTTAAACCCCCTAATTAATTAATTAAGAATTAGGCTACCTACTGTGCCACGCTGGCCAGACGGGTTGGCACAGGGTTTAGCATCAAGTTTTCCTTCTCTTGCGCCTATGTTTTCGGCCTTGTCATTTCCTATTGTCGACTATAACGACACCCTTATGATAAAATGGGGTGGTGATCCACTGTATTCTAAAACCGCCACCACACGGAATAGTAATTACTAGTTTTGTATATAACAAACTCGAATTACACACATCGCAACTAGTCCAAGCAACGTGCAATAAGTTACTTATTCCACAAATTATATTTGCCGAATATTGTACGGTTCTTACCAAAGATGTGTAACCTTTTTGTTTCAGTTTACCTACTGGATGATTAGAAAAAGAAAACGATAATGATTTGCTTTTTCACAGAAGCGAATGTATTTGTTCGAATTATAAATATGGTTTTGATTTTAAAGATTTTTTCGTTGTCTGAATGTTATAAGTATAACCAAGTTTTATTTGGTGGTTTTAACTTTCACAAATTGATTTCTGATACATTCTTTAGGACTGACGGCATTCGACCGCATATGAAATGCAAAGAACTGTGGGGATGGTGCAATCAAAATTAAATTCTGAGATATCTTGCTATCTCGGTGTAAACAAGAGCGTTTTAAGCGTTATAGCGTTACACTATCATAGGAAATACTGCACCCTGGTCGTGAAATAAGGAAAACCACTCGACATGACCGATCCGTATCACTGACTGAACATGTCTGACTTAGATAAAGTTAAGGCTACAAAACATAACAGTCCATGTGGTGCAGGATTTAGAATACACAATGTCACCAACCCGCACTATCCCGAGGGGGTCGTAAGACGACTAATGAAACGGAAAAGGCAAATCATCGAGCTGCGACAGGAGTGAAACCTGATACAGACCCTGTGCCAAGGTCAGCGTGGCACAGTAGGCTAATGTCCCTCCGTTAATTAGGTAGAGGCTCAGTAGTGGGTCATTTATGGGTTGAAATGGAGATGATGACAAAACTCAAGTAGTGTTGTTGTTAGTCCCAAAAAAGGTGCTTATTCGGCGTAGACAAATAGAAAGGTGAGAAAATATAAAATAAAAACAAATACATTCCCATATAACTGAAGAACTGAAAGCCAACCTCCAGTAAAGGAGTGACTCTTTATGAAGAGGAAGAAGAGTTTACAGCCACGCCTTCGAATTCACAGATAACGCAGGGATTTATAGAGACTGCCTTGTTGGTCTAGCTAGGGGTGTCTTTGAATCACGGGTGCCCGGTTCGGTTTCAGCGTCGGACGAGTGTCTTTGTGTAAACCAGAGACACCAACTATGGGCGTAATTTCTGTTCGGGAATTAAATGTTTCTAAACAATCCCCGTTACACGCGACATATTAAAAAAGAATGCAGGAGGCGCTAAAAACTTTTTTACTTTTATACCTATGACATTATTTAAGTATTTGTTAAAGAGACTGACAAGTTATTTCATGGTGAACTTCAAACCCCGCTGTCGGATTATAGAGTAACTACTTCTGGCGACTATTAAATAGGCAGCGACAAAAAAGAAATGCCTCCTCTCACAAAGGAAGTTTCTTATCTCAATAAAAAAAAGCAACCACTGGATAATTGCTCTGGAACCTCCAAGTGTGATAGCGTGATGATACCATTACATAACGATGGGATTCGGTAGATAAACATAAAAAAACCGAGACTAAAAAACTAAAGACGATTAGCACCGGTGCATGGCGTGGTACTCAGTCCCACGACGCATCAGAACATTATAACAGCATTTTGGTTCCGTAGTCAATGTACACGTAATGATAGTGGGTAGCCGGTAGGTCAAAGGACTGATATGAAACCCTGTGCAAACCCGTTTGGCCACCGTAGAACAGCAGTCTTTCGTGTAACTGAAGGAGGCTCAGCAGTAGCTCATCTGCGAGCTGAGTAATAGTGGGTAGCCGAGGGTTTTACGCTACCATGAACAATACTAAGTAGAGGATCAAGATCTAAATAACGTCTAGAAAGTGGCCAAAAATGCACGCAGTCCCACTTCTTTTTGTCTGTAATTGAACGATCAACTTTGATGGTATGATTGTCAGAAATAAGATCCCAATAGTAAATTGTTTTCATAATACTCATGCAATTTTAAGTGGTAATCGGATATATAGTGCAGGAATTCTCGATATTACCTTTTGTGAAGCTTATTATGCAAAGGCTGTGCAAATAACTATTTTAACAGTCGATTTTAAAATTGAAAGACGAATGTATGGGATGACACTGACAGGTCGTGTCAATCCCATAGATTTGTTTTTTACATTCTATCAAAGCGTACGTTTCGAACGTCATTGGCTATACAGCCCCTGGTTACGTATCAATTCTTTCTAAATTTAAATAACAAAATAAATTGTTGTGCCGTATCTTTAATTGCACCACACAAACACAATTCATGAATTCAAATTTGGACTTAAATAAAATCGAAGGGTAAAACTAAACATTTAATAACCTAACGCATGACTGATTTAAATAACAATGGAAGCCTGTGCCTGATCAAACAGATATACATTTTTACATCATGTCGATTGCTTGCGAGCCCCTAATAACGAGACCGGGCAATAAATAAAAACATTACTGTCCGTACGTCTGTGTGCGTGATCTCGAGAACTAAATTATCACATTTGTTATAGCACAGATTTTGTACACAGCGTGTTCTAATATTAACAAGGCTTTTTGGAGGCGGTGTGGAGACGAATAAAATTACCAACATATAAGGAAGTATCTTAAGTAGAGAAATGATATGAAAAAACATCGAAAAGAAACGGCAAAATAAATAGATCAGCTGAAACATATAAGAAACAGTACATGAATACAGATTTTAGATGGCTACAAATATTAACAACGGTTTAATAAGTAGTTGTTCTACTTATTTCTCGTTTGGTGAGCTGAAAGTGTCGCTGTTTTAGGTATAAGTTTAGCAGGAGCTGGCAACTGGCGAATGAACATTCTTGAATCTTCTATTTTTCTCCCTCACCTAATAGTAGCAGTGAATTGAAGTAACACCTATGAAATGTAATGGTTTTCTTTTTTCATAAGTTAATCCACCTTTCGTACCTCGTGAAGTAGAGTTGCTGTAAGAGTTAGAAATAATACAATTCTTTCAAATAAAAACATTTCTGAACGCGCCACAGGAACGAATAAATAAAAAATGGAACACCATATACAGGAAAAAAACAATAATCACCAAAAGAATACCGCCCATGCACTTGGAATATAAAAAAATCTATCCCTTTCTAACTCTCCTTAATAACTGTTTCCAGCTCACTCACACTCGAAATAGTAGAGAAATTAATAAGCTGCATCGTCCATTGTAAAATGGCCTTAACATTCAGAATTAAAAAGACTGCAGAGGGCTCACGTTACGTTCGCTGTTGTCTCTCCTAGTTCTATGGAATACATATAATTTACTTGGGCTCCGTAAAATAATAATTATCTGTTCTCATTTTGTTCTTTTTTTATTATTTTGGGTTTCTATCGGAATAGAACCTATAGGGTGGCCCTTAGTTTAAGAAACTGCGGACAGATTAGACTTATATCTACTTAAACTTTATGAAGTAGGTATGAAGTACTAACTTTTTAAGAAATAAATATTCGGTATTCTGCAACAACATTGACGAATGATTTCAATACAAATAAATTAACAAAATGTATTAAATATCATTTCTTCACGATTTTTAAAATCAAGCATTCCAAGTTAAAAATATCCTACATTAGATTCTGTCCTTTGTAGATCCTGCCATAAAACCAAAAATTAGAATAGATTTTTACATTCTGTAGTTTTAGTTCAAAGAAACAGTTAAATCTTATGCTTATAATATTTTATTATTGATAAAGTTCCTGCACGTATAGTGTATATACCTACGCGATAAATTCGTTAAAACGTGTTTAATTTCAATGTTTAACTAAATGAACTGCATGGTCACCATACCACCAAATCAGTCCGCCATATTGTATTTTTTCCCTTCAAATAATAATGGCGTCGGCAATCGTAGCCGCGGGATGACTTCATATAATCTATGGTCTACCCGATGACTCTATATTATCTATGGTTTTTTTCTCGACATCAAATTATTAGGCAATATATCTTGTAACGCCTTGATTGCCTCTCTCTGGGAAAGAAAAGTGGCTCAACTGTGAAGAAACTATGTAGTCACGATATTTAATTGATGCCTCGTTTTCATTGAATGTAATGTACCTCTTTCCAGAAATGGAAGCTACTTTAGTCTGAGAGAATTTACCGATGAAAGTTTTCAGCTAGAAAATTATCTATTCATGTTATTTAAAATAGTACCTAAGTATCTATACAGTAAGTATAAGTACCGTTCGGAGTGTAAAAAAACGTCATATCATTTGGCGTTGGTACCAAATGATATGACGTTTTTTCCGATTCAAATATTAACAGGGTAGTTTTGAGAAATGACCTTGAATGACGTCCCATTGCCCTAACAGTTCATCCTGCACGCTGGGACACATACCAGGTTGCTCGCCGTTCGTCACCATTAAATTAATAATTATTAGGTTTTGGCTTCAAATGTTACGTTAAAACACGAATTCATATTTTTTAACGAAAACTAGATTAATTTTATTCAAAAAAGTAATGGTCCGTCACAATCTCTATTTTTTTTTTAAAACTTCCAAAGATCACAAAATGTTCTTTGTTTAGTTTGAATTTTTATGGCGTTTTTCAAATATCTTGTAGATATTTAGATATCTCAGAAATGTCTTGTGCAGGATATGTTTTAATGACCTATTTCATTTCAAAAACTCCCGTGTCATCGGGAGGTTTATTAAAAGTTTACTTATAACGCTTATTTAAAAGTAGTTATCATAATAAACATAAAAACACATAATTAACGCGATTTAGCGATTAACCTTACCTATACTCTCTCATTGATGCATATAAAACGATTGGATAAATATGACCCAACGACCACATTTGACACTACCTATATTTAATTTGAATACATAAACACGTCTGCAATTATGTACGCAGGCTATCTACTATGTAGTTTACGCTTTTTTGGATTGTTAACGTTTTTGAAGTCGGTTTATACATTTCTTGGTAATAACTAAGTTCGAAAAACAACAACTACCTACTTAATAAGCCGTCCAAAAATACCGAAATATGCCTTCTGCCAAATGTGTGTTCACTTATTTAGCAAACGATCTACTGATCCTATTTCGATAAATTTCTACGGGATCAATCTGAAGGCAGTACCGATCGAACTATCCAAAGAGATCAAAAGAGGATTTTCTGTTAAAGAAAAAATAAATCGTTGATATGAGAACATTTCCCTGTTAAAAATTACAACTTTTGTACAAAAGCCGTCGTGTCTGTATTTCAATGGAATGCAACGCTTACCCAGTCTTGAAATTAGAGCGATTTTAAAAAAGAACATGATAAACATTTTGTAATTCTTTGCTCAATTGACTTCCAACAGATCTGTCAGTCGCTCTGGTAATGCAATAAACGGCGTCCATTCAGGTCGCCCACCTCAAAGCCGTCAAAGTCAATCCGAGATTACCGCAGTAATCCGCTCGCTTTCCAAAATTGCACATACAAAGAGCATTTCACATCAACCCCTACAATCTATGGATTCAAATATTTTGACATGTCGCCCCCAACAAAGCCCAGAATTTATCACCAGCGGCCACTTTGAAGCGGCGTGTCTCAAAATCAATAAGAAACTACCTGTGGAGGTCGTATTTTAGTAAAACGAGCTGAACGCGGTACTTTTCAAGCCTGGGTGGTCGTGAAGTGACAAAATAGTACAAAAGACGCTTTTTTGGTCAGGTTATATATGGCACTTTTTCTGTCTCGATATGTTTGCGGTATTATTTTTGATAAATTAATTGTGTTGTGACATTTGAAACATTTTTTTCGTTTCTATAAGCAGTTTCTGTTTCGACAGAAAATTAACTAATGATTATTATAACTTACTTAATTACATAACCTGTATTTTTTACTTATCTGTATGGTGACTTTAAAAAAGGTAGGTACACAGTACTTCCTGTCTACCGTACGTACCTCGTCCATCCTGTAACAGCCGAATCCTTGGTATGTCTACTCGTCTCAGCGTGGAATATAATCAAATTGATCTGTACGTTGAAACGACAACTGGTTCGCTAGATATCGGAGGGGTGTCCGTTATTATTAGTTACCGATAAACCGTCAATGGCATTCTTACATGTATGGCAGTCGATTCACGCAGTGGGTCTCGAAGGGCAGATTGTAATCGCTCTGAGTAAATTTAACCATCCTCAAAGAACTCCACATCAAAGACCGACTCTCGTCAACTGTGCTAGTACTGCGAGTTTTGAAGTTCTTTGGTGATTTCTCCAGAAAGGAGGACTATATGGAGAGACTGGTGATTCAGGGCCAAGTGGAAGGAAAGAGATCACGCGGCCGATCACCAACCCGCTGGACTGACCTAATAACCAAAGCGACTGAGTCCACCATAGTCAAATGTACGCGGAACGCTTTGAATCGTCAGAATTGGAAGCGCATCGCCAAGAATGCCTCTTCATGTGCCTCGTCAGTGCAACCACGACCGCTCTGACAAGATTGTCCGAACTCCGACTCAGAAGAAGAATTTCAATACATCCGTGTACTTAGTTAGAGAAGAGAACGTAAATGGATAGAATTCTTTTAACTTTTGATGAGTTAAATACCTACCAACCCAACAATAAGTAGTACCTTTATGCATCTAATTATTCTTATAAGCTTCGTATGGTATACCTATTCCTTTGATAAAATTGGTAAGGAGATTCTATTAAGAACCAAATTTTCCATTGTAAAGGGGTATAACTTTTAAAAATGTAAGTATAGACGTAATTTAGTCTAATATGTATATTTATTATATGTATGTAGTTTATCATCCATCTCGTTACCATAACACAAGCATTAAGTTGCTTAGCTTGGGACGAGATGGCCTTGTGTGAAATGTCCAAGGATATATATTTATTTATTACTAGTGGCCCGCCCCGGCTTCGCCCGTGCAAAGCGGGGGTGGGTTATACATATAAACCTTCCCCTTGAATCACTATCTATTAAAAAAACCGCTTCAAAATCCGTTGCGTAGTTTTAAAGATATAAGCATACATAGGGACGGACAAAAGAATGCGATTTTGTTTTATACTATGTAGTGATTCTCATTTTCTTCATTCAGATGGTATTGTCACATTGTAGTCACATTTGGGATAAAATCTTGTTATACTGACATTCTTTACTGACGAGCCCCATATGCCATCAGGGCCGTTCACAGAATGCATAAACAGGACAAGGCTGATTAGCGTAAGTGGCCATTACTACGCCAAATAATACTTCCAATAATTCACAAAACCTTTCGACGTTTATTTTCGTTTGCCAAACCGCACATATTATTATAATCCCGGACAGTTCCCAAACATACTTACAGATATTTAACCGCGTCTCCGTAATGAGGTGGAATTAGCCCAAATAGATGGTAATTTGATTGTCGACTGGCGATCTTGTGGTCTTCCAGACATATGTCGTCCGGTCAATCTGTCGAGTGATGTTCAGGTGAAAGGAATTAATACGAGGCTCGGCTCGGTAGGGGACTGACCGCATGAGGAAAAGAACCTTGTGGTATTGTTGCAGAAATCACTGGTTCCACTAAGTATACACTATAGAGTCCTTTAGAATTCACATTTGTTTTGGCACTGTAGTGACCACATGCTTTGCTAAGTAGGTATATTGTGTTGGCTATGATAGTCGCTCATTTCAGTAATATTTGGGTTAGGTAGTTAGAGTAGTCTGAATGAAGTATTCTATTTTAATTATAAAACAATAAATATTTTATTTTAAGTTTTAGATTTAGTATGTTTCTGCCCACAAATGACCCACTAATGAGTCGGGTCCCCCAAATTCATGGACGGAAAATAGCCGACTAAGCCACGCTGGTAAGACGGGTGGGCATTACGATGTTCTTATTATTTTAGTGTTATTTATTTATGTTTGCTACAATAAATTATATTCTTTAGAATACATGTCTTACTATTTACGACTCAGCCAATAAATAGGTGACCGACTACATAGAGGGTAATTATAGCCTACAATGCCACGCTGGCCAGACGCAAGGCAAGTTTTCCTTCTCCTGCGGCTAGGTTATTGGTGTTGACGTTTCCTTTTGTCGGCTCTTACTACAACCATAGGGTGGCATGGGATGGTGACCTATTCTAAATCTGTCATCTTATGGACTACGTATTTTAATTGATTCGCTAAAAAAATTAAATTGACAGTTGTCATAAATGATCACTCTATGCGTACTATACAGTCACACTTTAGGTCCAAAATTCTTATTTGGCATAATGAACCATCTCCTGCTATCATTTTCAAGTGAAATTATCCAGTTTACTTTAAATGTAAGTTTATGTACCTACTCGATCTTATACTAAGACCAAGGCAAGGTTCTTTCATGTATTTACTAAGCTCTCTTAACACCTATTAGCAACATAAGTGCAGTTAAGGTGTAATTTGTAAAAATATAATTGTATTTAATAAACAAATGCGTTGACTTTTCATTACACATAATTACATTTTACCGAATTATCAACTAAGAACAAATTTAAGCGCCATCTACAAGTTTATATAAGAACTAAACGTCTGCGTGTCACCTGGTAGCGAATAGCTACATCAATGTACACGTATTACCTTGACTTTTTACTACGTTTCCCTAGATGGCGTTTGTACTTTAACCTACGTAAACTTTACACGCCGCCATCTAATGGGCATTACTAAAATTCTTTACGTAGCCAACAGACCACATGGAACTGATTACCACTCATAGATGTCGTTACCTGCAGTGGTAATAAAAATTAACATCATGCAATTGTCTTGTAAAGAATTTATTCAAGAATACAATAATAAAACTACAACAGACATAACATAAAATATAGTTATAATTCTTAACGCCTAAATACATAAGTTAATTAGCTTTAGCTAATTAAAATCCTACACATGCTGCGCGCTACACCAAAATCGATCACATCTACACAAACACGAAACGCGGAATGTTTTAAATTTTCTAAGAAAGATACACATGACAATACGCACGAGACGCTGAGATACAGCAACCGATAGCACACGATGTTTTCTTGTAGCAAAATTATTGTTTTACACGTGACTTCTCAGAGACCTAATGACGACACAAAAATCACATAAAACGTCCTTTAAATTTCATTAAGTACTTTTTTTTATTAATTATAGTGTTACTAAGTATAGAACCCGCAAAATTTCTATATTAATTTCTTAGTTTGTAACCGGGAACTACTGGTTCGATTTGAAAAAATGTTTTTGCATTAGATTTCCCATTTCTTTAGGAAGGCCATATAACATCACGCTACTACCTAAGGGAGCAGAGCAGTAATCATAACTTCAACAAAACAGACGAGAGTTGCTTGAAATAGACACAAAACCGCAGAAGCTAGTATTTTATCAACAAGCAATCCTACCTAAGGTACGTGTGAGACAAGTTCACTTACATAATAATTGAGTTTTATTAATCTATAATTTGTAAGAATGACTACACGAAGTTGCACTGAAACTGGCCAATAATATAAGCCAAAATAGAAAAAGTAACTATCATATACCGACATAATCTATGACAATCTTCAGTCAGTCCATCCACGACAGTATACCTACAATTAGACCAATTAAAATGTATACATATATATTACATTTATTAGAAATTAACATCGCACGACACGATCGGCAGTACGATTATACAGCACGATCGGGAGCTCAAAGGTCGTCTGCATAAAGCAAACTTGTGTCATGTTATTAATTATTATTTTAATCATAATTAAACGAAACCCCTTAGGTATCACTACATAGTACTTAGTAGTAGTACTTATAAAACAAAGTCGCTGTCGTCTGTCCGTCCCTATGTATGCTTAAATCTTCAAAACTACGCAACGGATTTTGAAGCGGTTTTTATAATAGATAGAGTGATTCAAGAGGAAGGTTTATATGTCAATATTGCACCCGTGCGAAGCCGGGGCGGGTCGCTACTATATTATAATCTGTATCGCAGGTGCATTTTACAAACATGTAATTCTCGATTACAAATGACATACAGATTCGGAGCAAGCAGAGGTTTACACAAAGACACGTGCCCAACCTCGGATCGAACCGGGCATCCAACACCAACAAAGCATGTCGCTTATCATTATAAACACACATATTATAACTAACTAAACATCAAGATTAAAAAAACTGGATTATCCGTAAATTAATAACGCATCTGGTCTGCAGAGCGTGCGTTAATGCCGTTCCATCAAATTGGAGAATGCTGCCTCAGCTCCGGATTGTTTACGGAGTCATAGATAATTTATTTAAATAATCTCATATTATATTAGCAATTCTAATTACTGCATTTGTTTAATCGTGCCATACGGCCTGTCCATGTACTCTGTACTCTCGTGTTTATGTGTGTGTTCTCAACACACACTAAGGCCCGTATTAATAAACGTGATAGTTTATGTTCTCAAGTTGCAGATTAGGTTTACGTCAGCAACTGAGTGATGGACCGATTAAAAAACGAAACTCGACCCAGGTACACATTGAGCGCGCGTTCCTGAGATGCTATATCCTAAGTGCAGACAGTCCATCACTTGAGATATGATTAGCGTGGCGCTATGAACGATATTAACTATGTATGACCATGAAAATAGATTACTTTAAATGACGATATTTCGTGGCCTTTGCGATGTCATTGTTCGTACAGTTTATTTAGAGGATCCTTCAAATCCATTTGAATTACTCTGTAGGAGTATTTTTTTAAACAAATAGATGTTTATGTTTGGGCCTACGAATAATAAAACTATGGAACCTACGAATAGTTTTATTATTCGTAGGTTTGGGCTCTTTTTTTACACTGACGCGCCATAATGCGCTTTTTTTGGACTACTAGATATTTTCCGTTTCCCATCACTAGCCCGTCTGCCAAATCGATCATGTTATCTTGTACAGGGTACATGACGATATTTCGTGGCCTTTGCGATTTCATTTACGAACAGTTTATTTAGAGGATCCTTCAAATCCATTTGAATTACTCTGTAGGAGTATTTTTTTAAACAAATAGATGTTTATGTTTGGGCTTTTTTTTTCGCTGACGCGCCACAATGCGCTTTGTTGTCAATGCTGACTGAGATAAGTAGCAAACAATTATGTCGTATTGGGAAATAAATACACACCCTTTTTAACCATTTAACGCACTTTTGGGTAGCAACCCACTATAAAATGTGTATTAGCGCTATTTATTAATTATATATTTTAATCAAAAGTTTAACATCTTTTGACATAGCAATAACGAAATGCAACAAGTCTCATTCAAAACTTCGGTCAATTTGACGTCATCGTTCGCGAAATCAATCCCTCAAGTACAGCTAGCTGAGGAGCAGATCTTGGTTACTGAGATACTGTACTTACGTGTCTATCAATTAGCAATAATCTTGAGATACTGATGACGTCATAATGGCGTATCAACCGATAACGCACTTGAATACGTTGTTGAGTGACGTTTAGTAATACGGGCCTTAAACATTAGTTTATTAAATACAGCTATGATCGTCATTCTTAATTACAGGTGTGCGAGCCTAATGTCTCTTGGAGCTTTTCCTGCTCTTCTTTTTCTTCTTGCGCACTTCGCTGGACTCTAGTGCCGTCCCACTCAGGTCCTGGTAGCCCCCCGTCTTGTTGCTCTCGTAGTTGGGAAAGCTAATGCCTTCCGTTTGCTGGTAGTTCTCCGAGAAAGTTTCGGAAAACTTTGCGCTTAGGGATTCCGAGCCAAAGAATTTGTTGTTGAAATGTTCAGATGGCTGTTGTAGGCTGTAGTAGCGGTCGGGTTGCGGGTAGATGCTGTGGAGGATGTTGGAGGCGATGGCAGCAGGCGTGGCGGGGGCGCCTTGCTGCTGCGGTCAGAACTTCAGGTCCTGGCATTTTAATTTAACATTAAGATACTCTTCCCAATGGAAACATTGTTGGTTGATACATTTGACAATAGTGGGACTCTATAAGAACGTGGCATTAAAATATAACTTAATTGAAGGAGAATTAGAAACAGGGATTTAAAATACATGTCGTCACCACCCTATTCCATCCTGAGGGTCTCGTATAGAAGCTGACAATGCCGGAGGGTAATTAGCCTACTGTGCCACGCTGGCGGGTTGACACAGGGTTACGCATCAAGTTTCTCTGCTCTTGCGGCTAGGTGTTCGACCTTAGCATTTCCTTTTGGCGGCCCTTAGGATAGAGTGGGGCGTCGAAACTATGTATTCTACATCCGTCACCACACAGAAACCCCTTAACCCAAGGAATTTCCCTTAAGCCCCTCTTAATCGAGGACCTCTCCACCTGCAAAGGCCTCCCTCATTTTATTCTACACCTGTCGGATAAAAGCTTTGGAAATGGGTTACTTGTTACAAACCACGCATTTTGAACGACTGGACATAACTCTGCAGAAAAGAAACCTTAGATTAAGATATCAGAGAACTGCCAGTAAATATTTAGGACCGTCACACCCTTCAAATGTAGGATATGTTTTACAGGTTCTATTCATTTAAAACCTCATGACACACATTCGTTAATAATACACCTAATTAAGCGTCACCCTTCTCCTAAATATGTAACGCCACTTTCCTTAGACCTTGCAACTCGGTGCTAGGTTTTGTTGGAGTACCTCGACGACCGAAGGTACAAATGTTACCTTGATTGCCTGCGGCAGGTCGGGCAGTTTCATGTCACGGAGCTGCTGCGGGAGGTTCATGCTCTTGACCGCGGAGACAGCACGCGCGGGCGCCGCCGAAATGCCCGCCTGTGGTACAACAACTCGCTACTTTCTATATCCGAATATTTTGAACACACTACGAATTATTTACACTATGCAAGTGAGTTGTCAGCTCATTATTGATAAGCTTGATATTTAATATGGCAGTAGGCTCATAGCTCGCGTGACTGACGGCTAATGGGGCAGAAAGTACCTGAGTGCCCTAACCTATGTTCAGCAATGGATAGCCTTTGGCTGAAATGATGACGATGATTGTGGACGAGTCACGTGGACATCATCATAATCCGTGGCATGACAATTTGTTACAATTTGTAAATGGTCCTCTGATACAAGAATTTCTAGTGCCTATGTAGTTGCAAGTGATTGGATAGATATAGAAAACCAATCTAACGCTTTTACAAAATTGAACTAAATTATCTTCTGTTTTAAATTGGTATAGCTAAGTTCAATATTTCGATTATAATATGAAAAAACTCAAACTGGAAAAGAACTTCATTGACGTAGGTAATTAAAAATTCTTATTCTACTAATTAACTATTATCTTTTTTCGGTCCTTGTCCCATGCTAGGTGGTAGTCTCTTCTTCGATCTCCATTCCTACATTCACACTATTCATACACATTTCCTCATTCACACAATCCATCCATCCACATTCTTAATGAAACTACCACTGGGAATAAAGAAACTATAAGCGTGCAATAAGAAAAAACAAAACAGAAATCGGAAGATTAGTTCGCTTGGGCACAGACAAATAATCTTTTTTACTAAATGCTAGGCGGTTTACTTTACTTATTAGGTACGTATATGCTGCGTGTGCAAATATTCTATTCGCATAACAAAACACTCTTTGCTTGCATTGCAAATACTGTCTGGTAAACATGCAACATTACACTTTGGCGACTAGTAATGTAATACTAGTTGTCGCCCAGTTGTCGAAATTCGACCCTAATTAATTTAAAATATACTTCTATAAATATAGTTCTCTTTTGTCAATTTAATCACAGACTTAAACAATAAACAAAAGAGTATATATGCGCGTGTGTGTCAAGTACATGGTAGTGTACTTGGGGTATTTCATAGAGGGAAATACCCACTGTGCCACCTTCCGCCGGGTTTGGACGAAATTTGGTACATAGGAAACTGGATTGCCACGGCTTTTGTTTAGCAAGCTCACGACCGCCCCTATAAACGCCTATATCTATGTTAATTATGCGGTACACATGGCAGGAGACCGTCGTAAGATGGATAACAAAAACAATGCTGAGCTCAGACCATTTCTGGCGATACTATATACATTTTTATATGCATTTTGTATTTGTATATCTTCACACTTGTATTGCGTTGTGCGAAGTTTTCTCAGAATAAAAGTTATTCTACTCATTGCAATTGGTTGCTAAACAGAACCAAAAACGAAGAGGAACCTACTAAGTCTTCCAACTTGATGTAGAGCAATCCATACTAAGCCACTAGCCGTCGTATTTCTAATCCTTTAACCCCTTCTGACGTCACACATGATGTAACAGTTGGCGCCCGATTAAAGGGTTAGGTAAATGTAACGTTCGCATTTATAGATATGCAATTTCGCTAAATATTAATCGCGCTGCGGTAGTAATGACAACGACATTTCTAGAACATAAGCAGAATAATCAGTAAAACTACAAGCTAATGCGAAAAATAAATACTTAAACAAAAATTCAAAAAGAGTGATAACAAACAGAAAAACAAGCGATTAGCCACAGTTACAATTAGCATTACTACTGAAACTGGGGCTGCCATCCGACCGTAATTCCCCGGATGTATCCTAGTTTGAAGGGCGTCCGGAGGCCGTCCGGCAGGGGTTTTGAAAAGTGTCCAATTGATGAAATCCATTGTTTTTATAGGCGATAAAAAAAAAAAAATTTAAGTTAAAATTCATCCACAATAACCCGCATTCAAGAAGGCTCGGCTGTTTTTGTTTATGTTGTAATAAATATTTTTAGAGATGTCCGGGGAAAAACCATATTTGCTCAAATTTCCGGGATTTTTGCCGTGAAATTCAGGTGATGGCCGCCCTAACTGAAACTGAGCTACTATTGGGTGGGCACAGGATTTCGTAACAAGTTCTCCTTCTCTCGCGGCTAGATTTGCGGCCTTATCATTTTGCCGACTTTTACGCCACCCTTAAAATGGCCGGGCCATCCTTAAACTACGTCACATGAATTTTGGTTGGTAGGTTGTCACATTTGTATAATCCCAGCAACTTGCTGTGCCGTTAAACCTTTTTAAAATTAATTGATGCATTACAAATAATCGAGAGAACCTCTCAACTCGCATCAGAATGTCGTTCTAGAATTTAAAATATAATCTTGAATGATAGAGAATCTCATAGCGAGAATGCTAAATTATCACTACATATTATAATATGTATCTGTTTTATAAAACAAAGTCGCTGTCGTCTGTCTGGATTTTGAAGTGTTTTTTTTAATAGATAGATTAATTCAAGAGGGAGTTTTATATGTATAATACATCCATAATATAGTAGAGCAACACTGATCAATTTAGAGGTTCATCATTGCACCCGTGCGAAGCCCGGGCGGGTCGCTAGTTAATACATATAGATCAAGTTTTATAGGTTACCAGCCGGGGGACGGGGCTGAGGTGTGTAGAAGTCTCGGTCGCGATGAGATGATGATTGCGACCGGTTTACCCACTAAAACCTAATTGTCTGCGCGGGCCATCTGTCGTTTGGGAAACTTCGTATACCTCTGCGCTATGTATAACCTGTATCGCCGGGACAGTTTACAAACATGTAATTCACGAACGCAAATGACACCCAGACTCGGAGCAAGTGCATCTGGTTTAGACAAAGACACTCGCCCGACCCCGGAATCGAACCCGGGACCCGTTTAACCAAAGGCGGCAGACCTAACCCCACGACCAACGAGGCAGTCAAATTATCGACACAGAACTTTCATAACCAGCAGATCGATTGCCATTTGCAACACAAACATATAAATATACGATGGAGATCGTACTTTAACCATAATAAAAGGAATTCTTGGAATCGGAAACTTATTCCACCTCTATTCTTTCATGATCATCATTAGGCCACTCCAGTCCACTGCTGGACATAGGCCTGACAAGAGCTTAGCATAGCGCCCGTCTTCAGCTTGATGCATCCAACTGCTGCGTCATAAGCTACGCTTCTACTACCACTACTCATCTCATAGACGACCCACTGCTGTGACGGGCCTGGGTTGGCACAAGGTTTCGTATCAATATTTGCGTGCGGAGAGGTTATCGGCCTATGTCATTTCCTTCTGTCGGCTCTCACAACACCATCAGAATGAAATGGTGACTATGTATTCTAAATCCGTCACCACACCGTCGGACGCTTCTACAGCATTCATACATTGAATATTAGGTGTACTTCTTCGGCCTTTACACGTTTTGCACGTAGTCATGTAACACAAATGATTATTCACGAGAATATTATAGCCATTAAAGACAATAGTCACCAAAAACGTCAAGGAGATGCGGAGTAACAGTGCTAAAAAAAATCGCGTATATCTTGTAACATACTAATGGAGTATAATATAGGTATGCAATAGTAATTAATTAAAGCAAATCAAATATATACCACAAGCGTGCCAAAATAGAATTAAGCAATGTTCCGTTTATTCTTATTATTTTAAACATTATATTCTACAGCTAAAAAGACACAACACAAAAAAGAAACATCGAATAACTGATTGTTCTACTCGCAGAAAAGTTACACTGGGTTTACTAATGGAATAATTTATGAATAGACTGAAAAACAACAATGTTAAGCAATGAAAAACCACAAAGGTCAAATTGCAGAAATGTCGAGTGCAAAACATAACAAACAAAAAGTTCGCTATCAATGCCAATGATTAAAACGCTTGCGCTTAAATCAATCTTACAACTACATACAAATACAGCTGAATGCCATGTCTATTTAAATTTGTCCCACCGCTGGCCTCCATTGCTGTCTCAGTTTATTGGAATCAGTTTAAGGTTTCAAATCTATAAACTGGCCTCCCCATAGCACGGTTCAATTCCAGCTAGATTTGTAGACAAACAATACAGGTATTTCCGTATAGCAGACGCCCTTTGCAGACATATTATTAAAGGACACTTGGCCTCAATATCGATCCAAGGCACATTATCCACAGCCACATATGGTTTTATTGTCAATAATTAAAACGTTTCAATATCAAGTAAAGTATCGCACAGGCATTAAAAAATAATTACTCATCACAATAACTCGCAATTGATTAAACAATATCTCCTGAACGGAAATTCAATTCGCATTGCAATTACTATCTATATGGCAGAAATTATAAACCAATAAGTAATTGCCAACAGCCAAAGTAGCACACTACAGACTTTCATTTGTTACTATAACATTTTGTTTCAATATCAAGTGACAAGCACAAGACAAACCTTCCAAACCAATAAACCTACCTGTTTATAAATAATCATAACCGTCGAATAAAAATGGCTTTAGGCGAAATAAGAACCTAGAAATTCCCGACCTCAGTTTGCGCAAGTCACCACTATCAAATATTTACAAACATCAAAATATCGTTCAATGATATTTTACCTCAGCTTTCTGCATTTTATTTTGCTCCTGCAGTCTGCACAGAATGTCAGCCATATTGGTTTGCAGTACCATGCCGCCCATGACTAGCTCGTCTAACACCTGGTGAGCTGCATCCGCGTGGAAGATCAGGTCCAGCTCGCACACATTCTCAAAACATTTGTCCAGTGTTTCCACAAATACCTGAAGTTTAATTTTACACAAACTTAATTTTTATTGAACAGGTATTGATTAATCTTGGAATTTACTGCTGAATAACTATGGAGTAACATACCGGCGACTACAGAGATTCTGCACTAGGTATACCTGTATCGTGAGTCAAAGACACACAGTAAAAATACAAAGAAACAGATACATCTACCGCCTATGGTCATCGAGTCTCTCCTGTGACCAAGACTTCTGGAAAACATTCGAAACATCGCATAATAAATAATTTAAAATACACGCGATATATCCTTTAAAAAGTTTTTAATTTTAATACTCGTTACTCAAACGCATCACTTGCACCCATAAACCAAAGGCGACAGACACAAAAGCCATATCTAGCTGTAAAATGTCGTTGTAACTGCGATAGTGCGGAAAATAAGTCGATGTGAATCACACAGTGATTGCCTAACCAATAACTGAATAAATCTTGAATCGCAGTATGGCGCCAACAATGGATATCGATTAGACAAGACAAGTAAAAAAAATATATACCACGAGTCAAGATGTTTTGAAGTAGTAAAAAAGGTAGTAGCACAGATACAGAAGTCTCAAAAAAACCCTTTTTTTTTAATTTTGGCCGTTAGTGGCGGTAATTATCATAACTTGGGATATGAGCACAGATAACCTCAGACACATTATGGATCTTAGATGAGTAATCTAAGCTTGTAGGATAATAATAACGACTTTATGGTTGATTTTCAGTAGAATCCATCTTTTATAGCAAAGACTGGTTTAGAAAGTTCAAAATTCAACACTCTCTCTTTTAAAAACGGAACCAGGTGCAGGAGCCTGTTGCCTGTACCGGGACTTAAGATATGTTATCTACTACCTTAAATGTACTTTATTCATAAATTGCTAATAAAATAATTAGGAATGGTGATGGAATTTAAAGTTGGAGTCACAATTTATAATGAAAAACAGGAATGAATGACAATGTTACCCACCTGTATCAAGTCTAGAATTCCAAGCTCACTCTCCGATGAGTCCACACAAAAGACAAAGTACAAAGTGGCATAGTGTCTATAAATCAGCTTGTAATCAGAACCCCCAATCAGGCTGAAACAAACAACATTTCATTAAACTTCAAATACAACCAGGTAATCTTCAATTACTGACTTTTGCACCAAGTTTTGCTTCAAATTTTCCTTCTCCTGCCATGTAATTTCCTTCATTCAGATCTTACAACACACTCAGGATAGAATGGGGTGGTGACATTATGTATTATAAATCTGTTTCTATTTTTAAATGCAATAATAAGATGAGATATTAGAGAGGTAGGTAAAATCCTAGTATATGTGGTGTTGGATATAGAATACACAATATCACCAACAGTCATTATTTAATTGAATAAGCTATCAGCTCTATGCTATTGCAGACTGTCCTAAGACATCATTACATTAAAACTGATTAGGAAACACTGTGAATTCAGCATATCACACATATTATTGTTCTACTAAATTGTGTGCCAGCAGATAATAAAAAATACTGGAGATAAGAAATACTGGAGAGTTTTTATAAATTTGCATTTGACCACATCCTATTGACCCAAGAATAAGTTCCCCCATCTGTTATGTTGGTGCCACACTCACCTTCCTCCTTCCAGGAAATTGCAAACATTGTCATCTCTTTTGGAAACCAATTGGAAAGTCTCTTTTATAATCTGTTGTTGCATATCCTCATTCTGAAATGACATAAAATATATATTAAATATCTGTGTTCTCCAACTTGAAATTTTTTTTAAAACTTTATTGTTTATTCTTTTATAAATATGATCACCACTCCATTGCTTTCTGAGGGAACAACTTTGGCCGAAAATCGGACAAGAAAAACTAAACAATACCTAGTGCCAACTCATTTACCCAGAGTAGCACAGTAGACCTAAATCAGAAGCGGTCTGTCAGACTCTTAAGGTGGCGGTTCGCGACGCGACAGAGACAAGCGACAGTAGACCGCGACATGTGTCTCGGTCTCAGAGGTGGTGGTTCGCGCCGCGACACAGACACACGACCGAGACAGCGACAAGTGTCTCAATTTCTTCGTGAGCTTTACGTCAGTCAGTATCAGAGAGTCTGTTGATGTAGTTAGCTGTTTGTGTCAGAATGGAAAATCAAGTAGTAGAAGTTCCATTGGAGGAAGAAGAAGACGATGATGTATTATTTTATATATATTATGTATTGTTTATGCATCATATATCGGAGGGTGCTGTCTGATCAGTTCAATCAGTGTTTCACAGTCTTCGTCAGACAAAGTATTCATTTCGCGACACGCGACTCTACTGGTCCGGGGCGGCGACCATCTCGCTGTCTCCTGTCTCGCGTCTCTGTCTCCTGTCGCGGTCTCGCTCGCAAACTGGCGCTTATGCATTGCCTAACGACAAGTGACTGTCGCGGTCTCCTGTCTCGGTCTCCTGTCGCGGTCGCTTGTCTCTGTCGCGGCGCGAACCGCCACCTTTAGATCACCCTCAGACTAAGGTAGAATGATATAATGAACTCATAAACCACATGGGTATGGATAGTATACCCACTAACCCAACCTTCATTTCTATTGCCTTCTTAACTATAAAGACTACATTAATTAAGAAATTTAATATGTTCACCAGCATTCATTTCTTTTTTAACTATTAGGATTTTCGTCTCGAATAAATATTTAAGATTCATTTAAAATATGAAGTTTATGTCTAGTTTGTAATCAGGAACACAATTCCAGCCTAATCAGAAACATGCGTAAAATTATCATTTTATCAGCTTTCACTTACAAAGTATTGGTAGAATTTTGACAGCCGAGGCTTCCCATGATTATTGAATACGAGTATTGCTTTGATCATTTTATAAGCTCTCTACAAACTTTACACTTGCTTGTCTTGCATTTATTTATTCATACACTTTTTAACACATTAACAAAGACTATAATCTCTTTTGATAAAAATTCGAACTTGCTTGCAACGCAATTATTACCTTCAATTTTCTTTCAATATGTGTCAGTCAGGCAACTCAGGCTCAGTCCGTCCGCTGGATGAATGAACAAATAATTGAATGACTGACAGCTAATGATCGAATGAATTTGAATATTATAGCGTTCCAGGTTTTCCAAAATTTACATTTTAATCTAACAGGTCTTTCGTACAAACACTTAAAACATATTTTAATATGTATAGTTAACTCGGGAATTATTATTTTTATATTGATGTTATACATATATTCAATGCCCACATAAGTCTTTCCATTTTAATTTAATTAGTTCACCAATGTCATGTATCCACACACATAACGTGATTATATTCTGGTAGATTAATATAATATAGTCTGGCAACCCCTTCAAACTCGCGAACGCGTTCTACAGAAGAGGAGTCGCGAGTGTCACAATAAAAATATATATTAAAAACTAAGTGAAAATTGAGTGAAATAGACTATAACTGTATGCTTTTGGGTTCCATTTACGAGTTAAAGTTCTGCAGAACCTAACTGTTCCGCCGCTAAATCTTCTAAGTCTTGATACAGGTCAGTGTTACAAATTGATGGTCGCCGCTTATTTAGTTGTCTCTATTTGGAGACCGGGTGCCTTGCAGCGGTGTCGTATGGCTCACTACGGCACACTAATACCACGGAACGTATCTGTGGACGCCACGCAATACTATTATAGATTTCAGTAGATCAAAATACAGTGTGAAATTGTGTCATGTTAATTCGAAAGTTATCGACAGAAACCGTACACAAGTTGTCTATAACTTTGCACCACACAATTACTCATAATAGGTTAGTTTAATTTAACCCAAAAACTAAAAACTTGTTATGATTTCTCTAGACTTGTTTTATGTTTTCATTAATATTTACCACAAACATGCACACACAAAATTATGTTCTAACGAATTTAAAAAGGACAATTTTGTATCTTGTTAAATTGAGGTTTTTAGTCCACTATGTATGTCCAATTCTAACAACTTGTTGGGTATTTTATATGGCTAGAACTTTATTATATATTGTACCTACTCCTTCATATGCAATATTATTTAAAACATGTGTCATCATTACTTTGCCCCAAAATAACACAGTGGTTTTTTTTAAAAATGGAGGGAAATACTAAATATCTGGAAATGTCCTTAAATGAAGTAACAGACAGTAAGATCATAGGACTTTTTGTTGGTAGTAATTTAAACGGTATTTGTTATGTTATAGTAAAATTGTATTGTTGATTATTTTCACCAGAAAAGATAGGCATACCCTCATGTATTTTCTGATATGTTGATAAATATGAAGATTTTCATGTTACATGTTACTAATTATAATTACAAGAGAAAAAATATGTACATAAAAGGTATTTCTAGTAATTCAGTAATTCCATCCTTCTACTTTAATGCGATAAACACTACATGCCGATTTGCAAACACTTTTATTGTCATGTTATGGCAATAATTACTCATATCTAATAGTGCAATAAATGATTTGTGTTGTGAAGCCAGCTGCATAATTCTTTCATGTAGACTGCTCAAAGTCCCAATGCTGGGCAAAGGCCTCCATTCTGGTTCTCCACCATTTCTGCCCTGGCCTATTCCAATTACAAAATGGCAATAATGTAGACTGCTTTTGGATTTTAACATGGAAGATTTACAGTCATTTTAAATTCATATAATTGAAAAACAATAGGAACATTTTTTTTTAGGTAATACATTATGACTATACTTCTATGTATTGGTGACAGTCACACATCTACATTGCTGAACATCTTGTTTGTACCATATCCACTTACTCCAAAGTGACTGTTAAGAAGTTGTCCGTACAACTAGTTGGGTGTAGTCGCCCAACTGTTTTGCCCCAGCAACATCTGTTCTTGGAGCTACATGGCCTGCTCACTGTCTCTTCAACTGTATAATAATCTTCAGAGCTACGTCATTTTCTAGTTCACTTGCTGGAGGTTATCATCATTCAACCAACAAATCAACTGTACTACATAAGAATGGTAATATAACAGCGCACAGCGTCATTTACGCAATGTGTTACAGCTCAAATGATCTCGTGTGCTGCGTGCAATGCGATTGTGTTGTTGATCGTTAAGTCGTTACTGGCTCCACTAATGTTTTTGTTGTGGTACGTAATTTAAAGCAAGAGTATGAGCGCGGTAAAATCGTATCTAGTTCCTAGAAAGTATCACGAAACCACTTTGTTCGAGTCCTTATAAGGGTTTCTCCCCAGTAGGCAAACAGTTTGCAGCCGTCTGAGTGAGCCGCAAATGAGTTAGCTGCTAACTAACAGATCGATTTTCGTGTGTCGCAACCGATTTTGCTGTGAGTCGGCCACTAACTGAGACAGTCGGCGCACGTAACGCTGCAAACTGCGTAAAGTGAGCACAGAATTAGCAAACTATGGACACTCCATTTGAAATAAATGGTACGGCGTACTAAACCGATACGCCGCTACCTCTGGCGGCTGCTAATAGTGTGGCTAATGGGGAAATAGCCTAAAGCGACTAAAACTTAAACAAATGTTGAACGAGACGCTTTCAAAAATATACTAGATTAGCAGACCTGGCCACGCGTTGCACTGGTGGATATGCTATTAAATTGTACTTTATTATAGCTTTTAAGAAACGTTTGTACTTTTAACATAGCGCCATCTGTTGAATACTTACTCAATCCAGTCATTCATTCAATCAAACCATCAACAGATTTCGCCGTATGTTAGAATCGTTTGGAGCTAAAATATAATTGTGACTGTCAAATAATAGACAAATAATTTGCATTATAATAATATTGCGACTATAAACTGAGATATGAGCTATCATATTCATATTTAATTAAAATCGGTTAAGTAGTTTAGGAGTCCATCGCGAACAAACAACGTGATGCGTAATTTATTTAAATTAAGATATCCAATCAGCACCCGAAAAACGGACTGGGAAATAAATTGTCTTTTATTATGTAGTCTGGTTCGTAGGTCGACGACGACTTGTAAAAAGTATAAAATGTACGCGATACTGAAGGTTACTTCTCAGCCCATAAATGACCCACTACTGAGTCAAGCCTCCAACATGGAGGGTATTTAGCCTACTGTGCCACGATGGCCCGAGAGGTTCGCATGGGGTTTGGCTTCAAGTTATCCTTCTCTTGCGGCTAGGGTTTCGATGGAAAATGCAATTGAATTTTGATATTATCTCCAATTTATAAAGACCCAAGTACCATCTGGAAGGAGACCGGTCGACTAGATGACGGTCGTATGGCTTATCAACTTTACGAAACGCAGTTCGCATCACAATCTGCACAGTTGTTTTAAAGTAAGTCCATGACTAATGTTGTGTTTATCGCGCTTTATAAATAACAGGTCGTGTGTTGTGACAAACACTTTATTTCGTTGAGCGTCATGCTTGTTTATCACTTTCAGGAAATTGACATGTTTCATCTGAAGTTTTTACTAATTATCTAATTACAGCAGCCTTAACATAGTTAATTAGTCCAGCGCCATGAATATTCAATTTACTTTGTATTTTAAAAATAACTTTATTTCAAGCGATCTAGTCATACGATGCCGGAGATTGTTAGATCTCGTAGAAAGCAATATAAATGCATATTTCGCGGTAAAATCCGAAACAATATAATATATGTATGACAATATATGATAATATCTTTCCTAACAGTCTTTTATTGACATTTCTTAGTAATTGTTATTTATTTTATGCGATGAGAAATCGTAGTTGAGTCGTAGTTTTCAATGTATGACGCGTGCCGATAAAACTTAAAAAGGAGTCCCGGCACGAAAAATACGAGTATATAGTGTGATAGCCCTTTATACCCCCTCAAACAAAAAGTTCCCGTTTTGACCTAAAGGGCGTGTTTTTAAAGATTTATGGGCTTTTCCAACCCTTCAACTAATGTCACTAATCTCTATAAGATGATAATAATGGTATTTATAAATATGACGATTTATAAGAGTTTTGTGATGAAACCTACGTGAATAAAGTTCCTTTTGAGTTTGAGTTACCAAAACTACCGAAACGATTGCGACTTCTATGACACCACTGTGGAACTAATGACATCGGAATAACCGACTAAATACGATCAACTTAATATATTGCCAGAGATGGTTTATTCCAACGAATTTGAATGTAACCCACCAAAAACTATTATAAAATAGGAATTCAAAATACTGACGAATTGAAAATCTTTTCTGAAGTCGTCAAGATGCAAAACATACCGACAAACAGCTAAATAAATGTATATGCACTCCTGTCTATGCATCTGATAAAGTGTGCAGTATTCTCCTAATAAACAACCATTTAAAGTCGGTGCCTTAAGCTCCCCCTCGAGCTTCCACCTTGCTGTAGTGAGGGGCTTGAGTGCCTTCATACCAGCTCTGGGTCACCCATGCCGGACGAGCCCAAGCTCACCAAGAGCACGTTCCGCCATTGCGGAGTGAAACCCGTGGCTTTGTTTCTGGCAATTGAGGGACGCCGTTGGTTTTAATGGGTGGGTCGCGGCGCAAATTACTATCTATTCGCGCCCCGGAGTCCCACATAGCGCACGGGGGTTTCGCAACGACGTAATAAAACATTACCGCCGACTTTAATGAGGTTAGGTCCTCACTAAAGTGTCAATTTACATATTATTACTTATTTTTCACTTTTTAGTTCCTTTTATGATGTCACCGTGGATTTTTTGTGCCGTGGACCTATGCTCTGTAAAGGGGTCGAATAACAACACACGTCTAAATACACAAAGCTTTACTTTCCTACAAATATTGTTAATTATTTGTTTCAAGTTTTATACCAAACTACTGAACTAAATGCCATAAAAAAAGAATACAGAAAAAAATACCCGAAAACAGAATTCGGTTCAGGCGTCTTCGAGTAATCGATGGACATGGGGACTTCTAACGAAATATCGCAGCTAAATAATGCCAACAGTGGTCGGCATTCCCCTCCCGTGCCTGAGCAAAGTCACCGGCGACAGAAACCGTGAGTCAGGTCGTATGCTTGAGACTCTTGAAACTCCAGTTATATATATAAAATACAGCTGATGTAGTTCGGAGCAAGAGAGTCTGTCTTCAGGGCTAGGTCAGTGCCCTGGGCTCAGCTGTGTCCCCGAGGAGTCGAAGCAGCGACCACCGCGCCACGTGTCCGCACTCCTGAAATAGAGCCGTTACGACACATCGGACGACGCTCGGTATTCGTGCTATTCATATTATTTATAGCGTACAGTCAGACTGGGTGGGAGACTGCGTTTGCGAAACCTGATTACCGTGCTAAACGACCGAGGTAACGGGAAACTCTTTATCAAATCACGTGCTAGACGTTACCGCGTATTATCAAAGCATGTCAATAGCTCACTGTATTTCAATAAGTTCTTTGTACAAACCACTTAAATTGCTGCATCACAGAGAAGCAGTATGTGTAAATTGTAAATCCCTCTGTGTCGCCGTGGTTTTCCCGCGAATAGTCTAAATTTGTTCGCGATAGAATTAGCGATACCACATTCGTAAAAACCGGTAGGAAACTTCAACAATCTATTTTTGTAATAAATATTTTAGTGTTATTAACCTGTTCACAATAGCATGTGGGTTATTTTATAGTTTGCTCGCAAAAATTGCATCGTTATGTTCTAGTTTTTTAATTGAGCTTTACAGGCGCTCTCAATAAAACATTTATCCACTAACGAACGTGAAATGCACGCGAGAGGCACTTACTAACGTCCTAACAGTCGGACGTTAGTAAGTGCCTCAAGCGTAATCGATTGAAATACGTTTTTTAATAATGGCCTGCCGAGAGCGCATCCATTGCCGTGTGTGGGTGTGTTCGTTATTGCGTGTAGGTCAGTGGATTGGCAATGTACGTCATGCGTAATGTCGCTGTTCCATTGCCACGAGTTGCTGTTTGTATTACTAATGCAATAAACAGTATGTGGCAAAAACCCTGCACGAAAATGTATGGCAAGATTTCCGCCTAGCTATTGTGAATAAGTTCCGACAATCTTAGTAATGATATTTCTTAGGTTCTCTGTGTTTTGCGTCACTCACAATTTATTAAACAACGTTTAAAAAATGAATAACATCAAAACAAATCGATCAAAAATGCATTCCGTATGGTTGACCTATTAGGGACTGCCTATTAATCACGTGATGTTTCTTTAACATTTTTTAACCCCTTTTCCCTTTTTCGGCTTGAAATCACGCGTTTGACGAAAAAATAAATACACGTGATATTTTACTATATACCCTAATTGTACCCCCTCTTGTGATATTTCGTGATTTTTGACGCCCCCCCCCCCACCTTTCGAATCTCACGTGATTAATGGACAGCCCCTTACAGCTCTTGAGGTCAACATTTATTTATTATTAAAAATATTATATTTTCCACTATTTTCGTTATACAATATATACTTTTTGTCATACCCTGTACATTTGGCTAGGTTCACACCAGTTTTACAAATGTTGCTAGAAGCAGTAGAATTTTACAAGGTCCTTACGAACCTGTTGCAGACATAATAGTCGTGCAACGTAAGGCCCATAAGTATACCGGGCCACGGGCGCAATCACTTCTTTATCACCAGGCTTTATCAGGAGCTAAAAACAAATGAACCCACATCTCGGCTATACGTGTACGTTACTCGATGTATTGATAACTAATTCCTAAGCAGAAGTGTCACCTCAGTTGTGATGCCTAACACAAAGTGACATTGAGATATGAAGAAAAAAAGAAAGAAAAATGTCTTTGCACAGACAATACCAACACTGCACAATGCTATTATAAAAAAAACACGTCATAAAGATACGTTAACTGCTGTGGATGATGTCAGTTGCCCTACCTTGTAGATGTGACAGCGTTGGTTATCTGTAGGGTCACGGAGTTATCCATTTCGGACCCCCGAAGACTGACCGACAAGCCTAGAGATGTTTTTGATATATATCGTCGTCGTACCTCTTTTAATTTTCGAATGCCCTAAGGCTCAAGATTAATAATAACTTCACATATGATAAAATATTGATATTCTTATTACGACTATCATATTTTGTATTGTGTTGGTGAACAATTTCTCGAATCATACACAGTATTTGGAAATGCTTATAATTTATTTTTATGCCGTCGTATCTAACCAAGGATAATATGGTTAGTTTATTATGCACTGTGTTTGAGTATCAATGATATACATATTAAGGATGAGGTTTTAGAGTCGCTCGTAAAATATCCGTATGAATTATGTTTTTATTTTCGTACAAATGCTATATTTACTGGTTCCGCGGATCGATTCATTGTTCGATCTGCAGGCAGTGACTTTGACAATGTCGCGTATTTGACCTTCTGCGCATATGTGATACGTAGCTGCGCGTAACGAACGACGTTATTTTCGTTCCCCGTTGCACGCCACAGCGTAGCGACAGCAGAGAAGTTTAACAATGGTACACACACAGACACGCACGCATATATGATAAGTGGGTTAGCGTTTATTTTTGTGTCACATAAAACGCGCCCGTGTACGTCGGATTTTATTCGTAAAACATAAGGTATTTTATTTCACAGCTGCCTCGCAATCTTCGCGTAGTATTTTCCTATGATTATTCATAATACTTAAGTACTTGTAGGAGCGCTTGTATTCTTACACTAACTGCTGCACGTGCCTACGTCTGCGAACATTTATTAGACTCAGAAAATGTGAATTTTAATTTGACCTACTATCTGTTAAACAAGTTAAAAAACGATTACTTTTTATGCGATTGTTAATTAGCTCGTAATTTGATTCACGTGTTGTAAATGTTAAATACGGAAACATGAACTTCTGGCTTTATCTATATTGCGTTGTGAAATAAAATTGAGATTTACGGTATTTGATTCGATTTGATAACTGTCGCTCTAGACTACTCGGCTGTATGTACTAATATCTCTAGAAAGCCGTTATACGTTCTATCCATTACTACGCCAAGTCAAACATATAACTTTTCTTTTGTGGGTTCTTCCGGGCCTCCTCAAGTCTTTGTTCACCATGCCTACTGGCTTTGGCTAGCCTATCTTGGCCCAAACTATGTTATCTTAATATCATCTTGGTATCATCGTTCTTTAAGTGCATGTCATTATGGTGACGGATTTAGAAGTGTAGAGTACATAGTGTCATTACCCCATTCCATACTGAGGGTGTCGTAAGAGCCGAGAAAAGGAAATGATAAGATCGAAAACCTAGTGCCAATATACCCGACTCAGCAATGGGTCATTTATTGGCTGAGAAGAAGATGTATACATACATATCATCACACTCCCGCGCGAATCTGCGCTCTAAAATTAATTATTTAATAAAGACAACCATTTGTAATTTTGGTTCAATCCTCGCTGTTGAACTTACTGAACCGGCAAATTAACTTATCCGTCGTAGCTGTAACAAGATATAGGATACTCGTCTCTATGAGTCTCTGACCACGTAACATTAGGTAATCGATCGTTCGTATGAATAACAACGACCGGCATTGACGCGGGCCCTGACCGCGAGGTCACCAGTTCGAATCTCGCTACGTATGACCGACTACCGTTTGGGTCAGTAGTGTAAATTGTAATTATGTGATACGAGTAAAGAAACATAAGGAGAGCGCACATATATCCGCACCGATGGAATCCAAACGAGTTATTACCGCGCAGAGCTTTTTAAGCTTAAATATCGCTCGTTGCTCGTATCGTATCAACCGACCCGAATCTGTCTAGGATAACCGGGGGTTTTCCAGATTCGGATGATTCGAGCTATCAGGTGTGCGTGAAGTATTAAATGGGTTTCATACAGATAATTTTAAGATCATGTCTTACGATGCGTTCGGCTCGGATAAGTGTTCCATCACCATTACGATGATGCTTTAATTTAAAGCTAGCTGCCCGCGGCGTCACCAACGTGGATTACATCCATTGGATAGTATCTTGGTGATCTATAGGCTATATCATGCCCATAGTCTTCCTCCATAAAACGGACTAACGCATGAAGCACTAATTTTCAGATAGTGTCAGTAGTGTGTAAGACTTTCCAATAAAATGATCATGATCTTATTCAATTATTAATTTTTAAATGGTTTAGTCTACACGTAAGATTATGTTACGAACTCATTCCGTGTTGTGTGTTAAATAAGAGTTGAATGCCGTAGAGAGGAAATATTTGTTAATAAACTCTGAACTACGTAGCAATATGCAACCCTACATAACTTACCTAGTTTTACCTGCATGGTAAATAAAATCAATCATGTCAAGTGCATTCGTTACATCAATTACTTTGTTTACTATAGATAAATCTTAATATGTATATAAAATAAAGCCGGAGTGGGCCGCTAGTTTAAAATGATTTGTAATAATTGTGTTATAATGCAATATTGTTTATGTTAGGGCATGAAATAAAAATATTTATTTCACATAATATCACAGTTATTTTACCCTGAATTCTTCCATTAAAAATAAATGGTGATCCGGCGCACCTCACCTCTGTTACCGGTTCCATGATACCAATATAACTTAAGTAATTTGATAGTCTATTCTGTATTTAGTGTCTCATAGCTTTCTCCCTTTTTTCACTCAGTCTGCACTATTACGATTATAAAAAGACACAAAAGACATATCAAGGCAACTAATATCGTCGCAAGAGAAGTATTATTTAAAACGAAACTAAATAAAGACTAACTATACAATTTTTTCTACTTTTAGTTTAAGTAATACAATTATATACTTAGTTAAATCATATGACAATGTTATCAGAAATTTGTCACGCGACGACGCAACTTAGTTTGATTTAGATTAACTACGCGAATTATAAACGCAATTATAATGCTATAATAATGACTATAAAATGACGTTTTAAATATTAATAACGCATAATTACCCTGATCCACGTCAAAGTAGTACCAGACCTTTAGGAACTTATTTTTTCGGCTATGAGTGTTTTAAACGGGATATGGTCAGTTTAAAGTAATTTACTATAGCCATTTCCAGCTTGGAACATGGTCGGTAACTCTACCACGCAAGATAACTGCACTCATTAAACATTGTTAAGAGGTATAACTATGTAATATCCTAGGTATTTTAAAAGTTATTTTAATTTGTCCGATGCAGAACTCCAATAGCCGCGTACTGCCTGCGCGAGCAGCCTCGCCCGAGGCAATCGCACGCGCTGCCT
Source organism: Clostera curtula (assembly GCA_905475355.2). Taxonomy (NCBI): domain Eukaryota; kingdom Metazoa; phylum Arthropoda; class Insecta; order Lepidoptera; family Notodontidae; genus Clostera; species Clostera curtula. Next base: position 25,934,614 of record FR997794.1, on the reverse strand, counting down.
TGCCCGATCGTGCCTCGGCCCGAGCCGAGCGTTGTCGGTTTTTTTTTATCCATGCTCAAAGGTGCCTCGGTAGGTTTGCCGCGCGTACCTACTCAAGACTGTTGTGTTTTGCCTCGCTTGTTTAACGAACACGGAATTATGGATAATGATAAATAGAAGATAAAAAACTATTTTATGGCGAATATAGACTACTAAGGGATGTCCTGATTATACAAACAGAGGACTGGAAGAAGGTGCGTGGAGAAACTTAAACCGGGAAATGAAAAGTTCCAATAAATAACTTAAAAAAAAATTGAGTCTTTGTCAGGATCATTTAGGATCAGAACTAAATATGCGTTACGCTCGCGTATCCTCTGTTCGTGTTCGAGTTGTGAGTAACTGAACGTTCGAATCGTTTCACTCTAGCTCAGCCTCGCGCGGCAAACGTTGCGAAGCAAACGTGCGAGGCTGCTCGCTCAGTCAGTACGCGGCTAATGATGTACTCATCTTTGTATGTGCTTAATGATTCGCTGTGTATGTTCGTTAGCTGGCTGCCTCATGGCAGGTCGTTATGACTGTCAAAGCCGTTTATTATGGTCTTCGTTAACATAAGTTTCGTTTGTATTGGTATGGTATATACTTGCCTTAAAGACGACCGAGTGATCATACGTTATTATTTTTATTATTCGTTTTTAACATTTGCTACTGAAGGTTAACAATTCTACAATAAATTAATAGTAGCTGTTAATTTATTGTAGAATTGTTAACGTTTTACTATACGATTTCTTAGGTTTACGCGATTATTACACATTTAAATTAAACACTTTTTAACGGATTTATCGCGTGTATATTACATTTACCGTGTGGTAGCGGAGTAAGAATTCTACCACCCCATATCTTCCCGTGGGTGTCGTAAGAGGCGACTAAGGGACAACAGACGTTGGGCAGCAGCGACGTTCTGTCCAAAAACATACCATCCGTTACTGCGATCGCCAACCCGCCTGCCAAGCGTGGCGATTATGGCATAACCCCCCATATGAATAGCACAAATATGCAACGGCCCCCAGTTCCCGGTAGCCTTACTATCCCCGGCCACGGTAGCGGCCGTGGTAACGGTAAGGCGGGGGGTGCTAACAATCCCCGGGCTACGGATAGCTACCACCACCAACTGACCATGGCGACGTACAACGGACGAACGATGCGGCTGGACGAACATCTTGAGGAGCTCGAAGTAGAACTTAACAATATAAGATGGCACGTTCTAGGGTTATGTGAAGTCCGTAGAGAGGGGGAGGACACCATTACTCTGGAATCGGGCCATCTGTTCTACTTTCGAGAAGGAGACCAATCCTCACAAGGTGGAGTGGGATTCCTCGTCAATAAGGCCCTCAAGGGCAACATTGTTGAGATATCTAGTGTGTCGGCCCGGGTTGCATACCTCATTCTAAAGCTCACCGAGAGGTATTCCCTCAAAGTGGTGCAAGTGTATGCACCAACGTCGACATACTCGGACGACGAAGTGGAAATTGTGTATGACGACGTGCACAGGGCTCTGCATAATACCACTAAGGCTCACTTCAATGTTGTCATGGGGGACTTCAACGCCAACTTTGTACTCCCATACAAAGTTGCGGCGAATCGGCAGTCGGATCGCATGGCTACGGATGTAGGAACCACAGGGGGCAAATGCTGGTCAACTTCCTGGAACGCGAGGGGCTATTCTTATTGAATTCATTCTTTAAGAAAAAGCCCCAAAGGAAGTGGACTTGGCAAAGCCCCGACACTGTGACGAAAAACGAGATAGACTTCATCATGACGGACAAGAAGTATATATTCAGGGATGTCTCTGTGGTCCACAGGGTAAATACCGGTAGTGACCACCGACTTGTACGAGGCACCTTGAATATAGACTTCAAGCTTGAACGCAGACGGCTGATGAAGTCTATACTCCGACCCAACCTGCATCAAGTGGCTAGCGATTCCGAAAAGTTCCAGCTGGAACTTCAGAACCGGTTCGCTGCTCTGGAAACTACAATGAGCGTCGACGAGGATCTGGACAACGTAGTCCAAATAATTAAGGAACGAGGGAACGAAGCTCTGTGCGAGGAAGCAATATGGACGGGCATCGAAACTCTCTACTGAGACTCTCCGGCTTATGGATGATAGACGGCAAAATACCAGCGCCACAACATCCGAAAAGAGGGCCCTCCACAAGAAAATCAGGACACTGATACGCCGTGACCTCCGACGCGCGAATACGCAAAAAATACAGGAAGCGATTGAGCAAAATCGGGGGTCGAAAGTGTTCGCGCAGCGTCTTGGGAGGAGCCGTCTGAGTAAGATCACGACCACCAACGGCAATGTCGTCTCATCTAAACCGGAGATCGTCAAGGAAGTGGAGAGTTTTTATAGTCGTCTATACGCTTCAAATACTCCACAGCCATCACCCGCTTCTACAGATCCCAGAGCTACGTTGTCCCGCCACTACACAGATGAGCTGCCGGAAGTCAGCCTTGACGAAATCGAGTTGGCTCTCAAACAGCTTAACAATGGAAAAGCCCCGGGGGAGGACGGAGTTACGTCGGAGCTACTGAAAGCAGGTGGATTACCTGTAATCAGACAGCTCCGACGCATTTTCAACACCGTCCTATTCTCTGGGAGAACTCCTAATGCGTGGAGCAAGAGCATAGTCGTCTTGTTCTTCAAGAAAGGAGACAAGACCCTTCTGAAGAATTATAGGCCCATCTCGCTCTTGAGCCACGTATATAAGCTGTTTTCGAGAGTCATCACGAACCGTCTGGCACAAAGACTTGACGACTTCCAACCACCGGAGCAGGCCGGGTTTCGGAGAGGATTTGGCACCATAGACCACATCCACACAATGCGGCAGATTATACAGAAAACAGAAGAGAATAATCGGCCGCTGTGTCTAGCATTCGTGGACTATGAGAAGGCCTTTGACTCTATCGAAACCTGGGCTGTTCTGGAATCCTTGCAGCGGTGCCAAGTTGACTGGCGATACATAGAAGCGCTGAGATGCCTCTACCACGCTGCATCAATGACCGTCCAAGTACAGGAAGACCAGACAAGACCAATCCAATTGGGCAGAGGTGTAAGACAGGGGGATGTCATATCCCCGAAACTGTTTACAACCGCATTGGAGGACGTCTTCAAGACACTGGACTGGAAAAGACGGGGCATTAATGTTAACGGCGAGTACATCTCCCATCTGCGCTTCGCCGATGATATTGTCATCATGGCAGAATCGCTGCAGGATCTTCAACAAATGCTGGACAGCCTTGCCACTGCATCCAAGCGGGTTGGTCTCGGAATGAACTTGGATAAAACCAAGGTTATGTTCAATGAACATGTCAGTCCGGGACCAATCAGCATTGATGGTACTCCACTTGAAGTTGTTTCGGAATACATCTACCTCGGGCAGTGTCTGCAGTTAGGACGAAACAACTTCGAGAAGGAGGTAGCCAGAAGGATTCAGTTGGGCTGGGCAGCATTTGGGAAGCTTCGTCAGGTCTTTGCGTCGCCCATACCGCAGAGTCTGAAGACGAAAGTCTTCAACCAGTGCGTCCTACCCGTACTAACCTACGGTGCTGAAACGTGGACACTGACGGTGCGGCTAGTCCATCAGCTAAAAGTCGCTCAGCGAGCTATGGAGCGGGCTATGCTCGGTGTCTCGCTACGAGATAGAATTCGTAATGAAGTCATCCGAGCGAGAACGCGTGTCATCGACATAGCCCATAGGATTAGCAAGCTGAAGTGGCAATGGGCTGGCCACATCTGTCGTAGAACTGACGGCCGCTGGGGCAAACAGGTGCTACAGTGGAGACCACGTACTGGCAAACGTAGGGTGGGACGCCCCCCTGCTAGATGGAGCGACGATCTGCGACGGGCAGCCGGCAGCAACTGGATGCATAGAACCGAAGACCGGGTTCAGTGGCGAGCCTTGGGGGAGGCCTACGTCCAGCAGTGGACTGAAATAGGCTGATGATGATGATGATGATATTACATTATTTAATTCCCGACGTTTTCAATATACACGCGATAAATCCGTTAAAAAGTGTTTAATTTCAATGTTTACTATACGTTAACAATTACAGTTAATTTAAAATACGTTAATGGTATCCCAGATCTACTAGACTAGCTATGTATTAGTCTGCCTTGTTGGTCTAGAAGTTGGATGTGCCGCCTTTGGATCAACAGGCCTTTGGATTCCGGGGTCGGGCAAGAGACTGAATGTCGTTTGTGTTCGTGAATTAAATGTTTGTAAACTGTCCCTGCGATACATGATATACATAGTGCAGAGGGTTTGTGTATAAAAAAGGAATTAGTGTAATAAGTACAATAGGGATGATCCTCCCTGGGAATTACCCAATAATGGCCACCGTTCATATGGAGCAAACTGGTCTAAGATAGATCTAGGACTAATTTTGGCCAATTGCCTGCGATATGGGCAGGCTCCCAAACTGCTTTTTAGTCGCTCTATTCTAGTCTAATTTAATCTGCCACAATTATCCAAGAAATAACAAAATAGGTGGTTTGATAACTGGTACTCACATAACTGTCTGTTGTTTCAGCCCCAACACCAACTATCTTTGCCAAGATAGTTTCCTAGTGTTGTAGTACAAGAACGCGCGCATCACATAATGCATTCATGAAATAAGGTAAGTTCAAGTTTTGTGCTATTTATGGATACCATCAATTTTACCTGGTTTAATGTTTCCTTGAAACAGTCTGGGCCCTCGCAACAGTCGCAACTGATTAACGCCTTTTCGATGTCACGAGCTACGCACATTCGATTTCACCTTATTTATCGCGTTAGGAATGGTTTGCTATTAAACCATATAAATAAATAATCAAATATTAATATTTGTAGCACAGTTATGAAGTATTAAGTAAGTGTGTTGGTTTTCACTTTTCCTATGTATATAAACATCGTATTTATAACAATAAACCCTCAATAAACAATCAGTTAATTGTAACTTTAAACCTAAGTACTTACTCTTGCAAACTGTTAAACATGATTTACAATTACACTATCTTCACGTGTCACTTCTCTCATAGTTCTCTTAATTTATACAATATATTATCAAAACGCCTTAGAGTTTATTAAAACCTTATTACAGCAATGTGACCGGCATCGAGATAAATTAACAACTATCAGCCGAGATATTCAACAACCGCGAAACCCGCTTATTGTAAAAAGTCCGCGATTTCACTGACTGCAATAAAAAAAATACTCGATAAAAACAAATATATATCAATTGGCGGATTTTTTTCCAAGTTTACCGTTCTAATTGAATAAAGCAGGGAAAAAAAGTTAATCTGCACTCAACAAAAGGGCGGGAACAATTTTGTCTAATGGAGCGTTCGAATTTCAAATTGGCGTCGCTGTAAAAACGCATCCTTCCTGCTTCCGTATTGGTCCGTTCGTTTTTCCCGCGTCTTTTCTTGTATAAAATGAGAGGTAGTGACGTGGCATTATCAGTCTTGGGATGACCGTCATCCCTTGAGGTTGCATTGTGGGCTTCGCTTGGCGCCTGTTCTGTTGTGGTCATCGATTTGGTAAGTTCCCAGTGAATGTAATCATTTGAAGAAATTACCACTATTAATTTCAGTAACCTATTTTATAATTCACTTTCCGGTATTCTATAACATCACTACAGATCGGTACTATGAAGCGCGGCTCTTGTCAAATAAATAACTTTCCTTTTATAAGTACAAATAGACTTAGGCTTACTAGCATCTAGTGAAGGTTGATAAGAATTTGTATAAAATCTCAACCTCATCGACCTTAAATATCGATACAATTCCTTACAAGAGAAATCTGCCGAATTGGAGTCAATTGTATATTTGTCGAGCAATAAGCTAATGTACATAAACCAAGACCTACAGGGTAATTTTTTGCCAAATACCAAAAAGTCATTCTACCTACATGTTTCCAAAATACTGCCATAGTCCAGCCGTGTACCAACATCGGCAAAACTAGTACCAACGTTTGTTTAAATACACCGCAGCCTATGACCTCGTATCGTATAAAATAAACAATAGTAAATTCCTATAATATAACAATAGATCATAACACCTCCATTAATGTATGATGACACGACAGCGGATCTGATTAGTTTGCTAATGATTCTATTTAAGTGCGTTATCGTTCTCGAGTTGATGGAACGTATACTATTACTTACCAGCCAAGCTTGACGCGATGCCAAAAAAGGCACTATACATACCAATAATCGAGCAATGCCCTCTGGTTATTAACCGACTTCAAAAAAGGTTCTTAATTCGTCTGTATGTTATTTATCACGTCATTTATAAATCGATTGGTAAAATTCGTTTTTTTTTCGGTTGATGAAACGAAAATGTTAATATTTCCCAAAAGTGACTCCAAAGTGCTCCTTTGGAGTCGATTTAAATCACCCTTTTAAAAGTGTGTACATTTAAATATGAATATTATATTCTTGAACTAATCTATATTAGTATTATAAATTAATCTATATTATTATGAGGAAATATTTTCATTGTAGCAAATAAACTCAAAAACTACTAAACCCATTTGAAAAGCCGATTGCTGTGGGACTCTGGGGCGCCAATACTCTTCGCGCCTCTACCTACTCACTAAAAACCGACGGTGATCCTCAACTGCCCGAACCAGGGCCACGGATTTTACTCCCTGACAAGGCTCGTTTAGTGGAGCCCCAAGCTCCGAGGCGGGCCACTACGCTAAAGGCCATTAGTAGGCTTTTTATTATATATTATGCGAATCCTAGATTAGCACGTACAGGTTAAGAGTCCACGCGGCCTACCGCAAGCAAAACATTGTCGTATACGAAACTAAATACTTAAATATGATACTACTCAGCCCATAAATGACCCACTGATATCAATGTTTCCTTCTCTTGCGGCTAAGTTTTCAGCTTTCCTTTTGTCAACTCTTACGAGGCACTCAGGATGGAATAGGGTCATGACACGAGGTATTCGAAAAACGTCAACACCTTTGATGCGATCGCCATTTAATTAGGACTTCCGAAAGATTTATCATAATGTCATCATTATAATACTTATAATTTTATACTCTTACATTATTTTCTCATGTCATCGTTGAATATACCTCGTTTTAAATTAAAAAGTAACCCTTCCCATTCACATGTTTTTAAAAAGGCTATGTGTAATCTCGCACTCACTTAGAAATGTTATTGTTGAGGCGAAATACTAAGGCCTCAAAACAACTTAAGAGCTCTTTTCAAACTCTAGTGCGGTATCAATAAATTGCGCCTATTTGCAGTAGTGTCGTTTCCCGTTCGCTTCAATTTAGCCTTTCAATATAATGCATACTGGGAATTCATAAGAAATATTAGATTACCTATTGATATGTTGATGTGTTACATTATAAACAGGTTGTAACTAAAATAGTAAATACATCTGAAATTAGGCAAAGAGCTTATTACAAAAAAAAACAATTCTTTTCATTGTGTAAATTTAATTTGTATATTGAGGTATAAGTGCGGGCCCGTTTTTTTTTCTGAGTTTTTGGGTGAAAATTGTCTAAAAACTTGTGTTTGACATTTTCTACAATATCATCTGTAATGTAATGAGTCATTATGTACTAACCGTAATACGTTTTGTTTCAAGTGCTAACGTCTCAGTTGCCTCGTTCGCTCATTAACTAACCAAATTCGCATGCCTCGAGTCAACGAACTTTTGTTGATCTTTTTGTTCAGCCGAAGGACAGGCAGACGGCCAGACTAGGCTTTTTTGCTCGTAAATAACCGTGGCATGCCTTAGAGATGATATTATAAAAAATATGATTACGTGACCGCCTAATACTGACAGTATATGTATGCGAACAGAATATTCAATTTCTTGACTGAGCTATAATGACTATTTTTATAAGGGTGTTATGTTGTGTTGCGAATGTATACTTTTTGTATAAATTTAATAATGTCTGCCCATTATACCCTTTTTATTTAAATACTAGCTAGCTGCGCCCCCGGTTCCGCCCGAGTGGTGACGGAAATTTGTGATAAAAATGATGGAAAGTCTATCTAAGTTTATTTTTCGTCAGCTTATTTCCCTACTTACGTGACACTTATTACTTCAAAAATAAAATAAAAAATATATAAACAAAATATATTTTTAAATGTGATGTGTTATTCTGAGGTGTAAGGTTTATTATTGTACAGTTTCATCAAAATCCATTCATTATTTTTGCTTTTGTAGATTAATGAAACATACATCCATATAGTATGTATTCTTACAAAAAATCGCATTTATTATATTAATATCCATATTATTGTATATTTCTTCTTAATTGTCTGTGTCATTCTGTCTTTAGTTTATTATGATGTACTAAGTACTCAGTGTTGTAGTTTCTCTATTTTTAAAGTAATATATTAGCTTCCTTCCTTCCTTCCTAGACTGCCGCTGTGTAGGACTACGGTCTCACAGATAGACTTAATACGTTTCATTACAGGCCCGTCTGTCTTTGGCATCATAGGTCTTGATTGGATGAAACGATTAACTTGTCTCTGATGTGTCCATTTCGTTTCGTAACGCACAGTTTTTCAGTGGACTTGTTGTAGCAAAAATATAATGATGATAACATTTGCATAGTATTAATATCATATGAAGTCAATTCGTAACTAATAATTATCATCAGTATTTGTTCATTACAGTTATTGGAAAATCAACGATTTTACATATCGAATTACTTTCATTAGAATAAGAATATATATTGTTTCATTAGAAGCCCGCTCCGGCTTTGCATGGTTTGTATATCATACCTATAAAATGATTGTCTCTTTTGTGGACCCATGCACGAGGAGCCATGCCACTTAACATTTATAATGCTATATCACAATAGGCTTCTTCGTTAAACGCTCCCAAAAATTGGATTTTTTCGGCATCATCAAAATTTGACGTCAATATTTCAACCAACTTACACAAAACCTCAACAAATGATATGCCTAAACCTTCCTCAGGAATTACTCTATTCATAGGTGAAAACTGTAGGCAAATTCGTTAAATATCTTTGGAAATTATGGCGAACACACATACAAACAGGCAGGCGCGGCGGTAGGACTTTCTTTTATAATTATGTACACATTATGGAAAATCCAATTAAATTCTTCTAAATAAATGTTGACTATCCTATCTAATGCTGACATTTCACACCACTATTCGTGTTCGCTATTCGTATCTGCTATTTTTGACAAATATTCCTTCCACATGCGGGGCGTCTAATGTCAAACAAGTCAAAAACGTACGCGAAATAAAATCCAAAAGAGAACTCCTTCACGAGAGATATGAAATAGCATACTGATTCCAAGTCTTATATTATCATCATTTCCGCCAAAAGACGTCCACTGCTGGACCATAGGCTTACGGCTGAACATAGGCGCTTGTATGTGGCGGTGTAATGTAATGACACTCATACAATATTAGGACGCGCATCTTATCTTATGATCGTGACGTGGTAGTAATGACTGATGTTGACTCAATTTTGTTCGCACTATTAGTGAAACAATACGCACCATTTGTGAAATATTTCATTTTTAGATTTCTGTTAATTAGTTTGCCTCGTTTCTTATTATGAGCTTTGTGCCAGTTATCTCCTTTCAGTGTAAAAACCATTTATCGCGTGTATTTTACATTATTATGTTAAGCACAGGGGACGTTATCGATAACACAAAATTATAGACGGTAGATTTAACTGTTTCTATAAAGACAACTATGGATCCCCAAGAGTTATAGCTTACAAATGGTGTACAATTGCGCCGTGTGCACCGATCCTTGCTGACTAATAAATGTACTTATTATGATTTATTATAGCTTGTGGCTTTGGTGGAACGCTAGAGTCGAGCCAAAATAATTATATTTAGGGCGAAGTCTCATTCGCCGGGTCTGAAATAGACCAGAGATTGATTGCAGCTCATTTTAATAATGTCATCCTCCAACCGGAGCATGTCTGACGCACATCAGCTGTTTTTGTAAAAAATATAAATTGTGCGATGCAACGGTTGCTTAATCAGATTGGCACTGTACCTAGTGTCTGTGCTGTAATTAGAACGAATCACTTGACTTTACATGGTGACCTTTTTCTTTACATCCGAAAAAGTAGTTCGTACTTAAGCGATTTTCATTATTTAAGGTAAAATTTTTACATAGTTCATTCAGAATCCGTAATAAAAATCAAATATTTAAAAAAAGAAACTTATTTCATAAAACGTGCATAGAGTAAATTTTGTAGTCGCTCAACGGACAATTATTAAGATGCCACTCAATTTTCTCATGAAAAGTATTTGATTGAGCGGTTGTTTGTTGTGATTTCTGCACTCGTTTAATCTATGACGTCGTTACGATAGCATTACGGTCAACGCGGCAACGCAACGGCTCGCGTTATCGCCCAAGCGGCTTATCGCGCTCAGCCGCGCTTGTGCCGACCGCGTGCGCCCGCGATGCCACTTGGCATTCCAAATTCAAAACTTTTCTAATCGCCCATATTTCGCGGGAATCCGCTCAGTGAGTTTATTTTTTATTGAGAGTATAAATCACTATCACTACATAGTATAAAACAAAGTCGCATTCTTCTGTCCGTCCCTATGTATGCATAAATCTTTAAAACTACGCAACGGATTTTGAAGCGGTTTTTTTTAATAGATAGAGTGATTCAAGGGGAAGGTTTATATGTATAACCCACCCCCGCTTTGCACGGGCGAAGCCGGGGCGGGCCACTAGTTACAGTATAAATGGCTCCAATGGAATGCTTGCTTATTTACTAATCGATGTTCTTGATTGGTGTTGTGTGTGCAACTAGAGCGCATTTACCACTTTGTTCCTTCACGTTACGGTCGTATATCGAGTGCCATCTGTCCCTAAACTAGTTCATAAAGCGTCAGCATAATAATTGTTTTTATTACAGTAACAATAGGAATACTTTGGGCTGTGTGGGTTGGAATTCCTTATTTAATAATATTACGCTTATGTTTTGATTTAGGTGCGAGATATGATATGTTAGCAAAGCGCCTAGCTATTTGGATACATTACTTTTTTTGTATGTAAATATGTGACGGGATTTTATTGTTTGACGCTCAACAATGTGTATCATAATACGCGACGATTTCTTTGAAATAGCGCAAATCAATTAGTCTTGTACTATTATTTGTACTTGTCATTGTCTATAGTGATAGGACGAGGACGTATTTCGATTATATCACCACGCCTGTAATCCGTCATGAGGTAAACATTATTGACCGAGGAGAATCCGATAGTTCCGCGTTGCTTACTATTCACTTGTGGTCGAAAGATTTACTCGCTAAGATTGGAACACACAAATCTGAAGATCGGAAGATCACAGTCACGCTATGTCAAAGAATTGTTGGCCCCTATATGTTCCGCTGGTGAATGTGTGTGAGTGATGTGAATGAATGAAAGTAGCCCTGGTTTGCTATACAGCAGTGGCCAAGATGATTAGCGGTATTATATCAAGCTTCTCTGGGGGCTAGGCTTTAAGACACCCTCATGATAGAATGGGTTGGTGACTATCTATTCCGAGTGCATTACCACACGGACCATTTTTAGTATGTCTGTCCAAACACGTTTTTTGTTAGTAATGCCGTAATACTGCATCGTATTCCGATTAAGGTGATCGTACATAAGCGCCGAACGAAACGAATTTTGGAATGTTTTGAATCCTATAAAACCTCGCATAGCTGACCGCGTTGAATCCCCTCGAATCGAAATGTGCGAGTTAATTCGTCCGGCGGTGTACAACTATACGATCGCAACACGATGTTAGTTCCTATTTGCCTGATGAAGTGATAATATTTCATAGTAAGGAAACGTGACGATCTGTATTATTTCGAGCACGTAGTCTTGTAACGAATGATTACAATGTAAGTACATGTAATTTGTATAGCGTATACGAAAATAGTCTGCATAACAAACAACAAAGCGGCAAATAATCTTGACTCCGCAGTAAATTTATACATATGTATAAGAGTAGTACACAAAGTGCACAAATTCAATACGATCAATACGAATACGATTTTTTATATTAATTATATCATAACTAGCTCCTGCCCGCGGCTTCGTTCGCCCTTTATCAGATTAGATTTCTGAACTGATGAAAGAGAACGTTAAAAGATAAAAGATGTAAATCTAGCCATACCGCTTTTAAATTGACGTTTAGTGGCATTCATGATATCTGCAACCAGAGGCAAACAAATTAAACCACTTTCCGAAATAATAGATGTCACTGTCGCGATGTTCTGTACACATAAAACTCGGAGTTAATATTTACAAATGGCTGGTTATGAAGGAAATAGTTTTGTTAGAACAATTTCAAAATTAAGTTTAATTATATTTTTATTCTCAATTTCACCAGTGACCATAACAACAAACAAGAGTGTGTAATGTTTCTTTATTGATTTGATTTTTTATACGTAATAAAATAAAATTAGTTTTCTGCACTCGTTATTACTCCTGCGCTCATTTTCGTAAAAAGGAGTATAAAGTCGAATATAGTATGAAGAGTATTTAAAGTATTTATATTAAAAAAAAATTATTTAAACTTTCAAAGTAAGAGCCAAGCAGAACCGATCTGATAGGTATTATTAGTCCAGTAAGTAATTCAGAAACTATCAAAATAATTATCGTATTCATAGTTTGACAATTGTAAAGATCATCATAACTGTGTTGAAGTTGCGTACGATTCGCAATCTGTCCCCCATGTAACAATTCTGGTGCCTTAATGATTAACTGTTTATATGTTTACTGTGTATATCTCAGTTACTATGTACATGTATCTGTATACATGTACATGAGTGTATGTTCGTATGTGGCAACCTGAAATTTGACATTGTAGAAGGCCACCGCAGCGCGAGACGTGCGGCTGTAGCTGTCGTACCATACCTTAAACAAAAATGTTATCGTTACCGAGGATCAAACTCTAGGCGGTTGCCAGAATATGAAGTCTTTATTTTATTTTCAAACTCCTAATATTCAATATAGTAAAATACGACTTAAGTCGCATTTGAAGGACGGTAATGACTATGCGAATCTATTATTCTCTTAGGGGCATAACCAAGAGGCTTTTGAAACGCACGCCTTGGTAGCGTAGAATGAAGAAATCCCATACATTTGGTTCTCAATTCTACCCTAGCGTGCGTTTTGAAAGCCACTTGGTTATATCCACCCATGTACATACAAATGCAGCTTGCTCTCTCATCTATCTAACTTATTGTAGTGCAACAATCCAACCGCTTCTCCGTAGAGTAATCTTCCTAAGCGGTGGGACTCACCGTTGTGAGGAAATAAGGCGTGTCCGAATGTTAATCTGAGGATGAAAAAATTTGCTTTAATGATTATACCCTATTCAAGATAGCATGATCGATTTGACAGACGGGCTAGTGATGGGAAACAGAAAACATCTAGTAGTCCAAAAAATTACGTTTTAAAATACTTCTAACAGTGAAAAGTTGGCGTGGGTGTACGAGGGTGAATCAAAAAGTTCTTAGAAGTGCATATATATGAAACCTTTTTGGATCAAGTTCGATATTCAAATTAAAGAGTGTCTATCACACTATATTTATGCAGACTGTCACTTGTTTTTGTCAGTTCGTTCGCATGTAATAAATTTTTTTGTGCAACGAGTCGCTAAAAAGTCAAAATTATGGATAAAAGTGAGTTACGTGCGGTGATAAAATATCTCAGTTTGAAAAAAATGTCTACGAAGGAATTTTTTTTGGACATTCAGCAGACATTAGGGGGTGATGCTGTACCCTATTCTACGGTTGCGTACTGGGTGGCTGAATTTAAAAGAGGTAGATGAAGCTGTAAAGATGACCCGCGTTCTGGGCGGCCTTCAACCTCCGTTACAGAAGAAAATGTCAAAAAGGTTGAGAATCTGGTTTTGGAAGACAGAAGAATGACTATAAAACATATAGCTGAGATCCTAAAGATATCTTTTGGTAGCGTTCAATCCATTTTAATTGATTCACTGGGGTTCAAAAACGTGTCTGCAAGATGGGTGCCACGAATGTTAACCGACGAAAACAAAAAGCGACGTTTGGAAATTTCCAAGCGTAATCTCGAAATGTTCCAGCGTGATTCGGATAATTTTTGCCGTCGTCTTGTCACCATGGATGAAACGTGGGTCCACCATTTTGATCCTGAAACTAAAAGACAAAGCATGTCTTGGAAACGACCATCCTCTCCATCCATTAAGAAATTTCGAGTTGCTCCTTCCGCTGGCAAAGTTATGGCCTCTGTGTTCTGGGATAGTGAAGGAATCCTTTTTATTGATTACATGCCAAAAGGCCAGACGATAACTGGACCCTATTATGCAAATTTAATCCCGAAAGTGCGTGAAGCGATTAAAGAAAAACGTCGTGGAAAACTGTCGTTGGGCGTGTTGTTCCTTCAAGATAACGCTCCTGCCCATCGATCGGAAGTTGCGCTCAACGCAATCCGCTGTGCTGGCTTCAATCTCCTTGACCACCCACCATATTCTCCGGACTTAGCCCCAAGTGATTTTCACTTATTTCCAAAATTAAAAGAGGAAATTCGTGGAACAAAATTTCACGATAATGACGCGGTTATAGCTGCCGTAGAGGACTTTTTCGAGAGTCAAGAAAATAATTTTTTTTCACAAGGAATAACGAAGTTAGAAACGCGTTATTCTAAATGCATTGCATTGGAGGGAGATTATGTAGAAAAATAAAATATTATTATTTAAATCTTTGCATTTTTTAATATTGATTCCAAGAATTTTTTGATTCACCCTCGTATTATGGGTGAAATTCTTTATTGCACTAGACATATAAAACATTGGGTAGATAAGCGATGGTGGGTCAATATTCATAATAAGTTACTATTTAATATTACAGGGTTATTTTTTGACCTTCCGCCAAATTTAAATTGGTGGTTCAGACCATGAAGGTAAACCAAAAAGAAAAGAAAATAATAGTTGTAAAAGTGTTAAATTTCAATCAATGCGCTAAAGCCAACGTATTTTATTTCAAAATAAAAATGTTTTTTATTCGAATATTGTCTTATATAAGTTAAGAAAAAGTGATAAAGAATTTCACACATAATACACCCATACCATCTCGTCACCGTTGCAAGTATTTTAAACCGTTATTTTTTTGACTACTAGATATTATCTGTTTCCCACCACTATTCTATATTGCAAAGTAAAGGTAGTGCTACCACGGCACTACTGGTCCCCATTACCGCGACGTATTTCGGAGTCATACCTTTTTGTCGATCAGAAAAATTGACATCTGTCAAATCGATCACGCTATCTTGAACAGGGTATAACCGTTTACACTATTTAGAATACATAGTGTTACTCTTCGCCGCCACTTCGATAGTGCGCGCTGGCCCTAAGGCAGAAAATCTAGCCGCAAGAGAAGGAAATCTTAATAACGCCATGCCAACCCGTCTGGCCGGCGTGGCACAGTTGGCTAATTACGCTTCATGTAGTTGGAAGAGGCCCGACTCTCAGTTCCCGACACGAGACAGTGTGTCATTTATGAGCTGAGAAGTAGTACTTAGGAGTAGTTAACTTCCAGCAAATATCGTTACAATATACACTAGCTCGCAAACCGGTTAAATGTGGACATGTAAACCGCACTGTTTGAGCAAAGTCATCAATTTCGAGCTTTGACCTGTACTAAACAGACGTTGATTGATCTAATCAATCAAACCTTATAAAACCACATAATTATCTCATAATGTTTTCACGTGATTGTCAGCAATCTTAAAGCTTAAAGGATTCTCTGTTGCGACTTAGTTTGATTTCTTGTTTTAATTTAGGAGTTTCGTGGTAGGAAGCAGTTTTTAACAGGCATTAGAGCTTTATTTTGGCCTAATTAATCTTCCGCGATCGCGACTTGTTTCTGCAGGCCTCCTCCAAAAATAATGAAGGGAATACGTTATCGCGTCATACGATTTGATATCGTTCGTTGAGTTTGCCTTGTATCAACACTAAGCCTGATTCAATTATTTATTCGGCTCGTGCGTCACCCTGGGGTGAGAATGGCGTGGCGACACCATTTATTATTTATTTAATAACAACGCAGTTCCAAGTTTGTCGACGAAAAGTGTCAAAAACGTCAAATATTTTTCAAAATGTCTTAAATATTAATATAGGTACTAGCTGACCCGGCAAACTTTCACGAACATTTCAAGACCAAAATTAGCCAAATCGGTCCAGCCGTTCTCGAGTTTTAGCGAGACTAACGAACAACAATTCATTTTTTTATAAGATTTCGCGATATCAACGAAAAACTAAATATCTTTTTTTTAATAACAATTGCAATTTTGTAACTGCACCAAAATCCTTCAAAAACATTTATCTAGAAGTGATTCCGAATCCAATGAGCTGACGCTCATATTTTATCTCAATTAATATTTTACTGTAACCAATGGCTGTACCGATTCGGACGAGATTTTCCATGTTATGATGTATGAATATTTTTTCAATTTATTAACTGTTTATCTGGCAAGCAGCAGGCAGTTTGCTTACCGTTTCGAGTAGTTATGTGGAGAGACACTTTTAAAATGAAATCGGTTAATAGCTAAACCCCTCGGGAATATGAAATACTCGCCCAAAAATTTATCAATAGTTATACTAGGCACTGTAACTAAAATACATAATAAAAAAATTGGAGAGATTACAATGAGACTAAATGTACAGTCTGCGGTGCTTGTGCAGGCGCATATTTTCTATACATATAGGGTGTCGAGCGAAAGTGCTACAATTGACATGTGATCACTGCCTTTTGACGCACGAACAGCCTGTCATTTTTCTAAGAAGCTTGTAATAATATATTATTATTATTTTGGCACAATGGAGACTGATTATTTACGCTTCACTATATTTGGTCCGTTGTTTAGGTTTCTGTTACAGTTTGAGATGATACATTTTGTTTCTTTGTTTCTAAGCTGTTGGTCGAGCAAGTATTCTACTTCGTAATTTCATTTTATTATGTACCCGTCTGGTTTGTGACTGCAACAGGAGATCTGTTTTAACAAGGCAAGTGAAATTTAATATTTGCTAACAAGGAAATCGTACATTGCATTTTGATACATTGAAAATTATGCGACTAAGTGATTGATAAACAATTACACAGTTATCAGTGATTACAAGTCATCGTGCTCAATCCGTTATTATGACGATCTGTTACTTAACGATATCAGGCAGGATATAATTTACCTTGTGTATTCTTGTACCGTGTGGTGACGGATGCGGAATACACAATGTCACCAACACACACTATCCGGAGGGTGTCGTACGGAGGTGGCGACTAAAGGAGCGCAAGGGGCACCTAGCCGTATATTTGGGGTCAAAGTTTCAAGAGATGGAAAGTGCGACAGGGATATTGAAAGGAGAGTGAATGCTGGTAATATGGTGACTGGTGCACACCTTTTTGAATAGGCAGAAGGTGTCCAAAAAGGCACGTCTGGCGGTTTTCAGAGGAGTCCTGGTCTCGACACTAATGTATGTATGAAGTGAAAGTTGGGTGTGGCAGAAGAAGCATGAAAGTAGGATAAGGAAATGCGAGCACTCTGAAATATGCTAGGAGTCAATTTGATGGCATAATAATCCTTTAATAAGAACGAAACTATAAGAGAGGTTTTAATGAAGATGTAGTGACTAGAAATGACAAAGGTATGCTTAGATGGTTTGGTCATATCGAGAAGATGAGCGAAAGTAGACTTACAAAAGAAATATATAGCCGCAGTGTGAAGGGGAACTTTGGAAGGGGCAGGCCGAGGAAGACATTCCATGACCAAATAGGTGATGTCTTAAAGAAAGGTCAGGCAAGAAGCACTCTAAACCGACGAGCATGCATGAAGAGGTTGATAAACGTGGAAGTTGTGAGCCAGGATGCCTACCCCTGCGGGGAAAAGGCGTGACTGTATGTATGAGAAGGAAATCTTGATACAAAGCCTGTAACAGCCCAAATGGGGTGGTGACCCTATGTTTTCTAAATCTGCCACCACATCGACAAATTCATATCAAGATCTATACCATGTCAATAATAACCAATTTCGCAAACTCGCGGATATCTCTCCGGGTATTTCGTACCAAAAGGCTCGACTAGTGTGAATTTCTACAACAACGTTTACAAGAAACAACCTTGTTTTACGAATATCATAACGTAGCAACACATATACTCAAATCATTTAAAAATGTACATTGATTTTCCTCTTCGCAGTGTAACGAACCAACAATTCGTTACCTCGTATAACGAGACTGAGTCATACTTGGTACTAAAATAGAAATGACGCAATCCAACCAACATTTCCTACTGTAACGAAACTTTTTATAACCATTATTGTACGTGTGGTAAAATTGTTTCGACGTATGCATAGTGCGTTTAAGGTTAAATTCCGCATATCACTCACTGACTAGTATGTCGGCTCTACGCGTCAATCAAGATAACATTTTTCAATTTCAGAACCCATTTCGATATGCGGTTTTGTTTCCTGCGGTAGACGGCCGTGTGGTATGAAACCAATTTGCATTTAGCATAATCCGCGTAAGGTTGACTTTGGTTTGGCACGATTGAGCATATTTAAACGAGGCAGCACAAAGAGTGAGCTCATTCTTTACGGTGAACAATGTAACGGCCGTTACTTGGCGTTAGTCTGCTGGGCGGGTTGGTTTATCACTTAGATAAAGGCTAGCTCCGATAAACGGTAACGTCGCCAATGATTGTGTTATTGTTGCACTTTATTGTGAAGTTTTGACCAAAGATATCGTGTCGCCATATTCTGGACTGGAGTGGTACGTATTTTTGTTTTTTTAAGTACTACTACGAGTTCAAATGGTTCTTCATCATCATTTTAGCCCATAAATTACCCACTGCTGAGTCAGGCCTCCTCCAATTACAGGTTAGCCTACTATGCCACGCTGGCCAGACGGATTGGCACAGTGGATCATGTTTTCCTTCTCTTGCGACTAGTTTTTATGGTGATTAGTATATCAACTACGGGATTCGATCGTGATCTGGTTAATATAGTGATAAGGTATATGGTACACTAGTCCTTAGGCCCTTAAATCACTATATCATTTCGTGTGGTGACTGGATTTAGAACACATAATGTCACCAACCCTTAACACCCTGCGTTGGCTGAGGCCCGTCTTGCTAGCGTGGCGCAGTAGCCTAATTTCCCTCCATCAATTTGCAGGAGGCCCAATGATGACGTGTGTTACCATTACAATGCTCTGTACGAACGCGTTTTGATATTTGAAGTGTCTCGACTTGGCCCATTTTATGAGATCAGAATAACACTCGAAAATAAATACTCAAACTGGTTATTTTTTCATAACTTGATCTGCGTGTGTCGGCCATTAATTGACCTATATTTATGTGAACATATCACAGTATTTGGATTTACTCGTGTATTACGATATCTAATCGCTTTGATAATATAAATTAAATGATAATTGAAATTGTGTGTCTTCAAGATACTGTACTTAAGTATTAAAAAATTTTTGTCATGACCTGTTATTTCGGTAGAAAGCCAGGTGTCCAACAATTCGACAAATTTACTTTAAGAATCCACACAGGTATTTATTAATTACCAGAAATAGAATAGCGCAATATATTATGCTTACATCAGGTAGTAAATATTTAGTCGAAACCAATTTACTCAACAAGTGAAAAGTTGGCACAAAATTTTGGATGACTTTCGATTATTTTTTTGCCTAAACGGATCTGAAACGACAACGTACATTTTCTTTTACGTTAATTAAAATTAATGGTGTTTATATATTTACACTATACGATGTATTCCTGGAATTTTATTCTTGCGTTTCAAATTCGATTAATGAATCGGGGGAATAACCCCTTCTAGTATCTGTTTTTAACTTTTTACATTGAAGTTTTATTCGCCTTTACTAACAGATTGGGGAAAGCCCCCTGTCTGTGATATCTTATTTGTCCGTACAGAACTCGTTGGCGTTTATATTATTTATAGTAGCCGGGTCTCGCGATCATAGGCTCATGGTAATCAATATGCGCATAAATTTACATTTTATAGATAAATCTTTCATGAAAATGTCGGCTTTGCACACTCGTCGTGTGTCACTCTTTCTCTATCAATCCCTTTGTCAATTAATATCGTACAGCTCATTCAATCCTGCGAAGGTAACATTTTAGTAGTTACTTTTTAATTTTAGAGTTCGACATGTAATATTCATTTGTATAACTCACTTCTAGTGTTGCGTATGACGGAAATTGATTAATTTATTTCAGTCTTAATGATTTAATTTCAGTCGAATGCCGAAGTTCTGCTCAAGCTACCGACATTCGGTGTAACTTGTCGTTAATTGATGATGCATAAAGGTTCCAAATTTTTGAAAAGAAAGTCGCCAGGTATATTTTAGTATTTGTAAGACACCTACGAGTATTGGTGATTATGTATTCAAAATACGGGTGCTATTGTGTATTTTATCTGGGCTCTATATATAACGGCTTACAATCTCAATTGCACAAATAAAGCTCTGTTCCGTTATAGATTACGCGCTCGTGATAACGATAGCGTACGTCTTCGTTAATAAGATAAGCAATGGAGATGTGTAACTGCGCGTTATTCGTTGTCTTTTTATCGCTTCCAACGGTGCATGTATGTCACTCATGTGCGGATTAAGTTGGGTTTTAGTGACCTTCAAAGATATGGAAACAACCAACGTGATTTATGATTTTAAAAAACAAAGCCCTCTGTCGTGAAATATAAATTGTTTTAATCCGAGTAGACATTTGATGGCGGATTTACGGACACACAACAAGCTCTTCTTAAGAAAAATCGACTTCTTCTCTCGTCATTTTCTCCATTGAATTGAGATCGGCATATGAATGGCATAAGAAAATAAAGTGGCCAAACTTTGATCTCGAGAGACCTAGGAGGTATCTGCGAAATAATTTTACGAAAATGCGCCCAAAGCCATACACTATCGAGCAAGTTTAGCTAGTAATCGCTACACATTTATCGTTACCGATTCTAATCAACCGAAACTTGAGCCATTAAAGAGTTTTCTTTGTAACCGTATTCACTCAAAGGCTGTTTCGGTACCGCCTACCATGCCGTGGTAGAGATATCGCGATGCGCGGTTTAGATAGGGTTGTCTGCTATAATAGACTATGTTAGATCGAGGCCCAGCAGGCTGGGGAAACTCAAACTCAAACTCCGAGCTCTGCTGTTTCATGGGTATTCACCAATCGTGACAGTCGCTCGCTTATGTCATACCATTTATGGCAGTCATTAATCGTAGTCGGTAACGTGAAAACTGACAGCTGGTCTAAACATATAATTACCGGTTTTCACAGGCAGGCCAACCGGCAACAGGCAGGATAACAAACGCCAATCTAATGTAAATACTGGGTTTGCCAAATCAGACCAGACCGGTGCCGACGAGAGGAAATCATCTCTGTCCACACTCTGGTAGCATCTTGTCCAATTGGGGTAACTGGGTGTAAGGACTTGTTCAGCAATACGTAATCTACATTGGGTTGAGGAAAGGATATGCACCACTATCGTGTGCCGCGTTTTAAAAATTACAATGCCGCCCGTCGCTTTGTTGTTGGATCCTCGGCCCGTTCCGGGGTTGGACATAAGTCTTTGTATAAGATTAAGATATTTGCACTGGCTCTGACTGCTTGGATTTCCCCTCGATATACGTAATTGTAGTGCAGGGACATTTCTTTACCGGATAGTTTCATTGAAACTGAGCGAGTTCGATAACCCTAGTTGTGACCTTGGTTTGGTTAGAATTGATACGGCTGGTCGTTGTATAAAAAAAATACCCACGTACACACGTTGTTACGTAAATTATGGAATACAAAAGCTAGTATTAATAGAGCAATCTATATAATAAAATTAATAACGTAAATAATGCACGGTTACATGGTATTTGTTACGCCTCCGCTTTTGTAAACGTGTAAACGTCGATCTGGTAGCCGCTAAAGACCTGGCGAGTTGTATGCTTAAACGGCAGCTGAGTGGTATAAAATATGAATTTCTTGGCTTGTCTATATCCTCACACAGGAGGATCACAAATACTTGAAATATCTAGTCCAGAAGTTGTAGAATTTGCCTACGTATCGCATTGCTTGTGAATTGGAATATGAGCGTGATTCTGAAAACTTAATACTCTGGCCGGATACTAGGCTAATGGTGAATATCTCTACGCAATGGGGCAGGCCCGACTCTGCACTGGCCTTTCATGGTCCGAGGTGACGATAAACCGTATCGAGTGTTTGGCATACAAAAACAATCCTCTCTCTGTCCTGTCATTAAAACTTAACGTTATAATATTATGAATCTTATAACAACCAACCGAGCTGGTATCCATGTGCAATAATAATTATCTTTATTGGGACATAACATGATTTATATTGCATATTGTCCCTACTTCATTTTGTCTTGAGGAGATAAGGAAACAAGGTAAGGACGAAAACCTAGCCACAAGAGAAGGAAAACTTGACAGCCCGTATGGCCGGTGCGGCACAGTAGACTAAATTCCCTCCATGTAGTTGGAGGAGACCCGACTAAGCAGTGGGTAATTTATGGGTTGACAAGTTTAGGGGTGTATTCATTAAAAATGTAACATGAAACGCTGGTAGCTACTTTCAACGGCATTGATCGAGGTTGCTTGTGCCCATTTAATATTCAAACTAAACTACCCTACTGTCTGGAGAAAAGTCATATCTGACTAAAGGTTTATTAGTTATCACTGCCGTGGATTGTGGAGAAGGATCATATTGTACGCCTCGTAGCTTAGGCTGCTTTTGGGTCGAGCACCGGCTCGATTCTTGGGTTGGATATCATTTGTAACCCCGGGTTAAAGGGGTCTATGGAACCGACTTCTCTTTATGAGGAGCCTCTCTCTTTATACGCTTGACGCCTTACTTCCAATCATGTCCTCATAATTTTATACTTTGTAATAAGTTAACATACTAGGTAGGAGACTAGGTATCTGGCTACCTAAAATAATTGCATTGAACTTGAGAAAAAAATGGCACGATTTCTCGGACATTGAACTTGCATGCGTACTCGTTTCGGCCTCGTTGGCACGACCATATTTATCTAGTCATGGGCGGAACGTGCACGTTCAAGGGTGACTCCCTTGTCCGTCGCCCTGTAACACGGCTCCCAATTTGAATTGAGGAAGTTGGGAATTTCATTTATGTATAGTAGGAAAATGTTAAATGTAGGAGAATCTTTTGGGGCAACCAAAAGATTTTGCTGTCTTCAGTCGGCTCTTTTGTTATTTATTCACTTGAAAGTTTCAATGTGCCAGTCTAAAATTATTCAGATATTACATCTAAGTTATGAACTATACACTTTGAATTTGATTCAAATGGGTGATACAATATGGCATTCCCTGTATTTAGACAGGGAATGCCATATTGTATCACCCATTTGAATGAAGAAAGTCACTTCAAAATTGATAAAACGTACAGCGATGCTAATCAAACTGTCGACCGTGACGAACCGTTTTGTATTTTTTTACCGTAATGTATCTGTTGTCTGAAACTTGTAAACAACACTGTAAACGAGGAGGATGCTTCAGTAATTACTTTGCCTGAACAATCGATAAACAGACGTAACGAAGCTTGAACGACTTAAAAAAGTGACAATTGTGCAACGGTTTCAATGTTCTTAAAGTCACACTCTAGAGACATTTATGCTAAGACTGACACTCCTTGTTCTTTTTTTAAGAGCCGCAAACCATTGGTATTCCTGCCGCTGGTGCTTTTAACAAACTTTTCATTTTGCAACTGTCACAGCTAGTATCACTGACCTTCTCGTCTTGGCTCGGCTCTTCTCTGTAGAGCGGCATTCCGAACCGGTAGTAGTTGGTACATTCAATTTTAAATGGTAAATGTTCAAATAGTATAACTTGTTACACAAACCTTTGTTAATGAACAACTCTATTCGAGCAGCCCAATAGGGTTATGGCAAACCATAACTTACGGCTAGATGATCTGCCTCTTGCGTCCCTTAAGTCACCCTCGCGACACCCTCAGCATGGTATGGGTTGGTGATATTGTATATTCTAAATCCGTCACCATACGGAAGCGGACGTGGTGGGTAACGTCGTAAAAAAATATATTCTCGTTTGTTTTTACTTTTTAACTCAAACTAGGTCGCTGATTAGTAAAAGTAGCAGTGACGAAATGAGACTGAATCAGCGAAATAAACACTTTGAATATTTGTTCAAATCGAATAATCAGCAATTCTTAACTAATCGACTTCGATACGGTCGATGAGTGTGGTCTTGTTGAGCGAAAATGGTGAGGGGATCCATATTGGTCCTTTAAATTGCCACCACTTTAGCAAAATACCTTTAATTTGCAACATTTATAGAGCATTAAAAACCTTGTAGACATGCATTCAACTTTCAGAAATACTTAAAATCAACGATAAGTATATCCGCTAAGTGGCTTATACAAGGTGAATAAAATATTCCTAAAAATAAGTAACATCTTAAAGTTATCAATTGAATGGCGCTACATTGTATGCCAATGTCATATGTGTTTACACGACCGCGATGCTAATTACATAAACGGAGATTGTCACAATTATCTCGTTTCTTAAAATCGTCTGCAATCTAAATTGCCTGCTATAGAGCCACAAAACACTACTATCTGGGTTTTTTTGTGGTACGAATTACAATCAATGTCTTTAATCAGGCGTGTGGCTATGTTTCAAAGCGAAGTTCCCTTGAAGAAAGTAATAATTGTATAATAATGATACATTTATAAGAGCTGTTCTATAGATAGATTTACTCATCATGATATCTCTGGAACCATAAGACCTAGAGACTTGAAATTTGGTAGGAATATTCTTTTCACCGAGTAGAGGTCAGCTAAGAACGGATTATACGAAATTCCAAAAAAGGGGGGTTGCGGGTGTGTTAATTATTTGGCAGTAATTGTATATACTCGTAAGTCTTAGTTCTTGCAAATATCACAGATAAAATATAAACGGATATATGAACTCCTTGAATAAATTTGTATTCGTTCCGAATGATAGCTGTATAGACCAGCCTTATTGGCTAATTCTAATTCAGTAGGCTGGATTTTAAGCGCGAAAGTCTTTTTAAGTACAGTAAAATGAAATAAAGTGGCCGTGTTCATGTAGGGTTATGCTGCCATGTAACGCTCGATCGGAACAATGGAGCCCGAGCTCTCTTGGAATACCTAATGTCTATCGGCCAGTGGTTAAGTAGTACAAGGTTCTATCTAATGCCTAGAAAGTGAAAAATATTGCCGATGACTAGTTGAGCACATTAACGAAAAACCATAAATATACTAGCTGACCCGGCAAACGCCGTTTTGCCATATAAATATCGCTATTAAAAATAGGGGTTGATCGTAGAGGGGTGAACATTTAGGGTTGTATGTGTTTTGGTAAGCTGTATCATAAAAATAAATAAAAACAAAAAATGTTGCCATAAAACTAAAATAAAGCTGTTGGGGTTGACCACCCTGAACATTTAGGGGGATGAAAAATAGATGTTGTACGATTCGCAGACCTAACCTACTTATATGCCCACAAAATTTCACGAAAATCGAAATGGTCGAGCCATTTAATAACGAAACAACGTGACACGATAATTTTATATATTAGATGGATTTTTTCTGAAGATGCAAAAACCTTTTAGTCCCATTAAGCGACAGTTTGATTTTTGAATGCGTTGTTTGTGAAAAGACTGAAGTAATTACCAAATGACTCAGAACTAGCGGTGACTAAAGAAAATCTGATCTAAACCTGGATTAATTGAAATTACACAAAAGCGTTTCTCGGGCGTAAACAAATTCTGTAGAGAGTGATGAACGTTTTTGTCGAGCTACGGATCCGTGTTAAAAAAATAACGGAATTAATCGGCAGGTATTGTGATAATAATTGTTAGATGATCACTACTGTTTTTTTATAGGTAGATGGCACTTGCTTTTTATATGTCAATAGAATCTGCAATGCCCGTCGTCTTTGTTGCCATCTTCGTTTTTATTCAAATTGCGAAATCACTTTTCCTTTTCAAGACTATCAGATTTGCCAGTGTCGTCACACTTAATTATCTTTTATGGCTTTTGTGCAAAATTGAAAGTGGATCTGATTCTGGTAGAACCCGCTTTGGAGATCTTCTCCTAATTTAGACTAGACAGTGCTACGGCAGGTTCAGTTAACCAAAATTGATTCTACATCAATTTAATACAACCTAATAAAGCTACTTACGAAATAAATTATGAGATGTGGCAATTTTATTTGGTTTCGGTTTTAAGTAGTTTATTTTTGTATTTGGAAGAGCTACTTTTGTATGCAAGTTCATCAAATTCAGTTATTATATCGCCAGGGAATCTGTCCCTGTAGCAATGCAACTTGGTAACAACATCAAAGATCAAAGGTCACATGATTACACTATTACTGTATGAATAAATGAACAATTTAATTGCCTGCCGCAATCTTTTCAAATTGGCAATTTGAATTTCATCTTAATTACTTGAATAAAGACTTATTTCTTTCCCTTGTCCACAGATCAACTTCACATACCAAACAGGACTGGTCTTCTTATGGACTAGCATCCCCTAACATAAGCCTAATATTAGCGTAAGCTCAACCCAACATGGCGCATCATCTCGTCACAGTGTGCATGTTCTGCCTGCTTTGCGCCGCACACATTTGCGGTTCACACATCGACATCAACAAAAGCGGGCTGCACTCGTATAACGCTCGAGCTGACGAACTCACACACACCAGCGTTGATTTACAAGACAAAAGACCGTTAAGATCTCACCATAAATCCAATAGACCTAGAGTGGGAAGGGTGAAACGTGAGATCCAAGAAGTAAACCCATCGAATTATGTCACTGAGATCTTCAGACTGTATGGTGACGCAAACACTATGTCCATGAATATAAAGGAATTTAACAGAATGCTGGATGCGCTGGACTTGAACGTACTTAAGGCAGGCGGCCAGAGGAACGACAGCAGCTCACCTTATATCTACGGACAGCGCACTAAGGAAGTAGTTAATGTGGGTATCCTCATTTAACTTTTAGATTGTTGACCCTGATCCACGTGTAACCCCTTTGAGTTTCTCTTTACAAACTTAGAGTATCTTCGGCTTTTAAATCAATTCAAATAAACTGTCTAACTATTCCAGAAAGGTGTGTGAATAATGTCCTTCTTTCCTTCGCAGTGTTTAAGCAGCACAGAACTAATCACAAAAGTAAACACCAGGTTAAAACCACACGGGGACCACCACGAGCATCACGACGGGGACAGCCAAAACCACAACGCAGACACGTCGATATCAGAAAGCACGTTACAAAGTGTGTGCCCTATACTACTGTACCAGAAACTTGCACAATCTTCTATAGAGCGGTTAGGCTGTGTAAAAGAATCGAAACTTGGCGGTAGCGAACTTAAAAATGTGGAGGCACTAGACAGACAAGTACGAACCACAAAAGAAACCAAAAAAGACGGCAAGGCCAACAATATGTACCTGGTATGGCTGTATTCATCGCTATGTATTACAGCCATCAGCGCCTGCGGCCTGCTGGGAGTGGCGGTTATTCCTATCATGCATAAAACGTACTACAACCACTTGCTCCAGTTTCTGGTCGCGTTGGCAGTGGGCACGCTTTGTGGTGATGCGCTCCTGCATCTAATGCCGCACGCCATGTCCCCGAGCCATGACCATTCACATGAAGGCACGGAGGTCGACGTTCAGGCGTCGCACGACGACGGAATGTGGAAGGGGTTGGCCGCTATGATGGGCGTGGTATTCTTCTACTTCACTGAAAAGGGACTAACGGTAGTGGTTGAATGGCGCAAGCGTCGCCAAAAGCTCGAAGACGACAAACTTCCCCCCCGAGTGCGTGTGCTTAAGGATGAGACCGTGGGAGGTTGCTCCGGCGGCGCCAAAGCACCAATCACGAATTCCACGTCCAACTCCCTGTTGAAGATCTTCAAAAAAGATGATAAAAGTGATCCCACGACGAAGACTTGCAAGCACAAGTACTCCGAATATCCTTACTGCTACGATGAGATTGATACGGACACTCACGACGATCATCACTTGAGGGACGGCATACCGCCTAGCCCGAAGAGTAATAAGAAGCATAACAACTCTGTGAGCGTGGTCTCTTCGAACGCACTCAACTCTGAAGGCAAGGACCAGGAGCCGACGGCGAAAGACTGGTTACTCAAGTCGGATTCCACGCCGGCGATGGTGGAGATGAACAACATAAAGCACAAAGAAGACGGCGTTAAGGATCTGAAAGATGGGGATAGTTACACGGTCATATTAAGGTGAGAACCATTAATTTTATCCAATCCCCATTTTTTTCTGCTCCGGGTCCACAATAAATGGTGCACTAAGCTTGATAAGCATAGCCCTTTGAGTAAGCTAGTCAAGGCGACGAAGTGAAATCGAGACAGTTTTCTCTCAGGAGAAATTGATACGCTCGTAACATGCCTTGACGCCGACTAGACGAGGCAATGCATATAATAAAATTTGTATAGCAAACATTCGCTCTCTCCGGCTTCATTTTCCTCGGGTGAAAATGTCTATATTTGGGTGCGTGACGTTCATTGAGGTATAGCTACACAATTTTCAATTTCCCCCCGGAAGTTCGTCTGGAGGTGTTGATCTTGTTAGCCAAAATGTTGGGGAAATTGACTTGTATATTGCAAAGATTAAGTCGCCTTGTTCATTTGGTGAGTTGAGGACAGAGGAACGTTAATAAGTCGGCGCGTATCGATTATAATCATCGATAAATTAGAATCTAAAAAATAGATCGCAAAAATACTCGGTGGCTTTGGACTTTTGAAGTGTTCGCTTCCGTCAAAATATTTACACTCGCATGTTTTCACACAGGTCTATTTAGATATCGATATATACTATCATTCTGTTATGACCTACTTTTCACGTACGGCGGAAGTCTTGAAACTATTTGGATGATATTTTTTCGCAGGTGTTGTATTGGGGGCGTAAGGGATAGTTAATTGTTTCGCTGTCTATATTCCTTAGATTCAGTATATTTAACTAATACAGCCTTTAAATTAGCATATGGTTAAAGTTTCCCGGAATTATGAATCCCTAAGATTGCACCTTATCATTATTTGCAATCAACCAGTTCAGCATTTGTGTGTTCATAGCGTTTGCCATTACGGTTTTAGCGAACTAGTTCAACCTACAAGACCGCGCAGTAGCAGAGCTAGTTTCGCTCCAATTTGGAGATTGCCTCGATAAGTGAGTGAGCTGAGAATCTAAAGGGTTAAAAAGGCCTCTATCTTTACATTTGATATTTATTGGATACTTTGTTACCCAGCATAATATTGCTAACGCTACGGATCATTCCGTTTGGTGACGAATTTGAAATACAAACAGTCCTATTCCATCCTGTGGGTATCGTACGAGCCGACCAAAGGTAATGACAATGCCGAAAACCTGACCACAAGAGAAGGAAAGTTTATAACAAAATCCTTCTTTTCTTTTTTTTTTTGCCCTGGTTAATATCCTTTATGGACTTCCTCGCCGGCCACGGGGATGGCCAGCGAGGGGAGTGTGGGACTCTCGCCCATAGTGGGGGCCTACCCACTAAACCTCCCCGGGGTGCTTCAACTCGCGTCCTGTTGCGGCATTGTGGGATCTGATGCAGAACCACGCCGCCGCAGACGAGGAGGCCCTCCTCCTCTCCTCAGGCTCCTTACGAGCACTCGACGTCCTGCCGTGAGCACCCGGCAGGACGTCGCTTCCCCTCAGATCCCGTGTGGGGCGAGACATCCCCGTACCCCGCCCCGGGATCTCCTATGTTTCGCCGTGTGCGTGGACGGCGTCTCCTCGGGACCTGATCTCCATTGGGTGGGGGGCGAACCCGTCTGTCCAGCGTAGCATAGTAGGCAATTACCCTCCCTGTGATGGAAGGGGGCCCGACACAGCAGTGGGTCATATATGGGCTGAGCAGTAGTAGTACTACGTTACTTGCTACGGTTTCATTGATCTTCATGGTTACATCGTTTGGTTGTCATGTTAACAATTGCGCGTGCAGGGAGCATTCGCGTGCGCACCACGGGCACTCGCACGCGCACGGGCACGTGCATGCGCCTCCATCTTCGATCGCCTCGGTCGCCTGGATGGTTATCATGGGCGACGGTCTGCACAACTTCACAGACGGAATGGCAATCGGTGAGTTATCCAATGGAACAATGCCAGTCAGCACGCACTCTTTTGACGGTTTTATTTCGCCCTGAGACAACCTGGCTGATTGCCCTCCATGAATTTGGAGTTGACTCATTAGTGGGTCATTTATGGGCTAAAACGAAAGTCGTGCATGAACATTTGCAACAGTAGGACCAAGGGTCTTAGGCATCTTCTCCCGGGAAATACCATTTATGCTGTGAAGATGCAAAACGGTAATTAATTATTGTGAAACTAACTGTACCTTACGCGGATTGCTACGACACTAACTATAATGTAATAAATTTGAAAGAAAGACACTACACAAATATATTTTTTATTGTTCCGAAACCTTCGTGTGCTCATGCACAACACTTTACTGAAGATAATCACATGATCAAATGCATAGTTTACGATTCTCTATAGGACATATAGACAACATTCATTATATGTACTAGGTGAAGATTCTCTGACTGCGCTGTAAATTATATTTGATTCATGTATCGACTAACTGCAAATCTGAATACTGCTTGTTGACTTGTGCGGACTATTGCAACACGCGTTGCAGATCTTGGTATAAAAAGCAGAGAGCCTTGACAAAGCGTCTTCGCAACAAGGATGTCTTACCGACTACAATGCACAGAACGACGCGACATATGTTTCAAACAACAGCTGCACTGTTTACGCCAAATAACTTGAGAACAAAGTGGCACAAAGGGATGATCATCCAGCCAGATAGAGGTGGTATGTCTGGCAGGGGACCGCGGCGCCTGACCCCCGATAACTGTAGTCGGGCATTTATTAAGCTCTATAAACTTCGCGATCGCGTTGTAGGACTTTTTGGTAATTCTCGCATTTGAAGGCGATATTTCTCGATGATATTCGATTTTTCGGGTGAAGTATGTAGCATTCAAACCAATCGCGAAGCTTACGCGTCCCTTCTCGCCCAATTATCGCCACTGATACTTCTGTTTGACAGTTGTTTGACCACTACTGTACATTACGTAAGCTTACTCACTGATCTGTCGGTCGCAGGTGCGGCGTTCGCGTCCGACATCGCTGGCGGATTCTCAACCGCCATTGCAGTCCTGTGCCACGAGTTGCCTCATGAGCTGGGTAAGCAATGAACCACTGCGTGGAAGTGAGAGGGGGTGCAACGTGACCTGGAATAATGTCGGACTGCGGCCTGACTAATGTTTCTTGTGTTCAGTCTGGAATGGTTACACCGTCAGAATGGAATGGGGTCACCAAGCGGGCAATCAGTCTCAGTATCTTACTATTCTCCTTGCAAATAGTAATTCTGATATGATATTTGGGTGATCTTACGGCCCCTGTCCCACACTAGGTTAAACGGGTGTCTCCACACACACCCGTTTAACCCGTGTTATGTGAATATGTATAAAACGTTCCCACCGCACGTTGGGACAAAACGCGTGTTGTAAATGTCAACAAAACCCAGCACGCTTGGAGGTAGGATCGAATGGTCCAAGCAGTTTTGCTATGTTCCGTCGTGTGTATGTGAGCGCCGCTGGCAGACAGGGCATTTCCTTGAATTGCCTGCTCCATTTTAGACCCTGGCGTTGCGTTCTATCACGCAAGCATACGGTCAAAGGCATCAAGGGTCAAGTAATTCTTCAAAAAAACTCCTATCAGTCGTCATACCTACATTGACAATTCCTGACTCCAACAATCACTACATCTCCATTGATCGCTCACAATCTCTTCGTCCACTCACATCCATGATGAAACTACCACCGGTTCGAGTGATTTATTGTTCGATGTGTCGCAGGTGATTTCGCGGTGTTGCTGAAGGCTGGAATGTCTGTGCGGCGCGCTGTGTTCTACAACGTGCTGTCTTCTGCGCTCTGTCTGCTGGGAATGATCTGCGGTGTACTGGCTGGCCATGCGCCCTCCGCCACGCGTTGGCTCTTTGCCGCCGCAGCCGGGATGTTCCTCTACATAGCGCTCGTTGATATGGTAAGTCCCATAAAATACTATTATCAGTCTAGATTCTGCCTCTGGTTTACACAAAGACACTCTCCCGACCCCGGAATCGAACTGCGGTCCATCTAGCACCCCTAGCTCATGACATTAAGTACCGAGCTTATATTTAAGTAAACACAAATCTGTAATGCGTCGGATCTGATCTGACCTATAGGTACTTACGTAGGTATTTAAATATTTACTGAAAAAGGACTACTTTAGTCCGTGTAGTGATAGATTTAGAATAAACAATATCACCAACCCATACCATCCGGAAGGTGTCGTAAGAGACAAGTCACAGACAGCCGTAACAGAAGGAAAACTTGATACAAACCATGTACCAGCCTGTCTTGCCAGCGTGGCACAGGCTAATTTCCCTTCTTCGATTTGGAGGAGGCCTGAATCAGTAGTGGGTCATTTATTGGCAGAAACGATGAATAGGGTGTTGAGATGAGATCTTTGTACTAAATGGATTCCACATTGAAGAGTATTGTATGTACCCGTGCTCCTCAGATGCCGGAACTGAGCACTTCCCACAGCAAGGAGGGGACTCTGTGCCAGTGCATCCTTCAACTGATGGGGTTGGCGAGCGGCGTGGGGATCATGCTCGTCATCGCCCTGTACGAGTCCAACCTCCAAAACCTGTTTGGCTGAACGTACCTGTTCGGTTGGGCGGGGCATATCGGCTGGAAAGTCCTCACCTCGGACCTCTTCAGACGTTCCTGACTAACCAACAGGCCTGCCCGTATGCCTGGGCCGTGCCAAACATTGAACTAGTGATGTGATTGACATTGATTCCATTTAAGTGTTGTGCTTGTCCCAGATCAAAGGCGGTGCTTGAATAATTTGCAATATATCAGAGCTGTGTAAGATAACATTTCAATTGTACTAAGTTGTTTAGTTATACAGCGAGTTTCAACCGTTCCAAAGTAGCCGTTCCGAAAACAGTAGGGTTATGTATACATTGGAAATGAACACCCTGTATTCACCAATGTTTCTGTGTCTATGTATATCAGTTGCACTCACACACACGTTACGTCCATAGTAAGGTGACCACCTTTTTTACGTTGGAAAAGAGTGCACTACTCAAAAAAGGTAGCCGACCTTACGGCTCTCCATTGTGCCAGAGTTGAAAAACAGTGAACCTAAAAAAAATGTCGCCTCACCCGGCCTCTGCGGCGGCCAATATACGCGCGTGACATCAAAGCACTGTGAACTGTCAAAAGAGTTTTAGCAATACTAATGAGTACTTTCAGAGTACAGGATTTTTAAAGAGTACGGTTTTCGGAAAAAGAGTACAAAACTCAGTAAATTAGTGTGGATGGTCACCTTACTATAGGGTTATAGTAACACTCTGTATATAGCTCATTGTTATCCGTGAACTATCCATTGTATATATTTACATAGCGTCGGATTATCGCGCGCTGTCTTTGACTGGGGACAAGATGTTAGTGTAAGTGCAAAATGACTGTCCTGCAGCCCTGAGGACCAGTGGTCTTCATATTGTCTTTACCCCTGTATAGAAGTTGAATTTTGAAAGGTGTCCTACTGTCTATGTTGCTTAATTAATGTTAGTTGACTAAGAGAATTTCACATGAGGAGACTCTTTTATGCAAACTTTCTTTTCTTGTCAAAGTCAAATCAAAGTTAATTATTGTTACCGCATTTACCACATTTACGAATTAAAAATAGATGTGCAGATATGACACCGTCGCTCGAAACAAAATATGTGACTATTAATCATTTAAAAATGCGTTGTAAGTATAGTTTATTGTACCCCAAATGACTTGTTCCCATTGCGTCTCCCACATGTTGTTAGCAGACTTACTTTTCGTTGACTCGTTTAGAAATTGAAGCGACTCCATGTATTAAATCGTCAATGGCGCTTTCTAATTTGGTGCTATTTTTGTTCATTCACGTTAATCTAATTTACTACATTTTGAGTTGTCAAATGTAAGCTAGCTTAAATTTATGTACTTAGGTTTGTCTAAGTGAAAATAAATAAAACCATGGTTTATGAATCTAGTGTTTTGAATATAAGATTTAATGACAAAAGGGTTTTTTCTTCTATTATTAAATAACATCTCTCTTATGTACTCAATACCGTTGTGGTCTGATATAGTATTAACAACGAAATTAAACAATATGTGCATTTGCAACTAAAATTCAAATATATACGGGCAATTTGAATATCATGTCACGAAGTCATACTATAAATACACAATCTTCGGATGTAACAAAAAAAAGGAAAATTAAACAAAACAAATCCTTTTTGTAATGTCACCCTCGAATAATTTGGCTTCGCAAAATAGTATTAAAATGATAGTTGTTATTGACTCGCAGTTTTGTAAGGATATAGAGTTACAAAGTGTAGCCTTATTTGTAAATAGATTAGAATAAAACAACAATTCCTATCTGTAATGCTTTAACTAGTTGCATTTGTATTGGGACTTCTGTATTTCATTTACATTCCTTATTAAGAATTAGATAAATGGAGGTGATATTTGGGTTGGAGCCAGAAATGGAAGCACGTGACTTCAGAGAAATGGACAAATAGTGAACTGCTTGATTGTATGACATTTACTTAGTAAATTTGTTCTACCCGGTAATCAAAACCACTAAATGAAAATGTTCCCAATACAAATTTTTCGAGAAGCTGTGTGATGAAGAGTGTGATTTCCACACATAACGGTGCGGCAGACTGATTAGGGCGACTTTGCGCTCGTGTTGCGATACTTCTGCATGGCGATGCGTTTTAGCCCTATTTACATGGAGAGTATCTGCAGCAATAATTCGTAAACGAGAGTTACTTCGTCGTGTTTAAATTCAGCAAAAAGAACGAGCCCTCGCCCACGAGTATGTCGTACGATAATCGTAAGGCGATTATTACCAAACGTTTTGCTTACACTACGACAGAAATTGCAGATAGTTTGCCTAAGATCTCCCCACTTGTCTAGACTTTAAAACATTTTTAGAGTCCATTTGAGGCTCGTACAGAGCGATTTGAACCGATTTATACCATCCACACATGTGAACTTTGTATTTCACGCTAGCTATCAAATTTTGAATAGAAACGTTAAATATGCAATGAGTTAGCACCTGTAGCTTGGAACGTTATCGTGTCTTTTAGTTAACAAGCTCACTTTTTTATCTCTATAATCATACCATGCAGGCGAGATCCTCTCGATGTTAACGAAGGTCACCCCAATTTTTAATCTATACATTAATATTATCATTACTCAGTACTCTGGACTGTGCAGATTTGTTTAATAAGGGTCCCATTTTAGGGCCCATGCCAAGGTATTGGAAGACGGGCGGCATGGAATAACAAGATTATTAATAGTTATTGGATGTCTATTCCTGATTATGTTCCTCTATTTAATGTACGTTGACTACTGCTTAAAATTAATTTTGTGTCTTTATATCTTCCCGAATCAATGCGCGTATTACGACTGAACTAATCGGTTTTATGATTTCGTCTTTCACCACGTGGTAACTCCTTATCTGAATATCGATTCTTTATGCATATGGTTCCAAAACGAAATTATCGAATAATTGTCCGCGTGTAGCTCAAGAACGTCACATATAACAATGACTTGTAAATTATCCTTGAATTATGACTAATTACTCATTATAACTCTGCACGTGTCGGCGAAGCTTATAACCATTTAACCTCTACAATTAAGCGATCTTAATTTTCATTATTTAAGGCTCTAAAAACGTTGAGGTGGATGTTACGACATTTCGTTGTGTTCAATCTGATAATACTAGATAATTGTTTTACAATACGTGCGCAACTGTTAATTCGTTATTTTATAATTACGCATTTGTTATATGTAAAATCAAACTATGTACTTAATAGCGAAGCGAGGTAGTTACCGTCACAATGTGGGAAGATAATGTTTACTTGCGAGTCGCGTTCCTCGCAAATCAAATTACTTACAAATTGCCTACAAGTAATAGTCTTATGTGGATCAATCGGATATTATTATTTGACCTCATATTTTTCTTTATTTCCGACTTAAACTAAAATAAATTCAAGTTGTAAGTATTAGACCTTATTGGGTGTACCGATGGAAAAATGCATTTGTGCCTATACAAATATTATTATACATTTACTCTTAAATTTGTTGCCTAATTTTACTATGTACATTGTATTGTAGTATTATTGAGTTTCACAAGGTCCACGAGTAATACAGTTCGTTTAAAAAATATTATTTTTCTTGCGTTTATATTTCGATCTAGAAAGTAATTAGTCGAGAGCTACTTAAGTGAATAATTTCTTAAGTTATTTTTAAGCGATTTTGATTTTTTTCTGGTGTTTGAGTAAATCATGTGGGAATGTTGAATTGGTTGTGAACTGAGGCGGCCGCTGGGCTCCGCGCAGCCGGCAGCGACCGCCTCAGTCGGTTATCCAAAGGAGTTAACTCAATGTGATTGATGTGACGAGAGAAGTGTGATAAAACTTTGAATTACGTACTATATATTGTAATAAAATACAATTTATTCGTAATTTTGTCTGCGATTTATTTACACATTGTCTATTTGAGTCCTAACCTGCTATACACTTATGCTACGTACTGCCGCGGCTTCACTGGCGTCCATGCTCCTTTCGCTCTCTTTCGGCAACAAAACGCCTATGACCGTGACTAAGAGCTCATCATAGCGGGGTTAATCGAACTAGGCGTGAAATCCTAACATGTATACCATTTGGAATACCAAAAACAAAACGAATACCAATTATATTTTTATTGAAATTCATCATATTATAAAGTGTGATTTACGCTTAACAATAACACTTGCGGTCAACACTAGGGCGTGACCCTCTTGGGGTCTCGAGGGAACATTGACGTCTTGCGGATGTTGTCCAGGCCCAAATAAAGCATGACCACTCGCTCCATACCAATACCGCCACCTGAAATATGAACACAATGTTGGACTGTGACTGACAATGTTGGGGTGACTGTTTAAGATTACAATCCTGAGTGTGTCGGTAAGAACCGACAAAAGGCAATGACATGGCCGGAAACCTAGCTACAAGAGAAGGAGTACTTGATAAGAACCCCTTTTTTGGTGACGCTGGGGAAATGCTTTAAGCATACCGCCGCCCCTCGGAGGTCAGCGATTATGTGGGACTCCAAAAACAACTCGTCTGCACTAAAACCCCTGCGGTATACCCTCACACGACACGCTTTGGGCGCCACAGGTTCGCGTAAACGCATTCCACTGTGAGTCAAGTCACACTGGGATGCGTTTACCTGTGCCAACACGTCTGGCCATCGTGGCACATTAGGCTTATTAACTTCTATGTAATGGGAGCAGGTCCGACTCAGTAGTGGGTAGTTTATAGGCCGACACGATGAAGATGATGTGAATATACGGAATACAAAATGCACAATTTTTAAGTATATAATTGCTAAAACCTGAGAGAAGGACATTGGATGTCCTCAAAGTTAAAAAGCAGCTTCTCACAATAACGTGATCCTTGATATGTCACATTGTCGTCACAAGAAAGCGAAGTTTCTTAAAGCCACATTTCGGCGATCTACTTCGTTTAGTCACCTGTTACCACGCCCACAGGATGGAATAGATTGGTGACACTACTTATTATAATTAAGTCACCACACGTGCTCAAATCTTTGCAATGGCGTAGAAGTTGAAAATTAACTAACCTGCGTGAGGTGGGCAACCTAGTCTGAACGACTCAATGTATGCAGCGATCTTGCTTATGTCTGAAACAAGAGTTAACATTATTTCCACGGAAATATCGTGGCATAAATTTATACCAGCATAATCTATGCAACCTATTGTATAACTTCATAATGGTTCTTGCCGGCTCTTCTCTGTAGAGCTGCATTCCGAACCGGTGGTAGATGGTAAATTTTATTTTATTGTTTGACTTGTCAAAAGATCTCTAATGAGCCAACTTGAATAAATGAGTTTTGAATTTGAATCGTTGAATCGTTTGAATCGAAAATTTGAAGTCAGTGCAACGGTCAAAAAGGTGACTACACAAATAAATCAGGTGTTTTTTGGCCCTGTTACTAGCAACAGCTCGCGACTTTACTTGCGTGGACCTAAGTCCTAAATTCATAATACAGAATGTGTAAATCCAATCAGACACTACTGTCGAAACGAACAGCGGCAAAATCGTTTATTCTTCTTAAATAGACGTCGCTTCGAACCCCTGACTCGAACGGTCGTCAATCGAGGGTCTATTATCTTGACTATCACTACATAGTATAAAACAAAGTCGCTGTCGTCTGTCCGTCCCTATGTATGTTTAAATCTTTAAAACTACGCAACGGTTTTTGAAGCGGTTTTTTTAATAGATAGAGTGATTCAAGAGGAAGTTTTTTAAAATACGTGCATAATTGCATCCGTGCGAAGCCGCGGCAGGCCACTAGTTATATATATTTGTTTGGGTGGCACCGAGGATGGTTTAGATTCACAAATCAGCCCGACAGATTGCGCTGCAGTCGGTAAACGAATGTCATGCAGGACAACGTCTGCCCGGTCAGCTAGTATAGTATAAGTTTACTTACCAATGCCGTGATGCTTGGCTCGCTCTGTGAGGTAGTCAGGATCGTGGATCCTCTGCGCACCGCTCAGTATCTCCTCGCCTCGCATAAACATATCGTACGAGTTCGATGCTTTCTGTCAATCAAACGACAAACACTATAGTTCTAGTCGTAAGGATTTTTGTTAATACAGCAGCAGATATGGAAATGTTGCAAATCACGGCGCATTCCTGGTGATGGCCCTCAAATCAAATTACAATAATAAACACTGAAAGGAAGAGTAAAGTAGACCTGCAGTTCATATGACTTTAGTATCAATTTAATTTCTCAGTTTTTTTTGTGAGTCTTATCAAAATCAAATCAAAATGTTTCTTATTCGAATAAATTCTTGGGAATGCATTCAAATAGTCAAAGATTTTAAGAGAAAAAAAATTAAAAATAAAATTAATAATTTAGTTTTTACCACCGGTTCGGAATGCCATTCCATAGAGAAGAGCCGGCAAGAAACTCCATGGTTGCTCTTTTAAATAAGAGGGTTACAATGATGGTGGTACAAACAAGTCTGATCATTCATCAGAATCATTGAGGCTTGTTGAAAAAATGTTATAGACCAACAAGGCAGTCATCCGAACCAAATGAAACACTCACCGGGTTGGAAGGATCAGGCATTGTGTAGAAGGGACGCACTGCCAGCGGGTACTTGTCCAAGATGTAGAAGTCAGTGTCGTACTTCGCCCTCACCAGACGACCGAGGAGCTTCTCATCGGGTGTGGACAAGTCATCCTCATCTCCTATCGTCACGTCTGTACCAACACATTTAAGTTTACTACTGCTCGCGCTAATTAATTTAAATTGTACTTCTATTCTCAATTTGAACACAGACTTTAACAATAAACAAAAGAGTATATACTTATGCGCGTGTGTGTCAAATACATGGTAGTGTGTGCAATATTTTTGTTATTCATTTAATGTATTTTCAAGCATACATTAAAACAAAAATTACATTCTGCACTTCTCTACATAAACTGTATGTGTGGGTAATTTTATACTCTTACGTCAGTGCAATTTTCGTAAAAAGGTGTACAAAGTTTTTGCTTTACGTATTAATACTATTAATGTAAATATATGTCGCTTCGCTGTTAAAATTATAATCTCATTTCAGTGAAAAATCTTCTTCTCTCTATACTAGGTAGTCTACCTAATGGAACTAATGTGTGGAAGGAAGATTTATCAAACAAAAAATATCATCATCATCAGCCCGTTGTATTCCACCGCTGGACATAGGGCTCTCCCAAGGTAGCCGCAGAGCCCGGTCTACTGGGTTGTGCATTCAATCGCTATCACAACTCTCTATAACTCGCTATCAAATAACGAACACGAATGGTCATAATATTTCTACGTACTAATGATATAGTTAGCAAAATAACAGGACAAAATAAAGGCATATTTTATACTTCAGCGCTGGAGATTAACACACATACCGGCTTCCTTGAGCATTTGGACCGCCTGCGGGAACTCCAGCCGGAGAGGAGGGTCCAGGAACTTGAAAGGCTCCACTCTATATTGCTGTCCTACTACCTCGATCTCCGTCGCGAACCTAACGAAGATCATTCTTGTCTAAATACCTAGCCGTGCCAAATACACTACCTGCAGTGGCAGCTCCATCTACTGGTACTATCCGTAGCCATTTGATTCATCAGCTAGAGTTGTCAATACAATAGATTTTATGATTTGGTTTTTGTTGATGCTATTATTGCAATTGAGAAATGTTGTCTGGAAGTAATTGCTTTTAGCAATAAAACCGCCATTTGTACTGTACAATGTTAGTGTTTAAATTTCTTTTTTGTTACATGTACAATAAAGAATATCTATCTATCTATCTTGATGCATACCGCTGACTCGCTGCCCACTAAAACCCCAGTGGTAAGCCACGTATGCGTTTATGAGAACCAATGGCGCCCTACCGAGACGGACCGTGGCGTCTAGGTAGGGCGCTATTGGTTCGCGTAAACGCATACGAATTTCGGTTATTTTTACTCTCCTTATCATCATCATGCTTTCAGGCAAAAGACGTCCACTGCTGCACATGGACCTACCCCAAAAAAGTCCGTAAAATGGTGGCCCTGAGCCGTCCGCATCATCGTTTTCCGCCGACCTTAACCAGGTCATCGGTCCACCGTGTGGGAAGCCTACCAGCACTATATTAAAATTAAAATCTCCGGCTTCAAAAATTATGAACTGTCATTAAAAAACAAACTGTCAATTACCACCGATTCTGTAGGCTACAGAAAAATGTTTTTTTTTAATTGTCTTTTTCTGTATACAATTATTAATGTTGTACAGTAACAATGTCTGTAATACTGTCCAGCAGTAGACTGTATGACTGTGTTAGACATACGGGCATCAGTCTTGTGTTAATAAATAAATTCGTATACCCAATAACCTAGACCATAACATTGTCTAGTTTCCTTCCCCATCATCATCATTCTTCTTTCGCATGACTAATGTTACTATTACACTAAATGTATTCCGAGCAATATTGTGATGTAAAGTATAACCTAGTTCAAAAACTGTTCCAATCGAAAGTGCCACTATAGAATAAATCACCCTGTATATTGGCAATTTAACGCATACTCACTGATCCCTGAGGCCGCGGAAGATCTCGGTGAAAGTGCACCCAATGGTGTCCAGGACCTCGTGGTAGTGGTGCTTGAACGCCATCTCCAAATCTAGCCCCACAAACTCCGTCAGGTGACGATGCGTGTTGGAGTCTTCAGCCCGGAACACCGCACCCACAGTGAACACCTGTGGCACGGCTTTAATTAACCACCTATTTACCCAACTACCGCATGTGACAATCACGTGACACCAGAGTGAAAGTGGTTTCCTCCAGAACCAAACCATGCTTCCCGCAATCGAGTGTTGCCAAGGGTTTTGGCTGCGGTATTCTGGAAGGTGAGACCCCAGTGGGGAGCTCCAGCGAGTTGGTAGTTCTCCAATCCCTTATAATTTCTCCCTTTAACTCTCCCTACAAGGCTCTTACGACACATTCAGTACGGAATGGGGTGGTGATACTTTTAAAATTCGTCACCACACGGACACTACAACTATCATCATTTGTCATTTCATCAAAAAGATGTCCACTGCTGGATAAGCTTTCCCCAAGGATTTCCACAAAGACCGGTCCTGAGCCGGTCGTCGGTCCACCGTGTAGGAGGCCTACCAGCACTGCGCTTTCCGGAACGCGGTCGCCACTCGAGTCCCATCAGGAGTTGGTCTTGCGAGCTATGTGCCCTGCCCACTGCCACTTAAGTTTGGCAATCCTGTGGGCTATGTCAGTAAATCCGATTCTCCTCATTTCCGATTCGATCAGATTGGTTAATAATTATAATTATCCTTGGACATTTCGCACAACGCCATCTCGTCCCAAGCTAAGCAACTTAATGCTTGTGTTATGGTAACGAGATGGATGATAAACTACTTATATACATTTTTTTTTTGTAAATACATACATATTATAGATAGAAATGACACCCAGACTCCGAGCCAGTGCCTCTGGTTTAGACAAAGACACTTGCCCGACCCCGGAATCGAACCCGGGACCCGTTGATCCAAAGGCGGCACATCTAACCACTAGACCAGCTTGTATGTTACAAGACACAGCAGTAACTCCATCAACACCGAAAGCCTTGACCCAGGCCGGGTGAAATGTTGGCCGCTGTACCTTGTCAAAGTCCGCGGCAATGGCCATCTGCTTGTACAGCTGCGGGCTCTGAGCCAAATAGGCTGACGACTTGAAGTATGACACGGTGAACACGTTGGCTCCACCCTCCGATGCCGCCGATATTATCTTTGGTGTGTGAATCTCGACGAAACCTGGGGAACACAGTCCGTTCAAATATTATTTCAATAGATTTAGAACTGTAGATTTAGAATACATAGTGTCACAACCCCATTCTATCCTGAGGGAGTCTTAAGAGTCGACAAAAGGAAATGTGAAGGCCGGTAGCCACTAGAGAAGGAAAAGTTGAAACTAAACCCTGTGCCAACCCGTCCGGCCAGCGTGGCACAGTAGGCTGTTATCCCTCCCTGTGACGGGAGGAGGTCCGACTCAGCAGTGGGTCATTTATGGACTAAGGTAGTAATTTAGAACTCCTAATTGTCGCCACACCATTTCATCCTGAGTGTGTAAGAGGCGACAAAAAGAAATGAAAACGCGGGAAACGTAGCCGCACGAGAAGGAAAACTTCAAACGAAACCCGTCGGCCCTGCATGGCACAGTAGGCTATTTACCCCGCTCGTAATGGGAGGAGTACCGACTAAACTATGGGTAATTTATGGGCTGAGAGATTTCTTTATACATTATATTTCATCATCATCATCATCATTTCAGCCAAAAGACGTCCACTGCTGGACATAGGCCTCCCCCAAGGATTTCCACAAAGGCCGGTCCTGGGCCGCCCGCATCCACTGCTTTCCGGCGACCTTAACCAGGTCGTC
Source organism: Clostera curtula (assembly GCA_905475355.2). NCBI lineage: Eukaryota > Metazoa > Arthropoda > Insecta > Lepidoptera > Notodontidae > Clostera > Clostera curtula. Next base: position 25,891,405 of record FR997794.1, on the reverse strand, counting down.
GGTCCACCGTGTGGGAGGCCTACCAGCACTGCGCCTGCCGGAACGCGGTCGCCACTCGAGGACTTTTCTGCCCCATCGGGCGTCGGTCCTGCGAGCTATGTGCCCTGCCCACTGCCACTTAAGTTTGGCAATCCGGTGGGCTATGTCGGTGACCCTGGTTTTCCTGCGTATCTCCTCATTTCTGATTCGAATTATATTATTCTTATTATATTTATTTAAGTTTAATTTCAAAGTATGTGTGCGCCTAGTGATCGTGACCTTTGGTTGTGAGGATATCACGGAACAGCTTGCAGACGCCTGCCTCTAGTCTGAAGATGGCTTGGTTGGCGGGAGTGCGCAGGTCAAGGACGCGGTTGTCCAGCCTAGTGTCTTGGTTCACACGGATTCGGAGCGCCTCGGGGTCCTAAGAGAGTATTCACATGATGATCTTAAAAACCATAGAAATTAAAATATGAACGAAGAAACAGATTCGTTTGTTTAAGTACTCATTTCAAACTTCTGTCAACGTTTTTCTGGTTCTTATTAATACGAACATATTCCACTAGGTATTGCAAAAGCTGTTTACAAACATGTACGTTCTCTGTATCATGGCATTCCGAACCAGTGGTAAAAACTAAATGATTAATTACTTTTATATTTATTTTAGTAAGAACTGTGATATACATAATATGAATACACGAAACAAGAATAATCTTGCTGTGCATTGTACTCGTCGCCACAGAATAAGTAACTCCTTCATGGGTCAATGTATACGCTTTTATAACAAACTGCCCATGCAACTTAGAGAATTGCCTCGCAATGCCTTTAAAAAGACGGTCAAGACAAAGCTGTACAAAAAAGCATATTACCGCATTGCTGATTATATAAACGACACAGCTGCTTGGGACTAAGCTGTTCAGTGCCAGTATTTTATGTTATTGTACATAAACATAAGAAATAGGACCGCAATGAAAAAAATAATGACGAGCCCCAGTTCTTCTCAGCAGTGGTCGCGTTCCGAACTGGCGGTAGACGGTAGACCTTTTTTACTGTATAATATCACTATGATTGTGTTGACTTTTTGTAAGTGTCCACCGTGACCTAAACAAAATAAATGATTTGAATTTAAATATTAATTGTTGTGTTATATTGTTTTGTCTATTTGAAAGCGTTCGCAAGAACTTATTCGAATAAAAATCATTTTGATTTTAGCACACAAATAATACCCATTCTCAGGACAAGTGCCTCTGGTTTACACACCAAGGCACTTGCCCTGGGAACCTGTGATCCAGGCACCTCCGACCCCTAGAGGCCTAGACCAACAATTCGGTTACATTGGTTTATTATATTTAATAAACTAGTCCTATTGTTACTTAAGTATATTTGTACCGGGTAGTATTTGTAATCAAATCTACTAAAATAAAAACTTAATTAAGTTGTGCCAAAATTAGCCAATGCTGAGCATGTCCATAACTGGCATGCTTTACCTGTAATGTATGTACGTAATTGTAATAATATAAAATGTATGTTGTTGCCAAGTGTTTATAAACAAAAAACATATCATTTTTAAATTACCACCTATTCAGTCATGTTTTTCTACAGTGAAAAGAAAGCAACTTATTATTACACTACTACAGCCCTTAGATGACCCACTGCTAAGTTGGGTGATTTCCTTTAGTCCAGTCATTTCCTTTGTTGACTCTTATGAGACCTTCAGGGTGGAATGGGGTGGTGACACCACACTACATAGTAGGAGCACAAGACAAAAATGTCATACGTCACTCTTCTCCGGCCTGGCAGCGTCTTCAATCTGAAGGGGCAGCTGTGGTTTGGCTGCGGACACCGTCCACACCTCGCTGGCGACGAGTTCCACTGCGCTGATGGTGCAGGACTCCACCGGTGCGGCCGTGGTCACCACCGTCGCGTGCACGTCCACTATAGACTCTTTGGTTATGCTGGAATTAAAGATTTTATACTCAAGCCTATTTGAAGCTGACTTGTGAAGTGCGCTTTTAAGCGCCTCGTCCACTAAAGATTAAAATTACGGAGAGCTGTCGTAGGGCAATCTACGACGTGTACACATTATCGAGACTACCCTAGCTAATGTGTCTCTACGGTCTACGAATACAGGCTCGGCTACGTGTACGTAGAAATTAGAGTATACATTAGTTTAGTTGTCAAGCTGTCTAGCTGCTACTACTACTAACTAACTAAAATAAGTTTGATGGAAGGCACTCAATGTTTTTTTGTTCAGAAACCTTCGTGGTTTCTGCACAACACGTTGCTGAAGATCATCACATAATCAAATGCATAGTTTACAATTCTATAAAGTATGTCCTTTAAAGAATTGTAAACTATGCATTTGATTTGTAGACAAACATTCATTTTAATAAAGAAGAAGCTTTTTTTCTTTTGCCAAGGACTACTGTAAGTCATTATTGGCCACCCTTGGACCAGACCATACACAGTTTAATACATATTATGATTTTTGCATATTATCCATCACCAGCACTCCAAAATAGCTTTTTTCTGTTGAAGTGTAGTAATCTACTAAGTTCAAAAGTTAATATTGCTAACTGTAGTGTCAGAAGCGTGTAGCATCCTTCCAAAACTGTCACTACAATACCGTCAAATTGATTAGGACTCGATTTTTGAAGGCCTACAGGCAGTACACTCACTTGCCAGTAAACTTGACCATCTGTTTGCTGATTGCTCGCTCTTCATTGACGCTGATCAGCAACTGTACGGTGCTGCTGTTCTGACGGAGCACCGCGAAGCACTGCTTGCCTTTGGCTCTCGACGTTTGCAAACGTGCTGGAGAAACGAACGATAACCATAAGTCAAACTTCAAGTGACTTATGGGCGTAACTCACGAAGACGAGTTGCGATGCAGGAAATTGGTTAGACTTCCATACACGCCAAAATAAGCTGTATACATTTCAATGAAATTTGGCACAATAGACTACACGCATAACATAGAGGGCTATCACGCATAGGCAAAGCACACCTATTAAACTTACCTCTAACCCAGACAGTCTTCCCGTTCAGGTTCACCCCCAAGTCCTTGATATCAGTGTAAACTCTGTCACGGTTCTCGCCGGAAGACTGAATCATCTTGAGTACACCATAACGACCTTTAGACACGTCAACTTCAGGTGCTTCATTTTGCTGCTGTCCTGATGAACCCTGAACAAATGAGACACTGCTTTAAAATATTGCTCGACTAACCTCGATTGCTTGCATAAATTGTAATCTCAAACTCAAAATGAACTTTATTTACGTAAGTTATTTCATCCCCCCATCTCGGAAAGAGTATTTTTGCTCTTCGATATCTGAGTGCAAAAGCCGTTTTTATTCACTAGAGAATAAAGTATTTTTGCTCTTCGATATCTGAGTGCAAAAGCCGTTTTTATTCGCTAGAGAATAAAGTAAAGATTATTCTGTAATACTTACCTGTCATAATGTAGTAATTAATACCTAAACTGAAATAAAAGTGTACCTATCTTGTGATTGTAAACGTTTTTTTTTTGCATTTAGTCATTTCCTCGCTGAGGTGGAATGAAAAGTTACGTGTTGCACTCGAGTGCAAAGATTTTTCACCTCGTGCTCTTTTGATTCCCTCGCTAACGTTCAGGATTCTAATTTTGAATCACTCGCTGCGCTCGTGATTCAATTTTAGAATCCTTCGCTTGCTTGGTCATCAATATTGAACACGCGGTTAAAAAGTAACTTTGCACTCTTGTATAACAAATAACTATTAAATCCTCCTATTTTAAATTACCAATATCATCTTACGGCTCCTGTCCCACGCCAGGTGGTAGTCTACATTCACACCTTTCATAAACAATTCCTTATTCTTACAATCCATCCATCCCTTTTGATCTCCTACAACCCTTGCGTCCAACCGCATTCATGCTGAATCTGCCACCGGTTCGGAATGCTGTTCTACAGAGAAGAGCTGGCAAGAAAATCTTAAAAATATTAAACAACATACTGAGAGCAAGTTCGCCAGATGAGAGAAACATCAACAACAATAATGTCTCTTAAAAGTTCCTGAAACATTGGGAATAAAATAAAATAAAACGGTCAGAACCATCGTGAAGTTATTTCCTGCAATGTACAAAGATTGTCAAAACCTATGACATAATTAAAAAGTAATTTTACTAATTTTTAGCTACACTGACCTAACTAGACACACAGCACAGTTTTCATCTGCATTTACTTTAAATTGGGTTAATTACTTTTTTGTAAAAGATATTGCTATTCCAATTTAAAAAAATTGAATTAGGCTTATATGACCTATTACGAGTTGTCCTCACGGGTTATGAATGGCTCAATGTGTCAGATTGGCTAATATTGTTTTTATTTTGTTTTAACTAGATTATTCCTTTAGTTGCCTCATTTATCTGCTCCTCAAGATATACTACAGATAGACAGATGGGTTGGTGAAATATTGTATTCTACTAACTAAACTAAGAAAATATTTTGATGGATATTTATTTATTTATTTATTTATTTATTTATTCAGTATACCAACAACGTATCACAATTAATATTACATAAAAATCATAATTTCTTCGTGCTCTGTGATGGCGTTACTTATAGGTATACATAACTTTCAATTATCGTGTGATTGCATATTATTCATTAATTCTACATAACAATTTTCTTGCTATTCTTAAAATTACAAAAAAAAAAAAAAAACTGTTTTTAGCGAATTGATTGAAATTAATTTGAATTTATTAAATTACATATAAAAAAAATTGTAAGTAATACCAATAAAAAAGAGTTAGTCGTAGTAAAAATAGTAAAAAATAATTGATAATCGATAGGTACATAACAATAATAATAATAATTGACCTAGGGTTTTATTACATTGTATTACAATTGTGAGAAATAATAATTAATATCACTGTATCAGTTTATTCTTAAATGTCTCTAATGAATCAGAAAAAATATCTACTGCAGTATTGTTATTCACAATTTTGTTGTACGAACTTTGCATCCTGTTAAGAGGGGCGGAACGTCCAAGATTTGTGCGACAAAGTTTTAGTGAAAAAGTATCCAGCTGCTTGTTAGGTCTTATTAAGCTGTAACGAGGAACTCTCAGTCTCACTTCCCCGAGCAAAGTTGGAATAGATGTAATGCCATTGACAATTCTATAAATATTAACCTTATGTTCAGCTTTCTTTTGTTGCTTCTCAGCTGCCTTTGCAGCCTTCTTGGCGGCCTTCTTACTGGTGGCTGCATCACCTTCCATTGTAGGTTGCTGATCTTCTGACACTACCATGCTATGATTAGCCTATGGGATGTCACCTGCTATAGTAACCACATTATTAAATAATTAAATAAATATGATATGAAGTAGAATATAATTTATGAATATACATATATTAACTAGCTGATCCCGCAAACATTGTTTTGCAAAAAATGTTGTCTAAAAAATAAACAATTATTTTTGGTGTGGACCCCCCCCCCCCCACTTAAAATTTAGGGGGATGAAAAATAGATGTTGTCCGATTCTCAGACCTACCCAATATGCTCACAAAATTTCATGAGAATCGGTCTAGCCGTTTCGGAGGAGTATGGGAACGAACATTGTGACACAAGAATTTTATATATAAGACTAGCGGACCCCACAGACTTCGTCCTGTCAAAAAGACAACGGTATTAAGGTTCGAGCACATTATGCCGGGCCGCAGCGTGCTGGGTCGGAGCGCAAAAAAATCCACTCAAATCTGTTCAATACAACTTAAAAGAATTATGCACACTGTGTCGGGCCGCAGCGGCTCGCATTATTGCGACGTCGATTTGCGTCCGTGCGATGGGGCCCGTCCCGCCCCGCTGAGCACCGTCAAAGTATGCTTTAAAGCAAGCGGATTGGTGGGCTGAATATTTTGGTATTTCCGTGTTCCTGTGGTGTGCAGAAAAATGAATAGAGAACTCAAAATCCGTCAATGCACTGCGACCCGGCCCGTCATTAATGTGCTAGATACGCATTTTGCGCTGTGCTGCGGCCCGCTCCGCCCCACTGCGGCCCGACATAATGTGCTTGAACCTTTAAAGCACAAATTGACAATTTGACATTAGGAACACACCTACATTGCTTAGACAATAGTGAGTGGTTGTCATTTAATATGAACTTTATACAATAGCTATGAACCTTGTCTCAACATTTTAGTTAGAATACCTTTGTATGGGAAAAATAAATAGGCAGTTTTTAGGGATTTACCGGCAATTATTCGTTTTTTACTCGCCATCAAAACCATCCTTGAACTTCAACGAACATTTCAAGAAAAGATTTGGCCAAATAGGTCCATGTGTTGTAGAGTTATGCGATTACCAACACATTTTGCGATTCATTTTTATATTACAGATAATATAAAAAAAATACTTAAGGCAACTAGACTCCAAATTGTACTACTGCATTTAATATTTTGTACATATTCTATTCTTTGCTCATAGTATAAGTCAATTCTTGACTAAAAAGATATTATAGTAAACATTACTTTCAGTTTTGGACCTTAAGTTTCAGTGTAGCAAAATTGCAATCAAAATGGCCTCTTAATAATCTTTACTGCTACTACTCAGCCCATGGGTGACCCACTGCTGAGTGAGGCCTCCTCCATTTAAGTGGAGTGTAATTAGCCTAGTTTAAATTCGGTTTGGTTTTGTATCAGATTATCCTTCTCTGTAGGTAGGTTATTGGCCTTTTCATTTCCTTTTGTTGGCTCTTACAACATCCTCAGGATGGAATGAGGTGGAGACACCATGTATTCTGTATCCATCAGCACATGGATATTGGCATGTGAACAAAAATAGACAATGACAATGATGTGACAATGACACTAATTCCAGTAGATTGCATCATACAAGGTACAGTTTAAGTATACTTTGTAGTTGATGGTAAACATGACTGTTTTCATAACATTGCCAAACGGGAATATAACACAAAGTCACTAAATATTTCACTATGCATGTGACATAAATTACATCTATATAAAAGTCAGAGACAGAAACTAAACATGTGGTAGATTGATTGGCATCAACAGTATGACTTATGTGCGGTATTAATTTTCCTTTTGATAGAAAAATCTGTACGAGATAGGCTCTTAAACTCTATAGAGATCTAGATTTTAAGCGGTGACTCTAATAATATCTTTGTTTAAGTAATAAATATGTCGCACACAGCCGTAACAAAGTATGACCGGCATTTATACATTATGACACTTACTTACTTCGATTAGTTGGTGAATTATGATTCGATTTCTTTCGAAATGTATAACTGAAAATATGCCAGAGTAAGATTGAGGGACGGAAGCAACGTATCAGTTCAGGAATGAAAAATAGATAATAGAATAGGTTATTCTATGGGGTTTACAGCTGTCTGTCTGACATCTGTCGAAACAGGGGTGACAAGACAAGTGTGAAGTCAGTCAGAAGTGACACTGCGCTGCGTTCCGTACGCGAAACTGCATACTGCTGCTGACGTATTTTTTTAAGTTACCCTAAATTAAAAAACATTTTGTTAAAATAATTACACACAATCTTCTAAAAATCTACAGGCACTTTACTATCACTACTATCAAATATTCAGTCTTCCTGAAGATTCATTTACCTATTTGGACAAAGATGCCCGTCGTGTATGAAATTACGCTGTTAGCAGTTTTAAACCTCCTTGTAATTATATTTCATTTGGATAGGCCAGTCTTTTATGCCAGATTGGCGTAAGCCCAAACAGAAAAGTTGTTGAACCCAAACTAACCAAAAAGCTCGCACAAAATTGGTGTAATGTTTACAAAAATTTCCGTTCAAAATGTCCATACAAGCTACTGATCCTGACTTAGAAACAAGGCCTGGATATCGTAGATTTTTAAGTGACAATCTTTTAAAATGCCAGTTTTTACAGCCAACATACCAGGCATCCTTAAAGTTGGAGATAAAATCGAAATTGGTGGTAAAATTAAGGAGAATGCAAGGAAGTAAGCATTTGATTTTAACATTGTTATTGGGAGTTTTAAAATAGATTAAAATGTTTTTGTCAAGTTGTATTATATCTTTATTTGCATCATCTGTTGCTCATTGGCATACGCTACAACAGATTACTGCTTCAGAGTTAATGAATAAAGTACCAGCTAGTTATGATATAGTGTACGTTTCCCAGAATGTCGGTAAACCTGTGCGCACAAGAGGGGGAGGAGCCGCGTGACGTTGTCCTACATTTCGACGTCCGTTTCCATCGGGACAACATAATCTCTCTCTCTAGGAAGAACGGTGTTTGGATTGGCAGTGGCAATTATGATACCAATTATAACATGTTTGTGCCAGGTCTGTTTACCACGTAATCAGATATAATATGTTTATATTACATTAGAAGTAATCTCCTGGATTTTTCTAAAATATTAAGTCTAGCAAGACTGTCTTCCTATGTAGTTTCAAAATAATCGTAACTTTTTGTAAATGAAATTGAAATATGTATAAGAATTGCCACCGGCTTCAGATGACTCAAAGCAGTATTTATTTTACTAAGGAACTATCTTCCGGATAATATTCGAAGTGAAGGACACAGATGTTATAACCATCTACTGCCAGGGCAAGTTCCACTCCAACTTCCTGCCGAAAATCCCGCTCACAATGGCGCGGTACATTGTAGCATGGGCCGACGTGGAAAGGATCACTCATTGCTATTTTTATATGGGGAAGGTAGGTCATTTAATATTACTTTTATTATATGTATTTGCTAAATCATTTATACACTTAATGGAAGTTTCAAAACAGAGCTAGGTCCTGATATTTATATATTAGATGTTATGTGATACTGACTAGTATCCAAATCGAATAATTTACGATGTCTTTGGTATATCTTATCAAACTGGCCGTATGTAATTGGAGAAGTGGTTCTACAAGTTTCCAAGTAATAAGGTTCCAAAATAAGGGTCGAGATATGTTTCGATCAACTTAATGGACAGCGCAACTTAAGGATTACCGACGGTAAAGATGAGTTTTTTCCCACCGTCTATTACCAATCACGAGTAGATATAATTAGATAATGAGGTTTATTCAAGTGTTCAGTAGATTTTTTTTATTCCCAGTTAAATGTTTCAGGCGTTGGTTGGAGATGACACGACGACGGGAGCGTCTGTACCGCATGCACCGGGTGCCACAATGACCTCTGGAGACGGTAAAAGATGGTAATATTTTGAGAGTATCAGCAAATACCATGCGAATATAATTGTTACATCGCTTGTACAATCCTAGTATGATAGTCCCGTAGGGTATGATTCTAAGTCCGGTGACGAATGATTCCCAAAAACCCTTCCACGAACTAAATTTACAGTAATTACTTAATTGAGTAGAAGATGACAGACGCAAAAGTAATTATAGAAATATAATGATGCTTCTAACAATATATTAGAATCTCAAACTTCTCAGCTTACGAGGCCACAAGAAGTCCTCACCAGGCTCTCCCCAACTGCATTCATCAAACGACAGTTCTGACGAAGAACACCCGAGGCCAAAAGCAGAAGGCCGGGCCGACAGGTTCTTCTACGAAACCCTGATGTGTCAACCGGTCGATCACCACAAGATATCACCAGAGACGACCAGACGCCGTGATCCAATAGGGAGGGGCAAAATGGAATACATGCGAAAGTACCAGGAACTTTCTGATATGGAGCAAAATGACAGTGAAGATTATTCAGAGGAGCTCGCCTCCAAGAACATGGAGTCCTCGTTGGGAGACTCGGAGGAAATGCAGGAGTTAGCCGCGAAGAAACGTGGGAGACGCAGCAAATTCGCTCAAGTTGTAAATTTTATGGGAAAGACGACGAGGAAAAGTTAGCTTTGTGTATTGGAAATCGTTTGTTTTTTGAATGGTGATTTATTGTCAATTCGTTTAATATTGAAATTATATATTTTGGAACTTTATTAACGTAGTTCTATTTAAAAAATAAGCACCAACAATTTGGGGTCCGTTGTACATGGTGCAACTTTCCATTTCCGTAAGTGGGTATTGCCGAGATTATCAAGACGATCAAATAATTTACACGTTAAAGACGTGACATCGGCATGGCGACGAGTGTAGAGTACATAGTGTCACTACCCCATTCCATCCTGAGGGTTTCGTAGGAATCGATAAAAGGAAATGCCAAGGCCGAAAAGCTAGCCGCAAGAGGAGGCAGACTAATAGGAAACCCTGTGCCAACCCGTCTGGCCAGCGTGGCACAGTAGGCAAAATACTCTCCCTGTGGTGGAGGAGCAGCAGTGCGTCATGTGTGGGCTGTGTAGTAGTAGTAAAGACGTGATAATAGCTATGTAAGTATGATAGAACACGGCATGGACTCTCGCGCTACATTCAGTAGAGCGAGACGTTGCTTTACCTGCAGTTCAATTGCTACGACCACCTTCCGTATATAAATAAAATGCAATGTGTATTACCACTGCCGTGTATTGTTGAATTCCATATTAAATTAGGTATGTACATATGTATCAGCGATTGAAATTGGTTAAAAATTGCTTCATTATTTTACCTTAAAACTATCGATAAGTAACAAAAATATAATTTCTAACTACTATCCAGCTGATCCCATCAGCTCATTCTTAGATATGAATACATTGCATTTTAAACTTAAGCTACGAATAATTTACATAAATTATGGCTTACACCACACGTTTTCCAAGTACAATGCAGCCAAAAATGTGGTTTGTACAAATACTATTTCTAACTACGCCATGTAGAGTAGGACAACAATAGTGTCCAAAGTTATTTACACCTGCGGTCTACCGATTCAAGTGCTCACGCTCCGAATTCTCACCAGTAATATTTTTATATTTTGAGTTTAGCCAAAGTAAATTTATTTAACAATAAACCTGCACCAAATCTCTTTTACTGACACTTGACCAATCTCAGTTTTGTGGCGTGTTTTGTATTTTACAGCCGCCCATAGCGTTCATTACGTACCTTGCTCTACATAAAGCGGCAGTCATGTTGCTTAGGCAAATTATACGCGATAAACACAACTAAGAAATAATAAAAAAATAGTCGTTGTTTATGGCGAGAATAACAAATATTTGCTAACAAATGACTACAAACAATTTGCTAATTAACTATTAACAATATCGTTGTCAATATCCAAGTCTCACGGTCACGTCAAGAACAAGAAGTCGCGTCTCACACATTTGACCGCGTCGCACTATCCATCGCATAACAGGTATAGTTAGGCTGTCACCGGATCTCTCCAATTCCACTAAAATTAAAACTTCTCTATTCACTCATATTGCACTTTAACTTGTAAGGGAAATGGGCCTGCCCTATCTTCCCGTTTAGTAATCATCCTCTGTTTTGTTTCCCCCAACTGAGGACTACGTAACTCTATCAGCTCTTAACAAACTCGCAAATAAGCTCTGCGTGGTTCTCGGGCACTCCTATCGTGATGAGTTGCGATCGGGACACCAGGAAGAGGGATTCTCCATCTATTTCGTGGTCTTGAAGCACCGACACTGTCTCCTTCCATTTGAATTTGGATAGGTGTTCTGCTAGATCCTCCGTCTGTAACGTCGAATTTATCATTATTTTATCATTATCAAAAGTATATATTCAATTCCTGGATAAAAAAGTATGCCTGCATGTATTAATGGCAAAATGTTTAAAGTTCCTGTACCTATGTACAAATTAAACCAAAAGCTACTTACGGTCCAAGACTTCACCGTAGTCTGCTGCAGTTGGCAGAATGGATTTCCTGAAAACAAATGAAAGGATGAGGATGAATGAAATTTCCTATAGATGTTGCACTGTGGTGTAAGGCATCTTTCCTGCATTGTATAATGTCAACGAGGATAGATTGGGTGGCTACATTTTATATTGTAACGAAATATTTGGGTTCTAAGATGTGGAAGATGATGCTTAAAGTTCTTACTCCAAGGAATAGCGAACAGGGAATGTCGGTGAAAAGTCGCGAACCAGTGCCGTGCTATCTCTCTACGTTGTCATACAGGACACGTTTGTTACATCACTGTATACAGCTTAAAAGCAAGCACAGAATAAGGATTGCAATAAAATATTCAGAAAATATTTCAAGCTTCTGTATGTTTTTATATTATTATACTATAAGCGTTCTATAATATCTCGTATTATTTCTCACCGTTTTCTTTAGTTTCTTCTTTCACCTCTTCGGGTTCGTTGACTGGGTCATTGCGTAAATGTAGATAATGCAATGGCAACAATGGCAAGTCTATCGGCAACTTAAAGTCGTCTTTGTTCCTGTCCTTGCTGTCTCGCTCACCCAGTGTATTCGCGAATATTGTCTTTTCTTTCAGTGGTCTCCTAATCTGAAATTGGAGTAAAAATAATTACAATAGTATCACTTAAAATATGATTGCTGAGAAAATATGAATGTAATCACAACGCTTACCGGGAATGCAATATTAGATTCTTGGATTACATATCCATCTACAACATGCGTTAATATATTGAAATCTCTTTCACTTTTTATTGGAATTTTATCGAATTCTTCAAATTTGGTATCCTTTAAATCGGGTACATCTTTATCTTTATTCATATCCTCTTCTTTTCCTACACTCAATAGCTTTTTAATAGTAGCATCGACTTCTGGATTAGGTATTATTTCTTCTTTTGCATCAATCATAGCATTGCTTATAGGCTCTTTACTAAGAGCATCAGGAGTTAATGTGACAATAATCTCTTTGCCGGCAGTATCTGCGTTTGTTTCTTTAATATCACTTTTTGTTTCGGCTTGTTCCGTAGACATTGATTCTTCAGCCAAATTCTTGTCCTGCATTAACCTGCCCCTTGCTTGAGTGTAAACTGTGTTTCTGATTAATTTCTCTGTGTCAATAACATGGGCTGGAATTGCTGTTTTATTAACAGACGTGGGTGTCGGGACGATGTCAGGAACGACATTATTTTTATTTAAATTATTATCAGTCATAGGTGGCTTTACTACTATTTGTGTACGATTAGCATTAATTTGAACACATTTGTTGACTATATTTTTGTTATTAATTCTATGGACAGGGCTCGTATTTACACCAACCTCATTAGATAGTTTGGTTACTGTAATACTCTGATTTGGCACATTGTAACTTTGTTGAACAGTTCTTGTGACAGCAATTTTCTTCTGAATTTCATCAGGTGATTCACTTTTTCTTTTTCTATTCGTATTATTGTCTTTATCGGCTCGTATTTCTTGTTGACGGTAAAAGTTACTTGGGGGAGCACCAACTACATTTTGAGGTATATTATTTTTATCAGAATTGAACATGTTTGTATTATTCTGTATATTAGTTTGTACTTTCGGTTGCACTTGCGCCATGTTCGACATGTTTGCAGTAGTCTGTACATTATTAGTCTGCACTTTAGTTTGTACTTGGGCCATATTAGAGCTTACATGTCTAATTGGTGGTCTCGGCTGTATAGGTCGGTAGGCGTAACTTTGTATAAAATTTCTATTAGAATTTGTAGCCATATTATTAATTATTGGCATAGAGTTAGCGACAGATTGCACCATAACATTGCTAACATTTTTATTTATTTCTGGTAGTGTATCTCTTACTTTAGTTACTGATTGCATATTTGGATATATATTAGCTTGATTAGCGTAAATGTTAGTAGGTTGCACTGCACCGGGCGTACTTACAATACTTTGCGGTTGCACAGTCCTTGTTTGACCAACATTTGATGTCATGTTTTGATTGAAATGCACCTGTTGAAATTGCAAACTCTGCATGTTTGACAGTGTTTGTTGCATGGGCATATTTGTTAATTGATCCATAGCCATCACGGGTCTTACATTTGTTTGTTGACTGATTTGTGGTCTCATATTCATAAGAACTGGTTTTGGGGATTCCATAGTCTGATTCACCTGTGGCAATCTAATATTTGCTAGATTCATTTGGTTTGGAATTTGATTAGATGCGTTCGATTGCATCTGGGGTATACTTGTCATGTTTTGACCAACATTTCTGTCATTTGGCATAGTTTGATGTACATTTTGAACCATATTTGGAACTAAATTTGTAAGCTGCATAGTAGGTCTTAAATCCTGAGGACTCTGAGCCAACATTTGAGGTTGTAGTTGGAAATTCCCAAAGTTTTGATGCAGATAAAACTGATTTTGGTCTATATGCTGTTGGGTGGTAGACACAATATTGTTTGGCAGCTGTTGCACATACACCACTTGGTTTGGCATACTTCTGTTCTGCATCCATGGTGGTGGATTTTGAGGGTTGATGAAGAAAGTTTGGTTTGGTTGAACTTGATCGCCTGCAATTTAGAAGATATTTTTATTCCTATCTTTTATTTTAGAAATTAATATAAATCAAATCTCTTATTATAAATCGTCACGTTAAAAGCTACCATCATTATCTTTCGGCTCATGTAAGGCTCATGCTAGGTATTTTTCTCCATACACTCTTATCGGTCGTCATATCTACATTCACACCTTTCGTATGTCCTGTCCCAGATTCATCCATCTTTTTTTAGGACTCCCACAACCCTTACGTCCTGGATGGACGTATTGATACTGAAACAACCACCGGATCGGAATGCTTACGGAGAAGAGATGGATGGATCGATGAATTTGTCTATTTCAATTCGCGGATTTCTTTCTTGAAGGTCCGCTTCCGCAATTTTGGCCGAATATTTTAAAAGAGCTAAGCCTAAAGTTGTTAAAACTAAAGCTAACCTGGAGGCACCAATATCTGAGTCTCGTAAACCAGTCGTACCGGGCACAGCATCATTTGTTGTGAGACTTGCTGACATCTGTAAGGTGACATGATTTGGAAATAAAATCCATTCAAACATGAAATATTACCTAGATCCTAAAAGTTGAGACAGAATGAGTAGTGTTCCAAGAAAAATTTCAACTTACCCCATTTGTTCCTGTTGCTGGTTCATTGGTTGCTGCATCTGAAATGGAGATCAAAGGTTATCTTGTGGACTGCTGTATCTTACGCATTACAATGAACAAACAAATGTCAAGTATATAGAACATGTAGATCTGGGATCTGGCGGATCTGAACATACAATATCTTTGTCTAAGAACGTATCTTCATGCGGTTTACGCTAATACTGCGTTAGTAGTGAAAAGTGTGGTCAAGTTAAAGGTTGCTCTAGTGCACCTTTAGAGCAGTGTTTTAAAACCTCACTAGAGATGTAAAAAACTGATAAAAGCAGAACACCTATCTAGTCTTCTAGCCAAGTTCTAAGACCCGTATCAGGCCAGTCATTATAAGAAACATCGAAGTGATGATTAACCATAATTAAGGCTACCTACGCAGCCCGTGAAAGTTAAAAAGATAAAATGTTTCGGACTAACGAATAAAAATTGCATTCAAATATGATCAGGCGTTCTACACGTTACGTCCAACCCCTCAAATGTTCATATTTTACACACACATGTACACACACACAAGAAAAGAACAGCTGATGTGCGTGTCATTGACAAACCTTTTTTTTAAGTTATGGGATTTATACTAAGTGGAGTGAGAAACCTTACATATTTTTATAGTCTTTTATTACTTTCAATTTTGCGTGGCTCCACACACTTTACTGAATTTTAGACGACTTTCTTTTGTCTAAGGGCTGTAGCCTCACGATCATGAAGTCCAATTTTGTGGATACCAGAGATAGGGAATTGTACTCTGTATAGTGTTACAAGTGTGTCTACTATCTATGGTTCATCATCAAGGATAAATCCACTGCTGATTATTAGCCTCCCCTAATTATCTTTACACCCCCCATTATTCTTTCCGTGGTACCTACAACCTTCAGGAAATTGTAAGAACATTACACGTTTCTGGGAAACCTCTTGGTACAAGGTCCTTGTCAATAGAACCTCTAAACACACACACTCTAAGAATTTCAAGCACAGCTTGTTAGCGAGACTTTTAGACTTGACTCCGTAGTACCTGTACATCACTACTATCACAAGAGAGCAAATGTCATCACACTCTAAATATACACTGGATTGGGAATATAAGTACTACTCCTGTCACGTCTCAGACCAACCCACAAATGACCCACTGCTGAGTCGGGCTTCCACCCGTCATTGGGAGGGTAATTAGCCGACTGATGTGCCACGCTGGCGAGATGTGCCATTTCCCTTTGTCGGCTTTTACGACACCCTCGGGATGGAATAGGGTGGTGACACTGTGTATTCTAAATCTGTCACCATACATTCTATCCTGTGGGTGTCGTCCGACAGAAGGAAATGACAATGCCGAAAAATTTCCAGCAAGGCAAGCAAAAGTTGATACGAAATCCAGTGCCAATCCGTCTGGCCAGCGTGGCACAGTAGGCTAATTACCCTCCATGTAACTGGAGGAGGCTCGACTCGGCAGTGGATCATGTATGTGCTAAGTAGTAGTAGATGAAGAAATATTATTTGTCCAGCTTTGTTTTACATTATTTGAGTATCTACCACAGATCAAAATAAGCTGCAGATATTAAGAGTTACGTAATAAAACCAAACATTCAGTATGCTGATACGATGACCACTATTTAGTATAGAGTAGAGACGTGGGCCAATTTATTAGGGTGCCTGATTTATTATTTCATGATAAATTGTATTTAATTAAGTGCACATACCTCGGTATACGAGAAAGTAAAGGCGCATAGCCTTATAGATCCAAATCAGTCACAGTTTTGGAGTAAACTAGGGACAAACCAACGCTCGCATTTTATCTCCGACAAAAACACGATTAAAGTAGGGTTCCAATGTTGTGTTTTTTTCCGAACCTCCATCTTTAGCCCTTCATAAATCATTCAGGGACGCTTCGCAGAGAACGTGTTATTTGATTTTATTATTATATACAACTCTACATAATATAAGCCTTATTGCCAATAACCTAAAGTCCAATTCACAATGGCGGACCTATTATATCCCTTCGGTAACAAAGGTATTTCTGGACTGCAAACGAAAACTAACCTTGTGCCATAGACACAAGGTCTAAAATGTACTTGTTTGACTTGTGTAATAATAATGCCTTTACCGCGAACAGCGGTAGACATTTTATTTTTTTATCTCTATATAGTGGTGACAGAACTGGTATCGATAAAAATATATAGAATATATTCAACGTCGATCAAATTTACGTATTTTACTAGTATTTTCAAATTACTTTTAGTAATCAATTTACTCTATGGATAGGTAAATTTCACATTCATGATCGTTTTATTTTCATGTACCATAGCTATGAGTAAATAAATTTCCATATCATTTTATGAACACTCTCTTTGAGATTATAGCGAACATACTTAAATGTCGGTATTTATATATATGGCCGGGGTCTTCCTTAAATATGTACCATAATTAGGACAGATACAGTATACTACTACTTTTTAGTTACTTCAACTGCATCGTGCACGGTGTACAGGCGTGGTAGTAAATGTTTTAACTGATTCAGGACGTTTTTGTTAAAAAGCTTATGTTACAAGTTATAAGTTCACAAGAGCTTCTAATTATCCTATTGTCATAACGCCTTGTTATCATTAATTCCAGTATCATCATTTTTATATCTTTTGTGCATCCAACTGTAACTATTACTGGGTTATTGGTATCCTAAATTACGAGGGTCCAGGGCCCTGAATGTGCTACATTTAAGTTATATGACACGATGTAATTACTACTACTAGCCCATACATGACCACAACTGAGTCGGGTCTCCTTCGATTACATAGAGGGTTAGTAACCTACTGTGCCACGTTTGCCAGACGGGTTTCGTATCAAGTTATCCTTATTGCAGCTAGGTTTTCAGCCTAGTCACATCCTTCTATCAGCTGTTACGATACCCTCAGGACGTAATGGGGTGGTGATACCATTTATACTAAAACTGTCACCACATGGATATTGCGGTCGCTAGCAACAATCAGCTAATTCAAAAAAATCTTACCAAGTTGCTTGTGTCAAAAGTGTGTTGCATACGTCCTAAACAGATACTACAGTAATAGTTTTACCCAAACTCTACAAATCGACATATTAATTGTCGAACGTTGATTATCGATTTAGACTCTATTGTCGTATAAGAATTAGACCACTTTTACAAAACAAACGCCATTTAGCTTATTTCATTCGCTTATTCGCATTGCATAGCACCTCAATCGAAAATGTCGAGAATTGAATGTTTCACACAATAAATAAATAATTATCGATAAAAAATATTAATTTAGCATGCCTAGTCACATCTCGCATCAAAGTAGGGCGCCACAGGGGAATAGCATACCCCGCCGAGTTCTCTATAAATAAGTCATACTTCTACCAGAAAGAGACGAACATAGACTGATAAATCATGTTAGAAAGAGACCATATTATAAACCAAATCGAAAAGACGACTAATCAGCATTTTAGTCTTTATTGGCTTGAAATAAGAATGTGTGAAATTAAATATGTCATTATGAATTAGTCATTATGATAGCACTTTATATAGCATTATGTTTATCTACAAACCTGTTACATTAGGTACCTGTTGAAATTTACCTATATTATGTAAAGGCAGAATAAATTTATAAAAAAAATCAACACCTAAACTGCTTTTTATCAGCCGTTAGTAAAATATTGCCAATAAAAAAAGCATCACCTAACAGCAAACTAACATCGATTCTCTAAATGAAACCAAATCTATAAACGACCTCTGGTATTAATTTACCGTGACATCACGGTCGAAAATCTAAGTTATTTCTGTGTTACAACACGCTGCGTTAACAAAAACAGATTTAAAGCATTTCCTTATCAAAATCACAGTTAAAACGACAATATCTTAGCAGCTCATTTAGAAAAAATATTCAATCAACTCACCTTTATATGTTTCCAGCACTCTCGATGTCCAAAATGTCAAAAAACTATGCTAATCGTATCACAACGTCACGAATAATGCCACTCCAGACATCTTTCGAATCGAAATGGCTGCACGAATAACATAAAAGATACGGTCACGCTGTACTCCTCCCCTACCACGAAACTCTAAACGAGAGCAAGGTTTGTCGACAGCTAGCAAACATAAAACTGAGAGGACGTCTGGACGTATATCGATTTTACTCAAACACGCTTTTTATGGTACAAGGAACGTCTAACCAATGATAATACATTGAATAGCAACGCTCCGCATTGGACGGGACGTGTTTCGAAATTCAAACACGTTCTATGACCCCAATCTCCACTCACAATGTAAGATAAAGAGGTTCGTATTAGTTTATCTCTCTCTAACTTACCGGCGTTTACTGGTAGTTAGAAAGAAAAAGAACACATGCGTCTGTCTGGTTGAAATGAAAAGGTTACTGCGAAAATGACTGACGATATGAAATTCTTTTATAAATGAACTTTAAGCCATTGTAATAGAGTTTACAATTGTTTTGTATATTAATACTGACTGCTGTGATGTCATTGAGGTAGCATGGCCGATATTATAGATTATTCACGCGATTTGGGCCTATCTGTTGACTCAAATAAAAGTCCTTATTGTGTGTGCAAGCGCATTTATTGTTACTATATGCATTATGACGAAAACACACAGAGCGTTATGAATAATGCATTAAATACATTCCTTGCTAAGAGGAAGATCACCTTACTAATTACTGAATTACAATAAGTTTGCCGTCGGAAGTTTACCAGATTTTTAAATCTTTATTATTTTATATCAATAATGTTTAGAGCCATAAATATTTTCATTAATTTCTTTATGATTCTAAGATTTTATTAGTTTTCAGACGCATTTCGTATTTATTTTACATTATGATGGTACTGGGACATGTTTCATGATGAGACACAAAATTGGAAAGCAGTATTGTGTGCTAGGTTGCGCTTTGATTCTTCAGTCAGGGCAAAGAAACATAATAACTTATTACACCTACCTAAATTTAAATATCGGCCTTTTTTGACCTTATGCAGGCACTATGAAGTTTATTTATTTCTTATTCTATACATACAAATATATTTACAGGAAAGGAAAAGGAAAGAAAAAATTGGAAAGAACGAGTCTCATAGAACGCTCAATTTCACACTGATATCTTAAACTCGTGTTGGATACGTAAGTTCAGGGAAATCAAGATAGATGATGCTTTGAAAATCTTTAAATTCAGAAACTTTTGAACTGATGTAGGTAGACGTATCTACTTAATAGGAAGTTGATATGCTAGATGGCAGATGGACCAAGCTACTCAGTCAGATCCGCGCGATGGTCAACGCAACCGGGGCAGACCAATAGGGTTATGGGAGTCCTAGATGCATTCGATCGGGATTGGCGAGACTAGCAAAGTTTATGGAGGAGGGGAGGCCTTTGCTCAGCTGTGGGACACGGAGACGGGCTGGTAAAAACAAAATGTTGATAACATATGACCTTTTACTTCTTAGCCCATAGATGACCCACTGATGAATCAGGCCTACTCCAATTACTTATTTTTTAGCCGTGGTTAAATACTTTATGGACTATCCTTGCCCGCCTGGGTGTGAGGGAGTGTCCTCGGCCTCTGTGAGGAGATGGAGATATACCGTCCCGGGATGTACCGTCCCGCGCTAGCAGCCCCGTGGGCCCTGTCTCCACGGGTACTCCAATTACCTGGAGGGTAGCTAGGAGGGTAACTAACCCTTCACTTCAAGTTTTCCTATACTAGGTATGCGTATCCATAGGCTTTCTGCCTTGTAATTTCTTTTAGTTGGCTCTTTTCTTTTGTTATTCGTTTTTCGCCACTTGGGGACCACTAGGTGGGGTATGTGGGACGCCGGAGTCCTCAACCAGACCTACCCACTAAAATCAAAGGCGTCGTCTGCCCACTTCGACATACCAAAAAATTTCGAATAGGTAAGTGCCGTCCGGTTAGAATAAATATCGATGGACATAAATATAAATATCCTTGGACATTTCACACAACGCCATCTCGTCCCAAGCTAACGAGATGGCGTTGTGTGAAATCCGAAAAATGCATAGGGCCTAAGTTCACACTTCACTTACGTACTACTTTTCTTATGTAGGTACCTATGTACCAAGGCGTTTTCACGGGGGATATATATATATGTATAGTACACCACCCCATTCCATCCAAAGGGCGTCGTTAGAGCCGACAAATGGAAATGACAAGGCGAAATTCCTAGCCGCAAAAGAAGGAAATCTTGATACAAAACCCAGTGCCTACCGGTTGGCTGGACAGCGTGGCGCTGTAGGCTAATTGCCCTTCAAGGAACCCGACTTAACAGTCGGTCATTTATGTAGTACCTAGTAGTATAGATTATAGACAAATGGCTATGTCAGACTCGCACGGTCAACGCACGGCCTAAAGAACAAGCAAGATTAAGGTAAGGCCTAGATATATTAATTGGTAACCTATACCTTTTTCATGATAGGTACTTATCTTAGATTTGCTCCATTGCAGTAAATTATGTTTTGAGGGTTCTGATCGTGATGTTTTATATAAAATCCAACGTTACAGACACTTTGTAGTGTCCGTAGTCGCGGGGCGACAAAATATCATTTACCTACCACAACATATCTCTCTAGAAATACTAGTGATGGGGGGTTAGCCAGTGTTTGGGGGTCTTCGAGTCGCTAGGAGAGGGTACCCAACCCACCGAAACCCACCGCGTGCTCTGACTGCCCTGCTCCAAGGCCACCGGTTGTGACTCTATTTGGGTATACTGCGTTTCAAAGTTTAACTTTTGGAAGGGTAAGTGGATATGGGATAACCACCCTTCCAGATATTATGTACTAGGTAGGTACTACGGCCCAATTACATAACAAGTCCTCTTTGTCGGTATCAAGTGGTCGCGGTCATCCCTTCAGGTATTGATGACAAGCTTCTACCGCTCTTCTGATTGTTTGTTTATTGGTTCTTCACAGCTGACAAATGTTATATAACGAAGTAAGTAGACATTCATTCAATAACAGAGAGTAAGCAAACTGAAATGCATCTGTATAAGGTTTGTGCGTACGTGCAGTGTGTGTGTGTGTGTGTGTGTGGTAGTCGGGCAAAGGCACTTCGTTTTAAAAGTGTTTCGTCCACCATTGAATAAATCCAACGAAGCGTAATTCGTATGATTGATAAGATGACCATGCACGAGTAAGCGTCAGAAAATCCACCTCCGTTAGCCGTGTTGGCAAGTACGTTAGCTTTTCAATTAGTTCTATCAAACTTGTCTTAGGTATGTGCAAATCATGTAGGTACATATGTATATCCGGAATGCGAAAAAACGGGGACTAGTGATGATGAGCCATTTACTGCCGCTTTAACTGGTCAGGCAGATCGTGGAGCCTGGTACCCTCAACCTTTCCAACTTAACAAATTTACAGCCTTTAATGGACCGAGAGTCACCCAGTTTTGTTGATTTTGACGCCAGTTGTGTTCTCATCTCACCCCTTTCTTTGTGTTACAACTCTATCTCTATAGGTATCTTCCTACGTAATATCGACAGGCTAACAGTGACGCTCGCCAGGGACCTTGGTCTAGGGCTGCCATCACCTAAATTGAAGACGCCGGATAAACGCGGCAAATATCCCGGACTTTTGGGCAAAATTATGGTTTTTCTCCCGGACATCTAAAAAGTATTTTTCAACAAAAATAAAAATGGACGATCCTTCTTGAATGCGGGTTATTGTGGATGAATTGTTAACTAAGATTTATTTCAATTTATCGGTTACGCCACCCTCAGGATGGAATAGGGTGGTGACACTATGTATTCTAAAGCGATCGAATATGCGGCGCTCGCTGCACTCAATCGAGGTCGTCATCGGAATTGCTTCCGACTAGCTTCGCGCCACGGGTTTTGCTACTACTTAAAGGCAAGATTCCTCACACTAGTTACACTGAAAACACTTTTGAATCACTAGATTCCATTCCACCTAAAACCACACTCTCGATTGAAGGTTTATGCTCAAGGTCCTCATGGGTATTTTTTTAATTTCTATTGGTTGCCCTCCCCTGCTTGAGTGGAGATCGCTGGGTAGCACTTTTGGTATGTGCAGTTCCAACCAGAGATCCGCCTTCGAGCAGATGTTTCGCGATGCCAAACATATTGAACTGGCCAGTTCTTGACTCTTTCCGCTATGGTGCGTTTAGTTTGGCCAATCTAGTGACGAGCTTCCGCTGCTGCTATCAATTCTAGAATTAACGTCAATGGTGCCTGGCAACTTTTAACCTAGGTAGGTGTAAGAATTGCGGTGCGCCGGTGTCCTCTGGTTGGCGCCGGCCCGAGGGCTGACGGGCCTCCTTCTGCGGGGCCGATGTCGCAGAAGGGGGCAGCGGGGCGGGTCACAAGGGAGGGAGCTCCGGGTGACCCGCGCCGCGGACGGAGGCGGGGGTGGAGGGGGGTCCGTGACGATGCGGGCCCCTTCTGCCCTCGCCTAGGAGGCCGGTGGTGGTTCGGGGGAGCCACCACCGACGAAAGCCTCGATGACTGAGGGCGTCCCAGTATACCGGGACGCCCTCTCTGATAGTCGCTTGCCCGCGTTGCGGGCACCACGCCGGGGCGTCACAGTAGAATGCGTTTACGCGAACTTGTGGCGCCCCAAGCGCGTCGTGTGAGGGTATGCCGCTGGGGTTTTAGTGGGTAAACGACTCTTGGGTAGACGACCCTTGTCGGAGTCCCACATAATCACCGACCTTTCCCCCGGGGTGCGGTGGTATGCATAAAGCATTTCCCCAGCGAAACCAAAAAAAAAAAAAAAAAAAAAAAAGGTAGGTGTAAGAATGACACCGATACGTAGTTTTATAATACAGACCCAATTTGCCAAATTTTCATCGGATAATTGAGCAGAGTTCACGTCACATAATTAGGTACTAACCATCATAATACACCTACCAAGTCAAAAAATACATACTTTATAAAAATACAAAATATCATAGGTAGTTGTGTCTGTGACAGTAAGAAGATCCGTCCGATACTGAACTCATCCGGCATCGATTACATGATACCAAAATGATGATAATAGGTAATAAAACCACTAAGCATTAATCGAACAGAAACTAATATCGAACTCTTTTCAGTGAGCACGACAGCGAGAAGCGAGATCTCTCTTCCTATTTTGTAACGTAGCACGGACTGCAGGGGCGTAGCTACAGCCGTATCAATTATACGGGGCCCCCGACGTGCGTAAGCAAGAATTATCCCAATTTTTTTATTAATTCAGAAATGAGTAAAGTAACCTAAAGTAATTTCTTTTTTCTCGCATGGTGCGTGCTTTCCAAAGTTGGCAACACCCAACATCAGTTTTTTTTACACACATTTTTTTTCTTTTGTGAGAAATCTTTACCCTTCGTAGGGGCCCAACCAAGGCGCGGTACGCCCCTGCACGGACTATACCATGCAACGTTACAAAACTTACATCACACATTACATCTTACAAAACTTACTTACATTTGATGTGAACTTAGTACCAAACCCTTTGGAATGATCAGACTATACACGTGAAACCCAATAATGGGCATTCAGTACCTAATATAAGCTAAAGTTTTTCCTCTGACAATTGTGTTATCGCTCAAGCAATTGATAATAATCAACTGCTGAAGTGAACGGATTCAGAATAGGTACATACTTTCACCACCTCATTTTCACCTCAGGGTGTCATCCAAGGCGATTGAGGGAACTAAATAGAAAGCTTAGTATGAAACACTGTTTTTTTATCAGTGACTTGAAGGCCTTGACCCTAGGTTTGCGTGATTGAGAGCAACGCCTGGCGTTCAAGTCTAATTCAAGGAAATGCCCTGTCGGGCACCGGCTCTCACGTACACACGACGAAACACAGTAAAACTGCTTGACGCCAGACTGAGCTGTGAGGGTGGTAGCTAACCACCAAGCATGCTGGGTTTTGTTGAATGTTACAACACGCATGATTTCCCAGCGTGCGGTGGGGAAGTTTTATATGATCCCGTCACCAAACGTGGTAATTTTTTTTTAAATCTATCAGAAGGAATCTAGTCTATAATAAGTCATCTTCATCAGCATTTTAGCCAAAAGACGTCCACTGTTAGACATAGGCCTGGGATTTGAACGAAGGCTCGTCCTGGGTCGCCCGCATCCATCGTTTTCCGGCGACCTTCGGCTGGTCATCCGTCCACTGTATGGGAGGCCTACCAGCACTGCGCTAGCCGAAACGCGACATCCTCTCTGTACCTTATGTCATCATCATCACTGGCAAGACAAATTGATCGAAGACATATCAATTGTTGTATGCTTCTCGATTAATTTGGTATATCCCAATGCTTCCCAGAATTAGATCTTTATTGGATGGTGTAGTTAGTGTTGGCTGTTTTTTGTAGGTACCTAGGTAAACATCGAAATCGACTTCTGACTAGGAATACAGCAGTTTTAATTAGAAAAAGATTTCTATATATGTAGGTACATTTTATAAAATCTATCTTGTTTAATATTTAGTAAGTTCTTTCTTTTAGTAATTAAAGCCTACATTCAAGAAAAATATACGTAGGTACGTAGAGCTTGTAGAAAATAATATTACTGCGAATGCGCGTGCCATCATCTGCGCGTTGTGATAGTCTCTGAGCTAAGAGGCAGTAACAGATGGTAGAATGCTACCGTGCGTGGCAGTCGGTACAAGTAGCCAGTAGCGTGACCGGTGGATCGCGGAGGGCGAACGGCTATCGCTCCGTGTAAGTACTGGTAGTCAGCCAAATCCGATTAGACCGGTACCGACCCAAAATGGTCATGGAGGGAGGGATCAATCACAGAACTAGATACGAGTCCCACTACAACGAAAGCTTACTTTCGCAGAAGCCGCCGAGCTATAGTTTAAAAAGTTAAGCTTGACTTCTGTACCTAATTATTTTGTGCTAATGTGCTGTCAGTCTCCTTAGCTATATATAACTGCAAATACCTGGTACCCTAAAGTAAAATTAAGAGTGACACAACGCATCAATAATATTTCGTAGGTATTCATAATACCTACATTTGAAAGCTTTATGGGAATCAATTTCACAGCGCTATGTACTTATTAACACATGGTTGGGGCATTAAAGGTTCGTCAGGCAGCCAATAAACGTCTCACCGTTGAATCATATAGGTATAGGGCATAATAAACATCTTGAGCCAAAAACTATCCCGTGCAATGGTCGATTTCTGGGTTTCTTTGGCGGCGATTGGTGGAGAAGGGAGGCATAAGCCACGTGATTTGTTGATGTCTAGCGCGAACATCCCCCGCGGCCCTTTTGTTTTAAGATATTTTTTATGTTACTAGGTCATAGTAGTATCCAGACACTAAATTTCGCGACACTGATGGGAACTAGACTATCTATATTAATAGTAACTATCGGTTTGCCAGTGCCACGGCAATAGATACTTATAAGTAGCTCATTTTTCAGTTTTTTTTTTGTGTTTTTTCGTATCATTGCTATGTAGTTGTTTTGTGACTCGGAAACAGCATCTTTTTATTTTATCTAAGGGACAATCCGATTGTAGCGACCAACATGCTACATACTTAACCCGAAAAATCTGAACTAATTGCATCAAGAAATATCGCTTACAAATGCGATAATTACGAAAAAGTCCTACACCGCGATAGCGAAATTTCAAGAACAATTAGCAAGGTTAAGATATCCCCGACTACAACAATGGGGAAATAGGCGCTGCGACCCCTAGCCAGACATAACAACTCGTCTGGCGGGATGATCATCCCTTTGCGCCCAAACGATGAGTAGACGGTATTAACTGTAGTCGGGGATTTCTTAACCATGCGAATTGCTCTGTAAACTTTGCTATCCCGGTGTTTAACTTTTTGGCCATTCGCGCATTTGTAGGCGATATTTCTTGATGTCGATAGTTCATTTATTACCTATTCGGGTAAATTGTGAAAAGTATGTAGCATGCTGCTCGCTACAATATATTTAATAGTTTTCTGTGGCAGATCCGTGTAGGTATAATACTCTCTAGATCAATATAGATATAGTCCACATCAAACAACTTCACCAAAAAGTGCCGTAGTGGAGGAGAGTACGCGCATGTCTTCGACCAATTGACCCTCAATGAGACACAAAAATTAACTCAAGGCTCAGGTTGTTTTGCGACCATTGCAATTGACATAAGTGATGAAGTGTTGCCCCTGTGCGCCCACGTCTGTGGGGCACTAGGCGTTTTATACACTTGGACTGTTCCGTCCGAAGATTAGACACCTATCTGCAATACTGCTTTGAAACCATTTTGAACTTTATTCCTCTTCACTATCACTACATAGTATAAAACAAAGTCGCATTCTTCTGTCCGTCCCTATGTATGCATAAATCTTTAAAACTACGCAACGGATTTTGAAGCGGTTTTTAATAGATAGAGTGATTCAAGGGGAAGGTTTATATGTATAACCCACCACCGCTTTGCACGGGCGAAGCCAGGGCGTGCCACTAGTAAAAAATATTATGAAGTTCAACATGGTTGCAAAGCAGTATTGCAGATAGGTAGGTCTATAATCTTCGGAACAGTCAAAGTGTATAAAACACGCCTAGTGTCCACTAAGTAGCGCTTATCTCTCCTTTCGCGAATATTAGGAAAGTATTAACTACCTTTTCAGTTTCCTCTTCAATGGAGCATCCACGGACCGACCGATAAGACTCCCTTGAAGTATATATAACCTGTATAGCGGCGGCTGTTTAAAAACATGTAACATAGAGCAAATACCACTGGTTTACGAAACCGACCCCGGAATTGAACCGGGGATCCAAAGGCGGCACATATAACCAAATTTCAGTGAGTACAATGTGTAACGAACTATGCAATTTATACTTATTTATCAATCATACCTACTTTAATACATGTATGGTTTGGTGATAATGGATAAAGGAAAAGGCATGCAATCTAGTCACAAGTGAAAGAAGACTAGAAGCGCCAACTCGTGGTCGTCACATTAGGATGAATGTCTTTCATGTACCTAATAGCCCCTCCATTCGACACAAACTTGGCTTTTTATGGCTATGCTGAAATGACATTATTATAACGAACGACATACGGAGATGCACTGTAAACCCATCGCTTTTTGTCAGCGTGGTTTTTCAGAATCGCCCAGATCATATTTGGACAAAATCGCCGCATGAAATCAAAATGGTTTTAAATCAAATAAATTCTTGCGAATGCTTTCAAATAGTCAAAGATCATAACAGAAAATTTAAAATAATTATTCATTTAGTCTTTACCTCCTGTTCGGAATGCCATTCCACGGAGAAGAGCCGACAAGAAACTCCATGGTTGCCCTTTTAAATAAAAGCCTGGAAGAGATTGCTCTTTAGCGATCATGCCGCCCATTGTACACATCATACAAACTGTAACAACTTACTTGTTAATTATTGTGCAATAAAGAGTTATCTATCTAAAAGGGCTACAATGATGGTGGTTCATGCAGAGTGCTTCTAAATTCAGACACGAAATTCCAAGGGGTTTCTTGTGGCTTGTTAACTTTGGTGTTCTAAAGCAAGTGTTGAAAGCCTTTATAATCTAATCGAATACCAAACCCTGCAAAGGTTTCATTGTTAAAGGATGCCAAATTCAAATCATTTATTTTGCTTGAGTCACGATGGACACTTACAAATGCCAATGGGTGTTATTAAGCTATGACTCATTACATTATGTGAGGTATCTTGTTAATTATACCGCCGCTGCGCTGGGATAAAATAGATCGATGACTGTATCTCTAGCACAACAGAGTACACCAACCCATACCATACTGAGGGTGACTAAAGGAACGCAAGCAGCTGATAACCTAGCCGCAAGAGAACAAACTCCGTGCAAACCCTGTCTTGCCAGCGTGGTACATGCTAATTTCTGAATGAATTTGGTGGAGGCCCAACTCAGAAAAGGGTAAGCTATGAGCTGAAATGACGATAACAACAGACTGCCACTTCTAGATTATTGACTACCAGTCGTTGATGCTCGGCCTATGCGAATAATGAAGTAGCCAAAACTGATGGTATATTAATAATGTGTTTGTGACATTGATCGGGGCAAATAACTTCCAATAGGCGTATAAAAATGTGTTTATTCAACTTAAAGTTACGTCTTAATTAAATTAAATATACAATTACCAGCTATACACACTTTTTATACTTATTAAATATTGATTACATTCTCACGGTGACCATCCAACGAAAGCATGATTAAAAATAAGACGAAAATACGGAATATTGCAGACATTGCTTGCCGTATCGTAGGAATGAAGAGACCACATTATTGAGCGATACATAAAAGCTTGTCAAATGTTTGTGCGAACGTCGCACACGCAGGTCATTCTCAGTGTAGAAATATTGCTGTTTCACTCGAGTAATGAATGAGAATGTAGTATAGTATAGTTCAATAGCCCATAAATCGTATATTACTAAAGATGGTCTTTACGGTTCTGTAGAATACGCAAAGATTAAAATACAGTTTATATAGCTTATTTGATATTTATAATATGTACAAACCGTTTAATGTTTTGATGTTACCTCAAATTAGCACCGATGTATAAAAAAAACGGCGGCCCGTTTTTACTGTACACAAATCTATTCATTTGCACACTTAGAAAGTAATTGTATAAAATTTAATTGGCATTAAAGAGACGTTTCATTCACTCATTCTTTCATTCAGTGAAAGTATGTTTTAGCAAAAATAGTTGTTGCGCATATAAAATGTATTGTTAGTCGCAATCGCCGAGACTGTCTGTAAAGCATTTTGGATTCCAATCGTAAAAAATAGAATAGCTAATTTTTATATTTATGAATCATCGTAAATCAAAATATAATATATATAATTTAAATTTAACTACAAAATAATTCATGTACAGTCACCATCAGATATATCGTAGCAGACAAGGTGACCAAATACTTCTGAACAATTAAAAATGTCAATAAGTTCTATACACTACAAGTTACCATTAATATCTGAACATTCTATGCTTCATAAATATCTGAGCAGATGCTTGTCAATAATATCTATACAAACAACTTACCAAAAATATCTGAACACTTTGACAACGTCAAGTGTATCTATGCAGAAAAACTGAGCTTACCTAATTCGTTACTGCGTGTTATACAGGACGAACCAAAACCGACTATCGACTTGACTATCTGTGGTTAGTAAATGACCATCTCATGAGATGGCAATAATGAATATACAATGAGGGTGAATACTCATACGCCATGATCGGTCATCATAGTTGTGACGTCAAAATGCTATTTAATAACAGTACAGCGTTTACGCCTATTACACGTGACTAGACAATACCACTCAGACCATAAATGACTCACTGCCGAGGCGGGCCTCCTCTCACCACAAGGGTGGTAATTAGCCTACTGTTTGGCATAGGGTTTCGTATAAACATTTCCTTCTCTTGTGGCTAGGTTTTCAGCCTTTTCGTTTCCTTTTGTCAGCTCTTACGACACCCTCAGGATGGAATGGGGTGGTGACACTATGTATTCTTAATCCGTCACCACCACCACTATATAGAAAATAGATTTTGACACACATAACAATGACATGACAAGACTCAATGCTACAAAATACAAAATAATACTGCCTGGGTCATGATGAGAGGTGATAAATTAGCAAAAGAGTTCCTATATATATTGTATTTATTCTAAAGTAGGAAGCACTTCCTACTGCAATCTTTCCTCAACTGCTCAGATATCTAAGGGCCTCCACGCATTAGGCGGCCAGGCCGCGCGGCCTTGTTTTGGCCGCGCGGCCAACGAAAGACATGGCGACACATACGCGGCTAATTGGCCGCTGAGGCCAACCCGCACATTATGCGGCCAGGCCGCGCGACTTGGCCGTGCGCCTAATGCGCGGGGGCCCTAAGGGCCAAGTGGCCGCGGGCATGTTACGATATTTTTCGTTGGCCGCGCGGCCTGGCCGCCTAATGCGTGGAGGCCCTAAGACTACCCCATCTGCGTAAATACACTTGACGTTGTCAAAGTGTTCAGATATTTTTGGTAAGTTGTTTGTATAGATATTATTGAAAAGCATCTGCTCAGATATTTATGAAGCATTGAATGTTCAGATATTAATGGTAACTTGTAGTGTATAGAACTTATTGACATTTTTAATTGTTCAGAAGTATTTGGTCACCTTGTCTGCTACGATATATCTGATGGTGACTGTACATATATTGTTAAAATAATCTTCTATATTTTTGGCATCTTTGCGAAACTAAATATTGCCTTTTATAGGTTTACATTTTAGGGTACTTGTCCTGTGGCGAGAAAACGAATAGGAAACAAGAGACTATTCGTAATAATTTTACGAATTACACTCCATGGAATTTTAATTCGGTTATCTTACTTATATAGTCACGACCATAGCCAGATTAGCTTCCAGTCTTCTTTTGTCTTTTATTCCCATTTAATAATAAATCAATAAGTCCGTCTTTCAATTAGCCATTAAAAAAGTTTTAGTGAATGTGTGTTATTTAATCATTCATTCGTGATTTATATATATTTATAATTCATTCGTCGATCGTTTGGTGAGTGTTTGATTATTTAGATTTTAACACCTTAAATATAATCCTATTTTAAGTGGTATTTTTTGAAATACAAGGCGTCTTTATCTTCCATCTAAACAAAACATGGCATTCAATGATTAAGTTCATCAGACGAACTCAACGGTCACATAAACAGGTGTATATAAATTATGGCACTGATTTCTATAAAATGTTTTCTTTAGCAACACACCGAGAACATTTCTAGGTTATCTACAATTATAAACTATTCATTAACCTAAAATTGTCTCGTACTAAAACCTTATTAAAACATTTGAAATTTAGAAATACCTTATCTATTGATATTTGGTGGATTATATTACACTTTAATAAATATTTTTAATAAATACAAATAATATCCGTCTTGAACTTATAAAAATACCACTGTGAATAGGCCCTACTGCATAGTATATTGTCATGTTAACGATACATTAGACTATGATAAATGCATGTTTTGATATTGATTTCTTTTGTTCTTTCGGCGGGTATCTATAATTCTTGTCGAGGTAAGCAAAAACTGTACAATTGATAATATTGGCAAACTTTAAATCCGTTTAGTGTTCTAATTTTACATGTCAAAACACCATGGCGCTCTTTTTCAATATAAAATTTGTGACGCAATTTACAATATTCTCTATACAGGTTGTTTAGAAATAATGAATTATTGACATGTTCTTATCGAACCCTGTTTAGGTATTGTAATAAATATACAATTGGATGTGGAGTAAAATTTTGACAGCTATTGACACTGATACAGCCATTAAAGCGCAAAGTCTTTCTTAGAAATTATTAATGCCATAGACAATACACATGTCACACGAGTTTTCTAACACCCTGTATAATAAACTTAATGTAGCCCTATTACATGGTGGCAGTGGTAGTTAGCTCCCACATATCTAATTAGATACACGCTTGTTGCGAAACATTTTTTAAGTTCGTAAGCGGCTTACTTGAATTGCTAAGCGCGTGCTAACCCGCATCCCTGGTTTGTAATAGACCAGAGACCCCGCGTACGAGTTTTTTTCCATCAACACAATTGCGTTAACGTAACGTCCTTAAATATGGCTATGCGAACAACGCCATCTAGTGCTAAACACGAAATACAGACATTGACAATACGTTAAAACAATAGACAGTAGCTGAAAAAACGCGAACTCACTACTCTGTCAGCAATAATACATTCTTCAGGTAGTAGTCAACAACGAGAACTAGTCAAAATCTGAAATTGCGGAGTCCTGGTATTCTCTGTGTCAAATACAAGCTGAATAACTGACGTATACTGATGTTAGCGTGCAGATCAGAACTTGCCCACGGCTTTCGCCTCCGCGACGAATTTCCTCACGTGAATTATATAGTCAAGCATGACGGTGGCAAAAGCCGCTTCCAATATGAACTGCGGGATCTTACCTGCAAAAAGAGAGGCGTTTGATGCACTGATCTGATTTTTCAACGTCCTATGGTACATTCATATTAAACAATAGTATTTCGCACAGAAATATTCCAAGAGTTGCATTAAAAACTATTGCGCAAAGCCACTATACGAGTGCGGTGATGTGCGTTTCTTTTTGTCAGTTACTGACGTCCACTGCTTAATTCCTGGTATATCCCCCCTGTCATTGACGCCCAGCGACCTTAACAAGGTCGTTCGTCTGTCAAGTATGGGTACGCTCCACGCTACATCTATTTCTATGCGCCATATAACTTTTTAATCCATCTATGTGGTATACTTTAGTTCTTGGCGTCGTAGCAACATGCGTTTTTTAAACATCACGACTTTATTAATCTTCAAGCACTGAGTGACACACGACAACAAAATCCTTAAATTGACACCGATGTTAATTAGTTAAGAAATATAATTCAAATTGTTGTTTATTGTAAACTAGCGACCCGCCCCGGCTTCGCACGGATGAAATGAAGCATGTATTATACATTGAAATTAAACACTTTAAAACCTAAGAAATCATTAGGTATTATACATATAAACCTTCCTCTTGAATCACTCTATCTATTAAAAAACCCGCTTCAAAATCCGTTGCGTCGTTTCAAAGATTTAAGCATACATAGGGACGGACAGACGACAGCGACTTTGTTTTATACTATGTAGTGATAGTGATTTTTCGCTGTTTAGGTTTTTATTGTTTTTGCGGTTTGCGGTTTAGTTTAAATTTTATAGCAATCTACTAAACCGATTTCGAACTTCTATGACCAACTGAAAGCAATGACAGTCGAGTAATTTACTTTTTTTCTAAGAAAGATTTTAAAATTGCAGAATTATGCGGCAACACAACATATAAAAATATTTTAATTGCACAATGGTCAGAACAATATCGCGTGACTTCACTTTGTCATTCGTATTGTCATATTTTTATTATTTGGCTTCACATATTATTACGCAGTATGTTTATCATAGCCAACTCGCTGATAGCACTTGCAAATCAAATAAAACATACATTCGCCAAGGCAAGAACAGAGCAATAAGAAGAATTATCTTCCTTTTCACTCGCACCCAGCTGCGGGTATGTGTGTACAAAATGTCGACAGAAAAGAGACGGCAACAGTTTTATAACACGGCAACAGTCTATATTTACCCTCGTTCTTTAATGTATGTAAGAGTCGTCAATAAACCCTAGTATTTACTTGAATTTGTGTTTTATTATAATTTATAGACCCATGTTAGATTAGATATTCATAACTGAATAAACGAGACAAAAAAAATACATTTAGATTAATATCTGACGAAAAAGTGTTCGAAATTTGTCACAATCGCAAAGAAGCAAGCTATAAAATCAGTCCACAGTCAGGCCTCCAGTTACATGGAGGGTAATTAGCCTACTGTGCCACGCTGGCCAGATGAGTTGGCACTGGGTTTCGTATCAAGTTTTCCTTTTCTTGCGGCTAGGTTATCGGCCTTGTCAATTGCTTTTGTCGACTCTTACGGCACCCTCAGGAAAGAATGGGATGGTGACACTATGTGTTCTAAATCCGCCACCACACATACTTAATCAAATGGATAAAATACGAAATCACTATTAAATAAACGCACATCAATTTGTTATACTATCAATAATATATATTAGAAGTATACATACCTTTAAGATCACAGCACATGAGCCACTGGAAGGTGGTGTGAGTTTCAATTTTGCCTCCGGGCTTTTGTACTGACTTTGGCCTCAGATACCAGCAGCCCACTTTGTTTTGACCTCTGCGGACATACACAAACTTTCATAATACTCGGTCTTTACACAGTGGACTTACCAGGCCCCGTGCGAACTGTCACTCATTCACTCAATCACAAAACAGGGAAATAGTCGTGATGGTATGCATAACCTACTCTTTTTATTCAAGCTCCAAGAACGAATGATGAGTTAGTCTCGCTCGTTCACTAAGCACACCCTGCCCGACCCATGATCTGTTTACCTAAGGTCGTCAGAGTTCAATCATAACCTCCGCATAACGCCTCCGCTTATACAGAGCTATGGTGGAGGCTATTTCATCATCATCAGCCTATCTCAGTCCACTGCTGGACGTAGGCCTCCCCCATGGCTCGCCACTGAACCCGGTCTTCGGTTCTATGCATCCAGTTGCTGCCGGCTGCCCGTCGCAGATCGTCGCTCCATCTAGCAGGGGGGCGTCCCACCCTACGTTTGCCAGTACGTGGTCTCCACTGTGCACCTGTTTGCTCCAGCGGCCGTCAGTTCTACGACAGATGTGGCCAGCCCATTGCCACTTCAGCTTGCTAATCCTATGGGCTATGTCGAGGACACGCGTTCACGGAGGCTATTTACAAACATGCAATTCTCAAACACATTTTTTCTATCACATTTACTTTCAGTATACCCTGTGTCGCGGGGGCTGTTTCTACTTACTGCACTGCTGACTTGAGCCTCCTCCAAATACATGGAGGGTAATTAGCCTACGGTGCCCCGCTGGCTAGACGGGTTGGCACAGGGTTTCCTAGCAAGTTTTCTTTCTCTTGTAGCCTTGTTATTTCCTTTTGTTAGGTCTTACGACACCCTCAGGATGGAATGGGGTGGTGACACACACTATGTATTCTAAATCCGGACAATGAGATAAAGTAAGCATAGTGTTATTTTACAATTTACTAAAACAATGTAAACCATACTCCTGCATAATGATGTCTTAGGTTTTCACGATCTTTACACATTGCAGGAAATTATCTCTTCATGATATTTTGATAGTTACATGTTTGCAGTGTCTGAAACGTTGGGATATAACCCAACGTAATAAAATAAAATAAAACGATCATAACCGTGAAGAGATAATTTCCTGCAATACTCCTGCACTCGGTATTACGATCGCGGGGGCTGTTTGCAAACATGTAACTATCAAACACAACTGACACCCAGTCACAGAGCAAGTGCCTCTAGTTCACACAAATACACGTGCCTGACTCCGGAATCGAACCGGTGAACAGTGATCTACAGGTCATCCTACACCTAGTTGCCATGCTTTGACTGGTAACGGTAGTCGCCTACACGCGATTAACGGCTCCGGTGCTGTGAACATTCATAGGCGGGTATAAAACCTTTGCGGTATAAAACGACCAACTTGGCGTTACCTGACGAGGTCCCTGTGAGGCGGGTAGCCGGGCACGTTGACGCTGACGCCGCTGCTGATGTAGGCGTGAGCGAACGCCTCGTCGGCGGGACGGCCGTCGCGCGCCACTGCCGCCGTGCTCCGCAAGATGACGAAGTCGCGGGGCGCAATTATGCCACCGCCACCGCCCGCGGTCACCTGGTACGATAGGTCTACTCCTGGACCGATTTCCTAGTATAACAATAAACGGGATTTATAAGTAAAAACAATTTGACAATAAATCGATAGCACATCGTCATAGGCAAAATTGTGTTTTATGATTCTGAATAGCAATTTCAACAAAATACGAGTATATATTAATTTCAAATTTGTGTTAAAATTCTAAAAGCGCAACAGTAACTAAGTCATACTCATGTAATGTGTGTTACCATTTTCAAATGACAGTCCCACCAAATTTTTTTTTAGTATTTGGGAATCCAAACTGCTACTACAAAGTTGACCAAATGTATATATAACCTACGACATGTTATAAAGTAGGTATAAGTATAATAGTGCATTCGAAAGTAATAAAGTTTACTTATGTTCGTTGTACAAACTAAAGAGGCTTAATAAAAAAAAACAGGATTGTAATCCCATAATAAAGAAGGTCGTATAGCCAAATACTGATGGCTAGGTATCATACGTAACATGAGACGTGTGTGTAATTCAAACGTTGTTTTAACGTAGCGAGTAAAATTTAATGTGTCTGATGCTTGTGAAGTGATCTTCATTTGTAAACTAATATGTTCAGGACGGCATCTCTGCCGGGTTCTTCCAAACTAATTACATATTCAGGTACATTTTCGTGCTTCTGTCTGATAAGTCACGATAATCAAGAGTCATTTGACAACTGTCTTATTCTTAAAGCTCAAATTATAAACCACTACACTGTCAAGTGCATGTACTTAGTAACATAATTCGATGTTTTTCGTTGGCCGCGCGACCAAGACTTGGCCGCGTAATGCGCGCAGCTATATACATCGTAGAAGAATTAGTTGGCCGCAGCGACTTGGCCGCGCGGCCTGGCCGCATAATGCGCGGAGGCTCTTAATGTACAGTAGACATACATTTCGAAAACAAAGAAATTATGTGCTATAATTATAATAATATAATATGTATATACATAGCGGTGAGGAGTTGTGTGTGGAATGTGTGAATGTAGGTATGACGACTGATAGGTGTGTGTGGAGACTACCACCTAGTGTGGGACAGGGGCTGTAAGATGATAATGGTGTTTATAAATATGACGATTTATAAGAGTTTTGTGATGAAACCTACGTAAATAAAGTTCCTTTTGAGATTGAGTTTATATAATTATGGTGATTAAGAAGGTTTGTAATTTACCTTAATAACTTCACTCTTCAATATGGTGGGGTTCCACTCGGGTAGCTTGGTGATATTGTCTTTAAACTCGTCAAACAGGAACTTAGGCGGGCACTCCACCACGCCCTGTAACCGAATCGCCAACAATTAAGAATCCTTACTCTAGAACAGCTGTGCAATGTAACATTTAACAAATGTTATAATTACCAAGGTAATTGGATATGTAGCTTAAAAAAAATAAAACAGAAAGAAATGCGTTTATGTTATTTTGTTTGCCTACCGTAAAGAGTATTCTATTGTACATCTATCTACTTCTATTGAGCCCATAGGTGACCCACCCTGTGTCGGACTTCCTGCAGTGACATGGAGAGTCTACTGTTCCACGTGTTCCTTCTCGCGTGCCTAGATGTTTCCTTTTGTTTTGGTTGTGTTTGGCCTTCTCATTTCCTTTTGTTGGTACGATGGAATGGAGTGGTGATCTCTACGTCTTTGTAGACATAATAACATAGGTACTACTACGACTCAGCCCATAAACAACCTACAGCTGAGTCAGGCATCTATCCATTACTTGGAGGGTGATTAGCTTACTGTGCCAAGCTGGCCAGACCGGTTGGCACAGGGTTTTGTTACAAGTTTTCTGCCGTGACAATTCCTTTTGTGTGCTCTTACGACACCGTTACTAACTAACTACAACTGTTTAATCGTGACATCAGCAGTTTTTGCTTACCGTGAATCTGTACACTTTTCCAAAGTGCTCCGTCTTTCTGGACTCCACCACGTCACCCTTCTGCGACCCTCTCTTCTCTACGGTCCAGTTGGGAAGATTCACTATGTGGAACGCGTTGTGCATGCTCTCATTAGCTTGGGCCTTGTACTCGTCGATCTGTCGATCAAAGAAAACAGTTGTTAATTAACATTTTGATAAAGCGCCGACCCAACATGGGAGGTGATAACCTTTAAACGAAACAACGAAAAGCCTTATACTACTACTCAGCCCATAAATGACCCACTGCTGAGGTGGGGCTCCTCCAAACACGTGGAAGGAAATTAGCCAACTGTGCCCCGCTGGACAGACGAGTTGGAACAGCGTGTCTTCTCAAGTTTTGTTTCTCTTGCTCTCGATCTTGCTCTTAAGTTTACGTGGGACGCCGGGGCGCGTAAAGTTGATGATTAACGCCCCCACCCACCCACTAAAACTAACGGCGTTCCTCGACTACCGGTTCAGGGTCGCGGATTGCGCCCCCCAATGGGGGAACATGCTCCGCGAGTTCAATGTGGCACTTGTGTAAACAAGAACTGACGCACAAAACTTGTTAATTAATGACAAAGAATCACCTTAAATACTGCCACGTTATTGTGAGCATAACATGGCACACTTCATTCTAGAAGGTGAATTCGAATTTAGATATGGACTACATAAATAGGCTAAATACTGCCACGTTATTGTGAGCATAACATGGCACACTTCATTCTAGAAGGTGAATTCGAATTTAGATATGGACTACTTAAATAGGCTAGTGATCGGTTAGTTTTAAAATCGGATTAATAGTCATTTTTTGATATTTATATTTATCATATTTATATTACATTTGATTATATGATTACGATTACTTATTAATCGGATTACGATTGGTACTTTGTAATAAATTTAGAACCTGCTATTGTTTTAATCCTTGTCAGTTAACGCGCTGGCTACAAAATGTCGTAAACACCAATCTCGTCCTCTCACACAGACAACCGGCTGTTTCTTTCTCATTGAACTATGGGAGAGTAACTGAATAATAATAAAATAATTATTATGCAGAACTGCTCCATTCGGCACTCAATCCGGACTGGCTATAAGTTCTTTTACACCCTTAACACAATGAATTGTAACACCTCGAAATAAATTTCTCTCTGTACAAGTTCAAATAGGTACATACAATACTTCATAGAACCCGTAACCGTAACCATACGTATAACATTTGTGTTTAGGCCATGTCTTTTCCCGCTTACATTGGGCCCGCCTGCGTCAGTCTAACACAATTTGGTCAGCCAATATTTACACGGAGCGATTTGGAGAATCTGCCGCTAAGACCATCGTTTTGGCCAGAACCGTAATGAAGATGAAAGAACCGGCTAGAAGAACGACAGCTTATATGCATCCAAAGAACGGAGGTCAGTACATCAATTGCACTCCGCACTCCCAATCGCTAAAATTAATTGAAATCCCAATTAGCCACACAATAAATCATACTTACAGTCAACCATTCGGCCTTGAACTCTTCGTGATGTGAATTGAAAAGCAGTTTCATCCAACTGGTGACGCTAAATCCTAACTTGGACAACCGGCTCTCGTATTCGGCCTCGCTCTTGACATTCTCGAGTTCAACGATATTTTTCTCCAACTCAGTCTTGGTAAAAGAGGATCGCGGCATAGTCGGCGGTGCAGCGGACATTATTGTAGGTATATTACGTGCAGATTTCTATTCGAACTTGTTTTATTGCATTAGTGAGATTACACCCTGTTTTCGTCAACCGTATGGCACCGTATTAAACCGAGTTATGCAAAAATGCACCAATCCACAATGGCGATCAAGAAACGAGTTATTCCTAAGTTTATTCAGCTCGACAAAAATAATTTTGATAATCTTGATCATTTATATAAGACATCTCACATACTAAACAAATATCCGCAATAAAAAATAAACACATTTTATGTGGTTGGTACATTTCGGAATAACTTTGGAAGTGGCTCAAGATACAATGGCTTGTGATTGTATCTACAAGATACAATGTATTTACAAGCAGGAGGTGGCCCGCCTGCTTGTAAATATATACAGTTAATTATGCATGGTAAGTACTTATTCCGGGTGATGACGCTGCGATTTACCCCTATTCTTTTAACAATTATATGTATTATGAATATACCACAGTATGTACACTAACGATGGGTGGTTAGTTCTTGCTCCCATCTATCATACGTTGTAGTGTAGTACATGCTTGTAATTTGAATTATTATTTGCAACTACAATATGAAAGTACATTTTATACGAACTGTCCAATACTTTACAAACTTGCATATACCCATCCATACTATTAAATTCTGGCCAGTATTTACAAAATAGTTTATCTATAAGGCATTGACACCATTTATTTTCAAGGCGTATTGTATTACATGTAGCGCTATGTCTTTGTGGCGAGTTCCTTGAAAACTTCACGTGTACTTCTCATAATTAATCATAGGCACCACTATTCATCGAATAACTTGACTTGGGGCAATTTTCAGTATTGCCTGACAGTGTTTTTTGAATGTAAATACGCTGAAAATACTTTACGAAATATGTTAGCTTATGGCGAATGTGCACGAAAGTAAGTAAAACGAATTAATTAATGTACGAATTTACAATCAGGGTGCAAAGTTAGGGCATATATGTAATACCTACTTGTCTGAACATTAATCCACAACGATTTGGTATTAAAAATTGGACTTTGAAGTAGTATAATGTCCCAAAACAATGAGATCTAGAGAAAGTATAAAACTATACTTTAGCCTAAAGGGCAGAATCCATTTAAGTATGAACTACTCGCATCGTGGAGCAAAACATGCCTAAATCCAAAGCAGTGAGCTCCCTAATTCTAATAGAAAAGATGCAAAGCAAATGGAAAGATGAGAGAAAATAATGTCATTATGGCGGCCTAATTCTTATAGATGTTACCAAATATTCAAAAACATCGTTTTACTAAAAGAAGTCGTAAGGTTATCATCGTCCAAAGAGAATAAAGAAACCAGTTAGGCAAAATACAAAGCGCAACAGAACCACGATTGATATGAAATGCGGTTGATAAGCGTGACATAGAGTGCAAACTTCCCGCCGCTGGAGAAGGTTAAACTACTCAATGGGC
Source organism: Clostera curtula (assembly GCA_905475355.2). NCBI lineage: Eukaryota > Metazoa > Arthropoda > Insecta > Lepidoptera > Notodontidae > Clostera > Clostera curtula. The sequence continues at coordinate 25,850,176 of FR997794.1, read as the reverse complement.
TTCTTGAAACTTAACGGGTTGATACTGAATTGAAGTTTATGATAAGCTTTTATAAGTTAAATAAAAATATCAGTCTAAAATTATTCCAAAAATCCATTTTACAACTTTTGAAGAGAAGAACTACACGAGAACATTGCAATTATTATTACATTTGGCAGTATTAGAGTTGTATTAGTCTCAAGCAGAGTGATTGAAACCATAAATGAGGAGTTGTCTTTCTCAAAAAGAAAGTCCTAAAGTAATTTAATAGTGCACCTGTACCACCAGACACGGCTACTCATACGTACATCACGAATACTCATTTTTTGGAAGGTTAAGAAAAACCAATAGGAATTAAGTAATATGTAAACCGCCGATCAACGCTTTGTACATTCCGATATATTGAACCGTATCCAGGCTAAATCCACTCGATTATTGATTCGCGAAGTATAACCATACCACACATAACTAATTGTATACGACAAGCTGGTTCCAAAATTGATTATTCATTGTGATTATTAATTGCGTATTAACTTACGACAACTTATTTTTACCCGTTTAGTGTGTACTTTTGTTTGTTAAAAGTTGTTATTGGCGTCGGGGCGTGCGCTCGCGTTAGACACTCTTTGTGTACTGAAGCTATCAGGGTCGCATGACTGTTGATGCGGACTGTCAGACAGACTGCGACGCGTGATACTGCTAGCGAATGGTACAGTCACTAACGAAAACTCTTATAAAATTTTAATTACTACTTTAAACCATAGGTTATGATGGACACGTCAACGTATCTTTTAGTGTGTGAAAGGTGTGAATGTAGGTATGACGACTGATAGGTGTGTGTGGAGATTACCACCTAGTGTGGGACAGGGGCCGTAAGATGATAATGGTGTTTATAAATATGACGATTTTGTGATGAAACCTACGTAAATAAAGTTCCTTTTGAGTTTGAGTTTGAATTATGCAAGAATTCAAGGAAATCAAGGGTCTTTTTAGCCAATGCGTGAATGGTTAAGCGTTGCATCTCAAATATAGAATAACGATATAGCTACTCAGATCTGGAAATGGTCAAATCCGATCACAGGTATGATTATGTATAGATACATATGATCTCGGTCAAACTACGACGCCCTCATTAATCCATGTTTCCTCTAGGGCGGCGCACGAGTAGCCAGCAATGCTCTACATCTCTACCACTACAACGATCGTCTAGGGCTGGGCGTCCCTAACCAATTTTAACTGGGACGCCTTTGGGAAGTTGCCATGTTTTTGCGACGCCCTGGCCTCCTTACCATAAATTTACTTACTGTTCTGTAAATTTGAGAACAAAGATCATTAAAAACAATGTTTAAAAAACAAAATCAACACAGACAGCCATGCTATTTAGATTGCCTCACGCCGCCCCTGGAATAATACAGCGGCGCCCCAAGGCGTCGCGACGCACAGTAAGGGCTGCCCTAGTCTAGTGCATTCTGGGTCCTAACTGACACTCGCCAACTTCTCTAGAAATTCTGGCTCCTTTTGGAAGGCACAGTGCAGGATCGATGCATCAATTCGATAACATTGAGTAACTATGACGTACATGATACATCTGTGGCCTTGCATAATGAACCAAATCGTTTTAAGCAACTTACGTTACTAAGCCTGACCTATATTGTCCGGTCAAAAATCAACTGATAATTAAATAGGTACCGCATATAAGTTAATTCTCACTCGTTCAATCACAAAGCACAGTTGCAAATAATAAAACTGTTTTGGAAACTATTATACTGGCTTAGCACTATTAACTTGCAGGCGATGAAATTCGGTTTGCATACATCATAGTAAAGACAAATGACGAATAACGTGTGGTGACAGATTTTGAATACTTATTGTCGCCACCCCATTCCATCCTGAGGATGTCTTAAGAGACGGCAACTTGAAATGATTAGGTCGAAAGTAGGAGGTAGGAGAAAGTAAACTTGATGGGGACACCCGTCTGGCCAGGGTGGCACAGTAGGCTTATTATCCTCCTTAAAACTTAAATTAGTATTTGGTATTTGGGACACTTGTACAAATTGTACGTTATCTAAATAAGATAAGCCACCATAGATATTATCATATTGTGGTGTAGAAATTTGACATGTTCACGTGTGCCTGCACGTTTCAAGTCGAGGCGCGTGCGTGCGTGTATAAAAAATAGTAAACCTAATAACATTATAATATAAAACGTATAAAAAAAATAGTCGGTGCCTTAGGCGTACTTACATCATATAATTATTATATACCTACTAGCTTCACCCCGCGGCACCCGCGGTACGACAATAACCGTGGGTAACATCGCACCCGTGCGAAGCCGGGACGGGCCGCTAGTATATAATAATAATTATTTTGTTACGTTTTAGTTAGAAAACGTTTGTATGGAAAAAAGAAAAAGGCTGTTTTTAGGGGCTTTCCGGCAATTATTCGAATTTTTTGGGCGAAGAATTGGCCATATTGGGCCAGGCGTTGTTATGCGCTTACCAACACATTTTGCGATTCATTTTTATTTATATATAAGATAAGATATAAGAAGGATGCCTAAGGCAATTTGACTTCGGTGTCAATTTAAGTTAGTAATAACTTCAAATTTTAATGGTTGTGTATTCTTTGTTTTTTACTGCCGGCACTGAAACCGGTAATTTTAAAAGATTTTTCATCTTCCATTCTTTTTGTAAGTAGTACAATCGTCAAAATATCAATGTTGCCTTACTAAACATCTCTGCTCGGGCTCTGAATGTAGCCGCATTATGCTGCGCAGAACACAAAATCAGGCATCAGCGGGACTTACGCGGGGCATGGAGGCAGGGCACCCCCGCGCGGGCATAGTTTCACCCGCTAGCGCCCTCGCCACCCGCGGGCTAGTGTGAGTGAGATACGTTCGTATGGGTTATTAAATGTACGATGCGCAAGTGCGCACCCGCGGCTACATTCTGACCGGCCATAAAGATCGAACTGTAATTATGGGTATTAATATCGGAATAATTCCTCATTTCGCGATATAAATATATATAAGGAATCTTATATATAAATATGAATGTTTGTCTGTATGTCCTATAAAGAATCGTAAACTATGTCTAATATCTTTCCTTCAAATTTATTACAGTTAGTGGCGTAGCAACGTTCGTGCTTAAGAGTAAGCTCTTTTCTTTGTCGGATTCGATTTTACTAGACCTGCTAAATCAGTACTAATGTAAGTGCATTGATCAATTTCGACTCTGTGGTTGGCCTAGCGTCTTTGGGTACTCCAGAAATGTTAACTAATACGGAGTTTAAAAAAGATAGCTAAAACTACTCAGCGCATAAATGACTCACTGCTCAGTCGGGCCTCCTCCCTTCACAGGGAGAGTAATTAGCCTACTGTGGCACAGGGTTTCGTATTAAGTTTTCCTTCTCTTGCGGCTAGGTAGTCGGACTTGTCATTTTCATTTGTTGCCTCTTACGACACTCTAAGGATGGAATGGGCGGATGACACTGAATTCAGTTGCTCAGATAGTGTTCAGTCAACATTAAATAACAATTGGGGATGCATTTTCTAGAATTGCTCTTCATAACTACACGCTAAAGATTAAATGTAGTTAGACGTTTAAGCATGCGCGAATGACGGAGGATAACATGGAATTGTAATTGAAGTCAATTGTCAATGTCAATTGAACATCGGCGATTATCCCAGAGCAGCGGATTGATCTTAATTACTGTAGCTACTGAAATTATACGCTTACAGAGTGTCCATCAATCCATACCTCATACATCATTTCAGTCAAAAGTCTACTGCTGGACATAGGCCTTCTCCAAGGATTCCCATTAAGGCCCATACTGAAAAACAAAGACCACCCGAATCCATCATATCCTAAAAAGTACATACATACAATATAATCACGCCTCTTTAGGCAGATACCACTTCTTTCCACTTCCTACGATCCTTACATACTGGTTTCGCTCCGTTCACTTTCATTATTCCCTAGATACATGCTCTTCGGTTTAGGGTACTCTCTAAAAAGTGTTCTCTAGTATAGTACTAAATCAAAATCGACAAAGAGTATAAATCAGACTATAATGAAAATTGTAAACATACCTGTTCTTGCGTCAGTATGACTTGTTCCCCTGGCCTCTTGGGCCGGGGACTGGACTCTGGAGTTTCGACGGGTGAGAACCACTTGACAGTAGACTCGGCGTAGTTGGACTGGCCAGCCGCTCCGTGCGCCGGGTGGAGGAGAGGTGTTCGTTCAGACGCCCCATGATGCACTGCAGACCAACTAATATGTATTAATACTAATGACAACCAATATATTTATGCCTGGGATGTAAGTGAGGCTTATGGATCATTAATACGCAGTTCGATGCCAGTGTCGGGCGCGTCTTTTTGTGTAAGCCAGACATACTCCATCAGTGACGATAGCGCCCGAATGCATGCTCTTATGTAATGAAAGTTGGCTGGCTGTATTTAAAAATACTTTCAGGGACACATCAAAGCATATTAAAAGAGTGCCTAGCAAATTTATATCTACTAACAAAACAATGTCTATATCGATCTATATATTAATACGTGACGTAAAAACGGTGTACCCCTTTTTTTACGAATATTGCGCGGACGGAGGAGGAGAATAGAACTATAATTTAAATTATTTTTTGTCGACCGAAGGCCGAGCACTAGTTTTGTTAAAATCGAGTGAGCATTGAAGTTATAAGCAAAGGCCACATTAGAAAATAATAATTGTGAGGAGCAAGCAATAAAATGCACAATCCATCGTTTTATAAATTCACCGACAATCACTGTGCTTTTGACTGTCGATTTTGACTGTGTTGGTATCATTTCAGCGACCGATGCGACTGTATACTTCTTTATCTATGGTAGATAGGGTTTGTTTTAATTCCAGCCAACTTCAAATATGATATAAGAAATATCGAAAAACGCTCAAGGAATCTTTAACCCAATGTTGATGACACCTAAAACCACAAAAATACTGTTCCTAAGCAGATCGTTTTGAAAAAATAAACACTGAATTATTGCTTCATCTAATAAAGGATTAGTGCCAAATTTAGGGAAGTGATGTCATAAGCTAAATTAATAACTAAAAAATCATTTTATATTTTATTTAGCTGTAGTTATCAAAATGATAAACACGTTTGAAAAAATCATCCTATATATTCCACATACGTCTCGTAGAGACCAATAGGTTCAATAGTAGTGTCAATGTCACATACTGGACTGCCTCGTTGGTCTAGTGGTCAGATGTGCCGCCTTTGGATCAACGGGTCCCGGGTTCGATTCCGGGGTCGGGCCAGTGTCTTTGTCTAAACCAGAGGCACTGGCTCGGAGTCTGGGTGGCATTTCTATCTATAATATGTATGTATTTACAAAAAAAATAATTATATAAGTAGTTTATCATCCATCTCGTTACCATAACACAAGCATTAAGTTGCTTAGCTTGGGACGAGATGGCGTTGTGTGAAATGTCCAAGGATATTTATTATTATTATTTATTACTAGCTGACCCGGCGAACTTTGTTCCGCATTATAAATATTTAAAACAAAAAGAAAGTTGGACATAGGATACCTGAGATTTTTATCCCGTTTGTATAAAACCTACTTTAACAAAACGCAACTGACAGCGAAACGTTATGTTGTCTATAGTTTAATATGGCCGACAATTAGAAATTTTGAATTCGACTTGTTTATATTGTTGTAATTCACATAATATCTTTATAACTTGTAGCCTATGTGTTATTCTGATGTGTAAGCTATATTATTGTAAAGTTTCATTAAAATCCATTCAGTAGTTTTTACGTGAAAGAGTAACAAACATCCATCCATCCATCCATCCATACCTACAAACTTTCACGTTTATAATATTAGTAAGATACATTATTTCTCTACCACGTATAAATGACTGCTGAGTTGCGCCTCCTCACATTGCATGGAGGGTAATTAGCCTACTGTGCCACGCTGGCCAGACGGGTTGGCACAGGGTTTTCCTTCTCTTGCGGCTAGGTTTTCAGCTTTGTGATTTCCCTTTGTCGGCTTCTACGACACCCTCACGATGGAATGGGGTGGTGACACTATGTATTCTAAATCCGTCACCACACAGATTATTTATCTTTAAATGATTAACGAGATAATTTGTAGATACTAGCTATACGACTTATACGTTGCTTACTTTTGTTTAATCGCTTTTATATAGTCTTTTTTTACTAACGAAACAAAAAAACGATATGGTATACGATATAAATTGTTTCAACTAACATTTAGTTATTTTCCATTTGAGATCTATCTTTAAACAATATGACGGTCTAATTGTGTCATATATGTATATATATAAATCAATGCGGTTTCGTTGTAATTTTATAACTAAAAAATGGCTGACCCGATATGAATGTTTTTTTTTTGTATGCGTTTGGGTGGGACCTAGTATGGTTTAGATTCACAAATCAGCCCGACAGATGGCGCTGCAGTCGGTAAACGAATATCATGCAGGACAACGGTCAGTTAGTAATCTTATGAACAACAACTTAGATAGATGTCCGCCTTTCTGAATTCATACGTACAACAATATATGATAACCCGTTCCGAAATGAGGTTGGCCTGCGAAGCACGCGCGCGCGAGTGACTCATATTTTAGATCAATTCGGGAGCACAAACTCATTATCTTAGTTACACCTTTTACTGGACAAGGTTTATAAAATCCCGCCCACACTATTGTCTTCAATTAACTGCTAAAGGTAGTTTTGACCGATGGATCGATGGAGTATACATGGGGAAAACGTTAACAAAGTCAAAATAGAAACATTTGGACTGATGGTCCAGCCAAGGACGTTGATTCATACCCGTATCACCATTCTAAAATATGTATTGAGATGACGAATATTCAAACAATAGAATGGATCTCATATAAAATTATAATCATACCTATTTAGTTTATCACAAACTGGCAACAGAGATAACACAAGTGTACGTGACCTCTGCAAATCAATTCTAACAGTTACTTAATCAATAATTAGGCTTTTGCCTAATAGATAGAGAATAGAGTTGGTGTCGTGACGGATTTAGAATGGATACATACAAAACGTCACCCACCCGTTCCGTCTCTAAGGTATCATACGCGGCGACTAAAGGCCCATTTAGACGGGGATAGTTTCTCGCACCGTTCGGTTCGAAAATCGTACGCTACTATCGCAAGCAATAATCGCCATAATATTATCGCATCAAAATGTTTACACACAGGCAAGAACTAAATTCTCGCCTACGATTATGTCATACGAGATTCGAATGTGACATATCGCTAGGCGATAATTTCCTGTTTACACAGCGACATTTTATAGGAAGATTCTTGCTTACGAGAAACTCGGCTCGATCTAGTATGTCAGTTCTTCAAGTTCATACGAGTATCGTACAAATCGGTTTGAACCGTTTTGAGTGCGAGATTTGATCATTCGAGTTTAGTAATTACTAGGTTATTGTTCTCAAAAATGACACAATAATCGTTTAAATATGGTGCTGCCGATAATATTAAGTTGTTTCTTTGCTCCAAAATTGTTTCTTCTAGCTATCCAATTTTTAACCCAACATCTTTTTTTCCGTTTAGAAGAGCAGATATAATTAAAACACCCTCGCGCACCACACTCATGGTAGCAACTGGCACAAAAACTCGAAATACGATTATTGCTTCAAAATTCTGTTTAGACGGACACTGTCAATATTGTAATGCGAGGCAATTCTCGCCAAAGCGAGTGAGCGAGAGGTTTGAATGTTTAGACGAAGCAACTTTTTTATATTCTTTCGATAATCGTATCTTCGAGGCGAGACACTATCCCCGTCTAAATGGGCCTTTAGGGAACGCATAGGGCAGAAAAACTATCCGAGAGAGACGGAACCCAACCCGTCTGGCATTATTCGACCATCATTCATCTAAGTTATAGTTCGTTAAATATAGTTCTATTTTCAATGTGAACAGACTTTAACAATAAACAAACGAGTATTTACGCGTGTATGTCAAATAAATGGCAGTGTGTAATATTTATTTAATTTATTTTTGATACCGAATATTAAAAAAAATATGAAGATTCTGCACTTCTTAACCTCTAACCTTAAACTACGACTGTGAGAAATTTCATACACCTCCGTATGCGCAATTTTCGTAAAAAAGGATATACAGTGTTTGCTCCACGTTTTTATTTATTTTCATGCAACATTATGTTGAACATAGGCGGACTTTAATGCCTTAAGCATTCTTTCTAGTCAACCTTTGGGTGATGCAGAGAACAACATGGTAGGCACAGGCGCAAATAAAAGAGACACTACATTAAAAAAAAAAGTAACCACAAGAATAAATACTATTAGAATATCTAATTGAGTAAATACCCGAATAATATATACATTAAACAAAATACATAAACCTACTCGTATATACCTAAATAAAATACTATACATAAACTAACATTTAAGCTATTTCTTATAATTAGATAGATGATGATTCCGTCAACGCTTCATTAATTTAACTAATTTTTTAATTAATCTAATAACCTAAATTTTTAATTTAATTAAACTAAAAGTTCGTAAACATTTAACGAACTTTTAGTTTGAAATTAACCCTAGATGGGCACATCCTGATTTTCGTTGGCAGCGCATTCCATAAAAGGATAGACTGAATGTGAAAGGAAGAGCGAGCTGCGTGGGAGCTACGGGAAGGACAGTGAAGTAGTAGATTATGAGAAGAGCGGAGATTACTGACTAGCATACCTTCAGTTGTGGCCGTGGCTGAAAAAATATTAGCTTTATTGGGATTTTTGTGTAACCCTCGCCTTAACAGTACCTATATGGCATGAATATTTGGGAATTTTAAAACTTCTATATAGGTTATATATATCGTACCTATCGACTCCAGGAGCTGCTTCGCCTGTAGCTCCTGCGGGAGCACCCTGAAGTCCAAGAACCAAGTTTCGCCCCACGCCAGCGTGAAAGACGTCAGTATCAAGAAGACTTCGTACACAGGCTGTTCGGCATTCTTCCACTGTAACAAAGCGCTATAACTAAATAAATAATGCATACATAGACCCCCCCCCCCCCATATAGACTGTAACGAGGGCATACTATCCAAACGACGAGACCTAAGAACGAATAAGTATATCGACTGTTCCGAAGAATAAAGACCTATCTGCAATACTGCTTTGAAACCATTTCGAACTTCATTCTTCATAAATCTATACAAATAAATAAAATTGGAGCAGAGTCTGTTTGTTCCGGCTAATCTCTAGAACGGCTGGACCGTTTTTGACGGGACTTTCACTGATAGGTAGCTGATGATATAAGGAGTAACTTAGGCTACTTTTTTTAGACTAGCTTCGCCCCGCGGCTTCACCCGCGGTACGGCAATAGTCAAGTAGGCGCAGGTAAAACCGCGAGGCGCCGCTAGTATAATATAAAGTTCAAAATGGCACTCGCCGACGTGTTGACGGCTGCAGTTGTCTGTGCCGTTGGCAACATGCCGTTCGTGTGTATGAGCGCTTAGGTACAAAATTAGCCGGAGATGTCGAATTAAACTACCAAAACTGTCAAAATAGACAATCAACACCAAGTCAATTGTCGATTTTGACTTTATGGAATTAGCAAGTTTAAGCGATGTTATGTACTTACGTCAAAAACGTACACTTTGGATATGAGAAATAAACAGGTGCCCCCCGTCGACAACTGCAACAAAGTAAAAAAACATTACACCTTTATTTTCACTCAAGGAAAAATATTACTGACCTACGACCAAAAGTGTATAACAAAATGAGCATTAAATAACAGTAATAGATGGTCCAGCTAGTTGAATGAGGCTGATCAGGTTATTAAAACCATTTATAACTCAAGAACGGCTCGACAGATTTTGATGAAATTTGGTATGGAGGTAGCTGACACGCTGGATTAACATATAAATATGGTAATGGTACTGACTAACTAAATAGGAGGGTAATGTTTAAAAGTTAATCGGACTTTAATTCTCTGTGACGCGGTTCTAATGAACGGTCATATTTTTTACACGACATTTTCTTTAACAGCGTGTATTTCGAAGCTAAGTTCGACTTAGTAAATTTTTTTTTATGTTTCACACCTTCAAGTTACATTTATGCGACAAAATAAGCATATACACGATACTACTCAGTCTATTATAAGACCCACTGTTGAGTCGGGCCTCCTCCAGTTACATGGAGGATAATTTTCCAACTGCGCCACCAAAGTTTTCCTTCCTTTGCGCGGTGCTCGGCCTCGTCATTTCCGTTTGGCTGCTCTTACGACACCCTCAGGGTGCTATGAGGGTGGTGACAATATGTATTGGGAACCCGGCACGACACAGACCCCATACAAGAATATACACCATAAAAGCTTTCAAATAAACTCATCAAAATTTGTTGGACGGTTTAGGCGTAACTGACAGTTGGGGCTAATTTATTTATATATACATATACATAAAAATAAATAAAATTGGAGTGCCTGTTTGTAATAATAAAATAACCGCCTTTTACTACGTACATTGGGATATACATATCATCATCATAATTTCAGCCAAAAGACGTCCACTGCTGGACATAGGCCTCCCCCAAGGATTTCCACAAAGGCCGGTCCTGGGCCGCCCGCATCCATCGTTTTCCGGCGACCTTAATCAGGTCATCGGTTTTCTACAATATTTGTCTGTCTGTTTGTTTGGGCTAATCTCTGAAATGGCTGGACCAATTTTGACGAGACTTTCACTAGCAGATAGCAAATGTAACAGTAACTTAGGCTACTTAGACCCTCCGCTGCATTTGAGGAGGCATTAATTGATACTTCAGTATATAGGCTGTGGCAATAAAAAAAGGTCCTCACTGCTATGATACTCCAATTATTGATATACAGTAGAGCGTAGAAGAGCAGTAGCACAACAAATCTGCAAACCGCTGCCATCACGATATCGAACAGCGACGTACGAATACTGTACTTGATTATTTCCGACTGCATTATCTCTTCGAGCGTTATGCCGCGCATCTGGAAAGAGGTCATTATTATTTTGTTAGCCCATAAATTCGAACATTTATTTGTTGGGTCACGATGGACACTTACAAATAGTCAACACACACAATTTCGTCGACTTTCATTACTCCCTTCATACATGCTCTTCGATTTAGGGTACTCTTGACCTGGCCTTTTTTCAAGACGTCTCTGATTTGGTCTTGAAACGTCCGCCTTTTTTTTTTTGTCGCTGGGGAAATGCTTTATGCATACCACCGCCCCCCGGGGGAGAGGTCGGTGATTATGTAGGACTCCGACAAGGGTCGTCTACCCAAGAGTCGTTTACCCACTAAAACCCCAGCGGTATACCCTCACACGGCGCGCTTGGGGCGCCACAAGTTCGCGTAAACGCATTCTACTGTGACGCCCCGGCGTGGTGCCCGCAACGGGCAAGCGACAGTCGGAGAGGGCGTCCCGGTGCACTGGGACGCCCACAGTCATCGAGGCGCCACAAGTTCGCGTAAACGCATTCTACTGTGACGCCCCGGCGTGGTGCCCGCAACGGGCAAGCGACAGTCGGAGAGGGCGTCCCGGTACACTGGGACGCCCACAGTCATCGAGGCTTTCGTCGGTGGCGGTTCCCCCGACCCACCACCGGCCTCTCAGGCGAGGGCAGAAGGGGTTCGCATCGTCACGACCCCCCTCCACCCCTGCCTCCGTCCGCGGCGCGGGTCAGCCGGAGCTCCCTCCTTTGCGACCCGCCCCGCATCCCCCTTCTGCGACATAACGGCCTCGCAGAAGGAGGCCCGTCAGCCCTCGGTTAGCGACAACCCAAGGGCGTTGGTGCACCGCAGCGGTCCAGGACTCGCAGGGCAACTCTGAGGACAGAGGAGTCCCTGGAGCCCCAGTCCACGGCGGCGCTGGGTGCCGCTCTTCGCCTCACTTCTCCCCGTGGGCCCGCCCGGCATGGGAGGCGCTGGCCGGTATGGCCCCACGGATCATTGAGGCACTCAAGCCCCCTCACCACGACAAGGTGGCAGCACAGTCGAGGGGGTTGAAACTAAATCAAAATGTATTTTATTCGAATAAATTCTTACGAATGCTTTCAAACGTCCGCCTAGGTTCACCCCTTCCAACACCTTCATTCACACTCGCCTTTTAAACTTTTTTCCTCAATCGTTCTTCATTCATTTTCTCGACATGGCCAAACCATCTCAACATACCTTTCTCAATGTTTGTCACAACATCTTCTTTCAGACCGCAACGTTTCACGACCTCACTATTTATTATCCTATCACTCAGTTTGACTCCTATCATACTTCTTAACGCTCTCATCTCAACTGCATTTATTCTGTTTTCATGTTTCTTCTGCCATACCCAACTTTCACTTCCGTACTTGAGTGGCGGAACCAACACCCCCTCATGCACAGCCAAACGAGCCTTGTTAGGCACCTTCCGACTGTTCATAAAATGATATTACTTTAGTTTAATGTGGACTCACCATGACGCATATTAACCACATGAGACTAGTGAAGAGGAGATCAAAAGTGACAAACAGGCAGAAAAACCGCCTGACTGTGGACATCTTGCCGTTGGGTCTGTGGCCAGCTACCAAGTCTTCCGACACCAGGTTCACCGATTGCGAGTTATCTGGAAAAGAAGAAAAATAATGTAAGTCAAAGTCAAATAATTTATTTTGCATTTAAACTTACAAATTGTCAACATATTAATAAAATTTATACAACGCAAAGAAATATAGTTAACCACCAGTACGGAACGACCACTGCTGAGAAGAACTGGCAAGAAACTCAGAGGGCTTGTCATTGTAAGCGGTTTTGTACTCGGTCACGACGGCCAGGTTGACAGTTTAATTTCAGACTATTGTCGTTGTGCGAATGTCGTAATTGAAGTGGGTACTTCGCCAGAATCATTTACGTAAGACTTTTTGGGTGAATTGTGAACATCAAAGTAGTTCTACATAATAACAAGCATAGGCCGAGTTCTACTTTTATATTAAGTAGCGTCCCGATTCTCACGGGTGCAATGATGAACCTCTAAATTTATCAGTGTCCTTGAATCACTCTATCTATTAAAAAAAAAACGCTTCAAAATCCGGTGCGTGGTTTAAGATTTAAGCATACATAGGGACGGACCGACGACAGCGACTTTGTTTTATAATATGTAGTGATAGTGATAGTTCTTGATAACAGGATTTATAGTGATAATTTATATTGTCACTAGCTGCTGTACAACCGCCTACAATCCGCAGCGACAATGCAAACTACCTTCTTTAATACAAAACGCGATAGTACAATTCACAAAGTGCATTTGCTTTCAAATTTATTTATAGTATACAAGTAAGTATTTTTTGACTGCCTCGTTGGTCTAGTGGTCAGATGTGCCGCCTTTGGATCAACGGGTCCCGGGTTCGATTCCGGGGTCGGGCCAGTGTCTTTGTCTAAACCAGAGGCACTGGCTCGGAGTCTGGGTGTCATTTCTATCTATAATATGTATGTATTAAAAAAAATGTATATAAGTAGTTTATCATCCATCTCGTTACCATAACACAAGCATTAAGTTGCTTAACTTGGGACGAGATGGCGTTGTGCGAAATGTCCAAGGATATTTATTTATGTTGCCTGGAAGATATTGCCTTTAAGCAATAAGCCGTCCGAGAGATTTGATCAATGTTTTCCATACCGTGTGATATAATGAAACAATATACATCGTGGGATTGTTCCCCTTTTGCAGGTGGACCATACAGACAAGGAATTAAATTTTTGTTAACTACAATCCACGCGGATTCCAGGATAAAGTTTGCTTGTACCTAATTAAACGCTTAAACATATCAGTACATATTATAAAACAAATTCGCTGTCGTCTGTCCGTCCCTATGTATGCTTAAATCTTCAAAACTACTCAGCGGATTTAGAAGCGGTTTTTTTATAGATAGAGTGATTCAAGAGGAAGGTTTATATGTATAATACATTCATAACGTTGTAGAGAGACACTGATAAATTTAGAGGTGCATCATTGCAGCCGTGCGAAGCCGGAGCGGGTCGCTAGTTATGTATAAAACTCCATTCAAAAAGATGATGTGGATGACATTATTTAGCTTCCATATTGTTACATAACATGGCCTAGTCATAGTATACATGGAGAATTTGATATGGCGTCCGACTTTAGTACACGCATACTTACTGAGCGTCCTTTGCAGAGGGCTGACACTACTCAGTAACGACTCGGCCGCCTCCCTTATGTGTGGATGCGACATCGTGAACTCTGGAACCATTACTTATTCGGTTATCAATGTACACATGTTACCTTATTGACACATATAGGGAAGGAATGTGAATGATAAAGGGAACTGATAAAAACAATATTAAAGCACAATGATTCATCATTACTTTATTATAGAAACTGTGACAGAAGTTTCAAATAAGTTCCATCTATAGTCTATCTATAGGCTATACCTTTTATTTAGTTTTTACAGATGCTTATGATAAAACATTGGTTTACTCGTAAGAATATATTTATGTTTCAAATTTATCTATGACATGAAATTGTTTGCTCTGACTAACTGTCACATCAGCCTAAACTGGTTAACTCAGAGACTTGAAATTTGGTAGTATAGTTCTTACAATGTAGGCATCAAATAAGAAAGTATTTATAAAAGAGTGATAAGATTTTCTTGATTATTGAATACTACGAATATCAACATCAAAAATTAAACTAAACAATAAAACTATGTAACTAGCAACTTCTGAGTTGGGCAACTTGGGCATTTCCTAAGACCATAAAACCTTTGCTCTTTTGGGTAGACAAAAAAAGGATTATCGCATTTCTAAAATTCTGGAAAAAGGCTCTTTAATTGGCATTCGAAATTCAAACAAATATTCGTTATCTTACAGAGTCGTAACATAAGCATTTGGTCATGTGATTATCTTCATTAAATGTTTTTAATATGTTTGATATTGGGAATGGGCTTGTAATCTATGCGGGCAAAGCTGCAGGCAGTAAATTCTGCCTGCAGATTGTAGATGTATTTCTGGATGTATCTTATGGGATATAGTAAGTTGCCTCATGTATGTATAATGTACATATTTATGTATAAAGATAAACAACCTAAATTGAATATTTTAAGGAACCTGAATACAACTTGTAATAATTTAATTGATTTTGATAAAACACTACTGGTTGAAAACCTGCTTTGTAAACCACATTATATAATAAACAACATCATAATTGATTTATTATTTTAGGATTTTAAATGCTAGGCAGGCCCCTCAAATTTCATCACACCTCTTTGTGTCAGGGCTTAAAATAGAGATAAGACATGGTCATTTGTAACCCAATACAAAAAAAATGCATCTACTGGCATTGGCAGTTGTAGGAATCCACTTCGCCTCTGCTGTCACTACCACATTTCCACTTGTTACAGGGATGGCAACACATACCTCCATACCTGACATTGTCTGTGTGGTGACGGATTTAGAATACACAATATCACCAACCCACACTATCCTAAGGGTGTCGTAGGAGGCGACTACAGGATTGTAGTAGAGGCAGATCACCTAGCCGTATGAGAAGGAACACTTAATACAAACCGTGTGCCAACCCATCTTGCGACCGTGGCACAATAGGCTGATTTCCCTCCATGAATTTGGAGGCCCTACTCAGTAGTGGGTCATTTATGGGCTGTAAAAACAACCTGACATAATTACCTTATCTGCACAGCAGCCGTGACACATGCAACATGTGTACATATATAAACTTAAAACACAATAAAAGATTGTAACAGGTACTTGTTACAATCTTTTATCGATTGTGTGTATGTATTTTAGCTGTGCTAAATAAATATTTTCTTTCTGTCTTAGTGTTTTCAAAATGTTACTATTTATTTATTACTTTCAATATCATATATATGTTAACATTCAAACAAAAGCATTGACACATTTAAGGATGTAACATTAACTTATTACATTATATTTGCCAATAAATTGTGTTTTTGTCAAAATATGTGTATTATCATTTCAATGCAAAAGCTTATCTGTTTGTTTATGTTAATAGCAATTGACATACATTTAATGGATCAAACAATATCAAGGCCACTTCCTATTTTTCAACAAGTTATGCATTAGACTTGAGATTTAGATCAATCATAAAAGATTGATCTAAATCTCAAGTCTATAGATTGATCGGAATAGATTGATCTAAATCTCAGATAGACTTATATTATAAGTCTATCGTCTATTCGAATACATAGAAATTATATTCAAATGATGAAATTAATAGCCAGTCCAACTAATGGGACTAAGTTATAGCTGATAAAAAAGATTTTATCATTATTTGCACTGTTAAAATAGATTATAAATCTGTGAAATAGATATGATTCAAGGAGTTTGAAAGGATGACTAATCTATTCACAAAAAAAAACTAGATAAAACTCTGTGATTACTCTGGAATAAGCTGAAGGCAGCTCAAAACAGTAGTACTCATTTCATATTAAAAAAATACCTATAAGTATATATTAATTGTTTATAATATATATTCATTTTAAGTCAATTATCTATTTTTAAATATGTTGCTAGTTAATGAGTTATTTAAGTAAGTTATAACAACACAATGCATTCAGGTCATAAAATTATCATTTTAAAATTTATTATACACTAACGACCCGCCCTGACTTCACACGGGTGCAATTATGCATGTATTACACTTAAAACACTTCTGCTTGAATCACTCTATCTATTAAAAAACTGCTTCATAATCCATTGCCATAGTTTTAAAGATTTAAGCATACATAGGGACGGACAGACGTCAGAGACTTTGTTTTATAATATGTAGTGATAGTGAAGCTTGCATCCTAAAATGTCATCCACCATCCAAAACTGAATTTAACTTTTTTATGACCCTGAAGTTAGCAGACAGCAGACAAAATAAATTTCAGATAGGGATATCTACAAGCGAATTTAAGTTTTCCAAGTTTACCAAATTGGTAATTGTTTGTCATTGATTTACCTACAGGTGATAATAAACAAAATTCTTTTTATACATGTTCATATTTTTTTAAATTAAAAATTAACTTTTGGGAAGCTCTCACCTTGTTTCCTATTGTTTCACAAATATGAAATTTTCAAATTTAGTTTATTTTTGGATTCTAAAAAGGTGATTTTATTTGGATTTTTTAATTTTTGCCTAGGGCATTCTGGGATGTATATCTACGATGAAAATGGATATTATTAAAAAAAAAAATATGTCACCTTTTCGTCTTTAAAATATCTAAGGGTGATATTTTTTATTTTTTTTATTTGTTAGACGGGTCATTAGATATCCCTATTTTTCGATATTTTTGAAATTTTGATGCCGGATATCAAAGTGGAATATATTCAAAATCAAAATAAAAAAAATGTCAAGTCTTCATTTTTCAAAAATCTAAAGATGACTTATCGTAGATTTTTTATTTTCTTATTTTTTTCTTTTAATTAAATAAATAAGAAAATAAAAAATCCATGATAAGTCATCTTTAAATTTTTGAAAAATGAAGACATGACATTTTTTTTATTTTGATTTTGAATATATTCCACTTTGATATCCGGCATCAAAATTTCAAAAATATCGAAAAATAGGGATATCTAATGACCCGTCTAACAAATAAAAAAAATAAAAAATATCACCCTTAGATATTTTAAAGACGAAAAGGTGACATATATTTTTTTTTAATAATATCCATTTTCCTCGTAGATATACATCCCAGAATGCCCTAGGCCAAAATTAAAAAATCCAAATAAAATCACCTTTTTGGAATCCAAAAATAAACTAAATTTGAAAATTTCAGATTTGTGAAACGATAGGAAACAAGGTGAGAGCTTCCCAAAAGTTAATTTTTAATTTAAAAAAATACGAACAAGTATAAAAAGAATTTTGTTTATTATCACCTGTAGGTAAATCAATGACAAACAATTACCAATTTGGTAAACTTGGAAAACTTAAATTCACTTGTAGATATCCCTATCTGAAATTTATTTTGTCTGCTGTCTGCTAACTTCAGGGTCATACTTTTTTACTACTACTTCAATTACCAAAATCTGATGTCTAGGAATGGGTGTTTTCCTCGTCACTGTTTAGGATCGTGCCTAATCGCGTTCTCTAGTTTAGAGTAATACTTTTATTAGAATTTTTGACCTTCAGATACAAAATTACACTGACTACACACAAAGAATGGATAAAGATTGTGTTTATAGCTGTCTCGGATATTCAGTATTACAGGACAATAAGGTGAGTAATTAAAAAGGTACTCAAACAAAGACTTACCAAGGTGTTATTCAAAACACGGTTTAGAAGTTATCGATAACAAACACAAGGCGATAGGAAACAACTAATACATATGTCAAAAATTTAACATTGCATTTGAAGCTACATCTCGTTTTAATACAAACTACTCAAATTATTATTATAATTAACAGCAATTATTTCTGTAAATTCTAAGCAATGCACGAAATGAAAATAACAAAATTGAAAAGCTACGCCCGAAGTAAAATATTTCTCTAAGTAAGCATCAAGTGATCAAGACACCCGCCCGATACGTATACTGGCGTACGAGAAAGAGACAACGCTCAAATTGTGTCTAAATTCATAAACTTGATGTTAAAGAAGAAAGAACGTTTTAGTTAGATTGACGCATCAGTGTTTGACAGTATTACTCGTTCCATACCTATGCAAAATATCAAGGTATGGCCTTTAAAATAGGCATGGTTTGATTAAAGCGTTAAATGGAACGGTATGTGAGATCAATTTTAAAAGAAAATAAACAACCACCTACTTTACAATGGTAACTAACTAGTTACTAGATACCTTCTTTACGTTGGAAATCCTCATGGATACTCTGTGGCACAGAATGATAAAAATTAACGCCGCGACCAAAACCAATACCGAACCTCGACTGACCGAAACAGCGCCGCAGGCGATACTCCGAACAGGTGAAGCGCTCCCATTAAGGGCCAGTTTCCACCAAAGCAGAGAGGAGAGGAGACGAGAGGAGATGTTTTTGGAATTACCAATCAGGTTTCGTTATTTCCACATCTCCTCTCCGCTTAGCTTCGGTAGAAATAGAATAACGAAACCTGATTGGTTATTCAAAACATATCTCCTCTCTGCTTTGGTGTAAACCGGGGCTAAAGGCCGATTCACGCCACACCGGGCCGTGCCGTACGGTCGAACATTATTGGTATACATTTTTTATGAAGTGATTCATGCTTGCTTGCGGCCGTGCCCCGGCCGGGACCACTTCATACAAAATGCCGCACGGGGCACGGCTCGGTCGCGATACGTTGTAGCGTGAATCGCGCTAGCCTGGCCACTTCTCCGCCCCAAGGCCCCAACGCCCAGATCACCGCACCACCGCGCCTGTGACACCTTCAGGATGTATGGGTTGGTGACATTGTGTATTCTAAATTCACCACAAGGAATATACTGCTTTCTCTGCTAATGGGTCCATTTTAAAGATATTGTTTGTAAAATATACATCAGATAAAGCATTTTCTAGATAATTTCAGGAAAACAACTATTTTTTACGCGTAATTAAGCAATAAATATAGCTGTTAAAGCAAAAAGGAAATAAAACTGATCTAGGTAATTATTTTAAAAATACAAAACGTTGAAACTTTTGTTACCATGGATTTATATGGCGGTATTCGCTTGAAGAGTAGAATAATAGAAAATAAAGATTTGCGTAGCCTTGTGTAGGAACTACCTAAATCTGTTAGTGTGTTTGTGTGGATACCTACAGCCACAGATATAATAATACTGTATTGTATAGTATTACAGCTATTAAATGGAATCATTCGCCTAAATTAATCGCTAAGCAGTGTTCTTATAACCTAATTGCCATTGCAAAATTGCCAGTCGCTGCTGATGAAGAAGTATTTTAAATGTATTATTGCATTTCCATTTGAATGAAATAAAGGGGAAACCTTAATTTTGTAGCAAATAAAAACAAAGTACCCACATCAATAGTTAGAAAACTTTATTATAAAATAACACAGACTCATACAAGTAAATACATAGTGAATATGTGAGCATAATTTATTTTCCTTTCGTATTTGAAAATCTTTAAACGTTATAGTCTAGCGGCGTATAGTAATATGAGGCTGAAAAGGACCTCAGTACCAAGTAGCTGACCCCACCCTGTTGTCAGGCGGGTCTTTTACGCAGCAATATGAGGCGAGTACTCCTAAAGACGCCAGACACAGCGACAATATGCTGACACCACACACGGCTCCAGACGTGATGTCATTCAGAGCTGTTCCAGGACTTGGCTGCAGCGAAAGTAGTATGAGGAGGCCGAAAGCGCTGAGCAGCGAGAACGATGACAGCACTATATAACCTACAATGTAATAATGGAAACGTTAGCATCTTGTTATATGTAATTGTATACCAAAATGGACATTGGGCCAGTATTGTTCACTACTGGACACATGTCTCTCTCTCGAGGATTCCTACAACTAAAAGCGAGAGCTTCGAATTATGGCAATGATTTAGATGATATCTTAGACAACGTGGGATTCAGTTTACGTCGCAAACGTGTACCTTTGTAAAGGGTGAAATATAAATATGGGACGTCACTGGTGCGAATCGCAGTATAACTATACCTATGCGTTGAAACGCTGTTTTACTGCATATAAACGCAGCTGCGCTTTGCTTTGAATATCAATATTTTTTTAACCCAAACAACTGAACCTATTTTGAGAAAAAATATATTTGACCAATATGAATCCATAACGATTAGAATATTTTAGTCCAATTATAAATGCCGCATTTAAGCGGTAAGAAATACTTAGGTATATCGGAATTGAGAACCCGCTTCTTTTGAAAAACATTGAACTCTTATCTCGATAATATATCTTTAAAAACATTGAACTCTTATCTCGATAATATATCGAACATTCTAGAACTATCATTATTTAATATATATATATACAGGTTGAGACTTGATACTCACCGGATATATAATTTCTATTAGGCAGCAGCTGTTGTCTTCTTGAGCGGAACCCGAGCAGACCGAGTAAGAAGCACGTGAAGCCGGAGAGCACACCAAAGTCCAAGTAATACCGGCGACCCAGCTGAAAGTATAACTTAATTATAGACTTATTTTCCACTGACCAAACATTTAGATCCGCACTGCCACATTAGCAGCAAGCTACGTTTTATAAGGTAAACTTACAGCATACATCATGTAGAAACTAAGTCCGGTGGTGAGACCTCCGCACAATGTTAGCATCAAGGCAGCGATAGTCAAGGAGGCTGTGGCTGCTGACATGGTCTTCAGGCTTGAGAACGACTTGTAGGTCTCTTCTGAATACACCGATGGAGGAGCAGCCACCCTGTACATGGAACATTGTAGCGTTTAATGAACAGACAATTTGTCGCCATTTCAGTGGTATCTAGGAAACAACTCGCCAGGATGATTATGACAAATATGCGTAATCACGGGGCTAATTTACAGCTACCATATTTTCAATCAATAATAAAATTTCTAAAAATTTAGCCTTTAAATTACATATTTACTTGGCTTCCCAAGTAACATAACAAATTCTCTATGATGTTTATTTTGATAATTACAAGTAGTTTTAATTGATCTGCTAAATAAAAACGATATTAGTAGATACCTATCCATATTAAAGCTAAACGAATTAGTCTGATCGAAGCCAACTAAGCGAACAAGGGACCCGTGCTGGTGAGATTGATTAATATATTTGACTGATAAATTAATTATCACAGACACATACAAAGTTTGCTGACACGTCTCGACACACAATGCAATCGCAACGGAAACTCAAGATGTGTACCTACTGTTATACATATGTAAAAACCAGGTGTCGCGATGCAATGTAAACAGGATAAACCACATACCGGGTGGAATTAAAACGCACCTGGGTATAATGACTGCGGTTGTCTTGTCTCTTCGCTGGTTTTCCCTCCTTTTTTCATAGTCTCTCTTCTCTCGACTCAGTTCTCTCTCCAAATCGAAACTCTGGTCACGGCTTTTCTCCCTAAAGCTTGTCACAAAAACATCATGTCTGTCCAGTTCTTGTGCAGTTTCTGATGTTCCATAGCTAAGCTTTTGTTGGGCCTTTGGTGAAATCGGTGATGTCGCTGCACTGGTTCTGGACAAAGTGAGATTAGCACATGATTTCGACGGGGTTACTCCTTGAGTTGGCGTGCTGGATATAAACATTCTAGGAGATTCCGAATATTTTGAATTATCCAAAGATTTGTTAGGAGTCATCCTAACCGAAGGCTGACTCGCATAGCTCTTTAACTTCCTTGGAGTAGACAAAAGCTCGTGTAATTTTTGTGTGGCAATCAAATTCTTTTTAGACATCATCGGCGAAGTGAATTTTACGTTACACCTCTTTGGTTCATCGTCATCTGATGGCACTATTGCATATCTATGAATTCTTCCGTTCACAGTCTTCACTATTTCAGTCGGTATTTCTTTTAGTTCGTTTTCATCAGGAGCGTCTACGTTGTATTCTTCAATTTCCTCTTCTTTGGCTTCTACTATTCTCTTTTTAGTTGGAGAGTAGTCTGCGATATCGTCAAAGTCTTGTATGACTTCGTACCTATGTCTAATTCGACTGTCTTCTAGCCCATCATCACTGTCGGCATTTCTATCGTATCTAGATTGTCTAGCCTGCTTGAATTGGGCCATTTCCAAGTCTTCACTTCGAGTTCTGCATCTGACTGTTTTAGTAGGCTTGTAGATCAACGAGGATTGTCTTTGGAAATTACGTGGATGAAATTTTGGCGGTTTAGGCGGTAGTTCTGGTGGCTCATCTCTGGTCCTAGCAGTGCCTGCTGGAGACATCCTTAATGGGTTGTCAGAAATATCTGTTCTCATGATTCTGTTGCTTATTTCCACTTTCCTGGGAGAATTCCCGCCTAAAGGAGGCATCCGTTGTCTTTCTGGTGACACAATCTTAGTCAAACATGACTTTTGTGCAAAAACAACCTCGCTTTGCGAGCAGAAGGCTGGATTGGTGTAGTACTTGTAGACAATTTTCGGTGATTCCATTTTCTAAGCGTATTATTTCTCCTGTGGTTGAAATTGTCTTATTCTTATTGCATACCTCCAATGTATAAGAAAGGGTGGTCAGCTAAGTGTGACCGGTCAGGTTTCTTGAACCGTTCACTTGAACTTAGGTATACATAGTGGAATAGTATGTATACCCTTATAACTTTGGACCTATTGTGTATCGTCGAAAACTAAGTATTTATTATTTCTCAATCCATTTAACGTCACTGACTTACATAATTTACTCGTATATATATAAACAGGATACCTTCAACTACACAGCACTGCAAACGAATGATTCCCTGTTGGGACTATTAGTTGTTTTTAATTTAATTTATTAATCTGTACACTACAAACACGTCTATCTTGTTCAACGTATAACCGTCAACTGTTAGGGGATTCCGTTTTCAAAAAAAGCCGGGGTCGAACACAACAGCGGCGCAGGCGCACCCCTCGCGCAAAGGGCACGCGCTATACGAATTCCAATTTAACACAGACATGCTTAATACCGATTTGGTGTCACAACACCTTAACATTGGGTATAAATTGGAATGACAACAATTTTATAACACATTCAATTCAATTCATTGGATAAGGCACTTTACGTACACGACCTAAGACCGGAAATCGAACACATACTCATTTATTGGACCTCTATCTTGTGCAATTATTGAATGAATAAACTTGAAAGGTTTTTTTCATAATGGAGTATGTAGTTTGGAATTGAGGGTCCCGTTCCCGTTAGACGAGTGACGAGTGAAGTCAAATATTAAACACCGAATGTTGACGCGAAAATACCTAACATAATTACTTAAATTACCATAGAAGAAGTAAATAATTATATAAAATAACTTTAAAAGTTTTAACTTTGATTTGAAAAAGCCGAAGACGATATATTTAGCTTCGATTACCTATTATGAAGCCCCTCCTTTCAAAGGAGGAGACCAACACAACAGTGGGCCATTTATGGTAAAAAGCGAGATACTTCTTTGTTAAATAGTCACATCGTTTACGTAGTAAGAACTGCTTTCACTAGTTCCACCTTGCTAACCCAGGGTAGGATAATAATATGAAGAGGGGGGAGGGCTGGGCACGTGCGCACGCGCCGTAACGGTCGGTACCAGCTGGCCGGAGCAGCTGCGTGCGGGAGTTTCAAACCGTTGGCCCTATCTTTAACAGAGAAAAGCTGTTCGACCGAGTAAACAGAAAAAATACACTGCTCACAAGATTGCATGGTCGAAATGGTAGTTGAAACATTTCATAAAAAGAGATACATTTTATGAAAAACAACTAGTCTGAATCTCAAGTCTTTTTGGTTTTTGCAGAATAGTGACTAAACATGGTCCTTTGTGGTCCTCATTGGTAACGGTTATAGATTACATGTGTGTCATGATATGGTAGATGCAGTCTGAAGTCGAGCTGTCATGCAATAATCGGCCTGTCGTTATATAGAGGTTCGAAAACTATTGATCTGAGCTTGTAACCTATAACGTAGCTGAATAAACTAATTGGACTTTAATAATGGAGTTTATCATTAATAAACATATTATTGCATGACAGCTCGACCACAGACTGCATCTACCATATCATGACAATGTGCCACCACCCTATTCCATCCTGAGGGTGTCGTAAGAACCGACAAAAGGAAATAGCACGCCCGAAAACCTAGCGACAAGAGAAGGAAAACTTGTGTCAACCCGAGTGGTCAGCATGGTCACTGTGTTAATTACCCCCCATGTAATTGGAGGAGGTAATGTATGGGCTGTAGTACTAGTAGTAGATAGTCTTTCAGGCTATTGTCCTTTAGTTGACCGACATCGCCATGTTTAAAGTATAAAGGCTTAATATTATGATTCCAAAATATAAATAATTGCAGCTATATCATATTATATCCTGTATCTTATCGTATTAGTGAAGCCCTCATATTTAAAATGGACACCAAATGTTTAAACCCCTGTTTAACTGAGCCGCCCTTTCGTGAACTCTCTTCTAGTATTGACACTATTTATTTAATCGCTGCAAAATCGATAACGCAGACCTTGAATAAAATAAATCGGTCAATTACCTATGTAGGTATCTCCGTAGTAGACTCCTGAACATACTGATTACGCAGGTGGCTGGCTATGCTAGACTTCTCAATACAATGCAGGCAATCATTAGACGGCATTTTCAGCCCGAAACAACTTCACTCTATGAAAAAGCTCTCAGCTTCGTAACAAAAATGGCGTTAAAAACGGTTCTTTCGTGTAAGAGTTACCATGTCACAGATAGACGGACATCTTTCTATACGGACAGTCCGACACGACAAGCATATGAGATAGGCACACTTTCTCGGTGCACTCCTGGATAGAAATCATCAAAAATAC
Source organism: Clostera curtula (assembly GCA_905475355.2). NCBI lineage: Eukaryota > Metazoa > Arthropoda > Insecta > Lepidoptera > Notodontidae > Clostera > Clostera curtula. The sequence continues at coordinate 25,824,774 of FR997794.1, read as the reverse complement.
CTATTATGGTTCGAATCGAAAAGAGATCGCTGCGCAATACCCAACATGTTTTGTTCATTTTGAGTCACTCCGCAATCTTATCAATAAGTTGGCTCCAGACTCAACATAAACAATTTATTCACCACGCAGAGAAATAATTACGCTCTGTACGAACTGGTAAAGACTTCCACTGGACATCACTACATATTTTAAAACAAAGTCGCTGTCAGTCCGTCCCTATGTACGAGTATGCTTAAATCTTTAAAACTACGCAACGGATGTTGAAGCGGTTATTTTTTAATAGATAGAGTGAATCAAGAGGAATATTATAGAGGAACACTTATAAATTTAGAGGTTCATCATTGCACCCGTGCGAAGCCGGGGCGGGTCGCTAGTTAAATTATAAATATGCATGTTGCATAAACCATTAAAATTAGCCTATTTATAAAAATGAATGTTTGTCTGTGTTTACTTTAAAGAATAGTAAACTATGCATTTGATCATTTTGATCTTCATCAAAGTGTTGTGCATGAGCACACGAGGGTTTTTTTTAACAAAAAATAAAAAACCATAGCTATTTGTGTTTTATTTCAGTTAGTGGCGTAGCAACGTGCGCGGGGTACAGCTAGTAAGATATATTTTGTAGAGCCAATTCGGCAATTAATAAGCATCTAGCTCAGCTGGATGTTGGATGGGTATCCATCGTCTAACAATATTTTAACTGCTCCGTGCTTCGGAGGCCGCTTGAAGCTGATCGCTGATGCCATTATATCTTAAATGACAGACAATACACTAAATCAGCATTGTGAAAACTTCCCTCAAAAAGGGGTCCAATACAGGTGTGCACAGAAAAATTTAGGAACAGCAATGTAGATAGATAGATGTCCGAGTGGTGACGGGTTCATAGTTCATAATGTCACTAACCCATCGGCTAGCACAGTAGAGTAAATTTTCCTCTATAGAATTGGAGTAGGTGCCACCTCGCTAAGTGGTGCCTCAACGCCAAAAGCGCGCGCATACGGGCAGCCATTACAGCTTGTCCACGGGCGACAAAATGCCCAGGTACGAACCAAACGGAACACCTTGAAAATTGGACACATTAATAATTAATATTTTGTCTTTACAAAATAATTAAGAATACAACTGTATCAATAATGACGTTATTACATAAATTTTAGGATTCCTCAATCCATTATGAAATATGAACCAATCATGCCTACTGTTTGTCCGTGTGGTGACTGATATAGAATACAACGTGTAACCAACGCATTCGATCCTGAGGGTGTCATAGAAACGTCCTAAAGAACACAGGACGTAAACAACCTAACCGCACGAGAAGGAAACCTTGAGGCCAGCGTGGCACAGTAGGCTAATATCCCTCCATGGATTTGAATTAGGTCCGACTCAGCAGTGGATCATTTACGGGCCTAGAAGATGATGATGCTGTTTGACTTAACTATCTAATACTGAAAGACTTAAAAAAATCTTTCAGTATTAGATAGTCCATTTATCGAGGAAGGCTATATTTTTTTTCAAAAGAAGTAGGGATCCGTATGGAAGTTGCGATTTTACGGCTTTTATTATAACCGCTTTTATGTTCGTAAAAAATATGCATAGAGATAAGCACGGGTTCGAAAGCCCACGCGGGCGAAGCCGCGCGCAAAAGCTAGTATAATATAGTAACACAGTATTAGCCCACAGCTGTTCCTGTGTGTTAACCTTTTGTATTATTGGTGTACAATAAAGAGTATTCTATTCTGTTCCTTGTGTATGTACGTAGCGTCAACACCCAAACTATGGGTGTCAAAAGAGGCTAGTCCCGTCTAGTAGTCAATCTGATGAGTGTGTGTTTTGTTCAACGTATGTTACGTTGACCAGCACGAATTTAATGGGTCGAAGTTGACTTATTTTGTCTTTCATATACGGAACCTTACCATCGAAATTATGTTGGACGAACTATGAACCACTCATATATAGGTACCCGTCACCTCCACAAAACTCATAATTATTAGTCCAATTTCAACATGGCACTCGTGTATACATTTATAATAGCTGCAATATGCGTGTATAAAAGTGAAGCTGCAAGAATCCTGACCGTTATACCCACACCCTCCTTGAGCCACCAAATCGTATTGTATCCGATAGTTCAAGAGCTGGCTAAAAGAGGTCACGAGGTGGTATTTGTTACTACCAACCCAGAATTCCCTAAGGGTGAGGCACCTAAGAATTTGACAGAAATCGATCTACAAGAGCTCTCATATGGCATGTGGAAGAAGAAGTTCTCCCTATCTGACTTTGGCAAGGAGAACTTTATTTACAAAGGAATAAAGGCCATCGTCGAAGTGAGCCCAACGATATTTCAAGAGCAAATGAAAACGGACGACGTACAAGCACTTGTTAAAAACGGTAACTTCGACTTGATTATACTCCAAGCTTGGTTTCGTCCAGCATTGATTTGGTCGCATATTTATAAAGTGCCAGTGGTCAAAGTGAGCTCTTTAGGAATGCTGTTCGACAACGCCGAGAATATGGGTGCGCCTTTTCACCCCATTCTATATCCTGAGTCTTTCCATCAGAGGATTTACAATCTCAGTCTTTGGGAGACGGTCACGGAGCTCCGAAAGCGTTACTATGTAGATCAGTTATTTATTGCTAATGAGGAAGCTGAGAACGAGATAGCTAGAAGTATCTATAAGAATGCGCCACCCTTAAGTGACTTAAGGAGAAATGTACATATGATGTTTTTGAATGTAAACCCTCTTTGGGACAGAAACAGGCCCCTGCCTTCAAATGTGGTATATTCTGGCGGAATGTATCAACGGCGGCCAAAGTTATTGCCAAAGGTATGTAAAACATAACGATGCCTAACTGACGAATGCTTTGCTACACTCATTTTTCAAGGTTGTATAAACGTCATCAATTATTTTTGCACCCTGACGTCGACCACTGGTAAAATAATTAATAAACCTACGTCACAACAAAAGTGTACAGGTTACGTTAACAAATAAAAAATACCGTCTTGGTGTTTTGGTTGCTCGAGATTCTAGTGTGGAATTATTTACAATACTACTAAGTACTATTCAGCCCATATTGACCCACTGCTGAGTCGGGCCTCCTCCAATTACATGGAGAGTAGTTAGCCTACTGTGCCAATAATTATAATTAATTAGTTATATAAAATAACTTAAAAAAATTTAATTTTTTACAAGGATATTAAGTCATTTCTGGATGCGTCCCCGCAAGGTGTGATATACATGTCTTTTGGAAGCAACGTGCCACCGTCACAACTTCCAGCGCAGACGCTGCAGTCTTTCCTGAAGGTGTTCGCCAAGTTACCCTACAACGTGCTCTGGAAATGGAATACGGACGAGCTTTCTGGAAAGCCGAACAATGTAATGATAAGCAAGTGGTTCCCACAGTCTGATATTTTCCGTGAGTACTATACAAATTTTGATTCCAATTTAATAAATAACCATCTCTCTTGACGCAGCCATGGCTGGAAGGAGGTTTAAATAGACCTTCTACTACAATGGTACTATGGTCGCGTATTTATTATGTACAGCGTTGTACAGACTAGACGCTAGAAGACTGTACAGGGGTCTATTTATTTCCAGCTGACCCTTAACGTTTATTCAACTCGACAACTAGTACATGGACATCAACTCCTATCTGGAACCTGGACCTTTTGAATGATAGCTAATCTCGTAACTTTTGTAGGCCACCCAAATATGAAATTAGTTATCACACAAGGCGGCCTGCAGACAACTGAGGAGGCGATTGAGAACGGCCTTCCTATGATCGGAATACCAATGCTTGCGGATCAATGGCTCAACGTCGAACATTACGTCCATCACGGCATCGGTGTTCATTTGGACCTGGAGACGCTTACCGAACAGGACTTTGGAAAAGCTGTACTTGATGTGATACAAAACGACAGGTATAAACGAATTGAATAATAAAGATATGACAAAACTTGCACGGTAGAACTCTTGATATTCAATTAAAACAACAGAAATTCTTTTCTAATCATCATTTCCTTAAACAGAGCGAAGCATGGAGCGTATTGTATATTAGAAAGTGGTAATGCAAAGTTTTGAATGGAGCCACTGTATCTGTAGGAAACTAAGTAAGCCTATATTACTTTAGGTTCCCACATAACACAATCTATGGATGTAACTTTACTTACACTATTTTCATAACAATGGTATTTTTCAGCTACCGAAATAATGTAGATCGTCTGCGCAATATCCTAAAGGACCAGCCCACCACTTCGTTGGAACGCATAATGCTCTGGATGGAGTATATATTGAAGCACGGTGGCTGCAGCCAGCTACGGCCAGCATCAGCCAATATTTCCCGGACCGAGTATATGGAGCTGGAACTTCTGGCTATTGTTATTGCGGCTGTACTTAGTGTAGTATTGTTCATAGCATTTCTGATTTTATGTATCACTAGATACGTGGAAGCAATGGTCATAGAAACAAGAGATGATGATAATAAAATAAGTATACGAATATGAACCCAATAATACACATACATTTAAAAAAAATTATTTTTCGTACATTAGTCGAGTAGTTCAAAACGACGGGTTGGGACAGGGTTTCGTGTCAAGTTATCCTTCTTTTACGGGTAAGTTATCGACCTTGTCATTTCTTTTGGTCGGCTCTAACGACACTCACTCAGGATGAAATGGGGTGCTGACACTGTATTCTAAATGCGTTACCACAAGGAAATTTTAATTTTTTTTTCGGAATATGTTAATTTTTTTTTTTTTAGCTTTGCAATAAATGTTAAGTTTATTAAAACAATTGTACGCCAAAAATAACACTTTATTCAGTTGTATAGTCAATAGATGCCGATGTTGCTGAGCATATGGGTGAGGATCATCTGATGCACGTCCCGGAACACCGTCCGCACGTTGTCGGTGTCTGTTGCCGTTGTGAAGTGGAAGTAGCATTCCCGTGGGCGACTGGCCTCTATGATCACGAAACGCTCGGCGGAGTCGTGGACTCGTTTCCGTTCCCGCTTCTTCGTTGTCAAATCCTGGGTTAGTGATAGAGCGTGATCAGCTGGAATACCACGCCTAGTGGCATTGCAGTTGAGTTGGGACCATTTGCAGCCTCACGGCCCATAAACTATACCATAAAGCATTTTTATATTGCAAGTGTGTAATTGGTTATCATAGTATAGGTTACATAAGTTTGTAATAAGCAAGTCTATAGAATTCAGTTTTTCTTTATTCACTAGTAGGTACTAGTTTGTTTAGTTTTTGAGCCGTAGTGACTGTAATAAACGTGTTTCTTTCTTTCAATTTTGTAGTTATGATCATTTATTGTGGTTTGTGTCTATGTGGATATTTTAGCGTAATTATGTAGGTATTGATTTGATAATATTGGAATGTTAGAATACAATTTATCCATAGTATATTTTAGATGTAGTTTGTTCTTAGTTAGTAATACATATTTTAATTTACTTTATTTATGTTTGGTTCAATAAATAATTCACATTTATGAATATAGAATTCATAAAAATGAATGTTTGTCTGTTTGTCCTTTATAGAATCGTAAAGTATGCATTTTATCATGTGATGCTCTTCAGAAAATTGTTGTGCATGAGCCTACGAAGGTTTCTGAGTAGGTAAAATGAATAATAGACAGATGGCGCCACTATCATAATTTATACCTTCACCACAAGGGTAAAACCGCGGGGCACAGTTAGTATTTCCCAAAATATATGATGTTCAAAATATTATTAAATAAACCTTAAGTATACCCATCACAACAAGAAAAGTATCATAAATTGTGTACATGCGCTTTTGATATATAAAGTGATATTTTTAATATATAAATCATCGCTCTTCCTGAGTCATCCTTATCTATAGAGGGTCTTAGACCCTAGATCATGGGACCCCTAGGTATACCTGTACCGCCAAGACAATTTATAAACATGTACGCAACCAACACAAGTATCTAGGCCAAAAGAAGTTAGTCTAACTTTGCGTTGACATTAGCCCGACCGCAGAATGGAGGGAGCTTCATAAACGGGCTAACCCTATACCAACACGGCGCCAAATGACTCTAAAACTATATATTTTTATTTACTTTTTCGCCGGAATTTCTCATGGATACCAGGCCGTTCAGGGATTGGCCGCTATATGTAGGACTACGGGGCGCGTGGAGATGGTAAGTTGCGCCCCAACCCACCCACTAAAACCGATGGCGACCCTCGACTGCCCGAAGGCTGACCGGGCCACGGGTTTTGCTCGCCCGGGCCTTGGCCCATGTCGTTTATTGGAGCCCCATGCTTCGAGGCGGGCCCCTCCGGTCATGGTGGGGGGCGTGGGGCAACCTAAAGTTATCCCTGAAAAGCTAGATGTTAATTTCTTACGGCGAACAAGCTCCTGATGAACAACTTGGCCTTGGTATACTCGTCACCGGCGGCCTGGTACTCGTGGTATTCCGGGAAGTAATCTCCGATGCAGCGTCCCTGAGATACTTTAGCCTCCAGTAGGTCCTGCTTATTCAGGAACACTATCAGGCCCGCTTCGAGCAGAAACCTACAATGACAGCAGGTGCTATAGCGATGTTATGCTATGGCGTTACCAAAAATACAAAACGGTACCTGCTCTGCCATACGTCCTCGAATAGCACTAGGGCTTCTTTTAGTCGATTCTGTGAATTGTCCTCCCTCAGGGTTTGATCGAAATCACTGCAAGCCACTAGGAACCAGATAGCATTGATACCTTCGAACACCTGAATACAATCGAAAAGTAGTAAGTATGTAAAACTGAACTCTATAAGGGCTTGGCCACAGCTACAGGCGGTGCGTTGCGCGGTGCGTTGAGCGGCGCGGCGGGCGGCGCGGTTTGCGTTGGTATGTCACAGCTAGACTAGTTGTGACAGCGGTGGCGTCGCCAGGCACGTATTTAGAGAACGGATAAACTATTAAAATATCAAAAGTGGCTCGATATTGCCTTGAAACAAGTACGTTCTTAGCTAAAGATATCATTCAGTCAAAAAAAGGAGCGCACCCAGTTAACCAGAAAAGGAGAGAATTTATTATGAGTTTAAGAACTATCCCGATATTTTTTTTAATATACGCAGGCAAGCATATATACCTACTTTTGATTATATACTCGGTCACATACACGAAGACTTGAAAGCTAAAGTTAACTCGGTACCACCAGGAAATTGTTGTTTTATTTCGTCCCCCACTAGTACTAGTATTTCACTAAGCAACTTTTCCATATGCATTATTAATTAGCTCAACGCGCGATAAAAACAAAATAATTTGTTTCGGTCGCGCGATGCCTCAATACGTCCACCGAAACCGCCGCGCGCAACGCTCTGGGCTGTGGCCACCTCGATATTGGCTAGTACATTTGTTTCACTCGCAAATCGCGCAGCTCGTCGCCGCCGTGTGTGTCGCCGGTAGCTGTGGCATACTTCATAGATGACAATCTACGAAGTATGTCACAGCTACCATTTGTTTTCGCCGCTCACCGCTTACCGCGCCGCAAGACGCTCCGCAATTCGCACCGCTGTTGGCTGTGGCCACGCGGTAAGAAGAGCCATCAATTTCATAAATGTCATAAATTTACAATTTCATGTTGTATAGGTACCTAGTTTTGGAATTTGCTCCAATATTGTTTCTGTACAGTAGCTTAAAAACATCTTGAACCAAAAGCACCGTACTAGGGTAAGGCCGCGCATGTCATCAACCGATCGCGTGGGTTATTCCTCACTTCACCGCTAATGAGACTCAGCAATCTACTATTGCATGCACGGTAAACATTTTGGTTCAAGATGTTTGTAAAGTACTTTAAGTACATAATCATAATAAGGCAATGAGCAGCCGGATTTCGGCAGATTAAGCTAAAGTATTGAGATTGAGGTTTATGTACCATTAATTTACTTGACACGGTATTGTGAGAGAAGTATGTTACCTGTATCCATTTCTTCCGTTCCCCCCTCTGTCCGCCAACATCAAACATCCAAAAGTCTTGAATACCACCATGCATTGATTTTGGTATCTAAAATTTATTTGTCAACCAACACATGTTCCATAAATAACGTGCAAAAGATACAATTACGTCTATAACTCTAATGAAATTCTATGGGAGGAAATGGTAATTTATTTGTGTGCGAACTAACAGCTATACAAATAGATAGCCGAAGTTTTTGTGTCTAGTAGGTATTGAGATTCGGATTATAATTCAAGAAAATATCTTCAGTTGGTGATTACGTCTAACTTATTGAGTAATTATTCAAAAATTTGTGTTCCTTAGTTGGTACAGTCTTGGCCTCAGCCATCAGCAACACCGGAGAAAAGAAGTAAAAAAGTTCAAATAAGTTGGCACTACTTTATAACCACTCCAAATAACCCCTATGTATTACTTTTTTTGTGTTTGTGGTACAAAACCCGATCAAACCAAAGCAGAGCGCAAGATAAATTACCTAAAAAGTAAAAAATATTGATGAGTCAAAATCTTACACAATATACATTTAATTCACCTAGGTGTAGGCACTCGTGTACTTATTGTCTCGCCCAAAACCATTATTCCAATTTGATGAAGAAAACCTAGGATACCCATAATATCCATAAACTGTGTATTAAACCTCTGTACCGTAATTCGAAGCCTTTAATAAAATGAGATCACATCCTACTTCCTTGTCACTATCTTTCCTCTTTACTGGTACATAGTGCCATCTCTCTCGCACGGTACTTCCGGCAGGCAGAGTGGGGGTGCTCGCTGCGACCGCACGTTCGCTTGCGAACATCTTTACTTCATTGGCGTCTTATTCCTTGTCGCGAACAGTCGCTTACTGCGGCTCAAATATTAATTATTTCTGTTGAAAACCAGAACGTTGGTTTCATTATTAAGTAAAATATTTCTTCGTTTTTTCTGATACAACCACCTACACATAAAAAAAAAAAAAAATGAGTGAAAATGTTGAGGTTTTGGAGAATAATAGCAGTGCCATGGACCAGCGATCAAACGATAGGATACGGCCGATTTTGTCCGAGTCAAGTTCGTCCTCATCCACCTCGTCGTCGTCGAGTGCACCGAGGAGGAAGAAGAAAAGGCGGACACGTGGTAAACACCGCCATAGCAACCGACTACTCGAACAGCTGGTAAACGAGGTTAGTGAATTACGCAATAAAGTACACTTCCACGACCAGGATTCTCAATCTATGGTGGAGTTGAACGCTAGCAGAGAATTATTTGACGGCGACGACTATGTAGAACCTAAAAATGATTTTTGTATGCCTTTTTGTACGGCCCTCAAGGAATCCTCCGTACCTAAGACAACAACCGATCAACTTATCGTTCTTAAAGAATTACAGCGCTTCGACAGTAGTGACTGGAATCAAATAAGATTTGCCGATGTACAAAAAACTTATTATTCCCAGCCTGGTTATGTTGAGCTAGAAGCTAATGATGAAATTAAACAATTCGATATGACACCTAATATGGCCTACGCCGAAAAATCATATGCAGCCCTTACGCAGGCGATAATTAAGCAAAAATCTGCATTTCAAGAGGGGGTCAGAGATTTTTTAAATTGGGTGCGCAACCCAGACAATTTGAACGCTGATTTAATTGAAAACACAATAAATGATATTTTCCTAAAAGGCGAGTACAACAAAATATCGAATGACGTACTCCAAATTATCTGTGGGCATAAAGCAGACGTAATAGAACAAAGAAGAGACGTTATATTAAACTCTGTCAAAGATCCACTGGTTAAGAGCACCCTCAAGAAAATACCACCGTTGTGTTCAAACTTATTCGATGAGGGTAAGTTCACATCGGCGTTAGAAAAAGCAGGAGGAATACGGAAGAACTTCTGGACAAGAAACGATAACCGACCGGCTGCGCAAGCCGATAACAGTAAATTTAATCCCGCGCAGGGACCAAAGGCAAAAGCTGCGCCAAGCTACTGCCGTAATAACCGGTGCCACACCAAAGAACCCGCGCAGGGTTGCTCTTGCTGTGTGGCCCAACCAAAGCCGATAGCTTCTTATGCTGGATGCACTGCGCAAGTGCACAGAAATCATTGGCAAGCTTCAAATCCGGGACCCTCGCGTGAGATTTATCAGAGAGGGCAAGGCCAGGGACTGCAGAACCGTCGCGGGCGAGGGTCATATCATTCTTCGTCGTATCACTCGAACACCAAAAACAGTACCCTGAAAAGACAGGCTTCACCTTCCTTTCGTGGATCAGGGGGCAAGCGTCGCAGATATTGACTCGAGGCCTTTCCGGGCGGGTCAGCTGCGGGATTACGTACGCCGTTGGACGGAACTGGGTGCAACTACACGGCTACTAAATATAATAAGCAGATACCGAATTCCGTTTCTCGCAAAACCACCGCTTGTTCTGGCATCCGCACTGGATCAAACACTTTCAACACCAACCTCGACGGAAATGTCTCGAGCGATATCGCAAATGAAAAAAGAAGGCGTACTGGTACCGGCCACAAACTCTCCAGGCTTTGTGTCGAAAATGTTCCTGAGACCAAAACACGACGGATCTCTGAGACCCATATTCAACCTGAAAGCACTAAATCAATATATATACACAAACAAATTTCATCTTATCTCAGTTTACAATGTCCCAGATTTTCTGCAGAAGGACGACTGGCTAGCAAAAATAGACATATCACAAGCCTATTTTCATCTGAGGACCAGCACGGCACACCAACGGTTCCTGCGACTGATATACGAGGGGGAACTTTTACAAATGACGTGCCTGCCGTTCGGCATCAGTTCGGCTCCAAGTGCGTTCGCTTCCGTGACAGCTTGGATCGCTCAATTGCTAAGAGAGGAAGGAATCCGACTTCTGGTCTATCTGGACGATTTCCTACTGGCAAACCAGTGCCCAATAAAACTAGCCGAGCAAGTGACCCGCACGGTCACATTGCTGACACACCTAGGATGGCAAGTGAACGTCAAAAAGTCTGTCACAATATCACAAAAGTCGCTCGAATATCTAGGGATCCTCTGGAATCCTTGGACCAATTCGAAGTCACTCCCTCTATTAAAAATCGAAAGAATAAAATCTCAGACGTCTCAAATACTAAGATCGAAGCGAATAAGTCTAAAACAAGGACAAGCTGTAGTGGGCCTCCTAAATTTTGCAAGCTTTGTGATACCAAGAGGAAGGCTCAATACACGTCTCCTTCAAAAGTTTTGCAACAGCTTGCCAGAAACCAAACAGAAGTTCTGCATACCACAATTGGCGGCAGAAGAACTTCTCTGGTGGAACCGTCACTGTCGGCTAGCAACAGCAATCCATGCAGCCGCACCATCACATTTCTTGACCACCGACGCAGCAGAAAAGGCGTGGGGGGGTCGCTTGGACAACAAGAACTTCTCAGGAAGTTGGAACGTATCAGAGATAAATCTGCATTCGAACCTCAAAGAATTGCTCGCAGTGAAAAAGGTCTTGCAACAAACCTACCACCTTCTGAGGGGGAAAACATTACTTCTCCAATCGGACAACTCTACTGTGACAGCTTACCTAAGAAACGAGGGAGGTACGAAGTCCGATCCCCTCCTAGAACTTACTGTCGAGATATTTCAAATCTTGGATCAGTACAACATCTCTCTGACAGCATACCACATACCCGGAATATACAACACGGACGCCGATCGTCTGTCAAGGAACATGGCGCCAGTAGAATGGCATCTCCTCCCAACAGCAACGAACGAAATCTTCACGAAATGGGGCGTCCCCACAATAGATCTATTCGCATCAAGCCGTGCCCACGTGATCGAAGACTACTGCTCGTTAGACCTCAAGGACAAGGGAGCGAAAATACACGATGCCTTCTCCCATCGATGGTGTTATCACCTAGCTTGGGTATTTCCCCCACCATGTCTAATACCTCGAGTTCTCAACCATCTGAACGATGCAACGGGACTTTACATAATAGTGGCACCGCGGTGGAAGAGAGTGTTCTGGCGCCCAGACCTCCTGCAAAGAGCTCTAGATCCACCCCACACCATCCACGACATATGTCAATCACTAATAGACACGACAACGGGACGACCACCTCCGAAGTGCAACAAGATGGTCCTGGAAGTCTGGAGATGTGGGGGTGGACACACGAGCTGAAAGATTGGTCCTTAGAACAACAAAACTTACTCAAAAAAGGTTGGAGACAGTCAACCCTGAGAACATATAAAATAGCATGGAATCGTTGGATTAAATGGGCTTCAAAGAATTCAGTGCGTGCGACTGCGCCCACTGGTGCAGACTTAGGACGATACCTAATCGACCTGTTTCTGCACGAAAAGTTGTCGTACAGCACTATTTTGCTCCATAAATCTGTGGTTACTACAATGTGCAACGCGAATTCGGCTGAGCTAAGCTCTAACAGCATAGTCAAACACGCTTTGAAAGCTATATCCTTACAAAAACCTAGGATAAATAAAGCTCCAATATGGGATATTGAAGTGGTTATAAAGTTCATTAGCAACATTAACACCCAATCTCCTAATATATACGAAACCTCAAGAATAGCAGCTACCCTGTTATTACTCTGCTCTGGAAGAAGAGTTCATGACTTGACCTTGCTACGCATAGACACTGAGCACCTGGTTATTGGTGACAACTACATCATTTTTTGGCCAGAATTTGGATCGAAAACCGACTCGTATGATTACCGTCAATCGGGCTGGAAATTAATAGCAAACGAAGAAAATAAAGCCCTAGATCCTGTGTTCTGGGTCCGGAAACTGATTTCGCTGTCAAACTCGAGAAGGGAATCGGCAAATTTACATCACCTCTTCCTGACCATACGAGGAGACCCTAAACCAGCTACAAAAACTATATTAGCAGGATGGGTCAAGTACGTGTTATCAAGCGCTGGCATCACTGCCGCACCAGGAAGTGTAAGATCTGCCGTGGCATCCAAAAACTGGGCTAGCAATATGCCCCTAGACACAATACTGGCACGGGGTAATTGGACCTCTGGAAATACATTTAATAGATTCTATAAAAGACAGATTTTACCTTCACAATACAACCCTATATCAAACCTTTTTGAAACCGTGTAGCAACAATCCGGGCGTCATCGATACCAATCAGTATGCTCAACTTTAAAATTATTAATGATTTACGATTTTTATATAACCAATCACTTATATGATTAGCAGTAATTAACGTGGAATAAAATTAGACCATGAAGAATAATATTTCTTTTATTTGGGTTATTTTTGTTTTCCATCTATTTAATAAGAAGTCCCTCTCTCTTCTGCTCTCTCTCGCATATATATTAATTAGCTTTCAATACCTAACAAGTCACATTGGCGTCTTCTTCCGCCAGGCGATAATAAACAAATCTCATTTTATTAAAGGCTTCGAATTACGCTACAGAGGTTTAATAGCAGTGTTTTACCTACCAATAAAACACATATTAAACCACTTACCTAATTCGAAGCCTATTTAAGTGCTGCCTGGCACAAATAAAATGGTCAACAATGAAGTAAAGATGTTCGCAAGCGAACGTGCGGTCGCAGCGAGCACCCCCACTCTGCCTGCCGGAAGTACCGTGCGAGAGAGATGGCACTATGTACCAGTAAAGAGGAAAGATAGTGACAAGGAAGTAGGATGTGATCTCATTTTATTAAAGGCTTCGAATTAGGTAAGTGGTTTAATATGTGTTTTATTGGTAGGTAAAACACTGCTATTTCATTCATGGGAGTAGCCCAAACCTGTTATTTTCTATTGAGGCTAATTTCTTTTGAGGCCCATCGACTTGGTACCTACTACTATTCAGCCTATAAATGACCCACTGCTGAGTCAGGCCTCCTCTAGTCACGTGGAGGGTAATTAGCCTACTGTGTATACACGAGGCAATTGACAAGTTATTGTGTCAAAAGGTTGTGGCACATATCTTTGTAATCACAACCAACAACACCAACAATCACAATTTTAGACTTCGATCATTTGAACTGCAGAAGTAACGGTATAAATCAACTACCAATCCTTAGGTAATTAGCATGCGTCAATAAGATATCACATTGTATTATAAACTTACCTTGACTTTGAATTCAATTTTCTGTATTCCTGTGGTTTTCTGACGACATCTTAGTATATCAGCGTCTGATGGTATATAATCGAATTTTTCAATAAGATCTACTCTATCTAAGAAACTGTAGAATGTAACAAAATTAACTAAAATAAACATTATTGATAATAAAATCACAATTTATAAAATTAAGCTATCGATGAGATGAAGCACATATTAAACCAGTAAAGAAAAAAATGTGTTTAAAAAGACAAGCCTGCCGAGATTATTTTGGGTGGTTACCGCATTCCACAAAATGCAAATCTTCGGTTCCACGAGTACTTAAAGATGTTCATATCCGTTTAACACCAACAGCGTAAGCACACTTTTGAGATTTATCATTGAACACTAAAACGCATTACAATTTTGGAGCCTGGCTATTTTTTCAGTAGATAGGTGCGTAAACCTAACCACCATTAACTACAAGATCGTTAATAATATTAAGTCAAATCCCGAATTTATGAAACGAGAAGTGATACTGTACTCCCTTGATTGCTGTTGGATCTCGGGAGCCCAGTTCGAGTCCAAAGTCTTTGTGCAAGGCAGATATTTGTGGTCGCGTCTGGAAAGTCCCCCGCGGTACTGGTTATAAAACATAATGCAGGGGAGTGTGGTAAAATCAAAACAAACTTACTATTCAGCACTGTCAATTAACTGATACTCATTGGAGCGTCTAAAACATTCTCTAACACCACCGTCTCGCCATAATGACCTTACGTGGTCAAAATAAGCCTGAAACATTAACACAATTATATGATCCGCTGCAAAGTCAGGCCCAGGCTTTTCATACCACTAGGGCGGCGCTAGTCCGTGTAGTAACGAATTTAGAATACACAGTGTCACCAGATCATTCCAGAGATAAATTAGCCTAATCTACCGCGCTAGCAAAACTAAGTGCCATGAGGTTCCATATTTTTTTAATGTAATGTTGAGGTTTATTGCGGCATTGCTCTCGAAATGCATCAGTCGCTTAAACAAAGTGTTTCTTTTCTTGCGAGTCTTCACAATTCGTGTAATATAACATCTATTCAGATTGGGAGAAATAGATTAATGGGGTGGGGTTTAAGAATACATTATGTGTTTACCTCCGTGTACTCTGTCGGTCCTTCCAGCCCGTACTGCAGTATAAACTGCTGTGACTGGACATTTTTCGGATGTTGCAACGGAATGCTTAGTGCTGACATGTTATGTACAATGTCGTAAATCGATTCATGGACATTATGTCGAATATGCTTTAGCTTCTCTGTACGTTCACTGCAAACAAAGTTTCGTAGTTATTAATATTATGACAATAATATGGCACTTTTCGTTTAAATCAAATGTATTCGTAAATTCTCGCTTGTTCAATATATTATATCAGTTTTCTCCATAATAGCTAGCGTAAGCTCGCATAATTCTGTACACTACGTGTTAAGGTAAAAAAATGCTACAGATATTTGTAACGGCTCTGCTCTGAAGAGTTGTTAAACGAATTTGGTTCATGAAGAATTGTTTACGATATTTTGTTATGGCCTCTATTAAAAAACACGCAAGACGCTGAATAGCTTATATGCCTTCGTGACAATGTCAATATTTAATACAAGTGTTAAAGACTATACATACGCCGCAGAAAACCCTTGAACGTGCAGGATCTTCATCTGTTTGATGATGGTGGTTTTCCCGCTCTCTCCAGTACCCAGCAACAGTAATTTGATCGCCTGAAATGTATACCCACACAAGGGTGCCTATATCATTTCTCTTTCAATCAAAATATCGTGCTATTAACACAGCTAGTTTGATTATCGTAGGGAATGGTAGCTGTACTAGTATACCGATTCGCCCACGTTGATTTCCAGACTAAAAATGGTATTTAGCTTAGCTTCATCTCTCAATACAGCCCGCAGGGGTAGGCAGAGATCACACCCTTCCACTTGCTACGATCCTGGCTCACGACTTTCGCTTCTTCCACTTTTAACATGCATGCTGGTTGGTTTAGGGTGCGTCAGACCTGACCTTTCCTTAAGACATCACCTATTTTAGTCATAACATAACGCAATCGTTCTGCAGGTTAAGCAACGTCTGCCTCTGCTGGATGGGTTTCCGTCTACTACTACTCAGCCCATAGAAGACCCACTGCTAAGTCAGGCCTCCTCCAATTAGATGGGAGGGTAATTCGCCTACTATGCCACGCTGGCAAGACGGGTTGCTTTCGTATTAAATTATCCTCCTTTTGATTCGCGGTTATGTTGTTGACACCCCCAGGATGGAGTGGGGTGGTGTATCCTAAATGACTGACCGTCGGCTTACCCGTGTAGTCACGACTACACGGATAAGCCAGTGGTCAATCTTTTGCTGATATTATTTAGTTAACATTTGGACGCTTGCTAACTGTTTAGGCGACTTGTTCATATCCATAAATGTATAAACTATTATAACTTAAATAAGCACTATGAAGAGCAAGCGCTTCTTGTCGCCTGTTCTCTGTGGAGCAGCGTTAAAAACTAGTGGTACACATATTTATCCCTTTTCAAACGAATGTCGCCGACAATATGATTTTCAATTAATTTATTTTTGTCCGGGCTACCATACGAGCATACCTGATTGTAAGTCTTGATCCAATTCTTGATTTCCCTGTCTATCTGTTTAGAATGGTCCTCGTCTTCATCCAGTGTTTTCATGCACGGTATCAGCCTCATGTTTTATGCGTATTTAACCTTCAAAAAGTTAATATGGCTATGTTATGATCCCTTAAATTTCCCAAAGCCGAATTACCTGCCTATATATTTAATTGACATACTTACGTATTCCATCCTGAGAGTGTCCTTAGCCAGCTACAAGAGTAGCGTGGCACAGGAGGCCAATTACCCTTCATGTAATTGGCGGAGAAAGCGAGGAACCAAGCCTCCACCAATTACATATCAGCCACGTTTTCTTGCAGGCAGGTTTCTCACCTTGATTTTTAGAGGCTGTTGTATAGGACACCCTCAGAAATTGTGGGATAGTGACGCTATGTATTCTAAATCCGCACATCTTATCTATATACACAAAATAAGTGCATTATCTTGTGAATTGGTTAATGCTTGCATGCTACACAACGTGCTATCGTTTCTGTTAATCAACCGAAGCCAGATAAGTAGCAGACATTTAAGTAAATAAACAACTTATTCACAAAGGTACTTTCCCTCGGTAGGTGATACACATACGAAAACCTTAAAATGAAAATAACATCTAAATACTGCAACCTAGAACACAATATTGTAGTTAACATAAGCTTTTACTAGAAGGTACGATATAAGACTGATAAATAATAAGTACTTAAACTACTTTTCTTACACACAATTTGGTCTAGAGCCTAGACCATTTATCTAAAGCTTTTAATTGGAATAAAACCGAATAAGCTGCATAATTGTAGTAACTTTAATGTTAGCTTATTCTAAATATTGCTTCAAGGCTCATATGATCACGTGCGAACCACATGCAAGATCCTGAATAACCTTTGCCTGAATCCTTCAAATAATGTACAAAATGTAAAAATCGCAGGTGTGAATGCTTTAGATACATAAGCGTGAAAGGAAAACACAGAGGTATTGGCTTGGATTTTTTATTATTTTAAGAAACCGCACATACGAGTATGACGCCAAAGCTTGATACACATCTAAATTAATCATACGGTTATCTTTTATTTCCTACTTGCTGTGTACGTACAAGACAAAAAATACACAATTATTTGAAGATTATAACGTTTCGAATTTATGTAAGCTGGTTATATGCAGTTTATAAAGACGTTATCAAATAAATCTTTTGTTCAATTCTGAATCACCATTATTGAAGGTCGCTCTTTCAATTAGGCACAACGAGACCACCGGGCAAATTATTTTAAGGTCTTAAACTATATACACATTTTATTTTCTCGATATTGATTCGATATAGGTACATACTGTAACTTTAGATCCAATTAAGTTATATGTTCTCAATAATGTAACGACTTCATAGATATTCACTTAATAAACCGCTGGTCAGCACTACTAGATCTACTATACTAGATCTGATGCCATGGTCGAACACAATAAAAACCCACAATCGAACCAAGTTTTAAATAAATCTAAACAATGCTAACCTTTCCACCGTAGCTAGCCGTCGCCAGAAAATCTCAGCCGTCCAATGCAACACTCCTTTGCGTATAACAAGTCATTATCTTGGTTATCAATAAACGATAAATTATCTGATATTACAAATTTCGTAGGTATGTCGAACTGATTATAATTATTACAGCGGGCGCGTAATTGGTCCCATGCCACCTTTAGTAATATTAAGTTCCGGATAATTATTATAAAATAAACATAAAGAATCCTTCTAATTTCCAGCAAAGTTTACAGTTATTCGTGATAATGATGGAATTTCATAAAGGTTCTGATCGCGGTATTTAAATCCCAACGTTTCAGATACTTTGCAGTGTCCGTGGTCGGAAATCAGTTCCTACAATGTGCAAAGATTGTAAAAACCTAAGACATCATTTATTAATGATGTGTTAAAAAACTTTATATCATAATAATATCAAATTTTTGACCATCCCATTTTTCCGGGTTCTTTTATACATATTCAACTTGTCTTTCGCAAGAACCTCTGAATGGATGAAGCGGGTACTATTATGTCAAGGAGAAAATATCTAAACAAACATCTCGCTGCGTCTGCGAGCATCATCGTCTTTACGGGCTAAATGACTTTATTTTTAGGTACACTATTCCTTTTCATAGTGAGATTGAAACAAAATAAACCCAAATCAAAACTTTATTATGCTAAACTATTTAACTAATATTGCACTTAAGATAACATAAATATTACACATCCGCAGACCTCAAACAGCACGCAAGTAACATATTAAAATGGCTAAATATCATGCAAAATGCCTTTGTCATAATATTGCTAAAGTTTAATAATAAGACAATGGTCAAGGTTGCGTGTGACACAAAGTTTGTAATAGTTTCATGAGCCTGCGTCCATTCTAACACGAGTGTGTGATACATTCAGGAAAGCATTGGGTCATCCAGCCGCAGTGTCGCCACCTGGTGGTTGCTGGTAGACAGCGACCCATCTCTCAGCAACAGTTGAACATTCAATTCAGGCAACCTCTACACAACATAATTAATTAAGGTGGGTATACTACTCGGCCCATAAATGACCCACTCTTGGGTCGGGCCTCGTCCCATAATAGAGACCAAGCTGGCCGGACGGGTTGGCACAGGGTTTAGTTTCAAGTTTTCCTTCTCTTGTGGATAGGTTATCGGCCTTGTTATATTTCCTTTTGTCGGCTCTCCTTTCCTCCTTTTCTCAAGTGACATTATTTGCACTATGACGAAGATCAATAAATATATTTTGAGACGCTTGGTCATACATATTCATAATGTATAATTATTTATAATGTATTCTTTAATTTGGCATTACTCGTTTTTAAATCCAAATGAGTTCGATTATTTTAAGCAGTAATATAGAGACTTAGTTTTAAAAAAAAATTCCTTACTTCACCATTGATGCCGAGCTCCACGGGGTAGGAAGATGAGGTCACCTCCAAGTTTTCCGTGCTTTCTTTGTAGCGGCGAGTGTTCTTGGCGATGCCGCGTCCACGGCGAGGCGGACCCAAATCCATAGCTTTAATTCAATTGGGTTTCAAATACTTACATTGTTCAATATACCATCAGAGGCATTAGTATGAGAGGTGTGATGTGTCAGTGTGTGGCATTATATGTACTGAACGGATGAACCGATACTGATTTTGTTTGTAATGATATGTTTAAAGAAAATCTATCCCACCACCTGGAGATTTATTTCTTGATACAGTGAACCCTGGATTCGTTAAATCAAGTAATAACGAATTACTTAACGAAACTGAGATGTGTTATATTAAGGTTAGATTGGTCTACAATTTGTTATAAAGAACGTTTTAAAAAACCATCCTGCAGATCGATTTTGTTTACGCACAGCGCGCTGGGCTAGGCCCTACTCGTATGTGTCTATGAATACGCACCCATGTGAGGCGGATGCTTGGTGACCGCGACGCTCGTCCGCTGTACTCCACCGAGCACGGCGAGCGCTCGAGCACTGTCTGGCACCACGCTCTTGCTGCCCTAGTTCCGAGTCACCCATTTTTTTTTATTATTTTACTACTAACTGTTAAATAGGGATATAATATGGAAATGTCGACACTGACTGAATACTAATACATTTTATATTGTACTAGTACGACTGCGGAACATACTACTACCGAGTCGGGCCTCCTCCAGTTATATAGGAGGGTAATTAGCGTACTGTGCCACGCTGGTCAACAGGGTATCGTATCAAGTTTTTCTACTCTAGCGGCTAGATTATCGGCCTTGTTATTTCCCTCTGTCATCTTATGACATCCTTAGGATGAAATGGGGTGGTGACGCTACGTCTTCTAGATCCGTCACCACACGGACGCACCTTCCGTCCATTTATAAATAAACAAATAATAAATAAATATTCTTGGACATTTCACACAACGCCATCTCGTCCCAAGCTAAGCAACTTAATGCTTGTGTTATGGTAACGAGATGGATGATAAACTACTTATATAATTTTTTTTTGTAAATACATACATATTATAGATAGAAATGACACCCAGACTCCGAGCCAGTTCCTCTGGTTTAGACAAAGACACTGGCCCGACCCCTGAATCGAACCCGGGACCCGTTGATCCAAAGGCGGCACATCTGACCACTAGACCAACGAGGCAGTCAATTTAGGCGGTAACAATCACACGCTGGGGTGCCCCAGGCGCGGCAAACTTTACAGGACAAGTAATTGAGGTCACCTTGGCAAATGACATCTTGGTAATGTCGATGACGCGGTCATGCGCGATGTTGCGGATGGCCAGCTGGCTCAACACCTCTTCGGGCGACGGCTCCAGTCCACGCATCTGACAGAGTAAATTTCAAATATACACATTTTAAACTGACGTTATTAGGGTGAACCGTGACAGAATTCTGAAGGCAACGTGTCACTAAAATAAAAAAGATGTCTATATTATCTTTAAATTCGGGACTGTAATCTTAGTTTAGAAATCATACACGCGACTGGACAATAATATTGAAATTGTTTTGCTACAAAACGAGTTGTTAGTTGGTTCCGATTAGCTATAAACAATTTTTTAAGGCAAAGTCTTATATTATCCCTGATGTTGATTAATGAAACATTTAAAAACATTTTGTCAGGAGTGGTCTTTGTAGTATTCGTACTTAATGGTACAAAACAAGAACGATAGCTTCTGAAGTCCGAACGACATTTTCGATATAAATTTGAATATTTAACAATGACAACAAAATTAAATAGATCAAAACACTGTACAAATAATAATAATAAATCCCCGCACGGAAGAAATAAGAATAAGCATTAAGTTGCTTAGCTTGGGACGAGATGGCGTTGTGTGAAATGTCCAAGGATATTTATTATTATTTTATTATTTAATTTCTAAAAAAACTACAATGAGTGAAAACTAACATTATGACGTCACACGCGCTCGGGATTGTTTGGGAGACGTCAGGGACCTGTTTTTTTTTTTTAATTATGCGATAAAACATAGTTTGTTTATAAAAGTTATACTTAAACGCCTTTGCATTTATCATGTAAAAAAAAAAACAAAAACCCAATTGCAAAAGCTAATTTGTCGTTAGGTTCCCATACATTTAGGAAGAGTGCATACCTCGATAACGAGCGTGGATGTAGGGTGCTTCAGACGGAGATGGGTCCGTAGCTCGGAACGCAGTCGGAACCGTTTGGGGCAGCGACCGCAGGCGAAGGCCCGTACGCCCGTATGTATCAGCCGGTGGTTGCGCATCGCCGTCAGTCTGGAGAGACATTGTGGTACAACACTAGTTTAAAATAATCTTACCTGTCGAAACGGAACACCCGAGTTGTCACTAACGGGATCTAATCATGGCCAGGCACAAACTAATTTCGTATTTTATATGTAAGCAAAAACTCAAAATGTCGTTATAAAAAAAAACATATACAGCTACATCTTTGTTGTAACACTTCGATAAACACAAGATTCAGTATTTACTGGATGTCATTAGAAATAAGTGCTAATAATCCAATATTAATTTCGTGTGTTTTCAAACAACCCTAAGGGCCGAGTCATACCGAAATGTGTGTGTAAAATGAGTTCCCACTGAAACTGCTCGCTGCGCCGCTGCCGGCCGCTGCCATTCGGGTGTGACCCGACCCTAATACTAAAGTGACTTTTAAAAACAGTCTTTCTAAGTCTAAAGGTCGCTACTGTCTACTATTACTACTCCATGAGCTATATAATAATAATACACCAAATATAAATATGGAGTTCCCATTCCACCCTGAAGGTGTCGTAAAAGCCGAGAAAAGGATTTGACAAGGCCCATATTCAAGCTGCAAGAGAAGGAATACTCGATACGAAACCCGTCTGGCCGGCGTTGTTCCGAAGGCTAATGACTCTCCATGTAACTGGAGGAGGCTCGACTCAACCGAGGGGCATCTATAGGCCGATTAGTAGTAGCTGTAGACTAGTCTGACTGATTATGAACACACGACGCCTACCTCCCGTCACCCTTAATACACAATAGTATATTTCATTACAAGTGCGGAAAGGCTGTCATTGCAAAGAGTTCCGACAAATGTCTACCCAAGCCGAGGCGCAGCCGAAGGCGAGGGTTGACAGTCGGAACAAGTTGCAATGACGGTTCCGCACGTGTACTGAACGACTATTTTTAACACAGTTGCGAAAAATGAAGCAATTTAATAAAATAATAAAAACAATAAACTCAACTAACTAATAATTTATGACTTATAAAAAAAATGGCGCCAACCGTAGAATATAAGCACAGACATTTTTTTCTTCACCCATTCTAGTAGGCAAAAGCAACTATGCCAATAAAGCCAAGTCTTCAGTAGACATTTTTTATTGATATGAAATGAAAATGAAATTTAATGAGATGAAATGAAATGAAATAAAACCTAACCTAACTCATTCAATCAAATCATTAAAAATGATATTGAAACAAATTAGTACGTAGTTTCTTTTTAGAAATATACGTATTTGCATGAATCATAAAAACTTCTATGATTTTTTTTAGTAAAAACTTAATGGTTGGTTTTTCCTTTTAATGGACATTATTTTGACAGTTGGGAAAGAAAACGCACTAGTGCGGGAATGGTAAAAAAAAGCACGCGTGTGTAACAGCCCACTTCCCGAACGCTATACGGCCCTGCAAAGCAATATGCCACTTATTGAGCAACTGTATTAAAAATACATTAATGTAGATGACACGTCATATGGCCATTGTGTTCAGTATTGGTTATTCGTGATCGCGTCTTTGCTTTGTTTGCCGAATCAAATACGAGTAGCCACAGGAGTACCTGCGGAAAGCGACTCCGCACACGTCGCAGGGAAAAGGCCGCTCGCCGGTGTGCACGCGCACGTGCTCGTTGAGCATAGATAGCGTGCGGAACGAGCGGCCGCAGTCGGGGCACACGTACGGCCGCCGCGGGCACGCCGCGCCGTGCGCCGCCAACGCCGTCGCCGAAGGAAATCGCGCACCGCAAGCCCCGCAAGAGACGCCACACTCACTGACCGCACAATTACCATCTATGACACTTATCATCACCATCATCCCGACAGCCCTCAGACAGCCCGCTGCTGAGGCTTGCCTCCTCCAACAAGGTGGAAATGGGCGTACAGTGCCACGCCACGTTTACCCGCCCTTAGGTCTGGATTCCTTTCGTAAGAACTAAAGCCTAATTCATACTGGGAGGGATTTTATGCTTTTCGTGGCCCAAAGGAATTAAACCAAATTAAAATTGAGATCATCACACTGATTAACCTTTTTAACGTGGGAATATACTATTAGTCATTAACTAAGCCGGGAGGGTAAGCATTTTTAAAATAAGAAACAAGCTTGCATAATACTTACCCTGCCTGTTCAACGTTGACATCACTGGACGCGTGGAGGCCGGTGTCGCTGTCTATGTCTGCGGCAACACACAAAACAAAATATATAGCTAGTGTACAGTAGAAATTAATGATAGTGACTGACTCATTCAAGCTGATTTCATCATACATTTTAGATTCTTACTTATTTCTTAGCCATTAAAATACCCATTGCTTATATACACATTTTAGCCTGAAGGCGTCCATTGCTGGCTATAGGCCTCCTCCAAGAAATTCCACAAGGCCGGTCCAGCCGCTTTCCGGCGATCTTAAGCAGGTCGTCGGTCCACCGTGAGGGAGGCCTATCAGCACTGCGCTTTCCGGAACGCGGTAACCTCTAGAAGATTTTTCACCCTTATCGGGCGTCGCTCCTGAGCGCAATGTGGCCTGCGCACTGCCTTAACTTTTGTTTGGCAATCCTGTGGGTTATGTCGGTAGCTCTGGTTATTTAATTCCATCCTGCAGTGAAACTACTAGTGACTTTGAGCCTTTTGAAGTCTAAATGTTCCACACTGATCAAAGACCTTTGTCTGCACTTACGCCAGCCAGACGGGCCTGCACAAGTTTTCCTTCTTTTGCGGCTAGATATTCTGCCTGCAGTATCCTTATGTCGGCTCTTTCGTCACCCTCAGGATGGATGGAAAAAAAGATCTTGGGTATTTCAACTTGCAGTACGACTAACCTAACAATTACTCGATAATAGATGGCGCTTGGACGCTAGGTGACATTTGTAGCCCCAAAGAAATTAGGTTAGGTTTGATAGTTTTACTATCATAAATTACCTAGTGACATATCAGTATGCTCCTTCTTCCTATGACGATAAAGGGCATTTTTGTTTGGCAACACTTCGTCACAGTCTCGACAAGGAATCCTGTATAAACACAAAACATACCACTAAAATGATTGCAAAACTGCATTCGGTATGTTACAAAAATGTTTAAGATTCGCAGTAGTTTAAAATATCGGCTGCCAAAGCCTATAACCAAAATTAATATATTTAAAAATCCCCAATATACATCTACCAACTACCAAAAATAACACGAATAACATGGCTGTAAAAAAACCCTGCATTCGAATATAAAATGCACCCGAATCTGATCACCTTTTTAAGAGCTACTATGTGGCTCCCCATAGGCGCACACATAGGTGGTATAACGTAAGTTTTTGTGTAGCGGGTTTAAAACGCTATTGGTTTGTAGTTAAAAACTCACTTGTAAATTTCTTTGGCTACTTTAGCGGTACTAATATCTTCAGCACCCGTTTTACCGTGAACCTTCTTGCGGTGATAAGCCAAACTCCAACTACGAAACAAGTTATAAAAATCTGGAAAATTTAATTTCACAATAAATTCCCTCACAATAATCGTACCGGTTATTATAATATTATTTTTAAAGACAAATGTTGGTCCGCTCGATAGAATATTTGCATACTGACAGAACTAAATATCTTCTCTATCAAATGGCTGACTTCTATGCTTTTCAAAACTAAATTTATCAAAAAGGTTCATCGGATGAATAAATCACATACCTATTACAATATACTGCGATTATCATTGTAAACAAAAATAAATTTGAGCGAATAAAAATTTGTTCCAAATTTGAAAAAAGTTTGCGGTATTTAGAATAATATAAGATTTAATAACTACTATCTGACGTTATTTCCACATAACGTTATTTCTGTTTTCATATAACCCTATTCTCAGACCTACCGAGTATACACAAAAAAATCATAACAATTGGTAAACCCGGTTAGGAGGAGTTCAATAATAAACATCGTAAGGTATTCATCATTTTATCAGTGCGTACCCGTGTCCCGAAAATGAACAAACACAGAACCGGGACCACGCTACAGGCGACAAAAGATAGGGCTCAAGACAGAACAGATTGGAGAGAAGTGGAAGTACGAAACTTCCAAATTGCTTACGGCTCTCAGACATGAGGCAACGACGCATAAACTAACTATTCTACCACTACTCAGCCCATAAAGTACCCACTGCTGAGTCGGGCCTCTCCCAATACATGGAAGGTACGGCTAGGCGTTCGGCCTTGTAATTCCTTTTGTGGGTTCTTACGGCACCCTGTGGATGGAATGGGATGGTGACACTAGGTAACCATTCTATTTCTAAATCCGTCACCACACGGATAAAAGACCAGTACTACATAATTACTGAGCAATTGACATCACATTCTATCCGACCAAAATATAAAGAGTCAGCGAAGAAATTATAGTGCAAGAGTTCGAGTCTAGATAGACGGGGTCACCTGTTGGGGAAAGTGATCTCGCATTGATTGCATTGGTGGACGCAGTTCTCGTTGGCGTGCTTCATGCGTCGGTGTACCTGCAGGTACGTCCAGTGCAGGTATGAGCGCCCGCAGTCCTGTGATCAAACACAGGTACCAAGTCAAGGAAGTAGGCTGCGCAAGCGTTCCTTTTAAACGACTACAAGATGTTGTACATGTAGGTATACTTTGGATAGTATTCAAAGTATACCTGCTTCTACTACTGCCAAAACTGCGTCTGTTCATCACACGAATATTTACTTCTACTGTTCCTTCGATAGTTCAAGGGTCACTTCTAGATGATGTGGTGCATCGTATAAATTCGAGTTGGACTGTTATAAAATACACTTTATTCCAATTGTTATGTACAGAAGTTTTGTAAGTCCGACATCTTTATTACCAACTCAAATTAGAGCGAGATGGCGATGATTAATCAACCTCACGTTAATCTCTTTTCCGTAATGAACAGGGCCATTGCAGTTATGTCAATCATGCGAAATTATGTCACATCACGTTAGGAACTATTTTTCTCTATTACACTAACTACTAAAAATTTAAAAATTTTGATCTATACATATATATTCCAACGTATCTTCGGGCATGAATATTATATGCTGCCGGAATCTTAACACACATTTTTATTTCTATTACAGTGAGGTCCAACGATATAAATCCGTACCTCGCACAAGAAATGTTTAACGACGGGGAAGTCTCCGTAGCCAAGAATGCCGGTGGCGGTAGGCCCAGCCTCACTCTCAGTGGAGGGACGCTTTTTGGCCTCGGCTAGGGACCGTTTGTAGAAGCCGTGCGTTGTCTTGTGTGTGGTGCACCTGCAGCCAGAAATCTAAGCATGTTTATCTTAATTTCGGAGAGACTTCGAGTCTCGAGTTAGATTTCGACTCAAGTGAATAGCATAACATATAATAGAAAAATGCTTTATTGTATAAACGAATTATGGCATTCACATTCGCCAACGGATACATCATTTTTATAACACTACTACCAAGTTGGAACGCGGTCTTGTTTTTTTTACAACTCCATATTACAATGTCGTTTTACATTCCGTTTGGATCCGAAAGGCACTCATCTGAAATTTGAACATTATAAAAAATGTAATAATAAAAAATGCAATAACAAGTAACTCCAGTTTGCCGACCAAACAGCGGCAGCTGTACAAAAGCATGACGCATGTGGCAGTCATCGATCTCCTGAACCATATCAAAGGGAAGTCGAGCGTCGCTACCACTTTTAGAAGTATTTTGGGAGCTTGGGATTTAGTGAGTGTTCAACCAAGTTCGCGCCTAAACGTTATGAAATTACGCAGTGTGTTTAACTCTTTGCTCTCCAAGGCGTACAGTCGGATATGGAGGTTAAAACTTAATACGCCTGTTTAAAACTTGATAACCAAATACCTCGAGTAAGTAGCAAAGCTGACTTTGCAAATGTGGCAGGTAAATGGGTTCTTCACGCCCTTGTGGATGACACGGTGCGAGTTTAATCCGCTCTCCAGGTAGAACACACTGTAAGTAAACAAACTCCTAAACAGATCTTCCTTGTCGAGAGAGATCCTTCTTTTTGGAAAAAATCCTAAACGTGTTATGCCACTCGGAAGTACTTCTCCGTCACGTTTAGGGCACTTTCCAAAAAATAAAAGATCTTTCGTGATCATTTTCCAACTAGTTCTTTTAGCCGCCATATTGAGGTTATGAATTTAATCTTGCACCACACTTACATTACATACATTTCTTATAATGTCTGTGGTGTCCAGGAGCTGGATAGCCTCGACATTCCCGTGGTGATGACACCTATGGTCATGCGCTTCAACCTGTTTTTTTATTAAGCTGTCATTACATACATTGAGATAGTTTTTGCGTATGGCACCATAGACACTCACTCTTCGCAGTATTCGCAGCGGAACGCCTTCTCGATTTCGACAACGCGGATGAGCGATCTAGCTTCGTCGCACATCAATGACAGGAGCGGTGCCGCCTTGGGGCTCGACACTTGCCGAGCTATGGGGACCGCCAGATTTGACTCTGGAATGATCATCTAAGTATGGTCTACTGAAGAGTTCCTAGCCTAGCGCATGTTGCCGAACTGACTATGGGACGACTGTTAATCAGATAATGGCTATTTTTTACCGTACTTCAGAGGACCCGGCTGCCAGTTTAACATCTACAACAGGCGATACGCGCAGTCAGTAGCGTCAAAATTGTCTGTGTAACTAAATAATTACTAGTGTTTAGGCGAATTCACAAACGGTGTGACCTACCGCCTTAGAAAAATCTCACTCGGCTCCGATTCAAAAACCGCTTCGTCATTAACGCTCGAGATTTAAATACAGCATACATGTAACTGATTCTAAGAGACAAAATTATTAAACAGATTTAAAATTAGACCTGACTTTTACCTGAAGCCTTTACATGGCCCAGGATACGAGCCAGATTGCAAGAAACCAGCGGATTAATCAATAATATCAATTGGAAGAGTGATAAAAGTGAGGTGTGCATAAAATATTCGGATTGCAGTAACTAAAGTGCCGTTATTCGTTTTGAGCATTAGAGACTAATAAGTTATTATCACCCAACACTCAATAATCAGGTAAAAGTAGTATTAGCTACTAAATACCAGGTCAGTACATATTACTACAGTATTTGTTAACTAGCTTTAATTCAAGTTCTTAGCGACTATTGTCATCATATTTTAGTTATATTCATACTTCCAAGTATAGTCAGAATTAGATCTGCATTAATTAACTATTTAGACAATTGAAGGTTTCATTTTATAGAACTGTAATTAATAAAAGGTAAAAGCATAGGATTTAATTTCATTGTTAACAATTATATTATTAATACCTGTAGGTACATTAAACTAAATCTGTATCTTGTAATATCATATTTTGTCATTAAAAAGCATAGCATTTGTGTGTGTATTTCTTGCAAATTGATTCATTTAAAAATATTAGAGTGAATATATATTATAGTTTAAGCTATAACATTGTATTGTTGATTTGCAGGACTTACTCCCCATTTTCCCAAAGATGTCTGAAGAAAGGGATCTAATAAAGAAAAGAAGCAGTTATAAGGGTCAATTAACTATCTTTTGCAACTATTTAAAGCAATTAGACACATCCAACTTAACTACATCAGAAATAACCGAGTTACAATTGCGAATTGGTAAGATGGAATGTTTGTACAACAAATTTGATGAAACACAATTAAATATTGAGAGTATTTCAGATGATGTTGATGCACAGTTGTCGGAGAGAATGTTGTTTGAGTCACTTTATTATAAAGTTGTGGCACAAGCCCAAAACATTGTGACATCCTTCACAAATTCATGTAAGGATGAAAGTCACAATGAATCAAATACATCTTATCGAAAATCATCTCATGACATTGTTCGTTTGCCGACTATTTCTCTTCCGAAGTTTTCTGGTTCTCAATTAAATGATTGGATTAATTTTAGAGATACTTATTTGAGCCTTATCCACAACAATGAAAAAATAGATAAAATTAATAAATTCCATTATTTAAAGTCGTCATTAGAAGGGTCTGCATTAATTGTCATTCAATCAATAGAATTTTCCTCGGCTAACTACGAGATGGCGTGGGATCTTTTGTGTGATAGATTTGATAATAAAAGGATGTTGATACAAAATCACATTTCGTCTTTATTTAACATTGGGCCGCTCACTAG
Source organism: Clostera curtula (assembly GCA_905475355.2). Classification (NCBI taxonomy): domain Eukaryota; kingdom Metazoa; phylum Arthropoda; class Insecta; order Lepidoptera; family Notodontidae; genus Clostera; species Clostera curtula. Next base: position 25,794,784 of record FR997794.1, on the reverse strand, counting down.
AGAATCTTCAAGCTCATTGAAACAGCTTCTTGACATCTTAAACAAAAACCTACGAGCCTTACAGTTACTTGGTGAGCCAGTAAAGCAATGGGACACACTTTTAATATACATTGTCACTCAAAAGTTAGATTCGAAAACCTTTCGTGAGTGGGAGCAACACAAAGGAACATTTGATAAAAATACTCGTATTACTTTTGATTGTTTTGTTGATTTCTTGCGTGGTCGCGCAGATTTAATGGAAACATTAGAGTTGTCCCATAAAGGTGCGCAAACACATTATCCCCGTTTTTCTAACAAGGAAAATATGAAGCACAAAACTTTAGTTTCCTTTCAGAATAATGTCTCATCATCATCATCATTACCATCACAACGGTGCCCAAAATGCAGTGGCGATCATCATCTCAACAGTTGTGCTCAATTTCTTGCATTAGATAAAGGTGCACGTTTACAATCATTATCAAACTATAAGATTTGCTATAATTGTTTTCGAAGTGGTCACTACGCAAATAAATGTAAAAGGCCAGGTTGCACCACATGTAAACGTAAACACAATGTCCTCATTCATATTGACAACTTCAGATCAAATGCAAATAACAATGTAGTAAGCACACAAACCCGTTCTGATGTCCCAGCTGATAGCCAGACGCAAAATGCGTCATCATCGTCCCTTTCCACTGCCGCTAATTACGACTATAACATGACACTATCGGCGAGTATTACAAATAATCCTACCGTGGAAGGTACGATGAATGAAGTGCTACTATCAACCGCATTAGTCAAAACATATGATAGCACAAATAAAGAGCATATTATTCGGGCATTATTAGACAGCGGTAGTACATCTTGCCTCATAACAAAACGTATGTGCAAAAGGCTGTGTTTACATACTAAAAGTATTAATAAGTCAATTTTAGGCATCAATAATAATTTATCGCCTGTGAGTACATCTTGCACCATTCGCATAGAATCCATAAACGATCAATTTTCAGCTGACGTAAATTGTTTTGTTTTGCCATCATTAACTGATAACGTTCCATGCAATCGGGTCGATATAAAAAAGTTAAATATACCCTCAGATATCTTTTTAGCGGATCCTAAGTTTCATTTACCTTCTGCGATTGATTTAGTTATCGGCGCAGACTTATTTTGGAGCATTATAGGTGCACAAAAAATTAAATTAGGTTTTAGAATGCCTATTTTGTGTGAGTCGAGACTAGGATGGTTAATCTCAGGCCCTATTTATGATGGCCATCAGTCTCACATAAAATGTAATTTCTCGAAGCTACAGTCTGAGAATGTCACAGACAATTCATACAGTGAAATACAAAATAAACTGGCACGTTTTTGGCAACTTGAAGAAGTGAATCCACCACTGTCACACTTTTCTAAGGAAGAAAAACTGTGTGAAAATCATTTTATGCAAAATACATCGCGTCTAGAAAACGGTCGTTTTTGTGTAAAGCTGCCATTGAAGGAAGACCCCGCGGTATTGGGGGATTCTTTTAATCGAGCAAAACAATGTTTCCTGTCGCTCGAACGTCGCAATCGACAAAAACCAACGATTGCTTCTTTATATAAGGAATTTATGGGTGAATATCTTTCCTTGGGTCATATGACCGAGTGTAAACTAAGTTCACAATTAAAGCCGTTGTTTATTCCTCATCACGGAGTCTTACGCGAGTCTAGCACCACAAAACTGAGAGTGGTTTTCAATGCCAGCAGCCCCACCACGTCAGGACTATCTCTAAATAATATACTTATGGTAGGCCCGACCGTACAGGATGACCTTTTATCAATATTATTGCGATTCAGGCTGCACAAATATGTCATCTCAGCCGATGTAGAAAAAATGTACAGACAAATCGTCGTTCATCCTGATCATAGACATTTGCAACAAATCGTCTGGCGTGACGATGCGTCCATGGCCCTTAAAGCTTATCAACTAAATACTGTGACGTATGGTACGGCTAGCGCACCTTTTCTAGCAACTAGGGTTTTAAAACAAATTGGTCTAGAGTGCCGCGACCAAAGAATAGGTAAAATCATAATTCATGATTTTTACGTAGATGATTTATTAACCGGCGGTAATCAATTAGACGAAGTTTTGTATATAAGTAAAGAGATAACTTCGGCATTGGGCTCCGCTGGTATGTCTTTGAGGAAATGGAAGTCCAACGAACCTCTTCTTGTCTTAAATGACAACTCGGTCTCATCTTTGGATTTGAACATCGGAGTTAGTGTGCCTAGCAAAACTTTAGGTCTCGACTGGAAAACAAATTTAGATAATTTATGTTTTCCTATCAGTGAAACTCTGCCCGCCACGCTCACAAAGCGTGACGTTTTGTCTGTAACTGCACAAATTTTCGACCCACTAGGGCTTTTGTCTCCCTGTGTTATCCTTATGAAAATATTTTTACAGAAGCTGTGGCTTCATAAGCTATCATGGGATGAGCAGTTACCTTCAGATTTGACAAAATACTGGATGACAATTACAAAAAACCTCACAAAATTAAGAGAAATTACAATTCCACGTCGTGTTATCACTGATTGCGAATATTACGAGTGTCATATATTTTGTGACGCATCAGAATGCGCTTATGGTGCTTGTTTGTACTTGCGTAGTGTGAATGCTAATGGCCAAAGTCAAGTGAGACTATTATTTGCTAAGAGCAGAGTGTGCCCGTTACGGCCAGTCACAATACCGCGATTAGAATTATGCGCATTTTTGGTTGGAACGCGACTGCATCAAAAGGCACTCTCTGCCCTTCATCTAAAGGTTCGAAGTACTATAATTTGGACCGATTCTACAGTTGTCCTCGGCTGGCTTAAAATGCATCCTACAAAATTGCAACCATTTGTACGGAACCGTGTTTCAGAAGTTTTAGACGCAACGTCAGACTGTTTTTATAGGCATGTGCCGACGGATCAAAATCCTGCTGATTTAATATCGCGTGGTGTAGATTTTAACTTAATTAATTCTACTGATATGTGGTGGCATGGCCCTGAATTTTTATCTAACGACTGTTCAAATTGGCCCCCTAATAAGGGAACCGTACTGTCCAAAGATTCACTTCCAGAAATAAAGGGAGAGAAGGCGCTGCTTGTCAATTTATTACAAACCACCTTAGCATCGAACAGTCGCATAATTATCTTTGAAAGATTTTCAAATTTAAATAGACTCCAGCGTGCTATTGTATATTTATTGCGATTTATTCGAGTCCATATTTTAAAGTCTTTACCCTTAAATATTATTTCCAATGTCATTGATGTTCATGAGTTACAAGAAGCACTATATTTCATACTTAGAATTGTTCAAAATGAATCATTTTCTGAATATACATTATTACTAAATAATAAAAAATTACCTAAATCTAGTTTATTAATAAAATTTAACGTTTTTCTTGATGGAAACAAAATCATGCGTGTTGGAGGTCGATTGAACAATTCGAATTTTCAATACGATAAAAAGCACCCTATTATCATACAGTCCACACATCATTTCACAAAATTATTGTTTCAACATGAGCATAAGCGGATGTTACACGCAGCTCCTCAATTATTGCTAGCATCTATTAGGGAAACCTACTGGCCCATAGGTGGTAGGAATCTAGCTAGGGCAACTTATCATCAGTGTGTAAAGTGTTGCCGATTAAGAGGACACATACTCACCCCCCAAATGGGTCATCTACCACTCCATCGGGTTGTATCGAGTGGATTTGTTTTCGAAAATGTAGGAATTGATTATGCAGGCCCATTAATTTCTGCCAGTCGCCAAGGTCGAGGATGTAAGCTTACAAAAGTATATATTGCTATTTTTGTATGTTTCGCAAGTAAAGCTATACATTTAGAATTAGTCGGTGATCTAACAAGCAACTGTTTCATATTAGCTTTGCGTAGATTCATATCTCGTCGTGGTAAGCCCAACAACATTTACTCTGACAACGGCACATCATTCGTCGGTGCATACAATCAAATATCCAAGTTCTTGAAGGAAAATTGTGACTCGTTGTCTGAAAATGTAGTTCAAGAAGGTATTAAATTTCACTTTATCCCTGCCGCCGCCGCGCACTTTGGAGGTCTTTGGGAAGCTGGGGTGAAGTCCGTTAAATATCATTTAAATCGAGTGTTGGGAAATTGTCACCTTACCTACGAAGAGCTCAATACGACCTTAATACAAATCGAAGCAGTCCTCAACTCACGTCCACTGACGCCAATGTCATCGGATCCCGCTGATATAATGCCACTGACGCCAGGTCACTTTTTAATTGGTCGGCCACTAACAAGTTTGCCAACTCAAGATCTCCGAAATCAAGCTGAGACCAAGATAACTCGATTCCATCGTATAGAACAACTTCGTCAGCATTTTTGGAGCAGGTGGAACAAAGAATATATAAGTGAATTACAGCAACGTCTCAAGTGGAGAACAAATAACTCTTCTCTGCAGATGAATTCGTTAGTCCTTATAAAGGAAGACAATTTGCCGCCGTTAAAATGGAAACTGGGGCGAGTGATTGCTGTATTTCCCGGCCCAGACCAAATCATCAGAGTCGCCGACATCAAGACTGCAAATGGCGTCATCAGGCGAGCCTTTAACAAAATTTGTCCACTTCCAGAGGCAAATTCGGAATCATCCAGCCAAGTTGGAAGATAAGCTTCCAACGCCCGGGGGCATGTTTAGGCGAATTCACAAACGGTGTGACCTACCGCCTTAGAAAAATCTCACTCGGCTCCGATTCAAAAACCGCTTCGTCATTAACGCTCGAGATTTAAATACAGCATACATGTAACTGATTCTAAGAGACAAAATTATTAAACAGATTTAAAATTAGACCTGACTTTTACCTGAAGCCTTTACAACTAGTAATTCTTGTACCTACCTGCTAGGTCACGGAGAATCAAACCAAAAAACGATATTTACGTAGGTTTCACAACACTCTTGTAGATCTTCTAACGACCATTATCATCATTCGCCCATGTCTCACTTCATATAAACAGAGGTAGATTGTTAACTCTAATAAAAATTGAAAAAGGTAGAGCGCTCGCGGATTTTTAGTTTGCAGTTAGTTTAAAATAATAAAAATGGTATTAAAATAATCTGTATACCAGATACGTGGATATCATTTTTCACTATTCCACTGGTCGGCGACAAGTGAAGAGTAACTTCTTCAGATTCCTCCTTCAGTTCGCTCGCGAATGTTTCTATACATCCGGCTGATTTCAGTGCATGCTCCTGTAAAACTTTTTGATATCTTACGCAGCTCGTTCAGGAGTCCTGATGTTTAATGGTCTAAGAGCTAGCAACGTTTTAGAGAGACGATTTCAGTAAGGGCTGTTTTTAGATATGTTATAGCTCTCACTCTCCCGGACGTCATACGGGCCATCTGGCTGGTGGTAGTGGTTGCGTTCATCAGTGCGCATCGAACCTATTCAAGTAAGAAATCAAATTTTCAAATCATTTTAAGAAGGTTGTTTTTTTTTTTTATTATTTTTATTGAACTTTTTGCAACATGAATCTATTATTGCCAGATATTTTTATTGTTGCTTAACATGTGCCAGACCATAGTTTTGGAATAAAAATATTTTTTTTTTTCAAAGTATTTCAGTATGGCTGAAATTTTTATATAATGTTATTTAAGTATCGAAAAACTTAAACTTAATTTGCCAGGCAGTAACTCGGTTGTAAACCTTCAGCCAGACCGATTTAAAAGTGGTAAATTATGTGGTATTTTGCTTGGTCAAGAAATAGTTGTATAATAAATTACAGAAAAAAAATTGAAAACTTTTGTATTAATGTGTAGATTAATATAAAATACCATATATATATTACTAGCGACCCGCCCCGGCTTCGCACCGGTGCAATTATGAACATCTAAATTTATCAGTGTTTCTCTACAATATTACGCATGTTTTATACTTAAAAACCTTCTTCTTATATTTAAAAAAACGCATCAAAATCCGTTGCGTAGTTTTAAAGATAAATGCATACATAGGGACGGACAGACGACGGCGACTTTGTTTTATACTATGTAGTGATATCAAACTAATTATTTATTATTGTACAAAATTAAGATAATGATCAATCTCGAGTTTGAAAATATTGGAAAATATACAAGCGGCTGTAAGACGTATGTAGTTACAGAGTTATAATCATCAAACTCATCAATACAACCATCCAAGCTCATAAAGGTGCAAGAATGAATTTGATGTTGAAAAAGTTTTTCTTCCACCTTTATGAGCTTCGAGGGTTGTATTGATAATTTTGATTATTATATCACATACGTCTTACAGCCGCGAATAACGTTTTAATCAACATACAACCTAGCACTGACCTGCAAATTGCAAAAAAACGTAAGAAAATTTGAATTTCGCGTGCTACCCTGGAGCATCCACCTTAAGCAATTTAACAATCGTCATCATATATATCGAAGCCGACACGCCCCAAATGCTTATTGGGCAATTTGACGAGGTCAACAGAGCCAAACATTCGGCTTTACCGGTGGAACTTTACAAGGATATATCCAAACAGTCACCTGCGCGTCGATGTGGTCGCGGAATGCGCGTCCACACGCGGCGCATACGCGCACCAGGGTCGGCGCCAGTTCCTCTTCATGCGCGCGTAAATGCATCCGCAGCCGCGAGCGTCTAGTCAGCTGCTTCATGCAAATGTGGCACTGGAACGGTTTTATCTGCACACACGTCACCACACCTCAAAGCTCTATTCACCTAGATAGGTCTATTCCCCGGACACACCAGACTTACGCCATGCCACGACATAATTTATAAAGATATATCGAGGCGGTGCTGGTCCGGTAAATGGACGCAGATCCTAATACAGCACACAGTGCCGACCCGAGACCCTGAGTAACTTTGTCTTTCGTCCCCATTTTTAGCAATTTCAGGCATCAAACGCTGAATTATCTCCTTTTTAAAGTATATTATTTTACTCTTTGGTTACATTGCTAGAGTTACTGTCAAACTGAAATACGGGATTAAAATAATCAAACAGTTCAAACTTGTTCTCAGCCCGCAAAAGACTGACTGCTGAATCGGAACTCCTTCAATTACAGGAGGCAAGTAAACCTACTGTGCCACGCTGACTAGACGGAATGGCACAGGGTTTTCGTTTCAAGTATTTCTTTTATTGCGGCGAACTTTTCTGCCGTGGTTAACGGTTTTCTGGTCTCAGGATGGAATGGGGCGGTGACACTGAGTTTTAAATCCGTCACCAAACGAATTTAACATATCAAGAAGGGTCCGCAAGACATTATCTCACACTGACAAAGGTCTATCTTGCTAAGTACCTGCAAATGGGTGACACCATGCTCGTCCAAGGTCTGTTTGTCCAGGAAACGCTTGCCGCAAGTAACGCACACATAGCGGCGCGTGTCAGTGTGCGTGCGACTGTGTTTTGTCAGGGTCGCCCTATGTATGCGTGAACACATTATATATCAGTATCTCATCCCATAAACCAACTAAGGAGTAATGACATTATTCTACTTTGCCGTTTCCCGATTTTGTTGGACGGCACCATAGACCTACTAATAATAGTATGCAGAATTTGTATTTACCTTTCCTGTTAAATTAGTTTTATAAGTGCCAATAAATTAATTTTCTTTCTTTCTTTCAGAATGCCAGTAAAATTATTTGGTTTGGTCTGTGGTCAAATTGAGAATAGAACTATATTTATGGAACTTAAATTAATAAAACGAATTTATATTAACTATGGTTAGCGACCACTACTTATACATTAATTCTGAAGTGTTCAAGCTATAGTATGAATCTAACCTGAGATGAAAGGCTTTCCCGCAGCCGTCAACGGGACACCGCCAGCGCCTGACTTTCAGGTGCTGGAAGTGCACGTGATCGAAGAGAGCCGTCTCCGTGGTGAAAGTGACTCCGAGACACCGCGGGCACCCGTATCTGCCATCCGCCGTCAGCGTGTTTTCCGCCTCATGAAATTGCCTGTCAGAACTTCGTAGGTCAACATTCTACAAAGCTAGATTTGGTGTTAATAATAATTGCAATTTTTTACCTGCACCAAAATACTTCAACAAATTTTTTCTAGAGGTGATTCCGAATTCAATGACCTATACTTTAATTAGCTTTATCTCTATTTTTCACGTTTTTTTCTACATCTTTGACACAATCACTACATAGTATAAAACAAAGTCGATGTTTTCTGTCCGTCCCTATGTATGCTTAAATCTTTAAAACTACGAAACGGATTTTGAAGCGGTTTTTTTTATTACATAGAGTGGTTCACGAGGAAGGTTTATATGTATAACACACCCCCGCTTTGCACGGGCGAAGCCGGGGCGGGCCACTAGTATAATTATAAAAAGTAATACTCACATGTGAAATTTCAAGCGGACCTTGGAAGTAAAGGACTCGTTGCAGTTATGGCATGTCACGATTTGCGGGTCCGACGAGGGCTCCCTGTTGCGCTTCTTTCGAGTACGCTAAAATAATTGCCAGTATATTATGATCTTCGCACGGGTACTTAACAGAAATCTGTTATAGTTAGACATAATATATCTTTATAAATTATAGCCTATGTGTGATTCTGATGTATGTATATTATTGTGTGGTTTCATCAAAATCTATTCACTAGTTTTTGCGTGAAAGAGTAACAAACATACATTCTTGCAAAATTTCACGTTTATAATATTAGTAGGACGAAGCCGGGACGGGCCGTTTGATCAATTGTGATGATCTTCAGCAAACCATTGTGCAAAAAGAAAATGAATATTTGTGTATGTCTTCCAATTTATTTTAGTACAGCTAGTTAGTAGAATAAATTTACGTGTAGCAACTCGTATTTAGAATAATCACCAACCCATAAAATCCCAAAGGGTGTCGTATGAGGAGACTAATGAGAGGATTGAGAGAAGGAAAACGTCTTGCCAGCGTGGCACAGTAGGGTAATGCCATGAATTGGGAGCCCCTACTTAGTAGTGATAGGCCCTAGTCATTTGTCAACGACGATGATATTACCTTGCCACCGTCGTTATCGGTAGATACGTTCTGTTGATCATCGGACTTGGCTGTAGGCTTTCGCTTCCCGCCGCGTTTCCTGTACCGATGAGCGTTCGAACTATTATTGTTATGCCAGCAATACACGTTGGCCGAGCTTAGGCCAACGCGATCGTAGGCAATTTAATACAAGGCAAGTGCTACTGCCTACACGTTGGGCAAGTGTATTGAAACCAAGTAGGCGAGCGACACCGAGCGATGGCCAGACAATGCAAATATACCGTCTATACGTTTGTACGAGTATTGGCGTTCACTCGGCATTGCTAGGCCAACGTATATTGCTGGCTTTAGACAACTTTTGACTGTACGTAGATTGAAACAATCCTTAGATTTCCAAAAGGCGATCAATTCAGCATAATCTAAAGGTGCTTACGTCGTTTGTCAATAGCACACATAGTACACTAATCACCATATTAAACCGACTTCAAAAAGGAAGCGGTTCTCAATACGACTGTATGTTGATGTTTGTGTGTTATCGCATAACTTGGCATTTAAAAACCGATTTGGACATTTTATTCGATTGGTATTTCCTACACATTGGTCCGCATATCATTCTGGTTGACTCAACAATGAATATGGCAGTCACGTCGTGGGCTAGCTCGCTATTAAATATATTAAATAATTTCTTACAGTTTTATTATTAATAGCTTAACAAAATTATACACAATTAAAGTTCATAACGACTAAGGGACAACAGACGTTGGGCAGCAGCGACGCTCTGTTAAAAACACACCATCCATCACTGCGATCGCCAACCCGCCTGCCAAGCGTGGCGATTATGGCAAACCCCCCCATGAATGAATGGATACAACTAGGAAAACGGCCCCCAGTCCCCGGCAGCCCCACTATTCCTTCGGCCACGGTAGCAGCCAAGGTAACGGTGGGGCAGGGGGTGCGAACAATCTCCGGCAGAGATCCGGCTACCACAAAAAACGACGGCTGCACCTGGCAACATATAACACACGGACACTGCGGACTGACGAGAAGATCGTAGAACTCGAGGAAGAGTTGAGCAAGTTGCGATGGGATATAGTGGGGTTGTCTGAAGTCCGAAGAGAGGGAGAGGACACGATAACCCTCAAATCCGGCAATTTGCTCTACTTCCGGGAGGGCGACCAACAGTCCCAAGGTGGTGTTGGGTTTATCGTCCACAAGTCCCTTGTGAACAACGTTGTTAAAATCGAGAGTGTGTCGACCAGGGTGGCGTACCTTATACTCAGAATAACCAAGCGTTATTCGCTGAAGGTCATACAGGTATACGCACCGACCTCGGCACACCCCGACGAAGCGGTGGAGACAATGTATGAGGACATTTCCTCGGCCATACATGGCTCTAGAACGCACTACACCGTTGTTATGGGGGATTTTAACGCGAAACTTGGCAAGCGGAGTGGAGATGAGCTGCAAGTGGGGCAATTTGGGTTTGGACACCGGAACCAACGGGGCCAGACTTTGGCTGGTTTCCTGGAGAAGGAGGGACTCTATATGATGAATTCCTTTTACAAAAAACCAGAACAGAGGAAATGGACCTGGTTGAGTCCGGATGGCACCACAAAAAACGAGATAGACTTCATCATGTCGACGGAAAAGCACATATTCAATGATGTCTCCGTGATCAATATGGTCAAAACCGGAAGCGATCACCGCTTAGTACGAGGCACATTGAATATCAACGTTAAGCTTGAAAGGTCGCGCCTGGTGAGGTCTACGCTGCGTCCCGTGCCAGTTCAAATTCAAAACCCGGAGAGCTTTCAGCTCGAACTGCAAAACCGCTTTATAAGCCTAGGCGTTGACGTGGACGATTATAATGACGGGTTCGTGGAGACTGTCCGCAAAGTTGGGTCGAAGTTCTGTGAGACCCAACGCCTGAAAACGGCCAAAAAGCTCTCGGACCTCACCCTAAATCTCATGGACGAGCGACGGAAAATGGTTCTGCAGTCTACAGATGATGCGACGCAGCTACGGATGCTCAATAGACAGATATCAAAGTCCCTGAAGCGTGATATACGCCGATTCAACACGAATCGTGTTGAAGAGGCTATTGAACGCAACAGGGGCTCCAAGGTTTTTGCCAGGGATCTGTCTATTGGGCAAAGCCAGCTCGTCAGGCTGAAGACTGATGACGGCAGGATCGTCACGTCGAAGTCCGAGATTTTGGGTGAGGTCGAGAGTTTCTATGGACAACTGTACACGTCTACACAGGAACCCGTCATAAATCTAGCAGACGACCCACGAGCTAGATTAACCCGGCACTACACAGAAGACCTCCCGGACGTCAGCCTGTGTGAGATCGGGATGGCTCTCGAGCAACTTAAAAACAACAAGGCGGCGGGTGATGACGGAATTACCGCAGAACTTCTGAAGGCGGGTGGAGAACCGATCCTTAGGGCCCTTCAGAAGTTATTCAATTCCGTCATACTCGAAGGACGAACGCCAAAGGCATGGAACAGAAGTGTGGTGGTGCTGTTCTTCAAGAAGGGAGATAACACCTTATTGAAGAACTACAGACCCATCTCACTTCTGAGCCATGTCTACAAGTTGTTCTCGAGGGTCATCACAAATCGACTCGCGTGCAGGCTTGACGATTCCCAGCCTCCCGAACAAGCCGGTTTCCGAAAAGGCTTCAGTACCTTAGACCATATTTTAACGCTACGGCAGGTTATACAGAAGACCGAGGAGTATAACCTGCCCCTTTGTCTGGCGTTCGTGGATTACGAGAAAGCCTTCGATTCGATCGAGACGTGGGCAGTATTGCAGGCTCTCCAGAGGTGCCAAGTCGACTATCGGTATATCGAAGTGTTGAAGTGCTTGTATGAAAACGCCACCATGTCAGTCCGACTCCAGGACCAGACCTCGAAACCGATCCAGTTGCAGCGAGGTGTTAGACAGGGAGACGTTATCTCTCCGAAATTGTTCTCCGCTGCACTGGAAGATGTTTTCAAGGTTCTGGACTGGAAAGGGCTGGGCATTAATGTGAACGGCGAGTACATCACTCACCTTCGATTCGCTGACGACATAGTCGTAATGGCTGAGACCATGGAGGGCCTCACTACGATGCTCGATGGCCTCTGTGGAGCCTCCGAACGAGTCGGCCTTAAGATGAACATGGAGAAGACGAAGATCATGTCTAATATCCATGTTCAAGCCACTCCTGTTAACATCGGAGGTTCTACCCTCGAAGTTGTTGACCATTACATTTACCTGGGACACACTGTCCAGTTAGGTAAGTCCAACTTCGAGAAAGAGGTCAATCGTCGGATCCAACTCGGCTGGGCAGCGTTCGGGAAGCTGCGAAAGATCTTCTCGTCCACAATACCGCAGTGTCTGAAGACAAAAGTCTTCAACCAATGTGTGTTGCCAGTGATGACATATGGAACTGAGACGTGGTCGCTCACTATGGGCTCCATCAGAAGGCTCAAAGTCACCCAAAGGGCAATGGAGAGGGCTATGCTCGGAGTTTCCCTGCGAGATCGAATCAGAAATGAGGAGATACGCAGGAAAACCAGGGTCACCGACATAGCCCACCGGATTGTCAAACTTAAGTGGCAGTGGGCAGGGCACATAGCTCGCAGGACCGACGTCCGATGGGGCAGAAAAGTCCTCGAGTGGCGACCGCGTTCCGGAAGGCGCAGTGCTGGTAGGCCTCCCACACGGTGGACCGACGACCTGGTTAAGATCGCCGGAAAGCAGTGGATGCGGGCGGCCCAGGACCGGCCTTTGTGGAAATCCTTGGGGGAGGCCTATGTCCAGCAGTGGACGTCTTTTGGCTGAAATGATGATGATGATGATGATGAAAGTTCATAATATAATTAAATACACAGAATCACTCACGAGTTTGTATTAATAGTATGTACGAGCGAAATTTTTATCGAAATATTAACAGTAGGTATGTATTTTTTATTAGTTGTAAGTATAAAGTAGTACATAGTAAATTAATTTAAGTATAAGTTTAAAAAATACCTGCAGTTAAAGCACGTATCGGCTTCGTTGACTTCGCTTTTCTTTTCATCGACACCGACCTGAAACCGAAATCTTATGATAATGTTGAAATGAAACTCACAATATGTAAAAGCGACAACTATCTATTCTGCGTCCAGCACACGGGTGACCTGACTACACACTAAATACTGGACAAGATTGTCTGTAGACAAATCTATTTTATATAAAAAAAAATCGCAAACAAAATGTGTTGGTAAGCGCATAACTCAACAACGCCTGGACCAATTTGGCCAATTTCTTTTTTAATGTTCCCTTAACTTCAAGGATGGTTTTTACGGCGAGAAAAATTCGAATAATTGCCGGAAAACCTCTCGAAACAGCCTTTTTCTTTTTCCCATACCAACTTTTTCTAACTAAAACGTAACTAATTCATTATTATTATTATATACCAGCGGCCCGTCCCCGGCGGGGTGAAGCTAGTAGTGAAATACAAATAAGTTGTATACAGCATAATCTTTGCTAATTTACTTGGTGTACAACAAAAACAAATGGGTGAGTCTAGACATAAACACATTTTAATGATTACCTGAGCCGCTTCCAATAACTTCTGGAGTTCCTTCGGAGCGTGCGCATCAGCGGTTTGTAGTATCCAAATCTCATCTTCGCTACTGTCCAAACATTCCTGCTTCACTTCAGTCGTGATGAGTGGTGGTCCAGTCTGTACGCAATAAACTGTTTTAATGAAGAAAATATCCGTAAACGCATCTCATACTAGGAATCTACGTAATTTGTTTTCTATTGGAACATAAAATTAAATGAGAATGTATGTATAGGCATACCAATAGAAATGTAATGATGATAATTCTAAATTAATATAAAGGATTATATAAATTGCTCCTAAATTATGCTATACTAAACTCTAATACAATAAAGAATATATGCTAGCACCGCTTTCGGAGCACCAGTCCCAGGTCCGAGCAAGTGTCATAATGCAAGAGATATTTCTTAGATATAGGAATGTAGTGCAGTGCAGTCTGTGATGTATTTAGACTAAATAGGCTACATGAATCGACGAGATCCTAGCCTAGTGGATGGTGCGGAACCCAACCGACCAGGTAAGGAACATCTGGCCTAACTGGATGTTGGATGGGGTCCAGCATTATGAACTTCTCCGTGCTTCGGAGGCCATTAATCACAGGTATACGCATGCGTAACGTGTAAGTGGCAGATGGTCTAACAAAAATATTTACCGATTGTTTCACTTGAAGAGTGGTGTAGAAATACTGGCCCCATCAGACTAGACTGATGTCGACCGTAATAAATTTGGGAAAAGATACATGAAATATTACGCAGTACCGACAAAACGGAATATGTTTATGCTATATTTACTGGTTTTCAGTAACAAACCCGGGGCTGTATCCAGTGGTATGAATACAAGACATGAAAACTGAAATGCACACGTTAATGCATGCGGCAAGTAAAATCATATATTTATTTCAAAATCTACAAATCCACAACTAACCGATTCGGTGCTCATTTCGAAATTATTATCTTCATTTAATTTCTTCTCTTCCGTTTCTACAAATTAAAGTAGTGTTGTTAGGTATTACAATAAAATGTCTAATACATTTTAACTACACAACGTCTATCTTTTTAAATAACTTAACCGAATACGTAACCGTAAGGTATTTTATGAAGGCGATGATATACGTGCTCTTAACATCAGCTGTGAAACCCCTATTTTTTAATTGCATATCAAATAGCCGCAGGTCCCTACAATTATTTAAAATCAGATTCGAGTATACTATTCTTCAAGTATAATCTCGACGCATTACCGCAATCATACATATTCATTAATTCCAAAGTAACAACGAGTGTAATACGCGAATATACGCTTTGTAAATGTAGTCTGTTACTTTTTAACGATTCTGCTCCTTTCGGCAAGCTTCACTTCGGGTGAATATGGGCTTTTTATAGCAACCTTATTAAATTGGTTACAGCAATCTCATAGGTTGGTTCAAAAGTCTTGAAATTGTGTATGAAAGGTGTGACTGTAGATATGACGACTGATAGGTGTATGGAGACTACCACCTAGCGTGGGGCAAGGGTCGTAAGATGATAACGGTAATAATTGTGATGATAATTTTATATATGACGATTTATAAGAGTTTTGTGATAAAACCTACGTAAATAAAGTTCCTTTTGAGTTTGAGTTTGAATCAAAATTCACCAACCTTGGTTCTGCGAATCTTTGTTATTGCAACTTCGAGTGTGAGATGCAAAAGCAACTTTGGCAGACGGATTTTGGACATTTTGGATTTGGAATACCAAATCCAAAATGGCTTTGTTTAAATATGCCTTATCTTTTGAAGCATTAGTAGGTATAGTTCAGGAAATATAAATTGATCACTTCTTACGTACTTTGTGATCTTTACAAACGTTCAATTCATATTTCCTGATCTTATACTCCCATATTCGGAAGGCTGCGTGAAATGCCAACAAGTAGTAAAACTAGCGGCTAAAGTAGCACGGTGCAGCGTTGCAAAAAAGTTAATCTATTCCTTGATGCATCTGGGATGCGCAAGGAATCCGCATATTGAAGACGCGTGGAGCAGGTCCGGGACTGGCTCACGTAGACATGTTCCAAGCGCGAAGAGGCGCTAGCAGAACCAGCGTGCCGCCGGGCGGAGCGCATCGGTCGCGGCAAGGAGGATTAGATGATGTAGGTGAGAGAGAAGGCTCTTGGTAGAGAGAAGCAACATATTTACTTTCACCGAGTTTATGAATTACTTTACAAATTGTTTATACGGGAAGATGTAGTGGTTTATGGTTATAGCAATAAAACCAGTGTCGTTTAAAAAAATCCTGATGCCAGGACTGAGGTGCTGCCTACGCAAAGCACTTGACCATATAGTGCTGTAATGCAGGAAAGGTCGCGCATGTCAACTATCAATTACCGCCAGTGTGTGTGACACAAAAACCGGCCTTTGCGCATTGCTGAACTTATTTGGCGTACAGGTACATTCTAACCCAACCTCGAGAAATTATTAAGGAATATAACATGAAATATACTTTTTTAATACAGTTGCTCAAAAAGTGGCATATTACAGGGACGTATAGCGTTCGGGAAGTGGGCTATTACACACGCGTGCTTTTTCTTTACCATTCCCGCATTAATGCGTTTTCTTTCCCAACTGTCAAAATAATGTCTATTATAAGGAAAAACCAACCATGAAGTTTTTACTAAAAAAAATCATAGAAGTTTTTATGATTCATGCAAATACGTATATTTCTAAAAAGAAACTACGTACTAATTTGTTTCAATATCAGATTTAATGATTTGATTGAATGTGTTTTATTTCATCTAATTAAATTTCATTTCATATCAATAAAAAAATTCTACTGAAGACTTGGCTGTATGGGCATTGTTCCTTTTGCCTACCAGAATGGGTGAAGAAAAAAAAAACCTGCTGATTAGTTAGTTGAGTTTATTGTGCTTATAATATTTTATTAAATTGCTTCATTTTTTCGCAACTGTATTAAAAATAGTCGTTCAGTACACGTGCGGAACCGTCATTGCAACTTGTTCCGACTGTCAACACTCGCCTTCGGCTGCGCCTCGGCTCGGGTAGACATTTGTCGGAACTCGTTGTAATGACAGCCTTTCCGCACTTGTAATGAAATATACTATTTCCATAATTTATTTTTGCATCAATCTTTTAATAGTTCTAGTATTGGTGTACAGATAATCATTACTAATCTAACATAGCAAAAATCTATCCGGATGTATAAAGCTAATTATGCTACGTTTTTTCTTATTGTGGTTGCGAATTCTGTAATATATAATAAAATATGGAAACGACTACTCAGCCCACAAATAACTCACCGATGACAGTGAGAGTAATTAGTCTATTATGTCACGCAGTTGAAATAAAGCCTCCCTTCTCTTGCGGCTAAGTTTTCAGCCTTTTCATTTCGTTTTGTCGGCTCACACGACACCCTCGCGGACGTATAAGAGGCTATTGCAACCCTATAATACTATGTGTAAGACTTTTTCCTCGAACATTTTATATACCTGTTTTGTCAAACAAACAACATGACCGCACAGAATTTACGTTCGCTTCTGAAATTTCTTATTATCAGTATAGAGTATTACCTTTACCCGCTTGATCTTCTTCATCATCACGTCTGTCATTCTTGTCATGAGCAGCTTTCACGTGAGCCTTCAACCATTTCAGGTTAGCGTAGCCTATAGAAGTATTATTGATATAAATATGTATTACGATAAGTTTCAGTTACATTGTATAATGGTAGACAGAAATTAAATACACGACGTTCGTTCCTATATCTTAATATGTATGTATTCCAAAATTATACCCAAAGTTCTGTAGGTTTTGAATGAAGTTCTTATGATGTACTACTACTACTCAGCCACTAAAGACATACTATATCTCTACTACTAAGATATGCCGAACCCAAAATCCTGTCTACGTTTATAATATAAGCAGGCAGCCAACTCCTCAGCCCATAAATAACCCACTACTGAGTGGGGCCTCCACCAATTATATGGAGGGTAATTAGCCTACTCTGCCATGCTGGCAGGACGGATTGGCACAGGGTTTCACTCTTGCTGCTAGGTTACCGATCTTGTCATTTCTTTTTGTCGGCTCTTACGACACCCTCAGGGTGGAATGGGGTGGTGACACTACTGTATTCTAAATCCGTCACCACACGTACACGGCACAGCGTAACATTACCGTAATTGCAAAGAGGACATGGAAAAACTTCGCCGTCTTCTAAATCGTGCTTATGAGACTCACAGTGGTCAATAACTTCTTGCATATCCGTGAAAACGCACTCGCAAAACCTGCAAATGAATATCCATTGTAATATTTAAACTAGCTGTTACACGCGACTTCATCCGCGTGATATAACCAAAAAAAATTGTTCTTATTAATTCGGTATTACGCGCGGTGGGATGTCATTAAAATTAGCATATGTAACTCCTTGTTATCTGCCAGTGTAAGTCCCGTCAAAATCGGTCAAGCCATTTCAGAGATTATCCGAAACCTACAGAAGAAAGATAAAAATAATCTGCCACTCCAGTTTTATTTTAGATGAATACAACAGTATGTAGCGGATGTTTACAATCAGCGTGGCAACACCTTCTGTGACTTGGAAGACTTTATTGTCGTAAGTGATAGACGCTCTGTAGTTGAAATTGTGAATAACGGCTCTAACCTGCATTTAAGCTCTATGTCTTCGGGGTTATTATCACTCTGATACTTTCCCAGAAATTCCTTCACTCGCTCGTCTGCTTCATCCAAGTTATCTAAGCCACAGTCAAGTTCAGCCTCTGGCTCGATTATCTCTACGTCACTGGAATTACCCTCTTTTTTATTATCTTGCACGATGATGACGTCATCAGCAGCATCGTTATCTAGCAGTCTGGTAATAATCTCTCCGTCGGAACCAATTTCAAATTTAACATACTCATCATCAGCGTTGTGGTGAGCTGTTTTTAAAGTCTTAACCGCACGACAAACAAAGTTTTTAATTTTCTGAAAAATGTATTGCTGGTTATTCTTTATAACCAAAAACTCATCATGGTTTAGGAACTGATTGGCAGACTTCATGCGGCAAGGCATAAAATATTCATTCAAACAGGTTTCGCAGATTATCTTTAACTGCGTCGACGTTTTCTTTTGAGGTGAGCATCGATGCACTCTCTGGTCTTCGTTATTGAACAGGTACAGTTTATCTACCTCATTTCCCACATGGTTTGCGCAGATGAAACATATTTGACTTTCGTTTCCCCCAATAATTACTCCATCCATATCCAAGTAAGAGCCAGGTTTCGACCAATTCTTGTGAACCAGTCTTGAAGGATTGGACTTCCTGACATGCCTACGTTCACTGCTACACTGGTCATATGACACAGGTGTCATTGGAGAATCTTTGAACAAATTTAGAATTTCATCTCTGGTATGCAATAAATTGTCGTTTTTTCCTTTGAAGTTGTCTTTTATGAGACTTTTAGGCGACTTATTTCTCGATGTAACTGTATTTAAAGTGGCGTATATTTTCGACGTTGAATTTTCAAGGTATTTTGTAAATTGAGCTTCAAACATAGAAGTATCATTGCATACGAGTTTAAAAGGTAAGGAATTCGCAAAACTACATTTTGGGCTACAGTCCTTATTAGACCAGTGTGAAATGGGACTTTCGACAATATTAATCTTCTTGGTTTCTTCTATTTCAAAGCCATCCTCCTCAAAATCTGTAGGATCGTCCGTGAACTTAACAAACGGTATTTTTTCTGCTGTAAGATCAACTAAAGGGTCTTCATTGTCAAAGTGAATCTGTGAAGCTCTTATTTGTGTACCATCATTAAGAACATACACCATATCGTTACTACCGTCATTTGGCTCTAGCATTTCATTAAAATTTTGTTCATTTAACTGGGTATTATACTCTGGGTTTACAAAGCATTGGTAAGGATTGTTTGTGAGGGAACCAGGCTGAGTTCTGCTAATTGAATTTAAGTCAACTTCAAACCCAAATGACCTGTAAAGCAATATTTAAAGCTTAAATCCTCTCAACTATTAGCATTTGGCATAGTTTTGTTGTTGCAAATTTTTGTTTCCTAATTTTTAAAAGTTTCCTAATAATTTCCTAATTTCCTATAGGAATCTGTCCATCTATTAATAATATAAGAAATAACAACATTCTCAAAAAAATATAACATTACTTGGAATAGTGGACGTCTAGAACTATCTACCTAAATTTTGTACCTTAACATACCATGATAGTGAAAATGATAATCATCTTTATTGGACTAGCATTTTGCCAAGAATGTTCATTTCGAATACCACAAGCAACATACCTGGCTTTCTCTAAATATGTCTGAAAGTCGTCATCCGAATTATTTTTGAATGACGCCGCATGAATGTCAGGCCTCTGCATGCTAGGTGCCTGCGCAGACTGTTGAGCTGCCATTATTGATCACTGACACTATAAAGAACCATATTTAAGTAGTTTCCATCAAATATCATATCTATGATCATGATGTAAGATTTAGTATACAAAGAGAAAAATATAGAAGACACTTAAGAGGAAAGCTTAGGACATCTTTTGTTATAGAATTTAATTGAAATAAGGTAAAAAGAGAGGCAACAATCTACTAAGTGGGACACTACACAATAATGAGAACCAGCAAACTCAGCAGGTACTTAGTCTAGGAGCAGAGCTGAGTCACAAAAGCTTCTCTTGCAGCTCAAAGGAGCTTCTTCATTGGCACCATACCTGGAACACCTAACATATAGCTGGCCAAATTGAGACCTCATCTCTGTGGGCAAGAGGCATTCTTAAGCACCCAGGTGCACAAGGTAAGGCATGCCTTATCTTCTGATGTATCACAATGGTGACACCTCCCAAGCAACCATGCCCTGACAACACCAGGGTAAGGAGGAATATCAACACACAGTACCATCTCAGAAGCCACCCCTCCAACATGGGCCTTACTGCTCCTATCATTTCCGCCCCAGCACTGGGATGTTGCAGCATCAATAACAAGAGTGTTTTGCTCCTGTATTTGCCAGAATTACGTAAACGCAGGCAACAGAATTTAGTCTGCAACCCAGGAGATCGTACACCATGGGCTAATTAATTATAATAGGCTAATGTAATTCCAACATTGAGTTGTTCAATATTGTTCAATCATGCAGTAAATAAAATGTTGTTTCATGTATTTTATTTTATAAAAATATCCTATTTTACTTCAAACTTGTATCTGAGAAAATAAATAGCAATGCAATAAAATTATGTTAATAAATGGAGGCATTTGACGAAGCCATGTCAAGAGATAGTTGGTAAAACAAACAAATAATACTAAAAGGTACTAAATATTATCTAGGGAACTGAACTTATTTAAGTTCTGTAGTAAAGTAGTTTGTTTATTTTTATCTGAACATTTATAACCAGCCAAGCCATTTTACGAACTTAAGTGAAGTATACTGATACTGGCCGACGAATAAAACAAAACTTAATGGCCAGTGTCAGTCAACTGCTGTTATTTACAGACAGTGTCTGGGAAATACTTGGACAGAACTTTAGTAAAATATAGGGCAAATGTCTCACCACTGCTCGAAGACCAAAATTAAAATAGCCTAGATATTCATGGAGAAACTGGCACATCTTCAGAAAAAAAACAAATGAATAAAGTAAACGACATATTATTTTGTGTCATACGATATCAAATCAAATTCGAAAACTTCAAAGTTCAAATCAAAAGCAAACATATTAGTGCTGCCTGTCTTAAAAATTGTGACTTTATTTCGTTCAATAAAATGTTTATTAATTCAGTGAAATATGACGGACAACATTTAACTACGCCACAACACAAATAAAATTTCCGTCTTCTGCCATTTCACTTGGGGGGATTGATATAAGCTCGATTTACGCTAAAATAGGGATGCTGAAACTCGGACTCGGAATACGGATGCGGTTGATAATGTGAATACCTACGGCTGACAATGAAGCAGATGCTACAGGGGCCAGATGCTACGTGAAAATGTATGGATGGGATGTCATTTCAAAACATTTAACGTCACAGCGTTGCGGGTACCGTATGCAATGTTGTTCAATTAGGTTCATATTATGGCATGTTTTCTAAGCCCGTGTTCCAGTGTTAAATGTTCTGCTAATGCTGATCTCGTCAATTTCAAACAAAGGTGTGGTATCAAATTTGTACTCGGAAAAATATAACAGAAATGAAGTGTTTTTCACAACACCAATTTGGTGTGGGTTTGGTAGCTTGGCTGACCAAGTGAAAATAGTGGCCCAACGTGGCCAGAGCGAATGTTTCTCTATTTATACGGCCCAACATAAATGTACCTCATAGCTTAGTGTTCTAAATTGCCTGCATATCAAATATCATGTCAGAGCCAATGAGAACTAGGTTTCTGTTAGAGCAATCCGAATGAGAAAGAAATTGTACTGAATTGGACTGTTAAAAATTGAGTACAATTCCAAACTATTTAATATTTTATTGGCCACAAACCTAACCTAAGCTAATGTTTTTAATTTTATAGAATTATATTTAATATTATATACGTATACGTGCAATCGTAGCACCCTCACCTCATTTCTTTTTTTTTATGGAATTGACTCATTATTCATAGGGTTATGATTGACTCATTGACTCACGTAGGGGTTGACGTCGACGTCATACACAACAAAGATGGAAGTATGTTGTTGATTGACAAGCGCGCTGTCATCTACGGCAATATGGCCGATAGTAAATCTAAATAAAGATCATATTGTTATTTTGTGCGCGTTATTAGTCTAAATTACAAATGTTGAATCGTTTAATTTGATGGTTTAAAAAAATAAGATTTAGGGCATGTTTCCGCTAACTCCACCCGTTGTGAAACGGTTGCTAGGGTGGAAAAAAGGTACTGAAGGTTCTTCCGCAGCTGAAGATAAATGGTCTGAAAAAGCAGTCAAGAGTTTAGTGAAGAAATTGAAAAAAAGTGGAGCCCTTGATGAACTAGAAAAAGCAATATCCAGCCAAAGCAGTCATACTAAATGTGTCACAATCCCCAGGTTAGTTCATATTGATTTATTTTTTTCTGTGTTACCAATCATGAACTATGACGTTTCCGGTGGCTGGTATGTTAATGTAGTTATGCATTGTGACCCAAGCTTTGAATATCGCTAATGTGTAGCTCCTTTGTCGAGCTTCCAAGTAACGCACTGCGGGCGTGCGTTATTCGGAGAAATGATTAGTCTAGGCGATAAGTAGCGTAGTAAGTATAATATAAGCTTAGATTAAGTTAGTTAGAAATAAATGCTCTTCGAATCAAGACGTGCTTTTTAAATATCCTAAAAAGGCTCCTGAATCTAAAACTGGCGCAGCCTAAGGGATGTTTTAAAAAATAATTACGCGATATTATTCACAAAATCGGAATTACGCGCGATTAAAAGCATCCCAGAACCACGCACCTTGTTTGCTGAGATTTTTTCTACTCACCGCAGCTTTACGGGAAGGCATGGGATCGAGCAGACTGTAAGTAGACCTTTTTACGTTCCTTTCTCGTCCTTGCTATTTCCTGTGGTTGTTTTGTAATAATTTTTGATCAAAATCATTAAAAATTATTTGATTTCTCTACACAAAATCGGTAGATTAGTATTTAAGCAGTAATAATTTTTGATCGAAATCATTAAAAATTATTTGACTCTTTCTACACAAAATCGGTAGATTAGTATTTAAGCAGTAATAATTTTTAATCAAAATCATTAAAAATTATTTGACTTCTCTACACAAAATAGGTAGATTAGTATTGTATTATATAACTTAAATTTATTTAGACATTAAGTAATTGTTTGTTACAAATTTATATAGTGTGTGTGTGTGTGTGTTTCATCAATTATTAAAAATGACTCAATCTGCAGCAAATTTACAAATGATCCCAAAGGATCTCTTAAGTTTGATCCCTAAATTCGATGGTGATCAAAATATGTTAAAACTATTCATAAAAAAATCAGAGTATATCTTAACAAACTTTAATGGACCAAATAATCATTTACAGACGACCTATGTATTCCATTGTATCACGAGTCGTTTATGTGGTAAAGCAGCAGCTTTGTTAGGTGAAAGAGACGATGTATCTAACTGGAACCAATTGAAAGCAGTATTAATTCAACATTTCGGCGATCCTAGATCGGAAGAGTGTATTGCGATAGAAATGGAAAACTTAAAAATGTACCCTGGTGAAAGTTATCTTAGTTTCTGCAATAGAATCCAGCAAGTCCGGAGCACTCTACTCTCTAAAGTTAACTTATTACATGACGAAGGCATCAAGGCTGCAAAATTTATTATATATAGCAACCTGTCGCTAAATGTGTTCATGTATAATTTACCGGAGGACTTCATCCGTATGGTCAGATTAAAAAACTGCACTAATCTAGAGACAGCCCTAAGTATCGTCATGGAAGAGGTAAATTTTCAATTTCAATATAATGCGAAAAATAAAAGCAATGTTAAGCCACCTCAACACTTCAAACCAAATCCCGTAGGATTTAAATTTAACTACGACAACCCAATTGTGAACCAAAACTTTAGACCTAACAATCAATTACAAAATAATAAAAGAGTACCTTATAATTATAACTCGGTTTCAAAACTCAACGTACCAGGACCTTCGTACCATCAAAATAATTTTAAATTTGGTATTCAGAACCACCAGCCGCAAGGGTTCAGGCCTAACCTTTCAAACCCACAAAATAACTTTAAATTTGGCTTTCCGCCGCAGCCAACTTATAAACAGTTAAGTAACCCACAGATTCGTCCTAATTTTAATACATCTAACCCTAACCAACATCTTAAATTTGGTATTCCTCAACCCCAACGGAATCAACCGCATTGGCAATCCACGGATGTTTCGATGCGAACGGGACGTCCTATTAAACAAAACATGCTCATGCACCTCTCTGATAGTGGAGACTTGTTCTACTCACATGACGACTATTCCATAGAACATACTGACCCTGACTATGAACAACAGACGTACTACACCCCTGAGAATACTCAGCCAGACTACGATTATACTCATACTAATAATGTAGAGCATTTTGGTGAGGAAATGGAAAACCAAGCTATAAAAAAAATTTCATATCCCAGCCTCGAAGGACAATATTCAGAAGCGATACTATTAAATTACAATAATGTAAATAGATTGCCCCATATTTTTATCCCTGAAATTAATGCACGTTTCATTGTAGATACAGGAAGCACTAGATGTTTTATAAGCCCGGCTAAAGTAGATGAATTTTTCCAATCATACAAATTTCAGGAGCCTTTCGAAGTCGTTAGTACTCATGCACGTAGCATTCATAATGAGGTTATCTACACCCCTTTAATGAAAACTTTTCAGCTTATTAAAAACCAAAAGTTTTACGTGTACGATGTAGATAAGCGCTATGACGGATTAATCGGATCAGATTTATTGAAAATATTGGAGGCATCTATAGATATGAAAAATCAAATATTGCGAACACCGAATACAGAGATTCCTATAATTTATAGCCCTTTAAATGAGGTAACCTTAGAACCCCGCACAGAGACACAAGTAAGAATACCCACTAATTACATAAACGGCGACGCCCTTTCACGTATTCAACTAAATGGACTTAACAAAGGCGACGAAAATATGTCCTTACTAGTTAACCCCGACGAATCTGAAAAACAAGAAAATACAATAATTAATATTTCAGATACTTCTGAAACCTTAAGTGCCCCCGCGCTTGCATTTTACCCAGTTCCATCTCCATCGACCTGCAAAATTACAGCTAGCTCTCTACCTGAAACAGTACGTTCAGCGGAAGAGATTGATACTGATGGTATTCCTATACTTAAGGAAGCTATCGACACTAAGCTGAATCAAATGCTTGTTTTTACCTGGAATAGAAATGAAATTTATGTTAATGATTGCTCGCGCGACAAACAAACGATTTTAGAAATACACTTACCGGTTGATAAACCCTATTTAGTTAAGAAATTCCTTTTACAATGTATAAGACCTAAAATCAAGTATTTCATTTATTTTAAAGATAAAATACACCGCCGTCTATTTACAGATACCATAATTCAATACTTCAAAAAGGATTCGGTTAAAATCTCGGAATGCACCGATCGGCTAATTTATGTAGAAGACGAAGATGAACAACGAGCTATAATACTTAAATACCATAAAGGAAAAACCTCACATCGTGGTAGTAAAGAAACCCTCATGAAATTAAAACGTAACTATTTTTGGCCAAACATGGAGCTGACTGTTACTTCCATCATTAATTCATGTACTTTATGCAAAAAAATTAAATACGACCGTAAACCAATAAAACCAGAATTACAACTTACTCAGACACGAAATAAACCGATTTCTGAAATTTATATTGATCGTAAAACGATTAGATTTAAGACCAATTCCAGACGACTTAGAATTTAATATTATGATAGATTTGATAGTAAGTTAAAACAATATTTTAGTAATAAATAAGACTTACATTAACATTGCGGCGTATAACTGCATTAATACTTATCACCTGTTTTTACATAATTTTCAACTCTTGTGTATGTATACGGTGCGATGAGATAATTTAATTCCAAAGAGTTATTAGGGATCTTTATAGGAAATAGAAAAGTCTTACACAATGGTATATCAAATAAGTTACGTTAATTTAATTAAAATTAAACTATGTTTAGAACTAAAAGCTTTTAAAAAAGGAAGTCAAATAATTTTTATTCTTTAACCACATTTGTATTGTGAGAGAGAATTCATCTAGTTACTGCAAAGCAATTCCTATCCCTGTAAGAAATCCCAATAACGAAACGAACATCATTATTCCTAAATCTCCATTATCCTGATAAAGGGGTCGAATATGGTCTCGCTCTCCCAGCCTTCTAAGGAACTTCAAGAAACATTGTTCCTGTGCAAGGAAGACGAGCCTAAAGTACCAAAGGATGCTTGCATCAAGACGATGCTGACGTTCTCCTAAGACACACGCTCTTGCCAACCAGTAGCTGTAGAGATTAATAGCCTCAAAGTGCAACCTGTTGGAAAAGAGCGCTGGATTACCTGAGATGACAGCCCCGGAGACTCTATATAAACGAAGACGTATCAAATTTAATGATAGCGACCTTTCAGACTTGGAGCATTTAAACAAGTAATTAGGTGAAAGTGATTTGAAGGAAAACAGTGCCGGTTATATTAACGTGAAAAGTGTTAGTGTAGGAACCTTAGTTTTAAACATATTGTAATCGTGTCATGTTCTACTGTAATTTATAAGTATGTATAAAAACTTATTATTTTTACGTTCTCAAAATTCCCTGAATCCAACTAATCCGGGAAATTTTGATCTTAATGAGGGAGGAGTTATGCATTGTGACCCAAGCTTTGAATATCGCTAATGTGTAGCTCCTTTGTCGAGCTTCCAAGTAACGCACTGCGGGCGTGCGTTATTCGGAGAAATGATTAGTCTAGGCGATAAGTAGCGTAGTAAGTATAATATAAGCTTAGATTAAGTTAGTTAGAAATAAATGCTCTTCGAATCAAGACGTGCTTTTTAAATATCCTAAAAAGGCTCCTGAATCTAAAACTATGTTGAGTCAGTTGTTTGTAGCACAAGTAACCCTATGGCAATGCGAATACAGTTGGTTTTGTGCGCGTGTGTATAAGTTATGATCATCGTTGAATATTACAACGCTAATTTAACACTGAACTCGGTTAAACTTTAACAAAATGACGATTAGTTCAATTTTACGTCGTCTCGATAAATTATACAAAGCCGATGTTGTTTTTTACCTACGTCACGACCGTGATTTTTTAATTAAAATGTCTATAATTAGATTCTAATACATAAAAAATTGTTCAATATTGTAATATCTAAATACTAACCATAATTTCGCTACTCTATTAAACGAAATTTGGCTGTGACCATCGTATTTCGTCGGGTCATATAACCCGACCAAATCGTATAACCATACAATTGTAGGCCATCACACCTTCATATACGACCAATTCTACTTAGTCGTTTTACAATATACAGGACGCAAAATTGCTAAGGTCAAGAGACCGTCAAAACAAATCGAAACCTTGTCAATATGGCGGACATGTTATGAACAGTGTGACTTTTTGTTTGTTAGTTTTATTGCATTGTCAATTTGATAATTGCTGTGATTTGTATGCTAGAAAATTGACTGTTATACCGAAAACCGTTGTGCTGCGTCGTGTTGCCTAAGGTAATGAACTTACCATAAAATTGCTGGATTATCGAATAATGGTGTACTGCATTGTAATTTATGCGATAGTTTTTGTGGTTTTCCTTTTATGTAGACTTATTTGACTCTGATATATGAGAACTATTGTTTGGTTGCCACACACATTGCATGTGAAATTTTACTTAGAGGATTCTAGTTAGATTCATGCACATAACTTTTGTATCTTCTGACATTTGAAGAAGGCTTCTACTAATTTGTTCGAATTTATTCCGGCTACATTTACTACTAAACAGTAGTGCAACCAAATACGTACAGTAAGATTTATTATTTATAGCAATTTGAAAGAAAGTACTTTGGCATTGAAATAATAATAGTAACCATTTGTTGAATTGAATTCAACAAATGGTTGCAGGCGGATTCCAGTGGTCGCAAAAATCTAATTAAATCATCATCTAATTAGCCTCCTGTGCCACGCTTGCTACATTGGGTTGGCACAGGATTTCGTATCAAGTTTTTGACAAGTACAACTATGAATAAAGTATTTTAAATTACAGAACTGGGGTCATATTTTTAAAGACTGATTTATTTAAAGATTCTTAGTAATTCTTAGTAAATTTCTAATTCTTAGTAATTCTTATTTTCTTACTAATATTTTCTCTTCTTTAATCTGGTATTTTTTATGAAGTCCCATGGAGGTCTCTGACAATATATATTGGAATGGCAGTTCATGATGTCTGTGCAGTCAGAATGGTGGCCTTGTAGTGGCCTACATCAAAGGCAACTGCATACTTTGTATTTGATTTCACATAGTGTGGATCGATTAGATTAGAAAAACTATACTGGAATGTAGCTTGTAGCCTATGAGCATTTACAATCTCCTATAACTCTGCATACTGCTGCTATCCAGCCCACAGTTGAGCCACTGCACAGTCAGGCCTCCTCCAGTTACATGAAGTGCCTGCTTTGCCAAGCTGGGCAGATGGGTCTTCTCAGGGTTTTGTATCAAGTGTTCTTTCTCTTGCAGCTGGATTATCAGCCTTGACAATTAAGGGTGGAATGGGGTGTTGACACAATACATATATTCTGAATATGTCACCACATGCAGAGTCCTGACAATTACCTATCTTCTCTCTGATATAATTATGAATGCTATATCCAAATAAATCTTCTAGATAAATCAAACAATTGTGAAATCAGTTCACTGCAGCAAAATTATGAGCTAGCAAGTGCTAGTGGTGATCATTAGAAGCAAGTTTAGTTATTGTTTTATACATATACAAGCAGCCTTAGCTGATCTACTTTTTAATGTGTTAGTCCAGCCTATAGAAACCAATTTCATGGGTAGATAGATAGGTTGTTCAACCCTCTGTACTAGTTGCTATTGGTGACCATGGCTTGGTCTAGAGATCTTTTTCATGGTATACATGTTCTTAAGATGAGCTAGGCTGTCTGGTGAGGATTTTAAATGTCTAGAATGAACTTGGATGGGGCTTTCCAAAAGTGTAGTGAGGCGATCCTAGTGGCCTCTATTGGATGCTCTCAATCTAGTGTATACATATGATGTTTAGGTTACAGTAGCGGTCTCACAAAAGTATTTTAATAAAAATTCAACTGATAGCTTCTGCTCACACACTGGTTTTAATGCACCATTATATCTATGTGTGTTTAGATATTTGTGTCACTATTTTAGGACAATGATAAAGTAAAATGATAAAGAAGCATGTGTCAGCTGCTTATGTAGCTGTGACTTCGCCATCCGTATTGGGAATATTTGCGCGTATATAGCCAGATCCAAGATCAGAACCTCGCAGGCCGGATCCATTACAAGATATATGTAATTTCTATCTTCTCTGATTTGGACGCAAGGGTTGTGGGCGATCAAAAGAGATGGATGGATTGTAAGAATGAGGAATTGTGTATGAAAGGTGTGAATGTCGGTATGACGACTACCACCTAGCGTGGGATTGGGGCCGTAGGATTATAATATAAATAAGTAAATAAAATGCCTTTTGAGTTGGATTTCAACTTTTCAACGTTTTTCTAAGAAGTATTTAATTACGGTGTAAAACAGTTATACAGCAGCTATGCGGTGCAACTATATGAATTAGTGTACTTTCGGAACCTACATCCAGTATTTTTCTATAGACTATCAGGTGATATGTTGTGTTATGTACAACTGTGAACAAGATAAATTCTGATATACATAACCCACATAATTAAAATCGTCCCTTCATAAACTTGTGGCTTGTTATCCTAATTCTGCTAGTTAATACATTTACTTATATATTTTGTTCGTAGTTTCTTAAGCATTATGAAAAAATACAGAGCTTTTATCCTTTTAAAAACATACATGCAAGCTTCAGCAAAGCTCAGTGTAAAATTTGAATGTGTATTTGTTACAGAGTGAAGCCAAACGACAACGTTATCAACGGACAATACCGCAAAGGGTTGCCGCATGTTGTGTACTGCCGGCTGTGGCGTTGGCCGCAGCTACAGGTAAACTTTGCTATTTAAGCTACAGCTTACCCGTAACGTTACGTTGGAGCAAGGCACACATAGTTACCCGGAATTCCTTGAGCGTGAATGTCACTGCATGTATCACCTAACATAAATTTCTGCTCGGTGGTAACAAACTTCTGCAACAATATCCATCCAATTGTACGGAGTACTCGCGTCTTATCCGTGTGGTGACGAATTTAGAATACATTGCGTCACCACCCCATTTCATCATAAGGGTGTCGCAAGAATCGACAATAGGAAATGACAAGGACGAAAACCTAGCCGCAAGAGAAGGAAAACTTCTATCCTCAACCCTAAACTAAAATCCTAAACCCTGTGCCAACCCGTCTGGCCAGCATGGCACTGTAGGCTAATTACATTCCATGTAGTTGGAGGAGGCCTACTTAGCAATGGGTCATGTATTTGCTGAGTAGTAGTAGTAAGTAGTACTCATATCACAGCTCTGTGTCATCTCGGCGAGTTTGAATCACGTACATTTATCACTTTAATAATACGGCATAATATAAAACAAAGTCGCTGTCGTCTGTCCGTCCCTATGTATGCTTAAATCTTCAAAACTACGCAACGGATTCTGTAGCGGTTTTCTTAAATAGATAGAGAGATTCAAGAGGAAGGTTTATATGTATGCTTACATTTAGATGTTCATCATTGCACCCGTGCGAAGCCGGGGCGGGTCGCTAGTTGAGTATAGATCATAATTGTGAAGTATAGTAGTCATAAGGCACCCTGTCAGTTGTGTTTCGTTTAACACAGCACAGCCACTTCACATCATTTTATTTCGACATTAAAATCAAAGAGCAATTTCCCCGGCTTTATTTTTGCTGGAATCTTCAACGAACAATTTCCAGCCAATAGAAACAAAAAAATCAAATTCGAACGGTATTGTATACACAAGTCTATGCAATATAAACCAGTTTGAATTTATCATTTTTTTAAAACATATATACATGTATAACAATATAAGCTAAGTAACTAAACTTTTTAAACAAATTAATTTGTCGTTACAGGTTAAATTAGATAATTTAAAAGTGTGGCCTTTTCTATTGACCAAAACTCATCAATTCTATTAATAAATCGGTGTCGACAAGTACCGATTATTTATAAAATCGCGACACTCGCTCGCAATGGAATTTTACCATATTATTAACTGTTGGTTTTTGCCACTCTGTCCAAGTCCTCTAAAACATTTCTCTGGGGCATATCTCACGCATGCTCGATGGGGTTGAGGTCTGAGGTTGATGTTTTCTATTGCGAAGTACTTCTTACTCCGCAAAGCTGTATGCGAACGCCCATTGTCATGCATTAGCTTGACCGTGTGGTGACGGATTTAGAATACACAGTGTCACCACCCCATTCCATCCTAAGGGTGTCGTAAGAGCCGACAAAAGGAAATAACAAGGCCGGTAACCTAGCCGTAAGAGAAGGAAAACTTTAATTTCACGAAAAGCGGTCAAGCCATTTCGGAGGAGTTTATTACAAACACCGTGACACGAGATTTTTATATACTAGATATAAGGAGGCCGGATATAAAAAAAAGAATATAGGAAATACTAATAAAAAAATCTGACTACATACTTGATCTCCTTCGATTTAAAGCATAAAATTAAAAAAAAATGAGACATTTTGGACGAGTAGAGTCTTACGTATACCTTCTCCTGGCTCGTAAAATTAAAATGGCCAACAATATTAACTACATAGACTACATAGCCGGTGCGGCTTATGTGCATCACACCCACATAAATGTTATAATATGTAATTCTCGCTCTCGTTTTAACGTTTATTGGTGACAAATATCCAAACTTTCTCATTTATAAGAATAACTACAAACATATGCATTAAAATTTTCATTTGAATTCAGGAGTTGATATTGTTAAACTACCAATTCACCAACCAGTACGAAGAATATGAACATACATTAAAAAACCCCACACACAGAATGCCGAACAAAAAATTTCACCTTTTATAGTCTGTTTGTTAATATATATACTGTTAATAATGATAAGTGTGTATATTATTCCTAGCTTTTTCAGCTCGTTACGTATAAACGATGCATGCACCTATATAGCTATTCTGCACCACATTATGATTGAAAGTCGTTGCAATAAGTATAAATAAGATTGAGCCTGGTGATCTTCCATCGCCTTGAGTATTTCTGTCTTCTACATTATAAAGACAAACGACCTTGCTTCCTTTGTAACCTTGACCTATTTAACGGCCAATTATTTTGGTTCTGAAAGAGATGCAGATTCCAATGATAAGATCGCTCATTGTACTGTCGTCTGGATTTTGTCACTTGATAAATATTTGGGCTTTTTTTCCTTATACCTAAAATACGCTGAGATATTGTTGTCCGTGTGAGGACTGATTTAGTAGGTGATAGATTGAAGAAGCAGAGATTACCTAGCCGAAAGATAAGGATACCTTGATACTAACCCAGCGCTAACCGGTCTTGCGAGTATGGCACAATAGGCGAATTTCCTTCCATGAACTGGAAGGAGGCCCGACTCGGTAGTGGAATTATGGGCTGAAATGATGACGATGAAAATATGTGTTATAATATGCCCCGTAGATTTATTATTTTAAGTATCATTCATCTTCGAGATCCGAGATACGTTTTACCTTTAATGGCTTACTCTACTCTTGAATATTAATATTGTTTTAATTAAAAAAAATAGTATTCATGTAGTTAAAATAACAAAACACATAAGGCAGGCGAGTTACACAAACGAAAAGCAGTTTAATGTCGGTATTGTAAGGGAAGACCCATAAACACCCGCAACCTTCAAACTTCGCCATTATTTATAGCTGTAACTTGGTCCTGCTCCTAAGTTCTCCAAGCGCTCGCACGACGGACACATGTCTCACGGCGCGTTCTCCTCAATGCTGTCCCAAGCTAATTGTTTTGAGATGACTATTGTAACTCGAGTTAATCCAAACATGGTGAATATTGTGTTCTTAATTTTCGAACGTGGCGAATTTTTAATAGGTCATCTGACCAACTCATGCCAACCGCAGGAGAAGGTAGAAGAAAGGTAGAAGAAGAATAATGATAACTTCTGACCAGCTTGGCATAGTAGACTCTGTCCGTGAAATTGGGGACGGCTTCATTCAGCGGCGGATCATGTACCTGACGATAAAATGTCTACTCCAACATTTGTCGGTCCTTTATATTTAGTGTCTCGAGAGGTTTAAGTCCGCTTTTGAGGTATATTTACACGAGAGAGGTAAGCGTTGTCTACCACCACAATGGAAATTCGAATCCTGCAATGTTTTGTTCCAGAGCCAGCATGAACTGAAGCCGGTAGATCATTGCGAGTACGCTTACCAGTTGAAGAAGGACGAGGTGTGCATCAACCCATACCACTACAATAAAATCGATTCGCCAGGTGAGATTTATTTTTCTAAACTTCCACTAAAGGTGGAATGTAGTACATAATTATAGTTCCCTAGTAACATACATATATCTTTGCCAGCACGATGAACGTCAAAGACCTACCTTAAAACGCAAAATAAACTGGTAATATCAGTCGTCAGTTTCGTGTACGAAGAAGAACGTGTAGAAATTGTCCATAGATTAGAAGTCCACGCAACTTAAGTAATAAAATAAATTAAGTAAACAATATTAATTCATGACTTCCACTTAGTTTCTTGGAACAGATGGCATTGAGCAATAAGGCCGCAAATTGCACTACTTTCATTCCTTTAGTTGTAATACATATATGGTTTCTTTCTTCGTAACAAAGAATATTCTATTCTATTCGTGTACCGTGAATAGCTGCACAATATATAATATTTGCTAATAATATAATCCCTAAGAAGCTCCTCTGCGCAACCTGAATTACGTTACGTAACACAAAACTCGTAACAGAATTAAAAAATGAAAAGCCTCGTGCTTTTTGACGCTTATGAAGAATTGGTTGTCACAAATGTCAATTAATATTTTTTACACTTTAGGCTTTGGGCCTGATATATATATAGCTATGATAGTCAATAAAGTAACGTCGCATGATTTTGACAGCGCTCCCGCCGATTCTGGTGCCTCGCTGCGAAGGCGAGGTGCGCCCACCGCCGCCCTACACCGACTATCACCCTCATTCGCACCACGAGCATCCCGAGCCAATGTGAGTATTCCTCTAAGCGCGGTGTACGTTTAGAAAGAAGACACCGTTTGCGTTGCCATGGGGTTATCACTCTTGCAGAGCATACGCCCCTAGTCCGGGACCCTGGGCAGCACAGTTCGAGGAAAGTCCACCTTTTTATACCTTATAGACTGTGAAACGGAAAACATAACACTTACAGCAAGCTCCAGTTTCTAACTGCCAGCTCGGTGCTTTCTTTGATGTGACTCTGGCAACCTTAGTTACAAAATTCATCACATTTGAGCGTTCCCGAATCCCAAATAGTCCCTCAAAGGATTTTGTGTGACTTAACAGACCAGCTTACAGTTGGTAGTGGTTTTCTATTCAATTTCTTTGGCGGGGGCAGTTTACTAACTTGAAATTCGCGAACACAAATGACACCCAGAATCAGAGCCAGTGCTGGCTTAATACACAAATACTTATGCCCGAACCTGGAACCGAACCGTAGACCCGTGATCCAAAGACGACATAATGTATAACCTCTAGCCAGAATTGGTCTACGATTAATTCATATGTATAATAACACGATGCATGATATTTCACTGAAGGACAACTGAAGCCAGTAAGGAATAACTTTTTTAATAACTTTAATTTTTTAGCCTTTTTTATTGATTTGCAATACACTTGGCCGAAGCTGTGGGCGCTAGTCAGTATAAAATCCTCTATTGTAATAGCTACCAGGCTAAGATACCGAAATACTTGCGTTAGACATCGCGACTAGGCTTTGGCGGCCCTGAAACTCAAAACAGTGTATATATGCGGTCCTTTTGTCAGATGGACGTTTTCTAGGTACAGGGTGTTTGGATTATGGAAGTACATTATACTAACAAAGCAATAACACATAGCTTGCGTTCGGTCAAAATGTATAGAGTTTAAAATTGATTTCTTCTAAAACACTATAATTATACATCCTAAGTGAATTATTTTGACAGCGTTTCAATACAAAATATTTAAGGTTTGAGCTAATGTACTTCTGTTCCGGTAATGTCAAAAGATAACAAAAGATCAAAAGGTAACGTCCGATATTTAAACAAAATATTATTTAAAAGGAAGTTTGTTTAGCTTGATCGATTCATACTATAAATCCAGCATGTTGATTATTATTAATCTCTTATTCAATTAACGGGTGTATAGCAAACGTCCCCGTTGCACGCATAGCGGTTAAACATAAAAAGAATGCGTAGAATACTTCCTAGACAGAGTCGCGAGAGACGCTTAGTATAGCATAATGTATATTGAGGTGTTTTTGTGATAGACGTGAAAATAATATCGTTTAAATACGTCCTAAATCAACCGTTTGCATTAAAATTCAGAATACGAGACGAGACATGTGACTATTAAATGCGCGACAAAGCATATATAAGTAATGCTTGCAAAATGGCCTCGCCCCCCTCCGCGGCTAGGCATCGTCCCCCGCACTCACGATAGTCCTTCTTTCTGCGCTTATCCAGGTTTCAGGATAGACATACGCAGCCGCGCTCCGCCTCGCGCAGTTATACTTTGTATTATTCTCGAATATCTCAATTGCTATCGACATGACTGGCGTCTGCTGCATCTGTGGAGAGATCCTACCCCGCCATTATTATGGCTGCTGGTATGTGCTGTTTTTTTTACTAAATAGTATTTTTTATTTGTAACATTTCGTTCTTATTTTTACTCTTAAATAATATATGATTGCAATCTGCGATTTTTATCATCGGGAAATATTCTTATAGAGAAATAAATAACTATAGACTTTCAAATCAGCGATTGTAACTTCAAGCCTTCTGCACATTCTTGCCTATAGATACCAGCTATGGGCAAGAGAATTGGACGCAGCGGTGCGCAAGCGCAAGCGGTGGTTGAGGGGAGACGGGAATTTAAAATGCGATTGACCAGTGACGCCTCTTTGCCAAAACCTGCAAGGATATGTGCTAAGTGACAGGTTTTTGAATCGGATATTTCAACATTCACAAGCAAGTAGCGCCATCTAGTTATACCTTTTGCGTCCCCTATGAGCTGTTTTGTAGCTTTGTGGTATCTACATAAAGGATTTGTACGTGTACATTTTACAGTTCTTTTGAACATGCATAACTAAAGACGCAACTATGGCAGGAATACAAATAGATATTAACTAAATGGATATACAAAATACTGTTAATTTAGGATAATAAGGCTAGTTATCTTTTAAATCAATTTTCAAAAAGTAATACCCAGGTAAAAAAGTCCGGTCTAAATATGTATTAATCGACTATCACACAAACTGCACGAATGTTGAGGATTTTCTAAAAATAACTTACCACTTTTAATGTATGTGCATCACTATTATAAAACAAAGTCGCTGTCGTCTGTCCGTCCCTGTGTATGCTTAAATCTTTAAAACTACACAACGGATTTTGATGCGGTTTTTTAATAGAGTGATTCAAGGGGAAGGTTTATTTGTATAATACATGCATAATATTATAAAGAAAAACTGATAAATTTAGATGTTCATCATTGCACCCGTGCGAGGCCGGGGCGGCTCGCTAGTAAAGTATAAATAAATAAATGTGCGATCTTATCCCTGTGTGATACAAGTTCAAGATCTCTGAATCCCATAACTTAGACTGCCCGAACCTAGGCCACGGGTTTCGCTCCCAATTGGGAAACGTGCTACGTAAATCCGGGGTGGGCCTTAGCCCGACTTTCAGGACAAAGGAGTGCACGGATCCAAACCCCACCATGACACTGTGCCGCTCTTCGTCTGGTCTCTCCCCGTGGGTCCGCCCGGTATAGGACACCCTGAGCCGGTAAGCCTCATCGTATCCTGAGGTGCATGGCCACGGTGTTCCCCGATGTTTCTTTCCCTGATTCACCAAATCGTGTGAATATTAGATTTTGGGAATCGTGTTAATTCTTGATAAAAGACAGCCGACAGCTTATTCAATTCTGAATGCCGTCTAGCTAAATGGAACTCTAGCAGTTTTTTTTTTTTGCATTAATGTGCAAAAAAAAAACTATTAGCGTAGCGATTGTTTTAAAAAACATATATGAAATAAGTTCTATTTTGGTTTTTGATTACATCATTCTACTCCAAAATTTGTTCACATTTAAGGATTATTATAGCAACATCAATAATGAGGAGGAATTTTCCAATGAGAGGTTTGATTCAACGCCGAAAATAAGTTTCCACATAGCCGTTCACAAATATATTATCACTATTGTGCAGTACTGTGCAATCCTGGCTATGGCGGTCGCTTTGGTTCTTCTACGAATTTCCTTATTTTTGATTCTATCACGCAGAGTAACTCCTATGTTCCTAGAGCTCTAACCTGCTCCTAGACGCTAACTATGCTCTTGTTAATTATACAAAAAATACAATCTTCTTTTCTATATATGACGCCATAGACGTTTAAATAGTAAACCTAAACCACGACCATTGCCTCAAAAATATAAAATATGAATATTTGAGCCTGTAAGTATTAGATCACAAATACTATGAAATTACATGAGTCTCGATTCCGATTAATGAAAAGTAAAACTATGTTGTAATCCTAAGTTCTAACTCATAGATTAAACATCTTAATTAGTACGCATACTAGATTGCCGCTGAAAAGAATAAAATTTTGGGAAGTAATATCATGTGGAAACTGAAGGATAGATAAAACAGTAGAGAGTTTAACACAATTGAGTGTCTCGTCCGTCGCATCTGGGGCGCTGTTGTATCCCATACCGAATAGTGCGGAACGCCAAGCTCATGAGTTAATCGTATCCTCATATTAATCATGTTTGCCTCTGCCAATTATAGGAGCTCCATATTTTATGTAGTAAATGAGACTAAGTCTTTACTTTGTAATGTATATAAATTAGCCACGAAAATCTGATGGCTAAAGCTGTCATTAGCAATTCAACTAGAATTGGCCTTTTTGAATTTCAATCTGTCTGAATTTCAGCCGCCTAATACATTATGTAATATTTTTTTAGATATTTTCTGTCTGTGTTACTTGCACGTGTGTGCTGATGTTGTAACAAACAGAAACTTATATCGCCGCAAAGGGAATCTATTTTCAGAGGTGAACCTCGGTCGTGATAATTGTGGCAACAGCCTACCGCCAGGCAGTGATCGTCTGACACGTGCATGACGCACGCGTCTGGCTTCTAGCATGCGCACCGAGCTTCAGATAACATAGATGTTTGTAGGATAAGAAGTGGTCACACAGCCGCAATGTCTGAACATTGAGCCTTTCGAGATAGACATCGTTTCTTGATGTCTGCAACATGCTGTCCACAATTACAATTTGAGTCATGGGTGGTCGGGCCGGTCCTAAGTCGGTTTTTTTTGTGGAGATCCTCGTGGGCCTCATTGAGGTCTGGCCGGGTACCCACTAACCCCGACGCCGATCCTGGACTGCCCAAACTAGGGGCAACGGGAGTCACTCTAACTTCCTAAAGGACCCGTGCCGGGTTTTTTTTTTTTTTTTTTTTTTTTTTTTTCGCGGGGGAATGCTTCATGCATACATAAAAAATTATGTGGGACTCCGACAAGGGTCGTCTACCCAAGAGTCGTTTACCCACTAAAACCCCAGCGGCATACCCTCACACGACGCGCTTGGGGCGCCACAAGTTCGCGTAAACGCATTCTACTGTGACGCCCTGGCGTGGTGCCCACGTTGCGGGCAAGCGACTATCAGAGAGGGCGTCCCGGTACACTGGGACGCCCTCAGTCATCGAGGCTTTCGTCGGTGGTGGCTCCCCGAACCACCACCGGCCTCCTAGGCGAGGGCAGAAGGGGCCCGCATCGTCACGAACCCCCCTCCACCCCCGCCTCCGTCCGCGGCGCGGGTCACCTGGACAGGGTCCCCATCTACCCAAGTCCCCGCAGCCCCAATCTACCGCAGCGCACCAGCGATCCGCCCCGCAGCCCCCCTCCGCGACATACGGCCTCGCAGATGAGGCCCATCAGCCCTCGGCCGGAGCGCCCGGACAAAACCTGCGTCAGCCGGAAGGACAGTGCACCATGCCTCCTCACCAGCCATTCGTTCAATACGGGACGGATGGCTTCCACGATGGCGTGCCCCGCACTAGGGGTTCCACCCACTCCTGGCGGACCTCCACATCCCTAGGGGACGCCGCCCCTGCGCCACCTCTGCCACTCGCCACTAATACAGGGTGGCGAGGGCATCAGCCTCAAGCTCCCACGGGGGCAGCCCGGCAAAGAGGCTTGCTGCTTCGAAGGAGGTCGTGCGGTACTCCCTTGTCACCCCTGTGTACAGCCTGCTACAGAAGACGTCCGGGCCCCCAAGGTTAGGCAGTAGCTGTGACAGTGCGGCCGCTGCAACCTAGATTAGTTTGGGGGCCAACCTTCAGAGGTGCTTCCTGCCGTCGTGCACCAGACCCAGATATTTCATCGTGGGCTCGACAGCGAAGCGAACGCCTCCGAACACAATGTGAGAGACTGGAGGTGGCGCGTTCCGAAGCCTGTGGAAAAAGAGAGCCGAGAGAAGCCTCAGATTTTCCCAAAGGCACGTCCAGGCCCAGGTGCCTGATTCTGGACACAACTTGTGCTACGCCCGCAGTGGTCAGTATTTATAGCACCTCCGCACGACACAGCCCGCCTGTCCCAACCACTCTGGACCGGGTAGACCACGGCCCGGTCCGAAAGGTAAAGTCGGTAACCCGCTTTTAATGAGAGGGACTCCGCCTATTACTACATTGTTACATCAATATTTTCGTATGTGGCACTAAGAAGGCGTAAGATGCGACTAACCGAACGGCTAATTTGTCTCCACGGGGATTACGAGGCCCGGCTCAGTAATGGGTATTTTATGGGCTGATGAGATTTTACTAGAAACACCAGTTACAGCACTTGCAGGCTGATGTGAGAAAAGTAAAGCTAACTAATAGTGACAGGATAGTCCTGACAAATTTCGCCTGCCACCTCCACAACTTTCTAAGGCTTCATTACCTTGAGAAGTGTTGTAACACTTATGTGTTACAACACTTCTCCAGTTATCGTAGGGTAGTCGCAATGTTAGAAAATATGACGATTTAATATTGGTGAATGAAACGGAATGTTTGTTATGTACTTATAAGGTAACTAACGTTAGTCAATTAATTTTAGCTTGTCGGGCAGTGTGATGCAGACGGGCGGTGTGGTGGGCGTTGGCGCGCATAGCGCCATGTATTTAGAGGCGACTTTGGCTCAGCAAGTGCCCGGCAACACCACCGTTCATGTGTAAGTACCTTTATGTATGTAAACTAAGTATCAGAAACAGACAGTGAATGCGGTTTGGTTATCTATCATACATCAACATTTTGCCCCTTTTTCTTGTTAAAATTCTACCCCTACTTTATATTAGCCTAGTGTTTTGGTGGCGATTGGATGAACAAAAATATTTCATGTAAATGAAAAATCAATAAAATGGCTACCTATTTCTAATCAAAATTGGCCCGATCGCTTCAAACATAAATGTACGGACATACACACATAATTTGATGTGTTTTTTATAAGTTCTTACTGTGCTTACATACACATTTTCAAAAGAGTGTTATATTGATATTTGGATTTTGATAGAAACTATTATTTTTACCTAAACAGAACCACCAAAACGTTTGATGTCGGTTAAAATGGCGACCCATACATATGAATGTTTTCTATTTCGATTGGCAAATCGGTATTC
Source organism: Clostera curtula (assembly GCA_905475355.2). NCBI lineage: Eukaryota > Metazoa > Arthropoda > Insecta > Lepidoptera > Notodontidae > Clostera > Clostera curtula. The sequence continues at coordinate 25,753,736 of FR997794.1, read as the reverse complement.
CCGTATAAGTACCTAGGTTTGCTGCTAAGATATTCGGAGGCCATGAATTCACCTGAAATTATTCGCATCGCACTAACGGCGACACCGAATCGATAATATAACCTCGATATCTATCGAGCGGGATACATTGGCTTCGCGAGATCAAATTGAGCGATCTGCTGATCGGCGGCGTCTGGGCAAGAGGTGAACAAATCAATTCTAATTCTTACACCACTATTATCCCTCATTTATTTGCGATTTATTGTCTGTATATAATATTTGTGGTAAATAGTAAATACGTATAGCAATTTACGGACGATTCGCACAGGTTTAATAATATTGAAGGACTGTAATTTGAGTTTCTTAATCCAACATTTTTTATTTTAGTTCTTAATTTATTTTTTATATTCTGTCCCAATATTTAGGAAGCTTTAATATGAATATGCTTATTATTTTAAATAGTATCCGAGATCCATCCTGGCCCTAAATAGTGTGGTCGTGTTCTTTGCCCTTTGTACTAGTAGTAGTCTTTGCGATGAAAATAATAGAAAATAATTTCTTTAATTTCGTCTGGTAATCCGTCGATAATAACAACGTGGGTTTTATCCTCCCCGTTCGTCAATAGTAGCGTCCACCTTTTGAATTTCGGCCGCCTAACAATTAAGGAGCTGTGTATGGCCAGTGTGGCACAGTAGACTAACTACCCTCCATGTAATTGGAGGAGGCCCGACTCAGCAGTGGGTCATGTATGGGCTGAGAAATAGTAGTATGGCATTTATACCGCACTGGCCAAATGGCTTTATTCCATACCACTTTGACACAAGGCGGCAGTGGCAGGTTTAAGAATGTGTTCATTGTGGGAGGGAGGTGTAAGAAGGTTTTTATTCGACAGGAGCTCATCGACTGTGGAGACACCGCCGCCGGGCTACATCAGCGAGGACGGTGATCCGATGGACCATAACGACAATATGAGTGAGTGTGTTGACATTTTTTATATCTCTTCTCTCATTGTGTTCAAAACTTCGTTTCTTTCTTGCTGTGACGCGTGGTTTGAGAAGTGAATGAAATTTGCGGTTTGCCGTGTAAGGTTAAGCAAATTCTTCTCTAGATCTTTTTTTTTCGAACACGACTGAACATGTCTGATTTGGTTTCCTTTGCAATTATCATAAAATCACAGCCCACAACACAAATACATGATTCTTCTTGAACGTAAATATAATATATATAGGTAGCTTAGGTGGCCACAAATAGATGGCACTGTTGATTTTATTTTATACTTAGTTCAATCCGAACAAAATGAATGCAAAATTTCAATTAAACATAAGAGAATTAAAAAGAATTGATCTTAATACAGGCCTTTGTGGAAATCCTTGGGGGAGGCCTATGTCCAGCAGTGGACGTCTATTGGCTGAAAATGATGGTGATGATCTTAATACGTATGCGCGAAGCCGGGCGCGCTACCGTCGGTGTAAAGTAGTTTGTATTTAAATCGGCTGTTTCACGCGACCTCGTCCGCATTCAGTTTATATTGATTTAGTACGTTTTTTTACTAATAGATGTCGTTTCAACAAATTTTAACGCAATATTATAATTTGCAAATCTGTCGTTCCTAAACCAACTGCTGCAACCGCTTCGCTCTTACCTTTTCAAAATGGAATGCAATGCTGTAGCAAATCGAACTCAATTACAGCGGTAATAATATTTAATACTGATTGGTGTGTAGTGGAATGCATTTGTCTTTTGTATTGTTTTGCTCTTGCTAAAACATTAGTTTCAATCCTGATCTGGTATAATGGCCTGCCTTTTTTCTTTACAAATATCCATCAGATCCAGTTAGGTACCTTCCATCATGATGAAACTAATGGATTACAAGAATGTGGATCTTTCTAATCGTAAAAAATATGTAGAATAAGTTTGTCTGCTGTTTTGAATACCACTGGTCATTGAACACGCATATTCGTCAAAAGCATATTTACATAAAGCAGTTTTATAAGCTGGCTACCTGACGAATATGCCTGAATGGCGATCTGCGTGTGCACTGCCTATAAGGCGGCACGCATCAGTCAACCCGGGTAACATTATTCTTCAATAAAGCTTTCTCTCATTCTTACAAACCACACAAAATATGCGTAAGTGCTAATGGTTTTATTATATTCGATGAAAGCTTAGCAACATTGGCAAACAAGGGTTTCCAACAAAAATAAATACTACTGAAATCCATACGCAAGAGGTGGACAAATCACATTTAAATTAATTTATCTTTGGCTTAATATAAAAGTCTGTTTATTGTTTATTAACAGTCAAGTAACAATTAAATTGCTTAGAACTTGATAACATGCCTTATCCTTTTTTTAACCTTTTATTATAAGTAAAAAAAGCTTATGCTTCTATAGCTTTAAAATAAATCACAAACTGACTCAAAGTACCTTCTTGTTTCTCGCGAGAGAATCCTCACTCGCCGGTCTGTTTTTTTTTTTTTGAAGTGGTGTAGATGCTTATTGCATACCTGGCCAGAACGAACGGAAACCGGCCGGGTTAGGAGGACTCCGCTTAAGACGTTGTAATGTTAGCTCTGCCAAAACAAAACGTTACCCTGATTGCCTGTAATGTGGGTAAACAGCAGACTTGACTCGGCTGACGCCGTCACCGCCAGGCATGACGACGGAGGCGGCGCCGGTGCTGTACCACGAGCCGGCCTTCTGGTGCAGCATCAGCTACTACGAGCTGAACACGCGCGTCGGCGAGACCTTCCACGCCTCGCAGCCCTCCATCACCGTGGACGGCTTCACCGATCCCAGCAACAGCGAGCGGTTAGAACATTGCCAACTACATAATGACGTTGCAGTTGCTGTGCGCCTTTCTATAGACGCACATTTGGTATCACTTTACTATTTGTATAAATAAACAGGCACTGGTAAAAATGCCTTGATTTGTGGCGATTTTGTTATGTTCTTCTGGCGGAATAAATCCAACGCATTAGAGATCATTATGGATTTTTTTTATACAAGATGTAACAACGAATATAGCCGTAGCTGTGTGCTCAGTACAGCGACATTAAGTGACTTTGTATTCTTAACGTTTGGCATCACCAACTGGTGACCAAAAGTGCTCCATTCGGTGCCTATATGCCCACTTCTGATGGTTATAGTGTTGTTGTTGGGCCTTGTGTATAAGGATTTTAACACAACTTGGAAAGAGGTCTTAGGCTTAAAACCATTAAGTACATGGCAGTAAAACAATGTGTATTGAATAAAATATACCTCGGTTCCTGAATTGAATTCTTCTGATCCTTCTTACAGACACGTCCAACTTACAACACATCTGTCTTTAGGATAGTTGATACAATTGGAAATATAATAATAGGATTGGCCTTTGGCAATGGCCAAGTAGAGATTGTGGTACTTAAGTGCCTATGCTTCGCAGGTTCTGCTTGGGGCTGCTGTCGAACGTGAACCGCAATGAGGTGGTGGAGCAGACGCGCCGACACATCGGCAAGGGCGTTCGCCTCTACTACATAGGAGGCGAGTAGCACCATCGGGATTTATCTCATTGTTGTCCAAAAATTAAAAGATCCCATACCCGTAACGCGAAAAACACACTCTCTGGAGGCGGAGATGTGGCGGAGACTAAATAGTCATAAAATTATAAGCCCATAAATGGCCCACTGCTGAGTCGGGCCTCCAGCTTCATGGAGGGTTAATAGCCTACTGTGTCACGCTGGCCGGATGGGTTGGCAAAGGGTTTCGTATCAAGTTTTCCTTCTGTCGCGGCTAGGTTTTCTTTTGTCGGCTATTACGATACCCTTAGGATGAGATGGGGTAGCGACACCTATGAATCCGTCTCCGGCCCTTTTAAATGATTCACTATAGAACAATTAAATTAAAAATTTAAATAAACCCCCGACACAATGACCTAAGTTCCCTTTAAAAAGTAGAAAATAAAATATATCGCGTTGGGGGACCGCTCCTACTTATTTATTACCTGACCCCTGGTCATTGTGTCAGGGGTTTCTTTAAATTTTTAATTTAATTTTTATTTTCTGCTTTATACAGGTACACGCTTATTATGATGTAGATGTATAAGTTGTCAATACATAGATTCTTGTCGCTTTAAAATTTTCTCCCCACCACATATATTTGCAGATATTGGTTATCCCCCCCCCCCCGTTTACCCCTAGAGCTTTTTCAGAGCTCAACTGATTTTCATGAAAATATTATTTTGTAATGTGCACGTGATGCGCTTTCATTTGAGACCCCACTCGATTATAATTGCAGACTTTCGGTTATTCTTCCCCACTTTCACCCCCCATAATTTTTAAACGACTTAACCGATTTCATCAAACATGTCTAAGAACCCCCCCCCCCCCGTAACTCACCTGTCATACAAAATAAAAAACTGTATTGAAATCGCTTCATCCGTTCGCGAGCTACGGTGCCACAGACAGACAGACAGACCCGTGAAACTTATAACACCCCTCTTTTTGCGTCGGGGGTTAAAAATGTCGAATAATATTAAATAAAATAAGGAAAACATTCCTGTGAGTACAACGCAGTACATACTTATCATAATATCAGCCAAAAGACTCCACGTCCACTAGACGGACTGGACGTAGATAGGCCTCCCACAAGGATTTACACGAAGGCCGATCCTGAGCCGTCGCATCCATCGCTTTTCTGCCCCATTGGGCGTCAGTCCTGCAAGCCGCATGATTGGCTATCCTGTGGGCTATGTCGGACTGCGTTGTACTAAAATTACTTCTATCACTTGATTCTTTGTTGATACCCTCAATCAACGCAGTAGTAGTAGTTATTCATTGGGCCCTCTGCCGTCACATAACCGAAGCGATCTGTTTCCAGGTGAAGTGTTCGCCGAATGCCTCAGCGACTCTTCGATCTTCGTGCAGAGCCCCAACTGCAACCAACGCTATGGCTGGCATCCGGCTACCGTGTGCAAGATTCCTCCTGGTGAGTGTACCTCGTATCATTCCCCATATTGCTTGCTTAACTAAATGTATTTTAATAAAAAATGTATCTCTAAATGTTCGCTGCGCAATACCCCTTTTTTCTACCATCGCCAAAACATTTTTATACAGGACCTCGCAAGGCACCTGGATATTATAGCTGCGTGCAATGCTCCAGCTCTGCGAATTAAATTGACCAATTGTTATTTGTAGCGAAATTATTATTTTTTAGGTGCATGCTTACATTATGTACATTATTCGGTATTTCCTCACTAGGCAAGCCTGTATCGTGGCTTAACTTGGAAATATTCATTGTTGATAATATATTATGCCTCCGTATACATATACGTATACATACCTAAGTTACCTAGTTATAATTAAATGAAGTTAATTTTGTAACAAATAGTGGTCATATGCTGTTCGAGCATGCGAATCACTTAAAAGACAAGTAGCATCAATCAATGTAAAAAAACTGAACTAAAATCTGTTGCTATTTATAAAATAATTCATAGTCTGCCATTGTTGATGTACCATTTCTACAATTTCTAGTATGACGTGTTCCGTTTTGGCGTATGTCAAGGCATGTAGCAGGTATAACCAAATGATCTAGCTAGCTACATAATGGCTTATTTGTGTCAGGTTGCAACTTGAAGATCTTCAACAACCAGGAGTTTGCGGCGCTGCTCTCGCAATCCGTCTCGCAGGGCTTCGAGGCGGTGTTCCAGCTGACGCGCATGTGCACCATCCGCATGAGCTTCGTCAAGGGCTGGGGCGCCGAGTACAGGTACCAGCCTTAACAGAGGTTCTGTTCCGAGTAACTTGTATGTATACCGCGTAAGCTCTTTGCGAACCTGCAACCTATAAGTCATCAATTTCAAATCATTTATTTTGTTTGGGTAACGATGGACACTTACAAATAGTCAACAAATTATTCATAATCATAATATACAATAAAAAAATATCTACCGTCTACCACCAGTTCGGAACGCGACCACTGCTGAGAAGAACTGGCAAGAAACTCAGGCTTGTCATTTTTTTAACATTGCCGTCCTATTTCATATATACATATATGTAAAATAACATAATATACTGACACTGAACAGCTTAGTCCCAAGCAGCTGGGTCGTTTACATAATCAGCAATGCGGTAATACGCTTTTTTGTAAAGTTTGTCTTGACCGTCTTTTTCAAAGCATTGCGAGGCAATTCTCTGAGTTGCATGGGCAGTTTGTTATAAAAGCGTATTCATTGACCCATGAATGAGCTATTTATTCTGTGGAGACGAGTATAATGGACAGCAAGATTATTCTTGTTTCTTAATATTTTTGTGTACATCATTATCATTGCAGCCTCAATTTGGAATGTTGGCGGGAAAATAATGTACTGTGCCACGCTGGCAAGCCAAGTTGGCACGGAGTCTGTATCAAGTTTTCCTTCTCATGTGGCCAGGTTGTCTGCCGCTTGCGTTTCCGGCACCACTTTGACCCAGACACTGAACCACCTCTGGCTTACAACCTAGAAATTGAACCGGGGTCTGGTGATCTGAAGGCAGACATAACCCTTGTGTTCAAGGTGACTAAACAGTGTTTGTATGCGTAGGCGGCAAACGGTGACGTCGACACCGTGCTGGATCGAGCTGCACCTGAACGGGCCGTTGCAATGGCTGGACCGCGTCCTCACCCAGATGGGGTCGCCGCGTCTGCCCTGCTCCTCCATGTCCTAAGCAGGTCCGTACTTGACTTTACCAGAACGGGGTGCATTTTTCGAAATAAACTACTTTACGCACGCTTTACTTAGGGAGTAAGCTGGTGAATGCGTGACGAGAACGTTACGAAACGTGTGATCGGGCGAGGTGAACGGAAGTTGAGAGGATGATAGTTAGTAAAGGTAGAAAGAGATAGTTTCGTTTCGTAAATTACTATAGGGGCAAGAGAGAGAGGTGCGAGCACTTATTTTGTTTCTCTCATACCCTAGTTTTACTTAAGTCGTGTGGTCTAAATAACACTATTTTTTTTATAAAACTGTGGGAATTTCTATAAATATTTGACGACATCGCCGGTGGTAATGTACTCCAAAAGGCCCTGAACGCATGCAATTTGGGAACATTTGTATTCTTTCCGTGGAATACTTTTGCCCAATTTGCTATTATGTCCCCAGTTTTTGCGGTCGAGATGTAAGTGAGATGATAATGGTCTCATATTTCCTGTATGACGAGTTTATATTTGTGAAACAGAAAAAAGATCCTCTGATACTTATATGTTAATTGTTTTTTTCAGGTGGCAGCTTTCCTATGATAGTTTACCCTCACACCCATATACATACCACGCAACACACCCGAACGGTAAATTAGCGAGTTTAGCTCAAGAGTAACTACAAATACCTCCTGTAATAATAAGATGTACAAAATAATGACTCCATGGTAGTGATGGGTATATTATCTGTCAAATCCCCTTAACATCTATAATTATATAATCTGTGGAAGGTGAAACTAAAGAAAACGTACAATTATTTTCTTGTCCCTATTTGACATTATGGTATATTCAACTGTGTCCTAAGCGGTATGTTTATATATGTGCAATATCTTATAAATGAAACGTAGTCGTCACAAGTATGTTTTTGTGTAGCCAGAAACAATCAGATCGGGTGGAGGTTGTACTAAAATATTGTCACATTTCGAAGCCGCGGTGCAATGTTTACTGATCTTTTTGCAAAATACTTTCATTATCTAACCGTTGACCACTCAATGGTTTTACAGATAAAATATACATAACTACCATGGTCGTAATGTTACAAGATAATTGGTAACTAAAAAGATATTATATTGTGAACCGTGCGGCGAGTGCTGGAACATGTTTAAATTAGTTGCATTAATTACAAATCAACGAATTAGATATTGCAATATAGTTTTAATGTACATCGTGTCGCAAAATGTTATATACGTCTGTTGCAAAGTGTTCGTGGTTGATGTGAAAAATAGTTTTACATTAAGGAAAAGGTGTTCCTGAATTGTCTTCCATTCTCCACCAACAGTTGGGTTAATGCAATACATACAATAGCTATACATAAGGACGAATAATCCCTTAATATAATATGTGCGTATTTCGACGGGTATATGACTTTTGTTACGCCCCGACTGGATTGTAGCTTTACCGTTAACTGTTGACCAATGAAGTAACCTCACAATGTGCCTACACTCGTCGCAAGGCGTTTATATGTAACAAGTCTAGCATATAGCTGTTTATATACTGATCAAAATCAGATTCGTCATTTGTACTGTGCTATGAATATTAATCTATTAAGTTTCTCAGTTTTGTGCCCCCGTGTGTAATATTTTTCAGCATAGCTTCTCAGTTTTGCGATCAGAACCTGACCTGATTTTTTCCAAAGGTATCCGTAAAGGTAATGACGTATGACACCCCCCGCCTTTGGTGTAAAATCGGATAGTAATGATTGTTCTATCATTAATTTCGGGCCATATAGGAAACGTTTCTATGAAAATATAATTGCGCTTTTTTATTCGTAAGTACTACCGTGTTATCGTACGTTTCGCCATCGCAGATGCATTTATCGATTTATTAATATTATTATTACTTTAAACATACACACATCCACAAAGAGGTTTAATGTTTTATCCGTTTTTTTTAATAATATATGGCATAATGATATGTCCCTTGTGTGTTTATACTTAAATGTTTAAAACATTTTAAGTGTGTCCTCTTGTATGTTCAGTGCGAATTCATTAAAAAAATCATCACAGTTTCAAGTTAAAGATGGCAACTTGACGTTCGCACGAAACATACGATCGTTAAAATGTAAGGATAATTTGTTTCCAACGGTTTTTTTAATTTCTTTATTGTAACTTTTGTGTATTACGAGTTACGCGTAAAGATAGGATTTACAACGCATGTATCGGAAGCAATAGTTGGTAGATTTTTATCGATATGCAATTAGGTTCTGTGACGCATCTAGTCTCGACTATTACCAGTAATTTTTTTTAGATATAATAATTCCATAAAAAATGTTGATATATTCTACATTTTAGGTATTATTCGTCTACCCAATGCGAGTTTCGTAACCTATTCGACCTTTAAAAAACAGTCAAGTACATATTGCAAAAACGATGTTGGCGCGATCCAGTAGCTGGAACATCACGTACTTGCCACCCAGATAGGATCTTTATTTGTTACGCGGGGGAATATTTGCCTACCCACTAAAACCCCAGCGGTATACCCTCACACGACACGCTTGGAGCGCCACAGGTTCTCGTGAACGCACTGTGACCCACACATATAGCACATGTTATTACTTGTATAATGGTCGAGACAGAGTATGCCACGGCGTGTAGTGTTAAAGTGAAATATGATGAATAGAAAGTAGTCAGGATCAATTTCATGGTCAGTTAGTGATATTGACGCATTGGTGTAAAATATAGATGATTGTTGGTTTCTTTACAATGTCGCGTCGCGCGAGGCAGGGAACATTCGCAGACTAAAAATGAATTGTTTTATTTCCATGGCACGTAGATGTTATGCTAATCGGCACATCATAGTTTATTGATTAAATCGAAGCTAAAAGAGAGGTTATTTTGGAATTGTTTTAAGATTTGACGAAGAACAAAATAAATAGTATAAATGATGTTGGCGGTTGTGTTGGGAGTGACGGCATTTTTAAACCATATTTTTATACGCAATCAATTATTGTTTAATTTTATGGATTAATTACACCAAAACAAAATTACTGTCATATATTTTTTTAAGATTATAATATTGTTGAATTTATTTTTTAAATTTTAAGCACAAAGCAAATGGATCATTTTTTTCATGTTCTTTGTTTTGGAAAAATGCCGTTATATTGTTTGTATAGTAAATAAAATGAGAATGTACTGATCCGCGTTCAACATTATTATATTTTCGAAACACAAAACGCAGATCTCAACTTATTGATTTTAACACGTGACATGACTATGGTGTCATATTGATATATCACAATGGAATTTACCCAGGTGACTGGTAGTCTTTCTTGGTCCCGCCCTTACCGGTAAAACCACCTATTATAACCTAGCTTAGAAATTTTAATTCAGCATCCCAAATGGTGCTCCTGGTTCCTTATTAGCGTTGTACAATAATCTACAAGATAAATATACAGATTAAGAAGGTCTTGTGCCGACACATCTGGTCAACTACTACAGATCAGGTCATTTGACTAAGAAAGAATTACCTGTAGGAACGTACCATCTTTAAATGTCTTCTCTAAGTAATCGCAATAAACGCGCTGTTTTGTGTTTTGTAATCAGCTTTAATATGTTGCGCGACGGGTACATTCTCATCGTAACGGAGGAATATCGTGGAATGGTGCTAAAAGTTGGATTTGGTGGGGAACATGATTGTTGTGAGATCGCTCCTGTGTGGATGGTCTGCTATAGCAGATTGCGAACGCTGGTTGTAGTGGCGATCACGTCACAAGACTTGCACACAGATCCTGCGTACTTCGCGCCGAATGTAGGTGTCTTGTTGCATTTGTACCAGTTGGAAAGTTGTTTATTGGATACGACTGTACAAATGAAACGATACGACTGTTGATTTTGCTTTTGTTTCTACACCTGATAATATCCACACCCACACGCAAGGCAGTTAATAAAGTGCGTATCATTGAAGGAAAGATCCATCGTGCACCCCGTTGAGTACGTCGAACTACCTTGTAAATTTTCATACCAATATTTTATTAGAAGTTGCGGCGTAGGATCTGTGTGTAATAGAATTTAACTAGATTACTTCAGACAACCTGTTGAACTAGTTACTAAATTAACTTACCAATGTAATATGTAGTTTATATTTCTCACAGCCAAAAGATAAAATAATTTGTGTTTTATACATTTAAGAAGCAATAAAATTCCTACACACGTTTTTACAAAGAATAATATTACAAACCTACGGCTTACTGTGTTGTAATGTTAAACACTTTTGTAGAGGTATGCTACGCAGTGCACAATGTTGTATCATTTGTTATATCGTCTCAAATGCGGATGGTCCCATAGCTTGAATTCCCACATATCAAGAGGCTAATTGTATTTCCCAAAGAATTTAACTACTACAAATATAGCCAGCTCACAAGTGCCTCCCTCGCGGACCCGTATACTTTAGTTTTTCATAGTCCAATTTTACGGAGAGCCCACACAGATCCTATGTGCGAAAGAAGACTTGTAGACCCTTGGCAGAGGATTTTATACAAAGTAGTTTCAACACGAATTGATCATGATACGGGCGACGATTTCATAGATGCTGACAACATATTGACGTCATGCTCCAGGCCAATTGTCTTGTGATATTAGTTTTGATCTACAAAACCGCCCGACTTCCACATATGAGACGCATAATATAATTGTCACTACCATATTTTGATTTTGGCCTTCGCACACCAGTAAAGCGTTAATTATTTTCTGTTCACTGGCGTACCAGAGGCCAAATGCGAAAAGATCGCCAACGGATACCGTTGGCGATCTTTTCGCACACTAAACCGCACGCCACACTAAAATTTAAGGGGGGGTGACACTTAAGTCACGTGACCTGGCGTTTTTAAATGTCATCCCATACATTAAGCACTGCAGATACCGTTAACTGTTTTGGCTCCTAGCCTCAGCTCACCATATTTTAACGTAAATCCGTGTGCGAGACGTTAGTTTTAATGGTGGTGGAATAATTTAAGAGGGTTATGAATTTGCGTACGTTCAATAGTAATTTAAACATTACTTGATTACGAAGGCAAATTGAAGTATTTCTCACTTCAATTTGCTAGGATTATTGTTGGTTCTCGTAACTTATTCCATCTTCATTTTCCAAGGAAATTATTTAGTTGTAAGGTTATTGTGTATTGGTAGCGATGTATCATGTTATGTTTTCGGTTTGTTTCGTAACATAGCTCGTAAAGTGGCTTCCAAACTAAAGATTATTCCGGTGACGCGTTAGCGATCTCACGGCATCGAACGCTGGCCGTTAGGATCTATTATATGAATACAACTACAATAAACATGTGTGGTTTGTAACAATGCGTTTTTTTAAGCCTCCATTTAAACATATCAAACTTACTATATCTTGATGCTCCTATAAAATCACATAAATCAATTTTATTCACACAACCACCCGATTCTCATTAACACTGGCATAGCCAATGCCAGTAAGTTTAAACTAAGTAAAACAATCTGTTCTGTCTATACATTTATTGACTAATTATGTTCGATACATTCTATGCTAATACATGCAATAAAATAATCGTATAAATCCTTATAGAATATCTAATAATTAATACTCCGTTATGCAACTGCGCACACCTCAGAGGTCGTGGTCAGGCACTAAGGCACCTCAATTTCCACACTGGACGTCAAGTCTGACATCGGCACGTAATAGTATATTTCATTACAAGTGCGGAAAGGCTGTCATTACAACGAGTTCCGACAAATGTCTACCCGAGCCGAGGCGCAGCCGAAGGCGAGGGTTGACAGTCGGAACAAGTTGCAATGACGGTTCCGCACGTGTACTGAACGACTATTTTTAATACAGTTGCGAAAAAATGAAGCAATTTAATAAAATATTATAAGCACAATAAACTCAACTAACTAATCAGCAGGTTTTTTTTTTCTTCACCCATTCTGGTAGGCAAAAGGAACAATGCCCATACAGCCAAGTCTTCAGTAGAATTTTTATTGATATGAAATGAAATTGAATTAGATGAAATGAAACTCATTCAATCAAATCATTAAATCTGATATTGAAACAAATTAGTGCGTAGTTTCTTTTTAGAAATATACGTATTTGCATGAATCATAAAAACTTCTACGATTTTTTTAGTAAAAACTTCATGGTTGGTTTTTCCTTATAACAGACATTATTTTGACACTTGGGAAAGAAAACGCACTAGTGCGGGAATGGTAAAAAAAAAGCACGCGTGTGTAATAGCGCACTTCCCGAACGCTATACGTCCCTGCAATATGCCATTTTTTGAGCAACTGTATTAAAAAGATATTTTTGTACTTGTAAAGATTTGGTGGCGTTCATAACAAGCCATGACTTGAAGTCTAATGAAAACAAATATCATTTGGTAAACTTAAAAAACATGCAATGGCCACACTCGCAGTGATAAAATATATAAACTTATAATTAAAAAATAACAGGCATAATCAATCTCCGAATATAACAAGTGGATTAAAGCTAATTACAAAATAATAATGGTATGTAGCTGCCTCTAACTACACAGAGCGAAATCTATAGTAGAAATTGGTTTCGAATTTTTAAAAAGCTTAGACGTCTACAATGACAATATTTTGACAACAATTTTCAAACAAGTTGCATTAAAAACGCAGATAATTATCGTATTGATCTCGCTCCAACATTTAAAACACTCAAAATGCTTAGACTACCTTAACAATTATCATAATAAAAAATCTGCTGTACGTATAACAGTCGACAGAGTTTACAGAAAGCCTCGGTCGATTGTTGAAATACGTTAAAATTAACAATATAATATATTGATAATATATTTTTAACACTAAGTTTCATGTTAGTCAAATGAGATATGAGGTGAAATATTAGTACACACTATGGCCCCTTTATTCCGTACATCTTTATTCCTCAATCCTTTAAAAATTAATAGCATAACAGTAGCACTGCAGGAAAGTCTGAGTAAAGAATGACGCTATGACCCTTGGTCTTTGCCGCCCAATATAAATAATATTGCATTGTAATTCTAGATGGAATCGGAATAACTTCATTCAAGATTCCTAAAACATGCAGCTTAAAAGAAATGTGCCCACACTAAAGGCATCATTAGAGTATTCTGATAATTCATAAAATATATTTAAACATATTTATAACATTAAGTATATTAAAATAACACATTAATCATTTTCTATTTCATGCAAGTGCAAAACATAGCCAGAAATGCCGATCACTGCGTCGTTTCCACAATTCATTGAATAAACTCTTATAATTCAATTGCACCTCTTCATAATAACACATAATACGACAGTTATAAATTTCCCCAACATAGTCATATTTGGGGGGCAACAATAAATAGGATTTAATCGTCAATGTTTACAGTAGTGTGGAACGTGAATAGCAACAGAGGCCTAGTCGCTGCATGCAACTGGCCGATGTGCAGTTCCTAGTTGATATGTCGACCCTAGTTGATACACTATAGCCGAGGCTCCTGTCCATCGCCAATACCGAAACCAGCTGTCATTGCCGCACTAACAGCAACAGCAGTCACTGTAGCCCAGCTCATCAGATACTAGTTAGCGGGATTGTTACTAGTTGCGCAAAGCAGCAGCGCGTTGTTATCTTCGAGTCGTTCAAGCCGGTAAGTCGAGTTGTCGGCCATGTGCCGCACAAGCTCGTCTGTCAGACGGACGCGGGCCCCATTCGGCCCCGAAACTAGGACCGTCTCGCACTCCTGTTAATAGAACAATTTCTTCTATGAAATGGCTCGACCGAATTTGATGAAATTTTATATTCATATTTGGTAGTCTGCGAGTCGGACCACATCTATTTTTCATCCCCCTACATGTTAAGGGTGGTCCACACCTATTTTTATGCAGCAAACAAAAATACACACAAAATACACATTTTTATTAGCGTGATTTATATAGCAAAACAACGTTTGCCTGGTCAGTTAATATTTTATGAAAACATATAAATATTCAGGTTGACATGGCCTTACTTATGGTGTTCTCTTTAATGAGGTCAGATTGTCAATCTTAACATTAACACCTGCACGATTTAGTGTTACCGATGTATAGGAAACTAATCAACAAACACTATCAATCCATGCTCACCTTAGCAGTAGAGGGTTGCATGAGCGTCTTCAGCTTATGAAGCAGTTCTTGGGCCCGGCAGGAATGGAGGTAGAGGGCGCTGTAGATAGATGCGCCCGCGGGGCACACGAACAGTGTCAGGCGGGGTTCGATGCGTCTGCCACGAATCAGTACCATTAGCTATGATTGGCTTATAGTGGTTAAAGGTATTCTAGTCTATTTGTATACAATCACTTAAAAAACCTTATAAGCACCAGGGCTAGGACCCCGTTCGGATCGGTTTAAATGACTCATTAAAAAAAATAATTATTAATAATTACATTATTATGAAATGTTGTTCAATTGTAAATAACTTTTTCATCCCCCCATCTCGGAAAGAGTATTTTTGCTCTTCGATATCTGAGTGCAAAAGCCGTTTTTATTCACTAGAGAATAAAGTAAAGATTATTCTGTAATACTTACCTGTCATAATGTAGTAATTAATACCTAAACTGAAATAAAAGTGTACCTATCTTGTGATTGTAAAAGTTTTTTTTTTGCATTTAGTCATTTCCTCGCTGAGGTGGAATGAAAAGTTACGTGTCGCACTCGAGTGCAAAGATTTTTCACCTCGTGCCCTTTTGATTCCCTCGCTAACGTTCAGGATTCTAATTTTGAACCAATTTTAGGATCCTTCGCTTGCTCGGTCATCAAAATTGAACACGCGGTTAAAAAGCAACTTTGCACTCTTGTATAACAAATAACTATTCTATGATACAAGGAAATATTTTTTTTTAATCTTCTCTAAAAAGGTCATTATCTCCATGTCAAGGTAAAAGTGGAATTATATTTGACAAAAAATTTTAAAGCTACATGTCTAATTATGACGGTTGTTGGAAAAGACTTACTTGGCGTGAAGCGCGTTGAACATTCGTATCCCGTCGGCCAGGCCGCATATTTGTATGATGTCATCGCGGGACAGCCTGTTGGCAGTAACACCACCGCGTTAACTACTTACTTATTAACAGCGGTTCAGTGTGGATATCCGCGCAGGGGCACTGGATTCAACTAAACATCAAAGTATTTCAAGCCTGTATGGTTTTATGGAACTTAATATCTGTTTATGAATCTTGCTTCTGTTATGTTTAAAGTAGAGTATATTTGTATATTAAGGTTCATTGATGCTACACCAAAACGTTATGAGATACCTGTATTTTATGCCAATGAAGATATGTACTACTGAGAGTATGGGAAAATTGGAGCTACAAGATCATATATAAAATCTCCGATTCGAGATAAAGACCATTTAGAAACCTTTAAGGGCAACCCCGCGTATATATTAAAATTATATCATCTCTTATTTTGTGCCAACCAAATCCTACTTGAAACCGTTAAGATAAACAAAGCGAGTCACAATGATGTGATTTATTACGGTCGGCGCGCCGGCGCGCGGAGTGCGTCATCAGCAAAAAATGTGGGACATTCGAGACTATTTTGTTGCGCACTCCAAAGGATAAAGAATTAACAAATCGCTATTGACAAATAACGTAATCGTTACCAAAGCAGAATGTGTCTATTGAAGGCCTCCCAAGGTTTTGAATGAGACACGATGCCTACTTAGGGTTGGCTACCTGAGTAAGTCGGCTCCAGAGAAGTTGGCGAAGGTGGCAGCGTGCTGCGAGAAGCGGTGGCGCGTCAGCCACGCCTGCGTCTCCGCTGCGCTCGCCTCCTTGGACAACCCTTGACTCTGTACCGAAACATATTTTAAATCACAACGCTATTCGTCACTGCAACGATACACCTTAATCAAAATTAACATTTAAATGGCTATCACCATTTGCTGCTAAATTCTGCTCTTCAGACAACAAGGTGTGAGAGTAGATTTAAAAATTTGCTGTGATATATGTAGGTCAAAACCAGACAGACAGTCAAGAGAAAAAGCCTGGTTCCGTCGCTCATACATACTGCATACAATTATGTATTATTTTCGTTTCAAAGCGATGTTTATATGAAACGTCTGTATTGTAACCATATACCTATGCTGTAAATATTTATATAATGTTATATATTTTCACGTTTCAGGCATTTCAAGTTAACTGTATTAAATGCGCCGTTCGCCAGCATTTACCGATAAGTTCAACCAAGCAAATCAAATTTATTTTACCCAAGAGTGGATGACGGATTCATTTGATGGCTATATCGAATTTTATTCAAGTAGATTTTAAGAATGCTTCTTTGTTTTCTTACCCGGTCGGGGTCTTCTGCGGGTTGCGGCAAATCAGGTAGGATGGCGCCGGGCGAGTGGCACGGCGGTGCGCTTACCTTCACGTCGCCACCGCTGTGAAAAACCATCAGTAGTAGTTCCCTGCCACTACATCTTCGCTAAGTGGCTTTATCGTGATATATTCTAACCGACCTATGTTCCGAAAGCAATATTCTTAGTTCACGTAAGAATAAAAAATACTGATAAATGAAAGCCTTACCTATACATAAGCACTTACGGAAATTGTTTACATCACATGATAGTAAAGAGCGAAGAACTCAAATAACAACATTCTTAAGCTCATGCTTCTTTATTTTACTGGTGACGGTCTCTAGTACTTATTGTCACCACCCCATTCTATACAGAGGGTGGCGCGAAAGAGCGGACAAAGGGAAATGATAAGGCCGATAACCTAGCCAAGCCAGGAAAACTTGATACGAAACCTTGTGCCAACCCGTCTGACCACCGTGACAGTAGGCTTGTAGTGGCACCTCCGATGTTAGAGTTAACCAGCTGTCCATTAGGCATCAGACGTAAGCAAGACCGCCACCCCGACTGGTATTAAAAAAATAAACTCAAAAACTAGCGGACCGATTTCCATTTGTTTTCTTCACGATTAAGGAATCCATGCTAAAATTAGAAAAAAAACGTCCTCCCTCGCGACGATTTTTTACATTACTATCCGCGGCTTATAGGAAATTACGATTAAGTAGAGACAAATTAGATACTCACTCCTGGTATGACGCCTTCATTTGATTTGTATTGGCAAGGATTCCTGTCAAAGAGACAAAAGTAATAACTTTTAGGATTAGCTCATTGAAAAGATATCACCAGAATTAAAACATTGCATTTCTAATTGATTAGATATAAAACAATATACGTTTTGAATCTGCAATCAATCATTTGTTCGTCTTTCTAATGACTTGCTACCTAAATATGACGATAACAATAATAAAATAAACTTACCATGTTGAGGTAAAACTGGCTTGTTGACAGCAATCGGGCTCGCGACAGTCTTTGGGGCCACACTGTAACAAAAAATATTCACGGCTGATGTTATGAAGCCTATGGTCTTTCGTATATATATGGCAGTCGTCGTTAAAACTGTCGAGTGCCGAAGGACAGCGTGAAAATTGCCAGCTGTCCTGTTCTAGCCCGGATTCCAGGTTGTCCACAATTATTTTTAAAAATCCAATTGCGTATTTACAACAAACATGTTTAATTTCAAACTACATATATAATTTGTCATTATCTTTTTGTTTGGTTGTGTTTGGCAAATTCCAATAACAGTAGCTTTAAGGTCAATAAATTACGACTCTTCAACATCGGGCCCTTCAAAAAGCTCGAATCGAATGTTATTGTAGCGTCAAAAAAAGTGGTCACACAAAACATTGGATCGGTTGGCGGATTTAATTAGTTAAAGCTTAAGACTTATCATAAATAAATAAACCGATCCGACGGTGTAAAGTATAAAAGTAAGCCCACAAACAACCAAGCATGGCGACTATGGTTGGTTAATAAAAATGCTACTCTTGTACATAAAAGGTGATAGCCAGTAGCTACAGCGAAACCAACGGCAGGTGTTGGGAAGATGATGTCACCTAGCTGCGCGCGTCGCAATCATCCAATTTGTGCATCTCCCGCTCCACTAGATTCGGCTGCAATCTTGGCTTCCTCTAAAAAACGACGATTATAGGGGCCTATTTACCACATGTCCATAAATATGGTGTGCGCTCGGGACATGGCACCGTCACTCAAAGCTCAGTTTAGATGGCAACAGGTGTATTGATCTCCAGCCATAGTCTTGTCTTAAATTTTCAGCTAAGCTGACAGACTGCCAAGTGGTTAATGATTTCATCAAAATATATATTTTGGGTTGGTTTCTTTTTTAGCATTCATAATGGACACATTTTATTGCCCATTAATGCCCTTAGCCTTTGGGACAGGATTTAGTTTGTTTGAAAATATATATATGGATTAAAAATCTTCATGTATCTACACACTTTCACATGTGTGCAAGTGTATGCATCAAATGGAGCATCAGTATTATAATACATAATGTTATCAGGTAAATCAAATGCCTGAATTCAGTTCTTATCTCAACGTTATGATTCATATTAGTGCCAGGAATAGAACTACCATACATAGAAACAACCCTTTTATTGTTATCATATGACAGCATAACATACAAACAAACACTGTTATTAATAATGTTGAGTTGGATATTATCTAAAACCCTAAAATAAATCCTTAAAAAGATGAAACACCAGCAAGGAAAAGGAAGCAATAATTTCTAAGATAATAAATATCATAAAAGGCTATTACACTATACATTGTGATGATACTTTGAATCAACATTTTAAAGAGATAATCATAATGTAGATAAAGTTATCTGTTCATATGATCAGGAACAATAGGACAGATTATTTGGCTTAAAACTAGTAAGACTAGTAATCATTATGTTTTTTGTGTTCCTGCTAGAATATTCGAATTGTTGTTTTTTAAAGTGGAAATTTAGTTATAAACTATTTTAATTATTTTTATAACAGGAGAACAATCTGGCTTTGTCATAAGTTTACACATAGCATTCTCATCATATTCACAGTCTGTCAATGTGAGTAGGCCTTCCACCAAAAAGATCAAACTTTGTTGGTAGCTTACTTAGCCATAAACACAAAGGGATATAACTATAAAGAAGTCTACATAGAAGCCCTTAACATTTACATAATATTCATGTTGTTGTAGTTGTTGTTGTCTATGTTCTTGCAGACACAATAAGCATTATGTCCATTTCTTTTATGAACATCACAGCACTCTTCATAGTCTAGTTTCAAATTGCATTAAATTGGCATGAGCGTGTGATAAATTTCACTTATTGAATCATCCTCAATAGGTTACATCTAAGGTTACAGCTCTGTTATTGTAGACACCTACAGTGAATTAAATTGGAATCATCTGTCTCAATTGAAGTCAATCAAAATCTTGACCATTGGGCTCCTGACATGTTTTTGAATACTTATTTAAAGATCACATGTTTAGAAATGATGTTTGCAATATTTGGGAAGCCATGAGTATTTCAAATGAAAAAAAAAGCAAAGTAAATATTCAGGACAGAATTCTTTAAAAAATGAATGGAACTGAAGTTATAGATTGCCCAATTTATTTTTAAATTTGACATACAGTGGTATTGTATGTGGCATACTCACAAATTTTGTTGGGTAATGGCTAACTAAAAAAATCAGATGCAAGAGCTCATGACATTAAATTCTACATCAAGGTGACTTGTGGAGGTTGTTCAATCTGGGATCAAAGAGACATATTTCGGTTTTATAGAACAAATTGTGTAAGGAATCTCCAGTCACAATTTGTGTGTTGTGTTTATTAAGGTGGATGCTCCAGGGTAGCCCGCGAACTTCAAATTTTCTTACGTTTTTTGCAATTTGCAGGGCAGTGCTA
Organism: Clostera curtula; assembly: GCA_905475355.2. Classification (NCBI taxonomy): domain Eukaryota; kingdom Metazoa; phylum Arthropoda; class Insecta; order Lepidoptera; family Notodontidae; genus Clostera; species Clostera curtula. The sequence goes on along the minus strand of FR997794.1, from coordinate 25,733,298 downwards.
GGTTGTATTATGATGAACATTTGATTCGCGGCTGTAAGACGTATGTAGTTACAGAGTTATAATCATCAAACTCATCAATACAACCCTCCAAGCTCATAAAGGTGCAAGAATGACCTTGAGGTTGAAAAAGTTTTTCTTGCACCCTTATGAGCTTGGAGGGTTGTATTGATGATTTTGATGATTATATTTCTATAACTACATACGTCTTACAGCCGCGAATAACATTTTAATCAAAATACAACCTAGCACTGACCTGCAAATTTCAAAAAACGTAAGATAATTTGAATTTCGCGGGATACCCTGGAGCATCCACCTTAAGTGTTATACCTAAGGTTAACAAGGTAACAAAGACTGAAAAACTTTGTTCAATTTTATTTGAAGGGTGATGTTTTGCATAAACATTGAAACGTGGAGGCTAAAATACTGCACAGATTTTTTAACAAAGAGAGTGTAAATTCTAAATGTAAATTTTAACTTGACATACAATTTATTTTACTATCAAATATTTGCAATATGTACTGAGTGTACTGTACTGATGAGTTTGTGGAATGATTTTTCATACCAGTGGGGTACCATTCTGTAATACTTGCAGTTTGATTTTTATGAATAAATGATTTATGATTTACCTATGTTTAAGTAAGGTCTCAATTTAGCTGTCAGTCCATGGTAGTAGACATACCACTGGTCAATTTGATGTAGTATTATCATTTTTACTGGGAAATTAAAGCAATACACACAATTTTCTATGAACAATTAAAGGGGAAACAGATTCGCGAATCCCAAGTCAACACAAAAGTAATATTATCACAATATAATGGAACAGGATATGTAAGACTAGAACTTCTCTGTAGATGAAGTAGAGCAGAATATATAAAATCATGGAACTAATATTATGTAGGGTAATATTATATATTAGTATTTACGCCAATCGGGATATGCGCGCCGGCCGAACGTGGACGTTGGCTGCTTTCAGTCTCCTGGCCAGTTCTCTGTAGGTTTGCGGATCCGCTTCGATCTCCACCTCGGCCCGCAGCAGTGAGAACCGCATCCGCCAACCCTGAGCCTCAACCCCGTGCAGTAGGCGGGCGCTGAGGACCACACCCCGCCCCAGGTGGCGCGCACTCAGTCTCTGCTCGAGTACGAGCATATTACTCGTCAGCTGTAGTCCTGTCTCGTCAGGTTGAAGAAGATGAAAGCACCCGACCCGACACGGTACGCTCGCCTGCGCGCAACCACCATAGCTGGCCGGCAACCCGCTTCAACAACCATTTGTTAGGTTTATACCCCCGCTCGGTTAACACAACACTTGAAATTAGGGCTACGATCCGGTCACTTTCCAGTCTTTCACTTGTCCAACATATTTGTACAGTCAGCTGCCCGCGAATACCGATTCACTGGTAGCGTTAGTTTACTCACTTATTTTGTGGTATCGTTCGATGAAGCAAGAAAATAGGATTTCAACGAAACAATTAAATAAAAAACAAAGGAGTAGTGGAGTACGTGACACACGACGGAGCGCGAACAACTAGCCGCTGATTGGTCGCTAGTGTGGCGTGTAGTGTACCTCGATTGGATAAAAACCGGTTGAAATCGGATTGTGGAGGCCTCGGCCGCCTCGAGTCGGTGCATCGAGCGGCTGTCTAAGTATAGTGATGTGACACGTACTGTAATCGGTATCGACGCGATTGTTACATTTTATTTTTTAATATCCTAATATAAAAAGTCGTGATGGCACTCTATACCTGACCTTTTATCTCTTTAAATATTATTTTTTATTTTAAAATCTATAAACGGACTTTTAGAATATTTATTCAACGATCAGCAATAAACCAGATACCGTAACGAGTTGTTTAGTTTTGGTCAATGCCAACTTATTACAAACTCCTACAATCCGGTTTTTACACTATACTAGTAAATGTTTATTATACTAAAATATACTACAGAATGTGGTTGTCCTATTTGATATTCGGGGAAAATAGTATTTTTTATTTACTTTCAACTAAAATATATTTTATTCAATTTTTTTCCAAAACTGTGTTGTTTTGAAAACAGAATAAGTACAAGAAAATTACGCTCTGTGGTTAGTTGCAGCTATGACGACCTATAATTTGTAGGTTAATACCTTACTTATTAGCGTGGTATACATTTATGCGGTGACAAAAATACAAGAGATATCAGTATTTTAAGAAGTCACGTAAATACTTAGAATCGGAAAATAGACAAAATCTTAAATAACACTTCAAGTAACTACTTCCTACTGTATACACTATCCTCAAGTAAATAATTGAGTTATGAAAAAAAATATTGAAGAATTTATGTATTTTAAAATCTAATTATTAATAATATTGATATGCATTGCGATAACCCAAAAAATATTGTTTTCAATTATTTTTATGGTAGTAAAAATTGAAAATAATAATAATAAGAAACCCTTGGCCAACCCGTCTGGCCAGCTTGGCACAGTAAGCTATTTATCCTCCCTGTAATGGGAGGAGGCCCGACAAAGCAGTGAGTCATTTATGAGCTGAGTAGTAGTAGCTATAGAGGATTTATTATGGCAAATATTCCTGATGTTGGTATATTTATGGAATTTATATAAACATTTTGTCAGGAGTCGTTTTTGTAGTATTAGTCCATAGTGTTACAAAACAAGACCGATAACTATATAAGGTTCGTCATTTTCAATATAAATTTGACTATTTAACAATAACAACAACATTAAATAGGCCAAACACTACTTAATATTCCTTTATCAACTGCAATGAGTGAAAATGAGCATTATGACGTCACACGCGCGCTCGGGTATGTTCGTGAGCTGTCGGGGTGACTTCGCTAGGTACCAGATTCAAAAAATATTTTTTTATATTGACATACATAACTTTTTAATTATTGCGAATAAAAAAAACGGTAAAGAATGTTTTGGTTATAAAGGTGATTTATGATATATTCATTTATTTAAAAAAAAAATTAAAAAAACCCCTGTATCCCAAAATCTTTTCCATTAGTTTGTCTGTGAATACACGAAATTATTAGGCGATAATTTCGACACTATGGTATCAAGTTTAACGCGCTTAATCTCCTTGCGTCATACTTGAGTAGCAGAATGCAGTTTGTGGACATAAATGGAGTCAAATCTACTGGTTCGACAGTAACAATGGGCGTGCCACAGGGGTCTATTCTGGGTCCGTTTTTATTTCTTATTTATATAAACGATCTCGCCTTCTTTGTAAAAGATATTTGTAACATTGTTCTATTTGCTGATGATACATCGCTTATTTTTAAAGTTGACCGTAAGAAAACAAATTTTGACGATGTAAATAGCGCACTCGTGCAAATATCTCAGTGGTTCACTGTAAACAATTTATTGTTGAATGCAGCTAAGACCAAATGCATTAGGTTTACTACCTCTTACTCAAAAAGTAGCGTTACTAAATTGATATTAAATGACAAAAATTTGGACCTAGAAGAATCTACAAAGTTTTTGGGCATTACTTTAGATTCCAAGTTACAATGGAGGCCCCACATTCATAAACTCGCTGATAAACTTAGTTCAGCAGCTTATGCTGTGAGACAGGTAAGACGGCTCACCGACGTGGATACCGCGAGACTTGTCTACTTTGGTTACTTCCATAGCGTCATGTCATATGGTATTTTGCTTTGGGGCAACGCCGCAGACATTGAAACTGTATTTGTATTACAAAAGCGTGCTGTGCGTTCCATTTACAATCTAGGACCCAAGGAATCACTTAGAAATAAGTTTTGTGATATAGGAATTTTGACTGTGGCATCGCAGTTTATCCTTGCTAATATCTTATTTGTGAGACAGAATATCAGTCAGTATAAGACCAACTGTGATGTCACTACGTCCACTATCCGTACAAGAAATGGGCATAAACTAATGATACCTCACCACAGACTGCAAAAAGCCCATGGATCTTTTGCAGGCCTCGGTGTTCGCCTGTACAATAAAATTCCTGACGCTATTGTAAATCTACCCTTCATAAAGTTCAAAAATTATGTTAAAACTACACTAATTAATAAAGGGTACTACCGCGTCAACGACTATATGTGTGATAATGATGCCTGGAAGTAACTGTGTTCGGGAATAGTTGGAGGATTTTGAGAAAAACTCAGGATTAAGTTGTGCTTCATAAACTCGTGTATTGTTCCCAAATAGACGTACAGAAAAGTGGGGCGAGAACATGACACTTAAAACTTAATAAGGCTATCGGGCGCGCCGGGAGTCGTTGCTCTGACGAGAACGGTAGGAGCCCGAACATGCCCCCGGACGTTGGAAGCTGCACTGCGCTTTCAACCACACGCAGAATCAACGGGCAGTGGGCAGATCCTGTTGAAGGCTCTGGTGATCACTCCAGCAGACGTTTGAATATCCGCCACACGAACAATTCCATCCGCACCTGGATGAACGGCGACAACTCTCCCCAATCTCCACTTGAGAGGAGGTAGATTGTCCTCCTTTATGACTACTAGGGAACCCAACTTCAGTTGGTCTTTGCAGACATGCCACTTGGTCCTCTGCTGCAGCTCGGAGACAAACTCCTTGCTCCAACGAGCCCAAAAATGTTGGCGAAGCTGCTCGATCCTTTGGAAACGAGACAAGGAAGAAGTGGAGTAGTCCTGAAGGTCTTCCTGCGGAAGGGCGGTGAGCGGACGACCAACGAGAAAATGACCAGGAGTCAGCGGTGTGCAGTCAGCTGGGTCGGATGAAAGCGGCGTCAGTGGACGTGAATTCAATATCGCCTCAATTTGGACTAGCGTGGTGTTAAGCTCTTCAAAAGTTAGGTTACAATTTCCCAACACTCGCCTAAGATGGAATTTAGTCGATTTAACACCCGCCTCCCAAAGTCCGCCGAAATGAGGGGTATATGCAGGGATAAAATGAAAGTTTATCCCGTCATTAGCTAATTGTTCAGCCAACGAATTACAATTAGATTTAAGGAACTTGGAAAGCTCATTGTAGGCGCCAACGAATGAGGTACCGTTGTCGGAGTGGATGTCAGTAGGTATTCCCCGTCGCGCAATAAACCTATACAGGGCTAGTAAATACTTACTGCTGGTTAAGTCACTCACTAGCTCCAAGTGAATAGCCTTGGTGGTGAAACATATGAATAACGCTATGTACACTTTTACTAGCCTACATCCGCGACCTTGCCTAGTAGCAGCCATGATGGGACCTGCATAGTCCACACCTGTGCTTTCAAAGGGGTAACCACCTGGAAGGAGACGCTGCTGGGGTAGATTGCCCATTAAAGGCGTCACAGTTCTACCCGACATGCGACAACAACGCACGCACTTACGGTAACAGCTCTTTGCTAAACTTCGTCCACCTATGGGCCAGTAACAATCTCTGATCGAAGCTAGCAACAATTGTGGGCCTGCATGCATCAACCTTAGATGTTCATGTTCAAACAATAATTTCGTAAATTTGTGAGTGGACTGTAAAATAATAGGGTGCTTCTTATCGAAAGAAAAAGTTGAATTTGCCAAGCGTCCTCCTACACGCATTATCTTATTAGTATCTAAAAATACATTAAATTTTATAAGGGCGCTTTTACATGGCAATTTTTTATTATTAATAAGCGAGTTATACTCTGGAAAAGATTCAATTTGGCTTCTAATTATAATAATATTTAAAGCATCTTGCAACTCTGTTTGTGATAAAAAATTAGTAGGTAAGGGTATTTTTCTGCACAATTTACTAAATCTTAAAACAGTTGCTACAGTACGAATGAGCCTTGAGTAATTAGAAAAACGATTAAAATCTATGAATGTATCACACGCATTACCTACACTAGCATTAAGTGAAATATGAGGTCGAGTTTCAGGCAGCTTGTCAAATTCTAATGATTTATGTGAAGAAGGCCAATGAGACTGGTCTTGCGTCAAAAACTTAGGGCCACTCCACCACAAGTCTAATGATTGCAGAGAACTAATATCCACGCCACGAGATATTAGGTCTGCAGGATTTTGATCGGTCGGGACGTGTCTCCAGGTGCAATGCCCCGCCTTGTCTAAAACTTCAGCAACGCGATTGCGTACGAAGGGCTGAAGCTTAGAAGGCAACATTTGCAACCATCCCAACACGACAGTGGAGTCAGTCCAGCAGTAAATATGGTTGACTTTTACGCGCAGAGAATTAATTACCTTCTCACATAAACGAGCTCCTACTACAGCGCCGCACAATTCCAATCGTGGAATCGTAGTAGGTTTAATGGGCGCTACTCGACTTTTGCCAATTAGCAGACGCACCATGCATTTGCCATGATCATTGGCACTGCGTACGTAAACACAGGCGCCATACGTACGTTCAGATGCATCGGTAAATACATGGAGTTCTAGCGTAGTGTAAGAAGCACATACAACAATGCGTGGTACCCGATAATCATTAATCAGTGGCAATGCTTTAACTATCGAATTCCAGTAAGTAGTAAATGCCGGGGTTAGCGGCTCATCCCAGGAAATCTTGTCTAACCACATTCTTTGTAAAAACATTTTCATGCTAACTACGCAAGGAGATAGAAGTCCTAGGGGATCAAAAATGCGTGCGATCGCGGAAAGAATGTCACGCTTGGTAACCGAAATCTTAGAAGGTGGAGTTGAACTAGAAAAGCCGAGTTCGTCGGAACCAGAATACCAGTCGAGCCCTAATAGCTTATTGGGTTCATTAGATCCTATATCTAAGGTTAATGTGGACTGAGAAACTCCGGTGACCAATTCAGGAACGTTTGACCTCCACTTCCTAAGTGGCATGCAAGCAGACGCTAACGCGTCGGTGACCTCTGTGCGGATAAACAAAACCTCATTTATATCATCCCCTCCAGTCAGCAGGTCATCGACGTAGAAGTCATGCTTGATGACGTCAGCAATCCTATTTCTGCTACGTGAGTATGACTCACCTTCAGAACGTGAAGCATTGCTTTGGTATTCTATCCCTATTTGCTTAAGACAACGCGTAGCAAGAAATGGTGCACTAGCTGTACCATATGTGACGGTGTTCAAAGTGTAAACTTTGACAGGATCGCAAGTATTATTGCGCCACACAACTTGCTGCAGGTGCCTATCAGACGGGTGAACAAATATACACCTATACATTTTAGCGACATCAGCTGACAAAACAAACTTGTGTAGTCGAAACCGAATGAGAATGGAAATTAGGTCATCCTGCACCGTAGGGCCTACCATCTGGACATCATTATAGGAAACTCCTGAGGAAGTAGCAGAACTCGCATTAAAAACTACGCGAAGCTTGGTAGTAGTGCTACTTTCACGCAGTACCCCATGGTGTGGTATGTAATATCCATTGGGACTATCACAGTTCTTGTTTTCGGTCATATGTCCTAATGTCTCGTACTCAGACATGAAGTCGCGATATAACTTACCGAAATCAGGCTTCGACTTCAGTCTACGTTCCAATGAAAATAAACATTTAGATGCCCTTTGGAAAGATTCACCTAAAATAGAAGGACTTTGTTTTAAGGGAATACGAACACAAAAATGGCCGTCCTGTAAACGTGTCGTATTTTTTATAAAATGCTCCTCACACATTTTTTCCTCAGGTAAATAATGTGAGGATGGTGAGGTAATCTCCTCCAGATTCCAAAACTTAACTAAATCTGCGCGGATGTTATCTAAATCACCGCTAGCAGAGGAATCGGCATGAGAAAAATTGCAAGAACTATCATACGATAATAATTTACCGTTATTATAGATAACAGGGCCAGAAACAATCCAGCCTAACAAGGTTTCACACAGCACTGGCTTTCCTACACCCAACCTAATTCTTTGAGATCCTACCAAGTCCCAGAACAGATCAGCACCAATTAAAATGTCTACGTCTGAGGGCGTGTAAAAGGTAGGGTCAGCTAGACAGATATTGTTAGGAATATTCAAGTCCGTAATGTCGATTTCACGACAAGGCACAACAGTCGTTAACGATGGTAAAACAAAACAACAAATCTTGGTAGTATAACAATCATCTAGTGACGTCATTTTTACCTGACATATTTTACCTACGCGAGAACTCACGTTATTTATACCATAGACCGAACCATTTACCTGACTAGTTTCTAAGTTAAGTCGCTTACATACTCGTTCCGTCATGAAACACGAAGTGCTACCGCTATCAAGCATAGCCCTAGCTACATATTCACGATTACTGCAATCATATAACTTTATAAGCGCAGTGGACAATAACACTCCGCTTTGTTTACGCTCGCCACAGGACAAACCGGTATCCGCAGATAACGTTAAATGATTTGCACTCGCATTAGTGCATGCTACGGCGTCAGAGGGCGATGACGTGCGAAAAGAATGGGACGAGTTACTGTGTGATGTGTTGTTATTATCATTGCTAGCATTAGCAGCTGTTTTGATATCTGACGAATGTATTAAAGTGTTATGCCGGCGCTTACATACTTTGCATCCCGGCTTTTTGCAGCGATTAGACAGATGGCCTGTGCGAAAACAGTTATAGCATACCTTATAACTGGGTATTAATTTGAGACGGGTGTCTATACTGAGTGCTAGGAATTGTGAGCAATTACTTAGAATGTGATCACCTTTGCAGTGAGGACACAACTTGGAATCAGTGCTAGCATTTGTAGAATCCTGTGATACAACCATAGATTTTACTTTACTGGGAGTAGAACCAGACCTACCGGGAGTGGAATTTCGAGATAATTCGATTGCTTCCACTAAATCAGCTCGACTACGAATAAATTTAAGGAAACCTTCAAATGTGATGCGTTCATCTTTGCTTATTTTACTTTTGTGCGTCTCCCACTCACGATAAGTCTTGTGATCTAATTTACGAGTAACTAATAATATCAATAAAGTATCCCAGTACTTTACGGGCTCACCTAAAGTTTCTAAAGCACGTAAATGTTTATTAAGTTGGTCTATCAAACTTTTTAGTGCAACAGATGTTTCTTTTTGGATAGAATGTAAATCAAATAAGGCTGATACATGATTTTGAACTAAAACCCTTTTATTATCATATCTATCACAGATCAGGTTCCAAGCTATTTCATAATTGCTTGCTGAAAACACAATTGCATTGATTACCAGGGCAGCAGATCCTTCCAAAGACGCTCGCAAATAGTGGAATTTATTGATCTGGTCTATTTCTTCATTGTCATGAATGAGACTAGTAAAAGTGTCACGAAACTCCAACCAAGTGCTATAAGACCCATCAAACTTTGGTAGTTGTATGGTGGGCAACTTAACAGGCTTACACTGATTGATACGAGTACATTTGTCACCATTAATCGACTCATTATCATTAGTGTACTTAGATAAAATATCCTGCGCCCTACACAGTGTTCTGTAATATAGTGACTCGAAATCGGAACGCTCAGTGAACTGACCTTTGACATCTTCGGTAATACATTCTAATCGCGTTTGTACCTCATCGTATGGTTCATACAGGGCTTCCATCTTCCCTGTCCGCATCTGTAATTCCTTGGTATCACAACTATCCAACTGCTTGTCTTTTATTCCATCTAAGTAGTTGATGAAGGAGGTTAAACGTCCCTTATAACTTGCTCGTTTTTTAACCAATTCCCTTTCATCAGAGTTGGACATTTTGGGAGCCGAGTGTCAGTCGACCTGGAATTTATACGATAACAATTTAAGTGTATTTTGTGCAATAAGTTATTTAATTAGAGGTACCTAAATGCGTTTACTATGTACACAATTCAAATAAAGATGTAAATATTGTAAATAGTCACTAAACAAACTGTAGATAAGTAAATACAAAGTGAGTTTCAATTTAGACTTTCAATTTAGGATAAACACTCAATACCCAACTACAAAATTACCTAACGACGGAATTTAAGGGGAACACAATACTAATAATTTAATAAAGACACAAATACGGGTTTAATTAATTGAATATTTTAAATCTAACACCAACTGAACCTTTCTGCGCTTACTATATCTATGCACAATTAAGTAGGGAATAGTTTGCTAAAATGCAACTAACAATTATAAATGTAGTATAAATAGCTACTGTACTGTAACAAAATAAGTACGTATAATGTTATTTGCGAAATAATATCACCGAAATAAATGATGATTATAGAAACTATTCACAATGCAAATAAGTATCTACGCTGAAATTAATAAAAATACACCAGGTAAATAATTACTAACCTTATATTATCCTTAATTATGGTTAAATAATACCTGATCGAGTGTTGGGTTACGATATTTTAAATTAAATATTCTTAACACCGTAAAATCCTTTGTCCACACACGTACACGTTGGCGGCTTATACCCTCCGTAGTAATTTTACAATAATTCCAATCCAAAATTGCTGTATTTTTAGTGAATCTTCTGGTTCTTCACATCTGGCTCGGTCTTGGACCAGTATGTTCGGGAATAGTTGGAGGATTTTGAGAAAAACTCAGGATTAAGTTGTGCTTCATAAACTCGTGTATTGTTCCCAAATAGACGTACAGAAAAGTGGGGCGAGAACATGACACTTAAAACTTAATAAGGCTATCGGGCGCGCCGGGAGTCGTTGCTCTGACGAGAACGGTAGGAGCCCGAACAAACTGTCATTTTGTGCCTGTGCTCTGTTCCTTTGGCCCCTTCAATACTATATCTCATTGGCGAAATATTTTGTACGTAGCATTTAGAAAATGTTATATATTGTACACTGTATGTGTGAGCAATGACGCAATGGAGACCATTAATCGCGGATTTGTTTTTGTTTTTTTTTTTATTGGCTCTGTCAAGGTCTGTCCGTCATTCTTTGCGTAAACATGTAGCGTGTTTCTCTCATCTTGCGAACTTGCTCTCACTATGCTGTTTAGTGCTTTTTGTAAACGAACAATAATTTAAAAAAAGCAACTACAGAGTTTCTTGCCGGCTCTTCTCTGTAGAGCAGCCTTCCGAACCGGTGGTAGTTTCGGCATGAATGTGAGTGAACATATAGGGATTGTGAGCGATCAGGGGAGATGGAGGGATTGCAGGAATGAGGAGTTGTGTGTGAAAGGTGTGAATGTAGGTATGACGACTGATAGGTGTGTGTGGAGACTACCACCTAGTGTGGGACAGGGGCTGTAAGATGATAATGGTGTTTGTAAATATGACGATTTATAAGAGTTTTGTGATGAAACCTACGTAAATAAAGTTCCTTTTGATTTTGATTTTGATAGTTATTACGGTTGTATACCATTGTTAAAATATTTTAAAAGGATTGAGCCTGTTCCCTGACCTAGGACAACATGTTAAAATAAATCAGCTCATGCTACATGACTATGATGGCTGACTATAAATAAATGGCGCTGAGGCGAGGGAAATGAGGAACAAATTGTATTTACTAGTTTAGTTACATAAATAAGCCCTATTTTTATTTAAGTAACTAATTTATAAGTCAACATTTTATAACGATGCTTAACATTTCTTTGTACATATATGGCTAGATTAGCCGGATTCAGTATCAGTTCAAATGAGTAAATATATCTTTCTTTTACTGTAGAACTTTATGATTATGATTTTTTCATGGATTCCTATAGGAGAAGTAATATGAGCGTAGAGAAAAAAAATCATAACGATATAGTGTTGCACATGCACAACCGGCATTGACGTTTTAACCGGTTTAACGTCATTGACGTGCCAACCGTTTCATGTAGAGCATATGTCGAATAAAATAATCTGCGGAGGGGTGCTCGCTAAAACCAATGTCGGTTTGGTTTTATCTGGCTGTGGTCACCTCCATTCGACATTGCAGTAAAATCTAATTGGATACGCTGTGTGTATAGGAGCAAACTAGCACGCGCACATCACAAGGAAAATCCAGCGGGATTTTATTTTAACGAAATGGTTTAATGTATAATACCAGATACCTAACTCTAGAATACTTTTGTTATAGGCAATCATTTGTTAATGGAATGTTTAGAGAACAATCACTGTTTTCAATAATTTGTATTATTCGTATTTGTTCATGACCTCTGAGACTGTCCGTGTGGTGCTGACAACCAACCCTTTCCATTCTGAGGATGTCGTAAGAACCTATAAGTCATGAAATGACGGAAGTAGCAATAGGAGAAAAACTTGATACAAAACCCTGTGCCTACCCATCTGGCAGCATGGCACAGTACGCTAATTACCCTCCATGTAACTGGAAAAGGCCTGATGCATTTATAGGCTGAATAGTAGTAGTGCCACTGAAATTTGCCATTTTTCTGTTTCCTTCATATTGGTGCTATGGTCGTTCGGTACTAAGGTTAACCGTAATACAGATTATACAATGTTTATTGTAACTATTAAATAACTTAATTGAATACTATTAACTAACTTCTTTATTCAAAATAATCATTTAGTAAATTTATAGAACGGTAAATTACGAGTACCATCGTTGGGATTGCAAGTATTTCGCACAAATTACCATCCTAAAAAACCAGAAATGAAATTCTGAAACATTCACTACGGAAATATTTTCAGAAAGCATACATACATTGCATGCTTTATAAGGACACTGTACAGGTTAAATCTTAAATACATATAAGCAATCTTATATTATATGCTTAGAAAAAAATACCATGTTGAGTGTAAAATACCTTTGGGACGAAAACCTTGGGTGCAACTTCATACTTCAAATACGTAACATAATCATAGGCAATGAAAAATATGGGAGTCCTATAGGCTACGCATGGCAACAAAGGTGCAAAGAGGTGCCAAGTCGACTATCGGTACATCGAAGTCTAAAAGTGCTTGTATGAAAACGCCACCATGTCAGTCCGACTCCAGGACCTGCTCGATGGTCTCGGTCGAGCCTCCGAACGAGTCGGCCTTAAGATGAACATGGAGAAGACTAAGATTATGTCTAATACCCATGTTCAAGCCACTCCTGTTGACATCGGATCCTCGAAGTTGTTGCCCATTACATTTACCTGGGACACACTGTCCCTATAGACCAACTTCAAGAAAGAGATCAATCGTCGGATCTACCTCGGCTTGACAGCGTTCGGGAAGCTGCGAAAGATCTTTTCGTCCACAATACCGCAGTGTTTGAAGACAAAAGTCTTCGATCAATGTGTGTTGCCAGTGATGATATATGGTACATAGACGTGGTCCCTCACTATGAGCTCCATCAGAAGGCTCAAAGTCACCCAAAGGGCAATGGAGAGGGTTATGCTCGGAGTTTGCCTGCGGGATCGAATCAGAAATGAGGAGATACAGAGAAGAACCGGAGTTACTGACATAGCCCTCAGGATTGCCAAACTCAAGTAGCAATGGGCAGGGCAAATAGCTCGCACCCTAGTTCCGGAAAGCGCAGTGGTGGTAGGCCTCCCACACGGTGGACTGACGACCTGGTTAAGGTCACCGGAAAGCGATGGATGTGGCCGGCTCAGTACCGGCGGACAATATATGTATTTTTCACAAATCTCAGCTTTAAAATATTTTGTACTACAATTACTTTGAAGAAAATGATTAATTAAAACCCTAAAATATAACAAGTTAACATTTATTTTAGATGTCAAGGTCACGAGTAATATTTTTTTTAGGATAGGTACTTGACCATAATTGCTGTTGACCCACAGCAACAGTTATAAAATGAATTTTGTTAATGTAATTATAGACTAAGAGCCCGTGAACCCCAGACCTACGGTATTTTATAAAAGCTAAAAGTTTGTCAGCGCATGCTCCCAACACAGGTAAGAACGATGGACCATTTATGAAGTTTGGGTTACAGTGGCTTTGGCAGGTACACCTCACTAAAGGTGTGTAAAATACCGATCTAATTACGTCAAATAATAAAGTGCGATTTTTTGGTATTACCTTTAGATTATTATAAAAAATCATGTTATTCATTGTCAGACACTTCACATCGTGGAAACCCCTTGCCAGACACCCTTAATGTTCATGGCAGTATGCATATGGGTGGGTGCGAGTGAGATAGCGAGTTAAATCTACCGCGGTCTCTCACTGCGCAGTTGTTATTTCTACTGATAAAATCAAAATCAAAACTCATTTAATCAAGTTGGCTCATTAGATCTCTTTTGACAGGTCAAACAAAATGATAAATGTTAAAATTTACCATTTAAAATTAATTATTTACCATCTACCACCGGTTCGGAATGCACCTCTACAGAGAAGAGCCGGCAAGAAACTCTGTAGTTGTTCTTTATAGATCGCCATTTGGGTACAAGACTGGTTATAAGACAGATTTGTGAGAGCAAACTCGCGCAATAGTTCCAAAGGGTGTAATGCCCAAGCCAACTGACCCCCAGCAATGGCATCTGTTCACAAGCATGACGCATGCGGCAGCCATCGCCCTCCTCAACCATATTGCAGGGAAGAGAACGACCCGCCGTACGACGCCACCACTGCCATGAGTCTTAAAGTGAGCATGATAACTCGAGCACCAAGGAATTGAACATTTCAAAAGTTATACTAATAACGCGTTAGGATGCTCTCACATACTGTGTATAAATATCACATTAGAAGAACACTATTTCTAATTACTTTGTCATTATTCTAAAAGTATTTAAATAAGAGCATCGGACTAGCAACAACACCGATCAGTTATTCCCAGGCATTTTTGTCTGAGATATAGTCGTTAACTTTATAGTACCCCTTAAAGATTAGCCGACTTTTAATTTGACACTTAAAGTGTTCTAAAGGCAAGTATTGAATGCCTTTAGGAATTTTATTAAATAATCGAATACCAAGACCTGCAAAAGTTTTGTGAACTTTTTGCAGCCTGTATTAAGTAGTAAAGTCTATGTAATAAAGTAATAGTCTATGTTACGTACATTTAAAAAAATAATTAAGAAAAAATCATTCGATGCTACAACTACATTAAATTGTTAATTTTTTAATTTATTCTGTCAATATCAGGCTTAAAAAAGCCAAATAAAATATTCCTCAAAAATTTAACGAAAAACTGGATAATGATATTACAAGTTATTAAAAAGGATAAAAAATTGATTGATGACATTACATACTATTATAGAGTTTAAGGACAATATTATTTCATTCATTAACATTATCATCATCAATGTTATCATTTTCTTCGTCACTGTTACTCCATTCGATATCGAATCTTCGTCAGTTTCTGTATAAATATAAAAAAGATAATGGGATTATTAAAAGAGATTATTATTATATTAAAAGTATTAAAAAAATGAAAAATAGATTGTAGTATTTATACCTGAGACAGTTTTTAGTGAATCTATAATGAAATTTGGTAACTGATCACCTTCGAACCATTTAAAATGGTACTGATTTTGAACTGCAATAATTGTTATCGAAATTATTTGCAATTATATTTTGTGAATTAAGACCGCTTTTTAATCTCCACGCCCGATTACGTCTGCAGATAGTTATAGTAGCGAATGGAGCCTCAGAATAAATATAAAGGAACAATATAGGGGGCGCTTTATTATTTTAGCTGATGTAAACAATACATGCGCAGTAGAAATAAAAACTGCGCAGTGAGGGACCGCGGTAGACTTAACTCGCTATCTCACGCGCACCCACCCATATGGATACTGCCATGAACATTAAGGGTGTCTGGCAAGGGGTTTCCACGACGTTAAGTGTCTGGCAATGAATACTTAACATGATTTTTTATAATAATCTAAAGGTAATACATACCAAAAAATCGCACTTTATTATTTGACGTAATTAGATCGGTATTTTACACACCTTTAGTGAGGTGTACCTGCCAAAGCCAGTGTAACCCAAACTTCATAAATGGTCCATCGTTCTTACCTGTGTTGGGAGCATGCGCTGACAAACTTTCAGCTTTTATAAAATACCGTAGGTCTGGGGTTCACGGGCTCTTGCTCTATTAGAGATGTATTTAGATACAGTGTACAGAACGAGAGCAGCGCAAATTGCATTGTTAGATTGACGCTGAGTGCGAATTGCAATGAATCGTTTAGGAACTGGATAGAAGTTGTATTTCCGTCGACATTTTGCAGTTGAAGTTGCTTTCGATGTAAGCGAATTGATACACGACAGAAACTAGTATGAGATTTATATCAACTGGATACTAACTAGATATATGTTACACTGGCGTCAACGTTTACTTCAATCAGAGAAAATCAATATTTTTAATACGAAACTTGCTAAAATTACTTTGCTACCAACATTACTATACAAACAAACTTGTCAATATTTTTCCCAATCACCACATCACAGGGCATTCGCCTGTGATATTTCTGAATGTATACATACAACAACAATTACATTAAAAATTGTTTTAATATTTGGTTACAATATTTCAAGGGCCTGGCAAAATTTACTTTGTACGTAATTTTAAAACAATATTTTCATTTACGTAAGGCTTATAGGTATGTTACTAATGAATAGTAGGCACGTGACATTTTCAAGAAAATCGCATTCGGTTTGGTTATGAAATAAGATTCTATAATTTGTAGGTATGTACTCGTATTTATACGTTCGTCATTCATACAAATGCAGTTGTAATAATTATTTAGATCATATGCATATTTGAAAATCTATATTAATAAGTGAAGCCAACATGTCCGGGTCTATTATAAGAATGTTTGCGCCTACTTAGTACGTCACTCAGTCAATGAGGCTCTTGTAGGCGGGCGGGCGGCGGCAGGTTCCCCGACCCACCCCGGTCTCTAGAAAGCGTACCAAGTTGTGTGCAAACTTGAGTTAACTGCCACGACAATATTTGCCGTTCTTTGTTTGGCCTTTCCCCGTGGGCCCTCCTGGCATGGGTGACCCTGAGACAGTACGGCCCCAACGGATCCTAATGACCCACACGCAAGGCCCTTCACCACATAAAGGTGGCAGCACGGTCGAAGGGGACAAAGCAATTTTTTTTTAAATATTCCATAAATATATCAACTTTACGAATAATTAATAAATTGTTTATATCTAATCGGCACCGGCACCAACAAACAATTAAATTACAAGCTATAACATTAAGACGACTATGGTGAGCAGTCACGGCGCGTTTTCTTTTATTTCATTAATATATATTTGTTTAAAATTAATTGAAATTATTTCTTTTTTATGTTTTTGCATTGAATGTCAATGTTATTAATAATAGAGTTTATTTTAAAACAACACATAAATAACAATATTTTTTTTAATTTCGCAATTATTGATGTAATATATCAATAAAAAACAAACACTGTACCAAATCGGGCTGATGGATTAGCAATAATAATTTGGTAAAAATGTTACGGTTGAGACGACAACACATTTTTCGACAGATAACGCAGGTAACGCTGAATGATAATGAAGCAATTCGTGTCAATGACCTGAGCAAACCCGTAGAATAAAGTCTAAATAGGTTAACTACAGTGGAGCGCGTACCGTACCGATCACTCTACGATAGAAAAGGATAGAGATATGAACTATGAAAGTACTAATAACACAAAACAAATAAGTACAGAAGGCAAGCTCGTGTCTGTACCTCATGTTTCATACCTACACTGGGCGGTCGCGCTAGGGTTATCAACTCTGGCTATTGTGGTAATGGCAATCGTATCTAGTCGTTGATAATTTGACACAAACCATGTCCCAACCCGTCTTGCCAGCGTGGCAAAGACGGCTAATTTCTCGCCATGAATTTGAAGGAGGCCCGACCCAGTAGTGGGTCATTTATGGGCTGATCGGACGACGACAACGATAAATTTAGTACGTAACTTGTGATGATAAGCCCTTGATACTGATTACGATAAATGTCCTTCGCAACAACCAAAGGTTATGACGAAACTGGCAGGTCACGATGATAGTTGCCTGCAATGCACTACATCCTCTTATTCCGGATCACACCGGTTGGAAACCTCGCCCGCACCAATACGCTCTATAAATAGAACAACGCTTAATGAAATGGGCTCGGTAACTGTTCCGACTATTTGGGTGTCGTTACCATCACTATGCACGATAAAACTGCAAGTGATAAAAAAGTTACCGTTCCTTTGTTATTATCAAAACAGGTCCAATATAAGTGGAGATGGTGGCTATAAATAATCAATGTTTAAAAATAACCCGGTTTTGGTGTAACTGTGCATGGGATCTAACAGTTTCAAACGCTATTTTGTCGTTTTAAGGTCATTTTAATGGGGGTATAGCTAGGCTTGAACACTTCATTTAGGGGGAAGTTAATGATCGGCGTATTTTAAATAAAGCGAATGCATAGTTTTAAAGCAAGTAATAATTCAAACAACAATGTTTTTATTGTGCTATGTAAATTTCTGAACCTGTATCTTTCGTAGTTAGATGATAGATATAAATAGATAAAAATAAAGGGAGGTAATTGAGCAAGATCGAGATAAGTACACAAATTGTGCATAATAGGTCTGACATTATTAACCATGACGCGCGATGCACATCAACTTGTACCGCACGTTCTATTTTTATACGTAGTGATGCTCCGCTTTAAATCGACGTGTAGTTTCGATACGGTATTTACTATTTACCTATATCGGTATATTATGATAGTATATAACGGTTTACTACTAATATTAGTATTCAGTCCGTATATGACCCGCTGCTGAGTCGGGCTTCCTCCAGTTACATGAGCATAACTAGCCTACTGTGCCACGCTGGTCAGACGGGTTGGCACAGGGTTTTGTATCAAGTTTCCTTCTCTTACGACTAAGTTATAAATAAATAAATAAAAACTACTAATGAACGAGGTTTCCATTAAAATGATAAGCTTGAAACATTAAAAACATAATTGGGTTTGAGGTCCTTGAGCGAAGTGTCTAAGTATCACTTGAACAGAACTGAACGTAAGGGGACATACGTTTAATTTAAAAGTACCATAAATCAGCCAGTTTGAAAAATGAATAATGATATTCTAAAATAATAATTACCGCCCACCCTGGCGCGTAACCCCATTGCCGCCTATTTGTCTTAGAGGCTCGTGTACCATTTGTGACGTGTCAGTATGCAGTTAGTTTACTGTTAGTGGTACATGTTCTGTGTACCCATAGCGCTGGGATAATCGCAAACTGCAACAACAAGTTTCCATTGCCAAATACACGAAGCGGTTGCGACTGGCTCAGACCGGAGCGAGGCGCGGCTGGCTCAGTTCTCCTGCGATTTCTTGCGTCTGATGTTTATTTATTTACGTTTATATTGCCGCGCGCATTACGTGTTGACTGTCTACAAGGCGCGATAAGTTGAGACATGTTAATAGTCATGTGCTTTTTCAGTAGGCACTCCTTAATAACGGAAATAGCTATAATACCTAAGGACATTACGATAACCTTAATAATAAATTACGTGTCAAGTTGTTAGTCCGCGATAGACTCCTAAACAACTTAACTGATTTTAATCAAATTTGCACACACGTCTGCAGCTTACATTTCAATTTATATACATACATAAATATAATCACGCCTCTTTCCCGTAGGGGTAGGCAGAGACCACTTGCTACGATCCTTACATACTTGTTTCGCTTCGTCCACTTTCATTATTCCCTTCATACATGCTCTTCGGTTTAGGGTACTCTTGACCTGGCCTTTTTACAAGACGTCCCTGATTTGGTCTTGAAACGTCCGCCTAGGCCTTCCCCTTCCAACACTTTCATTCACACTCGCCTTATACACTTTTTTCGTCAATCGTTCTTCATTCATTCTCTCGACATGGCCAAACCATCTCAGCATACCTTTCTCAATTTTTGTCACTACATCTTCTTTCAGACCACAACGCTTCCTTATCTCACTATTGCTTGCTATCATACTTCTTAACGCTCTCATCTCAGCTGCATTTATTCTGCTTTCATGTTTCTTCTGCCATACCCGACTTTCACTTCCGTACATGAGTGTCGGAACCAGCACTCCCTCATGCACAGCCAAACGCACCTTGTTAGACACCTTCCGACTGTTCATAAAGGAGTGCAAAGCTCCGTTCACCATGTTCTTTCGATATCACTCTCATACTTTCCATCTCTTGTAAACTATGAACCCAGATACAACACAACTTGTTCATCTGCAATCAAGATATTGCAGTCTGTCACAGCCTCATCTCTTTCAATTTCAAACACATTCACTTTCGTCTTTTTAACATTTATCTTCATTCCCTTTCTAACAAAAGCTCCACTCTTATCAGTCACAATTATCTTCAAACGATTCTAACATATATCTATTGACTGGATTGATTAAGTATTCAATAGATAGTGCTATGTTAAAAGTTAAATTAATGTATGTTAATGTCGAATGTCATCATCATCATCCTCATTTCGGCCCGTAAATAACCCAAGTATAAGGAGCGAAATTAGCCTGGCCAGAACGGTTGGACCAGGATTTTTTTAAATTTTTCCTTCTTTTGCGGCTAGGTGATTTGCCTGCTTGCCTAGTACAAAAGGGATTTCGGTGGGCCTTTCTACCTACTAAAGTCCTCGCCAATCCTAATGGCCGGTCTGAATGTAGCCGTGGGTACGAACTTGCGCATCGTACATTTCATAACCAATAAGACCGTAGCTCACTCACACTTACATGCGGGTGGCGAGGGCGCTTGCGTGCCCTGTCTCCCCGTCCCATGTACGTCCCGCTGATATCTGATTTGGTGTTGTGCGCAGCGTAATGCGGCTACCGACCATAAAGACTGGCGCGGACTGTACCTACCTAAAGTTGTATGTTCATATGAATGAGCGAGTCATTCTAGAGGATTTGGTCAGGCAGGCTAACAAGATGTCTTCGTCCAATATTTAAACTCGGAACTCCAGACCCGAGTGATGTTAATGAAACATAATATTTTCAAATATATTTTTTTCGTATATAAGTTATGTTAACGTATATAAAGTTTTGAGAGAGATGTCCGTATACTTCATGATTCATATGTGCAGTTGGGCAACCAATAAACTGAAAACCTAATTGTCATACCTAATAAACACAGTTAAATACCGTGGAACAATCCGATCCAATGTCCTTCATGAGTAAGACCAACTAGCAACCGCCATAAAGTTCAAATTTCCGCTATAAAAGTTGCCGTTGCGGAAGCAGGAACGCAGGGCCAGAGCAACAATAGTTTTTATCTCTTCTCCAAAGAAAAACAATGCAAGTACTTACCACAGCTCCGGCGAATACGGTGGTGAAGTGGTGACCAAAGACGGCGGAGGCATCAGGGCGTCGTTTGACAACTGTTAACAAATTATAACATTTTCACTAGCTGGTCCTCCCATGTCATTGAGGATGGCATGGTAGCAGGCCCGACGTAGCAGTGAGTCTATTGTGGGCTGAGATGGTGGCGGTGGGTCCCTCCTGGTTTCTAACCCGTTCTAACTACTAGTATCTATCTATAATTACGAGAGCGCCTATAAAATGTACACATTTTAATAAGGCGTCCAAAAAAAGACAAGGCCCTGAGTTTCTTCCGCCACGTCTTCTCGGTTGGTGCCGCGATCCGACCTGGTATTATAAAAATTATATATTCGTTGACGATTGTGAATGGAACGCGGCACCAACCTAGAAGACCTGGCGGAAGAAACTCAGTGGGCTAGTCTTTTTTTAAACGCCATATTAAATTAAATGAAATTGTGTAGAAAGTTTTAATACACTCTTGAGCTTGTTATGGCATGCTACGTGTCGTCCTAAATACGTGTGGTGACGGATTTAGAATACATAATATCACCACCTCATTCCAGCCTGAGGTTGTCGTAAGAGCCGACAAAAGGAAATCACAAAGCCGAAGAGCTGGCCGCAAGAGAAGGAAATCTTGAACCGAACCCGTCTGGCGAGCGTAGCACAGTAGGCTAATTACCCTCCATGCAATTGGGGGAGGCCCTGAGTAGTAGTTGTTTGTGCCCTTACCGTAGTAAGCACGGTGGCTTCGCAGCCTGGCTGGTACTTCTCGAAGTCGGGCCTCGGACGACGCATCACCTTCTCGCGGTCTTGCTTGTGCTTGCGGTCGGCGCCTTTCAATTTGAACACCTGCCGTACAAAAATAACCGTTACTACATTTGCTCAAGTCTTAAAATCCAGTGGTAGGATGTCGATGACGACTTTCAGCGCTATGTCTCGGTATTAAACGTCATTAATGGACCCAAACCATCAGTAAGCCATCAGGAAAGGAAAGAAAACTTGAGACAAACCCATTGCCAACCCGTCTTGCCAGCGTGGCACTGTCGGCGAATTTTCCCCCATAATTTTGGAGGAGGCCGGACTCCGTAGTGGGTCATTCATGGGATTACATTTTGATAATAATGATGTTTCTAAAGAATCCTTCCGCGTGTTGACGGATTTAGAATACACAGTGTCACCAACCCATTTTATCCCGAAGGTGTCGTAAGAGGCGACTAAGGGAACGGAAGAGGCAGATCACCTGGCCGCAAGAGAAGGAAAACTTGATACAAGCCCTGTGCCAACCCGCCTTGTCAGCGTGGCACAGTAGGCTATTTCTCTCCGTGAAATTGGAAGAGGCCCGACTAGGTAGTGGGTCATGCACGGGCTGAAACGACGACTGTTAACCAACTTGGGTTAGTTTCTTACGCTGCAGGTAGATGTCACTGTTAATATATTTAACGAAACGAAACCCCGTGCCAACCCGTCTGGCCGGCGTGGCACAGTAGGCTAATTGCCCTCCATGTTATTGGAGGAGCTCCGACTTCGCCGTGGATCACGTATGGGCTGAGCAGTATCTCTGAACTGGAGCGCGTTGCTGCCATCGTTTCCATGTCACTATTTTATTAATTCTGGCCTACTTTGTGGGGTAACCAACGCAATGTTAACCGGTAATGTATACCAATTTTTTGTAATTGTATTGCCTATCAGTTGCTCTCGACATTTATTATCGTCATCTAACATAAGTACGGGTGAAAAAAGTTTTAGAGACTACTATTAAACAAATCATCATTTAGTGTAAACAAATATATTACATACTAGCTGAGTCCCGCGATGTTACACGCGGTTATTGTCGTACCGCGGGAGACTAGCCGGAACAAACAGACAGACAAAAATAACATGTTATTATTTGGTCTACGTACCTACTTGTGTAAATATACTTACGTATTTACTAAAAAGTGGTTATTTTATCATTACAAACAGACACTCCAATTTTATTTATTTGTGTAGATTAAGTGTAAAAATGTAAAATATCCTATTTCCTGTACATGATCAGAGTCTTACTACATAATACCTCCTCGGAAATGATAATCATAATAAACACATTTCAGGGAAAATATCACAGGAAAAAAGATGATAGCTGCTTTAGTTCCAACTTTTCCTATATTTTAATAATGTCATATACTCGTATTTTATTCTTTCTTTTAATAAAAACAGCTGGGGGCAGTTTACAAACATGAAATTTACGAACACAAACGACACTCAGACTCGGAGCAAGTGCCAACCTGTTTACACAAAGACACTTGCCCGGCCGCGTAATCGAACACAGGACCCCGTGATCCTAAGGCGGCACACAAAGCCAGCAGCAGCCTAGCTCATGCCATAACAGAAAACGATAAATAACTGAAATGAGTTTGTACGAAAACATAAGTTTTAAATTCACACGACGGTGATCTGATCGTTGATCGAAGGGTACCTTGATCTGGCAGGCGGCTGCGTGGAGGCGCGTCTGGTCATCGTTGGCGAAGTAAGTCTCCACCTGGATGCGGAAAGGCACACCCTTCTCGCCACCATGCTTCTTCGCCGTGAACTCCGTCGAGATGCAGTTTACCTGACACGCAAACATTTAAGCAGCGTCCGTTTAGCAGTCCAATACCGCCTTACCTCGCAACACAACTAACAATATACTGTCTTTTCACACCACCACCTGCTCGACAACGTACAACGATATTTTTATCCCCATATTCGGGGATAAAGATATCATTGTCTTGGAAAAGCTTGAAACTCGTATACTATCCAAGAATCCTTCGTTTTAATAGCGATTGAATTTCACCCACATGACATATGACAATGCTTTATCCCCTTGGTGAATAATCCGCGACTAAGCTACAGTAGGTATGTTTTGATAAGGTCAACGTGTTAGCAGCATCCGGCTGTTTGACGATTTTCATAACAAAAACGCAAATGTGGGACAGCTTAAGGTCAACTTTTCGGTAACTCAGTTACTTACTATGCAACTGAGATAATTAGACATTGAGTTTTCATCAGCATTTTAATTGCATATTTTGTATTTGTTATTGTAACAGGCAAGTTAAGCTAGTTCCTTTAGGTTGACAGAATTTTTTTCCGCAACCTATAAACTAACGAATTGGTGGAATGCAGACTTAACACCATTTATCTTCTGAGACAATGATGGCGCAAAGATTGTCAATACCGGAATCGAACCTAAGAACCTCCAATCCAGGAATACCGAGCCCAACCACTATACCCTGTTCACGATAGCTTGATCGATTTGACACATGTCAATTTATCTGATCGACATAAAGGTATGATTCCGAACTACACTGCCCGCAGCAGTGTTGTCGCAGCAGTGCTGTTGCGGCACAACTGGTTCCCATACAACCGGTACATCGGCTGTATGGCTGCCTGGCTCGGAATGTAATCTCATAATAAGCTTTTAAAAATATTTTAAGGGGACCAGCACTGCCGCGACAGCACTGCTGCGGTAGCAATGCTGCGTGCAGCGTAGTTCGGAATCGGAGGCCTTTACTTTGCAATGACGAACAGTAATGGGAAACGGATAATATCTACTAGTCCAAAAAAGAACGTTTTAAAATACTTGTAACTGTGACGAGATGGTGTGAGTGTATTATGTGTGAAATTCTTTATCACTTTTTCTTCACTTTATAATACAATATTCGAATAAAAAACATTTTCATTTTGAAATAAAATTCGTTGGCTTTCGCATATTGAAATTTAACACTTTTACAATAATTATTTTCTTTTCTTTTTTGTTTACTTTCATGGTCTGAACCACCTATTTAAATTTGGCGAGAGGTCAAAAAATAACCCTGTAATATTAAAAAGGAACTTATAATGAATATTGATCCACCATCGCTTATCTACCCAATGTTTTAGATGTCTAGTGCAATAAAGAATTTCACATACATACACCCACGCCAACTTGTCACAGTTACAAGTATTTTTAAACGTTATTTTTTGGACTCTTTTTCCATTTCTCATCACTAGCCCGTCTGTCAAATCGATCATGCTATCGTGTACAGGGTATAGATCAACATAGCACCAAAAACGTTATTTTTTGGACTCCTAGATATTTTTCCATTTCTCATCACTAGCCCGTCTGTCAAATCGATCATGCTATCGTGTACAGGGTATAGATCAACATAGCACCAATATAGTTAACGATACCTTGATGTAGACTCCCACGTCCTTGAAAGGGTCCCAGTAGACGTGCAGCGAGTTAAGGCACGCTGGCTGCTCCACACGAATAACTCCATACGACAATGGCACATCCACCTAAGAACCATCGTACATCCACATTTATATCGATTTAAATAAGTTTTAAGCTATCTAAAGTGAGAAAATTATAATTATGGAAGCGAGTCAAATTGGATCAATCCTTTGTCAAATCAATCAATGCAAACTGTTTGAGTGCGCAATAAAATACTCTCTCTCTCAATCGGACTCAATCGCTCGCTTTTGCGATAAAAACTTTACACATCTTCGTGTCGTTAAATTGCGTTTCATCCGTAAAAAATTAACCCCTATGCAAAAGAAGTTTCACTTAAAAAAAAAACTAACACTTAAATCCAGTTACGAACCAATATGTGATATTTTTTAAATTTATGATGTTAATAGGATATAATACTCTTTATTGCACACCAATAATAGTAAAAGTTAACATGGCAACAGAGAAATACAACAAAGAAATGTATGTACAATGGGCGGTCTTATCGCACTCGGCGATTTCTTCCAGACTACCTTTGTCATTGAACATAATTATTCGAGCCATAAAATGTATTTAATTTAGGCGTTTTACGAAGTATGTATAGATTTAAATAATGACCTTATCCCACCTAAATGTTAGTCTTCTAAGAATCCCCTGTGCTAGGTATTACAACCTGTGTCGAGTGGGCTGTATACAAATATGTAATTTACCTATTCAGTTTGTATGAAACCTAAATCAAAATGTTTTTTTTTTCGAATAAATTCTTGCGAATGATTTCAAATAGTAATTCAGTTTTTACCACCGGTTCGGAATGCCATTCCACAGAGAATTGTATTGAATATGGATTATATGAGTGGGCTAACGTTTTTCTAGACGCATAAGGCGCTGTTTTTTCGTCAGCTGCATGTTTTAACGGTGCACAAAATGTTAAGATGTGTCCACAATCCGTACCTCGACGATCCTCTCGCCGGGACGTTCGCTATGCCACTGCGCTATCTGTTCCCGCTCCATGTACTGAAGCCGACGCTCGTGGAAGCATATCTTGATCACGCTCTATGAATAAAACGGGGGCTCATTGACAATGGGCTACTAAAGCAACGTCAAAGACAAATTATTTACTTTGTATAAGACACTTACAATTTTTTTGTCAACACATTGATAAAAATACGCAATGCAAAGTAATATAGTTCACCACCAGTTCGGAATGCGACCACTGCTGAGAAGAACCGGCGAAAAACTCTGGGGAATGTGATTCTTTTTTTATTACTTTGTGAAATTACCCCTACTACGGCACTTTTTTCTCAACTTGTTTAGTGGAGATAATATTATAGATACAACATACAGGTGTAACAAAAACCCTATAGCCATTTGAAGTGATGGATAGAACTGATCGAAAGAGTCACTTATGCGGTTAAAGTGTTTCTCTTTTGGAATTATGAGCGCGATATAAACGTTTTTCTTCACAAGGTATTTGCTATAAAACATGGATTTAACTGAAAATCAACCAACAAGCAATCGTTATATGATCCAAGGTTCTATAATGTGTCTTAGGTTCTCTGTACCCTTACGCCACCTGCAGGTGACCAACCTCACAATGTAAACCAAAATATAATTGTCGAAATATATTTCTTTACGTAGCAATAATAACTATTAAATTGATAAAGACAATTAATACGTATGAATTAAATATACTAAACACAGCGACACAATAGCAAAGAGCAGCTGACTGTATATTTCTCACTCGTGTACACTCGGTGGTCCCCAGTTCACCCGAACGAGCCTTTCACCTCAGAACGTGACGGATCAGCCTAACTTACTACCTACGAAAAAATCTGTGTGCGGTACGTAAAAAAATAAGTATTGACTTCAAAAAGTTGTACTATCGAATCTTCCATCATGGCTATAGCAGTTTGGTCACACCTTGTATAGTCCGACAACGCAAGAACACCGTACGACAGAGTAGATACGGTTACCTTAAGGATCTTGCCCTTGTAGTGCGTCAGGTCACCGAGTTTCTTGAGCTTGATCTCGTATGGCTGGCCTTGGTTCAGATATGTTAGCGTTTCTTCGTTCTGTTTAGTAGCGATGGAGGTAGCGGCTGCCAGCACGTATTGGAACCTGTAAGCAAGACCACTCTACTTGTAGTAATCGGTTTTCAAACTGTTCGGGTGGAAAGGGATTTAGAATACGCATCGAAAAAGGAATTAGGAATTATTAGGATTGAGAAAAGGATCGAAAAAGGTAATAAACTTGTTCCAAACCGTCTGGCCAGTGTGGCACAGGCTGCCTCGTTGGTCTCAGGGTTGAATGTGCCGCCTTTGGATCAACGGGTCCCGGGTTGTGTCTTAGTCAAGGCAATTGCCCGACCCCGTGTTAGTGGGGTGTAATTTGTGTTCGTGATTCAGATGTTTGTAAACTGCCCCCGCGACGCAGGTTATAACTAGCGCAGGGATTTCATTTAAAAACAAAGAAGGAAAAGGGTAATTTCCCTCTATGAATATGAAGGAGGCCAGACTTAGTAGTGGGTTGAGATGATGAGTTTTCAAACTCTCTCTCTTTCTCAATGTCAGCTTAGTTGCGTCTAAAATAAAGGTCGCGACCATCTTGTTTAGGTGGCTGTACCTGCCTTGCTGGTCTAGGGGCTGCATACGCCGCCTTTGGATCAACGGGTCTCCGGTTCGATTCCGGGGTCTTCCAATATTTCCATAGTATAAACCAAAGGCACTTGCTCTGAGTCTGGGTGTCATTTGCGTACGCGAAGTACATGTTACAGGGGTATCGTATTATTTAAAGAAGTAATACCTCGTGTCGTCCTTGAAGGTGGGCTCAGAGCGCGGTTGTACGGGCGAGTGCAGGAAACCGTCCAGAGAGCCGACTGGCGAACACATCAGCAGGCCAGCATCTGACAAAATACTTTCTAAGGCTACTTATTTATTATTATTATTCAGCCCATAAATGGCCCACTGCTGAGTCAGGGCTCCTCCAATAACCTCCATGTCTTTAATCGGCCTTATCATTTCTTTTTGTCAGATCTTACGACGCCCTCAGTATGGAATGAAAAAGAAACACATTCGTTGCCACATAAATAACAATAAATTATCCAGAAATCTCTTTTCTTAGCATGTGGCTGTGGATACCCACAGCAACACTTAATTAACCCTCAGTTTCCACCCACATTTGAATGTGCCATAAATTTATAAATATAACCAGCGACCCGCCCCGGCTTCGCACGGGTGCAATGACAATCAACATCAACATTTATCAGTGTTTCTCTACAATATTATGCATGTATGATACTTAAAAACCCTCCTTGTGGTTCACTCTATCTATTACAAATCCGCTTCGAAATCGGTTGCGTAGTTTTGAAGATTTAAGCATACATAGGGACGGACAGACGACATCGACTTTGTTTTATACTATGTAGTGAAGATTCTATTAATTTAGTTTATGATAAAATTGTTGTGCCTAGTGCAAGTTTCGCTTTTGACTCGATAGCCACAGAATGGTGAGCTAAGTATATAGTTATAGCAGTAGCCACTGAATTGGCACTAGATGGCGCCTTTGCAGCATTAAAATATCGCGGTTAGCGTTAAACTAATAAGTTAAAATAATGTCACCAACCCAGAATACGCTGGGGGTGGGTTTAGCAAATTTTCCGCAGGAGTAGGAAAACTTGATACAAACACTCAACTCAGGTAGTATCATTTCCTAAATGAACTTGGACGAGGTCTGAAAGTAGTGGGGGTTAAAAATGATGATGATGAATAGGTAACAAAACTCATTAAGCACAGTCCGCTAGTATTAGAAAATAAAAAAGGCAATGGTAAACCAAGGAGGTCTGGTCTAAGTCTTACTCTTGTTCTCCTGTCCAATGGTGGTCTGGTACCCGGTGATGGGTAACATGGCACCCGGGGTGATGACTGGCTGGCACTGCATGCTCTCAGGACTCCCCCCTGTGGGACAAGGTTTAGCTTAGCTTTTTGAGGCTGAAACTGTAAACGTTTATGTGTTTCTTCTTCTACTCTACACAGACCATAAATAACCCACTGCTGAGTCGGGCTTCCCATTACATGGAGGGTAATGAGCTTACTGCGCACCATTGGCCAGACGGGTTTTCCTTCTCTTGGGGCTAGGTCATCTGCCTTGACATTTGCTTCAGCTCTTACGACACCCTCAGGATGGGATGGTGACACCATGTATTCTGAATATGTAACCACACGGACAACATTTCTCTATAGTATTACAATAATTGTTGGTGTGCAGCCGAAAATATTGTAGATACGCGCTTTTAGGCGCAAAGGGATGATCATCCAGCCAGAAGAGATGGTATGTCTGGGTAGGTGTCGCAGCGCCTATCCCCAGATAGTTGTAGTCGGGTAAATCTTAACTGTGCGAATTGCTCTTGAAATTTCGCTATCGCGTTGTAGGACTTTTTGGTAGTTCTCGCATTAGTTCCGATTTTTCGGGTTAATTGTGTGAAATATGTAGCGTGTTGGTCGCTACACCCGTTTAGACGCATCTTTATACATATTTATAGACTAATACTGTATTCTTAATCCGTCACCACACGGGCCATGTATGTGATTCAGTTACAGATAAAATGATACTCTATGCAAAGTAGCTTAGGATGCAATCACAAGAGAAGTTTACCATGTTGTAAGAGCATGTTCCCGTTGTGAGGCGGCGACTGCTCGCATCCGCTCTCCTCCATGGCGTCGCGATTTGATCCGTCCACCACCATGCTAGTGATCTGTGCACAAATCAATCACTTTAATTTCAGAAACCCACATTATATCCTATTATGACCTCTATATCTATCCCTCTATCGGTAAAGGTTTTTAAATACATGTAGTTCACGGGCACACAAGACTGGCCCATAGCAATCTCTTATGTGGGCACTTCACTTTCCCTATTCGTATGCGGTATCCATACATTCATCGCCCTTACATACACACACGCGAATAGCGAATTAAAGGGTACGGACACAAATCTTAATATATATTAACTACGTGTCACGATGTTTGCCCGATTCTAACCAAATTTGAACACCGTGTGCAGTTTGATCCAACTTGAAAGATACGATAGCTTACATCTCAATTTACAGTCGCAATATTATGTTATTGCAGATTATTTGTCTATTATTCGACAGTCACAATTATATGTTAGCTCTAACAGATAGCGGTATCTGTTGACTGGATTGAGTAATTATTCAATAGATGGCGCTATGTTAAAAGTTGAATTAATGTATGAACAAAAAACTTAGCCACAGCAACGCGTGGCCGGGTCTGCTAGTACACTATAATACTCCGACCCTGCCGGCCTAGTGCATAAGTCGACAAAACATTCTCACAACATAAGATTACAGTCTCGACACTAGATGCATGCATCTATAAATAAAGCATAGCTGACACTTGTTCGTTGATACAGTCACCCAATCGGTCTTCCAGTTTATGCGACAGTACGGAACTCGTATTTGAAGAATATTATAGAAGAATATATTTTTCAGGAAATATGTTGTGAAATCATTTTTATTTTGTGTGTGCTTGCCTGTCTATCATCGTGTCTTCTGGCAGGCCAGGCACGGCGGGGAGGCGAGAGGACGGCGCCAGTGGGAGAAGGCGCTTCCTGCTTGAAAACAGCCAGGGATGGAAGCGACAGTAGCGCTTCACTGCAGACAATATCACTCAGTTCAAGGGCAATAGAAATGGCGTCAGGGCAAAATCGAATTTCATTAAAACATGCACTATAGGGGAGCATTCAAAAGCGCTTACTTCATTGACAGTTCATTGGGCAGGTCCAGATCGAGGTCGTTGACCTGCCAGCCTGGCGAAAGGTGTGACGAGGAGGAACTGGTGCCGCTACCCCCCATGTCGCTGAGGGCTGCTGTAAAGCAAAAGCTGCGTTTAAATACCTCTAAATACATTTTGTCGACTGAGAAAAGTATTGAGTCAAAAGTCGCACATGCGAATAAGGGATTTTTAGGAATTAGGTTTTAAAATGCGAACTAACTGAGAGCATCAACTTATCGAAAGAGAACATTAGGTGTCCAATATTTTAACGATTATTGCAAAGTCAATCATTCTCCAGAGTAAAACAAAATTTCAAACACAAAATGGCTTTGTTTAAAAAATCCCTCATCTGATTTATACGACTAACCAAGGGAGATAGCTACCTAAGCTAGATTCAAAAAATCTTGCACCAAACAATAGATAACATTGCTATTTTGTGCCCTGGCAACACGCTAAATGGTGCTTGTACGACAAAACCAATATCTATCACTATCACTACATATTATAAAACAAAGTCGCTGTCGTCTGTCCGTCCCTATGTATGCTTAAAACTAACTCTTTAAAACTACGCAACGGATTCTGAAGCGGTTTTTTGTAATAGATAGAGTGATTCGAGAGGAAGGTTTATGTGTATAATACATGCATAATATTTTAGAGAAACACTCATTATTTTAGATGTTAATCATTGCACCCGGGCGAAGCCGGGGCGGGTCGCTAGTATATAGTTAGTATAAAACAAAGTCGCTGTCGTCTGTACGCAATGGATTTTGAAGCAGTTTTTTTCCATAGATAGAGTGATTTAAGAGGAAGGTTTATATGTATAATACATGCATAATATTGTAGAGAAACACTGATAAATGTAGAGGTTCATCATTGTACCCGTACGAAGCCGGGGCGGGTCGCTAGTTATCTATAAAGTGACAAACGATGGCGTATACATGTTAATGATTGGAGTATTTTTGGTTTTCATAATATAAAGAATTTAATGGATGTGATTTCCAAGTGGATATTTATAACAATGAACAAAACGCAGGAGTGTCGCTAGGGCAAGAGTCCGTTCTAAGATTCATTAGGATCGTAGGCAAGGAAGTGAACTTCTAGAGGTGTGCATAATATGTCCTATGCTTCCTGCATATTACGAATTATTTTCGTTTCAAATAAACTACAGGTTGGTTAGAAAACCAAAAATATATCGATGATTCTTTTTTTATTAACGTATGTGTCCGAAATATAATGTGTTTTTACGATAATAGAAATTAGTATTTGTATTAATTTAATAATCACAATTTGATTGTGTGACATGCTATACGTGATGGTTAAAAGTCATTTGACCGCAGATGCAACGTAAAAAGCCGTCGATGGTATCTAGTTATGCTGGTGAGAACAGGAGTGTTATTTGCCATCTGTGGCGTTGCACTGTCACAGGAAATTCCGCTGAGCAGCACCCAGGCCAGCCTATTGGCCAGGCTGAGGTGTCCCAGTTACCGGGTTGCCCTCCGATATTCGCTAACCTGCCTAGCGAACAACCCGTTTGGGCGCCACAATATATGGCGTTCTCGCGAACCTGTGGCTATTTCATTTTGGTTTTATAAAGTTTAGCATAATAAGTACCTTATTATTTACTACGCTTCATGCAGTACACAATAATACTGTTAAATTGAAATAAACATTTTGTTCTTTTACTTTGTACTTAAGATACTATAAAAATAATAAAAACAAGCAATAAGATGCAAAATTCAAATTAGGAGCGGTCAACGACGTAAAAGAACAAAATGGCAACCAAATATTCCACGCTAGTAGAGCCATCTAGTATTCAACAGCAAGACGAATGCGACGAAGTTTACCGTGTCGCGTTAGTTGGTTGACAGTGGCAATTAACATATTGCCAGCAGATAGCGTATGTTTGCCGGGCACCTTCGTTACAAACTTCGACACGATATAATGAATTCCAATTAAACTAAAACCAACTGCACTGGGGCCTTGGCGGGAATTGCCAGCTTTTAGTGAGACCCTCTGCATAGCGCAATCACACCGCACGGTTACTACTATAAAACTTAATTAAGCAATGACAATATTGTGGCCACGCTGATAAATTTCAACACGAAACTTTGTATCATATCATCCCAACTATAAAATTAATAAAACAATAAACTGCCAGTGCCGTTAGAAGCACAACAGTTGTGGGATATCTTATCTGTCACACTTTGACCCGTCCCCGGAGCAATGAATCCAGTTATAACTAACTTTATGTCTGTTTACTGGATGTATGTCTTATTGGTATTCGTTTTTTCTTCTTTTTATTATAGGCTTGCTTCCTGGGGGGAATTCGGTTATCTTCACGAGTGAAAGTGACGTTCCAAGGCTTTTTTTAATACAGATTGCCGAAGCTGTTTCCTATGACATACTCGTAAGTAATAAGTGACAGGCTAGCCAAAATCAGTTTTAGTTTTTACTGTATGAAAACCTACCCTATGAGATTTCCCAGAATAAACATAAGTATAGAAATAATGATCAAGATTGCTTCATATGCATTGAGTAGAAATTTTATTAATTGTTTTTGCTTCTATTGCTCTAAGGAAACTCGGCATAATACTTTAACATTTTATAAATACACATGCAAATCTAGGACTGTCTTGATTTGATCCTAATATTGCGTCCTACTCCCAATAGTCTTCAATCTAAAATCGTAAACATATCGATGTTTTTAGTTTGTTTTTACTACTGGCTCTTTGTGTGGCATAAAGTTCTTCCTTCGACTAGGATTCTTCTTATTTAAATTTCTTACCGTAACTATTTCTTATCACGCAAATATTGCGCAACGGTGAGTAAATATTGTCACCAGATTAAATTTCAGTACTGATACAGGCAGTATAGTATAGTAAGAAAGTAACTTTGCGATATCTTGGATGATTTTACGGGTTGATGTTCATGTAACAAAACGAGTTCAACCAAAATGCCATCAGTACGCTTTGTTTTAGTTTGAATTTATTGGGAATATTAAGAAATCCTTGGGGGAGGCCTATGTCCAGCAGTGGACGTCTTTTGGCTGAAATGATGATGATGATTAAGAAATCGACTGGTATTTCCTTTTTTCTCATAAAAAAGTGTTGGAATAATTACAAAATAAATAGCCTCGGTTTAGTTTAGCTTTTATCACTTATCACTAACATCCAAATACATAAATCATTATATTAGGTTTATATCTCCTAAATATAAACCTAATACATATAACTGTCCTGATCGAGTTGAAAGAATTATTTTTAAGAAATTTTTAATATTTTATCTTAATTGTGCGTGTACACAAACAAGGAGCATACGGGTAACATGTGCGAGTGATATGCTAAGTGTACTTGTCCATGGTGCCAATACCTGGAACAAGTAAAGACACGGGCTACTGGCACGAGCAGTATGCAAACGCGCCAAGATTTTTTTCATATCATTTGTTAAATGGCAGAACGTATACATTAATTTTTTATGAAATGGTAGGTACGTTTTTAGGCACAACAAGAATTCGGTAGTTTTGGCAAGAAACAGTAACAAAGGTCTATCTCTATATCTATTTAAACAAACTTGCAGGTTTGTTATATTAGGAGGATTATTCCATTTCCGTAGGACAAGGACCAGATCGGTAGATGTACCGCAAAATCTGTAGGTTTTTAACGCGCGGGAGCGACCATACTCTAGGGTAACTTGCGCGGGTGGCCTGCTCTGGTTCTTGCAACAGTCGTTGCGAGGGATGACTAAGCGCTCATACACACGAACGGCATGTTGTCAACGGCAGCCGACGACGGCTACCGCCCCGACCGACTGTGCCGTTGACAAAATGCCGTCCGTGTGTATGAGCGCTTACACCGTGTACAAGCGCCCTTACTATATTTCGCATACAAACATCGTGTCAATGAATTTTTATATGGCAAAAGATATGCGACGCCCGACAGCATACTTGTTTAAGTAAGAACAAATACGGTCGAACATTTAGTAACACATAGCTGAAAAGAGGAATTCATCTGAAAAGCTAGATAATCTTTACGTACCGTACGTTAAATATTGTAATACGTGGATCGATAGCTATTTTAGAGTATAATAAATGAGTTACCATATGAATTGAACGCAGCTAAGTTGGCAAAGGCATGGGCGCCAAATTCCGTGAACCTTCGCCCTTCCCTTGCTTCTCTTGCGGCAAACTGCAGCACCGCCGCTGCAGAGACTCGCTCCGACTGCGGTGCAGTGTCTTCCACCATTTCTGACAGCTTGACGAGTCTCTTTACCGGTCGGTTTGAACAATTCAATCAAAGGAAATAGGGTTCTCAAAAGTTATGTACCCTTTCCTTATTCTTCTTGATAACTGTACATATTTTTATTTCCATACAAAGCAAAAGCTACAGTTATGTCAATTTTCTTGCAGTAGCAAAGCTTATTCTCGGATCTCCGATAACAATGCTGTTCTATTGTCTATTTGCTCGTAAATAGTATTACATTAATATCGCTAACTCTATTCATAAACGTAGTTTACAAAAAATGCCTGGTTTTCTTAAATTTTAGGACTTTTATACTCAGGTCGGCAGATCGGACTGGACTTGTCGAAATAGAAGCAAGGTGTTTGATGAAAAATGATGTTTATGATGAATTTCACAGCCTCCGATGAATTTGTTCTATCTTTATGTCACTGTCAGAAAAACCAGTTGTAAATAAACGTCCATACATTACACTGGTTCAATATGGTTCTGTTGTATTTAGTTGCACTCCGATAGTGTTTCAGTGTCGTCATTTTATTTTCAAATATTTTTGTTTCACTCCACTAGCCGCACCCCGGTGCACTGTTTACTTCAACATCGCAATACGGTTCAGTCTTTGGTACACTCACTTGGATATGTTGTTAGTTAAATTAGTTATCAACTTTTGGCAAATCTTACTCATTGAAAATGGATGCGGCTTGTACAATTGTGTTCATTAAATGTCAATTCACCAAAAACGTGCAACAACTGGATTACCGAAAAACGGACTTTAAGCTGTGTGCATGTGCAAATTTTGCCATCTAATTTACATCTCTCTCTTTCTCTCAGTCGACCGACTACATATTAAGAAAACAGTCGAGCTTTAAAAAGTAATAGCAAGCGTTTAAGAAAGTTCTAAGGGCTACCTTTTGAACCTTTACGCGATACAAATATGAAATGAAAATATCCTAAGGAAGGCAAGTTGGAAGAAAAAAATCTCGAAATACAACAGAATCACGCGGGAACTTAGCATGTGATATCAGTTTCACAAATATCACTAAAACGATCGCGACTACACAAGCGAGATAATGATTTGGCTAATAACGCTAGACGCACCAAATGATGTTTGACTAAGATAAACGTATATTACGTCAAATGTGATACGATACTATAACTATCGAGGCGCGAAAAGAAAACACCGCATAATATAACGTGGGTATGGAAGACTTTATCAACAGTTGAGTATAATCAAAATCGCCAATTACATAATACTTATGTTAAATATAAACCAGATAAACAAATACAAGATAAACATTCTTGTTTGTTGTCAGCATGTCAGCTAACTCAAAAAAGGAGTGGATTCAAATGCCACCAACATCATCAAAAAACATACTTAGTCAAGAAAATACGTACATTGTAAGCTGCTGATGAACTTACGATAGCTAGTTCAGGGGATTTAAGATAACTACAAGGATTGTTAACCTTAGTTTGGCGGAAATGGCGGTCTATGGATAAACAATTAAGACGCGCTAAATTTCTAAAGATTAGTCGCGGGATGTGTGGCATTGATTATTCACTTGTGAGTTTGCGATGCAAAATGTTTTCAAATATGTGTCCTGCGTAAACTACGCACAGCGTTACAGCTGATGTCAAACAGTTAAGTCATGCCAACATCAATACTCAACGTAGTCTAATTTCATATAAAAACAAGTGTATGTTTGCCAGGCCTAATTAAGAGCGAACGAGATATGTTAATTATCACTTGCACAACGAGACAAGGAATAATATGGTTGAAATAAATGAGAGACATCTCACCATGTTTACTAACAAAAAAGCTGATTATAAGCGCTACAACTGAGGAGGTTTAACCATAAATTCCACCATTGATGATCCACTTGTTGGACTTATCTTTAGTACGTATCATCATTCATAAATAGTAGCGCAAACAGACTGGGTCGTCTGTACACGCCATTGTTTTACCACGGCACTGGCTAAATCAATGCCACGTTTGACATGGTAACATTTGCTGTGGCAAAAGACGTCTAATTCTCAATTCGGAGTGTTTGTACAAGTGTTTTTACACGTGTAACACAAACGGTGTAACGAACATCACTACAAAACCGGTTATAACGAAGGAGAACTGTTGAAGTAAATTTTGTACATTCATACAGAAGCACTTTAAAAGTCATCATATGGATAACAAAAATGCGTATTTAAATAATGAAAATGCAAGAAAAACGAACAATATACATGTACTTAGAGTTACTACGGAGGGACACGTTATCATTTTTAACCTATAAATTGCAATATAGCATCCAGTGCGACCAGCATTGGATCATTCAGGTCAGGCTATCAAACGATTGCTGACTGGTTCTTGGATAGAGACACGCGCGAGGGCAAAAGGTTACCATAACACTGATTCGACGTAAGACGTACAAAAATTATCAGTCATGTTTTTTCAGCATGATATTGTCCGGAATATTGCTGGTCTAACAAAAGCACCTTTGGGCACAAACAGTTTTGATTGTAACAAATAACAAAAACAAACCAAGGGGAATGAAACAACTGCCATCTATCCCATAACAAAATGAAGCATAGCACTGCTAATGTCGGTTTATGAATTCAATAGCAACTTCTGATAACACAAATCAATTTGAATCAAAACCATGTTTTATACGAATGATCTGCATTCAGGGTTAATCGACTGTTTATTATATTCGAAACTTTGGTCTTTAAGATATCTACAAACGAAAAGGAACTAACTAATTTATATCGATCGTTTCGCTTCAGTCCAATAATAACCCAATACTGAGTCGAGCCTCCTCCAAATTCATGAAGGGAAATAAGCCTACTGTGCCACGCTGGCAAAACTGGTTGGCACATAGTCTGTATTAAGTTTTCCTTCTCTTGCGGCTAGGTGATTTGCCTTCCCTTAGTCGCCTCTTACGACACCCTCGGGATGGTATGGGTTGGTGACACAGCGTATTCTAAATCCGTTACCACACGGCACACTCATTTATATATCATTAATAAATTTCATTCACAAAAGGACTTTAAACTTTTGTACTTTTCGCTGAATTTATATAAAGTTATAATTTAGAAATTAGATATAACGACCGCGACAATATCAATATGTATTTATATATTTAAAAAAATTGTGATACAATAAACACGATCTCTTTCTTCATGGCCTTTTCGCAATTTCATTGGGATCGGCACTAGATATCAGCTACGGACTACGTGTAAGGAATGCTATAGATGGCAGAATGGCAGGAGGGACCGATGTCTCTACGTGCCCTCCGAAGCACAGCGGTCGGATGTTAAAAATACAACACCCATCCAACCGAGGACCTCTTCATACAAGAAAATGATAATTGTCTTTTAAATTCTTATGTATTATTTTGTTAACATTACTTTAACTGATATACAATAGAGCGAGCATTTTCTACTGTTTAGATAATGCAGTAAGTGTTTCATTTAATATTTTATTATTATTGGTAGTCCTATGCAAGGTGTGTTAACATATTTAAGGGTTTCAACCTCCATAGGAACTGTCTATTAGAATTACTGTAGTTTAATTGATACCTCTTCTGTTGTCCTAATTAAGAATGTATGTCATTTATGTATATTCATTAATATACCACATAAACTATACAAATTTCGCCAGCAGATGTGAAAGCAGCTAATGAAATAAAAATTAGACAGTCTACAACTAAGTCAGTGTTTAAAACTGTTTTCTTCTTCTTCTTCGGTAATGGCGTTTGGCCGCTAGGGGGCCTAGGCAAATGAATGGGATTGTCGTTGACAGGCCATGTCAATAATTTGTTGTCAAAGCCATTTAGATAGGCACCCTGGTATTACTTAGCAAATGCTTGACGTAGCACGCTTTTATGCAATGTTCGCACTAGTGTATTTTAGTCAGATGGTTAACTACAAGTCTTATTAAGATCCTCTGGGAATTCGACAAATTAACACAGTAACTAGAGCAATTCTTTGTCCCTTGGGCTATAATATAATATACGCTTAATAATATACGAACAACGAGTAGTGTGCTGTTGTCTATGATACACGAAACACGTAGTCACAATTTTAGCATAATACAGTTCACATTCGCAATGCAATTAGCAATATAATATATGTATAATTAAATTATTAATGAGCCAAATCACTTGACAATATGACTGGAATAGAGAGTAAGAGAGAGAACAGACACGTCTGCGACCTAGATTCCGAATTTATAGATTAATACGGTAAATAATTTACGATCTTTTTATTTCCACTTTAGATCACAACACTTCACGAAACACGACTCGCAGGACGCACCGCCTATGACAAACAGTAATTTTAAAAGTAAGAAGCATGTATTCGGGCATAAATTTGAATATATATATTTATTTGAATTATATAACGCCGCAGTTCGGGAGTGCGTGTAATTGTGGTGCGCACCGGTCTAATACTGTTTTGATTGTTACCGACTTGTAATTTGTCACACACATTATCAATTTAAATACATTTGCCATAGATGAGTCTTATGGTTTACTTTCGTATCTACAGACACACTATTTCAAACAATATCGACCATAGGTACTTAATTAGCATCACATGAATAGTAATTAACTCAATTCGTTCTTTTTTCGTCGTCATAAAATCGCGTTTTAATGTCATACAGCGCAATCTCATGAAATGTTAATGTTACATAAGATCGCTATTAGCTATAAATAAAATACCACTTTTGTGTCCTATCTTGTTTTACAATGTTTTATTTAAATATTGTTTCTATCCAAATCCTTTCAAAATACAATAAATATTTACACATATTTACAAATGTTGTGTAATGCATAAAAAATAAGCTGTAGAGACGTTTTATAATATTTTTTCGGACACGTTATGAATCATTGCGTGATTTTAATCGTGTTAGACACAAAATTAAACCTCTGTAATTTTTGCAGTCATGTTGGAGATGTTGACAATTTTTAATCATTCTTTGTACTGTGTGGAATAAAAAAAGAAAGTATATTCGAATTGATTTAAATTTGAAACAAAATCGAATTAATAACTATGGCATGCGTGTAGGTACAATTGTATGAAATAAAAAAAGACAGTGTAATCTAAACTTTTTATCATTGTCAAATGAACGTTGATTGGTAGAATAATGTCAACAACGACTATATTCTTGCTAACTGAACCAGTTCGTTGTCAAGATACGCGGCGGCATCATTAGAGGGCTTATGTGAATTGGGTAAGCAGTATTTACAACATTTTAGCACTGTGCGAAAGTGTCTAAAGATGATACGGAGCAGAAATCGAATATTATCAAATTGCATTTGTAGTAACACGAAATCTGTAGATACCGTCGATCTTGACA
The DNA here is from genome assembly GCA_905475355.2 of Clostera curtula. NCBI lineage: Eukaryota > Metazoa > Arthropoda > Insecta > Lepidoptera > Notodontidae > Clostera > Clostera curtula. The sequence continues at coordinate 25,692,648 of FR997794.1, read as the reverse complement.
TTTGATTTCAAAATAGGTGATTTGTTCCCACTTCATAAATAGCATAGTTTTTATCCTGACTTCTTGCGCTAATTAAACAAGCCAATTTTTTGTACAATTTTTTTGTACAATTTTTTGACGTGTATAACACCCGTCTTCGCCGGTCAGAAGTGAACGCATGACGCAGTATATTGTAGTAGGGAAAATAGATTACTTTGCCTGCGTATCTATACAAATATTGGAGTGTCTGTTGTAATATTAAAAATATTTATTATAACTTTTTACCAAGTGCATCTGGTACATTTAAACACACAACTCGGTACAAAAAGCAAATTTCTTTTTTAAATCTTTTTGAGCTAATCTCTGCAATGGCGGAACCGATTTTGACGAGCTGAGAGCTGATGTCACAAGGAATTCTTTCGAATTCGGCGGAAATCGTGGACGATTTAGCTAGTAGGCACTAGCAATATCAGTCAGCTGCGCTCACACACACCTCGGTGCATAGATTTCGCAGCAAAATTTCAAACAAAGTACCTAATTAGATGTCGCTGCATTCGAGATAAAGGCGGGTGTGAACATTTTCTAAGGACTGTATTTTCTAAAATTTAAATTTTGTTAAGTCACTTTCAAATGTGACTTAATGGTTAAGAATTACCCGACTACAGTTATCGGGGGATAGGCGCCGCAGCCCCCTGCCAGACATACCACCTAGTCTGGCTGGATGATCATCCCTTTGTGCCTAAAGTGGTTACCCCGACGGAACCACACATGTAGAAAGTTTAAGAACATTTTTAATACGAATGCCTGTGCCTGCATACATTGGATGGAGGCTCGGCTCCGCAGCGCACTCGCTAATTTTACTGTTGGTTTTCACTTCGTACGTTAGTGGATGAGACTGAGTGCAGTAAAAACAATGGGGAGTGAACTTACCCATCACCTTCTTGGGCGGCACCTTCCTCTGCTCCTTGTCCTCGCTGTCATCCCTGCGCATCATCTTGCCCTCCCCCTGCCACTTGCGCTTCCGACCCTCTCTCTCCTCCAGGTACATGTCTAGCTCTTCCTCTCGCCCCACTAGTGCGAGTCTCACTGTCGACTCCCACGTGAAACAATCCTCTTTGCGACCGTCATGCATAATATAGTCTTTTTCGGTCGAGTAATATTCCATTACACACGGGCCATCACAACACTAAAGTCACTAAATGATGAATGAATGAATGATGAACGACGAGTGATCGGCGAATAGGTTAGAACAAGACGAAAAACGAGTTGTATAATTTCTTAATTCCGGTGGTTTCTCTTTGGCGATGGCTCTGAAGTAGTTCGTTCTCGATTTTCAGTAGCATGTTTGTGTTAGAGCGGCAGAGGTGGTACTGCAGGTGGGGAACCAGTCCGGGGAATTGCTTCTTGGTGAAACGGTTGCCGATGAGATATGTTCGGGTGACAAGGGCCTCCATGGGGCACGGCAGGGCGGTGTTGCCGAGAACGTCGATCCTAGGCACGAAGTGGAACGCAGCCGGGGTGCTGGCCTTGGCGTGGTACTACGGCTCCTGGAACAAATGCAACACTTCATAGACTGCACTCGAACACGTATTTGTACGTGTTATTTCTTCTACTGCGATTGAGTACATCGAGAGGGTCGTCCACTTGAGGACGTAAGAATTTTCATATTACACATCCATAACATACGCGGTTATGTAAATAAAACATATTAATTTATAAATAGCCTTGTTGTAACTCATCGCCAACAAATTCACATTTAGAACATCACAACTGATTTCACATATTAGCCCTGATTAGTGAAAATTATAGTAATACTTTAAATGCTTTTACCAGTTGTAACCAGAAGATCACAGATTGCGTAAATAATATCAATCACAGTTATGGCTTTCTTATAAATATTTGGCAAGAAAACTAATCTTGACACTCACAGCCAGAAAATGTTTATACTGTCTACCAAAGCAGGACTTCGCAAACGCAGAATGAGAATCAGCCTTCCGAGAGCCAGTCGACACGTGTAAGCATACAAGATCATGACACTAATTAGTATATGGAACGCAATGATCGATATTTACTTTAGACATACAGCGTAAATTGTATCGATTACTAGTGCTGATGGATTGAGATCCAATAGAAAATATTTAAAGACCGACCGTTAACATTTACGTACAAACATTAATTTAAATTCATTGTATTTAGATCAATAATAATCAATACAGTGGAAACATTAGCGCAGTAAAAACAAAGTAAGCTCATCTAACAATCAGTTGGATAAGATATCTATAAGGTTACAGATAAACTTAAGTCATGAATAATATCGTAACTCAATAATCGATTGAACTCATTCGGTCCACCGTTTCATCGAGTCAAAACGCGGTACGTACCGAGATCGATAGATTTTTGCATAGATTAATAGATTGAGTTCTGATTTGAACAGATCCCGTCGAGACAAACTCAAATGTAACAAACATTGTTAGCAGTAATGGTACATCAAATATACAATGGAAACTTTTGCCAAGCGTGCAGTGACGAATTTGATTAAAACAAGATCTCTTTGAAACAGAGAGAGATAGAGACAGTGTTATGCAGATAAAATAAATAGCCGATGCTAATACACTTTGACGTGCCTTATATTTGGATCGCGATAAACCGTCTTGTTTTAATGAAAGCCATTTCATAACAAGTTGGTTCTGGAAATTTAATTATTACTCGCACAGTTCGTAGGCATAAATCAGTTGAAGCGGAGTACACTTAAAGATATAAAACATCTTTGCCGCGATCATGCTGCAAGGGATACGCACCCAATAAGGGAACGTGACACAGATACTTTACAATGTGTGTCACTAAATCATAACACGAAAGAATACCAGTTAGGCCTGTACCTTCCGAAATATACTAGTTAATTCTGCTTGTCAGAACATCGATTTCTACAGACTTGAACACGGAAGAAGGCGTCTTGGTGCACGTGTGTTCTTTACATTTAAGTATTTATTTATATGTTTAAAACACTGGTCATAAATAATTTACTCAAGTCCTTTCATCATAAGTGCTACTTTTATAGTAGAACTTGTGAAAGTACATTACATTAACTGTTGTTTCCATTGCATTGACTTGGTGAACACGTGGTTAAATTGAGAACCGTTTAGTAGAATCCAGAACAATGGCATAGGTGACCACCGAATAACCCGGTAAAAGTACTCTTTAAAGAGTACCTTTTCCTAATTGTAATTACAGTATTATCTCTGGTTATTTCATTCGCCTCGTTGATAGCGTATTACGTAACGCTATGTGCGTTCTAACGTTTCGCTCCTAACGTCAATAGAACAAACCACATTCTACATAATCATAGCAATTGTTGGCTAGGGGTTGGATGTGTACCGCCTTAGATCACGGGTCCCTGGGTCGATTCCCGGGTCGGACAAGTGTCTTTCTGTAAACCAGAGGTACTTGCTCCGAGCCTGGGTATCACTTGTGTTCGTGAATCACATGTTTGTAAACTGCACCCGCGATATACTTACCACTTCTACTAAAAATAAAAAATACTACTTATTACTGCTCAGCCCATAAATAACCCACTGCGGAGTCGGGCCTCCTCCAACTACATGGAGGGCAGTTAGCCCACGCCGCACTGGCCAGACGGCTTGGCACAGGGTTTCATATCAAGGTATCCTTCTCTTGCGGCTAGGTATTTGGCCCTATCATTTCCTTTTGTCGGTTCTTACGATACCCTCAGGATGGAATGGGGTGGTGACACTGTATTCTAAATCTGTCATCACACGGAAATAACATTAATTTAATTGATACTCATTTTATTCCATCGGAAATCACGGTTGTCAGCATTCACAACGACAACAGCATGAAACCAATCCAGCGCGTGTCCGAATCCAAGTTAATTCGTCGGCGGCAATTTCATTAGAGCACAGCCCGAATAATTGTTACAATTAGTTTTATGGTTTCAGTCAGTATTCCGTCCATATAAGGAAGAGTTATGATAACGATTTCTATTCTAAATATCAGTTTAAAAAAGGTTATTCTACTCGTATTTCTAATGGTTACTTATTTAAAAATTAAATATTGTTATGTTACGGAAAGTGAACCACTATACAATATAGAATAAATAAACTATAGTGTCAAGCTCCTTAAATTTAGCAATCTCCAAAAATATCAATATCCGGCAGTCATTCTCTGTACAAGAACTTCAGCACACAATGGTAAGTTGCAAAAGGCACAATAAGTCCTACACAAAAATTGTCAGTCTCGTTCCTTTATTAATGTCTCGAGCAATTTAACTCAGTTGAAGGGTTAACAAGAAAATTACAACGAACATTTGTTGACCAGTACGCGTTGTTGCTTGTTACGTAAGTAAGTACTCGTAACAACCCTAATTTGAATATGTTGGAAAATGCCAGCGCCGTACATGTTATGATAAAAGAAATTAAGGGCAATACAAAATACGTCGTAGGCATCATCAACCTCACCGGCTTCACAGAAAAACCTACACGTATACACCTACACCTAAATAGGTAGGTAATAATTCTGTATACTAAAGGTGGATTAATAACATCACCTTCAAATTGGGTCGCGATATACCCTCAGAACATATTGGCGATTAAGAATTAATGACAACACTCGCTCGAGGTGTTTGAAATCGATTACAGATTTGTAGTGAGAAAAACTAGGATGAGAGTAGAATCATAAAACTAAATAGTCGCGACTATACACAGCAATAGAGGGCTCATGCATGACTCAATTCCACAGGAGATACACTACAACAGGGGCTTATGGACAAAATCAGAACAAGGATAGCTTTAACAGCTACGAATTTTGGGGTACAAATTGAGCACATGTCATTAGAAATCTACATTGAGTTGATTCGCAACTTGCCTTTCTTCTGCGCAACAAGAATTTGTATTTTGTTACTAATGACATAAAAACAAATTAGAAAATCACATCAAAATATGTGATTTTCTGAACAGTAAAACTTATTTAGTACAAAGACGTCAAATTAGAAGTGTATTAACATATTAGTACAAATAATAAAATATAGGTGTTAACCGGAAAGGTCTTCGGAAGTTTTGAAATTGGCGATTCTACACATTTATGTATTTCGAATGCGCTTCGGATTTTAACTATTCCACCTCATATCTGCGCGGCTCGGGCAGCTTGTAGAAAAAATGGCACCGAATAATTATGAAGACAATCATCACGTTTCTTAATACAACTAATATCTGGATGACCGAGCTTTGCTCGGTTTTTTTTTTTTTATAAATTGTGTTTTTTGGAAATTATATTTAAGTTTTTGGAAATTACACGAAGTCAATGAGTACGCAAACACTCATTGAATTCGTGTTACTTAACAACGCCATCTGCTGTTGCGCTCACAAAAAAGTAGTATTATTATTCGCCAATAGATGTCAGGATTCCTAGCTAGATCGCATTTTCTAAAAATGATTCCTAGATAGATCGATTTATCGCCCCCGAAACCCCCTATAAACTAAATTTCGTGAAAATCGTTGGAGCCGATTCCGAGATTCCAATTATATATATATTTAAACAAGAATTGCTCATTTAAAGATATAAGATTTGTTACTTACGAGATTTTTTTGTGACCAAGAACTGTACTAGAAAATTTAATTACAAGATTTTGTCTACTTTTTGACAGCTGTGAAATCAAAAGTTTTGGCAACTAAGCACCGCAAATTTACTAGCACATACAGTTTTGGCTAGGACGTATTTACGACACTTGTGTTTATTATGTCTATATATAATATGTATGTATTTACAAAAAGAAAATATAAGTAGTTTATCATCTATCACGTTACCATAACACAAGCATTAAGTTGCTTAACTTGGGACGAGATGGCGTTGTGTGAAATGTCCAAGGATATTTATATGTGGGCAGTTTACTTGGCTATTTGTATTCGCGTATTAATAGGAAGTGCGTAGATTAATTTGTAGTGTATTGTTAATTGTACTCTGTTTGCTCGTAAGTTTCCTTATCAATAGCTACAAGTGAGGACTTGTTATTGGCTCAATGAAGCTATCCCTAAGGAATACATAAATCTTTATTAGCTGTAAGTCCTCCATGCATTAAATAAATAAATAATATTTTTCAAAAAGACAAACAAACAATAGCAATCACGAATACCGTCAAGTGCCAGCTTTAGAGAAAAGAATGCGCATAATTTATCGTGTCAATGTAATGTTATAATAGGCCGAGTCAAAAGTTCATTCATTGCCGCCATCGATTCGGATCTCTACAGTCAACAACTAATGAGATTTATATTATACTAGTGGCCCGCCCTGGCTTCGCCCGTGCAAAGCGGGGGTGGGTTGTACATAAAAACCTTCCCCTTGAATTACTCTATCTATTAAAAAAAACCGCTTCAAAATCCGTTGCGTAGTTTTAAAGATTTATGCATACATAGGGACGGACAGAAGAATGCGACTTTGTTTTATACTATGTAGTGATAGTGATTAAATTAATTATTGACTGCCTCGTTGGTCTAGTGGTTAGATGTGCCGCCTTTGGATCAACGGGTCCCGGGTTTGATTCCGGGGTCGGGCAAGTGTCTTTGTCTAAACCAGAGGCACTGGCTCGGAGTCTGGGTGTCTTTTCTATCTATAATAAGTATGTATTTACAAAAAAAAAATGTATGTAAGTAGTTTATCATCCATCTCGTTACCATAACACAAGCATTAAGTTGCTTAGCTTGGGACGAGATGGCGTTGTGTGAAATGTCCAAGGATATTTTATTTATTATTATTAAAGCAAGAAATTGAGAGACAGAAGAGCGAGAAAGTTGAGTTATATTGATGAAGAAACGTGTGAGTGTGAAATGTGTGAGAGAAGAAAAGAAAAGAAAAGATCATTGCCAAAATTAATTGTGACATTTTTTGATCGTAAGTGCTACAGTAACGGGGTCATGGCACTACTTCCCATTTTGTTCACCTGCCATATTGTCATAAAGTCAAATGAAGCATCAATAAAAAAACATATGCGCTCAAGCTTGAATTTGTGTAACAACTATTATGAAGAGTTATAAGTTTTTAATAACAATTTTAGTAAAAATCTATATTAATAAAAATGAATAGCTGTTCGTTAGTCTCGCTAAAACTCGAGAATGGCTGGACCGATTTGGCTAATTTTGGTCTTGAAATATTCGTGGAAGTCCAGGGAAGGTTTAAAAGGTGAGAAAATATTAATAAAGCTGTAACATTCTGGAATTATCATTCAGGTTATTTATTTATTGATTCTGAGGCGGTGCGATGTTTGCCGGGTCAGCTAGTAACAAATAAATAACTACGTGTTAAATACGTCATAAAAGTGGCAGCTATCTTTCCAGTTTATAAAGATTGGTGCCTTTTTATTTGAAACTAATAATTGTTAGATAATATCCCCAATCGAATGGTAGCCTCTTGTCCATACCAAGATTGTTTATTCTGACATGTCTATATTTTTTAAATCTTAAATTATAGTTTTTTTATTAAACATAAGCAGGAGCTTAAAGGATGTTCGTTGTCCATTCAAAGTTACTTCGTTAGTTGATAATGTCAAAATCGACAATTTATCAAAAATTTCGTCATTAATTCATGATTAAGTTTTTTTATTTTTTTGTGTGTAAAAATCTAAGAAAAGTGTTCAAAGTTACCCAACTTACGTACATACTGTAATAAAATTTAAATATATACTTTGAGAGAAATATGTATCTTGAGGTTTCGAATAAATTGCGAAGAAACTTCTCCCCAAGCTAATATTAGTTCTGGGGTCTACATTCGTAAACGGAAAATTGATTTGAAAAGGCGTGGCACCATCCATGAGCTCTTACTGTCTTATGTATAATAGGTTACTAACTCTAGTTGTTTTTTCAAATTACAGGTCTGGTTTACCAAAAGCACAGAACAGCATAACGAGAGCAGGTTCGTTATGAGAAAAACACGCTACACGTTTACGTAATAACGAATAGGCCTTTGCAGGGCCAATCAATTAAAGATCAGCGAATAAATCGGTCTCCGTCACACCACGCAAACAGTATACAATATTTGACTACTGTGTTATGTTAAAACGTGTATGAAATCAGTTGTTGTACCTTTCGACTGGCTGTCCAATGACAAAGTCTCAGATATTTTAATAAAGCTTCGATAAAATTACAGTTATTATGAATAGGTCCGGAAAAAGATACATTCGCAACATATGGTCTATCGGAATAGCAAAGCGAAGAGGGCTCCATTTACGAAATGAGCAATGTAACATGTAACTTCATGTACCCAGTCTAGGCGTACTGTGTATGACACAACAAAAAGCACACTACTTCCTTCCTCTGCGTCCAGCTGGCGAGGAAATTAGGTTTTAGCCAAAAGGCATATACCCTTTCCGATGCTCGTTCGCCAAAACTGTTGATTTTATAAATTTGACAAAATATACAGACTAACTGTATACAAATTTCTCTAATTAAAGTTGGCCAAGTTGAAGACCGCCGGATATCGATAAATCCTGGCCTTTATGGAAATCTTAGGGAGAGGCCTGTGCCAGCAGTGGACTTCTTTTGGCTGAAATGGTGACGATGATGATATCGATATCTTTAAAATCACAAGAACTCCGTATTACCGCAGATTTTTGGGTAAAGAATAATGGGTGAGTATAATTTCATTGAAACTTGTACAATTTCACTAACATCACCATTATTTTAGCCAAAAGAAGTTCAATGCTAGACATATGACTGATACAAAGATTTCGACAACAACTCATACAGCGCTGCCCACATTCATCGCATTCCAGCGACCTTAATTAGGTCGTCGCTCAGCATGTAGGAGCTTGCCAGCACTTAACAAGCCTGGAATGGAGTGCCAAAAAATAGAGATAAATATTTTCATAATATACATCAAATTTAAAATTTTATTGTCATTGGGGCATTTCCAGTTTTTTCTTCTTCACTGTACGAGAAGAAATCAACATAAAATGTGGGTATAAAATATTTGGGCGATATACCACTTTGAACCACAATTTCACGGGTAATTTATTCATCAAATAATTTTCGATTTAACAAAGATTCGTTATTTTTTTTAATATTCTTGTACTAATTTCTTTCAAACATTTTTTTTGTTTTACTTTTTTTCAGCTACCAGTCTGGTTGTCTTGCGACATAAGCCCCACGTACAGATTCCTTCAACATATTCTATTTTTCTCCAATTCAATTTATTGACATAGGTTATAACCAAATAACAGATGAGGGTCAAACCTTCTTCACCGGATCTTAGACTATAATTATGGTTTCACCACTCTGTATAGTGACCCCATGCTCCACTAGGACTCACCTTACTGTAAAGTCCCAAAAGAATAAACAATAACCACATTCGAGGGAAGACCGAATAACTGCACTGGTTGGTGTTACAAAGCCATATTGGCGAAACACATGGAAACGCCGACACTCCCGCCACCTTTCTTCCAGAACATTCAATCCACCATTTTTGAAATGATAAAATCCGCGGTGTTCAATCCCAATCCGCGGGGGTAACGGATATCCGTTAGTGAATTCGAAATTTAGAAATTTGTATCAAATTATATCGAACAGCCACTGTGTGCGGACGTCAAGTGTATATTGCTAAATTGACGGTACGTAGACGGTCAAACGAATAAGTACGCAATATTCTCATTAATTCACTGGCCAATCGCGTACGGAGAACGCTAGCGTCGCGTGGATGTTGGGAATTGGGACCACTTGGCAGGCACAGGGTCACACTGTCGCCGGGTCAAGACGACTCTTACTGAGTACTGTCCGAGGCTCACAAAAGGTTCCGCCCAACTTTACAATATTTAATGAGGAAGCCAGTGGTAGCAAAGAAATTGGCAATGGAATGTACTGGATATTGGGGTACAATATTAAGCAAAGCTTTATACGGCCAGACGGAACATTTTAATATTGGTTTCAATACCACGTAATCATCACATACGCAGGAACGTCCCATGACAATAAAATTATCTATACACATATTCTTTACTTGGTTAATTGGAAAGCCCTACAGTGACGTAGAAGTAGTTGATAACACGACAGTTTCACGTCGTGGTTATAACTTAATGTCTAATAATACCACACTGAAGTGAGGGAATACACCAATGTTTGATCCCTACTCAATGTTAACTAAAGGAAATAATCAACGCAATCCATTAACAATATGAAGATTTGGGATTAAAAGTTTTAGTTTTGTATTATTTACGTTAAGACGATAAGCGGATATACCTAAGGAATTCATAGGGAACTTTTTGTTCGAAAACTGAAGGTTAAGGCTTAAGGGGCCTCTCTATTAACAATTAGAAGCAATCACATGTAATGAACACGCGTTTGTCGTAACATACATTCTAATTGATATTTATTGGAGACAATTAGAGGACCGTCGTTCTCGTACAAATGTTGTCGCGAATTTAAGAGAACTCTAGAGTCAAAACCTAACCATCTCCAGCACTGCCATAATAATTTAAGTGTTTGAATCCCAGTTAACTAGAACATTTACAATCCTCATATGTATAAGAGAGAATAAAGCTATTCACAGAAAACTATGTGATAAAGCGACCTGTAAAACAGGAGCCTGAGGTGGCTAGGTGTAGGTGCAAATTAACATTAGAAACAGATATGGTCGAACAAAACAAGCAAAAGGTCTTGTCTTTCAAATAATTATGCGAGTAACAATCGATCGTAGTTCATGTGCTGCATCTACTAGAACGTATGGAATCAATTGTTTCTATAATTGTAGAAATTCCTGGTAAACATACTTTGCTGTTAAACTTCTGAGATAAGGACTGCCTTACTAAAATAAACCAATAGATTTTGGCGGTTGAACAACAGCCTTGGGATGGTTTTCACGTTGAGGAAAGCGCCATATAGGTCCCTAAATAGATTGGTGAACAATCTTACAGTGGCCTCTGGGAGTCGGTGGATGGGTTATGCGGAATATCATCTGTTCAGCAGAGGCCGTCCGCAACCGTCAGACAGATATCAGACCTGATAAATATTCCAAATAAAATTATATAGCCATCTCTATTTAGTTCCCACAGGCGAGATCATAAGCCTATACTAACGTCACCTTGGCAGTGTCATGTCAGTGCGTCTATTATTGAAGTAATCCCGACAGGGCGCAGTTGTAGGCTACCGTTACACCTACAATAGATTATAATGGTCTATTGAGGCTTGAATGTGAGGCTTGGTCTGGTCATACAACAAATCATTGCCACGGTCAGTATTGAACATTCGAGGTTGCCTTAGTTGCTCGTTGCTACTCATCTTTTGAGTCGGCTCGTAATATCCCACCATTTTGTAGGTTTATTTGAATTTTCGTTAGACATATTTTATTAGCCGAGAAACGCTGCATTGGGTAGGATTGGAGTTATTGAGATGTGTGTCATATAGAATTTCAGCACACCAAATATTTTATTTCGGATTCGTTCAATTCAAGCGTGTATCCCAACTACTAAACTATAAATAAAATATGTATGATGATGATGAAGCATAAATTAGGTAACTTATTATGTTACTAATTTCTAATTGCGTTAATAGTTCTGGTTAAGTTATCTATGTTTAAGGAGAGGGTTCAGTTTTAGTTCACATTTGTACACAAATTTCGTTATTGTATAAAAAGCTATCACTTCTCCAGTAAATAGTGTACACATTCATTTGGTTTATCATATGTTGAGTTTGTATTTAATATTAGTACTATACGTTTTTTTATTAGTAATATATGTTTTTCAAAAGTTTGTATTCTTATCTTATACATTGCTTAAAGCGAGATCTATGTACAATGTTTTGAATGTCATTGAGAATAGTCATTTTAAGATAATTCGTAAGAATATGTTTATAATACATAAATGTACTATATAAAAAAAAAAAAAAAAAAAAAAAAAAATTTAAGATACTTTGTTTGCATATATTCCAATTGTACGACAAGATGGCAGAAGCAGAGGACGGTAAATATTGCTAGTTAGCTGAATGAGGTTAGACTAGTGACAACTCCAATAACATTAGGAATAGGCGAGGAATACGAAGATTTTCCCTAAACCAGGAACCCACACCAGATGGATTGCGAGCGGTATATTATGATCAAACATTTGCCAGAATTTTAATTAAGACCTGCAGTAAGTATAACATTAGGCAGAAATCATGGAAGAATTTGAACTTAGTAGACTAGCTTGTAAAAATTAATTGTAGAAAATTGCAGCACTATCAAATGGGTTCACGGCCACGGAGCTCAACATGATTCTGTCATCGCTAAAGTGGAGAGGAAAATCCTATTAGCAGCCAATCAAAGCGTTCATAGTCTACTTTAATTAGCTTATAGTGTGTGGGTAGGGACATTGTGCTTGCAGATCTTTTCATCGACGAATTTTATAGATACAAAACTTATAGAACATAATTCCATTACTTGGTCTTTTACAGTTGATAAGTTCGCGTTTGCAGTTAATATGTGAGTAAAATAAAATTTTATAACCAATCCACAAGCAACAAAAATTACCGAAAGCACCTCTCAAATGATGCCTTCTGGCTTCAGGTATGCCCTAGATGTAAATTAGATTTCTATACAACATTATAAGATTATGTTCGCCTCTGCTGTTAGTAAATGTGCGCTTGTCTTTAGCTTCGAAACCGAATTCAACAACGAAACAGGTGCATATGGGTAAATATAAGATTAATTAGATTGTAATTACATAGTCTATAGTTCTATCTAGAAAACCTATCATCTACACTTACTTAGCAGAAGAAGAGGCAATTACATGAAGTATATATGGTTATTAGGGAGCCACATTCTGGCAATGGCGACGTTGGTTGCCTAAACTAACCTGAACCGGTTCACACTGCCATCTTTTCCTAAGACATATACGGCAGTATAGTCCCTTCAATGAGACTATGGGGAATGATTTCAGTATTGGACAATGCCAGAGGTCAACGGCGGTACTTAGTAGACACGGATGACTGCATTTTTATAAAGAAATCTCTCGCTAATGTGGGTTCTATGTCATGGAAAATTCTAGATACACACATTAAACTTACCATTAACAATGGATAGCCGAACTTCAAAATTTGAAATGTCTCAGTATAATATCTTGTTGTTAGAAAAACGTATCTTCATTACAGTTCCTATGAACACGATGGTGGGAATTTCCATTAATAATATTCGGGTGACGAAATGCGATGACTTGCTGATTCGCCTTGAATCGATTTATGGGCTACTCTTTCTTAGTCGCGCGTAAAGTGTAGAGACGCTTCGAAGATTATAGGTAGGTCTCTGAAAAGAAATAAAAGGATAACATAAGTACATATAAAAAAATATTGTTCACCGATTTAGGTTTGCTGGATTTTGGAAGGAAATGGTTGTACGAACTTATGGGCCTTTTCAGAGCATTTTCAACTCATAAGATTCAAGTACTTGTGAAAGGAGTTATCGGATCAGAATCAAATTTCTTGAATTTAAGATGTAGATTTCATTCCCTGCGGGATAATGTTTCCAAAATATTTGGTACATTAATTTCTCTATTGCTCCCTGTTTTGACATTGAAATTAATATCTGTTGACTAGTGACACATGGAAACTGATGAAAACGAGCTCGAGGTCGATCACCAACAAGGTGGACCGATCAAATGAAAGACACGTACTCCTCCAAGCTTTGTTGTATTGCAAGGTCCATGCACGTGACTCCATGGAGGCATATCATCTACTCCAAATGTAACGCATCCACTGGTGACCACGATCCTCAGTCATGAGGAACCGACTAGAGAGAGAGAGTGACACATCATCACTATAATTATTTTTTTTAATTCTACGACTAATTAAGAAACATGGCAAACGTATTTACGGTAGTTTCTTTCTATAAAGGGAAAATTCTAATAGTACTTAATTGTTTTGATCTATTACAATGGTGTAAAAATGTGATAGGTACAGGACTGTTCTGACAAAGACGTGGGAATAAAATGTCTATGCATCCAGTGGCGACACTTGATCACTTGCATAGTGCATGTGTGATGTGGTGGCCCTGCGTCCTTCTATGTATTTCATAGAAACGGTCCATTCACAACGCATCAGCACTAAGCTTACTATATAACTGATAAGCTTCATCAGTTATATAGTAAGCAATTTCATACTTTTAAACCATACCATTGTCCCCTTGACTACGTTAAGCGTTTAGTATAAGGAATTAACGCTACCTACATATTAGCATAAAAACGAAACCCCTGCACTATGTACCTAAGAACCTGCATCGCGGGGGCAGTTTACAAACATGAAATTCACGAACATAAATGACACCCAGACTCAGAGCAACTGCCTCTAGTTTACGCAAAAACAATTGCCAGGCCCCGGAAATGAACCCTCGCGCATCCAACCCCTAGACCAACAAGGCAATGAAATGTATAGGATATCTATCTATTAAAATTTATAAATACACATAATCAATCGAAACGTATTTTGTGTTCTGAAATGGTGTGTCTAATGAATCATCAACATCATTTATCAGGCAAATACGTAGACTGTTGGTTATAGGAGCCCGCATCAATTTGATCCCGGCAACCTTAACCAGGTCTTGTGAGGCCCACCAGCACAGCTTCAATTATGCAACATATTGAAACTAAATGACATATATTACAGTCCACAAGGGTAAAGCATCTATATTCTTATCCAGCGAAAATGGAAACAGTGGGATAAAAAATAATATTTCATTAATACAACAATTGCAAGAAATGGACGACATTTTTACTAGCCAACATCTGTTTTCTAATTTTGCTTAGAAACTCCGGATCCTTTATTATTTATTTATAATCTCTTATTTAATATGAGTCGGGCATCCCGCTGCAATTAACTATAGAGCACCGTGAATCTGTTTGAGCTAACTAGCGACTTACCTACCATTCGTAGCGAGGACTTCAGTCACTTTGTTTGAATACTTATTATAAAACAATCAATCCTTCTGCCATGCGCAGTTGTCATAAACATTAATCATAAATTCTACTCCAATACATTGAAATGACAGACTTTTATGTTCTTTATCTTACGCAAAATCTTATGGCACGTGAAGGGAAGACCGTAGTTTAGCAATTAAGGCGCCAATTTAACAAATCGTACACGAATATACACTCTATTACGTCGCGATAGAGTATATGCGTGATGACAGCTTGCGCGGACGCAGCCAACTACTTATAAAGTAAGATTTATTGTAATAGGGTTCAGTGCAAACCGGTTTTCTCTGACAGCGGGTGGTTTTTGAAAAGACATTTTAGACTTTGTGAAGAAAATATACCTTAATAAATCAATGGTACGAACAGAGGCCTCTTAGTATAAAAAAAAACATTCTTTTTTCGCATTCAATTAATATAACACTTAATATATAAACTATATAAAATTATTTTCTTTCTTTAATTCTATAATTCTTATAAATATCAACAAGGATACATAATTATTTGACAAAATATTAATAGGTATGTAACTCCTAATTTAATCAATTTATAGCAAAAGCCTCTAGATTCATTGTTAAAAAAGTAATATATACATCACAAAAATCAAAGAAAATATCAACGATGGGTAACATGTTTCAGAAAAAATCAAGTATAAACGAAATTAAAACAATTGAAGTCCCTACCTTATTCAATTCCCTACTCAAAATTATGGGGAAATTACGTAACCATATCGGATGAATTACAAAAAAAAAGAACTCACCAAAAAGCGTCGTACGCGCGGCCGGCATAGCGAAAAACGGTCATTTTAAAACGTTCCCCTTTTTGAAAATCCTGGAAATTACTTTCTTTTTCTACGTACGAATTCAGCAACACATGCAGCGCCCGCGCAGCGTACTATTGGTACAAGTGGCTGGATTGCAGTGCCGGATCGACGCAACAATGAGGGGGAGATCACAATTGGGAATATAGAATGACCGTTAAATAGTGTGGTCACATTATTTGGGACAGCTATGTCAACTTTTTTGGTCCGCTAAGAAACCAGCGCGATCTAAACGCTCTGTTGGGAAGTTGAAAAATATTGGTTTTAGCACATTAACCTTTTCTAGCATAATTGCCGAACAATGGGATCACCGGGCACTATTTTTTTATTAACATGTTGGTGATATTATTGTAGGTGATTTAACTTTACCAAAAAAACCATTTTTTTTTCTTTTAAATGAATAATCCAATTATGTATGATTGACAAGATTTACTTAATATCACCTATAAAACATATTTTTTATATATAAATAATTAAGACGTGTCGCTGTCGGCTTCGAGTAAAAATTAAACCACTTAATATTTATTCTGCTAATATACTGAACAATTATGGGATTGACATTATTATATCTGAACTGGTTATACGGAGGGAAAATATGTATACAACCACCAATTTATGGGTTTACGGTGGAAATGTACACCATACGCTATATGTATATTATAAGTTGTGTCGAAAAAGAAAACCCAAAAAATATCGCGATATGAACAAAATTTTAATTAAGTATTTGAAAATACGGAACACGTGTAATCAAATTTCGACTTGTACTTGTCCAATCTCATGACATACCACCTATTAAACGGGTTATATGTGTGAGAGTTGTATGTGGCTCCTCGGTCACTACGCCATGGATGTATGAAACTCGAATAACACATATTTGGAGCTTATTCGTTTGAGAACACCGAATCGATAGACCACTGCGATAAAGGTTTCAACGCCTATCATCGATTAACAAAGAACACAGTGTCTTGACAATGCTAGAGGCAGATCACCTAGCCGAAAGAGAAAGAAAACTTGATACAAACCTTGCCATCGTGGCAAAGTAGGCTAAATTCCCTCCATGAGTTTGGAGGAGGCTCGACTCAGTAGTGGGTCATTTAAGGGCTGAGACGACGACGACAGTGCCTTGCACTACTTTCGACTATCTATACAACTCAATAGTTCGATGAATAAATTACATAGTATGTTCTATATACCTAAAACATGCTATATGTCAATGGCTCCTACCGCACCATTTTATACGATGCTAAATGAAATACAATGGTACCTATGTAAAATGTAAGCACTATTTAAATGCCACGGCGCCGTCTCCAGTGATAATAATGTTCACACATCTACGTGCTTCAATCAGCGCAATGTGAAGCTCCACCCATCATTTAAGCATTGTATGTATGGTAAATAGCGGAATGGCCTGTGACGTCGAAGGTCGAATACCTATTTTCCAATACCTCTGAACAGGTTGCTAGGTTGGCTTTCGTGGCCTAGAAAGCTAACATAGCAACCTGTTCAGAGTTCATTCAAAATCTACATGGCACTGTTGTAGCTGTAAGATCGTATTTTCAGTCTTTATAAGGAAAGTCACTGTGCGTTCCACGCCCGTCAACACAATGTACAAAGATTCTGACTAATTTAAACATAATGTCTTCTAAAAGTCACCAAAATATATTTGAAAGAAATGTTCATGTAGTAGTGCCTTATGCACTCGCCATTATTTAAAAGGAAAGAGTAAGATACTCAAATCTATGCAACTTTCATACATAAACTTTCTAAGATAAAAGTAGTAGGTCATAGGCGTTTTAAAACTAAGCTAATTTATCTTACATGTTTCAAGATAGATTTGTCTACCTACAAGACGAATAGACCGTTAATATTTCGGGGCACGACACTCCCCCAAAAATGCAACAATCTTTAACGTAATCTAAAAACTTCTAAAAAATCGTTAATTACAAGTTGAATTCAATGTGAAACTGTATTATAGATTTAGATTTGGAAAGGAGTATCTTTAATGTCGATTTTAACGCCAATATTATCATACATATAAATTGGCGTTAAAATAAACTTTCAGCATAGAAATATCCCCTGATATCCTGGTGGTAATTCATTTCAGGACGTGAATAGCTATGTGAACTGCAACAATTCATAAAGTACACATAGTCTGACTTGTTAGATTCTCTAGACGTGATGATAGACCAAACATTGCTTGGTACCTAGTGATGGAACACCTTTCCTGATTTATTTCCAAGAAATTTGTGTTTACATGGAGCGAATCAGCAAATATTGGTAGCACTTAGCGTAACGAATCTAAGGTAAATACGTGCGAAACTGTGTTCCTAACGAGGTCACATAAAACACTTGATAAAATTGTTTCTATACGTTGAACTAGGTATTTGGACTATGCCTGATATATATATATATATATATATATATATATATCTCTCAGCTAGTATATATATATATACTAGCTGACCGGGCAGACGTTGTCCTGTATGATATTTGTTTACCGACTGCAGCGCCATCTGTCGGGCTGATTTTTGAATCTAAACGATCGTCGGTGCTACCCAAAAGCATGAAAAATATTCATTCAAATCGGTCCAGCTGTTTAGAGGAGTTCAGTGACATACATACTTACATTAGAATTATATTTAGTAAGATATAGTACGAGGGTGGATTGATAAGTTTCCGGCCTGACTAAGAAAAACAATGATATTTAATTTTTTTTTTATTTCTCTACATAATCTCCTCCGAGGCTGATACATTTCTCATAGCGGTGTTCCATTAATCTGACTGGAACTCTGACTGATTCGTCAAGCTCCTCAAAATAACCATTTACAGCTTCGATTACTTCTTCATTGTCCGCAAATCTCTTACCGCCAAGCCATTTTTTGAGGTTAGGGAACAGAAAATAGTCACTCGGGGCTAGGTCTGGAGAGTAAGGAGGGTGAGGCATCAATTCAAACTTTAGATCGTTGATTTTAGTCGTCGCAACGATTGACGATTTTTGGTAGCTGTTAGCAAACGCGGCACCCATCTTGCACAGAGCTTTTCCATATGCAAATGTTGGTGCAAAATATGTTGCACACGTTCATATGACATCTTACAGGTCTCAGCTATCTCACGCACTTTCAATCTGCGGTCTCCCAGCACTATTTGATGAATTTTTTCGATCATATCTGGAGTTGTGACCTCAACGGGGCGTCCTGAGCGAGGCTCATCAGAGGTGCTCACACGACCCTTTTTAAACTCGGAAACCCACTGCTTAACGGTTGAATATGACGGGGAGGATGTCCCCAGTGTTGAGTCCATCTCTTCTTTAATTTCCTTCGGCGTTAACCCCTTCAAATAAAAGTATTTGATAACAGCACGATTTTTCTGCTGAAGGATGGTACTATAGAATGTCACCTTAAGGTAGGCCTAGTGGCGCTATCTCTTGGTCAGGCCGGAAACTTATCAATCCACCCTCGTATATCATCGTTGTCAAACCAAAATCTGCTCTGTCCATTTTTCAGAATTTTACTTCATCATCATCATCATTTCAGCCAAAAGACGTCCACTGCTGGACATATGCCTCCCCCAAATATTTCCACAAAGGCCGGTCCTGGGCCCCCAGCATCCATCGTTTTCCGGCGACCTTAATCAGGTCATCGGTCCACCGTGTGGGAGGCCTACCAGCACTGCGTTTTCCGGAACGGGGTCGCCATTCCAGGACTTTTCTGTCCCATCGGGCGTCGGTCCTGTGCGCTATGTGCCCTGCCCACTGCCAGTTGGTTTAAGTTAAGTTTAAGTTTGGCAATCCTGTGGGCTATGTCGGTGACCCTGGTTTTCCTGCGTATCTCCTCATTTCTGATTCGATCTCGCAGGGAAACTCCGAGCATAGCCCTCTCCATTGCCCTTTGGGTGACTTTGAGCCTTCTGATGGAGCCCATAGTGAGCGACCATGTCTCTGTTCAATTTTACTTACACTGTAATAATGCACTTTTTACTTTAAAATATGTATGTACTAATAAGATAACACGTCAAACGACTGCCTAGAAGTATGTTTCAACTACAAAGAAAAAATATTTGGAGTTCACCTTCTTAAAATTTTCGTATAGAAAATGTTTTTACTCGGTAATTCAAAACAGAGTTTTTGAACATAGCAGATTTTGGTTTGACAACAACGATATGATAAATTTAATGTTATCAAAATAACTAATATGCAGCCCATATACTCCATAGAAACTTTGGCCATTACAGTGAATACTATGCACAATGAGCTACAACTGAGAAGACCTTAGTGCTGAATGGGGCCATGTTGTAAATTCAGATATTTGTAGCAATAAAGATTCTTATATCTGTGGTAAAGATCTAAAAATGGTAGAATTTAGCCTTAATAGCACAAATAAATGCTACAGAAAAAATTACGGCAATACTTCCATCAACTAGTATGTGGAAATTAGGTTAGGCAAGAATGTAAAAATAGTATAAAAACAAAAATGTATATTTCTCCAATGACAATGTTTACAAAAAATTGGTAAACACCTCAAAATGATGATTCAATGACTGCACACACTGCAACTTGGCTTTTGAACACAAGGCTCCTTGGCAACTGTTCTTGAAACAAAAGAAGATACGCTTAACCCTGGCATGTACCAGAGCCATGGCACACATCACACAGGGCTCCCTTACTGTATAGACATTATATCCTGTACATAAGTAGTCACCATCAGTTGGCCCAATCTCATTTGTATTGTCTCGAACATAACTTTTTGGGCCAAATTTAATTTTAGGATAAGTACTGCTCAAATGCTTAAGTAATTCCTTATTAATTGCCAGTTCTCCCTGCTCATTCCAGGCACCACCTTTTTGAGTAATGGCCACGTTGTCTATAGCAAGCATAGCAGAATGCTGCAGTGGGTGCTGTTCTCTGCTGTCAAAGGTTGCTGTTACCACCCTCTGCCAATGAGGATCCACCACAATAGTTGCATTTGTACTTGGCAAATGTTTCTCAGTCAATACAGTATCTGGATAACAATTCCTCAAGTGCCACTTAGCAACTTCAAGTGCCATTGCCATGAAATTTCTATGCTGTTCTAAATCATCATCACTGAAGATATCTCCATTGAATAGTTTCTCCAGATACTTGTTTGTGTGAAAATGACACGACCAAAGCTTATTAATGAACAGATGCTGTTTCCTTAATTTAGGAGCTCTTGCTGGCAAATCTATTATTCTAAAGTATTCAAAGTCATCCTTTACTTCACCAACATTTTGTTCAATGTACTCCTGTATTGATCTGTTTTCCGACCCATCTATATGTTCAACAGGACTTAATATGACATCCTTTTTAAAGGCTCTTTTCAAATAGCTATATTCTTTAAGGGGTATCTTTTCATTTAAGACTGTTATTATTTTTGATAAGTCTTTAGGACTTCTCACATGCCCAATATACATTTTAATTTGAGGTATTGGTTCATAAAATTCATCATGCATAATTGCTTCAAGCTTGCCCTTGGAATCAGTTATGTTAGTTATTAAACTATCTATAGTGATTTCAACATAATCATCTATTTTAGGCTTTTTCACAACTGGTTCATTAAATTCTGTAGCAATGGCATCTTGATTATCCATTTCAGTGTTATTCTTGAAGTAAGGTACTTACAAGCAGGAAGTTTTGATTGTTCAGATTTGGCGCTTATTGGTGGTACTTGATTTTCATGCTGAAATTAAACAAATAACACCACTTTTTCATTGCACACACCTTGTGTTATATCACTTGTTTTGTTAATGTGCTCACATTTTATTCATTCATCAATATGTAGAAACATATTTAACTTAGATTATTATACACTCTAACAGGCTTTATAGTATTACATAATATAAAAAAATATGTTTTTGGTAACTTCAGTACAGAAATGCTGTTTTTGTGGGTTAGATATCCTAACAACAACTGTTTTGCCTAGACTTATACTAAGCACATATTTATTAGATTGTGTCAATTAGATAAAATTACCAGCAAGGTGTAAAATTTGGACTGATATCTTAATTTAATAGCAATCTATATGCATGTACCGTTCATTGTAAATCTACAATAGCCAGTAAAAACTAACCATTGACCAGTTACACATATGATGTACGAAGGCTGATAATAATCTTGATAATAAAGGTAAATGGCTACTGTAAACAAATAGTATGCACAAGGTTATTTGATAAACCACTTGTAACTTACAAATTGTACTGTATACATAGAACATAATCTATTGTATTTGCGGTCTAGATATATTTTTTGGTTAAAAACTGATAATGTGCACTCCTGCCTAGCAGTAAATCCTAAACGTAGGTGTGATACTATAGAATAAACCGAGACTAAATGAAATGCGCAGCAATACGACAGAGAACTATGAAAAAGCGTAACCAATGCGTATGCTTGATAGAAAAAAAAACATAAAATTGTTATTTTACATGAAGATTTACCTATATGAATTTTGAAAGATCCGTATGCCACTCACGAACAATGCACACTGTATTCCCATTCCAATTGCAAAAACTCACCTATAACAATTGGTTAATTGATTTTAAATTCGCACAACGCCTTGAAAGTGTTATTCAATTATATTTAAACGTAAAAAGTAAAAACTAACTGAGCAGCCATTAGACACAGACAGCTAGATAGGTTTCCAATTACAAAACGTGGCTCGTACTAAAGGAAAGGAATCTGATTGGTGCAGCGGTTTTCACTGTCTAAGTTGCGTGGTAAAGGCCAATCGTAAGTGGATATTAAATTGGTACAGAATATAATACTTTAGCTGTTTATTTAATATTTAAACAATAACCTACGTTCTTGCAATTATTTTTGAAGATAATCTTTTTAACTGTACTCAGTGTTTCATTATCATTTAATATCTACCTATGTCAACATTACACATTCTGCCAAAATTCCATGGAAAAGTGTTACCACAACACAAACGATCCAAGCAAGAAGAACATATCTATCTTATCTCTACTGTGATATTACGTTCCATTATACGTATAATATTGATATAGAGAAATTTTAGTATTCTACCTACATCATTTTGGCCTACATTAATTTAAGCTAGATAAATAAATGCTACATTTTAGATTCCTTTTTCGAAGCAACCGATCGAAAATGCAACCGATCGAAAATGTCAAGTCATACAGGGTGGTCAAAAAGTCGTGGATCAAACGAAACCAGTAGTGCCAACCCTTCTTGCCACACACAGCACAGTAGGCTAATGTCCTTCCATGAATTGTGAGTAGGCCCGACACAGTAGTGGGTCATTTATGGGCTGAAACGAAGACGATAAAGAATAAACAATGTCACCAACCCATATCATATTGAGGGTGTCGTAAGAAGCGACTAAAAGAACGCATTAGGCAGATCACCTAGCCGCAACAGAGGGAAAACTTGATGCAAATCCTGTGTCAACCCGTCTTGGCTGCGTGGCACAGTAGGCTAATTTCCCAAAATGAACTTAGAGGGAGGCCCGACTCAGTAGTGGGTCATTTATGGGCTGAAACAATGATAAAGACCCTGTAGTCCGGAAAACGATCACGCTTAGGTAAGGTTAGGTTAGTAGGCCTAACCGAGTTTTATGTATGAATTAACTCTGGCCTTGCTACGAATGATCGTCCTTGAACGATATCGAAGCCACGCATAGCCATGTGTAATACCTTTTTAGAATCCCTATTAAATGCGCCAAACATTGTGATACAGGGGCACTTTTCTGTAGAGTATTTTTTTTTTCACCGGGGGGTCCGAAGTTAACTACAAGTTTTGATTTAAGAATTATTGCTTTCGTAAAACTTAATATTATCTTCAACACACCCAATAAACTACCATAAATAGCATGTCTAACGAAAGGACTCATCAGTACCAATCTAGTGAAAATTATAAAAAAGATACAGGATGTAGATTTTTTCGAATTTTATCAAGTTTTAGTAAAAAAAAGACAATTTCTCATAATAACACAAAATCGTTCGTTTCGTTTGATCCACGACTTTTTGACCACCCTGTATAGTCTAGCGGTTCACTCACTATCCGTTGATAACAAAAAAAGCTCGCCGCCTAGCGAGTCCTCTCTTCCTGTATCGGTTTACCAACTTCCCACGATACAATGCCACGCTTGTTGTCGCGTCGGTCACATTAGATCTCAGTGCCGTTCCAAGCCGCGTTGCTTTCCTTGTGGGCAACCACACTCGGGTGATACATGTAATGTCCCAGATGTTTCTACTACGTGTATTTTATGTAGAGGTTCTCACAAGGCAATTGATGTCAAATGTCCAGAACATGACAGGCAAAAATCAATTAAAATGCTAATGTCACAAGAAAACCTGAGCAGATTCAGAAGCCTCTGTTCGTTTCCGTCCAGTAAGACAGCTATTCACTGAGGTAGTACAAAATAGTCCCTCTCCCTACCAATCCATTCCCTGCTCCCAAGCCCCCCTCCCTTCCACCCCTGAACCTAACTCTCCTTCAGCGATATCCTATCGTAAAACTATTATCAAATCCCCCGTCCTAGACCACCTTTACCCAAACCTTACGACATCCAAGCACACAATGAGATAACTAGCTCTCCAGCCTCGGTCATGCCGAATGGCTGTGCTTGCAAAACGAATCCCCCGCTGGTAGAATCCTCCCTCTCTCCTACTCCTAATGACAGTCTCATAGAACTTCTTACATTTTCCCTCATTAATATCCTTTCCAAATTCTCAGATGCACTACCGTACAACGTCATTACCCTAGTTAAACAGCTCCTAGCAACATTAGTCGAAAAAAATGGCGACGCATTATCTCCAGTGGAACAGTAGAAGTTTACGCCCTAAGAAACATGATCTTATCCATCTAATTAATTACTATGAACCTGCCATTTTAGCCGTTTCTGAGACCTGGCTTTTACCTGGTTCTAATTTTAGGGTCCCGGGTATGCTTGTCTTCGAGACGACAGAGTGGACGGTTTTGGCGGCTGCTTACTATTGATTAACAGGTCATACTCATTTTCCCCTCTCATTCTTCAAACCTCAATATTGTAGCTGTCAGGTCCCTTGATATATCATTTATGTCGCAATTTATATCCCTAACCCTACTCATAACATCTTCTCAGAGCTTAACAACATCCTGCTTTCCATTCCTGGGCCCTTAAGGGCGACATGAACTGCCGCCATACTCTCTGGGGTTTGAATTGCATTGATCCTCTGTCTTCTCTTCTCTTGGATATTCTTGATGATTTAAATTTGTGTGTTTTAAACAATAAATAAAATAAATAAATAAATATCCTTGGACATTTCACACAACGCCATCTCGTCCCAAGCTAAGCAACTTAATGCTTGTGTTATGGTAACGAGATGGATGATAAACTACTTACATACATTTTTTTTTGTAAATACATACATATTATAGATAGAAATGACACCCAGACTCCGAGCCAGTGCCTCTGGTTTAGACAAAGACACTTGCCCGACCCCGGAATCGAACCCGGGACCCGTTGATCCAAAGGCGGCACATCTAACCACTAGACCAACGAGGCAGTCAACAATGGTTCCGCTACCCGCAGAGTTGGCCCAAATCAAAGTCCAAGTGTCTCTGACATATCTCTTGCTTCTCCCTCATTATCCTCCCTCTTAACCTGGTCCACCCTTCCTTTATCCTATGGCAGCGATCACTTCCCAATTCTCATCACTCATCCTAGCCGGATCTCGCCCCAGATCACTCCTAACCCCTTATTAAAGTACAAAATTTATTTGGCTGACTGGGATAAATTTGCTGAATATCTTCATTCCACGTCCTTTAATTTCCCTCCTATCGATTCCTCAAACTGTGAATTATATTACAAGCTATTTATCACTAACCTTCTCGACGCTGCCAATCAATCCATCCCCATCAAAAATCTGTCCCATCCCATCACTTCTTCTCCTCCCTGGTGGGACCCAGAATGCTCAGCTGCTATTCGCCAACGAAATGTTGCTGAAAAGGAATATTCCAGAAACATGGACATGCCAAGTTATTTGAATTAAAAAAAAACAGTCGCGCGTACGAAACGCTTTTTAGCTAAGAAAAAATTCTTAGGTTGGCGAAAATTTTGCGAGTCACTATCTCCCCGTACATCCATCTCAACCGTCTGGAAAAAAATTAATTCCACTTCAATTGATAACTTGAGTTCTAATGACCCTACCTCGTGGTCGAATGATTTTATTTACAAACTTGCTCCTCCCTTTGTTCCCTCCCTTGTTAACCTTACGCTTTCTAATCCTGGTCCCGTAAGCACTGCTGATAAAATGGATGATGTCTTCTCCTACGCTGAGCTCTGTTGTGCTTTAGATCACCTCAAAGATTCTAGTCCCGGTGTCGACGGGGTTCCTTTCTCATTTATATGCAACGCTCCCAAATCATACAAACAAGTATTTCTGGATATAGTGAACTCTTTCTTTGTTTCTGGTGCAGTCCCAGATTCTTGGAAAGAGCAAATAGTGATCCCAATTCTAAAATACGGCAAGGATCCGCACGCCTCTACCTCATATAGACCCATTGCTCTATCCTCAACGCTGGCTAAAATTGTAGAACATCTTATTAAAAATGGACTTCAATGGTTTGTAGAAAACAAAGGCTTGCTTTCACGTTCACAATTTGGATTCAGGCGCGGTCTGGGCACAATTGATAGTTTAAGTATCCTAACTTCTAAAATACGTACCGCTTTCTCTAAAAACGAAAACTTACTTGGTGTTTTCCTGGATATTTGTTCGGCATACGATAATGTTCAACTCCATATACTCAGAGACAAGCTTCTACAGCTGAGTATTCCCGTGAGATTGACAAATGTTGTCATGTCTCTTCTATCAGGACGCTCCATTACTGCCCGCTTTAATGGGTCCTTCTACCCATCACGCCTTGTATGGAACGGCTTGCCCCAGGGTTCAGTCCTCAGCCCTCTTCTCTATAACCTTTATACCTTCGACTTAGAACGCTCCGTCAACTCCTTTTGTGATATCCTCCAATATGCGGACGATATCGTCCTCTATATGAACTTTAACTCTTCCTGTGATCCCGACCATAGAATGAACTCGGCTTTGTATTACCTAAATGTATGGCTATTGGACCACGGTCTCTCTATTTCGGCTTCAAAATCCTCTGCCGTTATCTTCACAAGAAAGCGAGTCGCTCCATCCAGCTTACAGATAAATGACGAAACCATACCAATTAAGAGTAACGCTAAATTCTTAGGCGTTGTACTGGATTCGAATCTGACCATGACAAATCACCTTAATTACGTTTATGATAAATGTCAAAAGGGAATCAACGTGATGCGTTCGATTTCGGGTGTTCGATAGGGATCTCATCCTTATAATCAAAAAACTGTTATACAATGCGTTGATCAGAAGTCACTTTGACTATGCCTCCTTCCTCTTTGATCCATGTAATAAATTAGCTTTATCCAGACTTGACAAAATTCAATCTAGTTGCTTGCGTATAATTACAGGCGCC
Source organism: Clostera curtula (assembly GCA_905475355.2). Classification (NCBI taxonomy): domain Eukaryota; kingdom Metazoa; phylum Arthropoda; class Insecta; order Lepidoptera; family Notodontidae; genus Clostera; species Clostera curtula. Next base: position 25,665,450 of record FR997794.1, on the reverse strand, counting down.
ATGAAATCTTCCCCAATCAATGCATTACAGGTGGAGTGCCTGTGAAGAGGTTGCATTCCTTTATACTTGTACATACTTTCATCCTCTGATGCCTGTCCTATCTCACCTAAGAGCTCTTACTCACCAGGCTCCTTACTGGACTCACAAAAAACTTCCTTTATTAATCAACAGCTATAGTAAACTTGCTTCTCTAAATCCCCCATAGTTCAGTTCAATTACAACCCCCTCTTTCAATGTGATTATGATTCTTTGATCTTTCAGCCAAGAATTATTCTAAACTTCGGCATCCCCAAAAATTCCACCTGTGCCAACTCTCTTTTTAACTCAATTGTAGACCAACACTGGAAGGACTAGTTATTAGTTTTCACGGATGCCTCTAAATCCTCTCCAAACGTGGATGTGGGTTTGGCAGTGTGGATCCCAAAGTAATAATCTTACATTTTAAATGCCCTCCTCAAAGTTCTATTTTCACCGGCGTATCCCTAGCGCTATTAGAAGCAGTATTATTTATTGAAGCGCACAAGCTGGATAAATCGCTAATACTGTCTGATTCGTTAAGCTGCCTAAAGGATATTGCTAAACTTCCATTTCATGCAAGGATAATTTCGCTATCTCCCTTCAAATTAAACAAGCTTTGTTTAGATGTGATCGCTCTAATATAAATATAATTTTAGCCTGGATACCAGGTCACTCGGGTATCATAGGGAACGAAACGGTAGACCAACTGGCGAAAAATGCCTCCCTTCATGGTTTGGTTACTCACTATTCAATATATTCCCGTGATTTAAGAAGTCTAGCCAAACTAAAATCCTGGCAGAACCATTGGTATAGCTCTAGAATAGATAAAGGAATCTGGTACGGCAACATACAACCTACATTCCCTTTAAAAGCATAGTTCTGTAAATTTAAGGCATGTGAGAAGTGGATTGCATCGGTTATTTCCAGGTTACGCCTAGGCCATGTCTGTTCACCCGTATTCCTCGCAAAACTTCACATTAGAGGCAGCTCGATCTGCGAATGTGGCATGGAAGAAGGTTCTCTGGAACATATTTTCTTTAGAAGCTCCAAGTTATCAATCTCCTTAAATGGTATCCCCCGCCCCGTTAACATACCATTCCTATTAACCCTTTCTTCCCCTTCAGTATTTAAATCCCTGTATAAATGTATCTCCCAAAACCAGTTAAGAATCTAGTTAGAATATATATATCCCATTTGTTTTGAGCATTCGTCCGTCCTATCCGCCTAATCAACTCAACCGTACATAGTTTCTCTTTTTTTTTTCTTCCTTGTGGCTCTCACGGTTTGTGTTTAGCCAATGTCAAGTTACTTTGTATCATTTCAAAAAAATACCGATCTGCCAAATTCCATAGTTTCTCTTATTTTTACTTTTCTATCTTTAATATATTTTGTCACCGCCCATGTGTCAAAACAAACCCGGTTGTTGGCAAAATCATCAAACCCATGATGGAAGCCATAACATTTAAATGAAGAAGAAGAATAGTCTAGCGGATAAACCCACTAATTTATGCAGCGAAAAAAAGCAGGTAGTTCTTCCCCAAACCGGAATACAATAACATAGCGCTGATTGACATAAATCTATACAAATAAATAAAATTGGAGTGTCTGTTTGTAATAATAAAATAACCACTTTTTACTCAATCTTTAAGTAGAGTCCATTTCATCAAAGAAGTCCCGCGGACAATTGTGGAACTAAATTGGACAGCTAGGAAGATCGGCCAATGTAGAAATTCGCAAGATACCTAGTCGCCCGCCGCCATGATAGGGATACATTTTGGGCCTGCCATAGTCAGATTTTTTCCCCGATTGATTTCATACAGATAGCAATTAGGTAAGTTGTTTTAATGCATGATTTTTAGAGGAAATAACATAACCCAATAAAAATAAAATAAAAAAATTCTAATGTTAAATTCAACAATAATGTACCTAATTAAATACGAAAATAATCATTCAAACTTGTTCATTTTATTGCAATTGTGTCAGATAAAATTTAACGAGAGTTACAAAAGAAAGCGCAACAGCGGCGTGTACTTCATAAGTTATCGTCACCACATGGAAGAGACCGCATCCCAAAAACTTCGACTTGGAAGGATTTGATACGGCAAAAAAATAGCAGTTTTTAAGCATTTGGAGGAAGAATATTTAAAATGGTTGGCTTGTATCATCCACAAGACCACCAGATCCACCATTTTTAAATATTCTTCCTGAAATGGATCGATTTATTATATCCATGGCTAGTGATAGTGCAACAGAATCTGATTCTGTTTCTATTCACTCTTCTGACAGTGTTCATAGTATGACGGATCATAATTATCCAATAAAGCTTTGTATAAAACATTTAAATGTTATTTTATTTATCTAATTTATAGTTTGTCGAACATCTCCATTTTATATTTTAGAAATTACTGGAAGATTTATTTTTCACTAATCTGGCCTTAGCAGTATAGATATCAAAAAAATACACTATATTAAACACATTATTTTTCTTATCTAAATATACGACTCGTAGTAGTTAAGCAAATGAACGATAAATTATTTTCCCCGATTTCCTCTTACATAACCCTGGCAATATTATGTCGCGCGAGTACAGCGCCGCGTCTACGGGACTTCTTTCGTGAAATGGACTTTATACACAGTACATAGACTAAAATAGCATATGTATTTTTAAATTTTTGTCTGTCTGTCTGTTTGTTCTGGCTAATCTCTATTAACGGCTAAACCGGTTTTGACGGGACTTTCACTGATAGGTTATGATATATATAGCTGATGATATAAGGAGTAACTAAGGCTACTTTTTTGACTAGGTTTGCCCTGCGGCGTCACCCGCAGGTAACACCGCACCCGTAAGTAAAATGTACGTAAGCGCCACTCGAGGATTTTTCTGTCTGTACTAACACCTACCAGAAAACGCAGTGTTGGTAGGCCTCTCACACGGTGGACGGACGACCTGGTTAAGGTCTCCGACATCCGATGGATGCTAGCGGCTCAGTTATGGAAAATCTTGGGAGAGCTTTATGCTGCTTTTGGCTAAATTGATGATAATTAATTATTATGTATCGTCACAGATATAATAAAGTACCTTTTGACAAAATGTTTCAGTCACCCTTAATCACTTCGCAGTAGGTAAACTATAAGTACTTAATACTTTGCCTAAGCTTGATAGGTCGATCATAGCACTAGATAGCGCAGTATTCAAACATCTAAGTTATGCAATAATAACTTTATTCCCGACAGCCAACATCCATTAGAAGTATAATCCCGTAGCAAACAGTATATGATCCCTTTCCCCTAAGCAATTATTGGCGCTTTAAATGCGTTTACTTAGGTAGTCGCTGAATACCAGCGTGACTATAGCTAAGTAATAAAATTATAACGTTCAATATTAACTATATTTAGGAGCGGGCAAATAGGTGCAATATGGATGCACTGTGGGGACCTTACACAATATGTGGCACCAGCTCAAGCTGTTTCGTCCGCGGGGATTTAAGGTTCGTCGCTCTCAACTTGTGTAAATCCTGATATTATCATAAATTTAAGGGCTTTTTACAGCTTAATCTACTTTTTGTGGTCAAAACTAGCTTGTACCATTATTGAAAAGCTCATCTTCGTTCAGTGGTTTGTATTATTAACGTTACAGCCACCGCCCTCAGCCAAATACAATGCACTGCTCGACATATGCATCACCTAAAATTCGCCATAACTCGTTATTCGGGTTTATGCATCCTATTCTTGCCACCTTGCACGAATCGTCGATCCAATCTAAATTACGATAGCGCGTATTCGGTCTCCATTTCTAAAACGATTTTCCCGAATGGCGTTGAATTAGGGTTTTGTACTTATTTAAAAAAAAAACAGGCAAATGCCACTTCAGCCTGCCTACTCCATCGGCTATGTTGGTTACCTTGGTCCTCGAATGACCTCGACTTACATAATTCCGTATTCAGTCTTAAGGACTGTCATCCACTGAGTAGTCACAGAGTTAGTTTTACAATTTGATTTTAATTTAATTTGTTTAATTTTAACTAGTTGATAGTTAAGAATTTAAATTTTATTGTGTACATTGGCGATCGTGTTACCACAAGAAGATAGGTAAAAGTTATTAGTTAGCATCGTTTTTAATAAATCATTCATTTTATTGCCCGTCTAAAAATTTCTGACGGTACCTACGTAAGGGTGTAGTTGTAGCAAACTTTAGCGTGAACCGGGAGTTCATCGAAATATACTTCGAACTAAACAGTGAAAGGGGCGAACTAAAGATCATCATCATCATCATTTCAGTCAAAAGACGTCCACTGCTGGACATAGGCCTGAACTAAAGATAAAACTCTTTATCTATCTTCAGTCCCCAGTTAAGTTTAGTAAGCACCTTAGATATACATCAAGCAACAATTGATTATTCCCCATATTAATGGGTGAAATATCACTTGATAATATTTCAGTCAATGCAAATACGATATGAGTCATTGTGAAATCATAAAACGATATTTTATTTTGCACTTTCAAGATGTCATAACCGTTTTTTTTACGTTGGAATTCCTCACGGATACCCGACCGCTAAACGCCAGACGGGTTATGTGGGACTCCAGGTGTCCCTCAACTGCCCGAAACAGGGTCACGGGTTTCACTCCTCCCTATCGGGGACCATACTCAGCGACCCTGATAGGGCCTGATGTCCTGATGGGGCTTTAATAAGCGGGCCCCACGCTTTGATAAGGAGCTCTGGACGCTCCCCAACCCACCGAGAGGCATTTGCGGGACATTGCACGTGCCCCCGTCAGGCACCGGATGAACTGGCGCCTGACTCACGCGGTTGCGGCGGCAGCCGTGGACCGCCTGCATGGCCGCCCCTCCGCTGCTAGTGGTGGCAGCCCTGGCCTTAACTCCTGGCCGCCCTCCACTGCATTCACCACGCCGTATGTCGCGGCAGGTTAAGGCTTCAGAGGCTCTGAGAACAGACTCTGAGAACAGATGAGTCCACAGAGCCAAAACCCACCATGACTCCGTGTGCCGCGCTTCGTCTGGCCTCTCCCCGTGGGCCCGCCCGGCATGGGTGCCCCTGAGCCGGTATTGCCCCAACAGATCCTAAAGGCACGCAAGCCCCCTCACCACAACAAGGTGGCAGCACGGTCGAGGGGGAAATTTACCCATAAACTTGAATCAACATTTCACAGGACAGTGTTAAAGTCGTAGTGAAAAGTTGTCAGGTACTTAATCTAAAACTACAGTATTGTACAATTTTTATTTAAAGTAGTCTGTTTGAAATGAAGGAAAATAATAACATGAAATAACGAATGGTCACTTAAACATTTTATTGTGATTAGGTACTTAGACTTTTGCCAAATGACACCCGGAGTATATAGAGATTAAATACAAATTATATGTTTGGTGTCCGAACTAGATATTAGGAAACTAATTATTTTCTAAAGTCTGGTACCACGCCTGGCAAGTTTCAGCGGCAATCTCGCACAGCGACGATAGTGCTCGGCCCGTCGTATCATATTCTGGAAATTACTTAAAATTTAGTCATAAGGTATAAAGTCCATCCTCCAAGTATGTATGTGTAGGAACTCTGTGGAGTTATAGCTCCATACACACGCTGGCTGGGCCTGGTGGCATGGTAAATTGGCAGCCGGCTCGTTCTCCGGTCACTTTTTCTCTATTTCATACCATTTGTCATTTAGAAATTCTTTACTATTCTATTGCTAGTACGGTACGACATACATACTATTTTAGAAAGGTGCATTATAGTGGTGGTATTAATAAATAAATAAAATAAATATCCTTGGACATTACACACAACACCATCTCGTCCCAAGCTAAGCAACTTAATGCTTGTGTTATGGTAACGAGATGGATGATAAACTATTTATATAATTTTATTTTTTGTAAATGCATACATATTATACATAGAAAATGACACCCAGACTCCGAGCCAGTGCCTCTGGTTTAGACAAAGACACTTGCCCGACCCCGGAATCGAACCGGGGACCCGTTGATCCAAGGCGGCACATCTAACCACTAGACCAACGAGGCAGTATTATAGTGTATAAGCTGGCACTTACCGACACTACCCCTCTTGCCGAAGATAGAACCATTGAAAGGAAGCTTCTTATAGTTAGCTTCAGTTTCATGCAAAATGCACGACACCACAACCACCAGACAGAGAGCGAAGATAAAGCGCATTTTGTAATGTCTGTAAACCGAAAAGAAAACATTTTAAAATAATGTCTAATTTATTAGCTCCTTACTGGCTTTTCTAAACGACAAAAACGTGTTTTTGTTGGATGTGGAAATGCTTAAAAAAGAATAGATAACTAGTTACTTAAGATTGAAAAAGAAGGCAAAGATAGCTAGAGAGAGATACTCGTAGTCCATTGAAAGTTATAGTTACACACATTTTAAAATGTGAACCGAAAGCCTGTAAGAAGGTGAGCGCGAAGTGCCCTAAAAAAGTATGTTTATGTTATGCGTAAAGCTTAAAAATTACGATTTTAATTTGTTTCATTGAGCTTGTATTAGCAGGGCGAATTTATAAACCGCCTTTAAAATTACATTATATTATTTTAAGTCTCTCCTGTGACATAAGAAAGTATTTGAATTCCCGGCGGAAGTAATTAAGGTAAAATACACGCGTTAAATCCGATAATAAGTATTCAATTTCAATGTTTAGTAATCGCGAAATCCTAGGACATCAATCATTTTTGTTTTTTATTATCAGAAAACTTATTGAAAATTATTAGCTAAAAAAAGGATCGAGTTTCGAGATAATTCCTCTCGTTCTTTTCTCTTATAAAATATAAAATATTATGTAAGTCTGATTCTATAACTCGCGTCACCTACATATTGGTAATCGAAAAATTGATATGAAACGTATTCTTCAGCTGTCTGGATATTTGCTTGTTTCGAAAGACAAAGATAAACTAACATCTGAGGCGGTTTTCCCCCAGTTTTATACCACACTGTATTCTTCTTCAATTTCTTCATAACATAACATAACAAAGTTAGGAGAGCAATTTGTTATAATGTCGCCCTGATTTGATGGAAATAAAATTAGTTTAGTTAATAGAGAGTTGATAGTTTTTCTGAGCGTTTCCACAAATTGTACATGATAGATATTGATTAAAACACAGATGATTCATGAGCCAGGAGACTTTTGCAAAGTTCAACGGAGTGGATACCTTGAATAATCTTATATCAGTAACATAAAAATCATGTGCAGTTGGATTCATAGTAATCATTATCATTTCACCTCAAAAAGGCCACTACTGGACATAGGGCTCCCCCAAGAAACTTCAAAGACAGGTCACTATTATGCACCTAGAATAAATAAATACATAATTTTGAGCGTACTCGTTATTTTCTTCATTTCAAAATAAGTGCAGGAATAAGCTGGGTGTGTTCAGGTCAGTGCACGGGACTCGAGCTTTGATCGGAAGGCTAAAGATCGTTGTCGTCGTCGTTTCAATCCATTACTGAGCCGGGGCTCTTCCAAATTCATGGAGGGAAATTAGCCGTCCTGTGCTACGCTGGCAATACGGGTTTGCACATGGTTTGTTTTGGCTAGATGATCTGCCTTTTGCGTTCCTTCGCCTCATATGACAAGACGGTATGTATTGGTGACATTGTGTAAACATTGGTGACATTGTTCTAAATCCGTCACTCCACAGACCAAGGCGAAAGTATTGAGTAAAAGTATCGCTGACTATACCATTGTCGATAGTGGAATTATTAGGGGACGGATCATCATCATTAACATTATAAATATAATATAAATATAAATATAAATATCCTTGGACATTTCACACAACGCCATCTCGTCCCAAGCTAAGCAACTTAATGCTTGTGTTATGGTAACGAGATGGCTGATAAACTACTTATATACATATTTTTTTTGTAAATACATACATATTATAGATAGAAATGACACCCAGACTCCGAGCCAGTGCCTCTGGTTTAAACAAAGACACTCGCCCGACCCCGGAATCGAACCCGGGACCCGTTGATCCAAAGGCTACACATCTAACCACTAGACCAACGAGGCAGTCGATGGTCTAGTGGTTAAGTAAACATAATACTCAGATGAGAGTGTTGCTACCAGATATTCTGCTTCTTCTTTTAAAACTAATAGCTGCATCTTTCTCAATAAGTAATCGGTTTGACTTAATTTCCTATATAGAAACAGCAGTCTGAATATTTTGAAGTACTAAGTTATTGTCTCTATTGTGTGTGGCTTATGAAAATAATGATCTATGTACTGCAACACCCATTTACCAGCAAAGCGTTAGTCAGATATTACTACTTTGCTGTGCACATGTAGGAATAATTAACATATGCATGAGTTGCATGACTAGGGCTACCATCATCTAAACATAATCTAAACATAATATAACATAACATAATATAACATAACGTCACGCATTTTTCCCGCAGGGGTAGGCAGAGATCACATCAACCTCTTCATGCATGCTCGTCGGTTTACGGTCTGACCTGACCTTTCTTTAGGATATCACCTATTTGGTCATGGAATATCCCTCTTAGCCTGCCCCTTCCAACGTTTCCATTCCGCTCCCGCTATATATTTATTTTGGAAGTCTACTTTCACTCATATTCTCGATATGACTAAACCATCTAAGCATACCTTTCTCAATTTTAGTCACTTCATCTTCATTCAAACCACAAAGGTCTCTTAAAGTTTCATTCCTGATCCTATCGCCCAACTTTAGTCCTAGCCAGGGGCGTAGCTACCGCCGTATCAGCCGTATCAATTATACGGGGCCCCCGGGCCACGGGGCCCCCCCGTGTGTAGGCATAAAATAATAAAAACTTCCCAAATTTGTTACTATTTTAGAGGCAGAAACTTTAGAAAAACTAAAGTCATCATTTATTCAATCAGTTTGCCGAAAAAAGGCAAGGAGAGTGTATATGTAATATAAATTGTTTGAAAAAATTTCGGAGGTTTTTTTTTCTTTTGTGAGAAATGTTTACCCTTCATATGGGCCCGCAAATATTATTTTTTATACGGGGCCCCACCAAGGCACGCTACGCCCCTGGCATACTTCTAGCATACTTCTGAGTGCTCGCATCTCCACTGCGTTTATCCTACTTTCATGCTTCTTCTGCCACACCCAATTTTCACTTCTATACATTAGTGTCGGGACCAGAACCCTCGACTCTCGACCTCGACTAATGAACGAACATCGCAAAAAATTCGAACATTTGGGAAAAATATAGCTTTTTCTCCGGACACCTTTGAAAACATTGTTTTTTTTTATTAATTTATACTTTTTATTAAATATAAATAAGTACTTGATTTTATCAGAGAAGTATCATCAGTATTTATCGTGTGTATGTTTAGCGAGTGTCTCTCTTTCGTCCATTGCTGCGTGACTACCGAAAACACTCTCTGTACATTCGCATTGTGAGCTGGTATACAAAAATAAGTACTTGATTTTATCAGAGAAGATACCGTGTGTATTTTTAGCGAGTGTCTCTCTTTCGTCCATTGCTGCGTGACTACCGAAAACACTCTCTGTAAATTCGCATTGTGAGCTGGTATACAAAAATAATATGCCATGACAACAAAAGTATCAAGACTCTTACCGGACGGCCCCCGGACGCCCTTCAAACTGGGACCTATCCGGGGAATTCCGGACGGATGGTAGCCCTATGCATGACCAACCCCGACTAGTTAATGCTGAGAGTGTATTAAGATATCATCGCAAGCTGTGTCCAATATTATCCGATAATAGTATGCACTAACTGAGTTATAATCCCTGGGGCTAGCACAGTCAATATGCGGTCAGTATCCAATAATCCAATAATTGAGGGAACATGGATGAGCTCAGATTTTCTGGTATAAATTGCCGGGGAAATCCATTCTCAGCATTAGTTGACGTTCGCCACTGGACAGTGTTACAAGCCTGAAAAAGATTCCAAATAATCGAGGTGAGATTTATGTTATATTCCAAGTTTGTAATTTGGTGTCTATGAAAGGGGCATCGATCAATAAGTTTATGGGGTAAGGGGTTGAGCCGGACATCATCTAATCTTCTTTCTTTGTCTTATAGGAGGAAGGTTTCGAGAAAATTTGGTTAAATCATGTACATAAAACAAAACCTTCATCCAAGAAGCAAGCAAGAATATTGATTTTGATTTTGCGACTGCCGCAAAGGTCCTTCTCGCTGGTTTACGCGCTATCGTCTGTCTATTTAAAATACGCACTATCGTCTGCCGAACGCGCAACTCGGCGAACGTTGCAGCATTAGAGACACTACAACTCTTAATTTTATTTTGAAAAATGTTACTTGTGTTTGTGATTAAGCTCAACCTTACGAAAATCGCCATGAACGCCTGACGTAATTCATGACTTAGAAAAATAATATAGATCCATTCAAATATTATATTGCCATGTCCTGTCAGCTCTGTCAGCTTGTGCTTTGTTCTTTCTAGTATTACTTTTAGAAAAAGCTTTGACATTATTGAAATCATGTAATTCATCGGATGGGATCGGATTGCCGTTATATTACTGCTGGCTGACCCATTTTTTTTTTTCAATATAAATAATTTAAATTTGTTAAAGAATGATAATTCTATGGCAGATGTCCGGAGACATGATGAGGTTCACTATTGGCGTGGTCTGCGTTGTAGCGGTGCTACTCTCGATGGCGGAGCTCAGCGAGGCCAACTACAAGAACGCTCCAATGAACGGGATCATGTTCGGCAAGAGAGGACCTACTGGTAACGAGGATATTTAACATAGCTTCCGCTTTGCATTATATTGTTTTTTACTAGTAACATTTGTTCAAAAAACCCTTTATAATTTACTAGCGACCCGCCCCGGCTTCGCTCGGGTGCAATTATGCATGTATTAAACTTACAAACCTTCCTCTTGAATCACTCTATCTATTAAAAACGCCCGCATCAGTTGCGCAGTTTTAGCATACATAGGGGTGGACAGATGACACCATCTTTGTTTTAAACTATGTAGTGATTGGCAGTCAACACCGGAGCTTTATGTAGTTACACAAAGTGTAACTTTGTCAAGTAAAACTCATGGACGTAATTAGTAAATCAACGCTTCAGCGTCTAATTCTGCTAAAGCGTTTCCAATAGCTCCCATATTTCCAGTAAAATACAAAAATAAAACGTTATTTTATTGTTTACAGAATATGATTCACGTGGCAAGACATTTACCGCGCTTTGTGAGATTGCCATCGAAGCATGCCAGGCTTGGTTTCCATCTCAAGAAAACAAGTGAACTTTTATGGATTTAATATAGCTGTCATTCAGCGTGCAAATCGTAGTTTTAGCTCAACGATGTACTATGTAGTATGTAGTTCAAATTAATCATGTATTAAAATGTATTAAAAGGCTGGATTATTATAAAAATAAACAATATTATCTGATATGATTTCTATTTATTTTGCCCCATTATTTAATCGATCTTTTATAAGTCTCGTCTCCTTCTTTAAGTGTCGGAGACGCGTACAAATATTATATCTTTGTACTCGTCTCCGCAGAATATGTTACTCATTCATGGGTCAATGTATACACTTTCATAACACACTGCCTATGCAACTTAGGGAATTGCCTCGCAATGCCTATAAAAAGACTGCTAAGACAAAACTTTTCAAAAAAGCACGCATTGCTGAGTATTTAAATGACCCAGCTGCTTGGGACTAGGCTGTTCAGTGTCAGTATTTTTTATATTCTATATTTATGTTAAATAGGACCGCAATGAAAAAATAAATGACAAGCCCTCTGAGTTTCTTGCCAGTTCTTCTCAGTAGTGGTCGCGTTCCGAACTGGTGATAGACGGTCGAAATTTTTTTTTTTGTTTAATATGACAATGTGTTAACTATTTGTAAGTGTCCATCGTGAATCACACGAAATAAATTATTTGAATTTGAATAAACTTAGAAGAGATTTCCATCATAAAACTGACTTGTCACGTTATCTTAAAATTTGGTAGGAAAGTCTTGTGGATTTTACAAAAATCACTCACAAGGGGTCGCGGCTGCTAAAAATGTTTATAGGCAAAACATCGTTTGCCGGGTTAGCTAAAATTTTAATTTATCGAATTATTTCAGGTATTGTAGATTAGTGTAAGTACCTAAAATATAACCAAACAAATTGCATATGTAAACTAACACTGCCCACATTAATAAGTATCTTGTATGTGCCTCATACAAGTATCTACAAACTTTTAGGAACTTTATGGCTATCTCGGGGACGCTGTGTTGTGAAATGGCATCCAATTTCGTATATAATTTCCTGTTTTTGCATAATGTGTGGATAAGCATCTGTACAACACACATAAATACTTAAGAATAAAAGTGTTGGCATCCAGTGTAACAACAACCCCATACATTATTTTACAGCAAAATTCAGTTCAAAAATTGTAATCTGTTTAAACACAGACTTTAATTGCGTGTAATGAACCGTAAGCTTGTCCTAGTTTTAGTTATTATTTTATTATGGCAGCACCAACCGTGGGAACATTTTGATAAAAATATAGCTTTCAATGGATCATTGCTCAATGTTTTTATTCGTGTAATTGACTTTCAATACGAATCTAAGTTTCCGCGAAGAAATCACGCAATACTCTCACGGAAGGGAATCTAATATTTAGTTGCTGTTATTTTACACTGAAATAGTGATAACTAACACTGGAAATGTCAATAACAATGCAGTGACGTTTTTTTTTGCATACGGAAAGAAATATCTGAGTTTAATTCTACCTTACATTAAAATGAATTGTATAACTTTAAAACTCGTGGTGAAATAATGTTACAGTTGAAGTATAATCAGTTTAACGAGTTTTAAAAAGAATCATAGAAAATGACTACGAAGGAGCTATACACGAAGGTAAAACTGTATTTGATGATATTTTGTTTTAGTGATTCGATTTGTAAAAAAATTGGGTTCAAGCCGAAATTGTTTTATTTTCTTTTAAATAATATATTTACTAGCTACTGATCGTAATATACCTATCACAAAATATATATTAATATGTATCTTTATATTAAAATAATAAATATATTAGTGACTATTCTTATAAGATTTTTAATCATGTCTCTACAGTATACTAATTCACTTGCTAACGTAATTTAAACCATAGAGTTGTATCATTAAAGCCAGATATTTTTTTGCCAGGCTAGCAAGCAAATATTAGGTTATTGCTTAATGATTGAATCCACCCCCTTGTGTAACTTTCCACAACCAAATAGCCTAAATAATCGAAATTGACCGTAAGTAAATTTATTCATGCTAAATAGGTTACGATGTATCAAAATATACACAATATTCACTCTCACTATCTGGAGCACTATAGTGCTTTATAAACTAGATCTCATGAATTATTAAAATCCATAATTTTAACTGTATTATGTTTGCTCAAGCAAGACTATAACCTCATTTTGGTAATATGAATAATGTTAATTTGACTACTTGGCTTTGTATAAATTCATTGATATTGATATTATACTTCCAAATAATAATCAACATTAATTAGGTAATTTTCACATACATATCTATTTAGGTTTTTATTAAATTAATATATTATTGTTTTCAATATTTCTATGTACCTATATTTCTATCGTTGAGGTGGCATGTATTGCTGTTTAATACAAAATAACCTTTTGGACAGCACCTTAACATGCTGCCTGCTTTGATAATGTTGATAGTGATGATTTGATATTGTTGTTTAATTATCAAAATTATTGCATATGTACACTGTTATCTCTGTATTGTTATATGCTAGGGCTTGCATGTTAGGTGCTGATAAAAACATTAAAAGGATATAACATTATTATGACTCATTGGAGGCAAATGCCAAATATTATTTAAATCAAGTATTATTTTCAGTGGCTTTTATAATAGCTAGGGATACTATTGATTCTGCAGACACAAATAGACAGATAGATTTGATATAAAAATTGTACAAATAATCTAAAGTTATATATAGTATTTAAAGGAGTATATATATATATATATTATATATATGTATATAGATGAACATGGGTGGATGCAAGGGTTGTGCAAGATCTAATAAGATGGATTGTAAGAATGAGGAATTGTGTATGAAAGGTGTGACTGTAGATAGGACAACTAATAGGTTCGTTTGGAGACTACCACCTAGTGTGGGACAGGGGTTGCAAGATAATGGTATAGTAATTTTAAATATGTTGATTTATAAGAGTTTTATATGTAATTAAAGTTCCTTTTGAGTTTATCACTTAGAACTGCTATGGCTCTTTGTTCAATTATCAAATATTCATGTTTAAACATAGGTACCATACATTTTAAAACTGGTAGCTTAGTGATTGGTAGAAAAGTTGATTGTATAACTATATCTATTGTGAAACATCTATTCAAGTTTACGAGTTAAATGCATCTTGCTGTCCTTGATGAAAGGTCAAGCCAATGTATGTTATAATATACATATACATTGTGCAATAAAAATATATGTATAGACATAGTTTATTAAATTTCTCAGTGAAATTAAATGACTGAAAAATTAACTTTGCAATGGTTTCGTTTTAATATTATTTATTAATGTCTTCATTGTACTATGTAAAACTGTTATTTTTTATTTAATTTGTCACTTCACTTTTTTCTTAATGGCTTGCCACATTATAGCAACATAAGTCTGCCAATGTCACATTGTAATGGTAAATGCAGGAGGGAAAGGAAAAAAAGTAAACCTATTCCATCCCGAAGGTGTCATAAAAGCCGACAAAAGGAAATGACAAGGCCAAAAACATAGCCGCAAGAGAAGGAAAACTTGAAATGAAACCCTGTGCCAACACAACTAGCCAGTGTTGCACAGCAGGCTACTACTTATACTACTCAGCCCATAAAAGACCCACTGTTGAGTCGGGCCTCCTCCCATCACAGGGAGGGTAATTAGCCTACTGTGCCAAGCTGGCCAGATGGATTGGCACAGAGTTTCGTTTCAAGTTTTCGGCCTTGTCATATCCGGCTGTCGTCTCTTTCGACACCCTCAGGATGAAATGGGGTGGTGACACTACGGATTAATACCGTCACCACACAGCAGGCTAATTATCGTCAATGTATTAGCAGGAGATCCGACTCAGCAGTGGGTCATTTATGGGCTAAATAATAGTATTAAATATACATTCTATTATGCAGTAGGTACACATCAATACCAAATTAATGTTCTGATATTTTATGCAGCAACATATTATGTCAAAACGATTAGCATTATATGATTATCTTAAACTAACTACCTGGGTCTGAATCGTGGTAGTAATTAGAAGGTAATACAACAATACCCTTATTTCCTAGACTTTTCGGCTTAGAGGCGAGGTGGCGAGGTCTAGCCATGGTCCAATCTAAATTTGTACCGCGAATAAGACCAGTTTTCTTAGTTTAAAATAGGCTTAACCCACATTTGAGTTACTGACACTTTTCTGAGCAATTCAATGTACCCCGCAGGGTGCCCGGATATGGGTGGAGCACCCAGAAAAGGTGTGGGAGAGCGCCACGGTGACGTCAGACTACCGGTCGGGTGTGCTCATCATCAAGTTGGACCTGGGTGGGGATATCCGCCAGATAAAGGTACTGGAGTCTATTTAGTATTAAGCTGACTAAGTATTATCAGTTGGCCTTTCCCAGGGACACTGTCGGTGCCGGTGTAGCCAGCAATTCCGTAGCGATTATTTTTTCCGTAATAAATTATTTCCCATGATTATGAATTATGTTGTTTTTTAACGCACCTAGGTTATTATTTTATTAAAGTTTTTAATATCGGTTATTTAATAGTAATGATATGAATAGTTTCTACAACATTGGGCTAAATTTTATAAACATATTTCTGATGCGACGATAGGAAGTACGATAAAAATTATAGATTTCAGGGCATTGACTTAAATGTACTTCCTACGAAGTACATATAACTCAATGTTTCAGGGGTAAAATAAATGAAAATGGATTATTTCTAAGATTGACCCACATATTATACATGGAAGTCATTCTTGTCTTATAAGCACCAATTAAAATCTTATATAATTTTGTTGTTTCGTTTTCCCTGGTATTCTTTTTAATTTTTGATCCCATGCAAATCTTAGACGCTGGCAGTACTGTCTAATTTTACACAAGTTGCCAAAATATAAAAAAGAAAACCTGGAAGTCAAACTACAATTTAAAATGAATTGCACACATTAACACATAATGATTCCATGGAATGGTCTAAAATTTAACGACTTTAAGTCTTTAATTTAAGTACCTTCGACTGTTTTCATAGGAAAACTTAAGGAAATCTAGGTAAACGTCTACGATGTTTTTAACTCCTACGAAATCGTTCACAGCTGCCGAAACGCTAAGTTGTAGTTTACTTTATTATACCGAAAGTATACCTATTATGATCTACCAGCCTATACTGGGTCTCCTATTGAGGCGTGACTTCTCTAATTAGATGGCACGCGTTTTGTATCAACCTTTGCTTGTTATTCCACATTCCTTGCCGGTAAATTTCTTGCCATTTATTTCCTTTAATCGCCCCATACCTTTAAAAATATATAGGAGTTTAAGAGACTTAAATATATTTGAAAACATATTCTGATTCGGCAAAACAGGGAAAAGAGGTAAAACGGACCATTACGAAGGTTTGCATAAAGCTTCTGAAACTTGCTGGCAGCTGCTTTTTGTGGTTATTTATCCTGTCTTATGCCGTTCCCGATTCCCATTTCTACACTTCTATGTCTGCAGATCACAGATGAAAAGCATATGCCACCGCTCCGTAACCCGTCGCTGCTAATTGGTCAGAATGACCTTACATCTCTGTCCTATCTTCACGAACCAGCGGTGCTACACAATCTGAAAGTGAGGTGCGTATTCGAACAATTTCAAATATGTATACTGATATGATAAAACAAGTCATCTTTAGTACATAATCAAAATGTTTGGAAGACCGTTTTAAGAGCTTGGCGATAAAATAAATACAAAACCTTGAGATGTAGGAAACTTTCAGGATTTTTGGGGATGATTGTCTTTCGACAAAGATAACATAATACTAGGGTGAATCAAAAAGTTCTTAGAAGTGCATATATATGAAACCTTTTTGGATCAAGTTCGATATTCAAATTAAAGAGTGTCTATCACACTATATTTATGCAGACTGTCACTTGTTTTTGTCAGTTCGTTCGCATGTAATAAATTTTTTTGTGCAACGAGTTGCTAAAAAGTCAAAATTATGGATAAAAGTGAGTTACGTGCGGTGATAAAATATCTCAGTTTGAAAAAAATGTCTACGAAGGAAATTTTTTTGGACATTCAGCAGACATTAGGGGGTGATGCTGTACCCTATTCTACGGTTGCATACTGGGTGGCTGAATTTAAAAGAGGTAGATCAAGCTGTAAAGATGACCCGCGTTCTGGGCGGCCTTCAACCTCCGTTACAGAAGAAAATGTCAAAAAGGTTGAGAATCTGGTTTTGGAAGACAGAAGAATGACTATAAAACATATAGCTGAGATCCTAAAGATATCTTTTGGTAGCGTTCAATCCATTTTAATTGATTCACTGGGGTTCAAAATAGTGTCTGCAAGATGGGTGCCACGAATGTTAACCGACGAAAACAAAAAGCGACGTTTGGAAATTTCCAAGCGTAATCTCGAAATGTTCCAGCGTGATTCGGATAATTTTTGCCGTCGTCTTGTCACCATGGATGAAACGTGGGTCCACCATTTTGATCCTGAAACTAAAAGACAAAGCATGTCTTGGAAACGACCATCCTCTCCATCCATTAAGAAATTTCGAGTTGCTCCTTCCGCTGGCAAAGTTATGGCCTCTGTGTTCTGGGATAGTGAAGGAATCCTTTTGTATTGATTACATGCCAAAAGGCCAGACGATAACTGGACCCTATTATGCAAATTTAATCCCGAAAGTGCGTGAAGCGATTAAAGACAAACGTCGTGGAAAACTGTCGTTGGGCGTGTTGTTCCTTCAAGATAACGCTCCTGCCCATCGATCGGAAGTTGCGCTCAACGCAATCCGCTGTGCTGGCTTCAATCTCCTTGACCACCCACCATATTCTCCGGACTTAGCCCCAAGTGATTTTCACTTATTTCCAAAATTAAAAGAGGAAATTCGTGGAACAAAATTTCACGATAATGACGCGGTTATAGCTGCCGTAGAGGACTTTTTCGAGAGTCAAGAAAATAATTTTTTTTCACAAGGAATAAGGAAGTTAGAAACGCGTTATTCTAAATGCATTGCATTGGAGGGAGATTATGTAGAAAAATAAAATATTATTATTTAAATCTTTGCATTTTTTAATATTGATTCCAAGAATTTTTTGATTCACCCTCGTAGAAAACTTCCGAATTCATGAATATTACAAACATTATCTCAAATATGCCCATCGTAATACGTGACACTTGTTCAAACACTGATTCATGTGTAGAGTAAGTGTAAAAACATTTGCCACTGATGAAATTAAATTTTAAACTCTGTTCTTTCACAGTTTAGATTTTATTTCACAGTTACTAACTCGCTAGCAATGATGTATACTAACCTTCGTGACCAGATATTTGAGACATTTGTTAACTGTACATGATATTACGGCCAAAATAACATGACAATTAACCACAACCGCTGATAAAATTATTAGTATGTCTATAATACGTATCATCATCATCATCATCAGCCCACATTAGTCCACTGCTGGACACAGGCCTCCCCTAAAGAGCGCCATAGCGCCGTTATATACAAATAAACTGCCGGATGTTTGTTAATACATCACTACATAGTATAAAACAAAGTCGATGTTTTCTGTCCGTCCCTATGTATGCTTAAATCTTTAAAACTACGCAACGGATTTTGAAGCGGTTTTTTTTATTAGATAGAGTGGTTAACGAGGAAGGTTTATATGTATAACACACTTTGCACGGGCGAAGCCGGGGCGGGCCACTAGTATTAGATATTTCGTAAGATTTAAATATATAACTGCTGAAAGATATTTTTTATTAGGATTTTTTACTCAGCATCTTAAAATGTCTTTAAAATGGCAATGTCCGTGTGGAATCCGGATTTAGAATACATAGTGTGACTACCTCAATCCGTCCTAAGGGTGTCGTCCTAAGGGACCGAAACCCTAGCCACAAGAGAAAGAAAACTTGATACGAAACCCTGTGCCAACCCGTCAGGCCAGCGTGGCACAGGAGGCTAATTACCCTACATGCAATTGGGGAAGGTCCGACTCAGGAGTGGGTGCAATGGTCTGATTAGTTGTAGTAATAGTATAAACAGGTTTTATTGTTGAGTTGATGCCTAGCTGTACGTACACGCGTCACTGACCAAATAAAATGTAAGTGTGAGTGAATGGATATATCCATACACAAGGGCGTGGCCGTAGTAAACGACTTAAGGAGCGGACTTATGCAGAAATGCTAAGCTTGTATGTCCAATTATGTGGCTACGTGTCTCTGGATTGGTTTTTCCTGATTTCCCATATCAAATTCAAAGCCAAACGGTAAAAAGCTATTGCGACTCAGCATAAAATTTCGTTTTACGTACGTTTAAATTGAGTTTTTACTTAAAGAAGGATGCTTTACATTGCGTTGTAACTCACTGAAGGATGACTTAAATTGCATTTTTCGTAATGAAGGATGGTGACGCAATACAATAATATCAACAATAAATTAATTGATATTACCACACACCACACATTAACAATTCTAGAATCATTTAGGTAACTATTGAGAAAGAAAAATCTTAAAATGCTGCTGCGTAAAAGCCCCGAGTTTTTCCTGTTTTTTTTTGTGTTAACAAGATTTGCCAATGCTATGTATGCCTATGTCTGACATGCTTATCACGCTTAAACCTGTGTATATGTTTACACAGAATAATCTACACTATGTCGGTAATATTAATATAATGTGTTTTCTGTAGATTTTGTGACCGCAATGCTATCTACACATACTGTGGGATCGTACTTGTCGCGATGAATCCGTACTACGATTTGCCTATATACGGTAAGTGGTAGATCTATTTCATTATTAAAAATATGGTCATTGTGATATTGCTTCGTGCTCAATCGATTACTTAATTGTTGGAGAACATTGAAAGAGTCAGGAAGAAATTAGTTGCTTATTTCCACTCACATGTAGTAGAAGTAGTTAGTCTATGGTAGCGATTGCCTTTTTAGGTCTAGGTAGGCCGCCATTGGATCACGGGTCCCCGGTTCGTTTCCAGGGCCGGACAACTGTCTTTGTACAAACCAGAAGGACTTGCTCTGTGTCTGGCTAGTCATATCCCCGGGGATGTAGGCTAGCGGTTATCGTTCTTAAAAAAAAATAGGATATTAAAATGAAAATTTACCGATTTGTGGGAGCATATTCGCTGATTACCTTTTCTTTCCTATAAAGAATAAGCCCTGCTGTAGCATCAGCCAAAACAAGTTAATACCATGATTAAATCTGGCTTATTCAAGTCAAAGTGCCTTCATACTGAGTTCAATATTAGATTATTTTGATTGTTTTGATTATTTTCCCCTGAGAAATGATCGAAGTGGCATGTCGCAGGTGATGAAACAATCATGGCGTATCGCGGACAGGCAATGGGGGATCTAGATCCACATATTTTTGCTGTGTCAGAAGAGGCTTACACAAAGTTAGAAAGAGAAAACCGAGATCAAAGTATTATTGGTAAGTATTAACGTATTTTGTACTTTACAACAGCTGATGATAATTAATTTAACACGATGTATAAGGTATGTATTCTCTTTTACAACGTTAGAAATATCAATTTTGGCCAACTTTAATACACCAGTAGTAATTGATGGTCTTAGATTTGAGGCAAGCTTTCTTTGCGGATTTTTTTTTAAACTATGGCTGACATAGCGTTAAGAAAGTGTACGTGGCATAACAAAAAAACTGTATACGAACAAAACGAACTATAAATTGTAATTCATAAATAATTAAGTACAAATGAAATTTTTAGACAACTACTTTAAGTAGTCATGAAAGAACCACCACCGGTTCGATTACATACGCTGCTGTACAGAAAAGAGCCAATAAAAACTCGGTACATATTTACTTTTTTCAAATAATTATGCGACTGTTCCGAAGAATAAAGACCTATTTGCAATACTGCTTTCAAACCATTTTGAACTTTGTATTATATTATATATATGAAGAATAGAGTTTAAAATGGTTTCAAAGCAGTATTGCAGATAGGTCTTTATTATTCGGAACAGTCGTATGTTTTGATTACAAAAAGGTAACGTACATAAATATACAAGTATTTGTATTACTAGTACTATTGTTACTTTTATATATTGTGGCCCATAAGGGTATGGCAACAGTAATTATGTATCTACATTTGAACAGTGAGCGGGGAATCCGGTGCTGGCAAAACGGTTTCAGCTAAATACGCAATGAGGTATTTCGCGGCAGTAGGAGGTAATGCCAGCGAAACCCAGGTGGAAAGGAAAGTCCTAGCTTCCAGTCCTATTATGGAGGTATGTTATGAGTTCAATGCAAATGAAATTATTATTATTAGAAAATCCCACGCTTCCAAGTTCTAGTATCAACATTTAGAATATCGTTCGAGAATAAACTCTGAAATAAATATTTGCAATCCGTCCGTGTGGTGACGAATTTAGAATACACAATGTCACCACCCCATTCCATCCTGCAGGTGTCGTAAGAGCCGACAGAAGGAAATTACAAGGCCGAAAATTTAGCCGCAAGAGAAGGGAAACTTGATACGAAACCCTGTGCCTACCCGTCTGGCCAGCGTGGCACATTAGGCTAATTACCCTCCATGTAACTGTCATCTATGACTAGTGTACAATAACCTTTATGTAATATATAAAATTCTTGTGTCACAGTTTTAGTGTTTATACTCCTCCGAAACGGCTTGGTCGATTTTGATGAAATTTCATATGTATATTCAGTAGGTATGAGAATAGGTTGATAACTAATAGGGATATTTTTTTTTTATGATACAACGTTCAAAAATTCCTACAACCCTAAATGTTCACCCCCTTACGATCAACACCTATTTAATTACATGGCAAAATAGCGTTTGCGGGGTCAGCTAGTAGTATATTATAAATACCTTGTTAGATAGAACATTCGCGATTTAGACTTGGGTAAAGGACTGGACCATTGTATTTTTTTTTTTTTGATAAATAAATAAATAAATTTCCTAGGACATTTCACACAACGCCATCTCGTCCCAAGTTAAGCAACTTAATGCTTGTGTTATGGTAACGAGATGGATGATAAACTACTTAGATACATTTTTTTTTTGTAAATACATACTTATAATAGATAGAAATGACACCCAGACTCCGAGCCAGTGCCTCTGGTTTAGACAAAGACACTTGCCCGACCCCGGAATCGAACCCGGGACCCGCTGATCCAAAGGCGGCACATCTAACCACTAGACCAACGAGGCAGTCAAGTCAATTGTTAAGTGTGCAAATTGGTTAGTCAAAGGTTGCATTGTCAAAGGGGCTAGGTCCTTGCGTTCCTGTAGCCGCCACTTACGACGCCTTCACAATGGAATGGGCTGGTGTCATATGAGTCATGTAAATTGCACCACTTTGTACCGCCGCGGTGAAATAAATCACGAGTAATTGTTTCGACAATTAACCTCAATAGCTGATTGGTAGATTATCATACTGTGGTGTTTTTTTATTATAAATCAGCTATTAGAAAGAAAGAAGAAAGAAAAACGTTTATTACAGCCACTACGGCTCAAAAACTAAACAGCTACATGATACTAATGACGAAAAGAAACTTAATTCTATAGACTTACATATAAACTCATCAATCCTACCTATTACAGTCCTCGCCAAACTTTATAGCCACTCTGTGCCAACTTGCGCATGGTACATTTCACAACCAATCTACCTTTGTATGTTTGTTTGTTTTAAATTTATTTTTCTATTACCTTGTCCTCATTTCTTCAAATTTCTAGTTAAATCTCCAATTATTTTTTAACATATCTACCATACTCTCATTATTTTTTAAATTGGATTATTAGAACAGTGCACTCCCTCCATTTAAGATGAATCCTACAGGTAAATTTGCATTGTCACAGGCCATAGGCAACGCGAAGACAACTCGCAATGACAACTCGTCGCGCTTCGGCAAGTTCATAGAGATTCACCTCGACGGCAACAACCGCATATCGGGCGCCAGTATGCGCACCTACCTCTTGGAGAAGTCTCGTGTGGTTTACCAGAGCGCGGGCGAGAGGAACTACCACATATTCTACCAGTTGTGTTCCGCTGCCCCGCATATGCCTGAGTTGCATTTAGGTATGACCAACACCACCAACACGCTCTTTACTGAGGGTGTATATCGATATATATTTATTTATCCCCTTATTAGTCGATGACAAGGGCCGTAAAAGGGAAGAAAGACAATGTAGTCATGTCCCCAAACATATTACCACAAGAAATGGTAATCCAAAGCTATCTCGCCAATTGATAGAGACGCGTGTCAGTATTCTATTGTGGGCAGATATGATGATAGTCAAGGTATTTCACCTATATATTCTAGCTTAAGGGTGTCGCATGAAGCGATTACAGGAACTTTGTAAATAATGAAGCCTTGTCATTTAGTAAGTGTGACACGGAAAGAAAAAGTATCGACATGGATCAGGGTAGTTTCAGCAGGGGGTCATTTCTGGCCTGAGAGAGTTGAAGAATAAATGTTCTCCAACACTAAATTTACAGTCAAATGAGATTGTTGTGACATTCATCAATTGAATCCTCAGGGGTTGTATAAGGCGAATAAAGGATCGCAACAAGCCGAGAGCTTGGCTGCAAGAAAAGGAATATTGAAACAAACCCTATCTCACGTTCCATCGCTCGACAAGGATCGCCATCTGCCCTAATTTCCAACATGGCACAAACTTCGAGGGAGTCTCGGCAACATTCATGGCCAGCACAGCACCGTAGCTTTATTGCCAATGTGACTTGTTTCAGACCATCAGGACTCCTTCCACTACCTCAACCAGGGCGGCAGTCCCAACATTGAAGGCGTGGACGACTTAAAGACGTTCAACGAGACCAAAACTGCTCTTACCACGCTAGGTATGGTTAACAGTTAACAATATAGTTTTGCGTGATACAGTAATCAGATCTAGGCAAATGTAAACTAACCTGTGTTTTGCCCAGGAGTGACAGAGCAAGAGCAACGGGATATGTTCACGATTCTGGCCACGATATTGCACCTTGGGAACGTGGAGATATCGGCCGCTGATCCGGACGCACCGCCTGACAAGGACACGGAAGACGGCGCTTTTATCAGTGTGAGTATGTCTCCCACTTTATTTTTTTTTATTTGATTGGATGAAATGGGGTGATAACTCAAGTTCATACAGTCGTTAGTATGTATACATTATGTAATGCCTAATTGTTTGTAACAGGTGAACGACCGGCACCTGTCCATCGTTTGCTCTCTCCTTGGAATTCCCCGGGCGGAACTGGCCCGGTGGCTGACCCACCGCCGTATAGCGTCAGCGCACGAGGTCATAGTGGCCCGTATGGACGTACAGAGGGCGGTATTCGCGAGGGACGCATTAGCTAAGAGGATGTACGGAGAGCTATTCGCCTGGCTCGTGCAGGCCGTCAACAGGGCTCTCGACACGGGGCACACGAAGAAACACTTTATAGGTTAGTACAGATGTCTATCATCGCCAGGGATCGGATCCCTGTTAACCCGGGACCAAAGTGTAGGTAAATACACTCCACGATTTACCTGCACTTTGAGGAACAGAAATAAACTCAGAGACTTCCTTTGATTCCCTAAACTTGAGTAATTTAAACCATGTTATTGTTTTCTTACAAGTTTACAGCCTTTTCAAAGACATATTCATTTCTTTAAGTTAACAAAACCTTCTTGTAAATTAGTATTTCGTTTATTTGTGCCTGGAATTACATTTTAACACAAAAAGGAATTCAATTATAGACATTGGTTGCATAACTTAAAACATCAAATTGTAGCTTTATGAGCTGACCTTATAATGCTGTACAAAAACAAAGTGACCTCGTTTTCCACTCAGGTGTACTGGACATCTACGGCTTCGAAACTTTTGAGATAAACTCATTCGAGCAGTTTTGCATCAACTACGCGAACGAGAAATTGCAGCAACAATTTAACTCGCACGTTTTCAAACTAGAGCAGGACGAGTACATCAAGGTGAGGAATAACACTTTTTATTTTTAATTGGCATATTTTGTGAGTTATGGCGAAGACTGCGTGAAAAAGTAAAGACAGATTTGGTATGCGTAATAATTCAACGGCTCATGACAGCTTGCCAAACCTCCTATTTTCTATTGAAGTGCCCATATGGCTCGATGCAATTGAGCCTTAATCTGCTAAATTCCAAAGTCCTGCCAAGGTCTTGTATCAAAAGCGTATGGCATACGTTCAGAACTGACACCATAGCATTAGTGGGTAACCAAAATTGACAAAATGTACAAACAAGGCTAAAGTCATGGTCGGTTTCGGGTCCTGACACTGCAAATGGTCATGACTGAAGCTTACGATCGGATAGAATGGTCCATATTGAAAGGTTTCTGTTCTGACATGCAGGAAGAGATATCATGGGAAATGATAGAGTTCTACGACAATCAGCCGTGCATCGATCTTATAGAGGACCGATTGGGCGTACTAGCGATGCTAGACGAACAGTGCAGAGTTCCACAAGGTAGCGACGCTGGCTTCATCTCCAAACTTCACGAAAACTGCGCCAAGTACCCGCATTTCCTGAAGCCGCGATTCGGCAGTAACTCCGGTAAGTATAGCCACGCCAAAACAAGGATTTCAAATACTGGTAGTCAGCCAATTCAGGATGGTTCCCATTGATATTGGGAAGAAGGAGAACAAAAAAATATAAGGGCGTGGAGTCCCTCCGCGCGGAAGAAGTGAAATTTCATAATGTGGAAATTAAAATAGTGACATCATATTGTTTCTTAAAGACAAACTTTATTAATATTGCTGCAATTCACAAGTGATCGCATCTTTGAATCATCATTTTCGAGTGGAGAAATATTCAAATATATGACTCGCTCTCTTTCTGTCTCCTACTTTCTACCTTTATGTATCTTTCATCCTCCCTCCTCTATTGCGCGGTAAACGTTTAACGCAACCTTGATTGGAAGTCGCATTAGAAGTTTCACCTCAATAACCCAGATGTTTCGCATGTCAACAGCGTTCATAATTAAGCACTTCGCGGATAACGTGGAGTACCAGTCTGGAGGGTTCTTGGAGAAGAACCGCGACACCGTGTCCGAGGAGCAGCTGGAATGCGTTCGGTGTGCGAGCACGTGCTCGCTAGTGCCCGCCATGCTTGCCGAAAGACACGACCCCCATCTTCTACAGGCCTCCACGCTGCCGCCGCCGTCGCGACGGAGGACCACGCCTTCAGTGGCCTTGACCAGTCTCACCGTGAGTCACTTTTTGTCCTTGTACCAAAGTCATCGACGTAGCTCAGGGAATTTACAAACCTAAGTGGGCTGGTCATATTCGTGAGTAGAAGCCGCGACTCTGCAAGAGTTATGTAGAACCTGCGAAAGGTTTTATCGGAGCATTAGCCGGATATGAGATCACTCTATCTCATATCCGGCGATTGCTCCCGTCTGGCCAGCGTGTCACAGTAGGTTAATAATTACTCTCCATGTAACTGGATGAGGCCTGATTCAATTGTGGTTCATTTAGGGGCTGCATACTATTAGTACTACTAGTTTCTGCTTCCAATTTACGAGTATATGTATTTGTTTTTACAAAATATGTGTATCGAACTATTTCTTAAAAGACAAAAATTACCATCTGAAGTCCACGCCAACAAATTGACACCGACCTTTATTAGGATCAGACTTCAAATGGTTGTTTATTGGCTTTTTAGTTATTTTTATTGCTTTGGAAGTCGGTTTTCATGTTGGGAAATGTATTTTGTACAGCAACCGCCTCGTCGCGCCTCTGGGCAGAAACAGACAGTCGGAGCTCAGTTCAGGGCTTCCCTCTCTGCTCTAATGGCCACTCTTTCCGCGACTACACCCCACTACGTGCGCTGTATCAAACCTAATGACACCAAGAGTGCGTTCAAGTTTGAGCCGGCACGTGCAGTCAGCCAGCTTAGGTAAGAAAGAAAGAACCTTATTTTGTGATATTTACAATCAAAATTTGCACGTAGTCAGTAGGGTGAAAACTGACAGTTAAATGGGTCGTATAATGCAGATGGTATTTACGCAGAGGGATTGGCCTTTGAGTAAATACTGATAGTTACCCAAATATGGCCAGATTGGTACCAATCCCAGCGAAACTGTGAAGACGCGAAGTTGAAGAGATTGATTCTTAAGGTTACTAGCTATTATTTTTGTTTGGGAACAGGGCGTGTGGCGTTTTGGAGACGATCCGGATATCGGCTGCTGGCTTTCCGTCTAGATGGCTGTACCAGGACTTCTTCCACAGGTATTTGTGATATCCATGTATAGCAGAGAATTTGACTTAGTAAATCTCGATCTATGTTAACTTTTTATCGGTAGTGTTTAAGTTGTTATATAGGACCTTTGTCTTTGTTTTTGGTGGTGGTCACCTAAAGCTTTTTGGTTTCTGTACTTGTAATTTCAGAAATGTTTACACAATATTTTGGACCAACTAAACGCACGATGTTTTGTTTAGACGCGGAATGGATTTTGTGCTAATCTATTCAAAAATGTTTCCGTGTAGGTACCGTCTTCTATGCCCCCACAAGGACATCGATCGCGCTAACGTCAAAGCAACGTGTGGCAAAATACTGGGCAAACATTTGAAGGATCCGGATAAATATCAATTCGGCGCCACCAAGATATTCTTCCGGGCCGGACAGGTATGGGCAATGTTGCATACTACTTCTCAGCCCATAAATGACACTGCTGAGTCGGGCCTCCTTCCATTACATGGAGGGTGATTAGCCTACTGTGCCACGCGGGCCAGACGAGTTGGCACACTGTTTTGTTTCAAGATTTCCTCCTCTTGCGGCTTTATGTCATTTCCGTTGGTCGGCTCTTACGACACCCGGTGGATGGAATGAGGTGCTGACGCTATGTGTTCTTAATCCGTTACCATACGGACACAATGTTCCATAGCTCAGTCTGTGTCCCTTGCCAGAGTGCTTTTAGCGGGAACATTTAGTTAATGGAGCGTACATAGTGGCACTGGCCCTTAGTAGTAGTGATATTCTCAATTTGACCATAGACTTTAACAATAAACAAAAGAGTATTATGTATATGCGTGTCTTTGCCAAATAAGTGGTGGTGTGTGTAATGTAATTTTTATTGATGTAATGTATTTTTATGAACAATTTATAATAACTATAAGTCTATAATCTATAATAACTATAAGTGTGGGAAATTGTATACTGCTCGGTTCGCTATTTTCGTAAAAAGGGGTACAAAGTTATTATATATACATATAAGCCCCTAAGCCAAAGTAGATTTTTGGCTAACAATGATGGAACGAGACAGCCATCCTTTCATTAATGTATTGCTTCACGGGCACGAAGTGTACCATGACGCACATAAATATGTATAAAGGCCATTTTCAGTAGCCAGTACAAGTGTTGTACTTTCGTACCGACAGGTGGCGTACTTGGAGAAGATTCGTGCGGACATTCAGCGTATGTATTGTGTGCGCGTTCAGAGCTGCGTGCGAAGGTTCATTGCTCGGCGCAAGTACCTGCGGCTCACGGCGGCCATCCGGGGACTGCAGGCGCGGGCCAGAGGCTTCTTGGCTAGACGGTAAGATTGCTTGTTGACTTCGCCTTGTTCGGTATCCATGTACCAGATTTGGCTTGCTTCCCAGTACTTACGCCGAGCGAGATTGCCCTGTAATCTTTTGGATGGCCCAGCGGACTGGCTTTGAGTGACGTCTGAAACACTAATGAGAACTAATAGGATCTAAGTACGGTGCCAAGCAGTTTTACTGTCGTGTGTATGTGACAGTCGGTGCCAGACAGGGCATTTCGTTGAATTGTCTGCTCCATTTTAGACCCTGGCGTTGCTTTCCATCGCCCAAGCCTAGAGTCAAAGGCATTCAAGTCACTGATAAAAAAACCAAGATCCGAATGCGAGAGACGTGACATGTCTTAATTGGCATGTATCAGTTACGTTCCGCACTGTCTCATAAACTATATGTTTATTATAACTGTAAGAAAGCAGAAACTGTTTAGCAGTGACTTGAGTGTATAATCGTTTAAAAAAGCCTTATATTCTCGAATTGCTTCACTGCATCACGACGTAGACTGTCCTCGAATAGCGCAGACACCTTACTGAGCATTAATAATACTTTAATACTATAAACTCGCAGTTCACGCGTTATATGTTACGTACGCTCCGTGGACCGCGGAATGGGCGTGACTCGTTTCGCAAACTTAAATTTTTCACATTTATTTTCACTTTAATATAACTAAATTAGTGGACACAGCTCAGCAATACTCGGCTCGCAGATGAGGTCGGATTATGTGCGGACTCTGAAGCGCGCTCGTTCCGGTGAGGAGGAGAGAGGCACTACCCACTAAAACTCTACTCTCGTCCCGTCACGTGTTCCTTATCGACGTGGCAGGTACCTGGGTTGCCATTCGCGTTGTCGCATGTCGGTGTTGTAGGGGAGGCTGACTGCCTCGTCCCTTAGACGCTGGCGCCTAGATGGCGCTTAAATCTTCACGGAGATGTCTTGTGGTGCCATGCTGGTGGACCTGAATGCTTTACACTTTTGGCATTTTAAATAAACTATACTTCTCATCAGAAAAACCGAAACACTTCCTTTTTTATGGTTGTTAAACAAAATACGAATCTTATGAAAGTTTAATTTGAATTTAGAACATCAACCTTAAGATTTTAAAACCATAGAATGTTGACTATTATACGACATTTGACATATGTACACTCACAGGCACAATTAACCGCCCACCTATATAATTCGTCGTCCTGTTTGTTTACGTTAACTATGGCTTATCTACTGTTTTATTTTTTGTTAAGTGGGTACTCTAGCAATAAATTAAACTTATTCGGTTTCATAAATTTGTGTCACCGAAGGATTTTCTGAATTTAGTCGTTTTTTGATATGGTTGCCGTTGCATTACCTTGCTAACATTTCTTTCTCTTTTCTACCATAGTGTGTGAATATTGTTTAATTTGAGTTTGTAGTGTTCACTTATTGTTTGTGACTGTAAAAAATGCCACTCGATGCGACTGGTGCAGCTAGGGCAGTGGCTTTAGCTGACGCTGGGTACAGCCAACGTCGCATCGCTCGTACACTCGGTGTACCTCGAACCACGGTACGGGATGCCGGACGATTTCGGGAGACAGGTTCATACACCCGCAGGCCAGGTCAAGGCCGAAATCGATGCACTTCAACTCGAGACGACCGCTTCGTTGTCAGTAACGTGTTGAGAAATCGCTTCTGCACCGCTACTGAAGCTCGTACGCGCCTTTTTGAGGTGAGAAATGTCAGTGTGAGTGAACGTACCATTAGAAGAAGACTGGCAGAAAGAAATCTGAGAGCTTTTCGTCCAGCTCGCGCTCCACAACTGCTCCCACAACACCGTAGAGCTAGACTTGCTTTTGCGCGAGAATATGCTCACTGGACTGTGGAGGAATGGAAGAGCGTACTGTTCTCAGATGAAAGCAGAATAGCCTTAAGAGGTCCAGATGGACGTCAGCGTGTCTACAGGCGCCAAAATGAAAGGTTTGCTCCATGCGCTCTTACCGAAACAGTTGGTTACCAGGGAGGGTCCGTAATGGTTTGGGGAGGTATCTCTTACGAGGCTCGTACCAATCTTGTTGTGTTCGATAGAGGCAGTATAAACGCTCAAAGATACGTGGAAGAAGTTGTCCAAGACCATGTCGTACCTTTTGCACCCTTCATTGGAGACAACTTTAGATTAATGCATGACAATGCACGTTGCCATACCGCTAGACTCGTGACTGAATACCTTAATGAGGTCGGGATTCAAGTTTTACCATGGCCGGCACGCAGTCCCGATCTTAAACCCATTGAGCACATTTGGGACAACTTAAAAAGACGTGTTCGAGCAAGGGAACCAGCCCCTTCGACTCTAGGAGAGCTCAAGACGGCTGTGGTAGAGGAGTGGCACAATATCCCCCAATCGGATATCCAAGACATCATGGATGGATTGCCAAACCGGCTCCAAGAAGTTATTAGAGCCCGAGGCGGCAACACCCATTATTAATTTGTTTTTTTTTTTAATTGGTCCACTTTTTACAAATTTAAAATTGTTAAATTTTCATCGAAGATTTTCACAAAATCGATTTTTGTTGTCCATCTTTAAATAAACGACTTTTTCTTTTCAAGAAAAGATTTTTTTTTACCTTATAGGTAGCTTCCAATGTACCTCTCATAAAATGTGTTCTAAATTTGACGGTTTCTGCAAATTGATAGAAATACAAGGTGGGCGGTTAATTGTGCCTGTGAGTGTATATTCCTAAATATATAAATTTTTCTGATAATCCTTACAAAACATAAACTTGCATAGACTAACATAGACTTGCCACATTTTACATAGATACTGTGTTACATCTCGTTGCGTATGAACCAAGTTAAAAAAATGAATACTTTTATAAATAAAAAAAGTTTACCTTTTATTTAAACTACTATTCCCTATCCTAAGTTACCCATTATTGCCGCTAGATAAAAGAGGTATGAAATAAACTTAGTCATGGTTGTGCAGAAAGGCGCAAGAGGTGCGCCGGAACCGCGCTGCCATCAAGATCCAGCGGAACGTGCGCGGCTGGCTCGCTCGCACCAAGTACCAGCGACTGCGGCGACTGGCCACAGGCCTGCAGGCCCATGCCAGAGGCTACATGGCCCGCAAGATCTACAAGAATAAGATGATGCTCAAAGCGGTAACACTATATCTTTTCAGCATTTTTTTTTAATATTATAAGATGACACACTAGCAGGCGGTCCACCTGATGGAAAGTGGTCACCGTCGCCCAGGACATCTGCAACCTAACGGGAGAAGATGCGTTGCCGGCCTTTAAGATGCCTGTAACTCTAGATCAATGACATTATCGCCTTAGTCTAGATTTGCAAGTGTTGCTTTTGAATCGAGGGTTATTGGTTCGTTGGTCACGCAAACACATATTAAAATGTAAAGCTCCCACACCCACACACATAGCAACGTACATCTGTGTATCTGACGCCCGCTCGCTGGAGAAGGATCTCTGCTTTACAGAAGTACTACTACTAATAGTACTCAGCCGATAAATGACCCACTGCTGGGTCGGGCCTCCTCCGAATACAAGTAGCATAATATAATGTGCCACGGTGGCACAGCCTTCTCTTGGCCTTGTCTTTTCCTTTTATCGGTAAATACATAGTGTCGTGTGTAGTGGGGCGGGGTGAAAAATACATAGTGTCACCACCCCATTCCATAATGAGGGCGTCGACACCGTGTATTTTAAATCCTTTCACCACACCGACGGATGGAGACTAATTTGTCTCACTCGGATTTGAGGCCTGGCTCAGTAGTGAGTCATTTCCGTCCAAGAAATTCCACTATGCTATGCTTGTGGGCCTTGTGATGATTAGGGTACAAATATTTAACTCCATTACTAATCAGTTTGTAATCACTAATCATTATTTACTGACACAATTTAATTATGCCACATTTGGCAAATTTAACCGTAACCTTATAATGACACTAATGCCAATCTCCAGGATATTCTAAGCAAATTGATTTATGCAACCATTGTAATATAATCCAGTATTATTTTATGCTACCATTCTTAAAAAACATATTTTTTCCACAGGTTATCACAATACAACGGTATGGGCGCGGATATCTTGCGCGGAAACGTGCCAAGAAGATCAGGAAGCAAATCATTATTGCTCAAGCTGCTGTAAGTTCCGTGTTCAATTATACTACTTTATCAAAAGTCGTAACCAGTATTCCACTCATAATTTTATAATGTATTTTAGGCGTCAAGGAAAAGGGCTTGGTCTTCGTATTAATAAGATTTCACATTAGGAATTAAATCATATAATTTATGTCATTATTATTGAGTTTACCATAGACATACATACTTACTAAACAATATGTTGGGAGTAGTCTGTGTTCGTGAATTTAATGTTTGCAAACTGCCGCGATTCAGATTGTATCTAGAGCAAGGGTGTAGTTTTAAAAAAAATTGTGTTACGTACTAACCTAGTTACTGAATAATACTTCACTACATAGTATAAAACAAAGTTGATGTCATCTGTCCGTCCCTATGTATGCTTAAATCTTTAAAACTACGCAACGGATTTTGAAGCGGTTTATTTTAATAGATAGAGTGATTCAAGAGAAAGGTTTTTAAGTACAATAAATGCATCATTGCACCCGTGAGACGCCGAGGCGGGTCGCTAGTAATAATAATAATTCATAAACACCCTGTCAATACTGTATCTGTACCCTTATGCATTACACGAAAGACTAAAAACTAGAAGCAATAGAAGAAAAAATCTATTTGTCAACTAGACGGTCGGAATAGCGTGGCACAATAGGCTAATTTCCTTTCGTGTTACTGGCGGAATAACTTAGGAGTGGGTCATCTTAGGGCTGACTGAAACCTCTTTTGCGTAGGTCCGCCGCTTCCTGGCCCGGCGACAATACAAGCGCTTGCGTATCGAAGCCAGAAGCCTGGACCATGTAAAGACTCTCAACAAAGGTTTGGAGAATAAGATCATCAGCCTGCAACAGAAGTTGGGAGATGCACTGGAGAGAGCCAAAGGAATTGAACCGCTACTTCTGCAGATTGCCGACTTAAAGTAATCCCAAAATAATATAATAATGTTATTATGATGCTACGCAAAATAAGTTTCTTGTAGGAACCTCATTGTACTTCACTCTGTTCTTTCAAATTGATAGTGGAATATGTTCAAAATATACTAAATTACTGTGAGCACTTAGCGAATCTTGTCAGCTAAATTAATAAGAGTTCCATTCTTTTTGTTTTGCTATATATATGTGGCATATCTAATATATAAAATTCTCGTGTCACAGTTTTAGATGCCAAACTCCTCCGAAACGGCTTGACCGATTTTGATGAAATTTTGTGAGCATATTGGGTAGGTATGAGAATAGGACAACATCTATTTTTCATCCCCCTAAATATAAAGGGGGGGGGGGGGGGGTTTAAAAAAAAAAGTTAATTTTTTAGAGAAAATTTTTTGGTTTTATTTTTTTAAGATTCAGCATAAAAAAATACAAACAACCCTAAATGTTCACCCCTCTACGATCATCCCCTATTTAATTACATGGCAAAACAACGTTTGCGATAGGAGATGTTGCGCGAGGGATGGTTAATTATTTGGCAAAACAATGTTTGTCGGGACAGCTAGTACATGTATAACATTAACAAACTTCCATACTTAATATCTTTATCCTTTATTTATTATTTCTTATCGATGTACAGGGCAAAGGTAGAAGTCCTCAAATTAGCAGAAACCGAAATGAAGGCGCTCAGAACTCATAATTATGAAAAGGACAACATCATCGCAGCACTGCAAGCTGAGCTGGCGAGTGAAAAAGATAGCAATAAGCGGCTATCACAAGAGAAGATCGTTTTAGAAAACACTTACAAGAAAGATAAGCTGGAGTGGGAAGGAGAAAGCGAGAAGTTAGCAAATGAGTTGAGAAGCACAAAGGAGCATTACGAGTTGGCCATTGAAGGTAGGATTATATATTCAAGAACAAGTTAGGGGTGACCTTTGGATTCTTTTCAAACTTAAATTATTTATCAATCAGAATATGGTTAGTACATTTAGTTGTTTTTAAATTTATATCGGCCAGTACACATTCTACCACATGGTGTGTAAATAAAAACTATATTTATTTATTTATTTATTGTAAGGAGAACCAACAGCTAAAATTTATGAGAAACAATTGAATATGAGACACAGAGCCAATTACAGGTTCTCACGAGTAGAAATAGAATAGGATTCTTAGATCACTAAGAATATAATAATATTAACGTTTTATTATAGAATAGACATTGAATTAGTATTATCATCAATTTAGCCAAGGTAAATTACAATATGTCAAATACTGGTATTTTTAATTAAATCATTGTTAATATGACTTAATCTTAATAATAATCATTTAGGTTATAAAATCGTTCACCCAAAGGTGGCCTGAAAGAAATTGCTGTAAAACGACCAGGCCACTGTTTGCACCATTTCGTCTTTTGACTGTTCTTGTATGCTTTTCTGTACCATGCAGAGTTAAATAATTAAGATAATTGTTGGTCACGCATAAAAAGTTAAACTTGCTGATGTTCATGCAGTAATTCTTACTGTTCATGCAGTAATTCTTACTGTTCATGCAGTAATTCTTACTGTAGTATACATTGATATCAATACGATATTAGTTTAGTTATCGTTTCTCGTCACGGTTTCTTTTGCAAATATTCAGAATTATTTTGTTACACACTTTAGTATTGCTCCGTTGAAATAACAGAGAGTTATGTTCACTCAAAGACTCGTGGCAGTGGTGGCGTCGTGTGGCGGGTTGTTATTTTCCCTGCAATATGGTTGAGAAAGGTGATGGCTGTCACATGGGTGTTGTTTGTGTACAGGTGCCTTTGCTGGGGGTTAAGTTTGCTGTTGTTTTTTTTTTAACTTTTGCTATTTGACCACGTAATTAAAAACTTAGCGGGACTTATCGCGCACAGAATTAATACCTGTTTTTGCTCGACGTTTCGACCATGTTACAATGACCGTGGTCCACGGCCCGATAAGTTTTTACTTAAGTTTGCTGTTTTAAACGTCATTATATTTTTGACCTGTCATACAAACTGCCTTGAGCTAACTTTGAATCTATTTAAGATTTAACCTCAATAAGTCAAGTAACCCGAAGGCCGATGCGGCGGAAGTCTTGGAGTGAAATATTTTCGCAGCTTTTTTTCTTGATCTGAATTTCCAAGTCGTAATGGTAACGCTCATGTATCTGCATGTAGCATTGATATTTAATCTTGTTTACGCAAACAGTGAATCTGTAGAAAAACTTGATCAACCTCTACTTTAGTGATAACAATATTTTGATTCAGATACGTCACATACCATCAACTACGTCCCAATGTTCTAAATTCCTGAATCCGTAGTGAACGTGAGATTCAAATGAACTTACATTTTGCTTTATCTGTTGATTATAACATACATATATTTTTATTGAACTACGTGTACGATAATTGATAACTAGTGATAAGGATAATTAGTTTCATGTATCGATTTTTGTGGAATGTACCGGAATGTGTTCGAGTTCTGTGCTTATTTATTGTGGTTTTGTTAATTGATCTAACAGTAGGGACCATGGAAACAATGTGGGGATTTTGATGACTGTGGTCCAAAAATATATATTTACGGACAATCCAACAGTTTTGCCATTAACATTTTTGTGGCTATGATATGAAAGTAAAAATCTGTCTTTAATTACCAAAAACTATTTTATACAAACAAAATTTGTAATGCAATGTCATTCTGATAACATTAAATCCCTAGTGGCAAAGATTAACGCGTGGCTTTTTGGATACGGAGTTACTTCTCCGCAGTTCTAATATGTTCATTGCTGTTTCTTTGAAAACAGTGAAAGTTATTGCTTATAAACTTGTTGTAAGCTGACTTATTGCATCAATGAGATATAAATATTATGAGAAATAGGTACAGGAATTAATTGCATCGATATAGAGCCAATTTGTTTTGAAACCTCAAATGTTTACGGCAACATGCTCGTAGCCAGCGAGCTAGATAGGAGTGTACAAGTCGAGACATACTCAGAGGAGAATGCTCACAGTGCCTTAGTTGTATGGTCCAAGGAGTTTGAGAATCGTGCCAAGTTCTGGAAAGGTCAGTTGAGAATATTCTGGAACGTGAATCGCTATACGAAATTTTGACAAATGGTGTTAAGCCATATTAGCAAAAAAACTATATAAATTTAATAAAAATTTAGAAAGAAACATTTACGAAACATTATTATTTTATATTTGATTAAAAAACAGCAAAAATACCACGCGGATGTGCTTGGGATCTACCAACTCACTCTCTATCTCTCTCCCTCTTGCCTTGGAATATTGGACGCTCTCTCGCTCTGTCTCTTTCTATTCCCCCATCCCCAGGAGCGTTAAACGTTTAACTCAACCTTGTTGCAAGTGGCATTAGAATTTTATCTTCAAAAACTAAATATGGCATTTGTGGACAATTCTCTTCTTATTTTTAGGATATCTTCGATTTGTAGCTTCGCGTTAAGACAGGGTTTATTTTTCAGAAAGAGACAAACAACACGAGCGTGATAAGAAGGCGTTAAATGCTGAACTAGAAGCCGAAAGACAGAGTCGACAGAAACTCTTGTCCGCACAGTACGAGCTCCAAGAGAGGATCGACTCATTGCAAAGGTTTTGTATCATCGACATACTAAGTGCATGTCCAAAAATCTTGACGTTATGCGATGGTGTTTCATAAATTTACTTTACGATGGGGTCGAGATATTTTAGAATCTCGATGTATATTTAAATTTTATTTTCGCAGTATCTATTCAAGATTCTTGTATAGAGTCAATATGTGGATAAAATCTAAGCTCAATTGAATTTTATTTGAGCCATAACTTATTCCAAAACTAACAAGCATTTTCGAGAATGTCATAAGAAAAAACACACTCGCGCGTAGTCCGAGGAGAAAACAGCTCTATATTGGTCAAGTGTCCAATTGAGATGTTAGCGAGCAAACTGTAAGCTGGCTTGTCGATGCGCTGCAGTCAATTTGGAACGCGTAGCTTTTTCTATGTGTCGTCTTCAACAGTTGGAGACCGAATGACCTCCTGCAAACCTCTGTTGACCCTTTTATACCCTTAAAAGATAGCGCAAGTAGTGACCCGTGAGCAAAAACTGTTTTCTTTTTTTTATGTGACATTTGTGTCACATAGAATTGGTTTTAAATTTAAGCTTATTTAATAAGCTTTTATATGACACCAATATAAGTAGGGTTTTAAGGGTAAATAACACTTTAAAGTCATTTTCCCAGAGGTGCTATTTTTTGACGCCGAGTGTATATATTTAATAAAATTACAATATTGCAGAGCGCCTCCAGCCAAAGAACACAGAAGATCGTTGTCAGATGCCAGCACCAATTCACATCAGGAGACTACTGTTGAAGATGTGAGTACTTCGCTGTAAAATACATAGTAGTTTATCGAAATCTTACTCGTTGACATCTAACCTATACTATTTAACGGCGCTTAGGTCTGCTCGGTGAAATAATTTTCAACGTTCCCTACAAAATGCCTTTCCTTTGACTTCGTGATGCGCCACGACATACATTTCATAATTCTGCCATTATTGTGAGCGTAACGTACATTAATTTAGGTTGTACAGAGCGATTGATTTACTACAAACATAATGTTCAGGACTACGGCTACGGCTCAGTCAGGTCGGTGGAGAGTACGCGGCCCGCACTGGAAGCTGTTAACTGGTCGGCTGGATCACACAACGGGCCTACACCGGTACGTAAATCTTATTACATCCCTAAACTGTTTATGTACAGTAGAACATGTCTTTACCATGTTTTGAGGAGGTCATAACCTAGCGAGCAGTGCGGAATTTGGATGGGCGGATTTAGAATACACAGTATCACCACCCCATTCCAACCTGAGGGTGCCGTAAGAGCAGACAAAAGCCGCTAGACAGGGAAAACTTGATACGAAACCCTTTTTTTTTTGTTTTTTTTATCGCCCGGGATAAAATCCTTTATGGATTTCTGGATGGGAGTGTGGGACTCTCCCCCATAGTGGGGGCCTACCCACTAAACCTCCCCGGGGTGCTCCAACTCGCGTCCTGTTGCGGCATTGTGGGCTCTGATGCAGAGGCGTGGTTCTGCATCAGATCCCACACGAATCCCATACGAAACCCTGTTCTAACCCGTCTAGCCAGCGGGGCCAGCTGTGATGGGATTATGCTCGACTGCAGCAGTGAGTCATTTATGGGCTGAGTAGTATTGCTTACCCTACAGCAACGAATGGATTTGCAGATGTTTGTAGGAGGTCATTATCTGACCCTCCTCCGTGCTTCAGAGGGCGCGCCAAGGCGTCGGTTCTGGTTGTCTGAACGTCCACGGTAGTCGATTCGTGAATACAGTAGCGTGAAACTGATAGCTGGTTTAATCACATGTTCCCCGTTGACTGACTATCTAGGCCCGAGGTCAGACGGCATCGCTTTGTGCAAATACTGGTAATCAGACAAATTCACACTACAAAGACTGTAGCAGAGCCCAATGTTATTGGCAGAAGGTCTTGATCTCTTTTCTGACTGACGCCGCGATTTCTAGTGACGTCA
Organism: Clostera curtula; assembly: GCA_905475355.2. NCBI lineage: Eukaryota > Metazoa > Arthropoda > Insecta > Lepidoptera > Notodontidae > Clostera > Clostera curtula. The sequence goes on along the minus strand of FR997794.1, from coordinate 25,626,085 downwards.
TAATTGCCAGAATACTCACAGTAATATAGCATTGATTGGTACGTGTGTGCAGATAGCGGACGCTGGGCTAGTACTGCGAATGCGTAACAGAATCTCCGCGCTGCAGAGCGAGCTGTCGAGAACCACCAAGCGGGCGGCCGATCTCGAGGAGAGGATTCTTAGTAATTATCACATCCTACTCATATTATAATTTCATATATCAACGAATTATTATTATATTACGCGCTCCATCTTAGGTCGCAGTGGCGCTTAACATCAGGTGAACTGGCGATCAAGCGTAAGCCTATCAAGAATAAAAAATAATTATTCCATTTACATTTGTAAATAGTTGAATGGCGTTAGAAGTTGCAGCAACGACATCTGTTTATAAAAATGAAACTAACCTAACTGAAACTTAACGTAACAATGAGTCTAGCAGTAGCTAGTTTGATAAATAATACATAGTAATAGCTAAGTTCATAAATGGACGATGTTTCGCACGGGGATCGTAGGGCCCGGTTTCCACCAAAGCAGAGAGGTGCGGAGACGAGAGGAGATGTGTTTTGAAAAACCAATCAGGTTTCGTTATTTCACATCTCCTCTCCGCTTAGCTTCGGTGGAAATAGAATAACGAATCTTGATTGGTTATTCAAAACACATCTCGTCTTGTCTACAATAGCATTCCAACTACAGACCCACGTTCACGTTTGCCTACCGCGTTTGTGGGGAAATTGTATGAACACAGACCAGCTCCTTACCCGGTTATGTTGGCGGTCAAAATGATGTCATATTCAACTAGTTCAACTTGTGATACATCTTATTCAACTTTATGGCCAAAGGGCGCTAAACCGATATGCGGAGTAAGACTTGATCGTTCTTTGTTCTACCAGATCGGCATTCGTCGCCGTCTTCCAACCCCAACATTGACCGATACAAGCTGCAGGAACTGGAGATCGAGAACAAGAAGCTTCGGGAACACTTGGACCGAATCCGGGCCGCCGGGGACACGGCTCTCGCCTCCAAAGAGATCATCGGTAAGTTTCATCAGCTTTTTACAAGACACACATTGGCGACGGTAAACTAATCCTTATCTTTATTGCAGTAAGATGATTTTTGATCGTGTACAGCTGACGTCTCCTATTCCAACAGGAGTGGTATATAGTAGAGCCGGCAACTACAGGGTTTCTTGCCGGCTCTACTCTGTAGAGCAGCCTTCCGAACCGGTGGTAGTTTCGGCATGAATGTGAGTGAACGCAGGGATTGTGAGCGATCAGGGGAGGTGGAGGGATTGTAGGAGTAAGGAGTTGTGTGTGAAAGGTGTGAATGTAGGTATGACGACTGATAGGTGTGTGTGGAGACTACCACCTAGTGTGAGACAGGGGCCGTAAGATGATAATGGTGGTTATAAATATGACGATTTATAAGAGTTTTGTGATGAAACCTACGTAAATAAAGTTCTTTTTGAGTTTGAGTTTGAATTGGGCGAACGGTCACGGTGTCAATTTGTGCTAACCCGGCTGTCTAGCGTAGCACCGTAGGCTAATTACTCTCCACGTAGTTGGAGGAGGCCTGACCTAGCCGTGGGCCAATTATGGACTGAGTAGTATTAGTATATTTATTTCATGATGGACATGACGGATTACTTAACGGACAGCGGTCACGCAACGACTGTATAGGCTGGATTTTTGTTGACGTCAGTCGTGTAACCGTGTAACCTGGTGAGCCCATTAGATGGCTCGCGTAGGGTAGACTGCCAGCCAAATCAAGTAATACAGAGCCGACCCCAATGAAATTGATATAACTGGTTGGAAATATGTTGTGTATGAATTATTACTTTTGTGTCCGATATATACTATTTACTATTTTGCACTGTAAGGCAGAGACAAACAGATTTCGAAGTAAATTGGAGTCGCGTACAATTTATACAAATCTCTTTGCTTAATACAATATTACAACCGCGCATTGATATTTTTCCAGGAGGCGATGGTAGGTTACTTTGAAGCAGGATATTTAAAATTATACACATTATAGTTCATGCTTTTCTATTTCTCAATATAAAATTGCTGCGGCCTACATTATTGAGCTTGCCGTATCTGACGGTACGATATAGCTCATATGAAACTATATGTTTAAATTAAGCCCTGACATAATTTTGTTCTCAATATAAATAATATAGTATTCATCGTAGCAGAATCTAAGCGTATTTTGTTAACCATATTATGTCGAATTACAGATCACATTATCACCGTATTCGCTTAATTGTGCTTTATGCCAATAGAGAATAGAATCTTTATTGCTTATCCTAAGTACACAGAGCGCATACATTTATGTTATGTAGGATATCTACATAACATAAATGTCCCGCGTCCGTCCCGCTGATACCTGATTTTGTGTTGTGCGCAGCGTAATGCGGCTACATGCAGACCGGCCATAAAGATTGCCGCGGACTGTACTTAGTTGGCTTACTATCATTGCAGCCTTGGGATAAATAATATACTATACACCGTTCTGTTTCACATCTATTTAATGTAGGATCTGTGGGCAAACCGATCTAATATTTTTATTTTATAAAGGATGGGTTCATGGCAGAGCTTAAAGTAGAAAAGTACATAAAGTCATAAAATTTAGAGAGTTACCGTACGTGACAGATTATTAAACGATATTTGAAGATCCGATCCTTAAACACTTTTTTAATGCAAGTTATATCTTTTTAATCCTTTGCGACCAGATGAACAAGGACTATTGTCTTAAAACCAAACAACTGATGATTCTGATAATATAGTTAAATAAAAATAACCTCCAAGGATTTTTTTGTCCTTATAAAGTATGGATCTTGACATGATTTTTCAAATAGACGCATTTTTTTTATTGCGTTTCCTCCATTATTACAGCACATGTAAATTATCCGTGTGGTAGCGGAGTAAGAATACTACCACCCCATATCTTCCCGTGGGTGTCGTAGAAGGCGACTAAGGGACAACAGACGTTGGGCAGCAGCGACGTTCTGTCAAGAATCGGCCATCCGATACTGCGATCGCCAACCCGCCTGCCAAGCGTGGCGATTATGGCAAACCCCCCCTATGATTGACACAAATTTAAAAACGGCCCCCAGTCCCCGGCAGCCCTGCTATTCCTTCGGCCACGGTAGCAGCCAAGGTAACGGTGGGGCAGGGGGTGCGAACAATCTCCGGCAGAGATCCGGCTACCATACAAAACGACGGCTGCACCTGGCAACATACAACACACGGACACTGCGGACTGACGAGAAGATCATAGAACTCGAGGAAGAGTTGAGCAAGCTGCGATGGGATGTAGTGGGGTTGTCTGAAGTCCGAAGAGAGGGGGAGGACACGATAACCCTCAAATCCGGCAACTTGCTCTACTTCCGGGAGGGCGACCAACAGTCCCAAGGTGGTGTTGGGTTTATCGTCCACAAGTCCCTTGTGAACAACGTTGTTAAAATCGAGAGTGTGTCGACCAGGGTGGCGTACCTTATACTCAGAATAACCAAGCGTTATTCGCTGAAGGTTATACAGGTATACGCACCGACCTCGGCACACCCCGACGAAGCGGTGGAGATAATGTATGAGGACATTTCCTCGGCCATACATGGCTCTAGAACGCACTACACCGTTGTCATGGGGGATTTTAACGCGAAACTGGGCAAGCGGAGCGGAGATGAGCTGCAAGTGGGGCAATTTGGCTTTGGACACCGGAACCAACGGGGCCAGACTTTGGCTGGTTTTCTGGAGAAGGAGGGACTCTATATGATGAATTCCTTCTACAAAAAACCAGAACAGAGGAAATGGACCTGGTTGAGTCCGGATGGCACCACAAAAAACGAGATAGACTTCATCATGTCGACGGAAAAGCACATATTCAATGATGTCTCCGTGATCAATATGGTTAAAACCGGAAGCGATCACCGCTTAGTAAGAGGCACATTGAATATCGACGTCAAGCTTGAAAGGTCGCGCATGGTGAGGTCTACGCTGCGTCCCGTGCCTGTTCAGATTCAAAACCCGGAAAGCTTCCAGCTCGAACTGCAGAACCGCTTTATTAGCCTAGGCGTTGACGTGGACGATAATAATGACGGGTTCGTGGAGACTGTCCGCAAAGTTGGGTCGAAGTTCTGTAAGACCCAACGCCAGAAAACGGCCAAAAAGCTCTCGGACCTCACCCTAAATCTCATGGACGAGCGACGGAAAATGGTCCTGAAGTCTTCAGATGATGCGACGCAGCTTCGGACGCTCAATAGACAGATATCAAAGTCCCTGAAGCGTGATATACGCCGATTCAACACGATTCGTGTTGAAGAGGCTATTGAACGCAACAGGGGCTCCAAGGTTTTCGCCAGGGATCTGTCTATTGGGCAAAGCCAGCTCGTCAGGCTGAAGACTGATGACGGCAGGATCGTCACGTCAAAGTCCGAGATTTTGGGTGAGGTCGAGAGTTTCTATGGACAACTGTACACGTCTACACACGAACCCGTCATAAATCTAGCAAACGACCCACGAGCTAGGTTAACCCGGCACTACACAGAAGACCTACCGGACGTCAGCCTGTGTGAGATCGGGATGGCTCTCGAGCAACTTAAGAACAACAAGGCGGCGGGTGATGACGGCATTACCGCAGAACTTTTGAAGGCGGGTGGAGAACCGATCCTTAGGGCCCTTCAGAAGTTGTTCAATTCCGTCATACTCGAAGGACGAACGCCAAAGGCATGGAACAGAAGTGTGGTGGTGCTGTTCTTCAAGAAGGGAGATAACACCTTATTGAAGAACTACAGACCCATCTCACTTTTGAGCCATGTCTACAAGTTGTTCTCGAGGGTCATCACGAATCGTCTCGCATGCAGGCTCGACGATTCCCAGCCTCCCGAACAAGCCGGTTTCCGAAAAGGCTTCAGCACCGTAGACCATATTTTAACGCTACGGCAGGTTATACAGAAGACCGAGGAGTATAACCTGCCCCTTTGTCTGGCGTTCGTGGACTACGAGAAAGCCTTCGATTCGATCGAGACGTGGGCAGTATTGCAGGCTCTCCAGAGGTGCCAAGTCGACTATCGGTACATCGAAGTGTTGAAGTGCTTGTATGAAAACGCCACCATGTCAGTCCGACTCCAGGACCAGACCTCGAAACCGATCCAGCTGCAGCGAGGTGTTAGACAGGGAGATGTTATCTCTCCGAAACTATTTTCCGCTGCACTGGAAGATGTTTTCAAGGTTCTGGACTGGAAAGGGCTGGGCATTAACGTGAACGGCGAGTACATCACTCACCTTCGATTCGCTGACGACATAGTCGTAATGGCTGAAACCATGGAGGACCTCACTACGATGCTCGATGGCCTCTGTGGAGCCTCCGAACGAGTCGGCCTTAAGATGAACATGGAGAAGACGAAGATCATGTCTAACATCCATGTTCAAGCCACTCCTGTTAACATCGGAGGTTCTACCCTCGAAGTTGTTGACCATTACATTTACCTGGGACACACTGTCCAGTTAGGTAAGTCCAACTTTGAGAAAGAGGTCAATCGTCGGATCCAACTCGGCTGGGCAGCGTTCGGGAAGCTGCGTAAGATCTTCTCGTCCACAATACCGCAGTGTCTGAAGACAAAAGTCTTCAACCAGTGTGTGTTGCCAGTGATGACATATGGAACAGAGACGTGGTCGCTCACTATGGGCTCCATCAGAAGGCTCAAAGTCACCCAAAGGGCAATGGAGAGGGCTATGCTCGGAGTTTCCCTGCGAGATCGAATCAGAAATGAGGAGATACGCAGGAAAACCAGGGTCACCGACATAGCCCACCGGATTGCCAAACTTAAGTGGCAGTGGGCAGGGCACATAGCTCGCAGGACCGACGCCCGATGGGGCAGAAAAGTTCTCGAGTGGCGACCGCGTTCCGGAAGGCGCAGTGCTGGTAGGCCTCCCACACGGTGGACCGACGACCTGGTTAAGGTCGCCGGAAAGCAGTGGATGCGGGCGGCCCAGGACCGGCCTTTGTGGAAATCCTTGGGGGAGGCCTATGTCCAGCAGTGGACGTCTTTTGGCTGAAATGATGATGATGATGATGATGTAAATTATAAAAACAAATAACTGTAAGTCAACTTTTATTATTGCTGGTCCACTGTAATGACAAATAGCGACGTAAATGTTTCTCTTACAGAGCAAATGAACATCATGCAGAAGGAGTTAGACAGACGGCGAGACGAGAACATTCAGTTAAAGAGTGTGCTTACCAACCAGGTATGTACCTTCTCGTATTGTGCTTTATTCTCATTATGCAAAGTGCAGATTACTAACAGATATGTTATTTTTTTAATTGACAGAATGATGCATGCCTTCAGATAATTTGCGTGTCTGTGCATAATCCTCTCGTGGTTACTATCAAAGTTAATTATGAAGTGTCAAAAGGAATATTTGAAAATCATGTACAACTAAATAAATACGGCACTTAATGTATGTACCGTGTGGTGACGGATTTAGAATACATATTGTCGCCGCCTCATTTCATCGTGAGGGTGTCGGTTGAGACCGAAAGCCTAATCGCAAGAAAAGGAAAAGTTGAAACGAAACCCTATTCCAACCCCCCTGGCCAGCGTGACACAGTAGGCTAATTCCCCTCCTGTGATGTGAGGAGGCCCCACACAGAAGTGGGTCATTTATGGGCTGAGTAGTAATAGTGAATGTATCGTACCATATAGTTTTTGAGATCGAATAAATGCCAGTTTAGTGATAATGGCCGTTGTCGTCAGCCCATAATTGACCCACTACTGAGTCTGGTCGGGTTGGCACATGGTTTGTATCAAGTTTTCCTTCTCTTGCCATCAGGTGGCCTGCCTCTTAGTCGTCTCTTGCGACACCCTCAGAATAGTGTGGTTTTGTGTATTCTAAGTCCAGCCACTCGTACAATCCAGAATACACGGAATTAATCATAGATCGTACAAAGCTATATTATCTGTTTGCTCTTAATGTCATTATGCCAAATGTCATTAAATCTTAAGTTGATTGATATAAAGATCAGTTTTAAGCAGAGCGACTACACTGGTGCATAGGGGTACGAGTTTATCGCAAAGAATCCATTTCCTAATACACCGGCCGTGATAATGTTATAGATAAAATAGTTTACGTTGTATATCACCGATGTACGTTGATAGGATTTGATGTTGTGTTTGTTACTTTATAACAGCATAAGCAGCAGATGTAGGAAAATATCAAGGCAGGGTATTACATTGACTTCTTGCCGTCTTTTTCATATTAGTTGCCATTTCATCGAAAAGTAAAAAAATCCTCTAACCTTGTCATTCGACTGCAACGAAAAGCGCAGTAACAGATATAATACACGTTTTAGTTATTAAAAGTTTCTTGAACTATTATGCATATACCTTTAAAGGATAATATAAAAAAATATAGATCTTTAACGTAAATTGCATAACGTATGGTTGGTTCTATGTATTTTTGTAAGTTGTACCATTTAATAATAAAAACAAAATAATAATAAACTTACCTTAATATGTATTATATTGTGCTACTTACTAGATAGAAGTACAAGACTTCCACAAGTTTTTATATTTTGCAGACATAACCGCGGTGATGGGCTAGTGTTAGAGTAAATATTTCACTTTTGTTTGTGGAATAAACACATCAGATTGTTTACCTACCAAAATATGTGACATGTACTTCTCTAACATTAGATAACTCTTATCAATAAATGAATTGCTTAAACGTGTTAAAATGTTCGCTTTCCTTTTAACATTTGTACATATTATTTAGATTATATGGTTGTAGAGTAAATTTAATATGGCTAAAGGCAAAATGACAGTACCGCTTAGTGGGATAAAAATCTCAAAAACGTTGTTTATGGACCACCCAATACATAGAAGCAATTTCTACTACTGCCAGAAAGAGGTATACTATTTTGGTAAATGAATCTATGTTATTATATTTAAGTTATTGGTGTATCTGTCATATTTGAAATTATGAGCTACTTTTTACGAAAGGCATACAAAATGTGACGGCCTTAAAAGTATTTTCCCAAAAAATTTACAGAAATTGTGACTCACAAAGTTATAAGTATATCTAGAAATATCTGAAAGTACACGATTTATTATATTTTGTGAAATTACATGCATAAATCAAAGTAGGACCCTTCATAAATTTGGAGGAAGCCCAACTCGGCAGTGGGTTACATGGGGGCCGAGATTACGACGAATAACTCTGCACCGGCCACTTGCAGTTCAACAGTATGTAGGTATTTTATCTCTATATTCTCACCCCGCAAACGTTGTTTTGCCATACAAATATCGCTATTAAAAATAGGTGTTGATCGTAGAGGGGTGAAAATGTAGGGTTCTATGTATTTTTGTAAGTTGTACCATTTAATAATAAAAACAAAATAATAATAAAAAATTAGGCGTTGATCACCGTTAACAGTTGGGGGGATGAAAATAAATGTTGTCCGATTCATCAAACTCGGTCGAGCCATTTTGGAGGAGTTCAATGACAAATATCGTGACACGAGAATTTTATATCTTCTCTATATATAAAAATGAGTTAGTCTCGCTAAAACTCGAAAACGGCTGGAGCGATTTGGCTAATTTTGGTCTTGAAATATTCGTGTGAGTCCAGGGAAGGTTTAAGAGTCTAGAGAAAACATTGATATTGTAAGTAAAATAATAAAAACAACAATTTTATTTTCCCATACAAACTGTTACCTGTCAAACATTTGACGTTCGTCCCGACGGTTCGCTATTTTTGGCATAATTACTTTTTTTCTTTTTTAATTACATTAAATAAGGGATTGGAATCGATAAGAAAAGGCGGTATATTAATTTATTATTAATTATTCCAATTCGAATTCAATATTCATAGTTCAGACAGGACAACGTCTGTCGGGTCAGCTAGTATTAAATAAAAAACTGCAATGCTCTATCTATAAACGAACATACACAACTGAATAGAAAGCCGTTTTACATAATATTTTTCTATTCAATTATAATTAACTTATAAAATATCCGAATTATTATGTTCCGAATTGGTAGTAAACTGTGTCCTATTTGTCCTATGCAAAATAAACGATCTGACTAGCTTATGCATGCGGCTTCCCCCGCGTGGTCTTCAAACCCGTGCTTATTTCGGCTTCGCATATAGCCTTTCGAGGCATTCTAATGGTGAAAGAATTTTATAAATCTGTACAAAAATATATTCTTTCCTATTTATAACTTTAGTATAGATACTACTATAATTTTTTTTTTACTCACACAGAAGCCATGGTTCCAAGCACTTAAAAAAGTCGTGAGTAAAGCACAAAACCATCTCAAGTATAACCATTTACATTATCGTCATTGATGCATGCGCAATTTTAACATATGCATGAAACTGGCGAATGCAAAACATATCTTGTGGCGTCAACCGCAGCAAAAGAAGCTATTTATCTTGCAGTATTTCTAGGAATACTGATTTGCATATTTCCGTAACTTGCTACCGCGGTCGCGTCCCCGTTGGCGTGGATTTTAAATCCGTGTTAAATACCGTAACAGCGCCACCTATTCATACATAAATTGGTTGGCCACTTTATATATTTATTTATTTATTGAGACGAGAACCAACAGCTAAAATGAATAAAACAATTGAGTAAGAAACACAGAGCCCATTACAGGTTCTCACGAGTAGAAACAGAGTTAGAAGTAAAAGAAATAATCTTAGATCACTAACAGTGCTTTACCTACATTAGATACTCACATAACTCATTCTTACTATAACGTGTCAACGTTAAGTGAAATTTTAATGCGAATGCGTGAAACTGCCGGGTAAGCTTAAACGACTAGCGCCATGGTCGCATTCGCCAGCCACACTTTACAGTGTATTTATTTAATTTCTTTTCCTGCATGCTTTCTGTTGCGGCCATCGCATGGTACTTATCAACTTTTTTTTTTTTTTTTAATTTTATGTTTATTAAACATTACAATATTTAATTTGGCAATCTGGGCGCCAATTGAAGATGGAGCCAGAACAAACTGTATTGCATGTATAAAGTATTCATAAAAGGAGAAACGTCAATTTGCCCTTCATCTTGAACTCTATTAATGCAGACGGTGAACCTAAAGTCGCTCGCGTCGTCGAACTACGGATCTGACGTAGATATTATCAACGAAGATGGAGAGCTGGCTACTGCTTACGAAGCGCAAAAGGAAATCAACAGGTGAAGTGTATTCATCAATGTTTAATACTAAATTCACACAATTGATTCAACTTCTCATTAGCCTACTTTTTATATCCAGGTGAATATTACCATTATAGGAAAAACCTTATGCTAAATTAAAGTGAAACGTAAATATTTGTCTGCAATACACACAGAAAATAAATGAAAGCTGTGTTGACTCTTGAACTATGTGAATGTAATTCAGCAACCATTTGTTTTAACACGTCACCAATCACTGTTGAATCAGGTCTTCACCAGACTGGTTGGCACAGGTTTACTAATATAACAAGTTACAACATACATAACAATAGCACAAGTTCACCATATGTTTTACTGCCATTGACCCGCAAACTGAATAAATTATTGGATCAAATTTAATTATTTTTATTGACGTAAGCTTCTAATAATAAGTTTCTTTGTTCTAGACAATTACAAGAGGAGTTAACAGCGGAAAAGAAGTTTTACTCGGAGCACATAACCTCATCTAGGGCGGAGATAGGACGACTGCGGGAGGAGAATGAGAAATATCAGAAGTAAGTAAAGAAGGCAAATTATATAGGACCCTACTGACTTTGTAATTTCTGTTTGACCTGAATTAATTTTATTCAGTTGCATTACAAACATGAATTTTATATAATCAGCATAATGTATACTAATAATGTCCAATACAACAAATAATGATTCTAACAATTCTCTTTCCGATCTCGTGTATTATCTGTACACGAAGAGTCCTTTGCTACATAGTCAACGGTTTCATTTCAGGTTGTTGAGTGCTGAGCTGAGCCAGGACCCGAAGAACAAAGCGCAAGAGTTCGCGCAGAATGAGATCATCAGGTTGGCGGCCGAGAGCATGGCTTTGCAGGTACAGACTGAAACTGCTTCCTTTGAATGCAATATAGGGTCGTCGGTCGTATAGTCGTCACACGTTCAAGCGGACTAGCAACATTATGTGTGTTTGTGCCACATGGACTCTTGCAAGCGTTTTTTTTGGATAATGAAATCTCTGCACTGGCTATAAAGTGTATGGCGGGGACTGCTTACAAACATGTTATTCACGAACACAAATGACACCCAGACTTAGAGCCAGTGCCTCTGGTTTACACAAAGAGCCTTGCGCAACCCCAGTGCGGACACTGCGGCACATCCGACACCAGTCAAAAAGTTAAGTATATGAACTGTATCCAACCCATTCAATCCTCAATGCGTTCAGAGCACTTTAGGAATTAGATGGACAGAAAACCCAGTTACAAAAGGAGAAATCCTATGCTAACTTTATAGCTGATCAAGTGCGCTAGTGCTTGGACATTCCCTTACCTCACTCTCATTATCTTCTTCGTTTTAGGAGCGCGTGGACAAATTGTCAGAGAGTTGCCGCCGTTACAAGAACCAAATACGACTGCTTGTCAACAAACTGAAGGAAGTCGGCGTTGAGGACGTCAACGACATATTAGAAAACAATGGTGAGTTGGAATGTTTATCACTACATAGTATAAAACAAAGTCGCTGTCGTCTGTCCGTCCCTATGTATGTTTTTTTAATAGATAGAGTTGTTCAAGAGGAATGTTTATTATGTATAATAAATGCACACACGTGCGAAGCCGGGGCGGGTCGCTAGGAAACAATAAATAAAATCACTGTTTAAAAATCAACCAAACGTGTAATTCGTAAAATCCAGAATGTCGCCAAAAATAAAACAAGGCACAGAAGCGTAGGCCACGGCATTCCATTTTTAAATTTGTTATCCGCCAGCATTATACTTATCATGAGTACTTGCATTCACCTGTAAGATGGCGAGTCTTTCAATGGGCTGATATTTTAACATGTTTGTTACACTTATTCCTTTTGTACCCAAAATATGATGTTAGTCAAAACAGTGTCCTCTGGTAATAATAATGCGGCGCGTGAGTGATGCAAACGTACCACATTCATTCATCATCATCAGTGTATCGGCGCGGTCCACCACATCGCCTCGGCGTCCGTTCAGCGCGATTCTTGTTATTAACGACGCAAAAATTGTTTCGATGTAAAATGTGTAAAAAAGTAACTTTTGAAAAGAGTAATTGTAAATTTAGAAAATACGGCAATTCTTGCCTTTTGCAGACTTTTGAATGATGATAATGTTCCAGACGCAGTGGCCCCACCGGATGCCTCCATGACCTTGATGAACATGGCGCCAGTCACGCGCAAGAAGGAGAGGGAATATCTCGGGATGTTCGAGTACAAGCTGCAGGACGAGGGGATCATCATAAAGAAACTTATTACAGGTAGGTCTACTATGAAGAAACATAATAAATAGAAGGACTTTGCATAAATTTACTTTTTGCACCGTTCACACTTCAAATAATAACCATAAATTCAGTAAAAATATTGGTACTAACACATCAGTTTTATGATATCCCAGCAGATCGGTGATCGACAGCCAACAATACTTTGAAAATGCCTGCAATTAAATTTCCAACCTTAATCCGCAGACTTAAAGCCCAAAGTGGCAGTGACGCTCTTGCCGGGGTTGCCCGCCTACATCCTGTTCATGATGCTCCGCCACATGGACCACGTGGATGACGAGCCTAAAATGCATCAGCTCATGAAGGCTGTGCGTACTGCCGTGAAGAAGACCCTCAAGCGACGCACCGACAGCATCGAGTACAACGCGCTGTGGTTCGCTAACATGCTGAGGTAAATTGGAACTGAGCTATTCTCAAAGAGAACATGTTTGTATACACCTTAATTCTTCAGCCCCAAACGAATTAGAGGGGTTTGACGCCTTAGCCTTATTGGTGACACCACGGATCCTAATGAATAAGAATGTTATTATCTTGCTTTTTTGTTTTAAATGTGCTAATTGCGATTGCTCTTAGCTATTTATGTTAAAATCTGCGTAGCAAGATTCTAGTCATATCGGGTATTGATGCTTTTTTGCCATGATCACTTCACAATAGTCGTTGGTCTAGTGGTCAGATGTGCCGCCTTTGGATCAACGGGTCCCGGGTTCGATTCCGGGGTCGGGCCAGTGTCTTTGTCTAAACCAGAGGCACTGGCTCGGAGTCTGGGTGTCATTTCTATCTATAATATGTGTGTATTTACAAAAAAAAAATGTATATAAGTAGTTTATCATCCATCTCGTTACCATAACACAAGCATTAAGTTGCTTAACTTGGGACGAGATGGCGTTGTGTGAAATGTCCAAGGATATTTATTTAATAATGATGTGTCATTGTAGTCATTAGTCTGTGATCAGCAAGAGCTGATAGATTGTAAGACAGATCATGTTAGTAAGTCCTCTATTGTGTGCGCTCAAGGATATATAACATATTGTGTCAACACCTCGTTCCCTCTGAAGGCTCTGCTGACGACCAAGGAAATATTAACTGATAATCTGGCCAGCGTGTCACTGTAGTCCATATTTCTTTCACCAAATTGGAGGTACCTCAGCACAGCAGTCGTTTGTTTAGAGGCTGATGAAGTCATTTACCCAGCAGAGTCATTAGAACAGACGCCCCAAAAAAGTTCAATAAATTGAATAGTATACACAGTACAATTTCTACTGCGCGGCTTATTCTTTTGCTAAAGCTTACTTTGGACCTGCTAAATGCGATTTATTTGCGCCATTCAATTCGATAGTAATTCATCGGTAATATCGTTTTTATATTTATGTTATTTGAATCAATTACTGTCAATGATAGAATACTGCAAACCTAACAGCAAAAGCGAATGTTTTCAAATAGAATATTAGTGCTACTAACTAACTAGTTTTGAGCACTAATAAGTCTATCTTCGTTTATTTTATTAATACACGTAGAATTTATTCGTACTCAGAATTGGTTAGTTTTGTGTCAAACTTGATCCGGCTGGAAGTCGATAGATTTAGTAGTCACGCAATGCGAAGGAAATGTAAATACTGTTATTCTAGATACCATAAACCTCCAGCATGAGCTTATGATGGCGGCACTTAGTGTCAACGCCGTTTTTATAATAATGATGGGTTCCTTCGATATGGTTAAACGGCCAAAATAAGATAATAAATTATAAACTGTCTGTCCATAGAATCTAGCTATGGGGAATTTAGAGTATTTTTTCCATTCCATCCTGAGGGTGTCGTAAGAGATGACAAGACCAAAAACCTATCCACAAGGGAACGAAAACTTGATACAAAACCCTGTGCCAACCCGCCTGGTCAGCCTGGCATAGTAGGCTACATTAACCTTTTATGTGCACAGAACTAGCGATTGATTTCCAGTGTGTTAAATATAATTTATAATATATATATTTTTATAACTGTTTTTATTACCACTTGCGTGGGTGAAGATAATCCATTACCGTAGTCTATGGACGCCACTAACGTGACGCCAACCCTATAAAAAGTGGTATGACTCTGCCAGCAGAAGGAAAGTCAATTTCTTCATTCGCCAACACCATGGTTCCCCTGAGACCTCCAGTGGCCTTACTCACGCGAAGGGACAGACGTTATTATGATGTTATTTGTATAAGTCGCAAGACTTTCTTGAGGAAGGTAGCAATCTTCTGTGCCTGACCTCTCTTCAGTCCTACTCGCTTCACCTACTCTCTCTTTTTGGTATAAATTGAAATAATTATTTTTGCTTAGGTCACTAATTTCAATTTATCAACATATTATTCGTAACATTTATATACTTTACCATTGGATATACTTACACGCAAGCCTATAGACTGTCCTTCAACTGCTATTGCAACTCGTCATGCTTGACAACAAAACCGAAATTGCTATTCGTTTCAGCCAAGCGAACATATTGGTTAATTGCTTATTGTGGTGTCTATAGAAAAGCTGCAGCATATGACGTTGATTATAGTATGGAACAAAATAGTTTTTGAGTTTCATCATCATCGTCATAATTTTCGGCCCATAAATATCCAGCTACTGTGTCGGAACTCCTCCCTCATGGAGAGCAATCAACTATGCCATTGGCAAGACGGATTGGCACAGGATTTGTATCAAGGTTTCCTTGTCTTGCGGATAGATGAAGTTTTCCTTCACTTGCTTTAGAAGTGAATATAATATATGACGCCTATTGAATCCTGCCTTTTCTTGCAGGCTCTTGAACAACCTGCGCCAGTACAGCGGTGACGCTGTCTACCAGTCGAGTAACACGCCGCGCCAGAACCAGCAGTGTCTGCGAATCTTCGACCTCTCCGAGTACAGACAAGTGCTGAGTGACATCGCCGTTTGGATTTACCAAGGTAATTGACACACTGCTTGTAATCTTTAAATGAATTAGTTTGCCGATAAAGTATAATAGTCAAACATTATAAATTCAAGAACTGTTGCTAAAGTTTATATAGTTCAGACCTTTTTCTATAATGTATTTCATGCATGTGATACTGTGGGGGCTAAGGAGTATTTTGGACAATAATAAAAGGCTGTGAAAGTAAAATATGTACAAGTCAAGATGACAAGAATAAGGCAAGTGAGTTTATAGTTAAGTACTATTATCCGCAACCTTAATCTGAACTGCGTGCTTGGTATTCAGACCTCAGACACTTCAAAAGATACCTAAGCGTTTTGTGGTTACGATAACATCTGTGACCACTGGTTATGTGTGGTGTGACTAATGTTGATGTCGGGTCCAAGCACACACAAAATGTACATTTAAGGCATAGATAACACTAATAACCATGTGAAGTGCCAACATAAATTTGGGATTTTTCGCCAGGCTTGATCAACCAGCTGGAGCGGCAACTAGAACGTCTGATAGTCCCTGCTATCCTGGACTACGAGGAGATTAGTGGGCTGCCAGGCCCAGGCGGGCGGCCAGCGGCTCCGTCCTCGGCCCCGGGCCCTGCGCGGCTCAAGCAGGAACTGACAATTGTTCATGACCACCTCCACACCTACGCTGTCGACCAGCCATTGCGGCTCATCATCTTCAAACAGGTGAGATCGCTATTTTGTAGTGGAGAGAATACTGAAATCAGAGCACGGCTGGGTTGTGGGGCTCCGTTTAAGACTACCCACTAAAACGACACTGCATCCCTTACTGCCTCTAAGGTGAGGGTTCACGTGAGCATGTGTGGTGGCCAAGTTCCGTTGTCTGGGGAGTACCATATTACCTAAGAGCGGCCTTGGTACAGTAGGCTAGGTGCTGCAGTAGCAAGATTCGGCAAACTGGTTACCAAGGTCTTCTGCTCTCATGACTACAAACTTAAATGGCACTTGCGTTGCCAAATATTTTGTACTCCGCACAAACTTTGCCAGTGTGCTGCTGACATATCCCATACCGAAGTGCTACGACGAACGAATGTCAATGACACGGAAGTCTACCTCATGCGGCGTCAACTTTTTTTTTATCAGTGACTTGAATGCCTATAACCCTAGGCTTGCGTGATGGAAAGTAACGCCAGGGTCTAAGATGGAACGGGCAATTCAAGGAAATGCCCTGTCGGACACCGGCTCTCACATACACAGGACGGAACACAGTAAAACTGTTTGGCGCCGCCGGACTTAGATGTGAGGGTGGTAGCTAGTCGGGCGGACCATTAGATCCCACCACCAAGAGTGCTGGGTTTTGTTGACTTTTACAACATGCATTATTTCCCAGCGTGCTCCCCACACGGGGAACTTGATGTTGCGGTCATTTGTTCAAAATGGCGGATGAACAAATGGGCCAGCGAAACCCTTATTTGAATTTTTGGCAGTGTAAAGAATAATAAAATGGAAAATAACTATAGGCTGAGTGGACTATGGCCCATAAATTACCCACTGCTAAGTCCGGTAAGGGTTATTAGCCTACTGTGCCACGCTGGCCAGACGGGTTGGCACAGGGTTTCGTATCGAGCTTTCCTCCTCTTACGGCTAGGTTTTCCGCCTTGTCATTTCCTTTTGTCGACACCCTCAGGATGGAATGAGGTGCTAACACTGTGTATTCTAAATCCGTCACCACACGGAATAAATGGAAAGTAAGTGATCTCGAAATTGACCGTCTGAGCTTGACCGTCTAGCGCCACGAACTGAACGCCAGGCCGCTAGTGGCCATCAGTTATAATTACGCACAAGGGGCCTAGCCAAGTGGCTTCCGAACCGCATGAAATTGGCAATTCTACCAAAGCTGCGATACGAAAGTCACCTGTTATGTTAACGTGTTCGACATACCACATAAATCCAAAACCATCTAAATCCTTCAAAACTCTTAGTCGAAATCGGCTGAGAAGCAGCATCAAAGGCTTGTCGACGAATAAATTAGCCCATAAATGACCCACTGCGGAGTCGGGCTCCTCCCATTAGATGGAGGGTAATTAGCCTACTGTACCACGCTGGTGAAACGGTTGCAAGTTTTTCTTTCTCTTGTGGCTAGGTATTCGGCTTTATTATTTCCTTTTGTGGCTCTTACTACACCCTAGGTTGGAATGAGGTGCTGACACTCTGTATTCTACACGTCACTACATGGAACAAATGTCTAGTTATAGTAATTATTATCATTGTCACGACTATAACCTTAATTTAATTTTTTTTATTATAAAAGGGCATTGAATAACATAAACATAGCGACTGTTCCAAAGAATAAAGATCTAGCTGCAATAATGCTTTGAGACCATTTTGAACTTCATATTATATTATTTAAATGAAGAAATGTTCAAAATGGTTTCAAGCAGTATTGCAGATAGGTCCTTATTCTTCGGAACAGTCGATAGGTTGTTGTGCCTCATGTTCACCAACTGACAATCGTTTTGTCCACAGCTGTTCTACTACATCTGCGCGTACAGTTTAAATCAACTTCTACTGCGCAAGGATCTGTGCTGCTGGGCCAAGGGCCTACAGATCCGGTACAACATTTCGCACCTCGAAACTTGGATAAAAGAGCACCTCGCCGAATACGGACAAAAGAGCGTAAGAATTGTTCACGTTTGTGAATTGTTCAAAAACTAATGTTTCCTATACGAAAATAACCCTGCAGAGTTATCACCATGACTGCTAATCCAATTTTCATGTTTTCATTATAGTTTTCTTGTTTGTGGTCTGGCTACATATGTTATTTGGACGTCGAATAGATCGTTGCCTAGTTCAAAATAAACAACGTGATGAAAAAAAATATTTTTGTTTAGAGTCAGATTGTCCTCCAACTTCATTGGGAAATATTAGATCACTGTGCCACGCTGGCCAGACGATATGGCATAGTGCTTTGCATTAAGTTTTGGCAAAATCCTACTTATTTTTCAGTACAAAAAAAATATGAATAATGTAAATGCCTGAATGTAAATTTTTTGATCGATTTGTTTTTGCAATTTTAGAAATATATATGTGGCTAAATTTATTTGGGTGCCCCGAAGATCGCATGTTTTACACATTATTTGGTCACAGGTTGAAGAAGTACTAGGCGTGCTAAAGCCTATCACACAAGCAGTGCAGCTTCTTCAGGCGCGTAAGTCGATGCAAGACGTGCAGTCTACGGTGGACATGTGCGTCAATCTCAACGCCATGCAAGTCTGCAAGGTAAGACGCGGATAGAAACACCTAGTGATTTTTAACCCACTTAAAAAAAAGAAGTTCTCAATTCGGTTGGATGTATGCGGTAAAAACCATCAAGTAAAACGATTTGCAAAATTTATTTTTATCGACTGTTGGTTCCAGATTTGATCCATGCAAATGTTATCGAACTCGGTTCTGTAATTTGGTATATAACTTGAACTACAGTTATTTGGTTGATGGGAACATTTTGTGTGTTTCCACTATAGTGTTGTAATTCGAAAGCATACTTATAGTAAAGTAGAACAATTATACATACAAAGAAAATAATATTTTTTTTATACAATCAATAAATCTTTCGAGTACATAATATAAACTGACTTAAAAATAGGCATTCTTCAAAAGGTTATTACTTAGTTATTATTCGCGTTTTAGTGCTTATTTTATAGCAGGTTAACATTTTTTGTTAAACGGATTTTCGTTGGATACTTACATGCTTCATCAGTATCTTTGAAAATAGCCGACGGTCTTCGAAAAGGCAGTCACCGACTCCGTTGCAGTTCCTTTCATTAACAACGTGTTTTTAGAAATCGGTCAAAACAGGAACCATTATAACATATTGTAAAACAAACATACTGCACAATATTGTGTCCAACAGATTTTGAACATGTATACGCCAGCCGAAGAGTACGAGGTGAAAGTGACACGCGAGTTCATCCACGAGATCCAGAAGAAGATGCTGGAGAAGGCAGGAGCCAACGCAGATAAGGAACCGGTATGTTATACGAGGGTCGTTCTACAAAACCCTATTTAATAACCCACAACGTGGTCAAGCACACCCTGTGTTTAAAAGACAGTTTAAAAAGGGGTTTTAGTGTAGTTTGTACGCATAACAGCATTTTTTCTAACTCTCTTCAAATACTTACGTTAATCATCTTAATGTTTTATACTGAAAAAAATAACGGCCCCCTAGCCAAGTAGCTTTCGTATCGCACGCTTTGGTACAAGAGAAAAAAAATGAATGGATTGACACGACCTGTCAATGAGTCTTCAGGGCCCCTGTAGTATCTCCTCAATAAATATGGGTACCTAATATGTTAGCGCCGTAAATATCTTTACATAGTATAAAACAAAGTCGCTGTTTTTGTCCGTCCCTATGTATGCTTAAATCTTTAAAACTACCCAACGGATTTTGATACGGTTTTTTTTAATAGATAGAGTGATTCAAGAGGAAGGTTTATGTTTATGTATAACCCACACCCGCTTCGCACGGGCGAAGCCGGGGCGGGCCACTAGTTGCCAATATAATGACTTCAAGCCCGTAACACTCTTCCTCCTTTCTTTACAGCATAACCTTCTCATGGATTCAAAAATGATATTCTCTGTGCAATTCCTATTCAACCCCTCACCCATTCGCCTGGAGGCGATCGAGTTGCCAGAAGTATTGGAGCTGGATGGTCTACTCACGAAAATATAAACAGTTGTTTGTTGGCTCCGAATCAATTATCGAGCACTACATTGCGAGAGATAACATTTGAGGAACATGGACTTACTCGTAAATTCATCGCATCAGATCAGCCGCCTGACCGACATATAACTGTTTCTACTGCGCGTACGTTTAAGGGACGAACACACCCTGCTAAGAGCTAAAACGCTTCCCGCCCCGGGACTTAAGTGGGATACTGTATGAATAAATTAATGGAAATACTAGCAGATAAAAATGTATTTTGATGCGTCAATATGCATTATGGTCATTCTATTGTTATAGCTATTGTCTTATGTTTAAAGTATTTAGCTTTGATTATTTCATTTAACTTCACGTGAGTTCCAAAACTTGTTGTAAACGTATGTCACGTGGACACATACGTACGGGGCGGTCGGTTACCGCAAATATTCTTCCCAAACTTATCTTTCGCTTAAGATAATTTTATATTTTAGTTCGAAGATAAAACTTAATTAAAATATTGCCTATGAATATGTTATCAAAGTTTCGGTACTCCTACAAAAATATCCTGTGTAGTGAAATCCTGTCTTGTATATTGATTGATTAGAGAGTTTATTGTTAATGTGTCCGTTGATTCGTATCAAGTTTTCGAAAAACATTTAGTTCCTCTTTAATAGCTTAAAAGATTTTTGATATAAACTTTTTTTAATAGAACCTTTATTACCAATTATTTGTTTTTGATCGAATCGAAATGTTTTCTGACTAGGTTCTCAGTTTGCAAAAATATAAAGCAAATAAACAAGTGTATATCGTGTACGAATCAGCGGTCAAAAAGTAATTATTGTTTTTCTTTGTATCTTTATTATGTTCCTTCATTACATTCCATTATTGCCATACGAAAAAATGTATTCAATATCAATTTGGTGCCATTCAATTATTTTCCCATACGAATTGGTAGTAAAACTATAATAATTGTATTATGCATAATATACGCTTAGATTTATTTATTGTGATTGCGCGTATGAAATTTACTTTCTGTTTAGGGATTTTTTTTTAATGTTTATATAAAAGTATATTTTTTTTTATTTCCCCTGTTTAGTCCAAATCATCGAATTATTACAAGTAAAATAGGTTGATGATATTTTAAAGGCTCGCGTTCATTAAATATTGGAATAAATTACCTGTACTTAGATGAGTGTAGCGAATATGTTTAACGTTAATCGTCCCAGTTAACTAAATTACAATATCAATTTACTAGTATTAAAATTACATAAAATAGGCAATTTGGCCTTTGCCACAGCGAATGTAATGAATGCGAGTCTTTACGACATTCTATAAAATCATATAATAAAATTAGACATGTAATTACAAAAATCATTTAATATAGGTACAGAGTACGCGTTAGTTAGATTAATTATTGAATTTAGTTCAAATTGTTTTTATTTTTAATTATTATAAAAATACTGATATGACATTCCTGTCTTTATTATTAGGTAAAACAAATATTTATTATAATGCAAATTTAATATTATTTATTTAATTTCATATGAATATGTAGTCTATGGTCATGTAGAGATACTGAAAAAGATTTATTTACCGTGTCACCACCGGTGCCAAGTATGCGGTATTATTCCATAATTAGCCGGTGTTAAATAATTGCTTCTAGTGAAGTGCTTCCGTTGAGCATTTCATCGTAACTGACTACTGAGGCCTCCTCCAAATTCATGGAGGGAAATTGGCCTTCTTTGCCACGCTGACAAGACTAGTTGGTATTCTTTCTCTTGTGGATATTTTATCTGCCACTCGCGCTTCCTTAGTTGCATCTTACAACTATCAGGATGGTTGCATTTCAAAATAAGTATATAGTTTTGTAACTTCATAATCACAGATATTTATCGCTTTATGAACAGAGAACTGTTAATTTACGAGTATATTTGATTGTGGTGCAGTCTGCACCCAGGTGGTTTTAAGTGTTTTGTTTGTTTCACCCTATCAGTAATACGAGACACAGTGTGTATGTGAAGACAAGTTAGCTTGGCAATCAGTACGCTTTGGATGGCGTTCCCACGGAACTCGTCCCATAAAGCGCATCTTGGCCAATAGACCTTGCACCCTGAACAGGCTACCATCGCGACGTAAGATGAACGACCAATTAAACATTTCGTTTCAACCTCTACTAATACGTTTCCAGATATTGTCTGATATTTGGTTATTTTCGCATTCGTCTACGATATTTTCTGAGGCTGTTAATTCTCGTTTGTTCCTTGCTTTTGTTTTTTAACAAACCAAACCCCTCTATTTATAACGCGAACCCAATCAAACCCGGAACCTGTTGGTCCAAACCTCTAGACCAACTAGGCATTTAACGTGGCTTAGTGTTGTCAAATGTCAACGTAAGCTTTTTTTTTTTTGGATCTGGGCCCAGATGACTGATGACAACCTTGGTGTTCCATATTTGTGGTCGTGTAATCCAAATCGCTTAACGCGCCGCCTCTTGGCAGTTAAATACGTTTACACCATAAAATGGTTTGTCAATCTAAAGGTATATGCACACGGTCCATTGTATACGAGAGACGAAGCGCGTCATAAAATGTGTGGCAATTTTTTTATAGCCATTGTGTTTCTGTTACGAAAACAGAAACACAATGGCTATAAAATGTAATCTAATAATGTTATCGAATATATTTATTGGCCTATGCTTTATTTTGTTTAGTGCCAGTAGAGTGCAGCCTCCATCATCATTAGATGACGACTTCTAATAGACACGAAATTCGTCCACTGCTGGACATAGGCTTTCCCCAAGGATTTCCTCCTGGTCCTATTGTCATCTATTGTCTTCCAGCGACCTTACCAGGTGGTTTGTCCACCGTGTGGGAGGCCTACTAGCACTGCGGTTTCAGGAACGCGGTCGCCACTCGAGGATGTTTCTGCCCATCGGCCGTCAGCCCTGCCCCGCCTACCTTTGGCAATGCGTATCTCCTCACTCTTAGCATAGCCCTCTGGCACCGAGCACCGACTTAACTTGACATTTTGTCACCGCTGATGTGGTTAATAGTCTGTCTGATAATAATATCATAGAAATGTTGAACAATATTTTATTACCTAAACAGATCGCAATTGGTTGCTCAACCTTTTTTAAAGCTCAAGTGGTTTATTGTGACCATGTGAAATATTATAAGACATCGATCTAAAATCAATCTGTCGTAAATCAAAAATTTTAAGTATTTCCGAACTTTATATCCAGCCTTTGTGTTTGGTCTCTTAAGCTTGCATGTGACTTTCCGTTCAGAAGTGTACGACTACTACACTACTGTCTTCGGCATTAATGTGATAAATTAAAACTAAAAAGAAGTTCGTTCGTTCGTAACGTTGCCATTAAAATTGAAACGAATTAATATATTATAATCCTTTAATTATGTTGTATTTTTAATTAGATCACAAATCACCCGTGAAAAGTCTGAAACTGTTAATATTTTGTTACTTTTGGTTATTGAGGTACTTACAATCTGTACAAGAGAAAAAAGGCTAAACTACCGTAAATAGTTTTGCTATATCTTCTGCGCGCCGCCGCTGCTTCGTCCGCGTATATGTTCCAAATAGTATTAGATATTATATGGCAGTGCCATTTAGAACATGCTAAATTTACAACCATGTGGCACCCTCTAGGCAAGCAATATAAACATAATGTCGATATATCCTGTAATTAATATAATATTCCTCTTGTAATATAACAATATTTTGTTTGTATTCAGTTACTAGAATGTTTTGTAGCAAATGTTCAGTCAGCCATTTATGCGTGATTAGCAAACATTCGTCCAATATTTTACATTTATATTATTCATGGAATATTATTGCTTGCTTTCTGTCAGCCAATTTTTTACCATTAGGAATGATGACACATTCTTGTACAAATATATTTTTAATCTTTTTTCTATTTATTACTGTTATTTTTTTGTTGTAGAATAATAGAGATAAATAGTTATAACAACGATTGTTCCATTAACTGTCCTTTAAGTTGTAAACAACGAATCATTTCAATGTTCCCTTTTTTATTTTTGGCTTGTTCTGAGCTTGGTCCTAATAGTATTTTTGACTTGTGTTCATTGTTTTTGCTTAGTAAAAGCAAGATAAGACCATCTTTACACCAACTCTAGCATTGCTTATTGAGAAAGTTAAGTAAGCATTCTACAGTTTCACTTGAAAAGCGTAACTTGACGTACCTACTCCACGTTATAATAATGAAAATATGTCATTACACATATAATATGATATACATATATTATTCTGGGTGCCTTGCGCGACAAGCTGCAAGCTGCTTGTATGCCTTAACAATATTCCTCATAACGAAAATGTTGAATGTTTGTAAGGTTTATTTAAATAAGTTCATAGTGCAGTAAATATATGAATAGTTTAACGAATGTTACCAATCGATGTGAATGTAGGTGAATAGTAACTTAGATTAAAATATTAGAGCAGACACATAGATTTATTTATGACAAATATTTAAACCGGATTACATAGTATAATTATTCTAAATCATAATTCAATTTAAATAGAGCTCATTCGTGTTCTACTTTGCATTCAACTGTCAATTATAAATTGCATATTGTTGTTGCCATCTTAAAACCTTTATGTAAAACCCACTTATCTAAGAAAATCAAGAAACAATTTCGAATTCAAGAATTCAATTATATAATATATTACAGCATAAATATATATTCCTCGTATTAGTAGTAAAAATAATAAAATAAAATATTTCAATAATAGTGTAGCAGATATTATTTTGTGTACCGACTTGCTTAAAACAAAGTGAGCCTAACTTTTATGTACCTACAAATGAAAATGGTTTTTACTAAATAAAAAATGCCCCAGTATATTACAGTATAGTCCAGCGTTTATTAATGTTGTTTAATATTAGTAATAAATATGTACTTAATAGTTATTTATGTTGTGGGTTTCGAAATTGTAAACCCAGGTAGCATTATATTTATGTATGGTATAGTGTTTTTGGTGTTCTAAATGTTAATGTTATTTTGGTAGATTTTTAAATATGTAGGAAGTTCTAAGTTTAAAATGAGTTTATGCATTTAAAGGGTTTATAAAGCCAATTAATCATTGTTACTTTCTTAAAATATGCATATTCCTACCAGTTTTCAATAATCTTTCAATATTTCTGTATACATTTTCCACAATCTACATTTTAGTTGTACTGCACCTTTACATACACTCAATATTATTTTGTTATATGTATATTAATTTGGATGAAACTAGAAGCTGATCGATCAGTATTTGTATGTACTTAATTGTTTCTTAGTGTTCCTTTTATTATAAATGGTAGCTGCATTTCTATTTTTTGTATATAAAGTTTTGTTTGTTTAACATTCCAATAGATGTATTAGTAAAAATATTTAGAGACACATATTTATCGAATTAAATGTTCTATTATGCTACATAAAATGTATGGTTATAATACTGTTACTGTTAATCCGATAGGAAATATTTATTCACTGTGTACCAAAAAATTCATAATATGAGATGAGGGCCTAGTCCAGAAGCTATGGTGCTTTTATTCAGTTGTAGATGACATATTCTCAGTGCTACCGTCGGGGAAAGTTGCTTGTTTTGATGAATTCTCGAATCATGCAACTCGAATCGGTCCTGTCATTGTGTTTATGTACTTTTTGATACACTGTACATTAGCAAATCGTACACAGCCGCAGATTGTTGTCATATTGATAATAGTATATTGTTCCTAAAGCTGTTAACATTCCTTTTAGTAATTCGGTGTGGAAGTCATTTTAGCGAGTTTTAAACACATTCCGTACACTCTATTTGGCGTCACACATTAGTAGGCATTAAAATTGCACTATCAGATAGTTATCAAATGGATATAGCTACTTACCTACAATGATACGGCGCCGATAAATTAAATATTACATACAATATGTATTAAATATATGTTATAAATATTATATAGATAGAGAATTAATAACAAAATTAAAGTCAAATATGCATCACGTCATATCGTTAACTATAGTTTGAAGACTCCAGATTATCTCCTTATGTTGTGGTTTCCTAATTAATGTATTGCAAAATCACATACCTAAATTACATACGATGACAATAATAACATCTAAAATTATTCAAATTACAGTGTAGAATTAAAAGTGTTACTCAAAAGCAATATTATGCATATCTAAATGGTTTTATTATACCTACGTTAAACATATGTATTCTTCATTGTGTCATGAAATATTTATTTAAAAATATACTCTATTATCTTAGCGTTAAATGACTATTGAATCAATGTTAGCTTTATTTGATGTGTGTAAGTGTCGAATTGTTCAGATGTTATCGTGGGCGCAGTTGGTTTAAGGAAAAAACACGAATCATTTATAATCAGGACATTGCGCAGTATATAGCAAGTGCAACACTTGGCAGTGGGTTGTCCCCCTGGGCTATGTATTTCACAGTCCTAACGTAAAGAAAAGAACAAATACCATCCTCATAAGAAATATGGCAATACTGAGGGATCGATCTTACTTCTTCGGGCGTCTTTGAATCATCATCATTTCAGCTAAAAGTCGTCCACTGCTGGAGATAGGCCTCCAACAAGGATTTTCTTACAACCTAACAAGGACCTTAACCAGGTCACCGGTCCACCGTGTAGGAGGCCTACAGGCACTTCCGGAACCCGGTCGCCGCTCGAAGACTTTTCTGCCCCATCGGGTGTCGGTCCTGCGAGCTATGTGCCCTGACCACTGCCACTTAAGTTTGGCAATCCATATTTAAATACTACTACTACTAAGCCCATAAAAGAACCACCACCAACCGGAAAAGTCGGGCCTCCTCCAATTATATGGAGGGTAATTGGCCTTAACCACGCTGGCCAGACGGGTTGGCACAGGGTTTGTGTCAAATTTCCTTCTCTTAAACAGTATTTTAGATAGCTAATGTGAATATGGCAAATACAATGACAAAATTGATGCCAACAGAATGTTTTAAAACCCAGTCGGTGTTGCCTTCCGTATTTGATTAATGTTTCGAATTAAATGTTTAGGCGTGTTCGTAAACAATACTCGTTTGATATAAAATAGAATGAAGAAAATATTGTATTAGAAGTATGGCCGATTTGTGCAATGCCTAAAACATCATTGGTAACTATGTTATCCTATTAAAAGCAGTGACAGTGTTGGTTAATGCCATATTGAGTGCAACAAATTGTATTTAATCGTCTGGTATTTAATCCATTAGCTATATGCATTCAACCTTTGTAAGTGTAAGGCCAAACATCGTTTCAATTTTTGTGATTGTTTACACATATGTCTTAAGTCTTGTAGTTACATACCTATTCCAATCTTATTATCTACATACAATGTTATTTATTCAACCATATAAATTATATGTATACATACTATGTGTGCTGTGCTGTTAGTGTTTCATGCAGAAATAATATGTATTATGTTGTAAAGTGCATAAATAATTAAAATAATGTTAGAAAAATATTGTTCTTTTTTCTATTCTGCATCTCGTTTCCACGGAAATAACTAGTCAAAGCTAGAAGTAATAAACTGCCTTCCAGAAACTATTAATTTGGCGCCATTTTTCATAACGACAAAAATCTTTGGGTTTGGTATTGTTTAGGGGTAATCACGTTCCAATTCCGACTTCCTTTGTAAGCGACTTCAAAAATATTCTATGTTCAGTTGTATATAGGTATTTTTGCTGTATAGGATATTACCAAAGACTAAAACTCAACTATATCACATTATTTCAATCCTCATAAAATGATTGTTCGCGCATCTAATCAATCAATCTCATGGGTTACGTCTCCATTGTCTGCCACTGAATCACTAAAATCATCTGTAACAGCATTTGACAATCATAATCCCAGCCATAAAATACATCCGTTTTTTTAATATTGCATGGAACTTGAGGCACTAAGGACTCCATTATTATCACTACTTAATATAAAATAAAGTCGCTTCTAGGATAAAGTCTTTAAAAGTACGCTACGGGTTTTGAAGCTCTTTTTTAATAGTTAAAGTGATTTATTAAGGAGGTTTTTATGTAGAGAAATACTGATAAATTTTGAAGTTGATAAATTTATTTTGATAAATTTTGAGGAGGATGGAAATGCGTGCTGAGACAGCTGAGAGGCTCCTCTTATACTCGCTCTACCGACGATCGTGTCCTAGCGGAACGGCGCGGCGGCCTAGCACTACCCTGCAAATTGCAAAAAACGTAAGAAAATTTTAATTTCGCGGGCTACCCTGGAGCAGCCACCTTAATCGCCTCGGTGTTAAACGTGTCTTTGTCATGAGCGAGCTTGAATCTCTTGTTGTACCTACTTGGGACTCTAGTATTACCTGCGACGTTTCGCTCGGGAGTTAGCTCTGTACAATAATGATTTCTTAGGTTTTCGCGATTATTACACATTGAAATTAAAACACTTTTAACGGATTTATCGCGTGTATATTACGTTTGTAGCGACCACATGCTACATACTTTACACAGTTTACCCGAAAAATCTGAACTAATTGCATCAAGAAATATCGCCTACAAATGCGATAATTACGAAAAAGTCCTACACCGCGATAGCGAAATTTCAAGAGCAATTCGCAAGGTTAAGATATCCCCGACTACAACTATTGGGGGAATAGGCGCTGCGACCCCTAGCCAGACATCACACCTCGTCTGGCTGGATGATCATCCCTTTGCGCCTAAACGTTATTACTTCCCGACGTTTCGAATGCTTTGCAGCAGTCGTGGTCGCGGGGGAGACTAGATGACAGTTGTCTTCAAAAGCACAAAGAAACAGTTAAAATCTACCGCCTATAATTTTGTTTTATTGATAACGTTCCCTGTGCACGCAGAAATCGATCACGGTGTCCAGAGGTCTTGCAGATGAGTGTTTTGCTTGAGATTTGATCAATTTAATGACTGGATCCCAAGCAGGTGGTACTTGCCAACCATCCTCTCTATTGAAATTTGGATGTTTTTTAATCTCAATAGCAGGATCTCAATAGGAATTAAATAATGTAATATACACGCGATAAATCCGTTAAAAAGTGTTTTAATTTCAATAGCTCTGTACACCCTCGCCACGCTACCCTAGTTCCCCTGGGATCCTTCGAAGTGCTCAGGATTCAATTTTACGGCCGTGACTTAAGACTCAGACTTATCCCCTTGGTGAATACAATATGGTACTATTAACACCTTTATCCTTATAATGTATTATTATGCGTCATGAAAAATAATTTTCTAGAGCAAATGCGACGGGTATAGTTTTGCTTTACCCGACGATCTCCATAAATTGACAGCTGAGACTGGGTTACAAAATCAAAATTCGTTTAATGAAGATGGCTTAACAAATCTCTTTGGATAGGTTAAAAAAATCACCAAAAATTAATAACCATTTACCACCGGTAGTAACTCTGTAGTTGCTGTTTTGATATCTTGTCTTGTTTTGATATATTGAGAGGTTTGAGAGTCAGGTACGAAATAGCAAGTAAATAACCAACGAATTTACTTGGGACCAGGACTGTCAAAGCACTTATATACCTCAAGACTGCTACCACTACTTTCGTAATGTTGACATACACAGATACACAAAGTTAGCTACTTTACTGATTATAAGTAATTGTTGCAACAGATGGTTCCAGCTAGGATATTAAAACAGTGGTGAATTAATTGGAATCGCATGTAGAAATAGAGCCGATTTGACTAGATTTGAGACTGAATGTGTCGTCATCAGTGTACATAAACAGTAATGACAGCCACAGAATATTTAAATTCGCGTCTCACGAGTTTAGTTTCCCGCGTAACGCGTACGCGTGCGCACGTAATTTAATTATAAATACTTATTATTTCAAATATTAAATCTCAGCTGCCGGATAATATTACGGGCCATTTTGAATACATCTTATCAAATATTTAATTTAATGTGCAAATAATGGATCGACAATTAGAGGTAAGTTATAATTTAGTACCTAACTTAAAAATTAATATTATAATACCTGTTCATAGTTCTATAATATACTTGATTAAAAGAATAGGTTTATTTTCCTTTTTTTGTGGGTAAAATCTATATACATAGATACCCAGCAGGGGGGCGGGGGCTGGGGTATGTGGGAGTCCCGTTCGCGAAAGAGCGAATGGTGCGTTCGGTGTACCCGCTAAACCCTACCACTGCTTTTGACTTTTTTTTTATCCCGGTGCTAAATCCTTGATGGACTTCCCGCCAGCCTGTGGATTGCCGACGGG
Source organism: Clostera curtula (assembly GCA_905475355.2). NCBI lineage: Eukaryota > Metazoa > Arthropoda > Insecta > Lepidoptera > Notodontidae > Clostera > Clostera curtula. Next base: position 25,595,765 of record FR997794.1, on the reverse strand, counting down.
GGAGTGTGGGAGTCTCCTCCAGAGCGGAGGCATACCCACTAAACATCTCCGGGGTGTTCCTTCGCGCGGTTTTGGCTGCGGCGCCGTGGGAACGTTCGTATTTAATGTACTGCCAAAACCACGTTGCCGCAACCAGAGGCTTTGCTTTACGCATTACGACTCGGGAGCATTCCGCTCCGTCGATGTCTCGCCAGGAACACGTGGCAAGACACCTGATCTTAAGAAATTTAAACTAACTTTGTTTTTAATCGTCAAACGAATTTCAATAATAAGAGCAACGATGTTTAAAAAAATTACGCGAAATCCACAGTCATCGCTTTTCCAATTTGTTCGTACGATACGAGTATGTCAGCTGCAGGCGAATGATTAATAAAACAGCAAGTAAAACGAAGCAAAACATATTTTTCGGTCTGGATCATGTACTTGTGTAGTGTACAAAATAACGACACTTTATATCAAACTGATATTTAATTTATAGTAAATTTACTTTAAATTACTTTTTTAAACATGTAAATTGCGGCAGGTAGCAGTGATCTTTCTTAATCACTCTTGTTAGTGTTGATTAGGGCTTACGGTAGATACCTATTAAATTTTTATCTAATCGCACATAGCACTAATAGCACTTCCATTCCTATTCCTGAAACAGATAGTTGCCATTAAGTCAGTTAAAAGCGTCTTGTCAAACATTAAGCATGGTGTACCTAATTGCCCCAGGGGTCCCGAAGCATGCTTCTCGATGGGAGCCTATCCGAGGATGAGGATCTCTGACTTTAATAATATGGTGTACCTACTTCGTTTAGCAATGCGAATGTCACAGAATTTATGTATTTATCGAATTATTGCCAACTAGGCTACGCTTTGCTTTCGTAAAGTAAACTCAAAAAAACATCGATAAATCTCGCACAGATTGTGTTCACGCACTCGATCTATGTTTTTTGATTACCAACGAAACCTTTTCCGTCTTACATAAACCAGCAATTTTCTATGGAAATGCCTATCCGACGCCATGTAATTGCTTGTCTGTCGAAGGGTAATGCGCTTAGTTCAAAATTTCTTTTTAAGTTTTCGTGGGAAAAACTTGTGGCTTTCATAATGTGTCCCGAACTGATACAGTAGGTCTCCAAAACTGTCAAAATTGAGTATTAAAGGTGATTGTCGATATTATTTGCCATTTTTGGGCACTGGTGAATAGTTAGTTATACATTCCTATGATGAAATTTAGAATATGTAAGGATGTTTCATACGAACGTATATTATTTCATACTGGGGTGCAGTAAGTGGCGTCGAAAAGGGTAAATCGGTAGCAAACTGAGACGCAAAAAAACTTGGCGTATTCGGTGTCAAGTTGTTTCGCCACCATTGCACAGGGCGCAGGTATCCCTCCATCCGTTTGGTGGAGGCACGGCACAGTATAGGTATAGGTCACCTAAGGATGTACATGCTACCTATTTAGTAAGTATTTTTCCTAATAGCAGTGGGTAAGTATTTCAAGTATGTTGCACGTAGCGGCACAGCTTACACCAGATTTTTGCCTGACTTATCTGATTAATTGCTTAATTCTTTAGGCATTATAGATTACAAATTATATCTTTCGCCTTATCTATGTATTATCATATTCATAATTTAGTTGGAGGATGCAAGAACAACCATCGTCACATCACAATTAATGGCAAACCCAAATAATGAAAAGGATTTTTTAATGACATTGTAGGAAGGCTTTCAAATAGTGAACTCAAGACTCAAAATTTAAAAAAAAATTTGTGTCAGTACCGCCTATTGTTCACCATTATTTACTACCAATAAAATTCAAACGTGGTAGAAGAAACTCAAAAGATCCAATCAGACACAGAATGTATAAGGAAATCTTGATACAAACCCTGTGCCGGGCGAAAATGATGATGAATAAACACATGTCATACAATTATTATCAGCAAATTATATGATAGTCATTATTAAATTCATACTCTATACAAATGAATAAAATTGGAGTGTATGTTTGTAATATTAAAACAACGACTTTTTAGTAAGTGCATTTGGATTTAAAGAGATATATCTAAACATTTTTTTTTATATTTTAATGCTCTTGCGGAGCAGGATGGAATAGGGTGTTCAACACACGGAATAAAACACACTTATCTAAATAACGCCAAAATGTGCAGCAGTTCTGTGAACCAAAAACCTGTATGGCGCGGTATCAGTCGGTTTCCTTATAAGGAAAATGAGGTAAAACCCCGAATCGACCTTCTCTGAGATTAACACGCTTCAATATTTGCGGATGTATTGCACGGTAGCAGCACGCATCTCGATACCTTGAAGTCGTAACTCTGTATAGAAACGCATATAAAAAAAGATGACCAGATTGCTTACGTCTCGAACAATCGTAGTCTATGATATATCATAAATAGACTACGATTCTTGTTTTTATCCAAATGTATAATTGTTACCATTGCCGCCTCCTGAAAATAAAGGGAAATATAAATAAAATAAATATCCTTGGACATTTCACACAACGCCATCTCGTCCCAAGCTAAGCATCTTAATGCTTGTGTTGTAACGAGATGGATGATAAACTATTTATACATTTTTTATTTTTTTTTGTAAATACATACATATTATAGATAGAAATAAATGTATGTACCTATGTTTAAACAATTAAACAATCCAACTGTTATCAAGCATACTAACAACCATTTAAAATTAACTATTTAAAGAATCAACTGTTCAAACATATTCAAGTTATATTTTCGAGACAAATAATTCGCTAATAATAGATTTTTTAGTCAGATTATGTATAAACTGTTGGTAATGAACTCGATAAGTTATGGCGTCAGGCCTGGGCAGAAATTCCCGGGAGGAAAGCTGCTGCGTTCCAGGCGCGCCTCCCAGTGTAACAGGGGGGTCGTTACAAAGTCCACCCCCCGTAAACGGAGGTGCTCGCCTCGGAGCTTAGGGCTCCACCAAGGGCCATGGCCCACCAGGGTCGCGAAGCATACTCCTGTGATCGGGAGGATTGAATCCAGTGAACCTAGAATCGGGCAGTCAATAATCGAGGCTCAACCCTACGCACCCCGGACTCCCACATAATCCGGTCAGTCTCCAACGGTTGAGTATCCCTGAGGATTTCAGACAAAAAAAGAGGAAGCTTACTTTTCAAATAGGACAAATAAGACCTACAGCCTACGTCACCAATGTGCACTTCGTGGCCTCTGCCCTGTATTCATTTAGGTATGTTTCTTACAAATGTGTAAATCGCGACCCCTTTTTAATTACGTTGTGTTTATGTAAAATAATAAAAAGTTCTAATATAATTGACTTTCTTAACTATTCCTCCATCCGAAATATTTAGTAAGGAAAATATACCAACATTACCTACGTCGCTTTTTAATAAACCCTATCTTCTAGGACTTGCCAGGTGCATTTTACAACACACAGACGTGCTAAACATGTGGTTTTAGTACGAACACGTGTAAATACATATTAACTAAAATACGTAGGCATAAAAGCAGTTGTTCTGCGATTGTCATATCCATACCATAAAGCGTTTCCAAACGACTGCTGCTCCGGTTTAATGGAGCTTTTAGAACAGATAAAGAGACTGATACCGAAGGACACATTTTTAAAATGCGAGTTTGTGTGCGTAATGAAATAATGATCGAACTGAACTGCTTTAGAATGCACAATGTCACCAGCCCATACCTTCCTGAGTGTGTTGTACAAGAAGACTAAAGGAATTCAAGAAGCAGGTCACCTAGCCGCCAGAGAAGGAAATCTTTATAGTTAAGTCGTTCGTCGTTGTTTCAACCCGTAAATGGCCAACTGGGTTGGCACAGGGTTTGTATCAAGTTTATTTTTATATATTTATAATTCTGTTTTTTTTTATATAAAACCGCTTTAAATACATATTATGTAAAATTCTCCTTTTAAATTGTTACTGAACTCCTCCGAAATGGCTCGGCTTTATAGTCACATTTGGTAGGTCTGCGAATCGGACAACATCTATTTTTCATCCCCGTAAATGTTAAGGCTCCACCCTTAAATTTTAACTATTATTTTTTAGACATTTTGAGTTGGTTTTGTTTTTTTATGATACAACATAATAAAAAACCTCCCAAATTACATCCCTAAATTTTCACCCCTCTACGATCAACCCCTATTTTTAATAGCGATTTTTATATGGCAAACAAAGTTTTCGGGGTCTAGTAGTAACTTAAAAGCCTATAATGTAAAAGGCTATAATGTAAAACGACTACATATGAAATGGTAAATTTTGATGTATTGAACCCAGCTATAACACATACATTAAACCACTGGATCCAGAACCTAGTGACTAAATTAAACTAGGAAACTGGACCATTTTCACAAGGAATTCCAATTAAATTAAGTAATACCCGGAATGGTAAAAGTGGCTGTCTTACTTGCCGCAGGAGGTCGATAATATGCAGAAAAGTAGTGCCGCTTTCTCCATAAGAATGAATGTCTCACTGTAGCGAAGTGCTGCTAATATTAACGATTTATTAGTAATAACAATGATTCTACGAGTAGGTATAAACACATAACTAGTGCTGTATTTACTCTAGGCCCACTTGGGGTCAGTGCCATCATTATACTTATTACAATTTGATTATAAATTAATTACAAAGTCGGTAAGCATTTAATAACACTTACATGTTCCCATTATATCCTAAGGGTCAGCGCAGACAGAACGGAGCGCAGCGTAGAGGATTTTATGAACGTACTTTAAAATCATTATCATTACATAGTATAAAACAAAGTCGCTGTCATCTGTCCGTCCCTATGTATTCTTAAATCTTTAAAACTAGATACGCAACGGATTTTGAAGCGGGTTTTTTTAGTAGATAGAGTGTTTTAAGAGGAAGGTTTATATGTATAATACATGCATAATTGCACCCGGGCGAAGCCGGGCCGAATCGCTAGTAAACTTTAAAATTATTACTATAATAGTGCATAGAATGCTTGAACCTGACAAACGCGTCCTCGAAGATACGCGGGAATACCAAGACCGCGTGAAGATTATTCCTCTCTGTCTGCGCTGACCATAAGAGGCGACTCAAGGAGCGCAGTATAAGTACGACAACTTCATACAAACCTTGTGCCAGCCCGTCTTGCCAGCGTGGCACAGTAGGTCCGCTAATTTCCCTCTAAAATTCTGGGATTCCCGACTCAGTAGTGGGTATTTTATAAATGTCCATGTGTAAATGGGCATAGACCACTAAAGATTACCGTTACCATCTGTTTTGTTATTTAATGTTTCGCCAATAAAGTTATCACAATTTTTTTAGAGAAAGTGTGAGAAAGTTGGTTTGGTAAACTAGGCACTACTACTAATACTCAGCCCATACATGACCCACTGCTGGGTCGGGCGTCAGTACGCCCGACTGGGGCAGTGGGGCAGTGCCCTAGAAAAAGATTGATCAACCAAATCTCATAAATGGACTCATTCTTCGGCATGAGAGGCTATCCTCAAGGCTGTACAAACAGGACGTACATATAATCTGTCACTACTTCTTTCTTGCGAAGTCGACCTCTATGATTGTCGTCTTGGACACGCTCCGCTAGCAATCGTCTTCTCGCATTTGATTGTTTCATAAAAAGTGACGTAGGAACCGGTTCACGGGGCGTAACTAGTCTCTGCTTTATTAGCCGTCTGTTACGTAAAACACGACTAGACTTGATTCGAAATCGGAAAAAAGTATTAGTTATAATTTTTCTTCCGTTGGAATTCTCATTGATACCCACCCGGCAGTCGATTTAGTCGGATGTAGAGTCCCACATGGGCGCGGAAACATGGTGATTTGCGCCCCGACCTACCCTTGGTGGGTAGATAACCCAACGACGTTCCTCGACTGTCAGGCAGTCAGGCAGTCCTTATTGGGGAAATATGTTTCGTGACCAAAAGGTAGTGAGTCATTAACTTATTTGCTAAAGGTGCGAGTTCACACAAAGTGACTATAAATAAGGCTAATAATATGTGAAAATACACGACCATGTCCTTGTGTGAGTAAGGCGATAACACATTCTATCAGGCGCTATATTTTAGAGTGGCTCTACAGCTGGTCAACCGGGTTTGCATTTTTGCTATTTTTGACATTAAGCGCTATGTGTAGATTTAATATTTGTCTGTGTAAGGACACACAAAAATAGAAAACACTAACACCGAACACTACCACCAAATACCATTTGCAAAAGCCATGTGAAGTGTAAGCATTACATCTGTAAAATGGCGTATAAATGTGTCGTAATTATTTTCTCTTTCGTAATGAGTTCTTAAATAAATTGCACTAATAAATATATAATCACTGTATGCGTTTAACAAATATAGACTGTAATATCATCTCTCAATTCAGGTTAATAAAAAGATAACTTAAATTAAAAAAGAACCTTTTTTATCATAGGCTAATTGTGATTGCACGAGTAAATTCGCTTATCTTGTATGTAAATTACCTTGGTATCATTGAACAAATTATTATCAGACACTATAAGCAGTCAGCGATGTTGCTGATAAAATGTGGTGCACAATTACTTTGTTCTCTGTATCACATTGATAAAATACCCAAATAATAACAGATAGATTAGTGAATATCGATCCGGGAGTTTTTAATACATTCCAACCGTTTTAGTAAATCCACAAATTATGCACAAACTTGATTATACCGGAATATGGGGCTAACAACAAATTGGAGTTGTGTTACAACAAATTGGAGTTGAGTTGTGTTACAGTCACTTGATCGATCTGACGAAGTACCTACGGTCGGAAACATATTAACTTTGGGGTACTTCCTGGGATTTGTTAACCTCGTAAGAGTTGACAAAAGAAAATAGAGGCAAGGCTAAGAACCTAACCGCAAAAGAAGGAAAACTTGATACGAATCCCTGTACCTGTGTCTTGGCATTACCCTCCATTTAAATGAAGAGGGAGGAGGCCCGACCCACCTGTGGGTCATTTATGGACTGAGTAGTAGTAGTATACGTTTTACGGAAACCCTAATGCACCACGTAATCCCTTACTACTCCGAGGGTCAAACTATATGCAAGCAATAAATTCAAACTCAAACGGAACTTTATTTACGTAGGTTTTATCACAAAACTCTTTTAACTATATCGTCATATTTATAATTAGGTACCATTAACATCTCACGGCCCTTTACCCACACTAGGTGGTAGTCTCCACACACACCTATCAGTCGTCATACCTAGTTATGTTTATTAAAATCAATTCTCATTGTTTCAGATAAAATGATGGATAGACAAGGATATTACTATCAAGCTATCGCAAAGTCTGAACCTTTGGTGAAATTGAAGTGACTGTCACAGAGACTATTGGTGCGTTAGAGAAAGGAAGGAATACAGGATGGATGTGTTAAACTTTAACGGGAATGGAGAGAAACGGGACTCCGTAAGTAACTATATGTCTTACAAACTCAACAGTAACATGAGTTTTTTTTGTCTGTCTGTCTGTCTGTTTGTTCCGGCCAATCTCTGGCTGGACCGATTTTGACGGGACTTACACTGATAGGTAGCTGATGATATAAGGAGTAACTTAGGCTTTTTTACTAGCTTCGCCCCTCGGCGTCACCCGCGGGTAACATCGCACCCGTGCGAAGCCGGGACGGGCCGCTAGTCATAAATAAGGAAGAAATCGCTTTAGCGATAAGGCCGCCTAATTTTACATTGTCTGTTTTGTATATTTTACTTGTGTTTATTTAAATGTGCAAAGAAGTTTAAATAAATATTAAATAAAAATTAATAAATTTAATTTCGTAGCGAGACTACGCTAAAACGCGAAAACGGCTGAACCGATTCGGCTATTTTTGGTCTTGAAATATTCGTGGAAGTCCAGGAAAGGTTTAAAAGGTGAGAGAATATCAAAAAAATTTTTTAATACGCCTAATTTTTTTCCAATGAAGGTTTGCACATTCATTCAGATTTATTTATTGATTCTGAGGCGATACGAAGTTTGCCGGGTCAGCTAGTTTTCAATAAAATAATATTGCCACTATTAATAAATAGAGATTTAAGCTCAAGCAGAACCCAATCTTTCAAGTTGGACGTTTATCAAAAATACAAGCCCACTGAGTTTTTTCCGCCAGATCTTCACGGTTGGTGCCGCGTTCCGACCTGGTAGTAGTCTTACAAAAGTCCTAGTTTACTGCTGTGAGGACAATATCGTGACACCTCATGTCAGTAATTCTCAGCGTAAAGTGCGATGTTCATAAATAAGTGCATTGTATTTTATTTTTCTTTCAATGTTGTTTGATAACATTGCCACTGTGTATCGAACAGTGTAAGACAAATATTATCGTTCACACCAATGACTTACAAAGATGTAGATAAAGTATTTATGATACTGCTACTAAGTCTATAAAAGACCCGCTGCTGAGTCGGGCCTCCTCCAATTACATGGAGGGGAATTAGCCTATTGTGCTGAACTGGCCAGACGGGTTTGGTATCAACTTTTCCTTATCTTGCCCTTTGTCGGCTCATATGACACCCGACGACGAGACGTTTAATTATATAATTGAAGTTTCACGAGACCGTTCTACAATTGGACAAAAAACTGCAATAGGGCGCTCTATTGATATCTACGTGTGCGTAGAAATTAGAGTATAAATTAGATTACTCTTCAAGCTGTCTAGCTCCATTCTCTCTCCGTGGACGACGCTCTTTGGTCTATTAAAATATATCGAAATATTATGGATGTCCCACTGAGATGGGTTGCGGAGAGACGGCTGGTTAGACTGGTGCCGAACCCATTCAAACTAGGAAATAGGTGAGGAAGTAAGTATTGGATCTGCTCTTTAGTGGAGCCCTGTATCCAGCGTGAAGATACAGTGGGCCGTTGATGATGATTCATTCAAATTCACTCATAACGGTAGTGTAGTCTGTATGTCTGAATACTACTCGTAAATACCTACTTACTACGAAATGACATCTGTCATTAACTACGACGTTTTTTTATATGCGACCTAACCCATAGCGCAATACGTCAATGATTCAAAGCCACTGTAGGTACCTATAAGTAACGCGTTGCCTTTCATTTGAAAGCCAGCTAGAGTTGTATCGGTTAGGTTGTACAAACAAGATTTATCAAAGTATTTCAGCGTCAGATTGAAAGTAATAGTTGAGTTTTATAATTATTTTTTTACCTTTTCGGATTGTAATAAGATGGATAATGTGCCAAAATAATGGTACCTACGATATATTTTACTTCACTACATGGTTGTGCTTAGAAAATCTGATTAAATAAATCATTCGGTTTTGACTTGGCGGTAAAATACTGTATAATAATATAATAATAATATATAATAAGATATAATAGATTTTTGATTTGATTTGATAGCCGCCGCCGTTCGAGCATTGAGCTCATTGTTCTTTCCATCGATCTCTTCACAAAACGCTCTAATTCGAAAACCTTATAATTTCTTCACTGCAGGCGCCTAGAATAGAGATGCGTAACTAATCTAAGAATTTTAAATATATATTTACTAATCACACCTATTTTGATGTAGTTAGTAAACTGTTAGCAATTAACTTTCTCTATTTAAATTAAGACTAAAACGGGCTTAATCGTATTGATTCGGCCCAAGCAGCTGACAATCGGCCTACTATAAGTCCGAATTGAAGAACGTATTTCTAGTACTATGGTAAATATCACTCCAACGCCACGTTCAGCGACATTTTTCGATAAGAACTAGGCAATTAGCCTAGCGCTCTACAATAATATGCGAATATATAACCAATTTATTCTTCACTTCACAGCACGCACTCTGAAACGCAAGTCGGAAGTTAATTTGGGTGTCTCAATTTTAACTAGCATTTTAATACTACTGCAAATTCTTCAGTTTTATCAGCAATTGTAACTAATCAATAAGAAATCTAGTACCTATCTACATAGTGTTAGTTTCACTCATATTTTTGTCTTCTAGCGGGATGGTCTCGAGATGGGAGATGTATACAAAAACGGCAGCAACGGAACCGTGAGTATTCTCTCATCATGGTACAAAACTATAAGGAATCATTGCTTGTCAGTGTGGTGACAGATTAAGAATATAAAATATCAGCAACCCATACCTTACTGAGGGTGTCGTAAGAGGCGACTGAAGGAACGCTATACGCAGATCATCTTGCCGCAAGATGAGGAATACTTGATACAAACCCTGAGCCTACCCATCTCGCCAGCTGATTATAAATACAATCCTCCACATGAACCACTACTGAGTCGGGCCTCCTCCAAATTCATGGCGATTTCCCCCGTGTGGTGATAAGAAATTATATTAATGTAATTTTTTTCGTCAGTAGTTTTGTCCTACTTACATGACACTTATCGTTATATTTTGAATAATGCACACTACATCTTTATAAATTATAGCTTATATGTTTTATTGTGAAGTGTAAGCTATATTATTCTAAAATCCATTCAGTAGTTTTTGCGTAAAAATCTAACAAACAGACATAGTGTTGTACATGTTCAGTAACACATTTGTGCAGATAACTCACGAGAACTTAGACTACGAACCGGACGGGTGGCTGGAGAACACCCTGTCTCGCGTCGGTTCCTCCACCGACGACTTCCTCAAGAAGAACGGCTCAGCCATGCGCAAAATCATGCTGTTTCTCTTCAATGGCGTCGTTATAGGATACTTCTTCGGTGCCATGTATTATTGGCTTAATATAAGTAAGTGGGCATTTCGTTTCTCTCTGGAAATCTATCCGAAGAATATAGAATAGTTGTTATGAAATAGTCATGGGGCAGTGGTGACGGATTTAGCGTACATAGTGTCACCTCCCCATACCATCCTGCGGGAGTCTAGATAAGGAAATGACAAGGCCAAAAACCTAGCCGCAGAAAAGGGAAAATTGAAACGAAACCCTGTGCCAGACGGCCAGCGTGACACAGTAGGCTAATTATCCTCCATGTAACGGAAGGAGGTCCGACACAGGAGCGACATTTAAACTGATTATAGTCCAAATACAAACTAAGTTAGGAGGAGAAGAAGAAGAAGTAACGGATACAAATTAAGATATTATTTTGTTGTCTTTTTTTAAAACCATATAGTTCATGAACACAAATGACACCCAGACTCAGAGCACGTGCTTCTGGTTTGCACAAACACACAAAAAGGTCCGGATAGCTTAGATACATTTAAACAAACTATTCGCGGTTTTATTATTAACTGGAATTAACTAATCGTGCGCAGAATGAATCGTAAAAATACGAATAGCTTTAATAAGCAACACTTGAGTAGGCATCGTTATTAATCGTTTTACTATTACTCAGGCCATAATTGACCCACTGCTGAGTCGGGCCTCGCCCAATTACATGAAGGGTAATTAGCCCACTGTGCCACGCTGGACTGGCCAAACGGGAAAGCACACGTTTTCGTATCCAGATTTCCTTCATTTGTGGCTAGGTTATCGGCCTTGTATACCTTTGTCTGGCCCGCCGAACGCTATTGACTGGATAATATACATCAGTGTAACTAAGCCGATATTAGCAACAATGGCCTGAAGTAAAGCGAATTCTATTCTTTAGTAGTTATTTTTTGTAAAATCACCCACTCCTACAGCCATTGGACAGGGTGCAACAAAAACCATATAGCTATCCGAAATGAGGGCATTCCATCTATCGGAAGGAGTAGTTTTAAATTGCTTTCCTTGTCAAAGTATGAGACAAAAATTATAGTTTTTGTGTATTTTTGGATGGATGTGTCGCCTTTGGTTCACGGGTCCCTCGTTCAATTCCGGGATCGGGCAAGTGGCTTTGTGTAACCAGAGGCACTTGCTCTGAGTCTGGGTCTAATTTGTGTTCGTGAACTACATGTTTGTAAATAAAAATAATAAATAGGTTAAATGAAATCTAGTGTATGGGTTTAGTTTTTTCTCAACGACACGACTAGTCTTCGGCGTTCGGTATTATTGTTTAAGGTTTCTGTGCAACACTACGGTCAGAAACACTTTTTCTGTTTTGATTTTTATCGGCTTAAGAGACCATGCCAGTCCCATAAGACCTTAAGATTCCCTTTAAAGCAGTATACGTATTGACTCAATAAAGCATTATTGCTGGCTTACTATTTGGCCTCCATGACATTAAATGAAAAAACATAATACATTTACTCGTACACATATTATAGATGTTAGTGCGACAACTAACAATTAGGGATTTGGTTACACGCTGTATACCTTTCAAAAGAGCCTTCGTTACAGGCATGGATCCCCTGGAGCTGTGTCACGGCTTCGGTAGCTTGATAGCGTTCCTTAGCATCGTGTACTTTTTCGTGCTGTACTTCAAAGTAGTGAAGAGGTTCTTCGGCAAATGGTTCGAGAAGAAGGTATGGAGTAAGGTTGAGGACGCCTGCGGACATTTATGGAGTATCAAGTAAGTTATCGTCCGTACGGATTTATAACATATGTTTACGCCATCGATGAGGGCGTTGTAAGAACCGATAATAGGAAATGACAAGGCCGAAAACCGAGAACGCAAACTTGAACCCTATTGGTATAGCTAGCCCACTCAGCCCGACTATTCTTATATTATTCATTTAAGGGCTGAATGGCATGTATTTTGTCTTTTTGTGAGTTTCAAGTCTACGCGTGCAGTTTTCGTATTGCGTAGATACTTAATATGTAAAGATTTGACACGCGAATTAAATGGTAAATTTTTCACGTAGTGCAACGTAGTGATATTTTGACGGTATATTAAAAGCGATTGTCTTTTAATTTGCAACAGTGGTCTTCACTTCGTCTTTTGAAAACTTTGATCGGTTAGTCATATTCGTCGTTTCAGCTCAGAAATCACCCAGTACTGAATCACATCGTCAAATTCATGGAGGGAAAAAAGCCTACTGTACCACGTCAGCAAGGCGGGTTGTTACAGGGTTCGTATCAAGTTTTTCTTCTCTTGCGGCTAGTTGATGTCATATGAGTTCCTTTAGTCGCCTCTTACGACACCCTCAGGTTTATGTTTGGTTATATTTTGTATTCTAAATCCGTCACCACACGGAAAAAACGGACTTAATTTCTAAAGCGTCAAGCTGGAATATAAATAATTACATACCTACATAAAAAGACTTCTGTCTTTGTCTGTGTCAACTAATAATTCAAGTTCCTCGCCTTGGCATTTGAATTTGAATGAAACTATGACAAACATTCGTTCTAAAATTAACAAAAGCATGATGATATTATAAATTCAAGTTTCGGGAGTTTATGTTTTAATTAACTGGGCAACATTGCGAAATTATTCACATACCGGAGGGATGCATTTGGAATGTGAATATAGATATTTGGCATAAGTTATGCCACTAAATAAAATAAATTTACAGGAAATATATTACACCTTCTTGGGCATAGGTACAACACTTTGGCTGAAGATCATCATATGACCAAAGACATAGTTGAAGATTCTATAGAGGACATACACTTTTTTTTCACAAAAGTATCACACATCCTATATTGATAATTCCCACTATATTTTTATTATCTTGCTGATTCCCTCGAAGGTACCTACACCTACCCCTTTCCTCTCTGCATGTCCTGAAGGTAGACTGGGAAAAATGGCGTTGGCATTAAGTTCGCCAATGTGTAAAATGCATGAAGTTGAATAAATAAATTATAGTTTATGTGTTATTATGATGTGTAGCTGTATTAATGTAAAGTTTCATCTTACAAACTTTAACGTTTATAATAAAAATAGTATTTTTTTAGCCCTGCCCTAGTAATAGCCTGTATCGCCGGGGAAGTTTACAAACATGTTTTTCATTGCAAGTATACCTAACTAGTTCTAGAAACTTTACAAAGGCACACATTGTCATTATAAAGATAACCGAGAATATTTGATTTTAATTAAAAGTATTGTTATTATTAGACATAGCTAGCTTACATTTTATCCACCGATTGACCAAATGGAGGCCCTGGCGGGTTTTTAATGACGGCGACGATAGATCTAATTGACCATGTTTGCTGGATAACTGTATGACTGATGTGTGTACGTTTTTTTGCTCATACCATAGTTTATTCACCATTTATTTTCGTAACAATTACCATTTGCACATTTACAAGTTGCACTTTTACCTACTAAAACTTATCAACACCGTTATGTCGGTTTGTTTGGAAAGCGTTACAGTCAATCAGAGCTGGTTTCCCATTAACAATATGTATTAGGTTTTAATGTTTTTTTAGACATCTAAATGTCCAAAATTCATATAACGTAAACGCACCCATTACCGCCAGTTTAAGCCGAGTTCGGATTGATGTCCAAAAAATAAGCACTTTCGTAATATGTGGTGCCAATCAAAATAGTTTTTCAAGTACTGAAATTATCCATGTTTCTATTCTTATATAGAAATAGTTATACTTATAATTACTTAAAAATTAAATACAACTTAAAAGAAAAAAGGGCCATGCCCCTATTACCGATCCAAAATATAGGGTGTGTGCCTAATACCGTTTATGTGACACCTAATACCGACCACTAAATAAATGAAACCGTTAAAGTTAAATAAAAATGCTCGTGTATAGTTAGTATTTAGAATAGTTACTAAATAACTATTTATTTCAATGCTCCAATACAGTACGGAATGTTATCAACACATAACAAATTATTTGTGTTCTTATCATATAACATACAAAACAGCGTTAAATCAGTCAAAAAAATCTTCTTTATACCAATTATGTATAACAAATTACAAAAGGCCAGCATTGATTATACTATAATATATAATCAATGCGGCAGTTGGTATCTATTATTTACAAAATGTAACTTTCATCATCATCATCATCATCATTTCAGCCAAAAGACGTACACTGCTGGACATAGGCCTCCCCCAAGGATCTCCACAAAGGCTGGTCCCGGGCCGCCCGCATCCACTGCCCTCCGGCGACCCCAACCAGGTCGTCGGTCCACCGTGTGGGAGGCCTACCAGCACTGCGCCTTCCGGAACGCGGTCGCCACTCGAGTATAATGTAACTTATAAATATAAAAATACTACAAAATTTTAAGTCTGGCAGTCATGTCAAATCAGAAAGAAAATAACATCTTTAAAAGGCGATTTTTGCATTGAGTTATGTATTACTATATAATAAAGCTTATGGTATTTTAAATTTTTATGTAAAATATGTACGTTTATTATTTTTTTAATAAAATATATTAATATATTATTAGGGAACACTATAATGTTAATTAGGTAACTTTATGATAACTTGAAAATAAATAGGTAGTAAGGGGGTTCGTTATAAATGTACAAGTAGATCGGTAATAGGTATTATTAAAGGAAATCGTATAACCAATTACCGACCCTAAATACTTGTGGTTTTCGGACATTTGTATGATTTTAAATGGTGCGGTTATTATAAATCTTTAATAATAATCATATTTTAACTATAAAAATACAATATTAGAAAGATTATACCTCCTTTATTCATCAAAATATTTACTAAATATTTAGAAGAACATTTATATTTTTACGGATACTAATGCTCTTAAATATATGGCGTTAATAGCTCAAATACAAGTTAACATACTAAGGAACTGAGTTAGTGTATCCTCCTGCCTTTTAATTGAAGCATTTTAACAAAAATCATGGCACAAAAAAGATACGAAATGTACCTATCAGCGACATGTTTAACAACTGGGTCGGTAATGGGAAAAAAATTGTGATTTTTGTTCCTATTACCGCTTATTTTTAATTTTGAATTTTAAGCAATATGTTATAGTATCTCAGAAAAATTAATTATTATTTGTGTTTCTGAAAGTATGAAAAATGCATCAAAAAAACTAGAAGTAACATTAAAATGCTTGAAGATATAATCTTCTGCTAAGAAAGAAACAAGAGTACTTACGTCGTCGGGAACGCCACACTATGGAAAATGCACTATCACCGGCGTTCACCGACAAATTGACCAAAAATTCTTTAAATCGTTGAGTTACATACACAAACAAGATATGAACATTTGCAATACAAATACATCTAATTTTTTTCTAAAGCAACCACTTGTTTACCTTTA
Source organism: Clostera curtula (assembly GCA_905475355.2). Taxonomy (NCBI): domain Eukaryota; kingdom Metazoa; phylum Arthropoda; class Insecta; order Lepidoptera; family Notodontidae; genus Clostera; species Clostera curtula. The sequence continues at coordinate 25,579,748 of FR997794.1, read as the reverse complement.
ATATATCACATAAAAAATCTAGTTTTCTGAATAGGGCGGTAATGGGCGCGGATTTTAAGGGGTCGTTATTAGGTGCGTTTACGTTATAGTGAATTTTACGGACACGATGCACACTGCATATTGATGACGGACATAGCGATTTATCGCGAAAATATAACCTGAATGAGTTGTACCTATTAAGGGATTAAATTGAACTCCTCGACCGTGCTGTCATCTTGTTGTGGTGAGGGGGCTTACGTGCCTGTAGTACTTACTGTAGGCTGAGGGACACCCATTCCACGGGGATGGCCAGACGAAGAGCGGCACACAGAGGTGTGGTGGTTTTTGGCTCCGGGGACTAGAGAGCCTTAAATTGCCGCGACAAGGGCCTTCCAGGACAGCCGCCGGTAGCTACGAAGGGGCTGCCAGGCAGGCGGGCGTTGGCAAGGTCCCACACGTGCGTATGGGTGGGTTGGGGAGCGTCCAGAGCTCCCCATCAAAGCGTGAGGCCCGCTTGTAAATGCATGCTCCCCATTCGGGCAGTCGAGGACACCGTTGGTTTTAGTGGGTATATTGGGGCGCAATTACCATCTTTCCGTGCCTTGGTGTCCCCACATAACCCGGCTGGCTCTCAGTTGTCGGGTATCCATGAGGATTTCCAACGTAAAAAAGGGATCAAATTGAAATTCGAAATGAGCTTCGGTTTCCGTGCGCCCGCACCGGAAACCAAAGTCTAGGAGTCGAGTTATTTATTGTAGGCATTCATAACTATTAATATAGTATTAATAGGATAGTAAATTTGCTCAATCAGATGGCTCCGCGTGTGCTTCGTCGTGGTGGTGATTGCTGCTATAGGATTGTTCCTGTACTTCGACGCTCGAGAGCACCCTGAACGGCTCATCTCATTGCTGGGACTAGCCATCATTTTATTGTTAGGTACGTTGCCATTTTGTATAACTACCTACTGTTGCGTTCTCTTCCTTGCGATATGGTTGAGGAGGGTGATGGCTGCCATATGCGTCACGCGTGTGAACAGGTGCCGTTGCTGGGGCATGTTGGCTCAGGCATTAAAAGGTTACTGTTGTTGACTAGATGTTGCTGATGTTTGGCCCTTTGCAAGTTTGCTCTTACACATCTGTCTTAACCCGTCTCTCACATAAAAATGGCGACATAAAAAGAGCAAATACAAAGTTTTTTGCCGGCTCTCCCCTATAGAACTGTATTCCGAACTGGTAATGATGCTAAATTTTAAACGGTAAATTATAATGTTATTTATTGTTTCACTTGTCAAAAGAGCTATCATCATCATCATCATCATTTCAGCCAAAAGACGTCCACTGCTGGACATAGGCCTCCCCCAAGGATTTCCACAAAGGCCGGTCCTGGGCCGCCCGCATCCACTGCTTTCCGGTGATCTTAACCAGGTCGTCGGTCTACCGTGTGGGAGGCCTACCAGCACTGCGCCTTCCGGAACGCGGTCGCCACTCGAGGACTTTTCTGCCCCATCGGGCATCGTTCCTGCGAGCTATGTGCCCTGCCCACTGCCACTTAAGTTTGGCAATCCGGGGGGCTATGTCGGTGACCCTGGTTTTCCTGCGTATCTCCTCATTTCTGATTCGATCTCGCAGGGAAACTCCGAGCATAGCCCTCTCCATTGCCCTTTGGGTGACTTTGAGCCTTCTGATGGAGCCCATAGTGAGCGACCACGTCTCTGTTCCATATGTCATCACTGGCAACACACATTGGTTGAAGACTTTTGTCTTCAGACACTGCGGTATTGAGCTATAAAGTGGCTCAATAAATGAGTTATGATTTGGTTGAATTAAAAAAAAAGGAATTCGAAATGTTTCACACCTGATTACCTAATATATCAAAAGTTCAAAACGCCCTTCTTATCGTCGTACGTCGTCGACGTAACTGGCACAGGCATTTTGTGTTGGCTTCACCTGCAGCAACAAGGATAGATAATCACGTACCCATGTAGATACCCAGCGGGACAAGTAGGAGCATCCTGAGGATGTATTTGGTGGGTAGGGGGACCTGAGGTCCACTTACCCCGTACCGGCCTCCCCAAGCTGGTGCGAATAGTCCATCAAGAATTGTGTGTACCTCGGCCAATAAAAGCACCAGATCTTGTCTTTCGGTAGCCCTTTATAGACATGGAAATCGAACAAGGAACCCGTGTCCCACGGGAAGCGCTTACAACCCCTCAACCTACAATGCGTGATTAATAATTATTTTCTTCAAGGTGACATAATGTCTCGTGGTTGTAGGGTTCGTCTTCTCTGCCCACCCTGGCAGAGTGAACTGGCAGACAGTGGGCGTGGGCTTACTCCTCCAGTTTCTGTTCGGAGTGTTGTTTATCAGGTGGACGCCAGGCAGGATCGCGCTACAATGCTTCTCTGACAAGGTGACGTATGCAGTGATTTTTACACAGGTTGTTAATAAACCTTGGTTTAATAGTATATCCTCAATTTCTCACAGTTTCTATTAATCATAGCAGGCTCCCTAAATGTAGTTTACTTACTTATTACAATATACAAAGGGCAATGGAGAGGGCTACGCTCGGAGTTTCCCTGCGAGATCGAATCAGAAATGAGGAGATTGGCGATCGCGTTCCGGAAAGCGCTGTGGTGGTAGTCCTCCCACACTTGGCCCAATGACCTGGTTAAGGTCGCAGGAAAACGATGGATGCGGGCGGCCCAGGACCGGCCTCTGTGGAAATCCTTGGGGGAGGCCTATGTCCAGCAGTTGACGTCTTTTGGGGTAAAATGATGATGATGACTTATTTGGATCTCCGTTAAAGAATGTGCATTACTTCTTCACTTAGAGGAGTCCACATACAGACAGAATACAGCAGAATATGTGTATGCTGAATTCGAGGTCGAAAATATTCCTAAGATTAATACAGGTATAATAAGTACTTGTTAATGACTAACTTGTTGGTCTAGGAGTTCAATCACATCTGGGTGTCATTTGTATTCGTGTATTAGATGTTTGTTGTACAAAAAAAAACAAGTGATCGATAAACAATATCTTTATTCATATTGTTTATCGATAACTTGTTCTTTTTGAATAAATTAATATTAAGTTGTAATTGTTTTAATATTATGAAATTTAAAATGTTATTATTTTATTTAACCTAGAAACCATTCATGAATTAGTTTAGCTGTCTGTAAACTGTAGGTACTACTTATAACAATCTGCCGTATTTGTAAAGGATTAAGAAATGTTATTAAATTAAAAAGTTCTAGAATCACTCTACAGAGTACTTAAGCCTCCTTATTTATGTTTATACAATGATTGTGGTTGAAATAACGACGACAATTGTCCCACAGGTGGCCACATTCCTGTCGTATGGTGTGGACGGCGCCGCTTTTGCCTTCGGAGACCTTCTCGTTAGGACGGAAGGTGTATTTGCTTTCAGTGTAAGTATTTTTAGTGTTCGTGTAGTGTCACTTATGCATAGGCATTTTATCCTAATGGTGCCTTACTTACTACGTAAAACTTACTACTTACGTAAAATTACCACTTGATATGAAATTCTGTGCTTGGTCAGTCAACCCGCGGCAGCGTGGCTCATCATTGCCACTTTTAGGCAACCACTGGGTGTTTTGTCGGATAGTGGATTTCGGAAACTGTGTTATAAGAAGAAGTAACTGATCTAGTTACTTAGCAGATCTCAAGTTTGCACCTGTAATTAGAGATTTTAACACATTAACGGCTTTTATACATAGTGTCACCGCCCTATTCCATCCTGAGGCTGTCAGAAGAGCCGACAAAAGGAAATGACAATGCCACAAACCTAGCCGTAAGAGAAGGAACACTTGAAACGAACCCCTGTGCTAACCCGTCTGTACAGAGTGGCACAGTAGGCTAATTACCCTCCCTGTGATGGGAGGAGGCCCGACTTGCAGTGGGTAGTTAGTAGTAGTGTTTTATTAATATTATTTAAATTCTATATGCAACATGGTACATTGACGTTTAGTATGGCTATCCACATTATTTTAACTCCCGGCTATCCGAATGCTTTATCTTTCATGAAACGGATTGCGAAATCACTACATAGTACTATAAAACAAAGTCGCATTCTTCTGTCCCTATGTATGCATAAATCTTTAAAACTACGCAACGGATTTTGAAGCGGGTTTTTTTAATAGATAGAGTGATTCAAGGTGAAGGTTTATATGTATAACCCACCCCCGCTTTGCACGGGCGAAGCCGGGGCGGGCCACTAGTCAGAAATAAAATAAATGTACAATATACGCTATTAAGTTATTCATTAGTGTTCCGGAAGGCGCAGTGCTGGTAGGCCTCCCACACGGTGAACCGACGACCTGGTTAAGGTCGCCGGAAAGCAGTGGATGCGGGCGGCCCAGGACCGGCCTTTGTGGAGATCCTTGGGGGAGGCCTATGTTCAGCAGTGGACGTCTTTTGGCTGAAATGATGATGATGATTAGTGTTATGAGTGTTAATCGTGTTCTCATTGCAGACTCTCCCAGTGATCTTCTTCTTCAGCATGTTGGTGGAGGTGTTGTTTTACTGGGGCGCACTACAAGCGTTCTGTCTGAAGCTGGGCCAGCTGCTACGTGCCGCCACTGGCACTACGGTCGCTGAGAGTGTCATTGCCGTCGGAAACGTATTCTTAGGAATGGTGAGTTCATAAATATCTTCGTACTTATCTCGACCTCGTATTTATATAATGTCGAGGTACACTGGGTGTAAAAACCCGATAGCCATACGAAACTAATCATTCTGTATCTAAAATAATTTTCCATCACGAAATTCTCGAAGTCTCAGTCTCATCGCCAGATCTCATCTCACCGTCATCTCTTTCGTCACCAGCTCGTGATCAACATTTTATGACAAAAATGTTTAATTTTTGCCTGAAATGTTGCTCACAGTATCTTTATTAGTAGTGCTATTTTATCTTTACGACTATAGGTATTTTAACACCTTATGTGTGGGAGGCACTATGTGAGGGTGGAAATAAGTACTCCATCTGTCAGTCGTAGGCGCCTTCAAATGATCCTAGAAGCTAACGTGACTGAATCCGGATGATAATCTAAAAAGAAATCAGGAATTCGAAACTATTCATATTCGTAAATATTCTCGTTCGTAGAACCGTGTGTATAAAGATTCAAGATTCAGACGTACCTATGTAATTATTTGCAGCTTGGGTAATTAGGTACTATTGATCCGATATGCAAAGATCTATTTGTATTTAAGGATTACCCTAGTAATTACAAGTGACAACAATTCGGACAGACAAGAAGGTCGACGAGATAAACACGGGATAGTAACCCACGCAAGCGAAGCTACGAGCAAAAGTAGTAGTAAGCAAAAGTATAGTCAATAATATGTATTACGAATTTAAGATGGTTTGGAACCTAGCCGCTATAGAAGGAAAACTTGATACGAATTCCTGTACCAACCAGTCTGGTCAGCGTGGAACAGTAGGCTGATTACCCTGAATGTAGCCAGCTCAGCAGTGGGTCTTTTACGGGATATAATAAATAATAAATAAATATCCTTGGACATTTTCACACAACGCCATCTCGTCCCAAGCTAAGCAACTTAATGCTTGTGTTATGGTAACGAGATGGATGATAAACTACTTATATACATTTTTTTTTGTAAATACATACATATTATAGATAGAAATGACACCCCAGACTCCGAGCCAGTGCCTCTGGTTTAGACAAAGACACTTGCCCGACCCCGGAATCGAACCCGGGACCCGTTGATCCAAAGGCGGCACATCTGACCACTAGATCAACGAGGCATATGAAGTAAGTATTAGGTATTTTGATAGGACTAAAAAAAGAAAACAGTAGGTTACACGGAATTTACCACCTTAACAATACGTTTAGTTCTCGGAGTTGCTCGGGTACTGTCACCACGGCTTGCCTCTATATTCGGTAAAATTTTGACATATTGCTATCTTTTGCAGTCTGAGTCAGTTCTCCTCGTCAAGCCTTACCTTCAACTACTGACACCGTCCGAGCTGCACGTCATCATGTCTTCTGGCTTCGCTACAGTATCAGGTAACGTTACTCTTCTATCCCTTTCCTTTTCTTGTTATTGATTGCTCCTCAATTTTTGTACAATATAGTTCCTATGGAACATTTTCAACTCACAACACTCACAAAATTCTGTTTGCGTTAATTCCGGTATTGGCTAGAGCTGCCTACTGCTGCTGCTGAGACCCACTGCTGAGTCTGATATCCCCTTATTACCTGGAGGGTATTTAGTTGAAGACATTCTAGTAAATTTCTATAATCGTAATGTCGGCTTAACTAAAGACATCTTTGACGGGACTTTCGCTAGCAGATAACTGTACAAAGATATCTACTGATATAATAACGAGAAACCTGTGCTAAACTGAAATCCATGCAATTGTGATCCAAATCTACCTTGAATTGCGGTCTAAACTTGTACATACGTTACATAGCTAGTTAACTGCGCTACACCGTTTCTTGGTAGTAATAATACTAATTACAAATAACACCTTATAAACAGATAAGTACTATATTAATCGGGTCGCGAATCACCTGTGAATAATTACTGATAAGGCGGCTTATTGCGTCAAACGCAATTTTATTTTTATTCGTCTACCAATACAAATCGACCCAGTTCGTAATCTTTCGTACCTTTTAAGTCACACCTACAAATTTATTGGCAGAACAAGGGTTAGTAAATTGGGTTTTTATCTGTAACATGGATCGTTACGTTATGTAAGGTCAACAGCGTTGCCTAAACGTGAACGAATTATTGATAGATTATGACTTTTAATCGGCTACGATACGGGCGATATTCGAACCAAAATAATATTTTACTGTGCCGAATTTGTACGCAGACTGTGCCATGGTCATTGCGAATTTGAACTTTGATGATTAAGCTATTCTACTTTCTAAACGCTTTATGCTATTACATATAGTATAAGTAAGTATTAAAAACTAGACGTTAGCTGCGCGATTTATTGACATTCTTAATTGCTACTAATGGATCACGGACGCCGTGGGATTTGGTAGTGGTGAGGTGGTATCTTCCTCTTCCTGTCCGCGTGGTGACGGGTTTATAATATCACAATACACAATGTCACCGACCCACACTATCTTAAGGGTGTCGTAAGAGGCGACTAAAGGAACTCAAGAGGGAAGTCACCTACTGTAAGGCCCTTCGTACACAAGACTACCGCCATACAAATCCAATGAGGTTTATACGCGAGTCACGTCGCCGATATTTGTCCCGTGACTCGCTTTGTATGGCGGTAGTCGCTTGAAGACTAAAATCGTTGAGTATCGAAGATTGGCGTAGCCTTGTGTACGAAGGGCCTTAGTGTGGCACAGTTGCCTAATTTCCCTCCATGAATTTGGAGGAGCCCCAGGTCAATTATGGGCTGTAACGACGACTATTAATGCGAGGTTAGCCTCAAACAAACGCACTCTGTCTATTAAATATTTACATGTCTAGTTGTATTTTAATTTGTATACAGTCGGGTGATTTTTACAAACATATATTTGAAGGAAATGAAATATACTATACAGGTTGATCTCAAAAAATGCGTAGATGTCGCTTGTTAAGAAAGGTCTATTTATTTGTTTTGCGCTATTTCCGAAAATCGTTCTTGTCGTGTCCAGGAACTATCTTGGCGTCATACATTGGCTTCGGCGCGGATCCGGCTCACCTGGTGACCGCCAGCGTCATGTCCGCTCCGGCTGCCATCTGCTACGCCAAGCTGCTCCTGCCAGAAACCAAGCGGTCCTTGACTGCTGTCGAAAATATTCAACCCGTTATCAGGTCTGGGCCCCCAAATAAGGTCTTGTAAGGCGGTGAAAATATGTTAACCCTGTCTCTCTCCTCAGCCCACAAATAACCCACTACTGAGTCGGGCCTCCTCCAATTATCCAAGACGGATTGGCACAGGGTTTCGATTCAAGTTGTCCTTCCCTTGGGGCTAGGCTCGGCCTTGTCATTTCCTTTTGTCGGCTCTCACGACACCCTCAGGATGGAATGGCGTGGTGACACTATTAACTATTGGTAACTAATTCAAGTGGTTGCTCTACGGAGGCGGGCCAGCAAGTAACTCCATACTTAATGTCACCAACCCAATCTAGTTATAGCTAAAGGCTAAAGCTTAGCGTGCTTAAGGAATAGCTTATAGCCATAGAAGAAGGAAAACTTACTAAGCCTTCCCATCATAAGACGTGAGTTAGCCAAACACACCAGTGTATCGTTTAAGGGCAGAGAAGATAATGTCCGGTTAACATTGTGAATTTTAATGTAGTGAGGATCAGTCGACGTTGTCGGCGGCCACCAGGGGCGCTACCAATGGCATCTCCCTCATCCTCAATATCATTGCCAACATCGTGGCTTTCGTCGCCTTCGTGGCGTTCTTGAACGGCGCGCTCGGCTACTTCGGCGGGCTGCTCGGCAGCCCTGACCTCAACCTCGAGTGGATACTGGGCAAAATTTTCATACCCCTGTGCTGGGTTATGGGTAAGTCATGATCGTTTTCTCTGTGTGGTGGCGGAATTAGAATACATAGTGTCACCGTCACATTCCACCCAGAGGGTGTCGTTAGAGCCTACAACTGTTGAGTAGGGCCAGTTACATGGAGGGTTAATATTTAAATTTAGACAGCCAGACGGTTTGGCACAGGGTTTCGTATCAAGTTTTCCTACTAACGCTGTTAGGTTATCGGCCTCGTCATTTTCTTTTATCGGCTCTGGCGACACCTTCCGGAAGGAATGCGGTGGTGACTCGATGTTTAATAAAGGTATATTTACTCGTATTCGTTTCGTTAATTAAAAATAAATATTTAAACTGAATTAGACGATGTTTTTGATCGAGGAGAAGGTCAACGCCTAGTGGACTGTGCGTAACGCATTCGACCTACAGGTTAAACAACGTCTCGCTCGACAGGGCGTTGGATGGGTGTCCACCGTGTCCATAATTTGTGTGTGATATCTGACCTCCTTCCGTGCACGTACAGCCATGCTGTTCTACCATCCATGGCAACGGTGACCGTAGCATTAAAACTGACAGTTGGGTCTAACCACATAATTATCGGTGGTCCCAGTACTAAATGGCAATGACTCCGTGTAAGTACTGGTAGTATGAATTACCCAAAGCAGGTTAGACATGTGCCGACCCCGAGCCGAGGGAGACATATAGACGATTTTTATCGTGTTGTTCAAAGATTTGGATGTGTATGTTTAGGGGTCCCTTGGGAAGAGTGTGAACTGGTGGGTTCGCTGGTCGGACTGAAGACTATCGTGAATGAGTTCGTGGCGTACCAGCGCATGGGAGAGATGAAGAAAGCGGGATTACTTTCGGTGAGTACCCCTGCCTAAACACTACGAAACTAGGCGTTTATTTCGTTTTTATTACTACATTATTGTCAAACCAAAGCTTTAAGCCTCAGACAAGAAGGCGCAGTTCAGGTTGCAGAGGTGGATGAGCAACGATATTAGCTATATACAGGGTGTCCCAAAAAATAGTGTCAAGCGGAAGTCCAACGCTCTAGCATCCCTTGGGTACCCGAATCACCCCATGTATGTTCTGCGATTTTTCATAGGTTTCGTGTTATGACTCTTTTTCTGAATTTTCGACCTAAAGAACTTAATCTAATTTTTGTTAAAGTTAATGACTTTTTAATTTTTTTCTTTCTCTAATTGTATCATCTTGAGTTGTCAGCTTCATTACTTAGACCAAAATTAAGAAAATATTGGTGTAAAGCCAAATATTTTATATTTACATTCAGAAAAAAAATCATAACACGAAGTCTGTGAAAAATCGCAGAACATACATGGGCGTGATTCGAGTACTCCAAGGGGTGCTCTTTCTCTGGAGATTTGACACTATTTTTTGGGACACCGTGTAATATACAGGGTGTTTGTTCTCTATAAATTGTCACAAAATACGGGCCAGGAATCTAGAACTCTAGTCGCAGTCTCTTAGAACACAATGTTCGCTGCGCTTGCTTGTGTATTATGCATGATCAGCATTCAAAGTCTATGCATCATCATAGGCCTTACCACATATTTGCAGATGATTTAAACAGCGTCAAGAGCCGTCACATTAGTCAGTCTATGCAGCGCCAGGGGTTAACATTACGTTCTATTGAACCATCGTATTGGAGTACGGGACGCGTAGAGATGATAAATTGCGCCCCGACCTACCCACTAAATCCTCGACTGTCCGAACCACGGCCACGGGATTCGCTCCCCGATGTGAGAGTATCCGTCCCAGTAGTGGGTTATTTATGGTGATCCTTTGTTATCAGTGAGTCAGTACATACTCACTGCCGCCGAACTAAAGTAAAACTTCACATTCCAGCATTACTCTTACGTCGTTAATATTATTTCAGCCCCGAGCAGAGCTGATTGCGACGTACTCACTGTGCGGGTTCACCAACCCGGGATCGGCTGGCATCATGATAGGAGCCATAGCGGCTATGGCGCCCAACCAGCGGGAGACTTTGTCGAGTGTGAGTATACCCTTAAAGCGGTGCCCCCTACTCAGTGACAGTAGATTCCTGACCAGATGCTGTTTCATTATCTTTCTTTGTCCTAATCTGTCTGTCCATTGTAACCCACTTATTTGAAAGAGGAACCATCGAGTTTACCTGTGATAACTAAAGGATAAATCTACAAAAATAAAAATTCTGTCTGTTATGGCTAATCTCCGAAACGGCTGGACCGATTTTGACGGGACTTTCACTGGTAGGAGTACTTTTATAACACACACCCCTACCGCTTTTCAAGAGCCCATAAATTCATTTTTGCATATTTGAAAGCATTCTGAAGAATGAACTCGAGTGAAAAACATTCGATTTTGATTTTACAGATAGCAGTCCGCGCCTTCTTCGCTGGATGCGGAATTTGCTTCATGACAGCGTGCATAGCAGGTGCGGTTTAGACCAGTGCTTTTCTTAAACGACTAAGGTTTTGCGAGCCCTTCTCTGTAGAGCTGCATTTCGGAGTGTTAGTTTCACGCTCAATGATTCCGATTAGTATCATTTAGCACGATTGATACTAATCGGTGACGGATTTAGAATACATAGTGTTACCATCCCATTCCATCCTGAGGGTGTCGTAAGAGCCGACAACAGGAAATGACGACTGATAACCTAGCCGCATTAAGAAGGAAAATTTGATACGAAACCCGGTGCTAACCCGTCTGGCCAGCGTGCCAGAGTAGGCTGATTACCCTCCATGGGATGGGAGGAGGCCCGACTCAGCAATGGATCATTTACTTACACAAGGTAGTTAGGAGATACGGGCCAGTAGATCCTACGAGGATTGTAAATGATCTGTTAATTTATTTTCAGGAGTCCTAATGCCGGACGACGCCTTCGGTTAACGCGCGCAGATAATTAATTTATTTATTGTAATTTAACGGATTTATTATGCAGTAAGTTTGTAAATTCTGTAATTATTGTTATTAAAATATAAAACAGCCTACATTAATGTAAATACTTTTTGGTGGTTTTACTTTAAAGCCTAACAAAAAAATTCGAAAGGTAGATAACTTTATAAACTAAGATATTTTCAACTTCTTTACTTTTCCCAACGTCATTGGGCTCGTCCCAGAGACCAATCTAGTTGACTACCGTACCGTTAATGGTTTGGTTATAGCGGGTTCATGTTATTATTACCTACCAGCCTTCATGTTAGTTACTATGCATGACAACTGCCATAGGCGTTAGAATGATAGCAGCAAGTTTGCCTCTTTCCAAGCACGGAGGTCAGATATTACAAAGTGATGGTCACCCATCCATCATCCGGATGCGCCAGACGTTTCTTAACAAGCACATCAATTACGTTCCACACTATCCGCTAGGCTATTTCATTTTTAGGTTATCAGCTCTAATTGTTACAATAAATCCCAAGGGTTTTCAAAAAGCCTCTATTAAGTACACTGGACTGTCACTAATATATTTTTAAACAAAACACAAATGCCACTTCACAACACAATATGCGCTGCACAATACATCACACACGAATAATTTTAGTGCCCGGTTCCCATTTGTAACTGTTTATCCCACTTCTGACTTTGCGAACCACGTTCTTGACTTTCGACCGCTTCTTGATACAGTCCACATTAGTGTTGTAGAGTATGTAACTGGACGCGTCGCAACTCAGGCATTCCTCGGATTTCATCCTAGAAATACCGGATTCTAACGTGTCCTGAGTGATAGAGGAAGAGGTATTAACCCGATGTATGACGCAGTGTCTGTCTACACTTTGTACCTTGATTTTACCGTCCTCTGATATCATGTCGACTCGTTTGGGCGGCTGACTGCTAACAATGCCGGCGCAGCTGTGATATTTCGAGAACTTGTTGTGAATACGGTGCTCCAAGTCCACGTGGAGGTTCAGTTGACGCCTGCAAACATAAACCAAGCTGATCATAAAACTAAATCAAAAATTATCACATTCAAATAAATGTAGGGTAAGTCTTTTATGACATACATAATGATGCGGAGACAAAAATAACAGAAATAATATAATAATAAGGGCCTACGCAGACCAGGACGGACGAGAAGGGGGCCAGAAACATTGTAGATGCTTTTAAAATTTCCATATATTACGAAAGACATTCGGGCGAGCAAGATCGAACAACCATTTTAAGCAGTATTTGCCATGCACGATTCCCGTGTTAAATATAGTTTTTCATGAGAAAATACATCGGGGTAAGTAAAGCTACTAACTTATTGATGATGCTCACATTGTAATGTAATGCACTGTTTTAACGAGTTCCGGTCACTGCAATGTGGTAACATTGAATTGATAAAAACAGGACATATTTTATCAATGAAGTTGCCAATGTGTAAAATAAATAAATGATCTGACTTAACTTCTTTAATATGATACTGACCTATGGCTGAATTGCTCTCCGCAGAGGTGGCAAGCCAACGGCCTCTCATATGTATAGCTTGACATCACTTCGGAATCACATGAAGACGCATCCTTCACGTTATTACACTTGCCAGGGAAGTTTATACAACTGGCAGTCCTCTTGTCAGAAGCCGTCCCCTGGTAGGTTTCTACTGAATTACTCTTAAGGGTTGGCATGTTAGACGCTGAGCATCTAGACTTTATTTCTGCAATAATCGATTCGGCATCAGATATCTTATCGAAAAAAGAAACGATTTTCTTCAACTTTTCTTCCTGAGTATAACCTTTAAGTTCGGTTTGAGCGTCGATTCCCTGTTTAAGTACATTTCGAGTTGGGTGCAGTGCCAGAACTTCAGGGTTTAATTTCGAGATACCAATATGTTCATTTTCGTGCATCAGTTTTTCGGGCTCGCTTTCGAAGCCCTCGTGGCAATAGAGACAGTTATATTTTCGGTCGTTGAAGTGACAGAGGTTGAGGTGGTCGTTGTAGTTGATGATGCCTGAAATTAAAAAGAAGTATGATAATAGTTCTTATTTGTAAAGGAACACAAAACTGTAAATAACAACGTACCATAAGACATCATACGGCACCCCACAATCGGACATTGTCTGGGCGTAGTGTCCATCAGATAATTCTTCTGCACTGACTGCAAGTAAGAAAGGAGCATATTACTTTTAGTGTCGGCTAATACTATCTCTGATTGAACCTTTTTAGCCCTTCTCAGCCTGCGAAGTCGCAAACCTCTTCTGCGTCGCTTTTCGCAGCCTTCATGTGAAATATTATTGTCACTCAAAGCATAGACGTGCCCGTTGGCGGAAACGTAGTTTTGGTAACGTCTCTCCCGACGGACCCCAAAGATCCTTTGAATGAAACACTGAAAACGGGTGGGCCTGCACTTGTCAGTAATAAAAAGGCACGGACGCATTTGCGGCTTAATTTCTTCACAGACTTTCTCTGTCACTGACTCCGTGGTCTCAGGTGCCTGATCGTCCGGTACCGGAGATTCCAACTGCGTACAAGTCCAGGAACTTTGTGTGGTTTTCAAGTCTCGGATTGTTGCCGTGGCAATCGTTTCTCTATCGATATCCGAGGGTAAGCTCACATCCCCGCTTGACACCTCCGAAGTGCCCGCACCAGCGTCGGTCTTGGTCCGACGCGAGCGTTTCTTTCGTCGTTTTGTTGTTCTCATCTCCTGATCCAAGTACCCCTCATTCTCGTAAGATTCGGGAAGAATCCCAATGACGCTGGCGTCGTACACCTGGAACAGCTTTTTTAGGCATTTGTATTTGGCTTTGAGCACTTCGTGTTTTTTCTTCGGCACCCATTTCTGTGCCATGTGCTCCTCTTCATCCTCGTTTCTCTCAGGAATGCTGGTCAGCGTCGACTGTTTATACATGCTGCGGTACCACAAGACAACAGTACAGACAATTTTGACGATGTAAAAAAACAACACACTAACAATCACCTCGCAATTTTGATGAGGTATCATAACGGTACGTAGACGCGGGATTTTGGGATATTTTTATTAAATTATTTACCTCTCCGAATGCGTGCATAGTGTAGTGACATTTTGGGCCAAATCTGTCAGCGTTCGAAAGTGGAAACTTATGACGTGCGGCAGCCGGAACCCGGCCAGTGTTCAGAACTATTCATTAATTATTATTCTGAGGTTTTCACATAATGCCCATTGTGATAATCATTTCGAGGGAGTTTTTATTTATTAACTAACAATCAGCATCAAGTTACTCCCTGCGACAACATAAGTTTTATCATCATTAGAAAAAACACATCCAAATCAAATACATATTTTGTTTGTTACATAATTTTACATATAGAAAAAAAAAACTATACTATTACAATTAACTGGTATGAATATTGGAGAAAAAACGCCGGTAACTACAGATATTACAAAAATCCTTTGCTTAACGAAAGAATCGATTGTGCTACTGACCATACCTACTGTGTGCAAAATTGCAGGAAATCAACGCAATTTTTTCTCAATCTTTGTCACCACCAGGTGGTTGGTTAACTTGAGCAATAATTACAGATGAAACTCAGCTTAATAAGCTTGTGGAATTTAAAGCAACCAGCATGCTACACAATTTACCCGAAAAATCCGAACTATCAGCATCAAGAAATATCGCCTACAAAAACGAGAATTACACGTAGGATGAGTAATTCTCGCAACCGCAATACAGAACTTTACAGAGCAATTCTCACGGTTAGAAGTCCCCGACTACAGTTATGGAGGGATAGGCGCCGCGGCCCCCTACTAGACATACCGCCTCGACTGGCTAGATGATCATCCCTTTGCCTAAAATATAATAATGATGAAAGCTAGTTGGTTGATTGTAAGTGGAACTGAATGTTTTTTTGAGCCAACATCTGGTTTAGGAAACCCTCAAGCTCGATATCTAGATAATAATTTTAGACAGAAAAATACTTTTAACACGAAACTGCATCCTTTGATTAGCTCTATATCCTTACTCCGGATAGCTATAAATTTTTGGTATTCTTGTTTAATCAAGCCCCGCGGTATAATATATCCAAAAATACACTTACACAAATAAAAAACATACTGAACAAGTATTAATTACTTCATAACCAGTCATTTGTAAATTATAAGATTTAATTTGATAGAAGCGACATCTATTATTGAAGTGTGTGGTTTAACTTCGCGAATATCGCCTAATTTTTCAGTTCAAGAACAAAAATGTGGGGTAACCTTGGTTGTTCTTTTATGAATAGTTTGAACTTTTAAAAGTAAAATAATCATCCAAATGAAAAAAACAAACTGCTTTATTGAAGATCGAACCCGTGCCGCGCGCTCCGGCCAAACCACAGATGAATAGTAAGTACCAAGCTAATATGGACCAAACCGCCTAATGGATTCGCCACCCAGTTACACATTTTGTGAAATTTTAAATCGTGTTATTCCAATCCAGCACATCTGACCTTTTTATCATAAAATGTAAAAGTACGCCAACATACAACATGCCAATACAAGTCAATATTTGAACAGCAGATAGTCAAAGCATAAATAAAACAACTCACTGTGATAGCTTATAAAATTTATTAGATATTATAAAAGGCACTGTAAAACGGGAATAATACTGTTCCTATCCTCATTCTCATATTTGTGATGTGTTTGAACTCTAAAGTTTACATTTCAGCAGATACGCCTGTATTTATGAACCAGGCTCCCTGAATTCCCGGACGAAAGGTTACACTACGATAAGCTAGTAAAATGGTAAATTAAAGAGGAAGACCAATCAAATATCGTCTCCGCAGACTTATACGACGGTACTCCGCTCAAAACTTTACCGGAATGTTAAAACAATGACAGTGCCTATGTATTATGCATATACAAATGCTTTTTGATAATTATATAAAAATATATCTTATGATATAAAATATATAATGGAACCACGCTAGCTGGTTAGACTATTAAAATGTATTTACAACGCAATGCAACCTGCCCAAAACAGGGGCTTCCAGGTACTAATAATAAGGTTAATCCTACAAAAATGTATAACAATTAACTTATATACTCTATAAAGTATCGGGCACATGTTTCATTAATTATTTGTCGACACGCATATTACTTGAAACAAAACCCTGTGCCAACTCGTCTGGCCAGCGTGGCACAGTAGGCTCATTTTTCTCCTGTAATTGGAGACCAGTCTCAGCAGAGGGTATTTCACGGACTGGGAAATAAGTTAGTCTCAAATGATTGAAATTTTCGTACATTTCAAAATGAGTAACTTTCTCATAAACAGTTTTTTATTATAACAAAAGAAACACGTTACATTGTGGGTTAAAACAACCCTTTGGGTAAGCCAATGATATTCGATGTACACAGCATATTACTATAAAGTATTGTATGCCCGCTGCCCGATAACATTTACAAAAAAAAAAGATAAATACTTATATTAAAAAAGCATAACATCTACACATAAAATGGAATGGACATACAAATGCAGCTCCCATTTTGGTCCACAGAGAATTTTGGAAAATAATGACAAGTTTTGAGAACGGAAGTCAAATAAGCATCGGATTGATTTTAAGATCGAAATCATTTTCAGTTTAAATATATACCTTACAGTCTTATACGTCAACAATATAAATATAGCAATAAAGGAATACTGGGTTCCGTTAGTTTATTCACGAAAACATACATTTGGTGAGCAATAACGCTAAAGTATCGCATATAGATAAAACAGTGCTGTATACATAATAATTTATTGTCCCTAACATTGTATGTGTTAATTTACATATTGTTAATCTAATGGCAATGTATAATAGCTAAGATGCTTTAAAAATAGCATATATTCATGCAGGTATGTAGATCACATGGTTCTAGTGATTTATAACAATCAAATTTGGCCCAGCCATTCTGCAGTTGTAAATTACAAACTCACATTTTCGTTATAACGTCAATAAAGCTAAAGTAATTTCAATCATAAGGTTTGTAATTGACATTTTAGTTAAGTTATAATTTTACAAGTAGTCATAAGTATTTTAATTCAAATATACTTAAATTTAAATAGTTTTTTAAGTAAGCAGACGCTTACCTGCGTTTCGTTTTTAATGCTATAAATCGTCACAGTAAAAATTATGGGCAATCGTGTTAAAAACGCAATCAGTGAAATGCCAAACATTAATTGCTGTTAATTCTTTGTCAAGTATTAGCCAACGTTTCAACATTAAATTAAGCAATTCCAATATATCTGATGGCTAGCAACAGCCAATTTTTATTGAGTAACTAGTAGACATTTTGTGCAAAATAAATAAGTTTTTTACAGAGTTCGTCTGATAAAAAAACTGGCACCCGAATTGAAATGTATTTCCTCACAATTTAAGTTAATGATAATAGTCGCTTTCAACAACCATAACCTACCATAAAAAGTTTGACCGCACGGGAGGATATCAAGTACAAATTTCGTTAAATAATATTATTGTTAATAATTTATTGTTTTTTTTTTAATTTGTAGCTTTAGATAGGTTTTCTACCATGGCTTCGGATTTCAAACAGGTTTATTTAAAAAACCATATACAGTTATGGTATATACTATACTTCTATCAAGAATAGTTGAAAATCAGCGATGTAAGAAAATATAAACAAATAAGTAAAACTGTTACAAATTGTGTGTAAGCAAATGAAAAATATACTTAACTTCCCAGTTCCGTACGGATTATACTCACATAAGGGCGATAATAACTCAGAATTTACATTAATCTGGGCGAAACAGGTTCATGGTAGGCCTGGTTTTACGGATGTCCTAACAGTCGGTAAGGTTAGTAGTTAGGTGAGCTACTCAGTAATGTTGTTGCAAGGCGCTGGCCGGGGCTAGTTCCACGTAGTTAGCTGGCAGCATTCCAGTGCGGCCGGTGCGGAGGACCTGCCCGGTCATCCAGCCCTCATCGATCGAAGTCACGTTCGATATCAGATCGCCTTCACGAAACGATACCTATACAAACAAATTCAGTTTAAAAGAACAAAGTCGCAGGATAAGTCAATCTAAACAGGAGTTACATATGTACTTTTTAGACCATTCCGTTGCAATTCAAATTATATAGGTTTCTTTATTCTTGTTAAATACAATAAGCTTACCATAAAACTTGTTGTTTTTGATATCCCCTAACTCTCGATTTATGTATGTATCTAAGTTACATTGATAAATACAGGCGTTCAAAGAAATCATTTAAATTTAAACCTGTTTAAATGTGACGCTGTAATTTTTCACGTAAGCGACACCATTACTACGTTAGTAATCATGACCTTGTCAAATTATTTTGCATGTAACATGAAAAGTTGGAGAAACAAAATTCCCATGCCATTTAATTTTGGTTC
The DNA here is from genome assembly GCA_905475355.2 of Clostera curtula. Classification (NCBI taxonomy): domain Eukaryota; kingdom Metazoa; phylum Arthropoda; class Insecta; order Lepidoptera; family Notodontidae; genus Clostera; species Clostera curtula. The sequence goes on along the minus strand of FR997794.1, from coordinate 25,561,006 downwards.
TATTTATGCACTAGAGTTGAGAGACATAAAAAAACAGGTATATTTTGTCCGCTTGAAATCTTGCAATGGAATTTTAAAGATCATAGTTGAAATGACCTGTTTACTAATACTTGATTGTATTAAGAAGAAAATTTATGCTCACCTCATCACTGTCGTTAGCTTCATAGTCGTACATTGCGATATATACTCTCTGTAAAATAAATATTTGGTATTAATGACAAATGAAAGAGACGCGTTCATAGTTGACTCGTGTAGTAACATAGTTAGTACACTTTGGGTGGCTATAGGGTTTTTGGCAACACTGCCCACTTTCTCTCACAAATCTGTCTTAAATCCAGTAGTGTACCCAAAAATGGCGATCTAAAAAGAGCAACTACAGAGTTTCTGGCGGGACTTCTCTGTAGGGGTGCATTCCGAACCAGTGGTAGACGGTAATTTTTAATTTTTGTATTATTGTTTGACTCTAATGAGCCAACTTGATTAAAAGAGTTTTGTATTTGAATTTAGCAACTGGCTACACTGCCGGACAAAAGCCTCCAAGACTACCACAAAGTACTCTTACACGCACAACTTGTCCTCTATTGTGGATTTCCACATTTCTACAACCTTGGGCAAAGCAATAATGGGTTGTGGCACTAGTCTAAAATGCAGTTACTTCTAGCAGAACATTCTCCATATTTGTCTGTTTATACATATATCTAGTATGGTACCTGGTTTTGATGATTCGAGGTCTGAGTCTGGCGTGGTACCTCGTTGGCCAGCGGGTCCAGGTCGGTGACGCGACCGATCTGGCGGCTCTGCTGTTGCTGCGACTGGTGAGCACCTGCTGTCACAATATAGGAGCATTACAGTTAACGTCCTTGTGATGAGCTTGTCCTATGAATATATATCCAATGTATGTCAGAACAGTAGGCTACCAAGATACTGAAGATTTCGATCTTAACTTTTCTTCGCATTTTCAAAATCGGGCCTCCTCCAATTTCATGGAGGGAAATAACGTACTGTGCCACGCTGTCAAGACAGGTTGGCACTGGGTTTTTATCAGATCTGGTTATTTCATGTGCATCTTGAGTTCCTTAAGTCGCCTCATACGAGACCCTTGGGTTGGCATCGGTTGGTTACATTCGCCACTCTGACAAATTAGGCTTAGTGTCATTCAACTTTATCGATGTCTACTGCAGTTAGACGATAGACAAGTGTCCCATACATTGGGCAGCGAGTGCTATGCGGATTTTCCTAAACGTGAAAAAAATACGAACTAATAATTAAACAGTTATAAAAAAAAGTGATTATATAGCAACACAGATAACATTACGCATACCATAACCAAATGACGAAACTCAACAAAACAATGGCACGTTAAGCAACATGTACACATGAACAAGACCACTGTGATCTGTGACTCGGTGTCGCGATAATTTGAGCGTGTTTCATTACAAACCTCTGTGATTGGTATCACTGGCGCTATTGTATATGACGGTGGCCGACGCCCTCTGGGTGTTGAGTGGCGCCCGCGGCCCGTCCACCAGGGGGTCGTAGTCCTCGATCCTGCCAATCTTCTGTGACGCCGCTTGATACGGAGCCTGGTTGTATTGCCCGTAGTACTGCTGTTGGCCTTGGTACTCCTGGTACTGGTATGCAAACTCTTCCTTTGGCTTGTAATATTGCTCCTGGTACTGCCTATTTTGCTGTGACGCTACGGGTTGATGCGCTGGCAACGGAGGCTGTTGCGCGGCGGGTTGGTATGCGGTTGGGGGTGCTTGGTAAGTGGTCGTCGGCGTCTGGTAGTGGTTTTTGGGCGGCAAGTTCGGCGGCGGCACGGAAGGCGATAGCATTTCATTCGCGTAGTTGTCAATTTGCTGATGGTAGTTTTCGGTGGACGGTACATCTAATAAGCGTGCCCGAACATGGATGGACAAACAACATTCATTAATTACACGATGGATGGAGTTATATGTAGACTTGATCAGAAAAAGATAATTTATTTTATTTATTATACGGCTTATATATGCCACTTAAACCGGGTTTTACCGTGCATCATTTGCCTTAAGTGTTACAATAAGCAATAACAAAGTCCGTGGTAGGTAGGCGACAGTTATTTCGTCACCACCTCGGGCGACAAATCGATTTGTACTTTTAGTTGCAGAATTCTCAAAACTATAGTTATTCGTCTGATCAAGTTGACAATGATAAGTTAGCTTCACATAATGATCTTTTCATTTCGTGGGATATGATATGCCTGTAACACAAATGGGTGTGCTATATATGAATGCTAGTTTCACGTCAATGGACTTAAGCTGAAGTTTTTTATCTTTTCTGCGTAACAAATTATTCTATTTTAAAACTCAATGCCAAAGTAAAACTGACAGATTCAGTCCATTACATGATGACGCTAATTACAATCACCAACGGTGGTCAGCACAAAATCCACGATACCCGACATACGAATTGCTCCCAGGATAAAGAATACCCGTCCATTTAAAAATATATAGTGCACCATAATGGCAAGGCCAACTACCAACTTATTATATAATACGATTTATTTTCATTTATATTAAATCAAAAATCATCTAGAGAAACAGTTGAACTACGAGATCTGAGACTAGACCGTGTTTAATATGAACGGTCCAATCGTAGGAGCAACTCAATGTAATCAATGGTGAAATGGTATGGAGAACTCACCGACAATTTCGCCATTTTCGTTGATCTGTCGCTGCTTCTCCATCTGAGCCTTCTTCTCCAGGTCGCCGTGGTAAGCCACGTTACTGATAATCTTCGTATTCGCTTTGATCCGTAGCGTCTCAGGGTCATCTGCCACCTGGCAAATTATTAACTAAATTTTAAAAGAGATCATTTCATGATTTACTTTTCAGGACTGATATTTAAAAAGTTGTCCCGGGAGACCATTTTCCTACCATCTTAAAAACTGACCAGTTCGACGCTATGGCTTTCTGATGAAAGATGATATAATTAGTAGGGTATAAAGTGTGGTCGCAAGAGAAAGGTAAGTGGACACCGCGGGGCGAAGCTAGTCAAAAAAAGTAGCCTACGTTACTCCTTATATCATCAGTATATCAGTGATAGCATATCAATGAAAGTCACTTCAAAATCGGTCCAGCCGTTCCAGAGATTAGCCGGAACAAACAGACAGACAGACAAAAATTAAAAAAATATATATTTTGGTCTGTGAACTATGTAATACATACTTACGCATTTAATAAAAATTTTGGTTATTTTATTATTACAAACAGACACTCCAATTTATTTTATTGTAGTATTAGTACGGGAGGAACTGGCGCACGAGGGTCAAAAACTGTTCCATCTCAATTTTTTTATGCGATCCTCTTCAAAACTTTATAAAAGCCGTCAGAAATAATGAATTCTGGATTATCAATAAGTTAACCGTACAGTAAAATAATTGTGAGGGCGCGAAATTAACAATTAAAAAAACAGGTAACAGGTGTTTTTTTTAAATTGCTATCATGCATATAATTAACCAACATAAAAAGAATAAAAAAATATATATTATGTGTCTTTTTTTTTAATATATTTATCATGGGTCAAAGGTACCCAAGTTTGCAATTTTTCGAAACCTTGAAAATTTATATCTCTGAATATATTAACTTTATCGTGAACAGTCATGGGACCTTTTATATTTGTATTTCAATAAAAAATATATAAAAAAATGTCCCGTTGATAAATAACAAATTATTGACATGAACATTAAAAAAAACGGTTTAAGCAAAATGGAACCTGGTTGCCCCCTGACAACGTGCATTTATATCATCAGTAGGGCAAGAAGATCGCATAAAAAAATTGAGGTGGAACAGTTTCGTTAAACAAATGCTTTAATAACTCGACTTTCGAACTCGATCCACATACTATTAGGCAAACGATTCAAGGACGTCACAATTACGACATACATTTACGACCACGGCACTGAACATCACGTGAGCGTTGACTAACCTGTGTGAACTTGCCCTTGCTCTTCTCAAAGTCAGCGTGGTACTTGACGTTGCTCTGCAGTTTGGTGTTCTCCGCTATCCGCTTTAGCTCCGGCGTTTCCGCCATTGTCGTGTGCTTGGCTTTGGGCACGTGGCTGCGGAAGAGAAACATTTATTTATTTCACCTCACACTGATCAACATTTGATTTCGGGGCTATACTATTTGGTCTTGCGGGCATCGGAGCGTGAGCATTTGCATTTGGGGGGGACAAGCTAGCGAGAGTAGATATGGAGACTCATGTTTCACGAAAACAAAGCTGAGCTACATTCGCCAATGCACCGGTGTCGACGCCGAAACGTTGGATAAACAAAGGTTCACCTTCAAATTCCTACCGTGATTCAGACAGGTTGGTTAGTTGAAAATGTGTACAAATCGCATTGCAAGCTTATTTATTATCAGAACATAAGTATTTAACTTTGCATAAACACCTCGCAATGCATAATTTAAGAGTAATGATATGAGCGTTATTGTTTGTTACAAAATTTCTCAGAAAACGAAATCTTAAAAAAGTTAATATCAATTAACTCCCGTGCCAACCGGCACGCTAGGGAGCCCCAAAGCCGACGACTACTACTTGGCTATATATGACCCACTGCTGATTCAGGCCTCCTCCAGTTACATGAGGGGTAATTAGCCTACTGTGCCACGCTGGCCAGACGAGTTGGCACAGGGTTTCGTATAAAGAGCTCCTGCGGCTAAGTTATCGGCCTTGTCATTTTCTTTTGTCGCTTCTTACGGCACTCTCAGGCTAGAATGAGGTGGTGACATTACGTTGTCTAAATCCGTCACCACACGGTAACTACTAGTGTACTCTACATGTTCTATTGATGTACTCATTCGACAAGATGCAATTGCTATCATGAATCAACTAAATTCAAAAGTTCTTGCCAAGTGCATGTATCAAAGCGAACTGAGACTATAGTATTAGTTAGTAGGTTACCAAAAATGTTGTTGATTGTCGATATGGGTCTGTGGAATAAGGCGGTTTGAGGTCCTGTCAACTATCGCTCCATGAAACTGGAGAATCATCACCAGATGACGATTCAACATAATACTCGCTAACATCATTTAAAATGTACACACAAATTATTACGCGCATTCGCCTTTGCATTCGCGGAATAGAACCACAATATTCTATGTAGCAAGTGTGAAATAGAAATACTTAACTTTATCATTATTAGATACGGAGTGTAGCTATCAAAGTTAATGATTAAAAGTAACCATCCGGCTTTTATAAAACAAATAAAAGGTTCTTTAATTAATTACAAATGGTCTGTTTTTCGTTTAAAGTCGACCTAATTATAAACGTGGTAGACGAGGGATTTTGTTAGCAATAGCAAAAGCAGATATGATCAAGTCGTTCTCCAGATGTTTTCATCAAAATTTACCGTGTCTATCTGTGGCGTTTTAGCTCTTTGACCAGTGGACCAATTAATGCTTTGATGCGTTTTTTTATTGGTTTTGAAGTTGCCGTTTCAAGGTCATCAGACCAATTTATTGTTACTCCTCAGGGTGCACTGCTATTTAAGACAGGTGAATATAATATATGTATATTACACGGCGCGGTTCTGACTGCAACAGTACACCAGTGTACGTCAAACCCGCAAATAAGTCCCAATGGTTCGCTACGAATCTGGTGAAACCACATAATTGCGATGCTCAACATCGGAATTTGCTTTCGAACGTGTTCGTTCAGCAAAAACATGCGGCGCACGGAAGCCGTTGTTTTTGCCACGACAATGCCACGCATTGGCCAACATGGGTCGCGTCGGTTTCCAATTAACTCCAATACGTAGAAAATTTTAATATTTAGTACACTTCGCCCAGCATAGAGATATAATGCGTAGAGAAATAAAAAAGAGGCTGTATCACGAGGCTCTCTACAGACCCTGGAATCGAACCAGGTACCTCTGTCCTTGCAGCCTCTAGACAAGGCGTTTAACAAGGTAGATTCTCAAATTAGACGTCAACGCATTTTATAGTGTTACCTCATTAATTACATCAACTTTAGGTGGTTATGTATATAGTATTAGTACATATATTATACAGGGTGGTCATAAAGTCGTGGATCAAACGAAACCAGCGGTTAGATGGGGCCATCAGCAGCAAAAAATTGTTCTAAGGGAGGTCCTTAGGGTCAACCCCTGCAGAGTTACAATTGATTTTGTGTTTTTATGATAAATTGTCTTTTTTTAACTAAAACATGATAAAATTCGAAAAAATCTACGCCCTGTATCTTTTTTATAATTTTCACTAGATTGGTACTGATGTGTCCTTTCGTTAGACATGCTATTTATGGTAGTTCATTGGGTGTGTTGAAGATTATCCTTATTGAGGATACCATTTAGGATACCATATTGAGGGTGTCGTAAGAAGCGACTAAAAGAACGCATTAGGCAGATCACCTAGCCGCAACAGAAGGAAAACTTGATGCAAACCCTGTGTCAACCCGTCTTGGCTGCGTGGCACAGTAGGCTAATTTCCCAACATGAACTTAGAGGAGGCCCGAATCAGTAGTGGGTCATTTATGGGCTGAAACGACGATAAAGACCCTGTAGTCCGGAAAACGTTCACGTTTAGGTAAGGTTAGGCTAGTAGGCCTAACCGAGTTTTATGTATGAATTAACTATGGCATTGCTACGAATGTTCGTCCTTGAAAGATATCGAAGCCACGCATAGCCATGTGTAATACCATTTTAGAATCCCTATTAAATGCGCCAAAAATTGTGATACAGGGGCACTTTTCTGTAGAGTATTTTTTTTTTCACAGTGGGGTCCAAAGTAAGCAACAAGTTTTGATTTAAGAATTATTGCTTCCGTAAAACTTAATATTATCTTCAACACACCCAATGAACTACCATAAATAGCATGTCTAACGAAAGGACACATCAGTACCAATCTAGTGAAAATTATAAAAAAGATACAGGAGATTTTTCGAATTTTATCATGTTTTAGTTAAAAAAAGACAATTTCTCATAAAAACACAAAATCAATTGTAACTTTGCAGGGGTTGACCCTAAGGACCTTCCGTAGAACAATTTTTTGCTGCTGATGACCCCATCTAACCGCTGGTTTCGTTTGATCCACGACTTTATGACCACCCTGTATAGTACATCAGGTGAACTGGCGATCAAGCGTAAGCCTATCAAGAATAAAAATTTAAAAGTATTTTGTTTAAAGGTACTTATACAAAATAAACTTCAAATCAATACGAATTGTAAAAAGTGTAATTCACTTCGTATAGTAGTTGTTTTTGTGGTGGGAAAGGCTTATAGCTGTTGGAGGATGACTAATTGCTCCATGCTTATTTAAAAAATATGTTCAGTAAGACATCATCATCAACATAAATTAATTAATAAACCAACGCACTAACACCGCACAGCACATTCGGACCGCTGTTTAATATGCGTAATTTGGCCCAGGTCAAGTGGCAATGGCATAACACAATGAATATCATAAGGTAATTGTTGAATTCATGAGTAAACATACAATTAAAATAATGAATCATGTCGCAGACCCGGCGGACAATGCGTACTCACACAAATAAGAACAAAATCGATGCGGGGTGACGTCACTTACATGGTACAACTGCCATATGTATTATTATGGACCCACCCCAGCATCGCACGGTTGTACATTTATTTTGCAAACATTTTGGGTGCATCAGATGTGCATATCTGCTGTATTGGTGAAAACGCTACAATAATCCGTTCTAACGGAACTAAAATCTACTGTTTTTTAAGTTAATCGCGAACAGACAAACAGTCGAGGCGGACTTATTTTTATAATGTGTAGTTATGATAAGAAATTAACAAATAAGGAGTCCTCGAGAACAGCACAGTTGCCGATATCAAGTGTAGGTGCAAGTAACGCTTCTACGACGCATTGGCGTCGTAGGTATTTAAAAATAAGAAAGACATTACACATATGTTTTTCTTGTTTTGTTCAGAAACCTTCACATGATCAAATGCATAGTTTACGATTCTTTAAAGGACATAGATACAAACATTCATTTTTATATATAAAAATATACAGGGTTTTATCAGGCTGTATATGTAGAATAGAAGAAAATATTAAAACTCGCTAGGCAATAGACACTTAAAACATACGGAACATCCTAAGGTTCACACAATAATAATTAGAAGCAAATTAATGCCGCATAGAAAGAAGAGAGAAGAAGCTTATTAGGGCTTCACATAAACCGAAGAACACTTACGATTCGCAGTAAGGGAGCTTCCCGTATCCTTTGTAGGTACGCATGTTGAGTGTCATCCCGCACTCCTGGCATTTGAAGCAGCCTTTGTGCCACACCTGGAAAAGAACAATTTGCAATCATTAAAAAGTTGCTTATTTACTCGGACATTTATTTCCTAAGTAGTGGTTGGTTGTCCGTTTCGGTTTCTAATATGTAACTAAGGGTGTTTTAATAGCATGCGAATTTAATCACGCATTAGGGATTGCATTGCACTTCATTTAATATTAATTTTTTGACAGAATATGGAAACCAATCTATGAGTAAGCGTTATACAATAACGCGAGCTATGTGCCCTGTCCTACAATTGTATAATTGTATGTTCTCACAATACATGGTGTCATCACCCCATTTTATCCTGCGGATGTCGTAAGAGCCGGCTAAAAGAAATAGCTAGGCATTTCGCAGTCCGACTTAGCAGTGAGTCATGGGTTACGATGATGAGTCTAGTATGCCAGACTTTATTCCAATAGTTCCCTCAAAATACTGCCGAATTCCTATTTCAATTCATCAGGACAAACATATGCTTCATATAATTCGAAGACCAGCTAATACTTATATAAGTAACTACAATAATAAACGGACTGAAGAAAACATAGTTCTTAACTTACAGGGACGCCTATAGGCAATAGAATGTAAAGTAAAATCAATTTTGTAACCACTGCGCTGTCAGACAAAAAGGAAAGGTTATTTTTAGTCTCCTATTGACTCGCACTACTACATTCAAAGAAAGGTGAAGGACAGTGACTGAAAGCCGATGTTAGGTGTTATCTCGCTCGTGGTGAGCTGGTAGCATTTGGTTGACACACGTGACCTATGCTCACTGCTTTGTCCTTTCTTTTGACGCGAATCGACTGTCTCAAGAACTGTCGATACGTACAATCTTACGTCATACGATATTTTTTATTGACTTCTAATGCTGGCACTTCACATGGCCATGCGTGTTCGCTATTCGTATTAATGTGCGCCATTTAAGTTAGTTATTTTTTGTATAACTTTTTTGATAAATCCATCCACACATAGCCCTTAACGCGAATACGAAAAGCGAAGTGAAATATCACCATGAGACTGGTTCACATACATGATGTGGTTATTTTTTTCAGCAGTAACACGCAGTTTATATACCAAGGTCCCTTTGCAAAATTAAAGTTGGTTTAAATGGTACTATGCAAGTATTTTTTAAAATCTACAAAAAATATTATAATGGAGGAGCAATTTCCCAAAAAAAGTCTCATCTTCCGAAACTGTAGGACCAAAATTTTATATTTTTTCCAGGGGTGGGACAATACGTCCGATAACGGGTACTCAAACAAGTCACGCCCAGATAAGGCACGTCATTACGAAACATTATTTAAACATGTTTATCCATCATTTGTGTGTATTAATAGGTCATAATTCATTTAAAGGTATTATTTATCTTTCCTCCGTGTTTTGGAAGGCACGTCAAGACGTCGTCGGTCCTGTCCCGGCTGCCATTCTACTATCTATGGCAGTCCTTACTCGTAGTCAGTACCGTGAAAACTACGTGCTGGTCTAACCATATAATTATCGATAGTCCCACTATATGGGTCGTTCGGTGTAAGTACTGGTAGTTAGCTAAACTAGGTTAAACTGCAGAAACAAATTAAATTAGGGAAAAGGCAAGGGAGATAAAAATCTAGTACTTGCTAAATAGATGAAGGAATAATATAATCAACCGGAGTCTTATTATTATTGCAAATGTACAATTAGTTATGCACTAGCTAATTAAAATGTTTCTATTATCGCACGTATTTTGTTAGTTTAATTCAGGAAGTTTAATATTTGAATCATTTTTACATTTTTAAAATGTCTCACTGTTTTCGTGTTACGAAAAACCAGAACTTGTAAACATTTTATTTTTTTAAACTATGCAAAAGAATCTTAATTTTTTTTTTAATCAACCTAGTATCATTCCCTGTCGAATCACGCTTCATTCAAATTTCTCAGACTCTTATAAAAAGTTTAATAAAAAGATGTTTGTGAACCAGTATATTTGTGAGTTGTCAAATATGTCACGGGAATATTTGATGTTACATGCATTTTAACACATTCGTTTGGTTATTTTTTCCCGTTCTGCGAAAACTGCGACATCAAGCCTAGAGTATACGAAGATAAGCAGACCTATCCAATAAATTGTTCGTACTACTAATTAAAAATTCGAACGTAAGTATGCTGTCGAGGAGAACAAAAAAATATGCAGATCAGGTTTAAATAGCAAAAACTAGTCTAAAACCGTCCATTTGCATATCATAATGTATAAACCTTAACAATTTGACCGAGGCAGACAAAACAGAATTAAAACTCAGGAAGTTACGTAAAGCTTAATTAGGACCTTGAACCAGTAACAGCATAGCGTAGCATAGAAATACACATTTCACGGACTTGCACTTACTGTCACCTTAAGCCGACCTTAATCTGTCTTGACGAGAAAATACTTAGGTATTGATTCTTCAAGTGACAAACGTAATAGAAACCATGCGCCAAATAATATTTTAAATTGAATCGATATATGGATGTTCATCAATCTTAAAAAGTGTCCGAATGGATTAATACCAAACTAGGAAACTACTTCTTTGTGTAGTTTACTGAGTACGAGGTGATACTGACGAAGGTGGTAGTGACACTTGAACTGATCTCTGAAATAATTTGTATTAAATATGGACTTAGCGGGTAGGGCAACGGGGATCGTTTCTTGCCTGTCAGGCATAGAACCCGAGTCAGACTATTGAACAAGACATCTCAGATTTGTTACTACGCGGTTCCTGCACCGCCTGGGAGTAATAGAGGATACCCATCTTATTCTTTAACAAAGGTCAAAGGCGGATACGGGCCACCCGTGCGCTATTAATAAGGCCAATGAGTGGATATAGCACTAATGGTGCTGGGTAATCGTTAACACCAAGGGCCGAGATCCACTCCCCTGCGTGCGTGCGTCTAAAAGTAGAGAGATAACCGCGTGGCAGAAGGGAAGGTACCGTCTCTTCGAGACCGTGTGAGTGGACACTTAAAAGGTTTCACCCACGTTAAATACAATTAACACTCCATATAGCAGCTTCTAAATTGGGCTCTCAGTTTATCTCCCAATATCGCAAGGTAAACAGCGAATGAGCTAAAGTTAGCTCTAATACTAGATAACAGTACTGTCCAGGTGCGAAATGCGAGCGCTTTATCTCATGGACAATCCGGTATGAAAGGTGGCATGACGCATGGGCATTATTGAAATATATGCTCTGTTTTCCAAAGGCTTACGTACTCAACTCCTCCGTCAACCGTCACCTCCTCTATAAAGCGATGTACTTCGGTAAATTTAACATATTTTTTAAATACATTTTATATGTGAATGTTTAGTGAATGACAGATGCTGTAGTTTTTAGTCGTGTGTTCCATTCCATTGTGTGAGACCAATTGTCAGTACTCACAACTACCTCTAAGAAAGAAATGTGGGTCGCTTCGCTTATAACCGCTAGTCGGTCTCGCGAGCCATCGTTACGTAAGCATTTTCGCAAGGCCCGCCCTGTTTCACAGCGATATAATACGACAATTAGGTAACAATGCGCCGGCCGAGGCATTGGCCATTCCGCGGCGATTTGCGCGTGTATGCGCTGCAACGCTCGTGTGAAGAAATTTGCGGTCAACGTTTTTAGGAACAATAACAATTCTAATACTATGCTGCAATCGTGTTGCCGGCTTGTGTGATAACTTACGCAATTGATGTAGGCATTATCAGTCTGGTATTGCCAGTATGCATTTTGACCTAGCTTGAATTGGCATCATTTCTAAATTTAGCAAAGCATTACTACCATAAATATATTAATATTGTAAATTATATGGGTTTCGTCTGAAACCCCTTGTTTGTTATTATTGGCCTTCAATACAAATCAATTATGAGTAGATTTACCTATTACCTACTGTTAGGGAGCAGAGGTAAGAGGTAAATTGGAAAGACAAAGATTTCGTGCATACTGGTGTCTCACCGCGGCTTCATATGCGCGGGAATGTGTGACGTACAGACAGGGTAACATGCGCATTTACAAAATTAGCATGTTAAAATAATACGATTGCGTATAAGTAAAATTTGCACTCGTATCATTTCACATTGGTGTATTATCAAATGCTAAGGTAACATACATCCAGTCGAAATCGCTTTGGAGATAATACATGTACATAAATAATTGTGTTACTAAACCTATCTTTCTATGTATGATCTTAAAATCGTCTAAGCAATGTTGATGACTTTAACATGCATCATAAGATTAAACGAACGCGTGACCCAGTGACGATATGCAGTATTAATAGGGATAGTTAGGAAACGTTATTATAATAAAATAAGTGTGGAAATGTAACAGTATCAGCACTATTTAGGCCTATATCATAGAGGATTAAACGCCCTATTTTACTGTCAGACTGCATGTATTCAATATGGCATTAAAGCAATACGATCAAATTGCTTTCTGCTTAATAGTCAAGGCATATGTTGGGGTTTTCATTATATGGTAGAATCGTGCCTATGAAGTTTCTGCTATAAATCCCAGAGGGGGTCCAATTCCCAAAACGTCTGACAAGTATTATGACAAAGTTACATAACATTAATTTAAAAGGGAGTTTTAATTACGAACAATTAACAAGCAACCGATTTAATTTTTATTTAAAAAAAAAGGTAGTTTAATTATGGTATTGTCGTAAATTAAATCTTCGATCAAGCATAAACTCCTGTCTCTCGTTTAAACACACAAATGACCCACTGCTGAGCCGAGCCTCCTCCAAATTCATGGAGGGAAAGGGAACTGCGCTTGCAAGACGGATTGGCGCAGGTTAAGTTTTGCTTCTCTAGCGGCTAGATGCTTTACGACAGCCACAGGATAGTATGGTGACATTGTGTTATCTAAATCCGTCACTACGCGGAATAAACTCCATAATATCACGTATTTTTAAGGTTTTAATAAATTCGTCAAAATATTGGCATCTAACTAAGTTTTAAATAACCTACGTGGAAGGGGTGAATTTGACCTCCGACCGGTCGACCTTAAGCGGAGACGCCATCTGCACTGAATCAGGTCAACTGCACTCGAGGCTTTCTATGCTGCACGGCATTGTATTATTATATTACGTCATCGTACTATTTAACTGTTCTATTTGTCGCTTTGTCTGTGGGTAAAAATGTGAATCAAACTAATGTTTAAATGGAGTCTTCATCTTCTTCTCCTGTCAGACATTTATATTCTCGAAATAATAATCAATAACATGCCTCTAAAATTCCATTAGTCGCCTCTTACGACACCCTCAGAATGAAATGGGGTGGTGTATTCTAAATCTGTCGCCACACGGATGATGGATTCGGGATCTATAGATATGTTATAATAGAAATCACTAAATGCCACATCATCTGTGTCTGTTCGTTTTATTTACCCAAACTACGCCGCTGATCCAATGTTTAAGAATACGAAGTCTACGCATATTAACAGTAAACAGATTTGACTATCATTATGTAATATGGCGACTGTGCGATCGCAATATGGCTTGTAAATAAATAAAAAATAACTTGAAATTTGGCCTTGATATCGAATTTTGCTATAGTAAATAATCAGTCAAACCCGCTTTAATTTGGTCTTCCTACTGCGATCGGCCGCTCCCGCAAGCTGTTATTGGTTTTAATAATTCAATTTGAGAGTCGGGCGTCTACTTTAATGACCGTCCTAATTTACACATTTGGACACTGTCCTTGTCCTGCACGAATAGTAGGTCATATTCAGGAAGTTGGCTCGACTGCTGCCATCAAACTTTCAGTTACGGCGACAGCCTACTTACAACATCACTCATATTTTTATGTGGACTTCGTTTGGTAAAACTATGGTGAGTGATATAATACTGGTGACGGATTTAGAGTACATAGTGTCACCCCATTTCATGCCGAGAGAAATGAGATGGCCGAAATACCAGCCACATGCGAAGTTAAACTTGATGCAAAACCCTTTGCCAACCCGTCTGGCCAGCGTGGCGCAGTAAGATAATTCCCCAATGCATAATTAGAGGAGGCCCGACCCAGCAGTGGGTCATGTATTACATACAATAGTATATCATTTTAGATTTGGTTGAAAGAACAAAAGTATGCCCTGATTTCAACATTCTTTATACTGTACAAATCTGAAAGAAGAAAGAAGAAAGAAAGAAACACATTAAATTTAATTCTACCATGATTTTCTTTTCAAAATATAAGACTCCCTTAGTGCTTTTTGCATTGCAATTCAACTCGTAAAGCATCGGTTTAGATGTTATCAGTTCAGGTTACATGCATTTAAAACTTAGAATCAACATAGCTGTGCGGTGATCCGACACAAGGCATTGTATGGGGTGATCAGAAGCATGACGATTTGACGTGTCAGTAGTGGGTCCATAAGGCAACTAGGACAATACAAAATTTTAGGACTGTTATCTATAAGGATTATAAATCCTCAGATAAATTATTACAAGGATACAAATTAAGTGTATTATTAAAAATATTCCAAAATCTTAGTAAAATGTAGTCTTTTACACAGTAGGCTATACCCTGCACGTAATTGCAGGAGTTGTCGTAAAATTTAAGAAGAAGACTCGGCAGTGGGTCTTGTATGTGCTGAGGCTGAGAAGTAGCTGGAGAAGTTTTTTAGACGTATAAGGCAAACTTTAAACGCTTTAAGTTTTGATACACAGGTCTCGACATTTTTATAGAACACTATCATTTATGAGCACTGTGACCTTTAGTCTCGACCCTACAAATGTTTCTTGAGAGAAAACGTCACTATTCGTAAAACGAACTGTCGGATACATACATACAAGTTCAAGACAAAATAACCATTACACTCGTTAACACCGTTGATGTTAACAGTTGCACTTTCGCACCTCATTTGGTAACATAAGTCTAATTGCGATAAATGTTCAGCAATCCATTGCCGAATTGTTGCGATACGCCCGAGGATTGTTACATTTTATTGCGTACACAGTATCTGTTTCGTTTTACATCACTAGAGACCACTTACGACCTGGCTGTGCAGACTTGGTAAATATGAGAGCTAGATTTGATTCAACGGATTAGATAGATATGCATTTTACCTCTATGATAGTAAATAAGAAACGCACACTGCGGGGACGTGCAGTTGAAGAAACACATTGACGCCTTCCTAGTCTTGAGCAGAGGTCCGAAAAACTAGAACTAACTTAGAATCTTGTATTCTCGTATACAAGATTCTAAGAAATACATAATATTTTAAATTGCATCCTAACATACGAGTAGAATACGTTGTATCTAAATCGGAACTCACTTCATGAAAGTAAAACTCCACTGTTACTTTCTTCGTTTTAAACGCTTAGTAATCATGTGAGTGCTGCAGTAAAGAAACCAATTAAAACGTCCGTCACGAAAAGTCGATCAAGCATTGCATGACTTGAATGTAAAAATTGAATTATTTCTGCTCGCCATACAAAAAAGAAAGCGCGTACCGATATGGCCGTTTATTTAGCACACCCGCACAACTGGTTCCGTGGTGTAGTGGTTATCACATCTGCTTTACACGCAGAAGGCCGCCAGTTCGATCCTGGCCGGAATCATATCTTTTTTGTTATTTTCATCGAATGTAATAAACTTTACAAAAATTAAGTAAATATTTACAAGTAGGTATAGACATTTACTGGCATTATTCAAATTATGTATATGAAATTTGTTCGCGAATCGTCTACTAAAAAGGCGTGTAAATTAATTTACTGGATTTATTTCAAGAATAGTATTTTCGATACGAGTTTAATGGTAACTTTTGTTACAAAGACTAACAACATAAAAAACATCCTATTAGCGGTTCTGCCGGCACAAATCTCGCGCCCGCTCCTTTCAGACCGTCGTACCAAGATGAAGTGATTCAGTCGTGAGCCACGTACCATTTGTTATACGAGGGTGAATCAAAAAATTCTTGGAATCAATATTAAAAAATGCAAAGATTTAAATAATAATATTTTATTTTTCTACATAATCTCCCTCCAATGCAATGCATTTAGAATAACGCGTTTCTAACTTCCTTATTCCTTGTGAAAAAAAATTATTTTCTTGACTCTCGAAAAAGTCCTCTACGGCAGCTATAACCGCGTCATTATCGTGAAATTTTGTTCCACGAATTTCCTCTTTTAATTTTGGAAATAAGTGAAAATCACTTGGGGCTAAGTCCGGAGAATATGGTGGGTGGTCAAGGAGATTGAAGCCAGCACAGCGGATTGCGTTGAGCGCAACTTCCGATCGATGGGCAGGAGCGTTATCTTGAAGGAACAACACGCCCAACGACAGTTTTCCACGACGTTTTTCTTTAATCGCTTCACGCACTTTCGGGATTAAATTTGCATAATATGGCCCAGTTATCGTCTGGCCTTTTGGCATGTAATCAATAAAAAGGATTCCTTCACTATCCCAGAACACAGAGGCCATAACTTTGCCAGCGGAAGGAGCAATTCGAAATTTCTTAATGGATGGAGAGGATGGTCGTTTCCAAGACATGCTTTGTCTTTTAGTTTCAGGATCAAAATGGTGGACCCACGTTTCATCCATGGTGACAAGACGACGGCAAAAATTATCCGAATCACGCTGGAACATTTCGAGATTACGCTTGGAAATTTCCAAACGTCGCTTTTTGTTTTCGTCGGTTAACATTCGTGGCACCCATCTTGCAGACACTTTTTTGAACCCCAGTGAATCAATTAAAATGGATTGAACGCTACCAAAAGATATCTTTAGGATCTCAGCTATATGTTTTATAGTCATTCTTCTGTCTTCCAAAACCAGATTCTCAACCTTTTTGACATTTTCTTCTGTAACGGAGGTTGAAGGCCGCCCAGAACGCGGGTCATCTTTACAGCTTGATCTACCTCTTTTAAATTCAGCCACCCAGTACGCAACCGTAGAATAGGGTACAGCATCACCCCCTAATGTCTGCTGAATGTCCAAAAAAATTTCCTTCGTAGACATTTTTTTCAAACTGAGATATTTTATCACCGCACGTAACTCACTTTTATCCATAATTTTGACTTTTTAGCAACTCGTTGCACAAAAAAATTTATTACATGCGAACGAACTGACAAAAACAAGTGACAGTCTGCATAAATATAGTGTGATAGACACTCTTTAATTTGAATATCGAACTTGATCCAAAAAGGTTTCATATATATGCACTTCTAAGAACTTTTTGATTCACCCTCGTATTTAAGTATTTATGATGTAATGTCTCCTAAGTAGTCAAAAAACCAGCCTTAATATTACAAAACCAACCAGCCTTTCCGTAACTAACAAAAACAACAAAATTTGTTAATTGATTTTTATTGACATTCACATTGAATTTGAAAGACCAATTGCTGAGTCAAGCCTCCTCCAATTACAGAAGGAAAATTAGCCAACTGTACCATGTTAGCTAGATGTGTTGGCACAGGGCTTTCTTTCAAGTTTTCCTTCTCTTGTGGACAGGTAATGTGCAAATCTTAAAATTTGTAATTCTTCCAAATTTAGTTGGCTCTTACAATACACACAACGGAATTGTGCTCATGGATCACCTGATGGTAAGTGACCACTGACATCCATGTACCTATGCAACACCACATTTGTGTTACCAATTTACCATCCTTTAAACATCAAAAGGAAAACAAGAAACAGGTAGAACCACGCCCCTGATGCAAGCTCTGGTGACCTTACTCCCATGCAGGAACAGAACAGCAGCCAAGGATGGTGTTATATGGCTAAAGTTTTCTGTAAGTTTTACACTAGACTTGGGCAGCTGTGGTTTCACTGGTTATCTGCTATGCGCATTTTTATGTCAGAATAGCCCTTTTTACAGGTACCCAGCCACATCCACTGGTGGAGAAAACCTCAACACATATTGACATGATCGGGTTATTGGGAAACTACTCGGGTCTCGCATCCCAGTGGAGGGCCATTTGGGTCCAATTTGCACAAGTGGGTCATGTATGGGATGAGTAGTAGACCTCTTACAATGGCCACAAAATCTTAGTTTTGGCACTTTATTACCCCATTCAAGGGTTTCACAGTAATAAATGCCACAATGTCTTTCATATTC